>CM073455.1:27825000-30325000 GCA_037074485.1 Delonix regia
AAAGAAAAAAGTTGCTCACCTTTCAAAAATGAAGGCAAAAGGAGCAATAACAGCAGTGGCAAAGGCATGGCGATAAACCACAAGCACATAGTGGCTCATGCCTTGGTTCAGAGAAACCTTAGTGATAATGTTCATGCCTGCATACCCAAACTGTAAAGAGATCATCGCAAAGTAGGGTTTTGAGGTCTCAATGAACCTTCCACAACATCCCATAATAAGCTTCTTCTCACTCGCCATGATTTCTTGTATGTATAGCTATGCTTTGATTTTGCAGAAGAAAGGACTTACAAAACCAGAAGGAGGATATAACAGTAGAGAGAGAAGAGAAAGTATTGAAGGAAGAACACTTGAAAGAAGGTAACTAGAGCTGTGTGTCTTCCTAGAGAAAACTTGGGAAGGAGGTATTATTTATATACCAAACCTCGAATCATTTGTCATACGTCATCTTTATTATATATATATATGTGTGTGTGTGTGTACACACCTAAATTCTAAAGCCCTTTGTCTGTCTAGAACTAGGATTCTGTCATTTTAATTGTGTTTGTTTTCAATTAAAAAATATTTCATCATATGACAATTAAAGTATTGGGAAAGTTCTACTTTTGGTCCATATAGTTTCACTTAATTTTGGATTTGGTCCTTTTAGTTTATAATTTGTAATTGAATCTTTAGAGTTTTAATAATTTTTAATTTAGTCCCTTTCATTGTATTTTTACCAGAATTATAGATATATATATATATATATATATTATTTTGTTAACATAAATTATATAAATTTAGAGTGTTAATTAAGATGATATGCATATAGTTATATCAATGAAATTGAACAGAATATTAAAAATACAGTAGGGATTAAATTAAAATATTTGTAAATTGTAAGAACCTTATTGCAAATTTTAAAACTATAAAGACCATATTAAAAATTGAATGGAACTGAAATTATAATTTTTTCTGTTAATACTCAATATTTATTCATTACATGATATAACATATTTTTATTTTATGTACGATGTGTTTAATTTTAATTAAAAATTAATAGAATATGCAACTCAAACTAATCATGGTGTCATGGAATATCGTAAAAATTCTTATTATTGTTTCTCTTAATTAATTTCTCTCTAGTGCGGTGGGCTTAGGAATCACTATCAACGATGTGATGTATTAATTATTTTATTTTTTGTTTTATTATCTTTTGACATATTTTAATAAATCCTAGAGTTTTTTTCGTTCATTTATTGACATCATTGTTATAATTTTCTTTATTTATTAGAATACATATATATATATAGAGAGAGACACACACACACATAGATACATGTTTTATCTTTAAATTTTAAAAATTACGATATTTTACGTACTGTATTATATTATATTCGATATTTGTATTAGGTGTTATGTAATATCTTAAAAATTTTGATTATTGTTTCTCTTAATTGCTCTCTGTATAGTGCGGTAGGCTTAGGAATCTCTATCAATAATGGGATGCATAAATTGGTATGAAAGCACTGCAATTGAAAACAGACAAAAACTGAAAAGTTGGAATTGATAGAGATGAAACATAAAGTAATGCACAAAAGAATTTCAAAAGAATGAATTCATTTAGTTTTACACATCTTCCATTGCAATTTGCAAAAGTGATATATGTACTTTCTTTTTCGGAAGAATAATTGCTTTTCATAATATAAATATCAAATGGAATCCTATTTCAATATGCTTCATTAGATTTTGAGTATCTGTTTTAAACTTTCCATTTTATAAAACTGAACCCTCTTACAACGTTAATCGGGTTATCTTTATAGTCATTTATAAACAAATCCAAACTAAGATATATAATATAACTGAAACATTGGTTTGAGATAAGCCTAACTTGGGTATATTTGCCCACATCTTTAGACGTATAAGAAGATCACGATAAAAGTTTTTGCTATACTAAATAGAACAACGTTTTTCAATTCGTTTTTTAATCAAACTTTTTTATTTAAATTTTTATTCATATTTATTAGGTCATGTCTAGCGTAAAATAAGTTTTTTTAAGTCATAATCAAATTTATTTACTACTTGAAACTTAAGATAAATAATGTAACTAATTGTTATTATTACTTATAAGATTATATATAAGGAAGTTGTAAGTACTAATTAGTTGTTGTATTGGTATAAATTTTTATATTTGTTTTTATTTTTTTTACTCAAATGTCAAGCTACAATAATTTTTTTTAAAAAAAATAAGTTTTTCTGATAAAAAACAATATTATTTTAGACTTTTTGGCTCATGTCAAACTTTTAAAAGTTCAAACCTAGTTTAATCTATAAAACATACATTTTTCATTTGAGCTTTTTATGTTTAGACTTTATTTTTTTTAGGTTGAGCAGGTTGACGCTTCCTGAATAATTATTGAATTGTCAATATGGTCCATCACTCATATTGTCACCTTTGGCCCTCCAATTTTAAAATCGTTACTATATATTGTTCCTCAAGCTAAACTTTGTTAATTCATGCAGAGGAATCGAAAGTAACAATTGTCAATTAATGGGTCCATTTTAAGAAATAAAATAAGTGAAAGACCAAATATAACAATTCAGAAATAGGCCAAGGAACAAAAAACTATTTTTTTAATTAATTTACAATGTTGTTAGTACATCACCAAAATTTACTTTTACTGTAGTGTTGGTGTATATATAATCCTTTACTAATTCACTTAATTATTTTTCATTTAAAGATATAATTTAAGTCTATTTCCTCTCTAATTTGCTTAATTTTTGTAGCGTATAGACATATTGGTAATGAGAAAGAGTAATCTCCACTTTGTAGAGAGAAAAAAGAAAAAATGATCTAAGAGGACTTAATATACTTTGTAGAGTGAAACATGTGATTTAATTGCGGTTATCTATACAATTTTCAATCTTTTGGCAAGCATCAAGTGTAGTATCTCTTTTTATCAGTTTAATATTATCTGGGCCCACTAGATATTAATTGCCATTATCCCAAATCTAGATGATTCTAATTGAGCTTACAGGTTAATATTAATTATAATTAATAAGATTGGTTTTAATAATTTCTTTCTGGATAAGGATTAATTATCACCACATGAAAGAAATGCTACAAAGTGGTGACATCAAGTTTATATATACTCATGCTCTTGTTCATTGGATACTAAACTATAATTAAAATGTCCTTTTTATCCAAGCAGATTATTAATTAATTATAAACGGCACAAGTTAATGATCGTTTTCAATGCATGTTTTGCTTTAGGAGTAAAATACCTTTTTGTCCCCTATTTATTATAAAATTGTCATTTTGGTCTCTCATTAAAATATTCAAAGTAGTTTCTACTCATTAAAATATATTACATTTGGTCCCTATTTATTTCCAAAAAAAAAATTAGATTTAGTCCCTTAAATTTATAATTTAGGATTTGGTAGAGAAACTAAATTTGGTAATATTCTTAAAAGTGGGAGATTATGTGTGGCATTTTATAATGAGTAAAGAATTATTTTGGACGTTTCAATGAATTAAAAAAATAAAAATTTTATAATAAGTAAATGGCTAAAAATATTTCTTTATTTTGGTTATGATCTCTCATTTTTCAATAACTATTATTTTCGATATGATGAGAACTTAATCATTCTTTTTTTCTTGAAAAAAAGAAAGCGTATCTTAGCAGCTGAACCTAACTCTTCGTATAGAATCTGTGAAAAATAAGAAATAAATAAAGTTTTAAGGAACTGTAATTAAAAATTTGAGTAAAACGTTATTTTAATCTCTCACTTGTTAGTTAAATTTCAATTTAGTCCCTCACTAATTCCAAGTCTTAATTTAGTCTTTCACTTATAATTTGTCTTAATTTGGTCCCTTACTAATTTTTAGTATCAATTTAGTCCCTTACTTATGAGTTTAGTCTCAATTTGGTTACTCGTAAAAATGATAGTTAACATAATTAATTCCTCATTCTTAACTAAATTTGGACAAAATATATTAATATTTATATTAGTGAGTGACCGAATTGAGGCTAAACTTATAAATGAAGAGAACAAAATTAAAACTAAAAATTAATGAGGGAGCAAATTGAGACTGAACTAATAAATCAACGACTAAATTGAGACTGAAAATTAATAAGTAGAGGTGTCAAATTGGGTCAGCCTGACCCACACGAGCTAACCTACCTAAGCTAGTGGGTTGAAAATCTCAACCCATCCACATGGAAGGTTAAGCAGGCTGACCCATTTAACCCACCAAAAAATTAAAAAATTATGAAAATTCAAATTTGACTTTGTTTAAGCATAAGTCTTGTTTAATCAATCAATTTCTATATTAGTATAAATAAACAAAAAAAAAATAATTAAAACAAAAAGCAAGCTTTAATGGATTAAAAAAAGTAAAGTAATCTAATAATTCAATGCTTCATGAATAATAAGAATATGATTATGAGCAAAATATTCAAATATGGCAAATTACAAAATAAAAGAGACAAGTAACAACACAACACATACATTAGGGTTAATTTTATTTTCTGAATAAGAAAGTGCAATGGGTTAGGGCACTGATATGAATGAGTGAAAAAAAAAAAAAGGCAACTGGTTTAATTTACAAGCTAACTCATTTAACTCGCAAGTTAAATGGGCCAAGTTGATAAGAGTATACTAAACGGGTTCTCAAGGAAATCCCTCAACCCAACTCATCTCTTAAGTGGGTTAAACAGACTCAACCCACCATTTTGATGCCTTTATTAGTAAGGGACTATATTAAGGATAAACTCAAAAGTGAAAAACCAAAATGATGTTTTACTCTTAAAAATTTTCTCTAATTAATTAATTATGTTGTTTATTTTTGAAGTAAGAGAGTGATGTAATTAGAGACAATGATTACTGAAAGATATCGGTGAACATGGGCCAAGATAGGCTAGGTTTTTACAAGATTTGTGACTTGGCTAGGCTCACTTTTGGGTCAGTATATGATTGGGTCTGACTAGGTTATACCAAGTCCAGACTGGGTTTATATATTATTTTTTTAAAATTTTATTTTGTAAAAAATCTTTTTAATTAATAAAAACTAATTTTTTATAGGGAAAAATGAAAAAAAATAAAGATTTGAAACGAAATAAAAAAAATTAAGATTTGGAAGAAAAATTTATTAAAATTTGAAAAGAATTAATGATTTAAAAATTTATTTTAAATAATATTTATTATAAATAAAATTAAATACATTATAAAAAATAAAAATATGATACCAGGGCAAACCAGGCGGGTCTTATGCAATCCTATGACCTGGCCAACCTGATTATGTGACCCGACCCAACTTGATAAAATTGTACCATTTTTATTTTGACCTTACCTAATATAACTAGGCTAGACCGAGTTTATCGAGCTAATTAGGTTCATGAACACTCCTAGTGAAGGAGGGACACAAGTGGGCTTATTCGTGGCATCTTGAGTCAAGGGAATGGTGTAAGAATGCAAATCTATTCATAAAAAAATAGTAGGGATAAAAAAATATTACTCTTTAAGATTTGTGTATCAAAATTATAGTTAAACTATTATTTAGAGTCTTACATGTAATTTCTCCTAAGGCTTAAAATGAAGTAATTAGGGTCATTAATTTCCTTTTTACCCTTTCTAAGACTAATTATTGCACAAATTATAACATTCTAAACAGAACTTCATTTTGTACCAACAACCAAAAATATAGAACTTTTTTAAAATCATAAACAAATTTCTAATTAACTTATTGTAATTTTGAAATTAATACTTGCTCCATATGATTATTACTCTCCTCAGTTCTAAATCTTTAAAAGAGAGAGAGAGAGAGAGAGAGAGAGAGAGAGAGAATGACATTAATTGGATCTAGAGAGAAAAATGATAAAAGGCTTTATAAAAAGAAAAAGATCATTGGCTTGTCTCCTCACTAGAAATTGATCATATAATGAGCTCTACAACTTTAGGCTTAGTATGACGTGTGGGATATGTTCACTATACAATAAATAAATAAATAAAAGACCCCAATCAGTTTTGTTTTATTTAATACATCAATAAATTGTAATTGTAGACACTTGAACTTAATTTTCTATATTTTAAAGTTTTTTTATTTCAACCAAATATAAATTTGAAGTTCATTAATGTAAAAGAAAAATACTATTTGATTTCTTGAATTAGAAATTCCAGATCAAATGTTTTTTTTTTTTTTTAAAAACACCATTCATGCAACCTTATAAAAGTTTTGTATTTCATTTTTCCTTGGTTTAGAAATAATAATAGACCCTTTTAGACTATGTTGGTACATATCTTAATGGATAAGTTGCTCTTGCTTTTGCTTGGAACTGCACGACTCTTCTTCATTTTTAAAAAAATTATAGTCCACTCACGTCGAATTAAAAGATGCATCACACTGATTTTTTTTATTATTATTTTGCAATAAAAGATAATATCTATTTGTACTTTCTTGATCAACATATCATTATATTTATTATTTATATAATATAAAATATTAAACTAATATTAATCAATTTTTAAATTTAAGATAAATTAATTACATTTAGAATTTTACACAAGATAAATAATATTGAATAAAAATTTAGAAATACACCCTTTAATGAGTTATTTATTTGATAAAATGGATTAAATATACTTTTCGTTCCTTTGATTTCATGAAATACTCATTTTATTATTCCTGTACTTCAAAAGAACAAGATACATAGATTATGAGACAAAGGTAATAAAATTGGATTATTTAAACAATCAAAGAAACCGAAGAGATTCTATTTTTAAACTTAGGGATTAAAATGAAACTTTTATAAAACTATAGGCACAAAATAAATTTGAACCTAAAAGAAATCAACATTATTCTTAGAGGCAGTTTAGTCACTTTTTCTTTACTAGCTATTATGTCATATTTCATAATAATTAGAGTCCAAAACCATTTGAATAAGTGTGAGGAACTCTAACAACTTAGTTATTCCCTTTTAGTTTCAATAACTTGTGTCTTTGCTATAATTAAAAAGAAAATTGTATAATTTATACAACTTGTGGGGAAGTTTGTATAATTAAAAGATAGTTAAGTGTTTTGTTGAGGAAGAAAACTCCAAAAAGAAAATTTTGGGTCTTATAAAGCAGCTCCAAAGTTCAAAGAGGAGCACCAAAATATATAAGTGGAAATCTAATCATCCTCCAATCATTTTTCATGGCAAAAAGTAGCTAGAAAACCTAATATGCTCTTTCTTTGCACATGTTTGAAATCAATCTTTAATTTATATGAACAATTCAAACAACAAGAAGATCATACATAATGGGGAACTTCAAAAGGAAGAGAAAGCGTACCATACACAAGAAATTTAGTATCTTTTGCAGTAGACATCGATCTATTATGCAAGCAAATGTTGTCTTGTCCATGGTCGTCTGATAGCTAACTTACCTATTTCCTCTCCCATTGAGGTTGAAATGAAATATTTGGAATATCGAACATTAGTACTATGATACATATCTATGCATACTTATTTCTCTGATTCAATTTTGTATTTTTAAAGTTGTGATTAGAATCATCACACCTCAAAATGGGAGAACGAACAATATGAAAGTTTAAGGTAAATTTTGTCCCCATAAATCTAACGTGGGACATTCATAGGCTTTCTATTGATTCATATATCCACAAATTGCTTAAAATAATTATATATTTATATGTATTAGAATATCATATAATATCTAGAGAATAAGTCTATTAAGATATTATATTGTGTACACCCGTAAGGGGAGCTCATTAAATAAGGGTAAAATAGTAATTATAAGAATTACTACTAAACCCTAACCCTAGCTAGCCTTCTATAAATAGGGCTAGACTAGTGTACGCTGTAAACAACTCATTAGACAGTGAGACTTGAGACGCTCTGAGTAGGATACCTGCGAGTATTCTGCAGTCGCATTTGAGAAGGGATTTAGGCTGTGAAAACCCGAGATACACCCAATACATTGTGGGTATCTCATTCGATCAGTGATCCTTGCTAGAGATCAATAAGCTTATGTAATTAAGAGATAATGGAAGTCTCCTACTCATAACTCTGAATTTATATTCCTGTGTTCTTTTATTCACTTCATTGGTATCAGAGCTCTTAGGCTAGCTTTCTAATTAATTGTATACCTTATTGAGATCAATATTTTTATTTGGAGCTATTTTGATTCAAAAAAAAAAAAACAACAACAATGTTTTTCGAAAACATTCCTGCTGTTGCCTGTGTGAAACTGTTGTAGAGATGAAAAGCATCTCCCTTTTTTTTGAAAAATTCTTTCTTGCTTGAAGAAGAAATATGGCCGCATATATATATATATATATATATATATATGTATAATAAAATAATTTTTTAGAAATCCTAATTTTTTGGATCTGAGATCTTAAAATTTTTGTTGAGCTTAAGGTTTGATCCAGGCTCATTGTTAAAATTGTTTTGAGCCTTTAAAAATATTTTGAAGAAAATAGGGCATTTAAAAATTTTTTTGAGTTGAGTCTTTTTTTTGGGCATGTGGCCCATCCAAAAATAATAATTAGTGGCCTAATAGTTAAATCCCCTAATTAATGAACATTAAAAATGTTCAAAAATATAACTTGTGTATTTATATTTTAGACCCAAAAAAATGCAATTAATTTTCTGTGAAAAAATAACATATCCCAAGAAATATCAAGTCCAAGTAATGTGTGATTACTTATTATGTTAATTAGTTTAACATTTTGTTTTATTTTCTTCCAATAGAAAATTTAAACATATAATGTTAATTAGCTTAACATTATGCAATTAAATGTGTTAATTAGTTTAACATGTTTGTTTAATAAATGTTAATTAGTTTAGCATTATATAATTAATTTATTAATATGTTGATTAGTTTAACACGTTTGTTAACGAATGTTAATCTATTTAGCATTTGAAAAGTCATGAATTACAATTTGTTTGTAGCATGATTAGGACACTTAGTTGTGATATGATTTCATTGAATTACACCCTACATACAACCTCAGGACAATGATTGGCACTTCGTGCTCTTTCGACTCCAGGTTATGCACAGTTTAATTAGCTTAATCATACGATACTTAGTGTCATAATTTGTAAACATGTAGAACATTGAATCTTGCATGTTTTTAATCATTTGATCTTGATTTAATTTTGTCTTTCTTTTTATGTAAAGAATGACTACAGTTTTCAAAAGTATTGTTGCTTAGCTCAATAAAGGGTTGAAGCTAAACGGTGACAATTATGAGATCTGGAGTACGAAAGTCCAGTATCTCTTAGAAGAGCAAGAGGCTCTTGAGGATCTTAACAATGTCATGGAAGAGCCAGAAGCTGGAAACACGGCCCAGCATAGGCAAGACCGTGAAGCTTATGACGCTTGGAAGAAAAAGAATTTCATTACTCGCATTACATTGCTGAGCACTATGGATGATGACATCCTAAGAGAGTTTAAGGACCACCAAAGTACTATGGGGCTTTGGAATGCTCTGAGAACAAGGTTCGGAACAATGTTTGTATCCAGATTGCGTTCTCTAACGATTAAATTTGACTCATATAAGAAACGCCTAGAACATTCAACGAGGAAACATTTGAGGCTGATGTTAAATATGATCACTGAGTTGAAAGATGCTGGAGCAGCAGATCCAAGCAGTCATTCGCTCTTTGTCTAGTTTGTGGGAGCATATGAAGATGCATCTCACTCAATGACAGAATCACAACTCTGGAAGATGTCTGAAGACACCTCGAACTCGAGGAAGAAAGGCTTTAATCAACCAAGCCGATACCTGAGTTGCACATGGCAACTTTAGGTGAAAGACGTGGTTCAAAGAGAAAGAACTGGGGAAAGAACGAAGAACCAGCCCAACCTAAGAAAAAACCAAAGCTCAATCAACAAAGCAAAAAGAAGCAGTGAAAAGTCAATACGACAAATGTTAAATGCTTCAATTACCAAAAGAAGGGACACTATACGAGTGATTACCCTAAGCCTTTCAAAAAGGTAAACTACACTGCATATGCTAGTGAACTTTGTGTTTCTAGCTCAATTATGCTTATTGAATCTTGTCCTATGTGAATTGTAGACTCAAGAGCCATAGACCACATAGCACGTGATTGTGATGCCTTTGTTGACTTCCGACAAGTTCCCAATGGAACATTTTGGATATATGTGGGCAACTACACTAAGGTTGCTGTCAAAGGGATCGGAACATGCAAGTTAGTCTTGTGTGGTGGTCGAGACCTAATCTTACATGATGTCCTATATGCACCTCAAATTCGTCGGAATGTTATTTCAATTTTGGTTTTACTTAGGCTAGGCTTTCAGTTGAATTTCCATGACAATTGTGTTAAATTGAGTAATGACTCAGTATTTTTTAGTTTTGGTTATGTAACTGGAGGTTTTATTTGTATGGATTTGGATGACGAATCTTATATTAATAATAATGTCAGTTTCTCCATGTTTGCCTCCATGCATGATTATGATCACGATGTAAATATATGGCATGCTAGACTTGGTCATATTGGCCAACAAAGAATGCAACGGTTAGCAAAAAAAGGTTTGCTTCCCAGCATTAAATGCATAGATTTGTCTACTTGTGAATCTTGTATAGCTGGAAAATCTACAAGAAAACCTTTTGGTAAAGCAACCCGAGCCAATTTTCCACTGCAATTAGTTTATTCTGACATTTGTAGGCCTATGAATGTCAGAGCCAAGCACGGAGCGAATTATTTCATCACATTTATTAATGATTATACTTGTTTCGATTATGTCTATTTGATTTCTCATAAGTCAAAAGCATTGAGTTGCTTTAAAAACTATATGAACTTAGTAGAAAATCAATTAGATAAGAAGATTAAGGCTCTTCGAACCGATCGAGGTCGAGAATATTTGTCAATTCAATTCAATGAATTATGTGATGAAAAAGGGATAGTTCATCGTTGACTTTTCCGAGTACTCCACAACAAAATGGTGTTGCGGAAAGAAGGAATAGAAGGCTCCTCAAGATGGTTAGGTCTATAATGGCACAGGTTAATTTGCCAATCACCTATTGGGGTGATGCATTGATGTCTGCAGCCTACGTACTTAACCGTGTGCCTACAAAATCAGTTACAACCACTCCATATGAGTTATGGACTGGGCGAAAGCCTAACCTAAGTGTTTTGAAACCTTGGGGATGTGCTGCCTATACACATGATTCCTCTCACAAGTATGGGAAATTGGGCCCGAGAGGAAAGAAAAGTATCTTCATTAGATACTCAAAAACCTCAAAAGGTTATGTGTTTATAGGTCAACAAAACAGTGGGAGCATAACTGAATTCGAATCTAGAGATGTCACATTTTTAGAGAATGAATATCCTAAGAAGGGTAAGGTAGGTCAAGACCTATCCTTATTTGAGGTAGAGGATCCGACTACACTAGGACCACTTCATTCGAGTAGGAGGATTATAGCAGATGATGAATTAGTTTCTCATCAGTAACCTTCTTCATCATTTGATGTGAATGAAAGTGTTCCTGAGCTAGTTACTCCAAGTGGGAGTGACCAAATAGAACTAATTCCAAGTGGGAGTGAGACTAACATTCTAAATCCAAATGGGAGCAATATTGATCCAAATAGGAATAATGAAACAAGATTCAATGAATCACAACTGAGATATGGTTCACATAAAAAGACTCCCCGCCATCGATATGAGATTAAAGGTGGTGAACTTTTTACAATGCTCCTGCAAAATGAAGATGAGTCGAGAAATTTGAAAGAGACTCTCTTAACCCCTTCTAAAGATAAATGGACTATAGCTATAGAATAGGAAATGAAGTCTATGAAAATCAACAATGTTTGGAAACTTGTTGATCTTTCAGGGGGACGCAAAGCTATTAGGAACAAGGGGGTTCTCAAAATCAAGAAAAAAGCCGATGGCACAATTAAAAAATTAAAGGCTTGACTAGTAGCAAAGGGGTATACACAACAGGAAGGAATTGACTATGAGGAGACCTTTTCTCCTGCTGTATGATTCACCTCTATCCCCTTACTTCTAGCTACAGTGGCTTGTTTGGATCTTGAATTACATCATATGGATGTAAAAACTGCCTTTCTCAATGGAGAATTAAATGAAGAGATTTATATGGAACAACCAGAGGGTTTCATTAAAAAAGGCCAAGAAGAAAAAGTTTGTAGACTTTTGAAGTCTATCTATGGCCTTAAACAATCTTCAAGGCAGTAGTATATTTGTTTTCACAATGCAGTCATCTCTAGTGTGTATGTACTAAGAGATCTAAAGACAAATGTGATTATGACATTATATGTTGATGACATACTCATAGCTAGAAAAGATATGGAGCTTATCAACGAGGTAAAGACCTGGTTGTCATCTCGCTTTGAGATGAAAGATATGGGTAAAACTGCATATATTCTTGGAGATTTCAAGAAACCATTATAAGAAACATTTGTATCTCTTGCAAGAGAATTACATTAAAAAGGTTTTGGAACATTTTAGTATGGAAAGTTGTAACCCTGTTGACACTCCTATCAGCACAAGTCAAACCTTGAGTGCCAAAATACGTCCTAAGACTACCATAGAAAGAGAGCGTATGAGCCGAACTCTATATAGGAATGCAATCAGTTGTCTAATGTATGTTATGATGTGTACTAGACCTTATATCTATCAAGCACTTGGCTTGGTGAGTAGATATTAAATCGACCCAAGTCCTAAACATTGGGAAGCTATAAAAAGGATCTTAAGATATCTGAAGTGGACTGCCGATTATGCATTCTGCTATCAAGGTAGTAGAGATCTACGATTGGAAGGATACACTGATGCTGATCACGGAGGAGACTTAGATAAGCGAAAGTTTACCTCAAGATACGTTTTCTTACTCAGTGATGGCGCCATATCATGGAGTAGTAAGAAACAATCCTGTGTATCCTTGTCCATGATGGATGCAAAGTTCCTGGCCTTATCTTCAGCAGCCCAGGAGGCTGTTTGGTTGAAAAGGTTCTTGGATCAACTATTGTGCAAAGTAGAAAACACTAAACTAGTATTAGTGTACTGTAACGGTGAGGCTGTAATTGCGTACACCAAGGATCCAAAGTATCATTACAAAACCAAACACATAGATATCAAATATCACTACGTGAAGGACATGGTTCCACGCAAGACTGTGAACGTGAAGTATGTGTCTATGCATGAGATGCTGGCAAATCCGCTGACCAAGCCAATTTCTAGATATGTGTTTGTGAGACACACTAGGTCTTTAGGATTGCGTAGACTTTAGCATCTTAATTTGTATTTTTTATTTTTCCATTGTTCACAGGCAGAGATGTATTGATGTTCTTTAAAATCAATAAAGTTTGATTTCCATGCTTACATGTCTCTATTTGAATGTTGTGTACATTCTTATTTATTATTGAGTATGTCGGGTAGATAAAAGGGTTAGCCTTCTCACACAGGTAACCGCCTCAGTGTCTTTGTGACATTAGAGATGAGACAAGATTATAAGAGAAATTATCATGAGGATAATTTGAGAGCAATTAAACTTAAAATCATATAAGTCGCTTGATTGATGACATATGGTCATTAAAAGTGATTTGATGAAATAAGTTCATCATTTAACATGAGTGCGATCTCAACTCATGATTGTGTGAGACCCTTGAGCCTTTACGTTGGTTCTATATTTGTACCCCTAGAATCCGATCAGATACTTGAGATACAGCTTAGTGTTTGCTATCTTAGCGTGTTGCCTAAGGACTATGAGTAATGATTCAGTCTGGCGGGACATGTCTAGAAAAGCAAACTAAATTTATGTTAATAGGATTGTGAGAAGAGGAAGATCATAAAGAGAATTTCATTATTATGTATTCACCTGTATACCAGTTATGACTTGTGTGTCATGATTGTGAATACAAGATATTGTGATAGATGAGATCATTGGGAGATATCTAAATGTGATTCTTATTATTTGGGGTACATGCATACTTTATGATCTACATGCAGGTGCATTTCTCGACGAGAGGCTATATATTCGTAACTGATGTATAGCATTAATGCTCTCATAGTATGCTGGTCGCACGGCCTACTTTCCCTGTATGAACGACTGTAGATTATAAAGAGAAAGTGTTCTCTTGATTTACCGAGAATATGTTTCTTGGGTTTAGAGCGTATGAGCACTTTCATTATGTGTGAGTGGGAGATGTTAGAATATTGTATAATATATAGAGAATAAGTCTGTTAAGATATTATATTGTGTACACCCATAAGGGGTGCTCATTAAATAAGGGTAAAATAGTAATTATAAAAATTACTACTAAACCCTAACCCTAGCTAGCCTTCTATAAATAGGGCTAGACTAGTGTGCGTTGTGAACAACTCATTAGAAAATAAGACTTGAGACGCTCTGAGTAGGATACCTGCAAGTATTCTGCAGTCACATTTGAAAGGGGATTTAGGCTGTGAAAACCTGAGATACACCTAATACACTGTGGGTATCTCATTCGATCAGTGATCCCAACCAGATATCAATGTAAGTCTCCTACTTGTAACTCTGAATTTATATTCTTGTATTCTTTTATTCCCTTCAA
This sequence comes from Delonix regia, assembly GCA_037074485.1. NCBI lineage: Eukaryota > Viridiplantae > Streptophyta > Magnoliopsida > Fabales > Fabaceae > Delonix > Delonix regia. The sequence goes on from CM073455.1 coordinate 27,839,552, forward strand.
TATGATTTAGGAACTGAATAACAGACCAAATCTGGCAAAATGTAAATTGACCGTTCACATAATGAATATAGAGGTATATCGAAGAAGCAATCTTACATTCTGTATAAAAATTTTAACAAAGCTTTCCCTAAAATTCAAACTTCCCAAATTTTCAACAAAATAAACCACTAGTCAACAATCAAACCTCGCTCTAATACAAGATAAGATTTTACCTATATACATACGAGAAACTAAAGTATGATATATACATTTTACAAAATAGAAACATCATTAGAAACAACTTTTGCGACAATCAAAACTTGAAAAAGCTCTTAAATAGTCAACGTAATTTTTTTTTTATGGTCACAGATATGCATCATAGATCTTTCTCTCCATCAGACCTTGATAAAAGTGTATGTTGTATCTTCCTGTTTAATTAAATATCTGCTAGCCAATTTGTTAGTCTGAAATCATAGAGTGGTGAAAATAGAAATTGATAAACTAGTGAAAGGAAACTAATCTAAACTAAAGGAAGAGCGCAAGAGCAACGCATATATATGCAGTTCAATTTAATTAGAATTAATATCTTATTTATACAATAGAAAGATATAACAGTGATTTTTATGAGAAAGACATTACATTAAACATGACTTCTCTTAAAACTTGTTATAAAAAGTAATGATATAATTGCATTGAGAGTGATCGTAAATTTGTTGCAATTAATTTGAAAGGAATATAACTTTAGAGGGAAACAAAAAAATGTGGGATGGGGAATTTGATTGAGTGCTATATAAGGAAATTTAATGGTGTTACGTTTGTGTTTGTCTACTAAGAAAAGTTTATAGATGAAAGGACACTCAAGTCAAGTGGCAAGCAAGAGTGGGAGTAGTAAAATCAATGAACACAATCTCTAGTTGTGTTGGAACCTATGGGACAATCTGCAAAATGGAAAGGAAACAAAAGCTGCTCCTGCCTTATTCTTTATTTTCCTATCTTTTCTACATCAACCATGCATGCATGTGTCATACTAAACATGTTCACTATATGACGTAATTAGTGAGAAAAATATCATATTGGTCCCTAAATTATCACTAAATTGTCTTTTGACCCACCACTCATTTAATTTTCCAAAATGGTCTCTTTTTATAGGAAATTATCATTTTGCTTTCCCACTTTTGAGATCATTGTCATCTGCAGTCTATCAAGCTACATCCCTTCAATTTACAAGAAAGGACTAAAAGTGATAATTTTTTATCAGTTAAAGACTATTTTGGAAAATAAAATGAGTGAGGAAGGAAGATGACAATGTGATGATACGTCAAGGACCACAATGATATTTTTCTCTATAACTCGTGGAGAAAGATAAGAAATGATCTTTTAAATCAATTGAACAATTACCAAAATGAAAAATGAGTATGTAACCTCTTAAAGAAATTTTGTAAGTTATATAATTGTGATATATATACAACCACTACTTTGTTCCTAAAAAAGCCTTCATTAGGGTCATCATTTCCATTGTATGTGTTGTTATACATTTTATGTCTTATGTTATTTATTTTAATTATGTATTTCATTTTTTTCTTTAGTTTGCGACACCAAGCATTAGATTAGGTTTTATCATATGTTTTGTTTATTTAAGTTCATACTTTTAGGCTACCTATGAAGCCCTAATTTTCTGTTTTTATGCAACAACCTCCCTAAAAAATTGATAACCTAGGCTGCCATCTTTTAGCAATAAATTAGGAGCTTCAACCATAATTTTGTACGTACTTTGAGATAGTGCAATGAATTAAACAGAAATTCCTTCAATTCTTTTGTAATGCTACATGGTATCAAAGCATTGATCCATCAGCCATGATTCCGTTTGGCTTTAGGCTCAATATTGATAGGGTAGAGGGCCAAAGTGCCACTACAAAACCACAAAGAGATGGAGATCCCTTGCATATTACTGGTCCTTTCAACCATATCCAATCAGCGGCTTTTGACATCAGTCCCATTATGATCATATTATACCGATTGATGACTACTTTAGTAGTCACCCAGTGTCATGATCTTCATCAAAGGCAAAGGCAAAGGCAAAGCTGAGTATCTTATTAGTGTAGTTGTTCCCCTTTAGGTTGATGATCCTAAATACATAGTTTCAGAGATTAAAAATACCATGATCCAATCTTAGCTCATCACTTCAATGATAACATAGATTAGAGAGAATTTTCTGCTATACAATACTACCCATAAGGTGTAGGAAGCAACCAAGGAGACTTATTCCTCAATTAAGAACAAAACTATTTTGTTTGAGATTGAGAGCTTTCTCCATGACTTCCACCAAAATGAACTAGATATCACCTAGTATTACAATGTCCTACTTAATCATTGGCATTAACTAGACCTATATGAGGTCCACCAGTGGCATTATGCCACAAAAGCCTCTTACTATAAGACATTAAAGGATGAGAAATAAGTTAACAAATCCCATCTCAATCTCAATTCTACTTTTGAAGAAATAAGGGCGAGGATTATGCATTTAAACCCTTTGTCTACCTTAAGGGAGGTCTTCTCTAAAGTAAAAAGAGAATAGGATGGGTTGTAAATTTTGGTGTGATCATTACCACAAAGTTGGCCACCCAAGAGACAAATTTTAGGTCCTCCATAGGATGCTAGCCAATTAGAAGAGTCAAGGTAAGAATGAAGGACAAGGACATGTCGTAGTAGTGAATAATACCAAAAAACACAACAAGATCTGAACATTTTTAGTAGAGAACAACTTGAAGTGTTGTAAAAATTTATTAGTAGTTAACTTAATCCTAGTTAGAACATCGACAATGGTATTAGGCTAGTAGCACACACAAGTGATTTCCCTTTGGCTCTAACCTTTTATGCACAAAACAAAATGCTTAGGTAATTTACTCTGGAGCAACTAATCATATGACAAATATTCTAGCACATCTTACAAATTTCTTATCTTACATTGACACTTCTTTTGTAAGACTCGCTGATGTTTTCTCCTCTAAGGTGCTTGGCTATGGCACAGTCTGGCTATCTAACAAAAGAATTTTTCATAAAGGTTTACTAATTCCCAAGTTCCCATATAATTTGTTGTCCATTAGTAAGATTACACAGGACTTACATTGTCTCTCTAAATTCTCTCATGATGTTTGTCAATTTTAGAAATTGGAGTGAAGGGTGACTATTGGCAATGTTGAGGAATAGGCTAGCCTATATTACATTGAAGGAGGAACCACTACTATTGCACTTTTTTTTTTTCCCAATGATTTACTTTTATGGCACTATATCTCAACCTAGGCAGTCTTTGAGCAACAAACAAGGGAGACTTCAACCCCAATTTTGTAGCCTGAGATTCTACAATGAATTAAATAGAAATTCCTTCAATTCTTTAGTAATTCTACAGTATGAAATTGATTTCAGTAATAAACAGACAGAAAGAATTACTTAGAAGAAGGATCCTAAATTGAAAGCAAAAGAAAAATGTCTTATTTATATAAATTTATAAAGACTAAACATGTCCATCTGGTCGTTTTAGCTGAAAGGGAAAAATAAAATCTGTTAATAATGAAAATAAACATTCTTCATGATTTTGTTTTAAAATATAATAAAAACATTTTCTTTACAATAATCAAATGAGAAGGGGATCTATTGATACTAGTGTAGGATATTTGACACTCTTACACCTTTTACCCCATCAGTATATTATAATAGAAAGTGGTTTTCACTAATGAAACCTTTGAATTAAAAGAATTAAATAACTATGTTGATTTTTCATAAAGATAACTAACTGTAACGTGCAATCAAATATTAACATTTTAATTTATTTGAATAAATATTATACATTAGTTTTTGGACGTATTGATGGGACATAAAACAAATGCTTAATTAATAACAAAATTTGTAACGAAATTTATGGTAAGAATTTGTAGTCCAATGACGAATTTCGGAAAAAAAAAATGTATCCTGTACCATTGATTGTATAAAATCAACTTTATGTGACACCAAATTTAATTGACTACGATGTTTAAATTAATGCAAAGGTTAAGATTATGAAGTTTCAAATTTTATTATTTTTCAGCCTTATCACTCTTATTTTTGTATAAATATTTGTTGTCTGTGCGGCGTGACAAAGTCTACATTAGTTATAACTGGAACATTAACCTCTCTTCATGATGATCGCTTCATTTCCCCAAAAGAATTATCTTTTTTTTTTTCTTGTTAAGGAAAATGTGTGTCTATAAATGAATTATTATAATGTTTTAAAAGTTTCCATCAAATTTATCTGGTTTGAATTATGAAAAAATTTTTAAAATGACAATTTAATGCTAATGAATTTAGAGTTTACATAGGTAAAATCTTAGCAATTTCTTCAATATTCTATAAGCCCCCTATTAAGTTGCCTAAATATTTATTCAACTAGAACTAATGTTTATGACAACTATTATAGTCATTAATTAACATGTAACTTTAATAGCAGATTTAACAAATTGCTAATTTTATAGATAATATTTATAATTGTCAATGAAGTAGGAGTCTAATGGTACCTCTTTTGATCTTATGTTTTAAAAGATCAAGAGAAGTTATTACATTTTTCAAATTTTTTATCAGTGCATAATGCTATTTTCTAATAATATTTTTAATTACATATAATGTACCAGTTAATTATAAAATAAATCAATAGAAACTCGTAAATTGTAAATTTGAATTTTATTAAATTTGTGTACTATCTAATCATACAAAAAATATAATTAAAAATTTCTTGTTTAGAACATATGTTTACGTACACGTCATGATGTCATAATAATAGTAGTATTCAATGTTGTCAAAATCGCGATTTAACTCGTTAGAATCGACGATTTTACGATCCTAGGTAGCATTTTCGTGTTAAATCGTAAGTAGAATCGGAATCGGTGCTAACTCGGTCAAACTCGGTGCTGACTCGCATAGAATTGTTAGAATCGACGAGTTTGACCGAGTTAGCCGATTCTACCTTATGGGCCATTTCTACAGCCCAAAATTAAATCTCTCATTTTCTTTGCCCAAAAAAAAATGGTTCAGCAGCACTTCAGCCCAAAAGAAAATGGTTCAGCCCAAAACAAAACAAACCACTGGTGGCCAAAAAAAAAAAAGAACAAGATGAAAACTGAAGACCCTGCCTGAACTCTGAAGTGTGAAGACGCATTATAGAAACAGTGCAGGTGCAGTAGAAGCATTCGAATTCGAAAGTCAAAACGAAATCCCTAGAAGCCGTGAACGCTGTGTCGCGAAATCCTCTGGCCGGTGAACGTTGCAGTCCTCCTACGCCTTCGCCTGACCGTGCTCTCAGCCTCTCACTGCTCTTCCTTTCTCTTCACTACACACTGTGCTCTCATAGCTGACAGCTCTTCCTCTCTCCTCACTGCTCATGGTGGTCTGCGCCTTTGCGATCTACAATCTGCCACTCGCCTTACGGTGCTCTGCTTCTCTCCTCACGGTGCTCTGCATCTCGCCTGACGTTGATGGTGCTCTGTCACTGCCTCTGCCTCTCGCCTGACGTTGACGGTGCTCTGCCGCTGCCTCTGCCTTTCGCTTGCCAGTGAAGCTGACACTTTGCCTCTGCCTCTTACCTTCACGTCTCAGCTCATCCAGTCCGTCTCATTCCTTCTTCCACCAGGTAATTTCAAAGCTCCTTAGCTGCTTATGATGGAATAATGTTTCATTGATTGGAATGGTAGATAGATGCTTCGAAATGGAATAGTGTTGCAGCTGCTCGTTCCTGTTCTGTTTCGTTATGTTTTTATGCAATTTGTTATCCTTATATTCTATTGAATTTGCTATGCTTTGAAATGGAATGGTGCTTCATTGCTTCAAATGGTATATGTTTCAATGCAAATTAGATAAAATAATTGCAGAATGTATAAGAAATCTATTCTGTCTGAGCTCCTTAGCTGCTTATATGCAGATATCTTGTGCTACCCTTTGCATTTACTGAACAATTATTTAGATATAGGCATATAGCAATGAAGATGTTAAGTTTGATCAGAATTATTTTGCATTACAGTGTATAAATGTCTTCCATTTTTTTTCTTCTTGATCTTTATATGAATGTCTATCATTTTAGTTCTTTGTTTTGGCCAAGAGTATTAGATGGTTAGTTAAATTTGTATGAGATGCAAGGATTTACTGTCATATTATGAATTGGTGATTCTCATTAGTGGTTACATTGTCTACTTTCATGATTAATGAGTGAATATAAGATTTTTCCATTTTTGAACAAATAAAACATATTGTGTGAACTATGAATTGATCTCCTACATTTATTCATCTTTGTTTTGTTGTAATAAATCAAAGGAAATATGTCTTCAAGTGCAAGTGCTCCATCAGTCCCTACTAGAAAAAATGTAGCTACTGGAAGGAAGAATTTTCCTGGTAATAGATCTGATATAGGGTGGAAACATGGGATGGATGTTAGTGGAGATGGTAAAAAAGTTAAATGCAGTTATTGTGGCAAGACTTATAGTGGAGGAGTCTATAGGTTTAAACATCATTTAGCTGGTACCAAAATAGATGTTGAATCATGTCTTAGTGTTCCAGAAGATGTTAAGGCACATATTTTACAACATGTTATTGATGCTAAATGTGCATCATCTAAAAGGAAAAAACAATGGGTTGATGTTGGTGAAGAAGAAACTCTAGGCACTCAAGGACATTCAAATTCCCAAAACCTTTTAAATTTATTAAAAGGTCCCAAAAAACATAGCGGTGGCCAAGGTAGTTCACAATCTACCATTAATCACATGTTCAAGAAAGATATTAGGGAAGAAGTGTGCCAACAAGTAGGCCGATTTTTTTACACAAGTGCCATTCCCTTTAATTGTGTAAAAAAACCCTGAGTTTATTAAGATGTGTGAGATTATTGGGAGATATGGCCAAGGGTTTAAGCCTCCATCCTATCATGAGATTAGAGAAAAATACTTGAATATGGAAGTTAAGAACACACATGCCATGCTTGAAGAGTTTAAACAAGAATGGAAAAAAATGGGTTGTTCAATTATGTCTGATGGGTGGACGGATAATAAGAGGCGTTCCATTTGTAATTTTTTGGTTAATAGTCCTAAAGGGACCGTGTTTTTATATTCACTAGACACTTCTCATATTTCTAAAACCGTTGACAAAGTGTTTGAGATGCTTGATGATGTTGTTGAGAAAGTGGGAGAGGAGAATGTGGTACAAATAATAACTGATAATGCTGCAAATTACAAGGCAGCTAGACAAAAATTAATGGAGAAAAGAAAACACATGTATTGGACACCATGTGCAGCTCATTGCATTGATTTGATGCTGGAGGACTTGGAAAAGAAAATAGAGTTGCATAAAGAAACCATAAGTAGAGGCAGAAGAATTACAACTTACATTTATGCAAGATCAATGCTTATCAATATGTTCAGAAAATTGACAAAAGGGAGAGACTTGATTAGGCCAGCTGTGACTCGTTTTGCCCCTGCTTATTTGACATTAGGTTGTCTTAATGACCATAAAGCGGCATTGATAAATCTATTTAATTCTGAGGAATGGAAAGATAGCAAATTTTCTGCTACCAAAGATGGGAAGGAAGTGGCAAGAAGTGTTATGGATAATCGGTTGTGGAGGAATATGATTACTTGCCTTAAAGCTGCTACTCCTCTTATTAAAGTTCTTCGCTTAGTAGATTCAGAGGAAAAACCAGCCATGGGATTCATATATGAAGCAATGGAAGGTGCAAAGGCAAAAATTAAGATGAACTTTAATAATGTTTCAAGGAGGTAAATACAAACATATATACCTTATATTAGTGTCTTTATCTTTAATACATTTTAGCTTGATTCTTTGTTGATTATTGCAGCTATGAGCCTGTATTGAACATAATTGACGAAAGGTGGGATGCTCAATTGCATAGGCCTTTACATGCAGCTGCGTATTACCTCAATCCTCATTTCCACTTCAACACTGACTTCTAAGCTGATTATACAGTTAAGCAAGGGCTATATGAATGCATAGCAAGACTAGTTGAAGATAAGGGAGAAAGAGACAAAATTGAGTTCCAATTGATCGAATTCCATTTCGCAAAGGGCATGTTTAGTTGTGGTTCTGCACAGACATTAAGAACACAGTTGGCCCCAGCAGAATGGTGGGAAGCTTATGGAGATGGATGCCTAGAACTTAAAAGATTGGCAATTCGCATTCTTAGCTTATGCTGCAGCTCTTCTGGATGTGAACGTAATTGGAGTGCTTTTGAAAGGGTAAGTAATTGTAAAATTATAAATTGCTTTCTTTCTTTATTTTCATTTTAATTTTTCTAGGGGTTAGAATACTTATTAACATTGTTTATTTTGTTTAGATTCATACCAAGAAAAGAAATCGCCTGCACCAAAAGAAGATGAATGACTTGGCATTTGTGATGTGCAATTTGAAGTTAAAAAATAAGCAAACTATAAGAACTCATGTTTATGATTTTGATGATATTCATTCTGATGATGAATGGATAACTGAGGAGATGGAAAATGAAGATAATGTGGAGGCAGATGATGAGGTTCTTGAACCTATTCAAGTTAATCCTGTTTCGGCGGCAATAGAAATTGGTGATTTGGTTGTTCAGCTTGATGCTAATATTGGTGGTACTAGTACTGGTGAACAATTTAACAATATGGAATTTGATGATGACTTCCAAGATGAAGAAGAAGATAATAATGATGAGATTGAGAATGAGATAGGTGGAAATTATATAGAAGATGATCAAGATTCTGGTAGTGATGATAGTCGTGGAATTGATGATTTTTATTGAATTTATATTGAGAGTTTGCTATGTTAACTGAATGATTATTATGTATTATGTGTGATGGATTATATCTTATGGATTATGGATTATGACATATAGATTACAGGGTTTATTGAACTTTGTATATTGATTTGGATTATATATTAAGGATTACAGAGTTTATTGAATTTTGTATGTTGATTTGGATTATATATTATGGATTATGGACATAGATTATGGATATGGATTACAGAGTTTATTGAACTTTATATATTATAGATTATGAATTATGAACTATGTATGAAATTTTATGTGATATGGTTATATTCAATAGCTTAAATAACAGGTGTAGGTAAACTCTTACGATTCTACGTTACGAGTTTACGATATGAGTCCACCCCCCCCCCTTTCCGAGTCTAGGTAGAATCGCGATTTTGACAACATTGGTAGTATTAAATCCATAAAAAAGCAAGAGCAATAATAATGAGAACATAGATGGAAACATAAATGAAAAGCAAAATAGAAAATATCATCTTAGTCTTTAACTAATTACTTGAATCGTGATTTTAGAAGTTTACTCATTTTATATTTTATAATATCTCTAATTATTAAGATTTGTTACATTTGATCTTTCTACATGAGTAGGTTTAGCTCAAAATATTATATGTAGTAATAATCTCAAGAGTGAGAGATCAAAAGTGACAATTTTTAATAAATAAAATATTATTTTAAAAAGTAAAATGAATTAGAGACTAAAATAATAATTCAATAATAAATTAAAAACTAAAAATATATCTTTCTTAAAACCAAAAGATGAAGGAAAGTCCATAAGCCAATCTTTGTCTCTTTCTGTCCACATATGGTGTAATGAATATCGTGTTAGATCCCATAGATCTTCATAAAAGCCCTAATTTCTAAATTAAATTTCATAACTTTTACAATAAATTTAAATATACATAGTTGATCTTGTAAAAGCCATCGTAAACCATTTTTTAAATTGATTTCTCTCTATTTCTCTTTCTTGATCATTACCTCAATTTTTTTGAATGATAAAAACCTTATTTCACTTGAAATAATTCTTTTAAGCCACGTTCCACCATAATAAGAAACATATGTTTTCCATTAGTCTTGAGTTCTTTTAGAATCCACATATTACTCTTTCATCTCATTCTTTAGTGGTTTGTTGCCTTCCTTGGCTTTAGACACCTTTTATCTTCCACACTTTCTTTCCCTACTTTTTTATTCTAAGTGAGTTTAAATTTTGGAAGAACATCATATAACAAATGCACTAATTAAAGCATTGTAAAAGCTCATGTCATGTTCAGAAAAAGCATATTGCCTGGACCCATAAGGACTTGTATTATTGAACTCTCTCTCTCTCTCTCTCTCTCTCTCTCTCTCTCTCTATATATATATATATATGTATACACACAGAGTCGACAAATGCAAAAGTTATAGTCGAAGATCCACTTCTCCACGTCTAGAACATTTATCTTTGGAACAGCTTTTTTGGCCTTAGTTATCATTCAAATACTACGCTAGGGTTTTTATTCAATTGGTATTGATTTGCAATAATTATTTGCAATTACAATTTTGATCGATGTTCTGGTAGAGTTTCTGCAATCACTTTAAGTTTGTGATTGTGATCCTCAATAACTATCTTTTTTTCTTTTCAAATGTTCTAATGTATGGAAAATCTTAATTAACCCCACTTGCAACAATTCTCACTCCAACTTAAATCAAATGTTAAATCTAATTGAGTTAAACATTTTATGCAATCATTTTTCAAAAATGGTTCTATGGTATTCATTTAGACTATTGGATGAAAATTTAATAATTTATATTTTTATTAATAAACTCATAGTCATATTTAAGGTTAAATTTTATTACTTACGTAAATTTAGGCCATTAATTATTTATTCGACTGTGTATGTAAATCCTAAATAACTTCCTAAATTAGGAAGAATAGAAGGGACTTTTTGCATGGTTATAAAAAAAGAGAGGTCTGTATACTGTAGATGTGTTTAATCCAATTGGTCTTTTATCTGCGTCTCCTTAGATTCATCATTGGTTTATACCCTACGTGTTGAAATTCAAACTACTTACATTTGATATGATTTTTTTTTTTTTTTGTGATACAAACTAACGATTTTAAATCTCTTAATTTTTTTTTAAAAAAATTGATATTAGTGTCAATATATTTCAGAAATAACTGAATATAATATGTATGAGATATATTTATTTAGATATCTAACATAATAATATGTACGAAATATATAGATATTCATGTATACGTTTTTGGCTTCCATGAAAATGATTTAGAAGGATCACGAATTTCATTGTCATCGGTGGATCAAATAAATTCCCAACACTTAAAAAAGAAAAAATTAACATTTTATCAGATCTTTTAACATGTGTATAATATATATATATATATATATATATATATATATATGTAAATTACAAATTGATCCAGCAATCTAAAACAATCAATATATTATTTCCTCCATTATTTTATTAATTATTCAAAATAATCCCTCACTGATTGAAAATTATTACTTTTGGTTATTCACATTTTAGATTATTACTATATTTAGTTCGTCGAGCTAAACCCAGTTAAGTGGAGGGATTAAAAGTATTAAATTCCAATCAATGAGATATTATTTTATGTAATAAAATGAGTAATAGACTAAAATAACAATGTAATGATCATTTATGGACCAAAATAGTATTCTCTCATGTTTAAGGGGAAGATTTTGCAAAAGCTATACGTTTGTTTTGAAAATAATAAGCACTGGTTTTTAATTAAGAACTATTGCAACGATTTTAAACTAGTGCTATTTTTTTTTCTTTTTCGGTAAATAAATAAAATAATATTTGGGGTTCAATGCAATGGGAAAGAAATTGTGTTGGCCAAACTAGCAGCGAGCTGAAACAATTTGGGACAATATGGATATGAGAGAATGCTTTTACCATGCTATCAAGTGTTTCTTAATGAGTAAAATTGTAATACCCCTATTTTTTTTAAAATATTTAATAAAATATATTTATCCCCACCTTAAATATTTTATCACCTCGAATCATTCCTAATATTCCCACTAAAAATATTTTATCACAATAATTATATCTTTTATTCCTATATAATTATTTTAAACACTCAGTCATACCCACTATCCCACTTTAATTAAACTAATACCTCAGTTATACTCCACTAACACTAATTTATTAATCTAATCATAATTACTAACTCCCCTAATAATATTTTAACATCAATTACATCTTAAAACATTAAACCACCTTTAAACATCTACTTCATCGTGCAAAAATTCTTCCCATAATGCTAACATGATCTGCTTCCCCCTTCACGCTATTTGTCAACCTCCGACCACTGTCACCATTGTTGAAAGACTGCCAGTGGATGATCGGCACCACAAGCCTCACTAGCCTCCCAGCTAGCTTCACCAGCTACCAATTGCCAGTAAATGACATGATTTTTCTAACAGTATGAAGAGCAAATTTGAGATCTTATGACATGAATTTGGTGTGTTTTCAATTCAATTAAGCTTAAGGCTTCACTTTCTACAGTAATTTCGCACCTTTCTCCCTATTTACACTGATCAATTTGGTCTAATTTGCTCATAATCTAAGAACCCTAATTTTGGCATTGTTCAAACAAAAAAGAGGCAAATGAGTTCAATTTTGCTTGCTTCAAATTGAGTTAGAGATTACACTTCATAGGTGAATTTTGCACCGTTCTCCCTTAAAATCACTAATCAATTGTGAATTTTGACTTCCAGATTAAAAAACCCCAATTTAAGGGTTTAAGGGCAATTTGGAAATTTAGTGGAATTTGAGTTTTTAAGGCTTCTTAAATTTTGTTATGCACCTAGATAGTGATTTAGAATTTTTGGAAATTTTAGTTTGAATTTTAGAATGAATTTCTAATTTTTCATAATTTTCTTATATTTTTCATGAAGAAGAATAAAGAATAATTAATTAGGTTTGTGACAAGAATTAAAAAAATAAATTATTTATAGGGATTGGAAGTTAAGAGTATTTTATTTAATGTTTTAGGTGACTAAAAAATTGTCAAGAAAAGAATTATAATATAGGATAAAAAGAGGTTGGTATACTCTTCTCAGATGAATAGATAGTCCTAATTATACAAAATATTATTTTGAATTATAAATTTTGAATTTTGAATTATTAGAAATATTGAGATTTGAACTCTGACGTGGTACGATTTTGAAATTTCTAATACCAGTAAATGGATATTTATTTGTTTATGAAATATTAGAAATGTGTCCAAAACATAATCATATAGCTAACAGTAACAAACATTAATCGTAGTCCACTACGATTAGTAATCTGATAAAGTTAGGTATGATACCTTTACCACCATATTCTATTTGAGGTCTAAAGTCATTATAATATTTACTCAGAGCTTATGGCTAAAATAAACATTTGTTCTAATTTGTTATCACTAGCCTTGAGTTAGCTTCGTACTATGTAATTATGACTGTTTCTGTAAGACATTCCCAAATGCATTCTGTTAATAATTATTTCTCTATTTAATATTACTGAATTATGACTGTATGATATCTAGTTTTAAATTCCAAAAGACGTACCATTGTAAGTTTGTACCATTTTCTTCAATATTAAAATTACCAACTCGCTGAGTTTCTACTCACCCTATTATTTAACATTTTTCATATTCCAGTGTCGAATCAAAACATCTACCTTTAAAATTTTAATTTTAGTGATTAATTTCTTAGTAAGCCTAACCTACTGTTAGAGCTATGGTTTTCCCTCAATTTTATGATTTTGTTTAGTCGCTCCCTTGTGTACAGGTTAAATATTTAATGTATTATTGTGGTAAGTCTGTTAACTCTTTGTAGAAATTTTTGGAGGCCCATAACTCAGAGAATAACTTGCCCAATTTTTTTCACAGAGAATAAACTGATTTAGTTAATGTTTGTAAGAAAAGATTTTGATATATAATAGTGATTTAATTTGTGTTTATTTAAGTTTATTGTCTTGATGTTTCTAATGGGTCAACGAGGATGAGGAATACCTTATCCTTGTGTCGGTCATGTCTTATCAGTTCAGGTCGTGGCAAAAGTATTTTTTAGTCCCTATAATTATTGCAACATTATCATTTTACTCCCTTTCTCATTGTAATACTTAATTAAAATAGTCTCTTATTTATTGAAAAATGTCATACTTAATCATTTATTTATCAAAAAAATACCAAATTTGATCCTTTATCCAAACCCGAAACTTAAAATTGAGAGACTAAATCTTGTATTTTTCTAAAAGTAGGAAACTAAGTGTAATATTTTTCAATGAGTAATTAATTATTTTGTGTGCATTATAATAAATAAGGGACTAAAATAATAATTTTAAGATAAGTGAGAGATAAAATAATGATTTTGTCTTTTTATAATTACTATATGTAAGGTTTTGTGACTATTATGACAAAATCATTTGCCACACACAAAAAAAGGTTGTAGTGAGAGATCATTAAGGACTTAAAAAGTATGTGAAGGGAATTATTAGAGCATATTGATTAAGGTTTTCAACTTCAATTTATAATAATATCGATAGTTATATTTTATTATTTAATTAAAGTGTAAAATTTAATTCAAATTTTATCATGAATCTTCTGTGACCGAATGTACCTACATTTGTGAACAGAATAACAATGTAAAATAATGTGTATAGATTCACTTTCTTCCTTTCACTCACTGTCTTTAATAAGAGAATTCATAACGTAAATTTGTAAAAATTTATATTAATTATTAAATAACTATTAAAATATATAATTATATAGTTTAAATACTATATATAATAAAAAATTATTCAAATACAATTCAAATTATACTAAGTTAAAGAAAAATTATTATATTTCATAATATGTAGAACACAACACATACCCTTAACATAGTCATACATAAATAATCATTTCATATAACTAACTAAATAATATTTATTTTAATAAGTACATATTTAATGTAATTTTATTATTTTTTTTATATATATTTAAACTTGTAATAAAGGATATTATAATAGTTTCTTAAAAAGAAGTTTGTCTATATATCATAGATTTGAATCCTTATGCTGCTAACTACAAGATAGTTAATACAAGTTTTAATAAATAAAATTGTAAATTCGATAGACTTAATAAATCAACTTATGAATCTAACCGAATTTATACTAAATTTAAGTTCATACTGAGTTAACTTGTTTTCCTCAAAATTAATCATAAATTTCATAAATTTAAATAATAAACTTACAATTTTAATGACCATAATTTGGTGTATTCGACCGTAAAAGATCCATATTATATAACCTTCATGCGTGTGTGGTACGTTATCTGCCATATGTACGAAGAAACGAGGCCAATTAACCATATGCAACCAGAGTCGTCTATTCTACTCAACAAGTGATTTGAAAGACATATAAAATATTGATGAGCCTCAAGTTGAACAAGAGGCTAACTTAGGCCAAGGAGCTCCATCTGGGCCGATTACACGTTCTATGGCTAAGAAGATTCAGGCCATGGTTGTCCAACAATTCAAAATGGAATCAGCCCATTTAGGATCCAAGCTCAATTTCTATATGGAGCCCAAGTTTGAGTGGGCCAATTTGATCATGTACTATAATGAATAAATTATGAAAAGTCAATTATGCATGTGATGAATGCATATGATGAAAGTTGAAATAAGTATTGGTTAAAGTCTAAGTTAGGTGAGCTATATTTCTTTGAAAGTCTAAATTAGATAAGTTAGGTGATCTACATTAGATGAAAAGTCTATGTTAGGTGAATTTCTATGCATGTTTTTCCAAATTAGGTGAGAATTAGATAAATCTTGGACTTATGCCATGAGGGTTGTTCTTGGCTATAAATATGGAAGTTATCAATGAGAAATGTAACCTTGAATGCTCTGAAAATTGGCTTAGCCTCTTATATGCGAATTTCTTATCTAAGTTTCATAAACTTAGTGGCGAAATTATCCCCGATTCTTATCACTCTCCCTCTTCTATTCTAGAGTGTGGCGAATCAAAGCTAGTATTCTTGAGTGTGGCGTGCAAACTTATCATTCGAGATTGTTAGTTGTTCTATCTTTTCTTCTTTTTATTTACTTGTGTTCAGGGATTGTTCAATCTGAACTTCCTTGAAGCATATCAAATATACCCAAATTAAAGTAATGAATCCATAAAAAAAATTGAACATGTTTAAGAATATATAAAAGAAAGGAAACAAAAAAACAAAGTCATTTGTAAAGAACCCCACTTTGTAAAGGCAATTAGCACTTTATTGGGAACTTATACTAGGAACTAAAGCTAATGTTTAAAGAATTTTGCATCAGCATCATCACCACTCAACTTTAGCTGATAGATATGCTAGTATTTGGATAATCTCATTCAAGCGCTGTATGACACTTTAAGAATTTAGATCCTTGTTTTTACAATTCGTTTGAGTGGTAGGTTCCATTTGAGACCTATTTAAGTAATAGACTATATCTATGGATATCTATTTCTCTTCAACATAATTAAAAAAAAAAAAAGAGGATTCAAATTGATATTTTAACCCTTTTTATTATTACAAAGTCAACGATTATACATGGAAGCAAATTGTCATTGTCATTTTATTGTAAAAAAAAAAATGGCGATTTATGAGCTGATTATCTCTTATCAATTTGATAATATGACGTAGCATGCATTGTTGCTTATAGCTGTTCATTCATCATGTGCCACAAGCATCCTATAATGTAGAATATGGAAAGCATAAAGGTGGTAGTGTAATGGAATCCACTAAATCTGATTAAAGCATGCATATATGAGAAAAAAAAAATCCAGCAATGCGTGTAGTTACTGAGGAAATATCATTTTAATCTATCTAGATTTATTACAAAATTATTATATTGGTCTTTCTCTTATTTTATTTTTTATTAATAATTTATATTGATTGAAAATTATCACTTTTAATCTCTTTATGTGTATTTGGTTCTAGGGACTATAAATGTTAAGGATCTCAAAAGTAAAAAATATAAAGTAATAATTTTTAATTAGTAAGAGGTTATTTTAAAAAAAAAAAAATAAGAGATTAAAATAATAATTTAACAATAAATTAAGGACAAAAATAATATATTTCTCAATAGTTATGCATTAATTTTTTTTAGTGAATAAAACATCTAAAAGTTATATCAATTGTTCCACATCCAAAACAAAATCCACGGCAATTAGTGGACGTCTATTACTATAAAAGTTTAATATTAAGAATTGACTTTTAAAGATTTTTCTTTATTCGACACACATGTTCTTAACCGTTGTGTCAAATCAGTTATGTATTATTTAACTTAACCATGCATACATATCATATGGTACTTTGGAGTATTGTTTTATGTGTACAAAAAGTTTAAGGATAAAATATTATTTTGATTCTTCACTTGCTTTTATATTTATTTTGGTCCCTTATTTATTAATTTATTTATAATTTGATCCCCCTGATTTAATTAAGATTATGAAACTAAATGTGTTAACTAATATTAGTGCAAGACCAAATTGAGTTTCCCAGAAGAAAGGAAAAAAAAAAAAAAAAAGAGACAATTTGAGAATGAGAAAATTATTATTTGGTTCACCACTTTTAAACTTAGTCTCATTTTTCACAAATTGAAAGTTTTAAAATGATATTCCACTTATAATCCAAATTAAGTAGTTCTTTACTAAATGAGATTAAGGAGGATCATTTCAAGTCAAATCTTAAAAAGTAAAAGGTCATTTTAAAACTTTCAATTCATGGATGACCAAAATGAGGCAATATTTAAAAGTGGAGGACCATTTTGGAACAAGAAAAATATCATTTTGATCTCTCTTTATTAAAAAAATTATCATTTTAATATCTCACTTGTTAAAATGTCCAAAGATGGTCACTTACTCATTTGAAAATATCACACCAGGTCTTTTATTTTTTAAAAAATTACCAAATTTAGTCTATATACCAAATTTTAGACCGTAATCTAAGGGGCTAAATTTGAATTTTTTTTTTCTTCTAAGTGAAGAAGAATTTTGGACATTAAAATGAGTGAAAGATCAGAATAATATTTTTGTGATAAGTGAGAAGACAAAAATGTATTCTACTCACTTTGAAACTTCCAATTTGTGGAGAATCAAAATAATGTATTTCTTAATTGAGAATAGACTAATAAAAAATGGCTAAATTGAGAATAAAAATTAGTGAGAAACTAATTATGGTATTAGTTTTATTTTTTTAAGATAATCCTAAAATTACAACAATATTCAGCAGAATTATAAGATTTCCTTTAAAATTTGCGAGTAATTTTTATTTGATGAAAAAGAAAAGTAAGAATGAGAAGCATACCAAGTTCACATCTTACACTTCAAATAACATAATAAATAACCTCTTTCTTAACAGGTTATAGGTACGGAAAAATGCTCTAATCTTGACACACACCTGATGATTTTGATATTGGGCCTTGGGCTGGGCCAACAAAACTAGTCTAATGGACCAAGCCCATTTTTCTCATATATCGAGTTAGGCGTATATTAGAATTAACCAAATCAAAACATATTTCAAAGAAAAAAAAATATGTGACACTCAATTAGAGCAATTCCCATCCTCTCATTTTCTGGTAAGAAGATATGATCATAGTGGAATATTAGATAAAAATTTAATAGTGTAAATTTATTTATAAAAAATATAATTTCGTGTGATTATATTAATTTAATATAAATTTGGATCATTAAATTTTTATCCAACAGTTCACTATGATCAAACATGACCTCATATTTTACCAAAACATAAAAGGATTTAATTTACTTTTTACAATGGGCTAATCATATTGATATTGGACCCATGAGAAATTTGCATTAGCCTAATAGGTTGTAAGTTATTTGGTTGTATGTTACAAGCGTTGTATAACATTACTTGTTGTACATTTTGAGTCATTGGATCTATAGTAACATCATATGATCATTATCAATTATTTTGATATGATGACTTATAATACATAACAGATGATAATGTACAGTACCTGATCCAAACTTATGTTATGGGCTAATCAGGATTTTCAACAAAATTACGTATTGTTAGATTGCTCAATTCATTTAATATTAATCTCAAAATTTTAAATTTTTGAAGTTCTTAAAAATTTGTGTATATGTCATTTTGAATATAAAAGCATAAAAAAAAAAAAGTCAAGATTTTCAAATTTTATATGTGTGTGCCTCAAATAAGATAGAAATATTAATTTTTTTTTCTACATATCAATTATGTGTGTAGCTTAATTAAGATAGAAAGATTAATTCTTTTTTCTACATATCAATCTTTTTTCCACTTGCAAAACGTTACCATAATTATGTTCAAATGTATTGAAAGATCCCTTAATTAACTTTTAACACAATTTATATAATGACTGTAAAGTTTTGTAGGGTTTCAGTGGGAGACCAATAAATGGGTTTTTAGGATGAGGTTGGTTTAGACTAATTTTGACTACTAGTTCTATTTTCATGTCATTTTTCTCGAATTTAGGTTATATTGTGGTACTTATTGTTGAATTTTTTATTTGATGTAATTAACTGGAAATTTATCATATATCATAACTACATTGAAGTTTGAGACTCCATTTTTTGACGAGGAATTGGTTGTAATTTGTGGCAATGCAAAATTCAAGATTATTTGGTACAACAATTTTTGATTTTATAAATCACTACCTCTAAATTTTAAATTCTAAATTTTAAACTCTAAACATTGTCGATGAAGACAAAATTCAATAGAAAGAAAGACACTCAAAACATTGATAAAAAAGTTCAATTTTCTGACGAAGTAAAAATTTGTGAGACATTGGAAAAATAAAGGATTTGTTGCAGTAGTTCATAGTCCTACATTTGTTGCAATTGTTTAGGCATTACAACGAGTAAAACCTCGAAATTTACTAGAAGGGTCTAACCAAAATTTCAAAAAATTGTTAATAAAAGATTGTTTGCAATTTTGCCCATTCAAAAAGTTTTAATAGTTTTATTTTAGTATGTATATTCTTTTAAAATTATAAATACGTAAATTTAAGTTTATGATTTAAGGTTTAGATTTTAGAAACTAAAAGATAATAATTCTGTTATTAAGATTAAGAACTTTTGGTTGACCAAAAGTATCAATCAATGAAATTACCTCTAAATACTACCAAAATAGGCAAACATATCTTTAGATGGAATTGTTTAGCACTCATCTTTTACGTTGAATGGGTGCTCTTAGCACATGCTTCACTTGGCATATTAGCATTGTTAATTTGAACCCTCCTCTAATATGCACCTTTTTTCTTTGTCTTTGTGTGAACCTGTCCTTCAACAAATTAACACAGTAGGACCACGCATCTAATTTTATTATGGCTAGACAAATTTCTTATATATTAAAAATAAATAAAAATATTTTTATTTGTATTTTAATTGTGAGAGCAAAAAAGTCAAAAAGTCCCAAATATAATATATATATATATATATATATATGTGTGTGTGTGAGAGAGAGAGAGAGAGTAAAATATCTTTTTTGTCCCTCACTTATCATAAAATTGTCATTCTAGTCTTTCATTTATTGAAATATTCAAAATGATTTCTTATTTATTAAAAAATATTACATTTGTTCTCTCACTTTAAAAAAAATCATATTTAATCTCTTAGATTTAAGATTTATAGTTTGATTGATGGACTAAATATAACAATTTTTTAAAATATAACAATGAAAAACTATTTTAAATATTTTAATGATTGAGAAATTAAAATAATAATTTAATAATAAATTAGAGACTAAAAATACACATACGCACACATACATATATATATATATATATATATATATATATATATATGACGCACTCAAGGATGCTGTAGTTTTCTGGGGTAGCAAAGATAATAACCTTCTTTGTTACGGGTTACGTAACAAATAATTTATAAAATAATGATGAATTCATCGTTAACTTTTAACTTACAGGAAAAGAAACTTTTTTAAATTTATTTCTCTAAGAGAAACCATTATATATCTATATAGTTTTTTTTTTTTTATGTTTCCGTGGTTTTTTTATGTTTTTTAAAATATAATATCTATATATTTTCTAAAAATATTTTTCTTAATTAATAACATTATAAGAGTAGATTTAATTACCGTTTATTTTATCTTTATTATTAAATTTTTTAATAAATACATAACAAGCATAAAGATAACCAATAATAATAGAACAAATACATAATTTAATTTTAAAATATATTATTATCTACAATAATGATATATAATTATAAAATTATATACTTGTCATATTTTATCCAAAAATAATAATAAATATATTGCTATTAATTAATAACATTTGTAATAATAATTTTTTTTATTTATTATTATAATTCATAATATCTGTTTATAAGCATGAAAAAGACTATTTCTCATTGTATATTTTTTGTAATAATAATTTTAATAATAGTGAGAAACGTGATAAATTCACTTTACTTTATGCACACGTATGAGGCTTACGTGACGATAAATGACCATTAATATTATAATTAATGTTAACATTCCACACTTTTTGTTGAAAATTTTAAATTAAATAGAAAATATGAAAACAAATAAAAAGAAGATGACAACGAAGTCCAAACCCAAGACTCTGCAAGCTTGGCCCTACTTTCTCATTTTATTCTCTAAAAGTCATTTTCCCAAGAAATTTAATGGAAATTACTAGCAACGTGGCTTCTTATTAATTTAAAGTCCTACTCATTACTTCAACTTTTTTTAATCAAACACGGCTTTATATGGAGTGTGAATGTTGTTGATCAATTTTTTAGGCAAAAATGTATTAGTTATAAAGAAATTTTGATCCCAAAAAAAAAAATCATATTACACTAAATCGAGAATTGATCACCTGCAATAAGATTATCCACAATGATTAAAATTTAAAAATAATAACCTTCTTTATTTTGGACTAGGTGAGAAATAGTTTATAAAATATTTATGAATTCCTTATCAACTTTAAACTTATGTGCAAAGAATTTTTTTCATATTTCTTTTTTATATTTTTGTTATCAGAACAAATACATAACAAGTGTATAATTAATTAATTGTAATTTAATAATAAATATATAATTTAGTTTATAAATTATATAATTATCTATAATAATATATATTATAATATAATACAAAATTATATACTTTTCATTATTAATTAAAAATAGTATAACAAATAATTGTTACTAGTTAATAATATTTTTAATAACAATGAGAAAGATAAACAATGCACTTTAATAGAATTATCAAAGTTCAGACTTTATGCAGACGTATGAGCTTACGTCATGATATGACCGAATACCATTAATTTTATAACAATTATTAAACTTCCACACTTTTTTGTAAATTTTGATAAATTAAATGGAAAATATTAATAAATAAATAAAAAGAAGAAGATGACGACGAAGGCCGAACCCAAGACCCTGTCCTAATCTCTAAAAGTCATTTTCCCAAGAAATTTAATGGAAATTATCAACAATGTGGCTTCTTAATTTCTTATTAATTAAAAGCCTTAATAATTATTTTCAATTAAATAGCCAATTCTGCTTTGGCCATGTGATAAATTAAGATTACGCGTGAATGTTCTTGATGAAATTTTTATATACTTTATTTGCACCACTATTAATAAAAATTTATTTTGATAAATATTTTAATACATTCCGTCATGTGAGTAATTTTGGTGATTCAAATATTCAAAAGAAGGAATTATTTTTTTAGTACATTATTTATTGCAATATTTAAAGTTATTATTTACTTATTAAAAAATATTATATTTAGTAATGAATAAGGACAATCTTTATTATTTTAAAAATTTTAATTTTATATGTAATTTTATTTTATATTCTTGATTTGATTTTTTAATTTATTAGAGAATTCTATATATATACATAGATGCAATAAATAATTAAGATATTCAAATAAAATAAATATGATAGGAAAATATACGTAGTTCAAGCTATTACTTTTTTAGAATTTGAAATATTGTAATAAAACACATTTATATATTAGTTCTTATAAACTCTTATTTCTCACTAATAGATAGTATAAACAGAAGAAATTTTGGTACAATAAATGAAGTCAAGGACCCTCGTATTTATAGAGAAATGTTAAAGTTCACTTCCTATCAAAATAAATATTTAAAAATAGAATATTCTCATATTATATCCCAAATGGATATTCAAAAATAAAATATTCATAAATTATGCCCCAAATGGATATTCAAAAATGGAATATTCTTAGATTATATCTTTTGAAATTTCAAAATAATCAGACCAAAATCAGGTAAGACTGTATCTAGAATGTTGATAACCAATATTCCAGAATATTCCAAAAATAACCTACATAATTTATAAGAGTTCTTCCCTTTAAATTGTAAGAATTTGCCTTTTTGGTTCAAATATTTGATCTAATCAAATCTTAAATCTATCCATGCTTTTTTTATTAAAAAAAAACCATTTATTCCCTTAATTATATTAGTTAAATTACAACAGAGTTTGATTAGATGGATTAAATTTAGTTATTTGTCCAAAAAAACAGCCAAGTGAAATATTTTTTAATGAATGATAAATTATTTTGAATATTACAATAAGTGAAAGATTAAAAATAAAAATTTTACGATAAATAAAAGACTTAAAAGATATTTCACTCATAATTCAATGTATTTAGAAAAGTTATCGTGGAGTACAGCAAAAATAGTTCAGTATGACTTCTCACGCTCATCCAAATAATATTGGGCTTGAATATCATGAAACATTCAAAGTTAATTTTTTGGTTTTCATTAGTATGAATTTGCTTACTCATAATTAAACTTTTCTCTTTTGACTTATGCATATATTTAATATACACAAAATGTGGTTAATTATTTAAAAGAGGAAAATGTTATGCACATATGACTTTTCGGTAAAATAAAAATTGTAAGTCAAAAAAGAGCAATATCGCACATTAATTATAGGTGTAATTAAAAATGGTCTTTACTTATAATCAAATTACTTATAATAATTTATTCTAAAATTTAATTATTGCAGCGTAAATCAAGAATGAATTGTTTATCACATAAATTTCCTTTTACCAAGAGGAAAATATATGTAATCAAAATCATTTATAAATTTAAAGATAAAATACTTAAATTTTTATCAACTATTACATCATATTTTATAATATTTATATTCACTAAAATTTAAATTCGAATTTACCGTGCTCTAAATTATTAACAAATAGACGACAAATAAGTTAGGCGCATGTGGATCCTCATTTGATGCGACTTTCTTAAATTTGGGGGCCACGTATCTTCAACTCAATACATAGTGGAATATTTTCTTTTTAATTTTTCAACTATATATACGATGTATAATTTACGCCTTAAATATAAATCACTTTCATTTTTAAGACAGAAGGAATGTTTGTGCGAAAATTATTTAAGATAAATTAATTTTTTTCATTTCTAAGAAAAAATAAATTATAGAAACATATACTAACATTTTAAAAATTGAAACATGATCAAAATGCCTTAAAAAATTCTAATTTCTTTGATTGAAAAAATATTATTATAAATTTTTATCTTGATATTATTTATTTTTTTAATGAGAACTATAAATTTTAATCACTTTAAACTTAAAATTAAATATTTTCATATTGGTTATAATATAGGGATATTTTAGTCAAAAATAAAGATAATTATAAATGACCCGTCTCTTATTGCAATAAAAATTAGAAAATACCATCTCTTAAATTTAGAAAAATGAAAAATAAATTTTTAAGATAGAGAAAATGATCAAATAATAAGGGAATATATATTCTGACAAAAAAAGGGAATAGATATAATTTACTTAAATATTTAATAAAATGGATTTTTTTTCTTTTGCCAAAGAAATAGATTGTACTAGTTAATTCTCTATAAATGCATTTCCCATTATACAAATTGAATCAATTATCCATATGGATTAAGGTTATTATGGCGAATTCTCCTAAATTATAGTATTTTATTATAATATGTTTATATTATAAAATTTGGCTTTTTTTCAATTGTTTTATGACATTGACACTTCCATGTGAGCTCAATTATTTTTTAAAAGTAGCCAATAGATTCCAGCCCCAGTTTTCTCTTCGGACGTGTGGTTCTCAATAGACAAATGTTATATTATTCAAATATTATTAAATATAAAATAGAATTTAATCTATTTTATTGGATTTATCATTATAATTATGTTCATTAATCACACAAAAATTAAATTAATTTTTTAAAAAATATACATTACTAAATAAGTTAATATTTTAAAAAAAATTAATAAAATATTATTTTATACACGTCTCAATCAAATTTTGCATTCAAACAAACTAAAATTTTTTTTTCACTATTACAGTATAATTTATACTATCTGTTCATATTAAAATTAAAATTTAAAATCACTCAAATAAATATGAAGAGTCCTAATCCGTCTGACCACCTTCTCCTTTATTAAATAAAAATGATAATGTTTTTTATTATCAAATTAATATGATAATATCCAAAAGTGTTACCTTTTACGGCTTGGAATTGGTAAGTTCCTTTGAAGCTTCCACATTTTTTCGTCACACAACACAATATTCCTCAGTATATATGGGGATCAAACGCTTCTAGCTTTGCTTGGAATACACACATTGAAACTCATCACCCTCTTCTTTCTTCTAGGCTTTTACAGGATGGTTCAAGAGAAGAAGCTCGTAGACGAAGTGTCAGGTTGGCTCAGAATATATGATGATGGTTCAGTAGACCGGACATGGACCGGTCCACCAGAGTTCAAGTTCATGGCCGAGCCAGTTCCACCCCACGAACAATTCATGGATGGAGTCGCCACTCGTGACGTTGTCATCGACGACGAGTCTGGCCGCCGTGTACGGCTATATCTTCCAGAGCTAACCCCCGAAGACACCAACAAACTCCCTGTGCTCCTCCACTTCCACGGTGGTGGGTTCTGCATCAGCGAAGCAAATTGGTTCATATACTACCAAATGTACACCCGGCTCGCCCGGTCTGCTCGAGTCATCTGTGTATCTCCCTATCTCCGTCGTGGCCCAGAGCACCGCCTCCCGGCCGCCATTGATGACGGGTTCTCTTCCCTTCTTTGGCTCCAATCCATCGCCAAAGGCCACTCCCACGAACCCTGGCTGACGAAACACGCTGACTTCAATCGCGTTTTCCTCATCGGAGACAGCTCCGGCGGGAACCTCGTCCATGAGGTGGCCACAAGAGCCGGAAAAGTAAACCTGAGCCCTGTGAGGTTGGCCGGAGGGATCCCTATCCACCCGGGGTTTCTACGGTCAAAGAGGAGCAAGTCGGAGTTGGAGAAGCCTCAGACACCTTTCTTAACGTTGGACATGTTGGACAAGTTCTTGAGCTTGTCGCTGCCGATCGGAAGCAACAAGGACCACCCAATTACGTGCCCGATGGGGAGCAACGCGCTGCCGCTAGAGGGGCTAAAGCTACCGCCGATTCTGTTATGCCTAGCAGAGATGGACTTGATAATAGACACAGAGAAGGAGTACTATGAGGCCTTGAAGAAGGCTAACAAAGAAGTGGAGCTCTTTGTCAATCCGGGCATGACCCACAGCTTTTACCTCAATAAAGTTGCGGTGGATTTGGATCCAAATACGGGTAATGAGACCCAAGCTCTTATTGCCAAAGTCAAAGAGTTCATTGATAAGCAATGAACCTAGTACTGAAGAACAATCATCGTGAGCTTTTCGTCAATTTTTAATAATTAAAGTGTGCACTCTTAGAGCATTTTAGTCTGCATAATTAATTATATTGTGTATGTGTGTATTTTTATTTTTCGTTGTAATCATTTTTCACTTACGATGAGAAACATAATTATTCAGAGTAATGCTTGACTCTTATATATATATATATATATATATATATATATATGTTATAAAGGTCTAGTACACAAGAATATCAGCCTTTTTTATTCTTGTGCAACATGTGTGAACCTAATAATTATGAATTTTTCTTGTATTGCTTTGTATAGAAAAGAGATATATAGAGAGAGGCAATTAATTATATTGACCAATTTGGATTATTTATTTTGATTAGATTGCAATATTATCCAAAAAAAAAAAATCTCAATCATTGTGATTCAAGTTTTCATTAAATGTTTGAATTTGAGTCATTTCCAGGAACCAGTCCATCTCTAACAAAGTCATTAATTCATGTTCTGTAGGGTCCACACATTAAGAGTAGGTAGATTCACATTCTTCTTTGACTAGTTTTAAGTAATCAGAATTCATTTATGAATGAGTAGGTAGCTCCAAATTTTAAGGTGAGGTGATGGAATGAAGAGGCTGCTAAATTTAGTAGGGTGGATATAGAATTTAACTTGTAGGCCCCAAATTCAAGAAAAAAATTATCATTAAGGACAAGAACATTTAAATATTTATTACGAAAGATTTTAAATTTTAAAATTAATTCAAAGGATTGAAATATTGAAATTAAAAGATAGATATCTATCGTTTTGTTATTTCAATTCTTTTTATTATTAGTTAGTTTATTTTATTATTTTTTTAACTCCGAAACATAACTATATGTTTATTAACAATAATTCTCCCTATGTTTAACTTAAATCAAAAAGTTTCTATCAGAATAATGAATAAAAAATATGCTAACTTTCATTTATTTAATATTTTTTTCTCAAAATTACACTTACTTATTGTAGTAACGAGTAAAATATTATTTCAATCTTTCATTTGTCAATTGATCTCTCATTAATTTTTATTTTCATTTGGTCACATACTTATCAGTCAATTATCAATTTGATTTCTTATTAATTTTTATTTTTAAGCTGGTCCCTAATTTATAAGTTTATTCTCAAGTTGATCCCCTAGTTATTAGTCTTTAGTCCCTCTTATTTAATTAAAAGATTAAATATGTTAACTTTAAAATTAGTTAAGGCTCAAATTAGTAATGAATAGATAAAAGATGGGCTGACTTGATAATAAAAATAAGTGAGAAATCAAAATAAAAATGTAAATCAATAAGAGACCAAATTAAATAAAGGACCGAAGTAATGTTTTACTCATTTAGTACCATAACTATATAAATAACCCTAGAAAAATGATCAGTATGAATTTGCTACATTTAGTAAAAATATATAGATCTAACTACTAATATTAAAAAAATTAAGAGATATGATGACTCAAATTAAATTTAGTGACCGTACATGATTTATAATTTTGATTCAACAATTCATATTAAAAATTGTGTGATCTAACAATAAGCAACATCTTTTAAAACCTATAGCATAGTCAAACAAAAAATGACATGATAAAAAATTTTGATTAATTGTTTAAATTAAATTTTAATCATTATGTGCTTGTTAATGGCAGCACTAAATTTAATAACTTAATTATGCCTTTAAACATACAAAATGAAACATGACGAAAACATTTCTATAATTAAAAATTAAGGTTTAATCAAGTTGCCAAATAGAATTTTATCAACTATAGTGTTCCCACTCAATCCTTCTATGAGCACATTTTGTTGACTATTTTCATTATCTTGTTCAAACAATAAAGTTAATTTAATAATTTGCCTTTTTACATTACTTTAATTAAAAATAATAAATCAACCAAAGTTTGTGATTTACATGTTTCCAAAAAAGTGTGCACAAGACGACATTTTGTCCGGAAACACATGCAGTGTCTAATATTTATTTCTATCATGTTTGTTATTGGATACATGACAAATATATAATAAGATTAATTTTAAGTATTTATTTTTTAACAAACATTAATTTTTGCAATTTTTCCTATAAATTTTTAAATTTTTTAGAGCATGAATTTTGAGAAAAGAAAAATATATAATTATTTCTAATATGCTAGACTTTTATTTATAATAAAAGTTTGGACTAACACAATCCTTTTGAAGAATTGTGTTTTTTCAAAACGAAATTAAATCAACATTAAAAACTTGATTAGAAATAAGAACCATTTTAAATATTTTAAATTTTTTCACTAGCTTTTTAATTTAACCTATATAGTAAATTCTTGTATATTGAGAAGCTTTAACATATATTCAATGTGTGACTTCAAAATTAATCCAGATTCGCTGTTCTGACATTGTTTCCATAGTCATCCAACACTCCATATTAAATTTTTTTAAGACAAGACAATTCATATTAAATTATTAGCATAATGTGACAACTTGTATTTTTAGTTTAGAAATCTAAATCATCAATTTTTAAAATCAAAATCGATCACTTTTCACTAGCTTTTTAATTTAAACTATAAAGTAAATTTTTTTTATATTGAGAAGCTTTTAAATATATCTAATGTGTGATTTCAAAATTAATCCAGATCCTCTTGTTACATTGTTTCCATAGTCATCCAACACTTCATATTAAATTTTTTTAGACAATACAATTCACATTAAATTAATGTGACAACTTAAATTTAAAATTTAAAAATTTAAATCAATAATTTTCAAATTTAAAATTGATAATCTTTTAAAATTTAATTTGACAATTATAAACACTTTAAAAATTTAATCTCAAAGTCATAAATAGTTTTATAACACCAATTACGAATATCAACAACAAAAGATCTAGCATTTGGTGCATGCATCTTCATTCTTATTTCTTTAGGTTGATTAATATTAACAACCCAAACAATGTCACTACTTGACTTTATTGTCTTTTTCTTTATAGTCTCATTTTCACTACTTGACACCAATGATTATCTTAATCAACAACAAATGATCTAACATTTGGTGCATGCATCTTCATTCTTACTTTTTTGGTTGAATTCGCATTAATAACCCAAACAATGAATCGATCTTTTTTCTCATTGACTATACACAAACGCAGACCAAATCCATTAAGCTATTTATTAATATATGAAATTGAAGTGTCCAAAACATTTAATTATTAATATTAATTTGTAAAGAAGCTTTTTGGCACATTCACTTCACTTTCACCTTAATTTATGAGCAATTGGGACCGAAAGTGGATTTGGATCCAAATACGAGTCAAGAGATCCAAGCTCTTATTTATTGCCAAAGACAAAGTGTTCATTGATAAGCATTGAAGCTAGTTAGAGCATTTTAGCTTGCATAATTAATTATATTGTGTATGTGTGTATTTTTTTTTTGTTGTAATCATTTTTCACTTACGATGAGAAACATAATTATTCAGAGTAATGCTTGGTTTATGTTTATATATATATATATATATATATATATATATATATATATATATATATATATATCCTTAAATTATATGTCATAAAAGTCTAGTACACAAGAATATCAATCTTTTTTATTCTTGTGCAAGATGGTTGAACCTAATAATTATGAATTTTTCTTGTATTGCTTTGTATAAGAAAGAGATATATAGAGAGGCAATTAATTTTATTGACCAATTTGGATTATTTATTTTAATTAGATTGCATTATTAGCCAAAAAAATCTCAATCATCGTGATTCAAGTTTTCATTTTGAATTGGAGTCATTTCTAGGAACCACCCCACCTTGAATAATTTATAGTTGTAGGGTCCACAAAATAAAAGTACGTGGAAAAAGCTAGTACCTCCAAATTTTAAGGTAAGGAAAAGGACAATAAATTTAAAATATTTATTACAAAAACTTTTAAAATTTAAAATTATTTTAAAGGATTCAAATATTAAAATAAGAAAAGGCAAATATTCAACTTCTTATTATTTCACTTCTTTTTATTATTAGTCATTTTATTTTATTATTTCTTAGACTCCTATACATAACGTTTAAATTTGTTAATTGTAATTCTTCCTATGTTTAACCTGATAAAAAAGTTTCAGTTAGAATAGAATAAAAATCATGCTAACTTTCTTTTATTTAATATTATTTTCTCAAAATTACACTTAATTCTTTCACTAAAAAGTAAAATATTATTCTAATTCTTCACTTATAATTTGATTTTTAATTTGGCCTGTCATTGATTTTTATGCTCATTTGATCACTTACTTATCAATTAATTCTCAATTTGGTCCCTTACTAATTTTTACTTTCAATTTAGTCTTTCATTTATTGATTTATTCTCAATTTGATTTATTAGTTATCAATTTTTAGTCTCTCTTACTTAATTAAAAGATTAAATGTGTTAGCTTTAATATTAGTGAGAGACTAAATTAATAATGAATTGATAATAGATTAATTAAATTGATAATAAAAATAAGTGAATTATCAAATTAAAAATATAAATTAATAATAGACCAAATTAAGCTACGATATAATCTTTTACTCATGTATTATCATAACTAAATGTTTAACCCTAGAAAAATGGCAAGTCTAGATTTGTTACATTTAGTAAAAAAGCATAGATCTAACAATTGATATTAAAGAAATTGAGCAATATGACGGTTTAAATTAAATCTAGTGATCATACATGATCCATAATTTTAATACAATTATTCATATAAAAAGATTGTGTGATCTTACAGTGAATAACTCCTTTTAAGAACTCAAATATGGATAAAAAATGACATTATCAAAATTTTTTATTAATTTTTTAAATTAAATTTTAATCATTATGTGCTTGTTAATGGCCGCACCAAATTTAATAGCTTAATTATGCCTTTAAACATACAAGATGATGCATGACAAAAACATTTCTATAATTAAAAATTTAGTTTTAATCAAGTTGCCAAATAGAATTTTATCAACTATAGTGTTCCCACATAATCCTTGCATGAACGCATTTTGTTGACTGTTTTTATTATCTTGTTCAAACAATAAAGTTAATTTAATAATTGACCTTTTTCCATTACTTTAAAAATAATAAATCAACAAAAGTTTGTGATTGAAAAAAGTACTAAATTGGTAACTTATTTTTGTATTTTGTAATAATCTCATTTCTTAAAATAATTATTACAAATCATTCTTTTAGAAATTTTATTTTATTAAAAATTAGTTCTCTATTAATATAAATGGAGTAACAATTTTTATGAAAAATTAATTTTACATAAATTTATATTTACAAAAAAAACTAATTTATCACAACGAATCTATATAGGATAAAATTGTTCAACAAACTTTACTCGCATGTGATTTGCCTGTTTCCAAAAAAGTATGCGCAAGACGACAGTTTTGTCCGGGAACACATGCAATGTCTAATATTTATTTATATTATGTTTGTTTCTGACAAATCATTTATAAAATTAATTTTAAGTATTTAATTATTGGCAGACATTAATTTGTGAAATTTTTCCTAAAAGCTTTTTAAAATTTTAGAGTAAGAATTTCGATAAAAGAAAAATATATAATTATTTCTAATATGCTAATTTTTTTATTTATAATAAAAGGTTGGACTACCACAATCCTTTTTCAATAATTGTGTTTTTTAAAAATAATATCTGTTTGAAATATAAAATAAAACGTTATATTTTTCTAAACGTTATACTTAAAGGGAATTAAATTTTAATTAAAAAATTGATTAGAAATAAGAACCTTGTTAAATATTGTAAATTTTAAATTTGGTGCATGCATCTTCATTCTTACGTTTTTGGTTTAATTAGCATTAACAACACCAAGCAATGTCACTACTTGACTTTATTCTCCTTTTTATTTGTAGTCTCATTTTCATTGAATCGATCTTTTTTCTCATTGGCTAAACACAAACGCACACCAAATCCATTAAGCCATTTATTAATATATGAAATTGATGTGTCCAAAACATTTAATTATTAAAATTAATTTGTAAAGAAGCTTTTTGGTACATTCACTTCACTTTCACCTTAATTTCTGAGCAATTGGGACCGAAAGTGCATTTGGATCCAAATACGAGTCAAGAGACCCAAGCTCTTATTTATTGCCAAAGACAAAGTGTCCATTAATAAGGATTGAAGCTAGTACTGAAGAATAATTATCATCAGCTTTTGGTTAATTTATGATAATTAAAGTGTCTCTTAAGTTAGAGCATTTTAGCTTGCATAATTAATTATATAGTGTATGTGTGTATTTTTTTTTTTTTCGTTGTAATCATTTTTCACTTACGATGAGAAACATAATTATTCAGAGTCATGCTTGGCTTATGTTTATATATATATATATATCCTTAAATTATATGTTATAAAAGTCTAGTATACAAGAATATCAATCTTTTTTATTCTTGTGCAAGATGGTTGAACCTAATAATTATGAATTTTTCTTGTATTACTTTGTATAAGAAAGAGATATATAGAGAGAGGCAATTAATTTTATTGACCAATTTGGATTATTTATTTTAATTAGATTGCATTATTAGCCAAAAAAATCTCAATCATCGTGATTCAACTTTTCATTTTGAATTGGAGTCATTTCTAGGAACCAAACCACCTTGAATAATTTATATTTGTAGGGTCCACAAATTAAAAGTACGTGGAAAAAGCTAGTACCTCCAAATTTTAAGGTAAGGAAAAGGACAATAAATTTTAAAATTTAAAATTATTTTAAAGGATTCAAATATTAAAATAAAAAAAAGTAAATATTCAACTTCTTATTATTTCACTTCTTTTTATTATTAATCATTTTATTTTATTATTTCTTAAACTCCTGTACATAACCTTTAAGTTTGTTAATTATAATTCTTCCTATGTTTAACCTGATCAAAGAGTTCCAGTTAGAATAATGAATAAAAATCATGCTAACTTTCATTTGTTTAATATTATTTTCTCAAAATTACACTCAATTCTTTCACTAACGAGTAAAATATCATTCTAATCTCTCACTTATCAATTAATTCTTAAGTTAATCTATCATTGATTTTTATGCTCATTTGATCACTTACTTATCAATTGATTCTTAATTTGGTAATCCACTAATTTTTATTTTCAATTTGGCCTCTCATTTATTAATTTATTCTCACTTTGATCTATCTGTTATTAGTTTTAGTCTCTCTTACTTAATTAAAAAATTAAATGTGCTAACTTTAATATTAATAAGAGACTAAATTAATAATGCATTGATAAGAGATTAACTAAATTAATAATAAAAATCAGCCAGTGATCAAATTAAAAATGTAAGTTAATAATAGACCAAATTAAGTTACGCATCAATATAATCTTTTATTCATGTATTATCATAACTAGATGTTTAACCCTAGAAAAATGGGATTTGCTACATTTAGTAAAAATGCATAGATCTAACAATTAATATTAAAGAAATTGAGCAATATGACGATTTAAATACATAATCCATAATTTTGATCCAATGATTCATTTAAAAATATTGTGTGATCTAACAGTGAATAACTCCTTTTAAGAACTCAAATATGGATAAAAAATGACATTATCAAAATTTTCAATTAATTTTTTAAATTAAAATTTAATCATTATGTGCTTGTTAATGGCCGCACCAAATTTAATAGCTTAATTATGCCTTTAAACATACAAAATGATACATGACAAAAACATTTCTATAATTAAAAATTTAGTTTTAATCAAGTTGCCAAATAGAATTTTATCAATTATAGTGTTCTCACATAATCCTTGTGTGAACGCATTTTGTTGACTGTTTTCATTATCTTGTTCAAACAATAAAGTTAATTTAATAATTGACCTTTTTCCATTACTATAAAAATAATAAATCAAAAAAAATTTGTGATTGAGAGAAGTACTAAATTAATAATTTATTTTTACACTTTGTGATAATTTAATCCCTTAAAATAACTATAACAAATCATTGTTTTAGAAATTCTATTTTATTAAAAATTAATTTTTTATTAATATAAATAGAGAGATAAATTTTGTATAAATTTAAATTTATAAAAAATTAATTTTACATAAATTTATAAAAAAATAATTTATCATAATTAATTTATAAAAGATTAAATTATTTAAAAATCTTTACTCACATGTGATTTCCATAAAAGTATGCACAAGACTACATTTTTGTCCGGGAACACATGCAATGTCTAATATTTATTTATATTACGTTTGTTTCTGATAAATCATTTATAAAATTAATTTTAAGTATTTAATTATTGGCAGACATTAATTTGTGAAATTTTTCCTAAAAGCTTTTTAAAATTTTAGAGTAAGAATTCCGATAAAAGAAAAATATATAATTATTTCTAATATGCTAATTTTTTATTATAATAAAAGGTTGGACTACCACAATCCTTTTTCAATAATTTTGTTTTTTTAAAATAATATCTGTTTGAAATATAAAATAAAACATTATATTTTCCTAAAGGGAATTAAATTTTAATAAAAAAATTGATTAGAAATAAGAACCTTGTTAAATATTTTAAATTTTTTCACTAACTTTAATTTAACCTATAAAGTAAATTTCTTTTATATCAATAAGCTTTTAAATCTGTCCAATATATGACTTCATATCTGGTATTCTTACATTGTTTCTATAATCATACAACATTCCATATTAAATTTATATTAAATTTTTATAGACAATATAATATATATTAAATTAATAACAACATCTGACGACTTATATTTAAAATTTAAAAAATTAAAGCAATAATTTTCTAAATTAAAATCAATAACCTTTTAAAATTCAATCTGACAATTATAAACAATTTAAAAATTTAATCTCACAATCATAAATAATTTTATAACACCAATGATTATCTTAATCAACAACAAATGATCTAACATTTGGTGCATGCATCTTCATTCTTACTTTTTTGGTTTTGTTCGCATTAATAACCCAAACAATGTCACTACTTGACTTTATTCTCCTTTTTATTTGTAGTCTCATTTTCATTGAATCGATATTTTTTCTCATTGACTAAACACGAACGCACACCAAATCCATTAAGCCATTTATTAATATATGAAATTGATTTGTCCAAAACATTTAATTATTAAAATTAATTTGTAAAGAAGCTTTTTGGTACATTCACTTCACTTTCACCTTAATTTCTGAGCAATTGGGACCATGTGGCAGGCGGCTTCTCTGGCCACTTTCATGACTTTTCATCAAACATTAATGTTTAATTTTGAGAAAAGTATTATTCCATCTCTCATTTTTATATTATATCATAATTTAATTTTTTATAAATTGATTATAATAAATTTTTTAAAAATTTTATATTATATAACATTAATATTTTATCAATCTAAATAAAAAAATTGATTATGTATAGGTTTAAATTTATAAAAAATTAATTTTATATAAATTTAAATTTATAAAAAAATTAAATTATTTCAAAATATAAAAGTGAATGATTGATATTATACTTTTTTTTCAAAAGTACTATATCACGTCAATAACATAAAGCGAAAAAGAAAGGGATCATTTTGATCTCTAATACTTGTATTTGTGTTATTTTGGTTCTTCCAAAATTTTAAGTGCCAAAAAAGTCTCATAAAAATTATGAGTAGTGCAAAAGAAAAAGCCTTTGAAAATCACAAACAAATAAACCATTTTAGTCTTTTATTTTTGGACGATTAATGGTTTTTAAAAGATATTTTTAACGTACAAAGTTTTTAAAGATCAAAATAGCACAAAACGAAAAAGTAAATGACCAAAAACAAGATTAATATATATATATATATATATATAAAATATAAATTACATTATTCACTTATCATAAAATTATTATTTTAAATTTTTAATTCATCTAAAATAGTCATTCATTTAATAAAAAATATTATATTTTATATTTTGAATTCTAAAAAATTTTTAAATTTAATTATTTTATTAAATTATAAACTTTAAATTTTTCAAAAAAAATTAAAATATAATATTTTAGACATTTTAATAAAAATATCAATTTTGTTATATGTAAATGATAAAAAAATATTTTACTTATATATATACGTATATAAATATATATTTTGCTACACTTACGGGAAATTACAATAATGCCCCCATGTTTGTATCTTTCATCCCTCGACATCTTTTTCTTCTTCCTCTCGCTAACGAAGCTTGAACGGCAGCAACAGAGTTCTTCGTCCCTTCCTCCACGATCTGGCCAGTTGAACCGTCCGGTCACCTTTTCGGCCATCGCCGGCGAGGTGGAAGCCGGAACTCGTCGTCTACCCGGCTAGAATCTTCCCCTTCCAAATTCTTTGAATTAGGGCACGAATTAAAGGGAAATTAGCCGAGATTTGGTAATTTTTTCTGAAAATTTTCATGGCCTTTATTTCCATTTCGAGATTCTATAATTTTTCCTCTACAATCTGTGTTCAATTTCTGAATTTGGCTCTTAATTTCGAAACCCCTTTTTAACTGTGTAGGTGAACGTGCATTTTTGGGGCTTGGTACTGTTGAGATTTTGCTAAATTACGTTGAGACTTTACTTCTATGCTAAAATTTTGTCCCTTCTCTCTATTTTTATTGATCAATTGTGTGAATTTAGTCATTAATTTCAAATTTCTTATGAACAGCGTGTGTGGGAGCTTGAATGGTGAAACTTTGACATTTCTATTCCTCATAATATTGTTAATCATCAATGAAAGAGGATTTGAGTTATTAAAGAGTGGTAAATTGCTTTGGTGTTTTTTTTTTCATTATATCATTCGGGAAAGAAAGATAAAAGAAATCTCATGGTTAATGATTAAATGGAAATAGAAAATTATTTAATTTAGTGGCTTTATTTTTGAATAAGGTTAGTATAGACTCTCAAGTGATTTTGATAAAGTTCGGTAATTAATGTATATAAAGAATATTTATTTTAATTTCATATATATATATATATATATACACACACACACACACATACACACTGTATATAAAGAATATTTGTGTGTGTGTGCGTTTTATTATAAAGAATATTTATGTGTGTGTAAAGAATATTTGTGTGTGTGTAATTAATGTATATAAAGAATATTTATTTTAATTTTACGTGTGTGAGAGTGTATCCACGCGCCACAATAAATAAAATGAATGATAAGAAAAATTCTAGGTGCCACAAAAGAAAGAAATTATTTTTACGATAACCTTTAATTCACTTTTGTTTATTTATTCTTTTACTTGTTTAGGGCATGAGTTATAGAAATATTATCTCATTAGTTTCTTATATTGTATCTAGTATATATATTACACTTACCTAAATATATGAATTATTTTATACATAATTACACTTTCCTAATTAAATACATGATTCATAAAAATCTAAGTATATATAATAAGTATTTTAAGTGCACACAAACATTAAACTTAATCATTTAAGAAATATCAAATTACAATTTCCAACATATTCTATAGATTGAAATTTACTTCACAACTTCAATTCTTTATTGGTTGTCATCTATCATTTTAAGTTGTCACAACTTTTACTTAAAAAGATCTCTCTCAACACTTCTCTTTTGTAAGATTTCTCATCCAACTCCAAAACTTTTACTTTTAGGTTTATCTACCACTTCCACAAATGTGGGCATAACAGAGGCACTCTTATATTTCTCTATCATGAATTTTTTTTTTTTTTTTATGGCTACATACGAAGCAGGTCTATTTCTTATCTGCATCAAGACAATTAGTATCATAGACAAATTGAATAGTTTATTGTCTTTCTTGTGAACAAAGTGTAATCTAATGTGTGTATCCCTGTTACGATGTTATTACTGGGAACACGTCCACAGTTAGTAATTGAATGAAACTCGCCATTAAGACTTGGCATGACATTTCAACATCACACTTCTAAAATGTTGAAACAAATTGCTCTGGCAGTCTAGTACCATTGCATTACAGTGCATATGGTGCTCGACGACTCACATGGGCAACACCGCGTTTATAATTTTTATATAACAAATGCATAATTTTTTATTAGTAATATAATAAGTGTATAATTTTTTAACTTCGTATTATATAATTAAATTTTTGAAATTTTTTTTTTATGTATTATAATCTAATTAAAAACTTAATAAGTAAGATATTAGAAAAATGAATTGGATCCAATCCCTTTATTTAATTTGTTTGTGGAGTTATAGTTTGACAAGTATTTAATAGAATTAATCGATGTCAATTTCATACTTGATTTGGCTAGTTCATGATTTCGAGAGGATGTGTCTGGCAAATGAATTGCTTTAGAATATAAATAAAAGAAAGAACGAAAGAAAAACAAATTCAAATTCAATGTTTGCATGTATTTAAAATATTATATATATATATATATATATATATAAAATGTGTATAATTCATATATTTAGGAATGTGTGATTAACAAGGTACTAAATTAAAGCAAATATAGAAATTCCTTTCCTCTTCATAATTCTACTCATTTATAATAAAGTGCTATTAGAGCTTGGTTTCATTTTATGAGAATGGAAGAAAAAGGACAACAAGGATAATGAGAAAGATGATGATGGTGATGATATGACGCTGAACTAATAGAATTAAATGGATAAATTAAAGCATATACGCACATTGGATTACACTTTGTTCACAAGAAAGACAATAAACTATTCAATTTGTCTGTATGATACTAATTATCTTGATGCAGATACGAAGTAGACCTGCTTCGTACATAGCCATAAAAAAAGAAGAAGAAAGAATTCATGACAGAGAAATACAAGAGTGCCTATGTTATGCCCACATTTGTGGAAGTGGAAGATAGATAAACCTAAAAGTAAAAGTTTTGGAGTTGATGAGAAATCTTACAAAAGAGGAGTGTTGAGAGAGATCATTTTAAGTAAAAGTTGTGACAACTTAAGAGTGATAGATGACAACCAATTAAGAATTTGGTAAAATGTAACAGAAAACCACCCATAAACATAAAGCCCTAAATAGTCACCCACAAATGATAGGCACATGCACCTTTTGAATAAAACATAGACATTATAAAAGGCTACAAGTAAGAATATGTAATGGCTTCTCTCCAAGTAATTTACTAACCACAACAAAACAATGAAAAAAGCAAGACCAAATTTTAATATAGTTCATTGACATATGCATTACATTATAAAATAGATCTAGTTGCTTCTTTTCCCTAACATATACATTATAAAATAGCAGTAAAATAGTGAACAAAGCAACAAATTCATGTTCGAATGTTTATCAATATACATAATATCTTATTCATCCTAAGCCCACACAAAACTAAAAAACTATAAAGTAAATCTATATGCTTCCTTCCTTCAATTTTTTTTTTCTGTGTTTTAACCCTACATTTTCATAAACACACCCATTTTCATAATCATGATAATTTGATTCATCTTCAATATTACTTCAACACATTCAAATACATATATTTGTAATTCAAAGGCCAAAACTTTAACTCGGCAGAATCATTCAACATAGAAAACCCACTTCGAAAACATCTATCTTTATCTATGTATTCATCCCAGTATTCATTGAATAGATGTCTTGTTACATTGCAATGGGTCACTGTATAACACACACTCACGACATCGTCTTCTTCCTTATCAATGAGTTGGAGAATGGAGCAGAAACTCTATTATGCAATGGCACAGAGTTGTTCATGCAGCAAGAGGAAGATGATTACAATGTCCTACTAACCCCCCAAAAACAACACCGTTTTAACAGACCTTGCACCAAAAATTTTAAGTTTGAAAATGGTGCATTTAACTCATTGGAGCAATAGACGCTGGACAATGTCATTTTGGAGCAACAAAGACTCTTGAAATTTAGCTCATTTCTCCTAGTTTAAAAAAGCTTACAAGTCCATGCAATTAGTATTGTATAGACCCCAGACCTACTATGTTTTTGTAGATTCTTGAAATTTAGCTCATTTCTCCTAGTTTAAAATGAAACCAACTTATTCTATCAAAGCCTTTTTAATTAAAAAAAAAATTGGAGAGGATATATATACACACACACACACACAAAAAAGCATTTATATTTATGAATTCATGTTAATTGAGTATAACATTATTGCTTACAAGTCTTTATTGACTATGGGTAAAATGTATGTAGTTCCTATAATACTTTTTATTTACAATTTCATTAAAATACAAAGTACAAAATTTCATAGTGGTAAATTTTTAAAAGATGTAGTTGCATTTTACAAAACCAAAATTGAGGCCTTAATATTGTTGATTTGTCCAAAAGTGGGAACATAAACTCAAATTAATGGAAAGTTGTATTTCACGCCTCTTGATAGTTCCACTTTTGATGACAGTCAAATGGTAAGGTGTATTATGACCAATACACTAAAAATAATCTAAGCTCATCCACACATGTTGACATATTTTAGGTAAATATTTTTATTCAAGGAAAATGGAGCATAAAA
Source organism: Delonix regia (assembly GCA_037074485.1). NCBI lineage: Eukaryota > Viridiplantae > Streptophyta > Magnoliopsida > Fabales > Fabaceae > Delonix > Delonix regia. The sequence continues at coordinate 27,880,508 of CM073455.1, forward strand.
GAACATGGCCACAATTCACTATATCAATGCAATTCAAAAATAAATTCAGAAAAAGGCAACTGAATGATATGCACTAAATAATGAAAAATGAAGTGGAACAAAATTCCTTACATGTTACCCCTCAAATAGTATTCCTTTTGACATTGTCATGTTTTTTAAATTCAAAAATAAAGTAGTGATTGCTTTTACTATTATGGACCCCATTTTTAATATAGACATTTTTTTAGCATGTTGTAAGTCAGTTGGTAACAACGATGGACCCAAAGCCTAGGATTGGTATGCAATTTGGTAGTGTAGAGGATGTATGACAATTCTGGATTAATTACGGTGGGAAGGTGAGTTTTGGGGTGAGAAAGCAATACCTGAACAAGAACAAGAAAGATGAATTAGTGAATTCTTGCAAATTTGTTTGTTACAAGGAGGGGGTTCGAAAGTTAGACAAAAAAGACTAAGTAGTACAAACTCCAAGCTTGAAACCAGAATTAATTGCAATGCCTAAATTAACCTTGTCACAGTTAATGGAAAATTGATGATCAATGAGTTCGTGGAACTTCACAACCACCATTTGCAACTTTCAAAGACAACACATATGTTGGCCTTACAATGGAAGATATATGAAGTTCAAGGACGCAAAATTGAAATGGCTGAGGACTTTGGATTGCAGTAAAAAACATCATTTTAGTTGATGAGCACATACACATGAGGTAGAACCAATCTTGGGTTTACCTGATTAGATGTGAAAAATTACTTACAATAAAAAGGCAGTGTCACATAGTTTATGGGGATGTTGGTTGTCTTCTACAATATTTCCAATGAAAGTTGTTGGAAAACCTATCTTTTTTCATGCCTATTAGGTTGATGCATATAAGTAAATCATAAATGTTTTTTGGGCTAATGTGCATATAATTATTAATTATGGATATTTCAGTAATGTTGTCTCTTAAGACATAACTTACTGTACAAATCAAGAACATAGACTACTTGCCTTATTTTCTAGATTCAATCAATACAGGCATACAATCATGTTTGGCGCTGCATTGTTGTATGATGAGACAACTAAGTCATTAAGGTAGCTATTTGAGACCTTCTTGGTAGCTCACAGTCAGAAAAGGCCATTAACTATATTCACTAACTAGGACATTGCAATGACGAAAACTTCAGGTAAATAAGTGTGTGTATATGATTGAATGTATACTCTAATTTAGATTAATTTTAATTTTCATTTTGGTTTCTTGTTCTTGTAGGTGAGGTGATGCTAGATACGTGCCATAAGCTTTATATGTGGCATTTAATGTAGAACGAGATCAAACACCTAGACCATTTGATGAAAAATGGATTAAACTTCTTGTCTGATTTCAAAAGGTACATGTATAGCTCTGTTGATAAGGTGCAGTTTGAGTCAGCATGAAAGAAGATGTTGAGTGATTATTAACTTTCACAAGAACAGTTGGTTAAAAGTAGTTTACGCGATACGAGAAAAATAGGCAGCGTGTTATATGAAACACTCATTCACCTTGGGTATTAGGAATACCCAACTGAGTAAAAGCTTGAACTCTGACTTTAAAGCATGCATGAAACCAAACTTAAACATTTTATACAACTCTTTAAGGTTTATGAACGAGTGGTTGCAGAGAAACGATATAATGAGTTGAAAAGTGAGTGTGATGCTTGGCATAAGTTGCCTAGATAGAATTACCCACACTCGGTGACTCTACATCAAGCTGTAAAGGCATACACATTTATGATATTTGATCTATTCCAAAAAGAGTTTAACTTGTTCTTTGCAACATTCATCTAAAATAGAAATGAAACTCATCATGTGTTCAAGTATACAATGTCCATATCCAATTAAGATAAGGAATACATAGTCTTATTTACTCCTGTCTTGAAGACTATCTCTTACAGTTGTATGAAGTTCGAGTCATACGGAATACTGTGTAGTCATGCGTTGAAAGTATTTATTATGATGCATGTTGACCAAGTGCCTGATTAGTATATCTTGAAGAGATGGATAAAAAATGCACGCAATGGTATTATGCATGATTCAAAGGGGAATGAAGTTAAAAGAGACCCTAAATTGGATAGTAGACGATAATACAAACAACTTTGCTCGAAGATGGTTAGATTGACATAAGAGGTTACTACATATCCGGAACTATATTCTATGGTTAAGCAAGAGGTGGATGGCTTGTTGAAGAGAGTTACAGATGTTCAATCAAGACAAACAATGCAAGTGATCAAGTTACAATTCTTATAGGTGATGTAGTGGGTGAAGCAAAGGGTTTCAAACAACGAGATGGGAAAAAGAGACAATGACGACATAAAGGTTGGGTTGAACTTTAAGTTTGTAGGAGAAAAAAAGGTTCGTTTGTTGTTCAGTCACAAACATGTGGTAAATACTTGGTGTATTTACTCATTGGTACTATCCCAATACGCACTTACTAGTATTAACCCATTTCTATAGGACTAGGAATCATCAAGTAATGCACAGGTCGGAGTATCTTGCTCAGCTCCTCCAATATGCCATGATGACTATCAAACACATAGGAGCCAATTTAGCTTCACAAGATTGTTGATGGTACATGAAAATCCTAGAACATGCCTTCAATTGTATTATTGACTATCAACCGTTTCACTGATGCAATTGTTCAATTATGTAGAAACAATTGGATGTCTCCACACAATCACTGGATGATCTTAACAGTTAGTGTGTTATGACAAATTGCATGTCTCTATAAGAATGTTGAACACATCATTTTTTGAGTCATTTTGTCATTTTTGGACTTCCTTGACACTTGTGTAACACATCACACACATTGAATCATTTTGCCATAGCCAAATGTAATTTTATTACTTTGGAAAAGTCATACACACAGAATTGACAATTACACCTATACATTGGCCACTATAGGATATTTCTACATCCATGTTACATCTATTGTGCAATACAATCACTTGATCATTTCACTATCCTAATCTAGATTCATCTTCTACTGCTCTGTGTGGCTGCATCATGCATTAGTATCCTTTATTTTGCTTCATCCACATTGCTTCCTTCTTCCTCAATCTGTCAACTGGGAATTCAGGAAAAATTTTAGCATTGTCCAAGCTATCTGTAAAAGAAGTCTACCATTTATTCAACTCCAATCAATCATTAACTGTAAAGCTACTGCTTCGTGAAATTCACCTTTTCAAAGTTCAATCATACTATGGTAACAAAGTTCAAAGTCTATAACAAGGAAAGCATTTAACCATTCCCACTCCAAGTCCAAGGCAATGGCATATGGTATTAACAAGATCTACTAAACTAAATTTCACCACAAAAGTTCAATATACTTCCTATTATCTGCATCTCGTCATACTTATCGCCTCCCCCATCCTCAACTTCTGCAAGAGGCACATGCTGAGATGCTGTACCATTCCCGGTCAGCAAATCATAGTTGACATTTCTTGACTTATGATCTTGGTTTGATGGCATGTAAGAAATTGGTGAGGCTTTGGGAAGCCAATCATCTCTGAGCTGATCTGCACTAGCAGATCTATACACTGCCAATTCTGTTCCTTTCAGATGGACCCCTTGGATTTGAAGACTCGAGACCACAGTATGTTTGTAAAGTGGTCATAGCCGAAGAGATTTTCTGTCGGGGTGCTTTCAGTCTTAAGGACTGGAAAGCTTCCTGCATAACAGATTGACCTATATGTGGACGTCTCTTTCAGGACTATAATCTCTGCAAAAAAAATTTCAATAAACTGAATTTCAATAGACCAGCATGGATTTCAATCCAAGTAATTGGTATGTGAAATTATGCTATCTGGAACAACTAAACAATGCATTTTACTGATGAACTATTACATTAAGAAAAATTCAAAAAGAATATCTATTTTTTTCTCATTCTAAAATATGGTGACGAACAAATAGAAAAATTATAATGAACTAGTATTAGAAGCATATCAAAATTACACCTAAAGTTTAAGAACAAGCTTGTGAAAGCCACACTAGATTTCTTCTTCGGTTCCTGAGCTTAATTACATCACTAGGGTAAACATGAAAACCTTCGCCTTTTTTTCTACATTTGGCATATTTGCACAACAATGATACTGATCACAGTCCAAACAAAGAAATTCCAATATGATCCCTGATCAGTAGAAATGCAAATCAACATTATAATGTTTTTGAAAAAGAATTAAATTAAAAAAGTTAAAAAAATAAAATAAAAGAGAAGGATTCATATTCTTAAAGTAGTAGGCTGTTATGGGTGGATACTAAACTATGTTCTAAATTGACAAATAAGCATAGACTGATTTCTTGGAAAAACAAATAAATAAATAAATATAGCAGGCATTACCAAAGCTTGCTTGATAAAAGCTTTTCTATTGAACATCACTGGAAAAACTTAAGAAATGGAAATATATTTGTACCCCAACTTGGCAGCTCCATTAGGCAAACTATGAGATGGTGGATGTCTCCCTGGTAATGGAATCTGCAGAGTCTCCAGAGCAAACATCTGAAGATCTGTGGCTAGCCCATCCATCCTTTTTATATCAGCCACCTAAATTATCACAAAAAATTGTCATCAAAAGGAAGATAAACCAGTATCCTATTGCCGCAAAATAAAGCAAACACTAACACTTCTTGGTAGATACAACAAATTTATGAGACCGACCTTCTATTGAAATAATCACGGTAAATCTGATATTAAAGGAAGAGGCAGGATACCAAACCTTCCAATAATGTCATTAATATTCATGATTACGGAAGAAAAAAGAAAGTATGTTCTCCCAAGGTAATGAGAACATTTAGTAATCAAATTCACTGGTTAATGCATATGTCCATTGAAAAAAAGATAACTATTCTTACCCCAAAAAATAAAAGGTGAGTACTCTAAACATTTAAAGAATAACGCATTGACATTAGTGTAAGTGTGCAAGTGATTTTCTGATTTTCCACCTCCGGAGATGCCGTCGTCAAGGGCTCTTAAGCTCGCTCTGTTGGTTGCTTCGATGTGTTGATCCTGATGCAGAATGAACTTCCCATTTCGTGGAGGCTGCAGCTCTGTCCATCGACAAAGGAAAGAAACCCTTGAGCAACAGACCCCGACGACGTCGTTTTGGAGCAACGGAGAAAAAAAACATCTGCATGGCTGCATGAAGGCCGTCCGATTGCACGAACGGCTGTGATCGTTTACATGATCCGCTCCTGTAAAACCGCTCTACAGGAGCGGATCCGCACCGGTCCGGCTGTCAGGAAGATTAGATGCAAAAGAGGTTGAAATTTCAATTTTCAAAGTCAGCAGAGACCTGAGTTTGATGGCGATCTTGAGAGAAAACCAGCCTCGGAAGAGTCTTAGGCAGCTGATCACTGAAAGGCATATAAGAAAGTGGTGATGGTTCAACCAGTCTTTTCACAAATCCAAGCAACAAATTAAGATATCTCTGTTTCAAACCCTGCACGCAGAAGCCGGCCACAAGGAGTTTAGATATGAGTTGCTTAAATACTACTACAGTCGGACTCCTTTCTCTGCTGCTACTCTGTTTCTTTGTTAGGAGGAGGTCCAAAGCCGATGAGAGAAAAGAGGCACCTTTGGCAGGGGGTGGGTGGCCCATAATAGTTCACCTTCCGCTCTTGAGCGGCTCAAACATACCCCATTACACTTTGGGTGCCTTGGCCGACAAGTACGGACCCATCTTCACCATCAGGCTGGGGTCGCGATGTGCTCTGGTTATCAGTAACTGGGAAATGGCTAAAGAATGCTACACCACAAATGACTTGGCCGCCTCCACGCGTCCTACGCTTGTGGCTGTTGAAAACCTGAGCTACAACCAAGCCATGTTTCTTTTGGCGCCTCATGGTCCTTACTGGCGAGAAGTCCGAAAGATTGCTACCCTAGAGTTGCTCTCCAATCGCCGCATCGAGCAGCTAAGTCATGTGCTCGTGTCCCAGGTTGATTCTTGCGTTAAAGAGCTGTTCCAACTCTGGACTGGAAATAAGAACGAGTCAAGCCACGTGTTGGTGGATCTTAGTCAGTGTTTTGGGGAATTGACGATGAACGAGGTGCTTAGAACGATTGCTCGGAAGCGATATTTTGGCGGTCGAGCTGAGATTAACGAGGAGGAGGCATGGCGGTTTCTGAAGACTTTGAGGGAGCTCATTATGGTCCTCAATTTTTGTATAAAATATATTTTTAAAAATTAAAAAATAATTATGTTAAAAAATAAATAAATATTTTAATATTTTAAATTATTTTTTATATATAATGATATTTAATTAAAAAATAATAAACTTTAAAATATATAAAATAAATTGTGAAATGTTAAAAATAAATTAATTTTTTTATTTTTTAACTACATATTATTTTTTATTAAAAAAATTTAAAATATGCATATATATTTATCTATAAATTTTTTTTATTTTTAAAAAATATATTTTAAACCAAAATTCCTTCTACCGGAGAAAATCCCCGGAGGGGATTCGGGTTCCTGATACCGTCAACAAAGCCACAACATTGGTATGCATGCATTGTACTTTTCAAGTAGGATAGAATAAATTAAACCAAAATCCTTGATTTTCTTGTAAATTAAATGAGTAATGCTATTTTGGTTTGCTTTCTCCTCATACCATATTATCAAATATTTATTCTTATGTGAAATTATTTTAACTCAAAATTATTAATGATTTTATTATAGCATTTTTCTGACAAAAAATCTGTCTTGTGTAGATATTAATTGCAGGGAGGGGTAGACACCAGCACAGTGACCCTTACGTGGGCAATGTCTCGCTTGTTAAGCAACCCCCATGTTTTGAAAGAAGCACAGAAAGAATTGGACATCCAAGTGGGGAAAGAAAGAGCCGTGAAGGAATTAGACATAAGTAAACTGGTATACCTTCAAGCCATAGTAGACATAAGTAAACTGGTATACCTTCAAGCCATAGTTAAAGAGACACTATGGTTACACCCACCAGCTTCTCTTTCAGGACTCCGCATGTTCACAGAGTGATTGCACCCTAGGTGGCTATCACGTTAGAAAGGGAACGCGACTCATTACAAACTTGTGGAAGATTCAAACAGACCCCAGCATTTGGTCAGAACCCTTGGAGTTTAAACCAGAAAGGTTCCTTACCACTCACAAAGATGTTGAAATGAGAGGTCATCATTTTGAGTTAATACCATTTGGAAGTGGCAGAAGAGTATGCCCAGGAATATCATTTGGCCTTCAAACAATTCATCTCACTTTGGCTACTTTACTGCACTCCTTCGAATTTGCAAAGCCATCGGATGAGCCCATTGACATGACTGAAATTTTTGGACTAGCAACTATGAAAGCTACTCCGCTCCAGGCTCTCGTCAAACCTCGTCTTCCTTCCAAGCATTATGATGCACTGTGATCATATTCACTGATGGTACAATTGTTCTGGGGTTCAAAGTGTCAAATTGAATGATTGTAGTCTTCATATAGTAAGTGCAAGCTAGGGACTTGCAATTCTGCGTTGCCCAGACAAAATAGATCGATCAGTCCAAGGAGGTTTCAGGAATGAAGGTTATATTTCATTGTACAAGCATTTGAGTTTATTATATTTGAGGAATTGTGCGTGCTATTAGACATTATTTCTAATCATTAAAGAAAATTTTTATATATCATCAAATTTGGTAAGTAAAAATTATTCATTTGTTATTTAGATTTTAAATAGGGAAATAGCAGTATCAATGTAATATAGACCATTATAAGATGACAACAAACGAGCAACAGTAGCTCTATTTCCTTGCATCTGTGGCCACCTGAGGAAGGCCGTGTTTTTTTGGCCCAATCTGAATTTCATTGAAAAAAGAAACAGAGCAAACTGACTGAAAAGAAAGAAAATGCAGAGCAAAACAGCTTATCCATCCCACTTTCTAAACATCACTACTCCAACCAATTCCAGTGGCAGAGGAAGGCATTGCACTCTTATTGTACAATGGTTCTTGGTTCAGGTTATGGTTGGCAGTAATGGACGTAGGAAAAATGTTTTTTTTTTTTTTTTTCTTAGACAGAGAGATGGAGCTTATTCTACGAGAGTATAATTTGCCGCACCCTTTAAAAAAATTGTTAAATATTAATTCTTTGAATAAAATTTTCATAATACACAAATATATATATATAATATTAATTTTGTTAGTAATAACACTTTTTTAAATACATGTCATTATTAATACATAATCAAGCTCAATATTAATTTCAGAATTGGATGTCGTCCTATTATAAAACACGGTAAAATGTAAAATTTAACAACTTTTTAGAATAAGAAAACCTTAAATTTTTATACATATATTATTATTATTTTAATATATAATGTAGTGCAATGTGTTTAACTACTTTTTTATCTTTGAAGCTATTCTGTTTTTTTTTTTCTTTAATGAGATGAAATCTGTAGAAAATCACACTTAAATTTAAATTTAAATTTAAAATTTTTTAAATTATGATAAGTTTTTTAAAAAATAAAACAGAAGAATATCCTGGTCACCAAAAAGGGCAGCTGCTCCGCAGCTACAGGGTAGCTAATTTAGATAACTTTATTATTTGGTAACCAGATAATGACACGTGTGACATTTTTACATTTCAACAATTAATTAAAATATTAATGAGACAATTGATTTATTGTATCAATTTTAATAAAATTATTTTTTTAATAATTTTTATTTTTTAAAAATAATTTTATTAAAATTAGTATATTAAATTTATTTATTAAGACTAATTAATATTTTTTTCTTTTAGTTTGCGCATGGAACACAATAGATCCATGCATTAATGCATATTATATATTACTGTACATAATTTTGTCATACAAATAAAATAAAAAAATTATAAAAATATGAATAATTAGATCAAAATTTAAGATCTAAATTTTTATTACAAATTATTTATTGTAAAAAATTTACGCTAAGCAATCAGGGGTATAGATAAATTTAGAAGCTTTTTTTTTTCATTAAAAAAATTATTAAAAATAATTTTTATTATTATATCTTTCTTTCTCCTCCTTATTTTGTACGCAAATTCACTCTGTTGTCCCTAATGACATTAGAGAATCTTCTCCAGCAGGAGAGTAAACCATAAAAATTCATCAGCTTCTGACGCCATCTTTGTGAATCAATTTATATCAATTGACACAGTGGAGCTAGCTACTTCAATTCTTGTTCTGTTCTTAGTCTTTTACATCTCTCTGTTCAATTTTTTAAAAAAGATACAGTTTGGTAAATATCTTTTCAATCCCATAAATTATTCTTTTTTTTTGGAGGGAATCAATATTTCCAACCACTATTTTTTATGCCAAGGAAATCAGATTTAGATTTCTTCGTTTTTTTATATTTTTATTATATCAAAAAATATAAATACATAATAAGTAATGCTCGTCTATGTAGCAAAAGAAGTGTTGTATCTCTGTCAATGTTTATTTGCAGAAGAATTGTACGCATCATATTATGAACTTGTTTTTCTTAGTGTGGAGATACATGTTGTCCATGTGAATAAATGAAATTTGTTTAAAGTGACAGAATCTTATTGTGAGCCTTTAGATCATTTCTTAGCTGCTATTACTTGACTTTTTTGGAGAAAAATTAGGAGTATAGGAATCGTTTTTGATTAAAGTAAAACAAAAAATGCTTTATTCGCATCCAACGGGATATGTTAGGAAAAGCATCACTTTGTATAAATGCTTTGATTTGGTTTTCACTTTTTTAGTGTAAGAGAATCTGAAATACCTTTTTTTTTGGGGTATAAAGTAAGAATCTAAGGAGGATGGTAACGGATAAAATCATTTATGACATATATTGTGGTGGGAGGGGGACAGAATCTGATTCTCTTTTGAACCATAAAGGAAACAAATGCGAAGCCATCCCCAAATTTAAAAAAAAAAAAAAGGAAAATGAAAGACAAATGTCTGAAAGGTTTAAACTGACCGCCATGTGCAGTGAAAACCAGGGACTGACACACCGATTCTCATAATTTCCAACGGTGCCTCGAATGTCTCGTTCCCACCGACCCATTTCTTTTTGTTTCCAAAGAAATTAAATATAAGTGGCAACCCCACATCCCAAAGTTGTGCTCACTTATAAATACCCATCCACACCAAGTCCATAACCTCTCATTCTCTTCACAGAATTTGAAGTAGTCTAGTTGAGATCAGTTGTTTCTGTGCAAGTAAGTGGTGGTGGGAAAACATGTCTTGCAATTCAAAGGCTGTAAGACGGCAAAGCCTGGTGTCAAACGAGAAGCAAGTTGGTAGGGAGGGGAAGGTGGAAGAAGAGAAGGAAAACACAATGAATGTGACGAGGGAATTGCAGATAAAGGGAAGGAGCAATAGCGGTGGGAATATGGAAATGGATAAGGAAGTGGTCTTGAGGCGTATTCGTCAGCGAAAGCGGGTCAATAAGTTCAGATCGGCTCTCCAAGCCCTCGTCAGCTCCCCTTTCTCCAAGACTACCCATCACCATTCCTGGCTCGACGATCCATTTGCTGCCCTCTGATACTCTTTTGCACCATATCCTCTCAATTCAAAACAAAGAAACAAGACAGAGAGAAATCCAGTTTGAAGTTGAACACACTCCATTTTTCTATTTAGCTTCTCTGGTTTGGTTTTGGATATATGGTAGGGTGCCCTCTGTCGTAATGTATTTATTTACTAGTTGGGAAAATCTATAATATACTTTCTCTTATGTCCTTGCTCTGTATCTTGTTGCTATATATAACATCTTATGCCTTCCATTAGCAACCTCGATGCTATTAACTTGCTGCGTATTCCAATCTCAATTTATTCGTGTACGTTCATTCAAGCCACAATAGCAACCTTGAACGACAATGCTTCCCATTATGTCCAGAAATGGTCTGAATTAAAATTAATTTTTCACTGAAATACTTGTGGCACGTATAAGCTTCGTTTTTCTTTTGGGGTTTTCAATTACATTATATTACAAGCCCTGTTCCTTCCTATTCATTCATTTCATAGCTACTTTACGTATGAGATTCCTGTACTTTAGATGTAAAATTATAGAAACAGTAACCAGTAAAAAGAGAAAGGAATTATTTTCAATAAAGAAAAAAATAAAGTTTTAAGTCTAATGATAAGGGCGATTAACCAGGGTCCAAAGTATAATAATTATAATGCTCATTTGCAGACGAACCGGTTTTTATTAGTTCGAGCTAACAACAACGTTTTTGGACCAAAAGGTAACGAATAGCAATGTTCCAAAGGTCCAAAATATCCTTTCCGGGCTTTGCATTTCTCACTTTTGAACGGGATGCACTTGGACGATCTTTCGTTGCCCTTGCTAGTCCAAACTTCTGTCTATAGAATAGAATTAATCCAAACCCAAGAAAAAAAGAAAGAAAAAAACACAGGGAGAATAGGTTCCTTTGAAGTTTGGAAGCCAAGGTGGACTGACAAGTACCAATGTGGGGAAAAAAATGTAAGCCAACATATAATTAGTTTCTGGAAGATAATTGTTAGAAAAAAGACAGTGATTACTTGTAAAATAATAAGAGTATGTACATAAAAAAATTGGCTCAAGTAATTTTTTCCCTCTTATTCAAAAATATACGATAACATCTTTTCTATTTTCTAAAATGGGTTGATTAATTTGTCCTTTTGTCACGTCTCCATCTAAGTTAGAGGAAGAACTTTTTTGGGGAATGAATCACTCTATAAAGCCTTGAGCCTTTACTCTCTCAATTACCTAATTTGAAGGGTTCAAACTTATTAATGATTTATTGGACAAAGTTTTCTTAATCAGTCAATGAAGTTTCTATGTTAAAAAAAATTTACTTTATTTATATATAATTGTAATATATAAGCATATAATTTTATGTTATATGAATTATTATGATTATATCATGTTTTTGTGTGTGCGTGTGTGTGTGGCTATTGATTTAACCTATTACTTTAATTGTTTAATCTACTAGCTCAGATGCATGTAATTTAGATAAGTCAAGTTGATCTACTTTAACACTTTTATGACTTATAACTTTTATTTGAATAAAGTTGTAGTGGATTTGGATCCAAATACGGGTAAAGAGACCCAAGCTCTTATTGCCAAAGTCAAAGAGTTCATTAGTATGCACCAAAGCTAGAATCGAAGAATCATCATCATTAGCTTTTGGTTAGTTTATAACAATTAAAGTGTGGACTCTAAGATTAGAACATTTTAGCTTGCGTTATTAATAATATTGTATATGTGTGTGTCTTTTTTAGTAGTGATGGTATGTTCTCGAACATATTAGTTTTAGTGTAATTAATTATTTAATAAATATTAATATTTTTCTTTTTTAATCAGTATATTACTATAATTAAACTCATTAATTAGGGTAATAAAATTTTTTAATAACATTATTTAAAATTTAATTTTTAACTACAAAATAATTTATAAACATAATATTCTCAGAAACATATAACTGTAACTCTTTTCTTTTTTGTTGTAATCAATTTGAAGTTTGAGAGTAATGTTAAGGGAAAATCTCAATTAAGGTGTTAAGGGTGTGTTTGGTATGTAGGAAAGAGATTGATAGAAAGGGAATGAGAGAAAGAGAATTTTCTTGAAAAAGATGTTTGGTATGCATAATGGAATGCTTAAACATTTCTCTTGGAAAACCAAACTCTCTTAGATATATTAATGGGCATTCTTTTATTGAATCTAAGGAATGAGATATGAAATGAATGTTTTAAGAATAAAAAATCCTTCATGGAAAAGAATTTTATTTTTTCTAACTTATTAATTGTGCTATTGGAGACATTTTAAACATTAATTTTTCTTTGCTTTCCAATTTCCTTCATATTTAATATAAAATTTTGTTTAGAACCTATTCCATTTCATTTCATTGCATACCAAACATAACTTCTGCTTATATGATTTCTTTCCTTACTTTCTATTTTATTCTTCATTCCCTTTTCTATAATAACAAAAATCATTTATGCATGCGAAACATGGCTTAAGTGCTTGCTCTCTGTCTTTCAAAGTGGGAGTTGAAGTGATTTCCGCCTACTAACTGACTTTGACGTCTATTTCTCTAAAGTAGTTTGTGGAAATGGCAAGTCTTTGTAGGTCTAATGTAACCTTGTTTCCTGCGTAGCGAGTTTCCATTATTCTCTCTTTCCCGAATCATTCACTAGGCTATCTAACAATCAGCATGGAGGCGAGGTTAGAAAGTTTACATTTACACTAAGAAGAAGAAATCCCAATAAGAACTGCAGTCAATGAAGGATTAGAAGCCACTGGGGAAGACGATTGGAAACTGTTTTAGTAAGGAAATTCCTCACTATGAGCGTTATAAATTTCCAGGAATGCATAATACTCTTGCAAATATATGGCGCCCTATCAAAGGGGTAAATATCAGCGATCTAGGTGAAGGCAAATTCTTATTTCATTTCTTCTATGAGGTGGATATAGACATGGTAATTGAAGGGGCTCCATGGACTTTTAACAATCACTTATTAGTCCACGATAGGCTAAAGGCTGGTGATGATCCGATTACAGTGCCTCTAGTATTCACAGATTTGTCGGTCCAGGTTCACGAACTAACATCGGGTTTACTATTTGAAGGTTTGGCTATCCAGCTGAGTAATTTTGTAGGCAGTTTTATTCAATATGATGCTAAGGCGATTATGGAGGGGAGAATGAGTTCTATGCGCATCTGTGTTCGGATTAATGTTCAGGAGCCTTTAAAGCGAAAGAAGAAAATCCTTCTGCCCAACGATAGAGGTATTTTTGTGTCATTCAAATATGAACATGTTTCCTTTGTGGCAGGTAAGGTCATACTGAAAGTTTTTGCGGCCTTAGAGCAGTTTTTGGTGGCGGAAAGAGCTTTCCATGTGTTGGGACATTTCCATGCGTGCCGGCGGTCAGTCAGTGGCTGAGAAACGAAGATGGATCGAAAATGATAAATTTAAATTCTGCAAATTATGGAGAACAATCAGTTAGCGGATTTCGTGCAGATTGGTTATCAGGAAACAAGGAAATACTAGTTTCAAACAATCAATCGCTGTATATAATCCCACATCAGTTGAGGCCCAGAACAGTCAGTCTAGTACAAAAAACTCAGGCAATGAGGAGAGCCCATTTTCGATGCCTGATAGAAAGAAAAGGTCCAGGACAAACGATACCCAGTGCTATACTGAACCAACACGGCAACCTCTCAGTATGAATGACGTGAACAGCATCCCCCCTAATCATGATTCATCGGTAGGACCTGCTCGGCAGGCCTGCCGAAGACAATGATTCCGCATAGCTGGAATTGCCGAGGAATGGGCAATCCTCCGGCAGTTCGAGCTCTGAAAGAGCTCACCTTCAAATACATGCCTGACATAATCTTCTTAGTGGAAACTCATGTTCATAGAGGACGTATCAAGTAGATTAGCACTAGCTTGAAGTTTGAAGGCTGTTTCATTGTGGATAGTGTGGGAAGGAGCGGCGGCTTGGCAATGCTTTGGAGGCATAAAGATATGGTGGAAGTTTTAAACTTCTCGAACAACTTCATTAATATGAAAGTGGCAGGAATTATCCCATGGAGACTAATAGGATACTATGGGTTCCCTGAGAGAGCTAGACATCGAGACGCTTGGATGATGTTGAGAGGTCTTGCTGAGATGGGAGATCTCCCTTGGCTATGCATGAGGGATTACAATGACTTAATATCCGAAGATGAAAAGCAAGGAGGTAGTACTCATCCGACTGCACTCTTACATGGCTTTAGAAACACCGTTCAAGATTATGGTCACCAGGACATTCCAACTACTCGGCAAGTATTCACTTAGGAGAGAAGAAGGGGCACGAACTCTGTTATACGGGAGAGGCTAGATCGCTCCAAAGCTAATAATTCCCAGGTCTCATTATTCCTAAACTGTATTATAGACACTGTTACCACTCGGACCACAAACCGATATTGACAGTAATAGATGTACACTTGGTGAAGGGCTGCAGACGAAGATTCAAATTTGAAAATGCATGGCTTCTAGACAATGAATTCCCAGGGGTAGTAATGTCCGGCTTGGAAACCACCACCCCAGAGTGCATGATAAAACAACTGGACTCATGCCAGGAATCAATTGCAAAATGGTCAAAGGCATAAAAGAATGATTACCTAAATCAGTGAAGGAGATTGACACTACTTTGAGAGCCTTCAAAAATGAAACTTGCCACGGAGATAATCAGGAGTTCAACAGACTAAGGAATAGAAAGAACATGCTCTTACAACAGGAAGAGATAAAGTGGAAGCAAAGGGCTAAGTTACATTGGATGACACATGGTGATAGAAATTCAATTTTTTTTATCATCATGTAAATGCTCGTAGGGAAACGAATAATATTGATGGTTTGGAGAATGAGCAAGGTGAGTGGGGACAAGACGTAGATGGAATGCACAAGCTGGTGAAGAGTTATTTCCAGGCTCTGTATGAAGCAGATGAGGGTCTCGTATATCACGTCCTTAATTTTGTAGACAGTAGACTAACTCAAGTTGACAATTTATCACTTATCAAGCCCTTTGAAGTTGCGAAATTTATAAAAGTTGTATTTTAGATGCATCCTAATAAAGCACCTGGACCTGATGTTTTTAATAAAAAATTCTAAAATATAATAGGTGATAAGATGGTAGCCTGTAGTAAGGAGTGGCTGGAAAAAGGGAGCATCCTCGAGGAGTTAGCCGATACATTTGTAGTTCTCATACCAAAATCAAACTCGCCAAAGTCCCTGAAAGATTTTCGTCCCATCCCTCTTTGTAATGTCTTATATAAGATCGTGTCAAAGGTCCTGGCTAATCGGTTGAAGAAAATCTTACCTGGTATAATTTCTGAAAACCAATCAGCCTTTGTCCTGGGTAGATTGATCACTGACAACATCTTATTAGCTTTCAAACTCATCCACACTATGAAGAGAAAATCTAAGGGGAGAAAAGGTGTAATGACATTGAAAACTGATATTAGTAAGGGCTATGATCAGGTCAGTTGGAAGTTTCTGTAAACCATTATGAGCAAACTGGGATTTGTTAGTGTTTGGGTTGATTTGATGATGCTCTGTGTGCGACATGTGAAGTACTCATATTTACTAAATGGAGAAGAGATTGGCCTTGTTATCCCAGGGAGAGTTCTAAGACAGGGTGACCCACCTTCCCCTTACCTATTCATTCTTTGCACAGAGGGATTGTCAGCTCTAATGACTAATGCAGAACATATTTGCCGCTTCTATGGCTGTTGGGTGAGTGTGAGGGGATTACGTGTCTCTTATCTCTTGTTTACAGATGATTCCTTGTGTTTTCTACGATGCTTCAGAGGGAGAATGCATGCAACTTGTAGATATCCTACGTAAATATGAAGCTGCTTCAGGTTAAACTATTGATCTTCAAAAATCAAGATTTTCTTTAGCTCAAAGGTCAGTGACCAACTCAGAAGTACACTGAGAGAGTTGTCAGGAGTGCATGCCCTGATCAATCGCAGTAGATACCTGGGGCTTCCATCTTTGATTGGAAAAAGTAAGAAGGCACTCTTTACTTTTATCAAAGACAAGTTATAGGGAAAATTACAAAACCGGAAGAACAGTTTTCTTTCTAAAGCAGGAAAAGAGATTTTGATTAATCTGTGGCACAGACTATTCCTAGTTTTTGTATGAACGTGTTCCTCATCCTGACTTCTCTCTGTGAGGAATTGGAAGGAATGATGAATTTCTTTTGGTGGGGTTGTAATAAAGAAAATAGAGAAAGTGACGGTGGTTTTCAAGACTTGCGTTATTTCAATGTGGCGATATTGGGAAAACAAAGGTTCGAGGCTTGGTAATCCAACAAATACTTTAGCATATCATGTTCTTAAAGAAAAAATATTTTCCACAAGGGGATTTTTGGTCCACAATGTGAGCTTTACTTGGAGGAGTGTTTTGTGTTCCCAACCCATGTTGTTGCAAGGTTTGCATTGGAGAATAGGCAATGGTGAGAACATTAAGGTGTGGGCTGACCCTTGGATACCCTAGGATGGCAACTTTCACTCCCAACCCGTCACTGAGAATATTGATGTTTCCCTAAAGGTTGCTCACCTTTTTGTTGAAGAAAGGAAGGAATGAGATGTTGAAAAGCTTAACTCTCTTTTCACACTTGAGGATATGAAGGCGATAATAAGAATCCCATTAAATATAAGAAATAGAATGGACAAAAGAATATGACACTTGGAGAAAAGAGGTTTATATTCTGTCAAGTAGAGCTTCCATATACTCCTCTTAGACTTAATATATGATGCAACTGACCCTTCCCATTTTCCATTTTCCTTGGAATATATTGTGGAACTTAAATATTCCTCCCGAAGTAAAGGAGTTCTCTTGGCGAGCCCTTAGAGGTATTATCCCTGTAAAATCAAATATGCTAAGCAAAGGAGTTAAAATCATCAATAAGTGCCCCTTTTGTGATGAAAGCGAGGATGTTGATCATACTCTCTTAGTTTGCAGCAGAGCTTAAATGGCTTTAGAGAGATGGAGTAGTTATAACAGAGATCAACCTTGTGCAAGCCTTCAAAATTTCCGTGCAAGCTGGCTAACAAAGTCCATAATGGAAGATAAACATCTATGTTTAATTACATGGCATATCTGGGAGGCAAGGAATCATGTAGTATGGGGTAAAAGTTACAGACCACACATTGACATACCTGAAGAAGCTTTAATTAAGTTAAAGGGAATGGAAAGTTGCAAATTTGCCATCTCTTAATTCGATGCCAAGTATACCCTTAAACTCCCATTGAACTCAGGAAGAGAAGCTTATGTGGATCTGTTCAGTGGATGGAGCTATATTTAAAGGGGAAGAGCTTTCGGGCTACGCTGCTATCTTTCGTACTCAGAATGGCTCTCTTGTGAAAGTAATCACGGGTACGTACATGGGGCTCTTAAGCTCTGATACCATTGATGTTATAGGCTTGAGAAGCACCATGGCATGGGCAGGGGCTCACCTCGAAGGCAATGACATTTTCAATACTGATGCTCAAAGAGTTTGGAATGCCTTAATGACAAATGCCCAAGATGACATAGAATTTGGTGTTATTATTTAGGATTGCAAAAATTCCTAAGAAACTTCCCTACTTTCTCCTGCACTTAGATAAGAAGACAGGACAATGTAGAAGCTCACTCTCTAGTGAGAATGTCTTGTCATTTAGCTACTTATTGTGTTCGGAATGTAATCCCAAATTTGCCAAATTAATAATGGCTGATG
Organism: Delonix regia; assembly: GCA_037074485.1. NCBI lineage: Eukaryota > Viridiplantae > Streptophyta > Magnoliopsida > Fabales > Fabaceae > Delonix > Delonix regia. The sequence continues at coordinate 27,898,705 of CM073455.1, forward strand.
GTTTATTTCAAAATACAAAACTGACTTTGACTAATAAACTCTGAGGTACACAAAAGTAGGTGGAAAAAGCTAGTAGCTCTAAATTTTAAGGTCATGAAAAGTGGAGGCTGTTGAATAGGGTAGGTGGAAATAGAATTTAATTTGTGGGCCCTAATTGTCTAAAAAGGAAACTTATAATTAAACATAATAAATTTAATTTATTCTAAAAAATTTAATTTTTTTAATTCTTAAGGATCATACTCTGAAATTTTGAAACCTGCCTATCCATTCATATATGTTCTTAAAGTGTTAAGATAAGTCCTTTACACCTCATTTGGCGTTAGAATTAGACTTGGAATTGGGGGTAGAGAATTAGAATTGGACTCAACAATTTTAATTATTTTGTTTGGTTGTTTTATTGTAATTACATTTTTAATTTTATAGATAATTTTATAGAATTGAAAAATAACTAATAAGGGTCATTTCCAATTCTTATCCCTAACCTCAAAAATTATAATTTCAAAATTCAAAATTGAAGTGCAAGTCTATTACTTCCAACACAACATATTTTTTTTTTTAATTAATCATACCACTTTTTCATGATACGAGACTGAGTTAGGATTTGATTAGGTCATATTGTGATATGCCATGATTCATTTTTTTAAATTAGAAAATATAACAAAAATAATTTTTTAAAATATAAAAATTATGATTTAAAATGAAAAAGAAATGAAATAAAAAATTAAGATTTCAAATGTAAAATTAATATTTTAAAACTTAATCATAACTTTAATTTAATTTAAATAAATAATTAAAATAATATGACTTATATATATATATATATATATATATCTATATCTATATATCTATATATATAATATGAATATGCAATATTTATGTCTCTATATTATATGACATATATTTCATGTATGCATGTGCATATAAATATATAAAACATTTATGCAACACAATTTCCAAAAATAATATTTAATGTAGGCATATGATACTACATGTATACATACAATACATAATATAATATCACACACACAAACATGTTAGCACATAAAATTTCAAAAGATGAAAAAAGCATATACTTAATATTGTATATACACTTATACAAACACATATGAACATTTTATGCATGCTTTCAAATAAAAAAAATACAAAATTACATATGTGTATACATTTATGCAACTTAGTAACATTGTGTGTGTAAATGTGTGTCTTTACACATACACATACACTTGTATGTGAGTGCATAGACACAATATTGTACACGCATAATAATATTATATTGTATATACATACATGCATGTAAGCATAAGCATGCAACATGACATCATGCACTTATGATATTATATTATATTTACATATATGTTTATATATGTACAAACACAATATCATATTATGGCACAAAATTGTACTATGCACATGTAGGCATGGGTGCTTATAACATAACATTGTACATGTATGTATAATTATGTTCATGAAAGAATATTACTTGTGCACACACATGTTAAATTTGAATCAAATAGTTTTTGAAAGCATAATTATTACATACTAAATGATGCAGTTTTACAATCACAATAAAAAATATTTTATCTTGGCGAAACAAGATGAAGAGAAAAATATTTTCTTAAAAAGTATTATTTATATTATGTGGATATGTGTGTCTATATATATATATATATATATATATATGCTAATACTTTTTTATAATACTTATCACTCATTTACATAGTAGAATTGGAATTCAATATGGAATTACAATCTCATGTTTTAATTCTTTATGACTCAAATATGAGTTTTAAGATTCCAAATCAATTCCCATTCTAATAGAATTGGATTTAGAATTAGAATTTTATGTTCTAATTCTAATTCTTTGTACCAAGCGAAATCTTAAAATTATTTATCTTGGTCAAAGGAAAGAGTCAAAATCCAAGCAAGAAAGACTAATACAACAAAGTAAAAAAAAAAAAAAATCCCACAAAAATGTTTATTTTAGTAGTTTTAACCATTCTTTTCTCTTAGTATTACTCTAAAAACTTCAAATTCATTACAACCCAAAAAAATGTGTTCAAATGTTTTTGGGAATATCATGCCGTCTAATTATATTGTAACTAATAATTGATTATAGAATAATATTTTATTAAAGGTAATATTTTGGGTGTAATTATAAAAGTGGTTATAGCGGTACAATCCTTGCCTGCTTCACTGAGAGAAAAATATGTAACAATGATGTGACATACTATATTAATGTTATGAAAACCTAAGATAATTTGTTGTATTTATATTTTTAACCTTATTATTGTTAAATTTTATTTGTGAACCTAATTTAAAAATTTTTTAATTTGCTCCCTTTACTTTTTATTTTCTAATAAACTACACAAAAATATTAGTATATAAATTTGTTAACTCACTTATGCACTTTCTTTATTTTTCCAATAACTCATCAACTCTCTAATCTTATTTTTCAATTTATAAACTAATATTTTGTGGGGTTTTTAAAATTAAAAGGTATAAGAAATAAATTGAAAGTTTTTTAAAACAATTTTAAATTCATAAATAAAATATAAAAATAATAGAATCAAAATATAAATATGATAAAATATCTTAAATTAATATACAACTAACATTTTGACATATTATTAACTTATGTGTTCATTTAGTAGTGAGCAATTTGTATGCATCATTTTCTTAAAAGAAACATTCCTCATGTTTCCCTTCTCTTCCCTTATTCTCCTATATCTCCCCCCACTCTCGTTCACTTCTCACTATCTCCCTCTACTCTATTCGCCTCTTTCTCTCTTCTTCCCTGGTCTCTCTTTCTCGTCCATTCTCCTCCTTCTTCAACTCTGTTTTTGCTATGCTCTGTTTTCCACTTTCTTTCTTCTTCCTCTGATTTCGACTCTTTCTTTTCATCTGTTTCCCAATATTAATTTATGGCTGGTTCCAATATGAACTATTGCAATATGGAATTGGTAGTCTCATCAAATCATAGATCCTGAAAGATGTAGTTAACATCATATGCAGCTCGGTTTTCATGGGTTTTTTACTTTATCTCAGACTAAAGCATCATTTCTTGTCCCATTGCAGTGCCTTACTATGAATAAAGTAAATTTGGGCCTTACTAAGATTAAAATATTGAATTCTTTGAAGTTTGTTCGCTTCATTAATCTCTTACGAATGTTGCTCCTCTTTCCCTTACTTGAGCCACCTCTGGTTTTTTCTCTGCAGATGTGGTTTTGTGCAGAGGACATGTTCAGTGACAAATACACTGAAGGAAGGATTGTGTGCTGGGGAGAGACGAATAACGAGACGGTGAGAAAAATGATAGTGCCACAAGGAGAAGAGGGAATTTTAGGGTACGATGTAGGAATGAGTTGGTACATGATGTGTTGTTTCATGTGACTATTCAACCATTCACCTTAACATAAAACGAAAGTAGTGAATGGGGGATTTGCTTGGATTTTCGATTAATTGGAGGACGAAAGAGGAATGCTGAGTGGGGGATCAAATTAAAATTTTTTTTGTCTTTTTTATCTCAAAAGTTATGTTTTGTTTTTCCATTTTTTTAACAAAGTTAATTTTGTATGCAATATAAATAAATTTATACTTTAATAGTAATAAATTTATCGTTATAAATTTGAGTTCAAAATTTACTTACATTTTTTAACTCTTACATTAAAAATAAAAATAAAATTTAATTTAAAAAATTATATTTATTTTTTTGAAATAAGAAATAAATTGGACAAAGAATTCTGTAATATATATCAAAATAGTATAGGAATAAAGTGGAATTTTCAAAAAAATATATATTAAATACAAGAAAGTAAGCGTAATTTATTCTTTTATTATGTAATTGAAACTTTTTTATGGATCTTTAATATAAGGAGAATTACAACTAAGCAACCTAAATTTAAAATATTATTTATAAAAAGGTCTTACATTTGAAATTATTGTTAAAGATTTATGGACTAATTTTTTTTTCTTTGATTCTAAGACTCCGTTTGATATAAAGAGTTATAATTAGAACGTAAAATTATAATTATAATTAAATTAGTTGTAAATACATATCACAATATATTGCATTGTTTAATTTAAAACAGGCAAAATAAATATTTCTTGATGTCAATACCATGTAACACCTTCTAAATCTACACTTTTTAAGGTCATGAAAAGTGGATGCGGCTGAATTTAGTTGGGGCGAAATAGAATTTAATTAGTGGGCCCAAATGTTTAAGGGAAAATTATAATTAAAAATTTTAAAATTATTCTGAAATATTATAAAAGTTATAATTATAATTTATAATCAGATTTTTAAATTTCAAAGTTATTTTGAAAATTTTAAAATTAATTTTTTTACTTTAAAGAATTATACTTTGAGATACGGGTTCTTGTGGAATTTTTAGCATAATATTATATAAAAAAATTTTATCTATATCTTTTGACAAAATTTTATACCAAAGTGATTGAAGTGATTCCTCCCCATTAGAGACGAATTAGAACAAATTTTTTTCAAATAATTATATGATTGGCGAGGCACTTTCTAGTAAGCACATAATGCACCTCTATGTGCGTATATATATATATATAATATTATTTATTTCTAATATATACACAATATTATTTAATTGAATATAAATACAATTATATTGATATTTATTTTATTTTTAAATTTTAATTATAGTGTTTAAACACTTAATATATGTTTTGAATATATATATATATCACTTAAATAATTATTTTTACAGGATTTTCAAAATCTCATTTATTTAATTTTGATGATTTAACAATAAAAAGAATACAAATTAAACTTTTTAGTAGATTCTATATATGTTAAATAATAGTACTTATTATTATTATTATTATTATGAGATTTAGATTTAATTATATTTTAGTATTTTTCTATTAAGAGATTTAGATAACACAATAGAACTATTTTTTAAATATCAATCACTTATAACATAACTTATCAAAATTTACACAAAAACAATAGCACATTAAATGAATTCAATATATCTTGAATGATTTTTATATATTTTTTATTTTACAAACTCAATCCATTCAACTAACCTCGCATCTCCCTCGTTGATTCTCAAAGAAAAAAAAAAAAAACTCAATAATGAAGATGGTGAACTCTACACAAAGTTTAATATAATAATAATAATAATAAAAGTCTCAAATGAAACAATTCTCACATAAATTTTTAAACTAAAATTTTTTTGCCAACTCATAAATAATAATAATAATAATAATAGTTATTAAAAATAAATATATGAAATCTACTACTCTTCTTTTGTTTTGTTTTTTAAATCATCAAAATTAAAAATAAGTAAAATTTAAAAATTGCCTAAGATTCGCCTCTACTTTGTGAATACATGTGAAATAGTGAAAAAAATGTAATATATTAAAATTACATAACTCATTAATATATATACATATATATATATATATTGGTCAAGATTTTGAAAATTAATTTTTTATTGTAAAGATAAACAAGCCCAGCATAATTTTATTTTAAAATTAATTTGAGAATATTTTGTTATAGAACTAATCACCTCTTATTAGAACAATTGTCTTTGCTTTGGCTTCCTTATGTTTATTCAAAAGAGATATCTCAATTATTGTCAATAGGCCCCATCACAAATAAAAGTTTTCAAATGAAATAACTCTCACATATATTTTCAAATTAAAATATTTTTACCATCTCATATATAATAATAATTATTTTTATCAAAAAAAATGCATATATGAAAGCTACTACACTTTTTAGGTTTTTTTTTTTAAATCATCAAAATAAAAAATATGTAAAATTTAAAAATTTTTGTAAGATTAATCATTTAAATAACATATATACTTAAAATAGATAACTAAGTATTTAAAAAGTAGAATATAAATAATAAAATAACCATTAATGAAACTAATAAAATTAATATGGTTGACTTTTTATTTAATTAAATAATATTATATAAAAAATTAAAAAAATAATTTAATAATATTGTATATATATCAATTGATTTATATATATATATATATATATATGTATTATATATATAATATAATATAATATAATATAATATGATGTGTGAGATATTGGCTGTCCAAATTTTATGGAATTATAGTCGGTTTAAATTTGGAAATTATAGCTAAGAGGCATTCAAACCAAGATACAAAGAACAAGCAAGTAATTATGCAAATTGGAATGCTAGTAAGATCAAGTTATTAAATTCCTTTGAGCTTGATTATAATTGACATATGCTTAATACTTTGTGTTGAAATAGGCCGGCAACCAAAAGTAGGGTAAATTGGGTGTTTATAAAAATTTAAGATAAAAACAAAAATTCTTTTCCAAATTGAAAAATTGATGCAAAATGATTTTCAATATACAAATATGCAAAGCAATAAATAATACAATTAAAGTGGAACAACAAGAGAGTAAGGTAAGAGAGAATGCAAACAGAGCTTATCCTGATTCGGCTCTAACCCAAGCCTATGTCCAGTCCCTAAGCAAATACTTGAGATTTTCCACTAACTTCCAATCCATTATAAATCTTCAAGAATACTTCCCTTAAAACCAAACTTTCTTCAAGGAAAACCTTTTCCTTGAGGTTTTCCTTGAATTTAATCTCTCCTTAAGGAATATCTTTCCTTGAAATAAGAATTCTTTTTGAGAAGAAAATACTCACAATAAAAACTCTCAAAAGAGCAAATAACACAATTGAAGCTCACTAGTTGAAGAATAAATAAGATTAGAGATATTTGAGAATCTGAATAACTCAAGATGTTTTTCACTTTTTTCTTGTGATTTCTAAGCTTATGTCCAAAAAAAGCAAGAGAACCATTTGGAGCCAAGGAGAAATTCAAATATGTATAGCTTGATTGTTGGAAGTAAGTAGCTCCATTTGTTGACTTCATGGCCATCCTTTATTCCATAGCTGCATCTTTAGATACTTCTAGCTCCTCCATTTCAACTTTATCTTGCATAAATTATATATTACCAAGAAGCTCTAAGTCTATTTTCTATCGTGACAAGTTTCATTGCAAAATTCTATATGGTTGTTGAGATATTATCGAAAAAGTGACAAAAGGTGAGTTAACAAATTGATATACATAGCCACACATTGTGATGCTCATAACTCCTCAATTTTAAATTAATTTTAAGCATGTGATATATGATTGGAAAGTTGTGTGAGTCTATTTTTGTATGAAATAAACCTCATTCCAAAATTCTTACCAGTTAGAGAGATATTACTAAAGTTGTGACTAGAGATCAGGAAAAAATGCAATATCTATACCTACAACTTTGACAATCATAACTTTTTAATTTCAACTCTATTTTAAGCAGGTGATATATGAATAGTAACATGTTTAATTCTACTTTTAGATGCAATAAGTTTCATTTCAAAATTCCTTTTAATTTGTGAGATATGATAAAAATAGTGATCCAAGGTAAAAAACAACTCCACTAAAATTCATATCTCTCTTATCTTTCTGGCTCAAACTTATATTTTGAGGACCAAAATGTGTTGGGCCAATAAATGTAAGTCCAAATGTATTTAACAAAATAATAATAAGCTTATGATAGTTAGTCCAACTTACAAGCTAAATATTTGGTCAAATTCATATATCCCAATATGCATATTTTATTAACAATTAATTATATATAAAAATTTTTACCATGCATATGAAATTGTTATAAATATATATATTCAATTTTGATTGTCTATAATATAAGAACCTATTTGTTATAATATCAACAAGGACATCTCATATAAGGGATGATTCAAATATAAAGTATTATATGTTAATGATTAATCAATTAAGCACATATTGTTATTATATGTCTAACTCATTTGTTACATATTTGTCATCATTAAAACTTATAATATTGAGCCTTAGTGTTGACAATCTCCCCATTTTTTATGATGATAAATCATCAAAGAAACAAAACTTATAACACTGAACCTTAGGGTTAACAATCTCCTCTTTTTTTATGATGATAAATCATTAAAGAAAAATATGTTTAATAATAATGTATACAACGTAATAAGCACAAGCACAAGCACATATTTTTCTTCCCCCTTCTCCCCCTATTTGACATAAAAAAAAAAGGTTTAAGGAAAACAATATATACAAAAGTTTAAGCACTTATTGCTTTATTATTCAAGTAAATCATATAATGATGTCAATTTGGTATAGGGTAGGTCTCATTAAAACTTATCATTCTTTTATTGCCATAAAGATTTTGATTATTGCAAGCTATGGTTGAAAAATATATTATCAATTCTATAACTTGATGCTTATCTCATCAACTATGCAATGGAAGCTTTTCAAATTACAACACATTAAAAAATGTTTTTCATATGCATGATGTCGCAAACATTTTCCATAGATAGAATTAAAAGAAGAAAATGTTACCTTATATGATAGATAGATAAGAGAGAGATACATTCTTCTTCTTTGAGATGCCAAGAGGATAGGCAAGCAAACCAAGTCTTTTAATGTCAAATAAAGTATGCTACAAGATATATAAACTCAAGCAATGCTACCTTCAAACAATGCATATTGTCAACAAGAAAAAAATTGCACCGCCCATCTTCTTATTTTGAATAAAAATCTTTATTTGAAAGATCTTATTTCTTCTTTCAAAAGGTGAGAGCCATATGGATGACATTAGATAAATTTCCCTTTAATTGATTCACATGAAAAACACTTGATAGACATTTAAAGCTAAGCATAAGAGGCATTCATAATCTATATGTGTAATTTCTTTTCAAAAGAAAAGATTTTTTTTAATCAATTCAAAATATTATGAAATGAAATGAAATGAAGAGAGTTTTTTTTTTTTTTTTAAAGCAAGATGAATATCATACACATAGGGAATCAAAATGTATCACAATGAAAGCATAATTCCCCCTATATGTTTGAATGACAACCATAAAAATAAATATTGTCATTTGAGAACATTACTTCCTTTTCATAATATCATTTTCAATAAAGTTTCCATGCTTTCAAGCTTTGTTGAATACAATTCTAAAACGATGAATTCTTAAAACTTTAAAACTCAATTGAAAGCTTTGGAGATTTAATTTATTCCAAAAAAAAATTTTGCAAAGCTTTCTTTCACAGTTTTGTGAATTTCCCTTAAGAATGAGCAAACTTTGAATAAATATTAAGAATAACTCAACCATGAGAAAATATGCAGTAGGAATCATAATTTATTCACTTATAACCAGCCTATGCAATCAATCACAAGTCAAGCATGCACTTTCAATTAGTATAATTAAGTCATTGACAGGCATACATTTCATGATATAGTCAATCATAGTTGCCAACATAATCAATCAATTTAAAGAGTATCTCTCAAAATTAATATGAGAAATTATAGAGTTATAAAGATACTCATTAATTATGGCAATGTTGAGATGTTACTTAATTTGTTATATCCTCTTAGAATTTACCTATCACTTGTCTACTCTTTATTGATATCCAAAATAGGATCTTTGAGTTAAGCATCTTACACTTGGCTTGCATATCAAGCTCACTGTTTAAGCAAAAAACTTTAAAATGATTCAATAATTAGCACAATTTGAACCATTTGACATTTTCAAAATATTCACCTTTGTAAAATATAAGATATATTTTTAAGATGAAAACATTAAAATAAGCAAGTTATTGATATGTCAATTTATCCAATAAAAATAGATCATTTCAAAAAAATTTACGTAAAATTAAGGAAACATAAGAAATAAGAATTTTGAAAAGCCAAAAAGTTGTTTCATAATATCCAAAGAGTGTCAAACTTGTTTTCTATCATTTTCTCCAAATGTGTCCATTTTATTCTAGTGGAGCTTATTGTTGGTTATCTCTAGATTTTCTTGTGTTACCATGCTCATCAATATGTCAAATATAATACATTTGGAAGCATATGATTTGTCTTTAATTTCTTTTGTATTAGCATGTTCTATGACATTTATATTCACTCATGATTACAAGTCATGTTACTCCATAATACTTAAGCCAACTTGATAATTCTCTAAAAAAGATTTAAATTAAGTTCACTTCTCTATGAATATTCATGAGCCAAACTTTTCACTTTAATGAAATATTTTACAAATCATTTCATAAAACCAATTTTCAAATAAGTATATGAAAACAGTTTTTGACATGTGAAAGTTCATTTCAAGGAGTCTAAGTTACTTCACATATAAAAAAACATAAGTTTTGATAAAATTATACAAGATTATGCTCAAAAGATGTATAAGACAATTTGTTCAGATGCGAAACACTATACTTCAATTAAGCACAAAAGGATGCCACTTGACCACATGTTCAAGTATAGAAAGATCACTTGAAGACAAACATATACCTTGTAAAAAAAGTACTTTTCTAACAAATGTAATGTCATATAATTAAGACTTGATCATGGATTGCCAAAGAAGCACACCAAGGACATGTAAATACATTAAATTGAAATTTGTTACCTAATCATGATACTGTAAACAATGGTTATAAAGTAGGTAAGATATAGATATCACCATAATTGTAGTTTTTCATGTCCTTGTATTCAATTATTTGGCATTGGTATGAAGTTGCTTATTTTCCACTTTGAAGTATGACACCAATATCCAAGCTCTAAACATTTTGAAGTGTAAACTTCATCAAGGTTAGTTGTTTATCTCCCATCTATATTACACTCTTGACTAAGTGGCTCCTTTCATTTTCTTTTTTTACAAAGCAAATCACATCCTTTACATGGTACCCAATCCATATTGGGTCCAAGGTGATGTGCTTAAAGGAAGTTCAGATTGAGCAATTCAAAAACACAGGTAAATGAAAACGAAAAGATAGAATAACTAGCACTCTCAAATATAAAAATGCATGCCACACTCAAGAATACTAGGTTTGATTCTCTACAATCTAAAATAGAAGAAAGAGAGTGATAAGAATCAGAGATAATTTTGCTATTAAGTTTAGAAAACTTAGATAAGAAATTCGTACATAAAAGGCTAAGCCAATTTTAAGAGCATTCAAGGTAGCATTTCTCATTGATGAGTTCTGAATTTATAACCAAGAACAACCCTTTTGGCATAAGTTCAAGATTAACCTAATTACTCACTTAATTTGGAAAAACATGTATAGAAATGCACCTAACTTAGACTTTTAATCTAATGTAGCTTACCTAACTTACCTAATTTAGACTTTAACTTGATTACTTATTCCAACTTTCATCATATGTATGACTAACTTTTCACATTGTATTTGTTATAGCACATGATTAAATTGCCCTATTTAAACTTAGGCTCCATATAGAAGTTGGGCTTGGACTTTAAACGGTCTAATTCCTCTTTAAGTTGCTGAATAAGCGTGGCCTAAATCTTTTTGGCTATAGAATAGGTAATTGCCCAAATAGAACTCCTTGGCCCAAGTTAGCCTCATGTTCAACTTGATGCTCATCATTTTCCTTAGGTTCAATAGGATTTGTCCTCAAATCTGAGTCTTGATTATCATATAAGTATGGCATCAAATCTCTTGCATTGAATGTGGCAGGAACATTGCAATCTCTTAGTAAATCAACCTTGTAAGCATTGTTATTTATTTTTTCAAGAATCTTAAATGGACTTTCTACCCTGCGAATTAGTTTTGACTTTGGTTTATTGGGAAACCTCTTTTTCCAAAGATGAATCCATACAAGATCACCTGACATGAATTGAACCTGCTTCCTTCCCATGGTTACTACTTTTTCATAAGCTACATTCTTCTTTTCAATTTGTTACTTCACATTTTCATGTAGAGCTTTAATCATTTTAGCCTTCTTCTTTCCATCCATTCATAATCTATCACTTGAGGGCAGTGATACTAGATCAAGCAATGTGATAGGATTAAATCCATAGACCACTTCAAAAGGAGAATGCTTAGTAGTACCATAAACACTTCTATTGTATGCAAACCTAACAAACGACAAGCATTCATCCCAATTTTTCAAATGCATATTAACAATAGCTTTATGTAAGGATGAAAGTGTTTTATTGACTACCTTAGTTTGCTCATCAGTTTGTGGATGACAAGTTAGGCTAAAAAGCAATCTTGTCCCAAGCTTTTTCCACAATGTTTTCCAGAAATAACTCAGAAACTTAACATCTCGATTTGATACAATGGTCTTTTATATGCGCTGTAATCTCACAATTTCTTAAAAGAACAAATATACTGTATGAGAAACATCATCAGCTTTGTGACAAGGAATGAAGAGTGACATCTTCAAAATTTGATCCACCACCACCATAACTAAATCTTTGCCCGTCTGAGTCTTTGGTAACCTAAGTACTAAATCCATCCTCAAGTCAACCCATGGTTGATTAGGAACTTGTAAACGCAAATACAAACTATGTGCACCTTCCTTGCTCTTTACCTTCTTGCAAGTTACATATTTCTCTACCACTCTATGCACGTCTTTGATCATCCTTGGCCAATAAACTGTTCTTTCATCATCTCTAATGTCTTTTTTTCGCCAAAGTGCCCTACTAAACCTCCCCCATAAGCTTCTCTTACCAATAATTCTTTGATTGAGCAATTAGGAATATAGAGTTTGGAACCTTTGAACAAGAATCCCTCATGCTTATAGAAACCATCAGTAGCACTCTTTTCACATGCCAATTTTATATAAGAAAAATTAGGATCTTCTGTATGTTGGCCATTCATTAATTCGAATCCCTTCAACTTATTATTCATTATTAAGATTAAAGCATGCCTTCGAGATGAGGCATCGATAACCATATTAGCTGCTTCCTTTTTATATTTGACGACGTAAGGAAAAGCTTTCAAAAACTCCAACCATTTAGCATGTCTCTTGCTTAATTTGGTCTGACCCTTCAAATACTTCAATGACTTTATGGTCTATGGGAATAAAAAGCTCCTTGGATAACAAGTAGTGTTCCCAATTCTGTAAGGCTCCAACTAATGCATATAACTCTTTATTGTAAGTTGAATAAGTCAGAGTTGCTTCATTCAACTTCTCACTGAAATACACAACAAGATGCTTCTCCTGTATAAGAACCGCTCCAATTCCTACACCTGATGTGTCACCTTAATATCAAAAGTTTTAGAGAAATCAGGGAGTGCTAGAATTGGTGCTAAACACAAGTTCTCTTTAATGATTTCAAAACTTCATTGGGCTACCTCACTCCATTTAAAGTCACCACCCCTTAGAAGCAATTGGTCTCGAAGTGGTGCCAACAATATGTATGTTCAAAATAATCAAGCTCATTGAGGGGATGAATGTTTTCTTTTTGGCACATCTCATGTTAAGATTAGTCTGACTTAATCAGTACATTGTTTGATCACCATGAAAGGAAACTAAATTTACCAATGATGAAATGACTTATGATATAATTCTTCCTTATAGGTTACCTAGCCTACAACATCATTTTATGACTAAATTTTTCTTGACATTAGTTGTGTAAGGCTTCTTTTCCTTCACAAGCTAACTACCACTTCCCATCTCCCAATGATGTTGTAGCATATTGAGGAATGGAAGTATTACAAAAAAAACCCTTTTGTGTCAAAAGAATGCATTATAGCCTCCTTGTGATTAGATCACTAAATCATTCTTTAAAATCAAACAAAGTAAAATTGCATTCATGCATACTCATGATGCTTTTTATGGAAAATATATGAATTTGGAAAATATAATATCTTTTTGTCACTTGTAAAGAAAATTTTAGCTTGAATTATGTTCAGCTACCAATGAAGATAAGAAATATCATATGACTGATCTCTAACTTCCTGTACTTATTCATATTTTAGCTAGTCATCACTTACCCACCATCATACCTTGCTAACTTTTGGGATCTAAATCTTTCCAAAAGCCACCAGCACCTCATTAAATTCATCTTGAATAATCTTAAGCTTGTCATTCTCAAAGCCAATGGCTATTTTGTTTGCCTTCCATCCAAACTCCTACATGACTTGCTTTACCAATGGTAGAGGTTTCTTTTAATGGACTTTAGCCTCCATTAGCATGGACCAAATTAGAGCTATGAGCCTCACCATAGAGATTAGGTTCTTAAGGATGCATGACATTATAATCTTTAGCAAACTGAAGGAGGATATGGAAAAATGGAAAAATCTTCATACCTGATTCCTCATTTGTCCATTGGATGGCTCAAGACTAAGCAGCAATACCATTTCATATGATTTCTTCATTAAATAATGTTGGTTTTGGTCAACGTCATTCTATATAACTAAAGTTCAAAGCCAATTGAAGCTAATTGCATAATTGGACCTTATGTTATTTAACATTATTGATGCAATAATCATATGTTTGGGTGAAGCCTTTCTTTTCATTAAACTTAATAATGCCCCATCTTCATTCCATGCTTTTCCAATTTTAATGATTGAAAACCAAAAAAACAAAAATAAAGTGATTCCTTTGAAAATTTTCAATTGATGAGGAGAATGGTAAAATTTAAAGGTAACAAAGTCTTAAAGCCTTAGTTTCTTTGAAAAAAAAAAAAAAATAAGCGTAACATATGTTCCCTAAACAAGCTATGTCAAGGAAATTAGACATTCTTTGTCTTTCCAAATGCAAAGAAGTTACCCCTAGTCATCCTAATTGAGCCTGAGTAGGGAAGTTTCTTTCACCTATAATAGTGAATATCTAGTTTAGGCAAACTCTAAGAGTTATTTTGTACTAAGATTCAAATATCAAGAGATAATCAATTTCTTTTTATTACCTAAACACTACTTTACTATTGCCACCTACTTTGAACCTTGAATACCTAACATGAATTCTACCTAGGAAGCAATGAAAATTCAATACATAAAATGCCCCTTTGGTCTTAAAGTGTGCTCTCTTTGAAGGAAAAAGAAAAAGCAAGGTGCTCAAAAGTCAACAATGGAGAAAATGAAAAAAGGGCAAACGAGTAAAATCTTCAAGGATGAAGCTTTTATTCAATAAAATCAAAAGAACATGATTCTTAATAAGAGAGTTTATTCTCTATTAGAAATAAAAGGAGTACAATCTTCAAATGAGACTCTTTAATAATCATGAAGAGCCACCAAGTCTTGCTAAAATTACATAGTTATTAATTTTCATCATCAATGTTTGGGTCATTACATCCTTTCTTCTTAAGCCACATTTTCACCCATTAAATCCCATTACAAACTCATAGTATCCTTTTTTGTTAAGTGAATCTCAGATATATATAAAAAAAAAAATCATGTTAGAGAAGAAGACCAGAAAACTAAAGGGGAAAGTGAAGGGCATGAGATTTTAAGCTTAATATCATTTCATTTCAAAAACCCAATTACCACTGCTAAATTACAATTATTAGAAGTCCTTGTTGAGTTATGGCTCGTTTGAAAGTAATTGGGCTAAAAAAAAATCCTATGTAGCATGGATTCAAAAATTAATCAAAAGAATCTGGGGTAATAATTCATATTCAAAATTAAACATTTTCTCATTAATTAAAGGTTTTCAAATGAAATGTCTTGGACCGAGGCCCTTTTCAATAACTTATCCCTTCCATTGTTTTACCTTGATTCATAAGGCATGCTCTTTCTCTTCATCATTTCCCACATAGCATCAAATTGGACCAATCTAATTTTCTCCAAACTCATAATATTGCATTTCTAATTGCATCAATCATACCTCTAGCTTGGAATTGAGACTTCTCCTATTCTAGTATATTCTTTCCAATGGCATTGCTTCACCATGAATCATTAAGCTTGTTTGAGTCCTCAAGCCCTTTAAAACTTGGGCAATCTATCTCCTTTGAAGACCTGTAGCCTCACACTTAATAATACATGACTACATTGAGGTTGTTAAATAAAATAAGAACAAATCTTAATTGTTGACCTTTCAAGCATAAATAGTGGATGAGTTGATAGGGAATGACTTTAGGGTCAAGTCAAAGGCATATCGAAGCATTTGGTCAAATTTGGAACAATCAAGTTTAGGGTATTTCGATCAAGCCCCTCATTATTGAATTTGTTTGAAGTGTAAGATGGTTGTGCTTAAATTCCATTCTCCATGATAAAAATATAACTTTTAAAGCTCCTAAGACCTGGAGTTATTGGATTAGGGCAAGTTAAAAGCTATCATAAGGAATTTCTCCATACGCAAATGCCCAAGAGAATCTTACAAATTATAAATTCTTAGCACATCTGAACATCATGTGTTTGCATTGCATTTCTACATTCCTAAAGTGCACTTTATGAAATAAGAAGATTGAGTGGCTCTCTTCCTCCTTCTTAATGATTTACATCTTTCATAAAAGGAAAGAAAAACTAAGGAATTTTTATTTTTTTAAAAAAGAAGAGTTTTCATTCATATGCATGCATTTTGCACACACCATCCATTATGCATAAAAAATCGTGCCTTATTTTAAAAAAAAAAAATAAAGCACATACATCATGCATATTGCATCTGTATTGCACGTCATTTCTTCATGCATCATGTATAAAAAAACCCCAAAATTTCAAGAAGGCAAGCATATGCACTATGCATCTCATTTTACGTGTCACAAGGGATCACATCCCCACTTGGCAATCCAACTTTTATTTTCTTGCCTACATTCGTCAAGGCACCATTTACTTTTCTACCTGCATCAGTCGAGACATTTAATTTCTGTCAAGTCCTATACAGTCAAGACATCATTATTTTTTGTCAAGTCCTACACAGTCAGGGCACCTTTAATATCATTAAGTCCCGCTAAGTCTAGACTAGTTAAGGCACCTTTAAATTCTGTTAAGCCTCGCACAGTCAAGGCACCTTTAATTTCTACTAAGTCTTACATAGTCAGGGCACCTTTAATTTCTGTCAAGTCTCGAACATTTAGGGCACCTTTAATTTCTATCAAGTCCTACGCAGTCAAGGCATCTTTCATTTCTATCAAGTCCCATACAACCGAAGCACCTTTAAATTTAGCAAGTGCTACTCTGGCCCAATCACCTTCAACTTCCACTAACCCCTTTCTTACTTAGACACCCTTTATCCACACTTAGTCCCTGTTGCAGGCTAATTCAAAGAAAAACAAAATAAAACAACACAAAAACTAAAAGCAACAAAAAAATAAGAAAGGAAAAGAAAATTCTCTAAGTTCTCACATTTCAAAAATAAAGTTTGCTTGTTGATTAAGGGGTCTTTTGAGCTCCCAAGCAAACTACTTATTTTCATCTTCATTTATTCGAAAGTAACAAATATCGATATTGATGTTTTTGGATGCTCTCACTTAAAGAATATGTGAAGTAGGATAATGTGACAAGATTGAGTTTTATTTGGGCCACTTTTACTGGCAACCTTTATTGTTTCAAATTGAGTCCACCAATGTGTCCAAATTTTAGTTCACGTTGATTTCAATCAAATTAGGGTCAATTAATTCATTTTGCTATGTGTTTTGTTCCCCTCACAGGGCATTTTGTACATTCACATCTTTACTTGCTCTTAGGTAAGACCATCTTATAAGCTTGTTCGCATTCCTTACCTAAGAGACAAGTAAAGAGTGGCAACTGTGAACATCCAATCCCAAATTTCAAAATAATAAAATAAAATACTTAAATAAAAAAAAAAGACAAAATTTCAAAAAAAAATAATAATAAATAAAGAGAACATAAAGAAAAACAACAAAAATAAAAATTATAGAACAAAGAAAAAGAAAATAAATTCACTTTCCTTACAATTAACCAAAAAAAAAGAAGTCAAAAATCAAAATTGAAGTAAAAAGAAGACAAAAAAGAAAAGAAAAATATATATATAAAGAAGGGAGGAAATATAGAGGAGGTAGATTATTGAAGGGTATGGGGACAGCTCACCAAAAACACACACACCTATCTTGGATGAAGCCAAAAGAAAATATACATTATAAAACCAACATAGAAAGAAGTAGTATTGGGACCACACATGAACCACTTCTTTTAAGGACTCACATACTCATTCGCATGTTGTCAGTCATAAAGCATGAAGTTTAGCTTTTTCCCTTCTTCACTAACATCCAATTCTGATCAAAAGAAAGGAAAAGAGTATGAGCCCCATACCTTTCTCTACCATGGAAAAGGATAGATGAAAAAGGGAGCTCAGGCAGTGAAAAAAAATAGAAAATAGAAATGAAAGAATAAGAGTAGAAGGTGGGTGGTGAGAGCATAAAGAAATAAAAGAGAGTATAATAGAGGAGGAGGGAGAAAGATGTTAAGAGCGGTAATGTGTTTTAAGGAAGTTCAGATTGAACAATCCCAAAACACAAATAAATGAAAAGAAAAGATAGAACAACTAGCAATCTCGAATGATAAGTTTGCATATCACGCTCAAGAATACTAGGTTTGATTTGCCACACTCTAGAATAGAAGAAGGAGAGTGGTAAGAATTGGGATAATTTCGCCACTAAGTGTAGAAAACTTAGATATGAAATTCGCATATAAGAGGCTAGGCTAAATTTTAAAGCATTCAAGGTTGCATTTCTCATTGATAAGTTCTGTATTTTAGCCAAGAACAAACCTCATGGCATAAGTCCAAGATTCACCTAATTGCTCATCTAATTTGGAAAAATATGCATAAAAATACACTTAACTTAGAGTTTCAATTCAATGTATTTTACCTAATTTAGACTAAACTAACAATCAGAATACTTATTTCAACTTTCATTACATACATGTCTAATTTTTCACTTTGCACTAGAGCACATGATAAATTGCCGCACTTGAACTTGGGCTCCATAAAGAAGTTAGGATTGGACCTCAAATGGTCTGATTCTACTTTGGGTTGTTGAATAAGTATGGCATGAATTTTCTTAGACATAGAACGAGTAATCGACCCAAATGGAACTCCTTAGCCCAAGTTAACCTCTTGTTCAACTTGATATTCATCATTCTCTCCAAGTTCAAAAGGATTTGGATCAACTAAGTATTGGGTTAAATCTCTTACATTGAATTTGGCAGAAACATTACAATCTCCAAGTAAATCAACCTTGTAAGCATTGTCATTTTTTCCCCCCATAATCTTGAATGGACCTTTTGCCTTAGGCATCAATTTTAATTTCCTTTTATTAGGAAATGTCTCATTCCTAAGATAAATCCACATAAGATTTCCCGGCATGAACTGAACCTACTTTGTTCCCTTGTTTGCCACTTTTTAATAAGTTGCATTCTTCTTTTCAATTTGGCATTTCACATTTTCATGTAGAGCTAGAATCATTTCAACATTTTTCTTTCCATCAATGCATAATCTGTCACTTGAGGGCAGCGGTGTGATAGGATTAAACTTATAAACTACTTCGAAAGGAGAATGCTTGGTAGTACTATGAACATTTCGGTTGTCTGCAAACTCAACAAATAGCAAGCACTCATCATAATTCTTTATATGCTTATTAACAATAGCTTAAAGTAAGGAAGAAAGTGTTCTATTGACTGCCTTAGTTTGTCCATCAGTTTAAGGAAAACAAGTTGTGTTGAAAAGTAATCTTGTCCCAAGCTTTTTCCACAATGTTTTCCAGAATTAACTTAAAAACTTGGCATCTCATTATGACAAAATGCTCTTTTGGATGCTATGTAATCTCACAATTTCCTAAAAGAACAAATTTGTTATATGAAAAGCATCATTAGTTTTGAGACAGGGAATAAAAAGTGACATCTTCCAAAATCGATCCACCACTACCATAACTGAATCTGTACTCCTCTGAGTCCTTGGTAACCCAAGCACAAAATCCATGCTCAAGTTAACCATGGTTGACTAGGAACTGGTAATGGCATATACAAACCATGTACAACCTCCTTGCTTTTTACTTTCTTATAAGTAGCACATCTCTCCTCTATACGATGCACGTCTTTGAGCATCCTTGGCCGATGGAAGTTTTCTTTGATAATCTTTAATGTCTTCTTTTTGCCAAAGTGTCATGCCAAACCTCCCCCATGAGCTTTTCTTACCAATAATTCTCTGATTGAGTAATTGGGAATACAAAGTTTGGAATCTTTGAATAAGAATCCCTTATGCTTATAGAAATTATAAGTAGCACTCTTTTCACATGCCAAGTATATATAAGAAAAATTAGGATCTTCTATATATTGGCCCTTCATTAATTCGAATCCCATCAACTTAGCATTCATTAATGAGATTTAAGCATGCCTTCAAGACAAGGCATCTACAACCACATTAGCTACTCCTCTTTTATATTTAATCACGTAGGGAAAAACCTCCATAAACTTTACCCATTTAGTATGCCTCTTGCTTAATTTGGTATGCCCTTTCAAATACTTCAATGACTCATGGTCTGTGTGAATAACAAACTCCTTGGGTGACAAGTAGTATCCCTAATTCTATAAGGCTCTAACTAATGCATAAAACTCTTGTCAAAAGTTGAATAATTCAGAGTTGATCCATTCAACTTCTTGCTGAAATAGGCAATGAGATGCTTCTCCTGCATAAGAACTGCTTCAATTCCTACATCTGATGCATCACACTCAATCTCAAAAGTTTTAGAGAAATTAGGGAGTGTGAGAATTGGTGCTGAACATAACTTCTCTTTAATGATTTCAAAACTTCATTGGCTAGCCTCATTCCACTTAAAGTCACCACCCCCTTTGATGCAAATAGTCAATGGTGTAAGAATAGTACTAAAATTCTGCACAAATCATCTATAAAATGATGCTATCTTGTAGAAACTTCTCACATCAGAAATGTTTGCAGGAATAGGCCACTCATTGATAGCTTTAACTTTCTCCAAATCAACTTTAACTCAATGTTGACTAATCACCAACCCAAGAAACACAACTTAGTCTTAGCAAAATTAGCACTTTTTGATATTGCTAATTAATTTTTCTTTTCATAAAATTTCAAAGACCATCCTCGGGTACTCAACATGTTCTTTCTAACCCTTGCTATAAATCAGAATGACATCAAAATGAACCAAAACAAAATCTCCAATAAAATTTCGTAGGATATGATTCATCAAACATAAGTGAGTTTATTATTATTATCTTTTTTATAATCAAAGTTGAATATTACATTTCCTGGAGACCAAAATGATGTTCAACACAAAATTAGTTTAGAAACAAACATGAAGAAAATATGATCGACAATAGTTAATCTATGATCAATATATAACTTATCGAAGGATTCAAAAGCAATGCTGGTTTGCTCTATTCATCATTGTTACTGTAAATGAAGACAAAAAAATTTTTGCATTACCTTTGTTTGCCTTCACTCAAGTTCAACTTAACAACGATGTACTTCATGTCCCTTTTTGGCTTTTTTCTACACTTTATATTAGAACCTCTGATTGGTTATTTCCTTCAACTTTCTCATTTCAGTCTTCCTCACTCTTCAAGTTCTCTCTACCCCACATGTCAATTCGTTGTTGTCTTCAAACTATTTTAGTAGCAAGTTTGAGGCCTTGAAGAATGCTAGGAAGAAGACTCTTCCTCTCCTTCATTGTGTCTTCTCGTTATGTTGCCAAGCCGCCACCCCTCTCACTCTCATTTTGGTTCAGTTCCCAAGCATTGCTTCTCCTCTATTCTTCATGCTAGAAAAGAAAGATTGCCTCTCACTCAAATCTTCTATTTCTTCCCCTTGCATTGGTTCTAGATTCCTTTTTCTTATCACTACCTCATCATCATTTAGCTTCCAACATTCAACCTCTAACACTCTTTCTCGATCTCACTCACTCCATTCTCTGTTGCTCTACCTTCTTCCCCTTTCGTTAACCTCTACTTCAAGACGTGATAATAGAGCATATCCATATGGGTTCCTCTAAGCTCTCTCCCTCCATCTCTCTCGGCTCACTCATTTTTCTTCTTTAACTCTCCCCCTTTTTTTTTTATGAAATTCTCGTCAGTTCACCTCAGTCTCTCTTTTTTTTTTTTAACTTTTCCTTCTGTTCATTTTTTACACTCATCCCCTTCGGTCTCTCTTTTCTTTACCTCTTTTAAGCTATCCACAAGTCTCATTCTCAATGTCTTTTTTTTTTTTTTTTTTTTTTTCAGCTCTTTGCATTTTCTGCTCATATCCCAATCTATTTTCTTCGCTGCTCTTTTCCTTCTCTTCTTTGTTTTCGTTCCATTATCTGCTAAAACACCTTTCATCGAGCTCAAGTTCTAGTGGCAAAGACTAGGAGGTTAACTCTCTATGAAAACTTGGAACTTTCTCTTCTATGCTCAACTCTCTAGCCAAGGAAAAGAGGTTGATCAGTCTTCACCTTAAAAGATGTTTCAAAATAAATAGTAATATGCAATATGCAATATGCTTCCATCAAACCTGAGAGAATGCCCAACGTTAGACTTTCGATTGAAGTATTTGAGGATTTCGTTTGAATGGAATGTGTTTTAGTTTTCCAAATTGCTATTTTTCTTTAAAAAAAATGTTTTGGGTTTTCTGGCCTTTCAATTTTGGTTAAGATATTGGGTTATATTTATGCTTTGTTTGATGCTAGAAGTGTAGATGATCCTAGGGAGTTGTTGTTAATTGTGTTTTGTTCTTCATTGTGTCTTTGCTTGTATTATGCTTCATCATGGTTCACTGGAATTATGATAGGGTATTTGTTGCTTGTTGTGGGCCTAAACTGTGAAATAGGATATAAGGATTTGTAGTTTGGGCTTATCATATTAATGCATATGGGATGCTCTTTTAAACCCCCCCCCCCCCGGCCCAACCAATTTTTCCTGTTGCATGTCAACGATGAGAAATCATAAACAAATGGAGGAGAAAACATGCATAGGACAGAAGATTAAAAAAAATATTAGAGAAAATTCGACTGGTGCTTTACTTTTAAGTTTAAATTCATTTTAGTCCTTTACTTTTGAGTTTAAATTTAAATTTATTTTAAACTTTTATAAATTAAAAGTCTTAAAATGAACTTCACTTTTAAATTTGGAAAATTGTGTTCCGAATGTGTGGAAGAGGATGTATATTTATTTAAAAAAATTTAATTATATTCTCCCATGTTAATTATTATATCTAACATCTGGTAAATGCATCTTCATTCTTACATTTTTTGTTTAATTCCTATCAACAATTCTATCAACGTCGCTACTTGAACTCTGTCTGGTTTTATTTATTTATTTTGTAGAATAAAATCCATAAAACGATTTAATAGATGAAACTGATGTTTACACAAATATTTAATTATTAAAACTTTTTGGTGCATTCAATTCACGTTCACCTTCTCAAATTAATTTTTATATGTATATACACACACATGCGCGGTAGTTGATGAATTAAAGTACTTTTAAATTTTAAAATCAAAAAATAATTTTTATCAATCTCATATATATATATATATATATATATCAAATGTCAAAATAATCGAATATTATTTTTGAAATATAAGAATATAAATATAATATAATCAAATCTTGTAACTTAATTGATATAACAATAATCTACTATACATTACTTTTTATTGAATTTCTGATTCACTTATAAAAAAAGTTAAATTTTTTTTATCGATTTTATTATTTTTAAAATTAATTCATATTCACTTGATTTTACATAGTTAATATTAAATATGTGTAACAATTCGGAAATAGTATATACACTCAAAAATATCTCTTTGATATACAGACTTATATCTTCCATTTATTCCTTTATATATATATATCTACACACACGCGTACGCAAAAGCAAAAGCATGCATCTAGTGATACTTTAGTAAGTAAAATTTTAAAAATTAATGATTTAATCTCATTTATTTAGTTTTAATCTTAAAAAAAGTAAAGAGTGTCATAAAAATGACAATTTTACTAAACATTAATTTTTATTGAATTTCTTAATCACTTATATATTTGACAAGTTTATTATTCTAAAAGTTAATTCATATTCCCTTGATTTTAAAATAGTTCAAATTAAACCTTTGTAACTAGAAATAGTATAATAGTCGAAAATATCTCTGTGGTACAAAGCTGTGCATTAACTCTCCTGTCTGGCATCAAGTATCCAATTAACCACAATTTCCAAAATCTTTTTTGTACCATTTTAGGCTTTGAGGTGAAGCATCGACCTCGACACAATTTCCTCATTATATATGGAGGTCAAATGCATATAGGTCTGCCTGTGATACACACTCTGGCACTCATCACTCTCTTCTTTCTTCTAAGCTTTTACAAAATGGCTCAAGAGAAGGAGCTTGTGGACGAAGTGTCTGGTTGGCTCAGAATATACGATGACGGTTCAGTAGACCGGACATGGACCGGATCGCCAGAATTCAAATTCATGGTCGAACCGGTTCCACCCCACGAACAATTTATGGATGGAGTCGCCACTCGTGACGTCGTCATTGACGAGAATTCTGGCCGCCGTGTACGGCTATATCTTATGGAGCCAGCCCCCAAAGACACCGGCAAACTCCCTGTGCTCCTCCACTTCCACGGAGGTGGGTTCTGCATCAGTGAAGCTGATTGGTACATATACTACCAATTCTACACCCGGTTAGCCCAATCTGCTCGAGTCATCTGCGTCTCCCCCTATCTTCGGCGCAGCCCGGAGCACCGCCTCCCCGCTGCCGTTGACGATGGGTTCGCGTCCCTGCTCTGGCTCCAATCCGTCGCCAAAGGCCACTCCCATGAGTTGTGGCTTACGAAACACGCCGACTTCAGTCGTGTCTTCCTCATCGGAGACAGCTCCGGAGGGAACATTGTCCACGAGGTGGTTGCAAGAGTCGGAAAAGTAGACCTGAGCCCTGTAAGGGTGGGTGGAGGGATCCTAATCCATCCAGGGTTTGTCCGGTCGGAGAGGAGCAAGTCGGAGCTAGAGAAACCTCAGACACCATTCTTAACCCTAGACATGGTGGACAAGCTCCTGAGCTTGTCACTTCCGGTTGGAAGCAACAAGGACCACCCGATCACGTGCCCGATGGGGAGCAACGCGCCGCCACTGAAAGGGCTAAAGATGCCCACGATTTTGCTTTGCCTAGCAGAGATGGACTTGATGATAGACACACAGATGCAGTACCACGAAGCATTGAAGAAGGCTAACAAGGAAGTGGAGCTCTTTGTCAACTTGAATATGCCACACGCCTTTTACCTAAACAAAATTGCATTGGATTTGGATCCAACTACGACTCAAGAGACCCAAGCTCTTATTGCCAAAATCAAAGAGTTCATTGATAAGCACTGAAGCTAGTACTGAAGGACAATCATCATCAGCTTTTGGTCAATTTATAATAATTGAGGTGTGGACTGTTAGATAATAGCATTTTTGCTTGCGTAATTAATAATATTATGTATGTGTGTATATTTCTTTTTAAGCAGTGATGGATAATAGTATGTTCACGAACATACTATGTTCTTTAGTTATGATGTAACTAGTTATTAAATATTATTAAATATATAATAATATTTTACCTTATTAAATATTGAACAATGTTTTGGTGATATATTCGGTTACACTGGTATAATCATTATATAATACAATATATTAAGAGAAAGACATATAATAATAACATGTCAAAATATGTTAACTGTATGTTAATTTAAAATAACTTGTTGTATTTATATTTTGACTCTAATATTTTTATATTTTATTTATGAACTTAAAAATTTTTTAAAAATCTTTAATTTGCTCCGATACTTTTTATTTTTAATAAATCCCACAAAACATTAGTTTATAAATTGAAAGATAAAAATAAAATTAGGAAGCTACAGAGTTATTAGAAAAACAAAGAAAATGTAGAAGTGAGTTAGCATATTTATAAACTAATACTTTTGTGTAGTTTACTATCAAATAAAAAGTAGATGAAATAAATTAAAAAATTTAGAAAGACTTCTAGGTTCATAAATAAAATTTAAAAATAATGGGATTCAAAATATAAATACAATAAATTATTTTAGGTTATCATACAATTAACATACTATGATACATTATTGTCATAAATTTTTTTTAGTGTGTCATGTAATGATTGCACTACTGTAACTAGTTTTATTATTGCACAAAAAAAATTACCATGAATAAAATATTATTTGATATTTAATTATTAAAATTGCAATATAATTAGATGGCATGATATTTCCAAAATCATTTGTCATATATTTTTGCGGTTTTTTTTTATATTATTATTGTTGTGTTAGTCTTCCTTGCTTGGATTTTGACCCTTTCCTCTTACCAAAATAAATAATTGTGAGGAAATTTAATTAAATTATTAGTGCATACATATGGCAATATATTGCATTGTTTAATTTAAAACAGGTGCAATAAATTTTCCTTGATGCCAATACTATATAACACTTTTTAAATCTACTCTTTTTAAGGTAATGAAAAGTGGATGCCGCTGAATTTAGTTGGGTCGAAATAGAAGTTAAATAGTTTGCCAAAATGTTTAAGGGAAAATTATAATTAAAAAATTTAAAATTATTCTGAAAAATTATAAAAATTATAATTATAATTTATAATAAGAGTTTTAAATTTTAAAATTATTTTTAAAAAATTAGAAATGATTTTTTTTTATTTTTACTTTAAAGAATCATACTTTGAGATACTGGGGTCTTGTCTCTACCCTTTTATCATGTGTTCTTAAAGTAATAAGGTAAGTCCTTCGTAACCAAAAAAAAAAAGTTTAATTCTTAAGTTCCAAAATAATTTAAAATTTTAAAATATCTTTTACAATAAATATTTTAAACTTTGGCTTCTTAACTCTGTGTGTGTGTGTGTGTATATATATATATATATATATATATATATATATATATATATGAAAGTTTGATTTTATTTAATATAAAAGTTTAAAAAGGTAAATGAATTTTGAACTCAAATTTATAACGATAAATTTATTACTAATTAATTGTAATTTTATTTATATTGCACTAGAAATAAAATTTATTAAAATATAAAAAATATTAAACATAAAAAAAGTAATGTAATTTATAATTAAAAAACTGTTCTCGAAAAGTAGATGTCGTTGATGTTCCGTCATAGGATTTTTAAAATTATTTGATTTGCTTAAAATATATTTTAAAATAAGTTTATAACATGAACTTGTAATTCTATTTTTAATATGACAACTATATAGATTTTAAATTCTAACATAAAATTATAATTCTATTATTAACGAAGTATACTTTTTATAAAATTATAGTTCTATTATTAACGAAGTATACTTTTAGTTTTAGACAAAGTTCTTATAATATAAAATTTTAATTTTCTTAATGAAAATTAAATTAAAAATAAATTTTTGATGTAATTATAAAAAGTGATATCACAATCTAATTATTATATGACATATAGGTAAAAAAAATATACGACAATAAATAGAATGATTGTATGACAATATATAATAATTTGATATATTTATATTTTAAATACACTATTTTATAAATTTTATTAATAATTTCTCGTTTCTCAATAATTTTCGTAATATTAATTTATAAATTAAAAATAATGATGTAATTAGAGATTCAAGAAGTTATTTAAAAATAAAATAATACATAAATGAATTAATAAATTTATAATCTAATATTTTTGACAAAATAGCTGAGTAACAAAAAGTAAAGGGATAAAAATAAATATTTTTTAAATAAAATTTGAATTTATAAATAAATTATAAAAATAAAAATAAAAATAAAATATAAATATAATAATTTATTTTAATTTGATATACACTCAATATATTTTAATTTCAATCAACAACTCTAACAATGTAGCTATTAGGCGTCTTTCTTTGAGTCGTCAAAACGGGTTCGACCTATCAGGTCGAGCCCGTATAACCCAATTAAGAGGTGAGTTAGGTTAAGGAATTCTTTTGAGAACCCGTTTAGTATACTTTTATCAACTTGGCTCATTTAACTCGTGAGTTAAACAAGTCAGCTTGCGGGTTAAACGGGTTGCCCTTTTTTTTTTTTTTCACTCACTCAATCCAGCACTCCAACCCACTGCACTTTCTTATTTAAAAAAAGTAATCCTAATTTATGTGTTGTGTTGTCTCTATTATTTTATAATTTGTCAAATTTGAATATTCTACTTATAATTATATTATTATTATTAATGAATAATTAAATTATTGGATTATTCTACTTGTTTTAATTTATTGAAGCTTGCAATTTATTTAATTATTTTTTTTATTTATATTGATATAGAAATTGATTGATTAAATAAGATATGTGCTTAAAGAAAATTATATTTGAATTTTTATAATTTTTTATTTTATTTTTATTTTTTTAATTTTTTGATAAGTTAAACGGGTTAACTCGCTTAACCCACTAGATGAGGTGGGTTGAGATTTTCAATCCACTACCTTATGATGGGTTAAATAGATTGACTCATTTAACTCACTAACTTATATGGATCAACTCGGATGGGCTGAGTTGGCCTACTTTATCCGCTATAGTGTTTGTCTTATTTGTTTGTTTCGTAGAATTGGTCTCTTTCTCATTGCCTCGACCATAAAGCGATTTAATATATCAAATTGACGTTGACCAAAATATCTAATTAAAATATAATTTTAATCCTTACTTTTAATTAAACTATGTACTTAGTCCTTCAATAATAAAAAATATTAAAATAAATCTCTGAACATAAAAAATAATTTAAGTTGGTCTCTTCAGCGGAATAAATTATTTTTTATTCTAATATAAAACTTTTTTATCAATATATACAGAGATAAAATAATTTCTCTACAAAATTGTCATAATAAATTTATTATACCAACAATTACTTTTGAAAATAGCTGCTGAATTATTTTTTTGAAAACAATTGCGATTTTATGAAATATTAATTAAAGCTAAGCATAAATTTAATTTTTTTAATGTTAAAACGAAAATTAAAGAGTTCATCATATAAGCCTATTCGAGTTATGTTTCACAAAATTACAATTTATCCCAATAAATATTATAATAAATTATGTAAACTTCTCTTAAAATTTGTTAAATTACATGGTCTTCTCTAAAAAAAAAAAAGTATACTACACTTTTGTTTAATTTTAAATTATTCAAATACTCTCCATTAATATAAATATAATTTTCAATTAAAATACTCTCTTTTTTATAAAGGAAATTTTAGTAAAAACTTTAAAATTAAACTAAAATATTTTTAAAAAATAAAAAATATGTAATTTCAACACAATCTTAAAAATTCTACATAATCTAATCTAAAAATTAGAGAAAAATGTTTTTTCAGTTTCTCCCCTATTAAGAAATTATTATTTTGATCTTTCATTCATTGTAATGTTTAAAATAGTCTTTTATTTAATAAATGTCACACTTATTCCTTATTTCTTTAAAAAATATTAGATTTAGTCACTCTATTCAAACTCTAAAACTAAGTTGAAGAATTAAATTTAGTATTTTTTTAAAAAATAAAAAATTAAATATGATATTTTTCAATAACTATTTTAAATATTATTATAAATAAAGACCAAAATATAATTTTACGAGATAAAATTTTTCCACATTTATGGAATGAATGAATAGACGAGTTTCTTTTTTTACTTTTAATATCAACCATTCGGATCTTTTGCAGTAGGGTTTCTCCAATAAAATTCAACAACGGAAAATCTAATAATTTATATTTAAAAAGATTATTGTAAATTTTTAATATAATATCATATATCATATAATGATGAGAAAAGAAAGAAGAGAAATTCACAACCGCTTGTTTTGGTCTGAGATGTGTCTGTGGTCTGGTTTCCACTGAGCTAACTTCTATCAAAATTTACAGATGCATGAATCGAATTGAAAAGCTCATGAATGCGATCCCATGTGGTCCATTTATCATTGCTATAGCGTACACCAATATTAATTAGCCATCAGTGATCAACATCTTACAGATAGGGCAGACTTGGTCGGGTAAAGGTCATTACTGCAAACCTGTCACATAAATTGCTTCAATCTTTTTGAAAATAAAGCACAATATTCTCTCTAGCATTTGGGTAAAAGTTTATTTATTTTTTATTTTATAAAAATTCAAGAAAAGAAACATAACCAAAAATTATGTACTTAATTTATGAGCAGACCTGTCAGAATGGTTTGAATTTACCAGTTTGCCCCGCTTAATTTATTATTTTGATGAGGTGAATTTATGTATTTTTGCATAAATTTAGTAAGATTATTTTAACCAACTAACAAATTGAATAAAATATTTGTTTTTTCCTTCAATTATTATAAAATTTTCATTTTGATCCTTTATTAATTGAAATGTTTAAAATGATCCTTACTTGTTGAAAAATGTTATATTTGATCACTCATTTATACAAAAATATCAAATTTAGTCCCTTAAATTTAAAATTTATAGTTTGTTAAAGTGATTAAATTTGACAATATTCTGAGAAGTGAGGCACTGAATGTGACATTTTCCTATGACTGAAGAATTATTTTAAATATTTTAATAAGCAAGGAACTAAAATGATAATTTTGTAATAAGTAAATGACTAAAAGTGTGTTTTATCCTAACAAATTAGGAGATCAACTTACCTAATTTGACTTTTTTTTATAAGTTTATATAATTTTAAGAATTGATATTATATTTAAACTTATGATGCAACAACTAGCACTTTAATCAAATGTTCATGATGAAAAAATTTGAAGAATTTCATAATTATTTTTCTTTTATTTTACTTATTTGAGGAGACATAAAATATATAAATAATTATTTTAATTTATTGTTAAAGATTTAAATCATTGTTTGAGTGTTTATATTTATCTATGTGATTTAGTTTGGATTTTGAAAAATATTTGTTATTACAATTAATATTATTTACTTTATCTTTTATTATTAAAAATTTTTAATTTCTTTGGTGAGTTAAATAATGTGATCTATTCACTAGGTTGAAGTTTCTAACACATCTAAATATAATAGGTTAACAAATGTTTCTGTTAAACTTTCACTTGTCAATCTAGTGCCTTAATCATATTTTAATTTCTTTTTAAACGAAAAATTGTACTTTAAGTATTTATAGTTTTATTCAATTATTACTTTGGTCCCTATAATTTAAAATTTTGTAATTGAGTTCAAACATATTACAAATATTTTAATTTAGTCCTCATTATTATAGTTCTTGTAAAAATTTTTAGATATTGCTAATATAACTAATTATATACTATTTTAATATTTTAAATATGTATCATTTATCCTAATAATAAATAATGAAATAGAATCAAGTAACATTGTCACACCCCTCACTAAGGAAATGTGATCAACACAAGAACGAAATAAACCTCGTCTCCGCAAACCAAAACAAGTCAGATAAAACTATCAGTTTGATCACAAAGTTACATAACAACAACACTACATTATATCATTCATAAGCACATAATTAATTACATAACTTTCGTGGAAATTTCAACAAAGTCTTCCTTGAAATGTAAACTCGCTGAAATTTCCACCATCAAGGCTTGTGAATCAAAAAGAAAGAGAGCTCTGCTCTTTTTCAAAGATTTCAACAAAACAACCCAATAAATATACAATACAAATACTAAATCTCTGTTTGTAATAATAGGAGCCTTTAAAATACAAAATACTATAATAACTAGTAAGAAAATCAACTTCGCCCATGCGAGCAATGCAAGGCTCACCATCATAAAGAGTTTAGGGCATACTTTAGATGTGGGCAAGTAGGACATATGATGCGAGATTGCCCTTAGACCCCCCACTGCTCTAGCTAGGGTTTAGTATGATTATCTAGTTTTATGTATACTAGACCCAGGTCCTAGGGTGCATTTTTAGCTCAAAGTGGCAAAGGAAAAGGTGGTAGAACTTCTTCTACTAAAGGTCAAACTTCCTCTGGAAGGGGTTAAGCGTGAGTATTTGCTCTAAATAAACAAGATGCTCAAGCGTCAAATGCAGTGATTACAAGTACAATTACAGTATATTCTCATTATGCTCATGTGTTGTTTGATCCTGGTGCTACTCATTCATTTATGTCCCTACATTTTGCAAAATTGATTAGCAAGGGTCCAGTTAAATTAAAGGGCTCTTTGATGGTAACAACTCCATGAAGGGAATCCACTTTAGTAGATCAAGTATGCAAATCATGCACAATTATGATTTACGACTATGAAACAATGGTTGATTTAATTATTTTTGCTATGACTGACTTTGATGTGAACTTTGGAATGGATTGGTTAGTTCATGTTATGCCACCATGGATTATCATCTTAAAATTATAAGATGTGAATTTCCAAATAAACCATCTGTTGTTATCCAAGGTGATTGTATAGTGACTCCTAACAATTTAATATCGACTATTGAGGCTAGGAAGTTGTTAAGAAGTGGATGTTAAGGCTACTTAGCCTTAGTCCAAAACATAAAAGTAACGGTTCCAACATTGCGCAAAGTGTTGGTAGTCAATAAGTTTTTAGACGTATTCCCAGAAGAATTACATGGACTACCTCCCGATAAGGAGATTAAATTTAGCATTGATCTACTATCAGGCACCTAGCTGATCTTTATACCCCTTATAGAATGGCACCATTGGAACTTAGGGAATTGAAGAATCAGTTGTAAGATTTGTTAAATAAAGGCTTTATCTGCCCGAGCTCGTCACCATGGGGAACTCTGGTTCTGTTTGTGAAGAAAAAGAATGGGTCCCTTAGGCTCTGTATGGATTATAGGCAATTAAATAACACAACAGTGCAAAATATGTACCCTTTATCTCGCATTGATAATCTAATTGATCAATTACTGGGTGCACAATGCTTTTTAAGATTGATTTGTGGTCAGGATATCATCAGTTAAAGATTAAACGAGAGGATATTAATAAGACTGCTTTCAAGACTCAATACGGGCATTATGAATTTTTAATGATGTCCTTTGGACTAACTAATGCTCTCGCAGCCTTTATGGATATGATGAATAGTGTTCAAGCTTTTCCTTAATCGATTTGTTATAGTTTTTATTAATAACATCATGGTTTACTCAAGAGTGGAAGGGAGCACAAACAACATTTAAGAATGGTGCTTCAAATATTGAGAAAGAATCAATTGTATGCAAAGTTCTTTAAATGCTAGTTCTGACTTAATAAAATGGCTTTTCTAAAGGCCATGTGGTTTCAAATGAGGGTATTTAAAAGATCTTAGTAAAGTTGAAGTAGTTCGGAAGTGGTCTCGGGTCAATACAATCACTGAAATCCATAATTTCTTGGGTGTAGCCAACTATTATTGTCGATTTGTGAAATATTTCCCAAAATAGCCACTCCTTTGACCAAACTAACTCAAAAAAATGTAAGGTTTCAATGGACTATAGCATGCAAGGAAAGTTTCCAAAAATTGAAAGACTGTTTGGCATCAACACTTGTTCTTGCATTACCATTAGGATCTAATGGCTACACAATTCATTGTGATGCCTCCAAAGTAGGGTTGGGATGCGTTTTGATGCAACATGGTCATGTGATTGCCTATGCCTCAAGACAATTGAATAAACATGAGTAGAATTATTCTACCTATGACTTAGAAATGGCTACTGTGGTGTTTACATTAAAAATTTGGCATTACAATTTGTATGGCGAGACTTACGAAATTTATACAAATCATAAGAGTTTTAAATACATCTTTGAACAAAGATATCTCAATCTGAGATAGTGGAGAAGGATAGAATTACTGAAGGATTATGATTGTACTATCTTGTACCACCCAGGCAAAGCCAATGTTATGGTAGATGCCTTGAGTAGAAAGTCCATGGGAAGTCTGACACATATAACTGGAATAAAATGACCATTGATTGAGGATTTCCACTATTTAGCAGAAAAGGGTGTTAGGCTTGGAACCAAGGAGCCAATTATGTTATTAGCATATGTTCATAGTTCCTTTTCCTTGAGTGAAAGGGAAAAGGTTGCTCAAGAAATGGATGCTTAAATTTGAAAGTTAATTGAAGATATTGAGAATGCAAAACGAAACAAGTTTATTCAAGACTCAGAAGTAGTGTTACGGTATGGTCAAAGGTTATGTGTACCTAATGATGGTGAACTCAGAAGAGAGATCCTAAAAGAAGCTTATCAAACCCCTTAAACCATCCACCCAGGAGCGACAAAGATGTATCAAGATTTGAAACAGTTGTATTATGGGAAGGAATGAAGAGAGGCGTAGCATATTTTATTTCTCGTTGCTTGGTTTGTCAACAAGTAAAGGTAGAACATTAAAAGCCAATCGAGTTACTTCAAAAAATTGAGATATTGGAATGGAAATGGGAAAGAAAAACTATAGATTTCGTGATAGGCCTACCTCGAACTTTGAAGGGTTTTGATTCCATATAGCTAATTGTAGATAGACTAACCAAATTTGCATACTTTCTGCCAGTAAAAACAACTTGTAGTGTTGCCAAATATGCTTAAATATATTTAAATGAAATTGTGAAGCTTGACGGTGTCCCAATCTCAATTATTTCTGATTGAGGGCCCTAATTTACCTCTAAGTTCTAGAGGGCTTTTCAAGATGCGTTTGGCACTTTATTAGATCTCAACATTGCTTTCCACCCGTAGACTAATGGTCAATCAGAGCATACTATTCAAATGCTAGAAGATATGTTGAGATTCTATGTCCAAAACTTTGGAGGGAGTTGGGATACTTACCTACCTTTGGTCGAATTTGCTTACAATAATAGTTACCAAACGAGAATTTAGATTGTACCTTATAAAGCTTTATACAGTAGGCGATGTCGGTCTCTTATTGGTTAGTTTGAAGTAGGTGAAGTAAGGATATTGGGACCAAAATTAGTTCAAGATCCATATACAAGGTGAAGTTAATTAAGGAGAGATTGTTAGCTGCCCAAAATAGACAGAAAGCTTATACGGATAATCGCAGGTGAGATTTGGAATTCATGATGGGTGGTCAGGTGTTCCTCCATGTGTCACCGATGAAAGGTATAATGAGAATTGGAAGGAAGAAAAAAAATTAAGCCCTTGTTATGTTGGGCCTTTCGAAATTCTGGAAAGAATTGAAGCAGTGGTGTATCGCTTAGCTCTACCTCCGGAACTAGCAGGTGTACATCCTGTGTTTTATGTATCTATGCTCAGGAAGTATTTACCTAATCCATCTCATGTACTCAAAACCCAATATTTTTAGTTAGATTCTGGGTTAACCTACGAAGAAGTTCCTATGACGATTTTGGATAGGCAGGTTAAGAAGCTTCAATCAAAGTAGATTGAATTGGTGAAGGTTTTATGGTGTAATCATTCCCAAAAAGAAGTGACACGGGAAGCAGAGAATGATATACGGGTCAAATATGCCTAGTTATTTCAAAACTAAAGCATGCAAATTATTAAATTGAGGGATTGAATTTCTTGAAAAGGAGGAATGTAATACCTTTAATTTCTTATCCCTAATCATAACACATGTTCCCACTCAAATTAAACAAACACCTAATCATATCCACTATCCCTACTTAAATTAAACTAATACCCCATTATCTTCCACTTAAAATAATTTAACACAATAATTACATCCATTATACCCACTAACAATATCTTATTACACAAATTATATCTTAAACACCTTCAGACCTTATTCCCTTCATACTGCAGTGTCCATTGTTCGTCCCTTCATTGTGCAAATTTTCCACAGATGAAATCGAGGCTTCTCCAACATTGTGAAGGGTTGCCAGCACCTTCTCTCAATGGCTGCAGCTCCATTGGCATGTTCACCACCAGCAACAATCACCGGTTGGGTGGAGGTTTGAAGGGTAAAATCTGAAGCTCCACTTAGTGATTTTAGTGCATTTTTGCTTCGATTTAGCTTAGGGTTTTACTTTTTGCATCAATTTCAATCGTTTCTTTCTTATTTGCAAATAAATTTGTTCCAATTTGCCTCAGATTGAAGAAACCCCAATTATGGTACTATTCATAAGTGAAAATTACTATTCATGTGAGAAAGTGATGAAATTGAGCTTAATTTAGTGTAATCCCATCAAATTGAGTTAAGATTACATATTATAGGTGAACTTCTCACCTTTCTCCTTTAAAATCACTGATCAATTGTGAATTTTGGCTTCTGGATTGAAAAACCCCAAATTTTAGGTCTAGGGGTAATTTTGGAAATAAGTGAACTTTGAGTTCTTAGGGCTTCTTAAATTTTATTATGCATTTAGGGAGTAATTTATAAATTTTAGAAATTTTATTTTGAATTTCTAATTTTTCATAATTTTTTTAGAATTTGCATGAAGAAAAATGGAGGAAATTATAAGGGAAAAATTTGTTTGGCTTGATTAGATAACAAAAAATATTATTTGTAGTTAAATGGAAATTTTGGAATTTATTAAATAACCCTTGAGTGAAATTTGTGTGATGGTAGATGTTAAAAATTCAATAAGTTCATGATGGAATAAATTGAATAGAATAATAATAATAATAATAATAATAATAATAATAATAATAAATGAAATATAGACCATAAGTATTTTGAAGTATTATTAAGGAAAGTGACCAAAAAATTTAATTTCCTAAAATTGAGTAAAGAAAGAAGGCTAAATTGGATTGAAGAGGTGATTTAGTTAAAAATGAATAAGGAATAATTAATTAGGTCGGTGTTAAAATTAAATAATTAAATTTATTCATGAAGATTGGATGATGAAAGTATTTTATTTAATGTTTTAGGTGGCTAGAAAAAATTTTCAGCAAAAGAATTATGAATAAGGATAGGAGGAGATTGGTATACTCCTCTCAAGTGAGTAGATAATCCTAATTGTGCACGATATTATTCTGAATTATGATTCTAAATTTTGAACTATTAGAAATACTGAAATCTAAACTCTGAAGTAGTACGATTTTGAAATTTTGATATTTGTACATGGATGTATATTTATTTTTGAAATATTAGGAATGTGTCCAAAATAGAATCATGTGCTAACGGCAATGGACATTAGCAGTAGTGTATTGCGATTGGAAATCTAATGTGGTTGAGCATAATGTCATTACCACCTTATTCTGTATGAGGCCTAAGGCCATTACTATAATTACTCAAAGCTTATGGTTGAAATGAGTATATGTTCTAATTTGTTTTCATTAGCCTTCGGCAAGTTTTGTATTTCTGTAATTATAACTAATTCTGTAGGAGATTCTCAAATGCATTCTATTAATGATTATTCTTCGTTTTGGTATTATTAAATTATGAATGCATTATATCAATTTTTTTAAATTTTGAAAGGTGTACCATTGTAAGTCTATTCCGTTTATGCAATATTAGAATTACCTACTCACTAAGTTTTCACTTACTCCACTATTCAACATTTTTCAGATTCCAACACCAATCTAAAATAGCCACCTACGGAATTGTAATTGTAGCGGTTAATTCCTTAGTAAGCCTAGCCTACTGGTAAAGCTATGTTTTTTCTCTTATTTTATGATTTCGTTTAGTCGCTTCCTTGTATACTGGCTAAATGTTTGGTGTATTACCATGATATCTCATATAACTCTACTGTAGAAATTGGGAGGTCCATAACTCAGGGAATAATCTGTCCAACTTTCTACACAGATATTAAATTGAGTTAGTTAACGTTTGTATGAAAGGTTATGAGATTTAATGTTTATTTAATATTAGTTTACATAAGTTCTGCTATTTTGAGGATTTTAATGGGTTCACGAGGATGAAAGATACCTCATCCCTGTGCCGTTCACGTCTTATCGACCCAAGTAATGACAATAAACATCTCATAGAACCAATAGTAATAAGTAACTAGGAAGGTTGTCAAACTCGCGATTATAAGAAAACTTGTATAGAGAAGTTAGACTCGTAATGTAAAATTGTAAGAGTTTACAATAATGGCTATTATACATAATTATATCATATAAATACATAATATTTCATACATAAATACTCATTTTATGATCCATAATCTACATTCTATACTTTGCATTTAAGTTAAAATATAAATTTCAATAAGCTTCATAATTTATTATTCATAATAAAATAATATTCATTTAACATAACTAAGTCTCAAATAAAAACAATAAATAAGTTCACATTAGTTAAAAAGAAATCCTAATTTCCTAACCATATATGCATCAAATTTCAGTAATTGGCATTAAAAATATATAAATTCTTCATTATTTTTGGGTAACTAAATTAAATAATTAATATTTAATTTTTCAACTATGTGTAAAAGTATATTG
The DNA here is from genome assembly GCA_037074485.1 of Delonix regia. Lineage (NCBI taxonomy): Eukaryota > Viridiplantae > Streptophyta > Magnoliopsida > Fabales > Fabaceae > Delonix > Delonix regia. The sequence continues at coordinate 27,936,690 of CM073455.1, forward strand.
GTTTAGATTATGTCCCCAAAATTGCTGAGTGTTTAATATATCAAGTCAATCCAATCATAGCTTGAAAAAAATTATTTTAAGTTAAGCATTACATATTGTAGTAATTATATATAATGTTTTACATATAGACAACATAATCAACTTTATGGCTCAATGGCATGGAGAGCTAGGACCAAGTTGAGGGGATATGGGTTCTAGCCAATGGCCTTTTTTTAAGAAAGATGAGAGATGAAGATCAGTTGAACCAACTCACCCAACTCAGACTTGACTCATCGATTTCACCAAGTTTAGGTGAGTCAGTTGCAAGTTGGGGAACGCTTACTATCATTAGTTGCAAGATTCTGCATTACCCGTATTTCTGATAGTGATACTTCAGTCTAGAAAGTTTACATCAAAACAAATTCATTCAAAATTCTACATAAATCACATAGAAATCTTTCATTCAAATCCTTCTGGAAGTCATTTAATAAGCTAATCATTTTTAGCAGTTGATACAAATATGAACAATGAACTTTATAACAAGCTCTCGTAGTGTTTGTCAAAGTTCTCCAAATAGTTTTAATAAGAAAATAATACATTTTTTAGGAAGTTTGTTCCCAAAGGCATAAGAATGTATGAAATACTCTAATTCACAAGGAAGATTAAAATACATGAAAAATGAGCATAGGTAGTAATATTTACTTACTTGAAAAGTGATATACCAACATCTTCTTAACTCCATATACAATCTCTTTAGTGACAATAAGTTCTAAACACCTATAATATCAAGCAAAGTGCTCTCAAATTCTAATATCCATGAATAATGTAACTGATCCTATCTATCTATTAAATCAACTAAATATTTAAAATGATAACTTTTAATAGCCTTAATTCACTTCCTAAATGCTTAATGATATCAGAGAAGTCCAAAAACTTTGAATTTCATCTCCCTATAAATATACACATGCACTTCCAAATTGAAGTTTTTAAAATTATGAAAATAAAACTCATAATTGATCAATGTTTCTAGGGGAGATAAGTATGAAAATTACCAAGGATATGAAGCCCCATCTCAATTTGGTGATAATGCATCGGATTGAGCTCACGTTCTCCACTCGCACATGAATAGTATCAAAATTGGGCTTTCTTCTATTTTAAGCTGATTGAGTGAAATTAATTAATGTAAATGAGAGAGAAAGCTCCAAAAATTACTAAGGAAGTGAAGCCCTAACAAAATTTGAAGAGCAATGTACTAGATTGAGCTAAATTCCTCTAAAATCACAAAGATCACGCTACAGAAGAAGGCTTCATGATTCAGAGCTTCTTAAAAGAAATTGGTTGGCGCCAATAAAAGAGAATGGTTTGAAAATCAGTCTAAATGTGAAGTCCTAAAGAAATTCAAAGAAAAACACACTGATTTTTTCAAAACTCACATGAAAACTGCACTCAAAATCCCCATCGGAGCTCGTGATGTTTTCAGCCAATCTAACGCATGACAAAGGATGATTATTGGACGGCAAGGACATGTAGACGCTGGTCATTCACCTGTGCCTAGATTTGAGGTTACAATGAGCGAACTCAGGTTGGTCTTTGAATGAGAGATGATGTGTGCCAAGAAGAAAAAAGTTGATGGGGGAGATGAAACAATTAGGGGCATTCTTATACTTTTACTAGGGGATACTTGGCACCATTAGGCAAAATATTAAAAATACCTAATTTGCAAGCTTTAAGATTCAATTATGGATGTCAGGAATGTATAAAATAAGACTTAGGCACTCCTATTAGCTCCTAACTCAGATATAATATTATCTTCATTCTTATCTAATATTTCTTATATTCACTCTTTCAATTTTCCATCATCATTTAAAATTAATACTTATTTCAAGTGCATTATCTTCCTTTCTCCAACTCTTAAAACTTTATAACAATTTTCACCTAAAATAACTTATTTTACGTATAAATTTTATGGTTATTACACATACATGACAAAAAATAAACAATGGCATGACTAAATTCAAAATTTTTAAATTCTAAAGAATTAATTATAAATTTATAAACTACGAATTCTAAATTAAATATTAAGTAAAATTATAAGGACAAAAAATATAATTTTTCTTTTTTTAAATATAGTCTCACAATGAAATATTATTTTTATCATAGTTGTCAAACTAACAAGTTTATTATTTGAGTTTATGAGTTTATAATTGTACATAAAAAAAATGAGTCATTTTGTTGTAAACTCAGATTTAGTACAAACTCAAGTATTCTCACGAGTTAACTTACCGGGTCAATCGAGTTTACGATTTTAACGTGTCAACTAGCTTATAAAGTCAAAAATATAATAATTTCAACTCAAGACTAAATAAGATATAGACATGCTTATTTTCTGTGAAGCCTTTGCAATTGATTTTATTACAAGTTTGAATATACATAAAAAATAATAAAATTACATTTAATATGTACTTATTAAATAAAATAAAATAAATATTTTTTAATTAGTTATATTGAATAATTATTTATGTATGACCATTTTAAAATATTCATGTATTACATATTATGAAATATGAATAACTTTTGTTTGATTAAGTATAATTTGAATTATATTTGAATAATTTTTTTAATGTATATAGTATTTAAACTATAAAATTACATATTTTCATAACTATTTATTAATCAAGACAAACTCTTATGAGTTTATGTTACGAGTCTACATTACGAGTTTATCTCTTTGAGTTTAACAACCTTGATTTTCATCACTAATAATAGCTAGAAGCAAAAAATAAAGTCACTTTCAACAATTAATCTTTGAACCCATACCTCCAAACTAATTCCAAATTATTAAACATCCCTCTTAATTTTGCTCTAATTGCATAATTAATACTTAAATAATTAGTGAAGCCTATTGTCCCATTCCCTTCCTTCTCTCCTAACATTCCTAAACATCCAACTTTGTTGAGAAAAAAAAAAAATAATGGATCAGTTCAAAATATTTACTATGAAAAATTTTAAATTATGAAATTATTGTGAAAGCCCTAAGAACCTTTTTTTTTTTTTTACGTTGAAGGACAATATCCCAAAATTAAAAATCCTGTTTTGGAATCTTTCTATTATATGTTCTTAAAGTCTTAGAATATGATCTTTTACCGTGTGAAAAAATAATTATAAATTTTTTGAAATCATTTTAAAATTTAGTATACTTTAAAATCACACAGCACATAATCCAAATGAATATAAAAGATTAAAAAATGATGATATTCAAATTTTAGTCTACTAACGTAAGAGCGAAAGCAGAGTCTTTTTTTTTTTTTTCCTTTCATTTCGTTTGAACTTTACTAAGATATTATCTTACGAATTTGTTGTTTTTTAATTCTATTGTTGAAAAATAATCATCACATAAAGAGTTCAAAATTTGATCAATGAAACTTTCTTATTCGTTAAACTAAATTCCCATATTAAAAACAAATTATTTATTTATACATAATTGATTCTCTCTGTGTCCTATAATTTGAGCTCTTTAGCAATTGTGGGCAAAGAACCTGTTAATATATATATATATATATTCAAATTTTATTGGCCAAATTATATAATCAACGATTTTATTAATATCATCATGGCTTGATCAATTTTTCAAAAACAATATATTTTTTTCAAGTACTAAATTGGCACTTAAAAGAAAGATAACATTAAATAATAATTTTTTATCAACCAAAAATTAAAGAAAGATAACATTAAATAATACTTATAATTTTTTATGAACCAAAAACTATTTTTTTTACTATTCCTGCTTCAATTTTTGCTCCTCTTCCAGAATTTAAAAACAAATAAAACCAAATTGTAAGCAATGTTTTACCTGGACCAAACTGATAATAATCAGAATTGATATTTTTTAACTTTCTTTACACAAATAAGCTCTAATGAAAAATTCATAAGCCTGGGAAGGTAAAGTGTGGGCATGCAAGTACATACACACTTATATATAGTATGCCACAATGGCAGATATTAAAATAAAGTAGGGTAGTCCTCACTCCTAAGTTCATAAGCAGCAATCAATGAAAAACAATTCAACATGGAGGAGGACAAGATCGCTACAACCAAAATTCTAGAACCCTTCATTTGTGGCCACAACAACTTCACGAACTTACATGATAATATTTGCTCATATAATGCGACTAGCTCAGTCAAGATAAACTTTGACATCAATCCCATTATCAATAAGTGATTGAACCACAGCTCTAATTTTCCCTTCAAACTTGTCCCTATCTCTTGGAGTATAAGATGTAGTGTAAACATCAGCTTCTCTTGCCCTTTGAGCTAAAATCTGACCGATCGCCAAGCATGCCGGTATGTCTGAACGAGACTTAAGCACAGCTTTTATGTCCTTGGAGTTGGTTCCAGCAACCGCAACTTGTTTGCTCGTCACCCTATGAGTGAGTGAAGCTGATACAAAGCGCTTTGAGATAAACACATCAAGTGTAAAAGGTTCCATATAGGCTATTGTTCTCTGCTTGAATGAGACATGCTTGGTTGGATTTTTTGATTTCTTCTCTTTCTGGTATGTGTATGGACGGCTATTGTCATCATCGAGGAAATCCTCTACGCCAAAAAAGCTTCGTGGTGCCATATGAAACTGTATGAAAAACATGCTATAAAAATGAGTACTCCCTGTCAAACAAAAACATAGGTTAAACAGTTGCTAGTCAATTCCCCCATTGCACTAAAAGAAAATAACATATATTATCAAAAGAATAACTAAAAGAAAAATTGGGTTGCCATGAATAAGCACACACAGTAACCATGAACAGATGTAAAAGTTTGTGTCCTAAATTTGAGTATATCTTGAGAGCTATTGATTTCACATGTCATTTTAATTTGTAATTCTTTGTAATTTTGGATCTGATGAATTCCAAATGAATTCAATCTCGTGATAACTTTGCAAGCAAAGAATAATAGACTGGGAGGAGCAAAGTGCTTCTTTATAAATAACAAGCAACTAGTTTAAACCTGTCCTCTTGAAATATGCAGAGTTTCATGATGAACAGTAAAAATACCAAATAGAAGAATGTGAGGGATCAAGGAATGCATAACATAAAAATGCATGAAATTAAAGTTACTTTAAACTTTGATCTTATTCAACATCTCTCTTTTCTTTTTTATTTTTCATGGAACCTCAACATCTCACTTTTGGATAAAAGTAAAGAGTAAACTTAAGGTACAATTACTGGTATTTATATTATCAACAGAAATAAATATAAATGAGGGACAATACTACAATTGCCAGATATGAATGTACCATGTAACACTAAAGTCCAATCCAACATTCTTCTTGTAAAATTCAAGATATCATATTTAATTTATATTGCTTAGCATTCAACCCCTAATACCATGGGTTATACAAGGAATGAATGTCGTGTTTCAAAAGCACTATACTCATTATACCATAGCTTGTAACAAATGAAAGCTAAGAGCATGATTGAATGGGAGATAATAAGGGAAGGTTTCACGGAAACATTTCCCTTGTTTATGAGTTTATTAACAAGGAGGGTAGATAATGAAGGAGTCTGAACTAACCTTCCAAAAGTCCTCCCTACTTTAAAATTTTAAGTTTCCCCAATTTAAGGGATTTTGGAGGAATAACTTCCCCTAAACAAGATAAAGGAAAACTATCATTTAACCATCCCTTCCCTCTCCTTTCCCTCATTTATTTATTTTTGGATTCCTGCTTTCCCCTTTTCCTACCAACTCCCAAGTACCCCCAACTTTTCATATCATATTTGAACCATTCATATTCCACCATGTGCTGCACACATAATGAATGGCTGACACTGAACATCTTTATACAGCCAAATTCTGACAAAGAAGCAGACAAATAAAAATGAAAACAATAAAAGAATCAAACAACAAGAGTTTAAGAAATTACCCTTCCATTGTGGACATAACTTGAGGGCACATAAATCCAAGGCCTAACTCTGTTTCCTTCATAAGTATAGATACTTTTACTGCAAATCTTGCCAAATGCTTGTCTCAACATGTTTCTCATGCATCCAATAACACCTTCCACTTAGCAAACAGCTATTTCAGCTATGTAGTATAGGACCATGGAAGCAAATTGCTCCCTACAAGAAAGAAGGAAACACATTTGCATTATGTTTATAAGATATGACAGAACAACAAAGCAAATCTGAGAAATTATATTCGTAAAACCCAGTAAAACAAACTTTCTAAACTCACAATATTGTCTACACTCCTTTTAACCCAGACCTACTATAAAACAAGGCTTGTGCATTTTATGACTGATCAAGGGCATATCTACCGTACTGAATAGTGGCAGTCATACATAATATAAAAACGTCAAAAAATAATTCCAGATGTTATTGGTAAGCATCTTAACACCAAAGATCCCGTTAGTTTTTCCTTTTATCAAAACTCTTTATAAAACTAAAAGCTGGATTCTCTGAATATTAGGGTTCTGTTCTCTATACAAATATGGATGAGCTCTCTTTTCATTTCTGAAACTTGCTCTAACAAAGAGGTGGTTTCTTTTTCTGTTTCTCAATCCATTGTCATTTATCAACAGAAACCCTTTTTGCTGAAATTACTGATGCCAAAAGGGAAGGCAACGAATAATAACATCCTGTGGATCTTGTATGACCCAACCCAACCCAATTATACATGCATGGTCTGCAAACCCAAGCTGACAAGTTACCTGGTCAGCTACTTGCAAGCCCAATCCAACTCACTAAAGAAATAAATTTACAACACCAATTTCGTTTTCAAGCTGTTTTCAAAATATATTTGCTCATTCTAGTGGCCTGTAGAAAAAAGTTAGACCTTTCCATTAACATACACCCACTCAGGCATCCGCAGAGTTGAGTAATTTGAGATCTACGTTATGAAGACATAGAATGAAAGAAAACATTAAAATTAATGTAGATGAAAAGAAATTAGCAATTCATCATGGACATACATTCAGAATCAGTAAAACCTAGTAAGAAATAAAATGGAAGAACCGCTCACCAAAGAAAAAAAGAAATCAGATAAACAAACATATGCAGCGGAACATGTAGTAAGGATCGTGGTATGCAAAGTGCAAACCTTAACTAGGTTTATGGAAGAAAGGATAATATTCACTATCAAAACCAAATTAGATTACAGGACCAGTGTCTGTAGTATTCTCACTTTAAGCCCCATAACTACGTTTTCACCAACAGTCATATGATATAAGAATCTCAGTACAAACTAAACCTACTGATATTAAAGAGAAAACGGATTATTTTGAATTATTTCCATAACTACGCAAATTTCATTAACAGCGGAAAATTCATTACCAGAGCAGCACAGTCATATTAACATTACCAATCAAGAACACCCCATGATTTCATACAATTTAATAGAGGCTGAGTATAAGGTCGCAGCCCTAACTCTCACATAATGAAGGGCAAAGGTAGACACAAGTTCAAAATGGACAGTTCAAAGTTCAATTGTTTAGAGGACCAAGAGAATAACTATGGGGCCGTTTGTTTAAATATACAGGGGAGAGATGAAGGAATTTGCAGAGTAAAAAACAACCATAAACATATTATGTTTCTGAACTTAATCATAAGCCTTTCCAAATTCAGATTTTCAATAGTTTCTTTCATTTCCATCGCGAAAGTACTCGGATTCATTCATGAGTTACTTCAAAGTTTCAAATTGAAACCAAAATTCAAGGAAGTTCACATATCTTACAGCGCAGATTGCAGTAGATTTGAGCCCGAAGAAACGAAAGACTGTGTCTCTAGTCTTCAACCACTCTATCAGGCATCGACACAGTACCGCGCATCGCCGCAACGTGATGAACGTTGTCCTGCACTCCGAACCCTCCCACCCCAAAAGCGCAGCGTTTCAAATAATGCATGTTATTGAATAACTGTGTAGTTCACATCACAGTCAAATTAAAATAAATAATTAAATATGATTTAAAAATTTTATTTGAAAAAAGTATCATTTTAATTTTTAATATTTTGATTCTATTTCAATTTAATCCTCAACATTCACATTGTCTCAACATGGTCATTCACATTTTTTTAATATTAAAAAAATTGGTTGTTTTGTTAATCTACAAAGGTAAATTAAAGGGTTATTTACTTACCAATTTTACTAAACTTAAAAGTTATAGAGAACCATTTTCAGATAAAGTAAATATGAATGGCTAAGTTGAAATAGAGTCAAAATATGAGGATCAAAATAATATTTTACTTAATTTTATTCAATCGTTTAAACTGTGCAATTCAATGGACTATATGGGAGCATAGTTCATACCCAAAATGCACCTAATCCAATTTGGTTAACTAGGATAGATTAGGCTCGAGTTAAATCATTGTTGTACACTCACCCAAAAAAAACTTTAAATTCTTCTAATTTAAATTTTGCTAACAAAATTAATTTCTTTTACATAATATCTACTTGTAAAAAAATTGTTTTTCTGTCATTCTTGCCATATTAAAAATAAAATTACAGTTTTATGTTAAGGGAAGAATTGCTTAGTTGTCTTAATTTTTATAAAAGATAAAAGCATAGTCGCATTTGTTTGAGGCTGAGACATCTTAGTTTAAATAGGGATAGTAGTTTGAGAGAGAAAGGGGCATGACTTCCTTGAGACATGAGCTTTTTGGTGCCATTGAAGGTCTTGAATTCCTTCCTCTCTAGGCTTGTTAGGAAGGTAAGCTTTCCTGAGAAAATGCCAATGACAGCGATTAGGGAAAGTGCCTTAATGGAGCCCTAGAAACTATCTGATTAGTGGCTTATCTTATTGAAATCATTTTGTTCAGAGTGATTTCAGCAATCTACTATTATTTTTTGTTTTGCTTCTCAAATAAGCGAGTTATACCTTATTTAGCATGTGAGACTCATATATCTATGTAACACAAATTCAAATTTAGAATTTTTTTAGAAAAAAAAAAATTTGGTTTATATTTAATAAATGAGATATTCTATATTAGTCAAAATTATTTATATTTAACACCAATGAAAAAAAGAAACTATCTTTTTTTAAAATCTCATTAATTTAATTAAAAAAATCAAAAAATTAAAAAATATATGTCGGACTTGATTGAACTAATATATTGGCCCATGACTTAGCTCGATTCGACCTAAATTTCATATATTGGCCCCAGTCTCAATTCGAGGATGTGCATGAATTAACCCGAAATAATTGAATTAGGTCAAGTTGATCAAAGCAGTTTGGATTATACACACCCTAATAACACTTGCCCTCAAATTTACAAGTGAAGTGACGACTTAAGTATTTTATCATAGAATATGTGCATTAAGCCACGTAGTGCACATTTTTTTTTTTTTAATTAAATGTGTAATCAAATTGTCATCTATAAAGTGATTTGCATAACTTTGATTTAGTTTGTATGTAAGAAATAATATGTTAGCTACTAAGTTATACTGTCTTTTTTTTTTTTTTTTTCCTTCTTTTAACTAACCACTTCTAGATGTATGTATAATGATGCTAATGGAAAGCAAGTTAGATGTCAATAGATGTGGTTGTATAATTTGAGTTTTGAAGATGCATTTTTTTTTGTCATTGTATATTATGTTGTATTAATATATGTAAGAAAATTTTTTTTATTCATTACTTTTGTAAACTAAATACTATGGTAAGGTATGATGGCACCACTTTTAGCAAGATAGTAAAGGCACTTGCAAATGGTATGTTTGAAATGGAGAAGTGTGGCAGCCAAACTTAATAAGTACAAGATATAAGATATATTTTATCTTCTTAAGTAAGTAAGGAAGGATGAGTATGAATAGAATTGAATGAACTATATATTATTTTTTATATTATTATTCATATAAGCAAAATGTTAGTATAATAAATTTTTAGTCAAATAAAATATTATAGTAATTATATCATTAAATTCTTTTATTTTATTTTTTATTTTCAATTAAAAAGAATAACAAAAATGAAATTTTGAATGACAAGTAAGAGATTGTATTTTATGAGTCCAAAGCATATGATATTCCATTATTGTATTTTTCTCTCTAATAGTTTCTAATTAATTTCTCATAAGCCTTTCTTCTTTTTACAGGAAATTATAATAGACATCACAAAGGGCTTCTCAAGAAGTACAGCAAAGTTGTAGTTGATCGAAGGTCTCAATCATAGCATTTAATTTTAATTTTGCAACTTCATATATAGTTCATTCGTCAGAAGTAATTAACTCACGCCACACATAGACATTTGCAAAATCTTACAATTCCGAAATTGTCATATTTTAACGAAGACGTATATATACACATTAAAACAAATATGTTTCGATCAATTCTGTGGTTCGCAACTTCGTATGGTGTTGTATGGATATTTTAAAAATTAATTTGTTATTATATATTAATATATTTTAAATTAAAATAAAATTTTGTATTATATTTATAATTTGGAGTGTATCAATATACTTAATTATAATATATGAACATAATTATAATATTATTTTTTTTTTAGTTTATATTATTAGAATTGTGCTCCTATATTATAGGCATATTAATACTCTCAAAATTGTAAGTGTATCATATATAACACTTTAAATTAATAGTATTTATAAGCAGTAGTAAAAATTTGATTTTATTAATATATTATAATATTAAAAAATAATAAATTAGATAAATCTATATATATATATATATATATATATAAAAGAGGTTTTGAATCATATTCATCATACTTGTAATGCCTCTGTCAGTTTTTAGAGCGATATTAAAGCTTTCTTGAAAATGTGTACAACGCATTCTACATAAAAATGGGATTACACTTCATCATTTTTCACAGTGCCTTTCGGAATTTTGTATGGTTGCTTCAACTCATATTTCCATTAAAAAGATTTATTAAAATTTTTGCTTTCCAGAGCCTTGGATGAAATATGATGCATGATTTAACCAATCAATTTTGGCGTAATGAAAATTATTTTTTGAAATTTAATCATAAGTTTTAGTCTTAAGTTAAAAGTTAGGTAAAATTTTTTTTGCACTCAGTTATAATATAATTATATAATTTTAAAATTATTTTTTTATATTAATATTTAAAATAACAAAACTATATAAATTAACATATAAATTCAAAAATTTATATACAGTCAACATTTAAAAATTAACAAATTTATTTATTAATAATCGTAAGTACACTAAAAATGACACTTAAAATTTATTCAAAAAATATATGATTAAGAATTTTTTTATATCATAATTGTAAGAATTTTAGAATTTCATAGTCTAATTGTTTTCTATTTAGTTTTAGGAGTAAAATACCCCACATGATGCATTTTAAATGAAAAAAATTATACTTTTGGTCACCACAATTTTAATTTAATTCCTATAATTTAAATATTGTATTGAAGTTCTTAGAATTTACAAGTATTCAAATATAGTCCATATAGTTAAACTTATGTAAATATTTTATTAAATTTTGTCAATGCAACTAATTATATAAGGTTTTAATACTTCAAATATAGCCTTAAACTAATGAGCAAGGAAAACAAAGCGAGGGGTGGGAGCCGTTCGTCGCGCTAACCATTAGGTGGCGCAAGAATAATACTAATTTATTTTAACAACATAAATAAAAGTAAGTAATGAAACAAAATTAACTCACATAAAGAATAAAAAATTGACAAAAATATAATAAGAATTAAATTGTAAATTATTGAGGTTATGTCGATTTAATTATATATTTGGTAAATATAAATATCAAATTAAAAGTGAATGAAATTCTAAGAATAAAAAATATAAATTTTCCCATTTTGAATTATTCAGTAACATTTTTCAAAAGAATGCAACCAAATACAGGAATGCATAATGGAGGAAACATGAGACAACCAGTTAGTTTTTTTTTTTTTTTAATATACTTTTCTCTGTGCCTCTCTTCTCTCTTTCCTTCTTTTATTTCATTCTCTCTCCTTTTTCCAACTATCCTCTGCATGCATCCCATGCAATTTTCAAAAATAAAAAATAAAAAAAATGTACGATATAATATATGAGATCAATATTTTCGACGACGGAGAGTACAGATCATAAGTAACTTTTGCAATAGCATCAGGATCAAAAGGCGAAGGAACACCTGCCATCTATAAAAATAACATAAGTGTAGTTTCTTACATTAAAAAGATTATTAAATACAAATGGACAGTTCAATTATACACTCAGTTAACTTAACAAAAGAGTCTCAGTTATAGTCTCCTTTTCCTCTTTTGGGGTGGCGGATAGTCTCCTTTTCTTCTAGTGTTTATGTTTGGATCTGAACATTCCCAGATTTAGAAACTTTTTCAACTTCCTGGAGTGTGCATGGTTCTTCGTCGTACTCTCTTTTGTCATCAACTTTTCCACTGCAATAATGTAAGGCAATACATAAATAAGACACCTCCATGGGCATATATAAAGTCCATTTATGGTTTCACAAGGTCGATCAAAGAATGATACAAAAAGATAGTATTATTTATAAATTAAACATGATAAATTAATTTTAAAATTTTAAATTTGTGTAAAATCAATTTATCTGTTTAAATTAATAAGAGATTGATTTTACATCAAATAAAACTTTACGAGACACTAATTTGTCACAATTAATTATAGAAAACTAAATTGTTATAAAATATAAAAATAAAAAATCAATTTAATACAATTTTTGAGAGAGAATGATAACGTTTGAATGTATTTTAACTCTAATGGTAAGACTATAAATAAAAGTAATAAAAGAAATTTAAAAGAATTCAAACAAAAGATTATAGACTAAAATTGTAATATTTAATGAAAATAATATTTGCAAGATTTTAAAAAAATCAAATTACAAACAATTAGAACATCAAGCATAGGTTCGATTTATTAATTCTAGAATAACTAACATAAAGTGTAGCATAAAAGTTGTAAGAAAAAAGTATTATATATATAATAGAGTAAGTATTGACGTACCATCTCATTTCAAGCAAAAAGGTATTTGGAAGTTCACAAAATTAGGCTATTATATTTTGTCATTGTCATCATTTAATAAAGCAAAGCCAAAACACCAATAACATAAACCCTATAAAAGCACTATTAATGATGTTCACTATTTGCATCTCAATTAAAGAAGCAATGTCTCTCTTTATAAACCTACATCAAAGATTATTCATTTCGTTTTCAACTGATAAAATTATTTTCGGAGTCTTTACTCTCAATAATACTGCTTCCGCTAAAACAGAATCAATTCTATGGCAGCATTCTTTGAACAAGACAAGACAATGCTATAGGTCGCCACCGATTTTGTTATGGTGTGCAACGCTAAAATCAAAATCAGGTATGACCTTCTCTTATTCATCATCAACAAACAGTATATTCTATCAACACAGGCATAAAAACGGGGAAATGTACAGGCGAAAGTACTTCTAGAGGGATCACTAGTTTGTTAAAACCTGGAACCTCATCATATATCCTAAAATCATACAACATAGCTAATGAACATCATAAATTCTTATCTTTTTCTGTAAGTAACCATGTATTCACAATGAATACCAAAAACTCAAATCGAGTTACGTACTGGTATCATCAATCACACTTTCAGGGGAAGGACCAACAGAGCCCAAAACAAAAGCTTTCCTCGACCAGTACTCCTGAAACCTCTGTAATGCGTACTCCTTGTAGTCAAAGTCGATTTTGTTTACATGTCCCTGGACAGAGCACAGACAATAAGTTTCTAAGCTCAGTTCTACTATATTTACAAATAACAAATGCCTGTAACAAATCCTACATTGTTAGTAGGACTTTTGGTGGTAGAAGGCTACTGGTTGGAAATTTGAAAGCAAACGAGTATAACGTCATCCACTTTGATTCTATTAATTATCCGATTACAGGTGGACAAGGATGTCAAATCAGAAAGGGATACCTCTAAGGTTCCAAAATAAGGATAAAAATTGAAGATTTGATGGGAGTAATGAAAAATGAGAAGTTTCATAAATTTATTTGGATGAAAAAGCATAAAACATGGGTAACAACTTCCAGAGGGACCCCTCCCCCCCACCCCCCCAAACAAAAAAAAAAAAAACAGAGAAAATGTTTGGGACACTCAACAGTACACACATACATTGGATTTCTACTGTGGCAAACATTCTTTCAACTAAAATCCAAGTTTCAATATATGGAATTTTGCAAATACACAAACCAGGTGTACTGAGAATAATTTCTCCTCCCCTGCCAAGGACACATGCCACATACATCCTAAAGTGATGAGAACTTAGCTTAATACAGAACAATTCAGGCTAGAGTGAAAAGTGAATATACCGAAATTATTCCCCACACACCCCAGAAGAGATGATTTGGAAGTGTGTACTTCTCAACTTCATGAAGTAGATGCTCCACTTCACTGTCACTAGGTTGTTCACCTACATTGAAGTCCAATAACTTCAGGATGGCAACATCATATCGACAGGTAATTAAGGTTATATATATATATATATATATACTTGATGAAATATAAATAAATCTTAATCTGCATTTAATGTAATGAAAACCATGCTGTAAATTTTAGACCATGCAGCTTGGAAGTTCCAAAGGCTCAATAGATCATCAAGTTCGGAAAGTTCGCCAGAAACACCTATTACTCTAGAAAATTGACACTAAAAGAGAACTTCACTACCTGAAGAACTCAAATAAGCATACACAAATTATAGACCATGCAGCTTGGAAGTTCCAAAGGCTAAATAGATAATCAACTTCGGTAAATTGGCCAAAAACACCAATTACTCTATAGAAAAATTACACTGAAAAAGTATGCTACATTAAACAAAAAATGCAATAAACATGCAGTACAATCTTTAAAATCATACAAAAAATGAGAGAACTCAACTACCAGAAGAACTCAAATATGCATACACAAATGCTTGCCGCTCCTTCAGATCTGTTGAGAAATAACCAGATAAAAGTTATTTTTGGCAGGACATATAGAGAACAATCTGACCAAAAAAAAATAAAAATTAACAAGCCACATACCAGGATATTTACTGTAGTCAAGAATATGAGGTGTTTCAGTGTGATAGTTAGCAGCCATCTCACAGAAGTGGTTTGCTATGTCATACGCAACAGGATTATAACTTGCATATTCATAATCCTGTTAGACAAGGGGAGGCATTGGAATTGTAGATGAGTGCTAGGAGCTATCAATCTCTCACAGCTTGAAATTTTGTAAATGAACATGCAGTGAAGACCGATGAAACACAGATTATGATCACGAAAGCCTTACATAACAAAAATATCATATTTTCTGCCATATTAAATAAAATCCAAGTGATCACATGGAGCAAAAGTTATAGAATTTTACTTCATAGTCCTAAATCAGTGTATACATCATAATTCACAATCTCATATCTAAATTATATCAATGAGTCAGTCATCACCAAATAATTTTCTTATCTTTCATGGTTGCCTTCATTTGAGAATTTTACTTTTGACCCTAAAATGTAGGACAGAATCTCAGCAGGAAAGGAACCAACAAAGTTTATCAAGCAATAATTAAGACAACTTTAAAGTGTTACACCCAGATTTATAATACTAGTGTGCCAGGATAATGAATAGGTTTCTTCTCTTTTCTTTTTCATTTTTTTCATCCTTTTTATTTTTTGCTAGGGGAAGATGGCTGTGTGTTTTTGAATATACATACTAGCTTTCAAACAGTGCTTCTTGAAACATGGTCCAAAGCCTTGTATACTTGGTTTTGCAAGAGGGTATTCTTCCATAAATTTTCATAAATTTTCGGTCAAGCACTAACAGGTTGATAATATATTCAGTAGTGCTATAACAGTTACTGAGGGAAGAATCCATATATAAGAAAGAAGACTTCTTTCTACAGCATATTACTTGACAAGCCTATGATAGAAGTAGAACTAGTTATTTCTTCAGAGCAGGACCAGATTCCAGTAGAAAATAAATAAATAAAAGGCAGCTTATTTCCCTGCATACGTTTAGCAATAGAACCATACTTTTACTAGTTCGCAGAAAGAAAAACTTACAATAATGGTCAGAAAATTGGTCTTCTCATCAAGCATTATGTTACCGTATTGTAAATCATTGTGGCAAAACCCTATTCGTTGAGGAGAACTTGAAAGTTCCTTTTCCAACATAGAGATTTCCTTTTCAATTGTGTCCAAATAAAAGGCTTCAGCCTCTTTGGGGCAACATAAATGCCGGGCCTCATTAAGCCAGCTCCTGAGCAATCAAGATAATTTTGCTTAAGAAACTGTACATAAAATATGGAAGCAGAATAAGCCTATTTTAATTGGGACATGTAACTTGATTCTTCTAAACTAATTTTTCTCTTATTTTCTGGGGATGGAGGTGAGATAGGTGTTCAAAAGCACATACCGTAATCTATCCCATAGGTGGACTTTCTTTGGACCAGGCATGTCAAGATCATGGAACTCCTTCATTTTGGCCGCTATAAGAGGAGAGATATTTGAATCATGCAGATCAGATGCTGATAATGTCTGATGGATTCACAAAAGAGTAAAACAGATTATTCTCATTTGAGAAAGGTTGCATGAGCATAAAGAAGTTCAAAAATGGGGAAATGCTAGAAACTTAAAGCAAAAGCTAAATTTTACTTAATGCAGGAGACCTGCCTTTGATCCTCTCATTAAACATGTCAATTTTATACTGCATTCATTCTATAGTTGCCATTCATGAACCCTAAAATACCAATTTCTTCAAGAGTCAAGGATAGTTTAAGCAATACCAGTATTAAGATGAGTTATGAAGAGTGCAAATATTATTACCTGTGCATGGATAAACTCTTCAATACGACCATTAGCAAACCGTCCTAGCAGACGAGGCCCCTGCCCATGCCTAGACATATATTCAAATGTCTGGATCTCATCATTCCGATCAAAGAAAATGTCCACACCCTCACCATAAATTCTTACTACAACTTTCCTAGATGTTTCTGGTGTCTTTGTTGGCCATTTTATTTCGAATACCTCATTTGTCATTGCCCCTTTTAGAGGAATCACCTGCAATACGTTTGCATCAAGTACATCGTCCCATTCATGGGCCAATAATATTAAAGTATCCTTCGCATCTTTTGGAAGAGAATCTGCTTCATCATGTACAGGACTTTCTACAGCACCCATAGCAAAAGACTCCAGAACTTCAAGTAGAGGTAAGGAGTTGCTAAAATTATCAAGCTCCCTTTATGTAAGTCTGCCAGAGCAGAAAAAGCGGGATAATAACCCCAAAGAAAGAGATTACCATAATCGATCAAATCATCAAAATTCCAAGAGATACCAGGTAACAATTCTAAACCCGTGGAGAGATGTTCCCCATCTACCCCATAGATTGTCACGCTAGATATCTTCCCACCAAGAAAATTAAAAACGAGAAGATGAAAATTACAATAACGAAGAAGCAGACAACATGAATGTATTAATAAACTGTGTATATGGTGCTAACACATGGATAGAATTGAGGGATGCCAATATATGAAAGGAAGGAAGTGAAAAAGAGGGGGGCAGGGGAGAGGAATCAGCATGATAGATGAGTGTTTCATTATGAATCAACTATACTAAAGCTGAAAACCTTAAAATGACTTCAGCAATAACAATGATGAGAAAATCAGCTAAATATCTTTTATATCCCTTTAACTTCACTCTGGTAGAAAAAATGTTTGTAAAAGCCAAAAAATAATAGACAAGATTAAATTGCATACCAACACAGATCTAGCTTCACCTGAATTAAAATGAAATTAATCCCCTCTTACTTACTTAGGACTTAGGAGTTCCTCTTGAAGGTAACCTAATAGCTGCCTCTTTCCGGTATCCCATGATTCTAAAGTTATCTAAGCACCTCAATAAGTGAAAAGGCTCCTTTGCCTCTTTGTTGTCATATACTTTCAAATTCATTCTTGTTTGTCCAGTATTCCACTACTCTACTATGTATCCCACGTTTAAATTCCTGTGAAAGTAGCTAGAAATTGGAAAAGATTATGCAGAAGTTTCTTTGGTCTGGTGTGGGAGATTCAAGAAGGGATCATGTTGTTATTTAGAAGATCTTGTAGATTGAAAATTGAAAAAGGGATTGGACCACAGTAATAAACACATTGCTTTGGAAAGCATATGGTTATAGTGTTTTCCTCTAGCTTCCATATGGCATCAGGTTATTTGGAGCAACTATGGTCAAAACCAGAATTGGGGGCATCCCAAACCAGCAATTACTGCTACTCATGTTATTCCTTGGAAGTTTATTTCTCAGGGATATGGTTCCATGAGTTCTCTCGTCTCTTTGAGAATTGGTGACAGTTGTGATATGAAGTTTTAGGAGGATATGGGGGTACTAGGAATTACCCTCTCAGCAGAACAGAGCCCAGTTCAAAACTTCTGTTCAGTTCAGGTGAAAATGCATTCTTGGAATTTCCATGTTATAAAAGATCTAACTGGTAGAGATATCAATGAACTAGAAACTCTGTTTCCTCTCCTTGACATTGTTTGCCTTTCAGCAACTAAGTATAGGAAAATACTTTAGACATATATACTTGTAAATCTGATATTCTCAATTTCCCCACCAAGATATTTCTTTTGAAAAACCTATTTGGAATTCGAAAACTACTTCAAAAGTCAAATCATAAATTTGGACAGCAATGCTCAATAGAATTAACCCAAATGGCATTTTGCAAATTTATAGACCACACACAACTTTATCTCCTTTCAGAGAAATCTTATGTATAATTTTTCACATCTTTAATATCAGGTTTTCAAATAAAAACATAACAGGTGAATTTTTTGTGCTCAACATCACATGATTGGGTCTTTCATATTTTGTTTTACATAAGTCATGTTTATATTGGAGAACTTGATAGGAAAGATACAAAAAAATGTATCTAGGTCTAGTCCACATATGAATTATGTGCCTGAGTAATGCAGAAAATGGATAGTTTTGAAGAGTGGCTGCTTCTTTGTGGAATAAAATGTTTGGTGTCTAGGGTGAGAGTTGGGTATGACCCCAGGATGTAGAGCAATTTCTCCTTATCTAGTTCAGAGGTTTTAAACGAACAAAACAGGGTAAAATTTTGGGAAAATGTGCACTTTTCCTTTGTGATTTAGGAGATTTGGTTGGAGCGGAATGCTCGAATATTCAAAGGTGTCTCCATATTTATTATGGGCTAGGATAATGTTGGCTGCTCAATGGTCTTCAGTTTGGGGACATTTTATGGGATTGTCTATCTCAGATATGTAAAGGGATAGTGCAACTTTACTGCATGTTTAAGTATCTATTTTATTTTACTTCGCATTATCGTGTTTCAGTTGTGGTCTTTTACCAAAGGAGGATTCCCTATCGTCATCAATTGTAATTTCCTTCGTTCATAGTATTATATTTTCTCGATTAAATAAAAATGAAATGACTACAAATTTTTCGAAACCCATTAAAGGACGAAGACGTGGCAGGAATGTCCTTTGAACTTAATTCCGTTCAACTTCTTGGCATCCAAACAATGTCCTTTGAACCAAACTTGCTGCTTGGTTTCGTCGATGACGAAAGCACAGCTTAAGTTGCATTACATTTCAAAGATAAAAACAAAACAAGTCATTTCCGCACATGTACATTGATCAAGGCACGACAAGAAGAAAAAGAACGCAAATAATAACGATAACACCTTACGATGCATCCAACCCCCATTTTCCTACAACCACTCGACACATTACTTCCGAACCAAACAAGCCTTCTCATGCCCGAAGTTCCATCGAAACATTAGAAATTCTCGTAATGCAGGAATCTATCAATACCAACCTGAAAAAAACAGCACGGAACTGCAAAAATGACCGGAGACAGATCACGACGACGAGGTGACGGGACTACGATGGCCAGCTACCGTGGACCTCGCCGCCTGGGAGTTGCCGGGAAATTTGGCACTGTTTGACGCGGAGAAGCAGGAGGTGGGTTTTTAAGAGACAGAAAGAGAGGTGGAGATGCATTTCGGGGCGTGAGATTTGCGAGAAAATGTGGAAGAGAGAGAAAGAGCAAGCGAGAGCGAAGATTCTGCAATTCAGAGACTGAGTAGGCACAGAGAGGGAAGGAGTAACGTCACGAGAGTGCAATGCGCGTTTGGAATTTGAAGGCACACCGCCTCGTTCATCAAACGGCAACGTGCCAGAACAATTTCAGTTTCAAAAAAACTGAAAACAGTTAATTTTTAAATTGTATTAAATAAATTTATTTTTGTTAAAACTCACTATTCTATATGTCGTATTAAGAAAAAATAAATATTATTATATTAGATAACTTAACCTAATTTATTGTATTTACATTTTAATTTATTATTTTTAAATTTTATTTATTAATCTAAAATTTTTTTATTTATCAATTTACTCTTTGTATTTTTTATTTTTTAGTAATCTACTTAAAAATATTAATTTATAATTTTATTAATTTGATCTTATATTTTAAAATTACTTTAATAACTCTACTACTCTTTGATTTTATTTTTATTTTCAATTCATGTTTAATTTTGTAGAGTTATTAAAATAGTACAAGATAGAGAAATAAATTGAAATTTATTTTAAAAGTTTTGGTTCATAAATAAAATAAAAAAATATTGAGGGCAAAATGTAAATATAACAAGTTATTTTATATTAGTATACAATTAATGTATTTTAACATATCATTACCACATATTATCTGTTTAGTGTGCCACAATTAATTTTATAGTTGTAATGATATCTTTTTTTTTTTATTATTTGTAATTGACAATTAGAATGCAACCAAAAAGAATGACATGTAGTATTTCTGTTAGGTTTACACGGTTGAATGAAATTCTAATTATTTAATTCTTTATTAATAATCATATGCGAATATATTTGACATGGGTAAATTTTGATATTAAATTTTTATGTAATAATTTAAAATAAATATTATAAAATTTATAATAATAATAATATGAGGATTTGAATTAAAAGCATAATAAATAAATTTATCTCACTTACACTAATTAATTCACTTTTTATGTATAAAAAATTTGTACGTTTTTGTTTAAGTTCTAAGCTGTCCAAATTACCTAAATTATAATGTATTAGCTTAAAGAATATCTTTTTCCACTTTAATATCAAATAAAAACTTTTGTGTTAAATCTTTGGTGCTAAAGATATTATATTTTCAACATACATCCATTTAGGCATTTATTGACTCAGGAGAGAGTCAAGGCCTTTTTAAGAGAGATAGAGGGGATGAAAATGAATTAATTTAGAAAGGGGATTGATTTGTGTTTTAATATTAACTAATGTTGAATTCTCCTTCCAATTTGTAATGATTAAATAGTCGAATAATAAAAAATAAATTAAATAATATTACTTAAGAAAAAAAGAGGGAGGGAGACATTTGAGAGGAAAAGGAAAAGAATAAGCATTTGGTACTAATTAATTGACCTTAATCTCTTTCTTTTTCTTTCCGATGTATCCATATAGTTAAGTTGAATTGAAAAATTTGTGACACAAATCAACAAAGAGAAAGACGTTTGGTGACATATATAATTTTTATTCTGGAAACTTTTTTTCTATGAAGGGTTTTATTAAAAAAAATATATTAATATATTATTATATCAAACATGAATTACAAAAGTTAAACAATACGATAGGCACGGTTAATTTGGGTTCTAATTATGTTACTTAACAAAACCTTTCGTCAAAAGAAAAAAAAATGGTCAAAATACATAATTACCACTTATGGACTGTATATTGATCATATAGGCCTCGTCTGGTTATTAGAATCAGAGTAAGGGAATGAGAATGGAAATTGGAGTATCTCCTATTTTTATGTTTAATTGACAGATTGGGTCCTCATTTTTATTTCTTAAAGAGTCTGTTCTTTCTTATATAAGGGAGAATTCTCTCCCTAACTGAAGCTATGGAATATGATAGGTATTTTAAGAATGAAATATGTTTGATAAAAGTGTCCCTACTTATAATAATTTTCAAACAAAAATACTTTTGTGATACATCAAAACCCTAATATATTATTATTTATTTGATTTATTATTATTTATTAATAATTTATTTTTAATTTATTATTATTATATTATTATTTATTTAAATTATTATTATTTATTAATTATTAAATTATGATTTTTAATTTATTAAATATATTATTATATTATTAATTAAATAAATATTAATATATAATTATATTATTAATTAATAATTTGAAGAGATGTCTACATTTTTTTGTGTTTTATGATAAAAGATAATATGGTAAAATATGCATACTACCTAATTAATTCCTATGTGTAATCTACTAATCAAACGAAGTAAAAAGAAATATGTCTATTTTTATTCCTTATCAACTAAATAATATTTTAATATTCTCATTCCTATTTTTATTTTCATTTTTATTTCTATTATATCAATTCTAACAACCAATCCAAAGCGCAAATGAGTCATTTTGTCCAAACCCAAAACGCATTAACTTCATTTTGCTCCCTTATCTTTCTTTTCTTAAAAAAATAATATGCATATAGTATTAAGTTATGATATTATGCTCTCCCACATTTGACATTTTTTGAACCCCTGAACTTACATTTACGTACATGTATATAATGTCAGTCAGTGGTCGAGCCACATGTGTGGGAAGGGGGCAAGTGCCACCCACGAAATTTTTTTAATTAATATAGTATTAGCTATAAATTTTGTCTCTGTATATTTTGATTTTTTGAACCTACTAAAATTATTAATTTTACATGATTGTGTCATGTTATTTTTTAATTCTTTAATATTTTAATTTGAACCATTAGACTCATTATATAATTTTATATTTAATTTATGCATAAACATTTGATACATTTTTGTAAATAATAATTTTACTGGGTATAACATAATCAAATTCAAATATTAATATGTTTTTTTAGCTAGACCCTGAACAATTATCCTAAAAATGTTGTAAAATCTTTTGAAATGTTGATGGATAAAATAACATTTACAATGCTCTATAAATATATTTTTTCTTGTAAATTGATGGTTATAAATTTTAATGCAAGTTACATAAATTTTTTTAAGTTCATTTAAAATACTTTTTGAATTATTTATTAAATTATTATATTGTTGCCAAGTGATAATATATTTTTAAGGTTATTTTTGTTATATATTATATGAGTAGTGAATCAATACATATATTCTCACATATATTTAAGTAATAAAATTAATATTAATATAAAGAGTAATATATGGTACAATAATGAGAAACATAAGTTTAAAAGTTTTCATATAGTGTGTTTGGTTTTTCAGGTTATAATATTTGGAATTCGAAGCAATGATAGGAGACATTTATATTTTCGCATCGTTTATAAAATTGCAAGATTCAATCGAGTTCCTTAGCGGAGCCGCGATTTTGGGTCGGGTCAATTTATACAAACCCAACTGGAGGTGAGAGATGACTCAAATGATAGGTCATTCATTTCCAGCTCCCATGTGCGTTTTGAGTTCAAAGCATTTGACTTATTAAAGTGAAACGTGCATTTGGCAGCGAAATCACGACGTGTTCCTTGATGAGCCAGCGGGAAAACCACTAATCTTGCGAATGCTTGTCGACTACGTTTTGTGTGAAATTATATTTGATACTGGAGGATGATGATTTTGGGCTAGTGACTTGAGTAATTTTTTTTGCTACATGGGCTTTAATTTTGGGCCAAAGAAGTACCTGTGTTTTTTTATTATGGGCCATTTGTTTGTATGGATTATTGCAATATGGGCTCTTGTCCAAAATTTTTATAAAAATAAGTTCATGTGCTATTTATTTTATGCTTAACTTTGAAAATTAATTTTTGAGTAATTTTTATGGCATATTTGGTTAAAATTAAAGGAGGGAATTTTCAATTAGTTAAATTTTCATATTTTGGTTAAGTTAATTAATTAATTAATTGTTTAATCGCATTAAGTTAATTGCTCATATTTGCATTTTGATTAGGCATTTACAAGTATTTAGAAAATTTAAATGTCATGTAATTAGTATAATTTTGGCAAAATTAGATTTTAGAAACAATACCTTTAATTATTTTAAAATTATACATTAGGCATTAAAATGACATAAAGAAAATGACATCAAATTGTAAATTAATCATATTCAATATGGTAATCATCATCCTACAAAAATATTATCATATTGATATGATTAATTACGGTGTGAAAGTGAATTTTTTTAATCTTAATTTGCCCACAAGGGAAAATAGGTGCCATTTACTAATTTCATCATATTGTATTTGAACCTAATTAAATAAAACTTAGCTTATAGATAGTTTTATTTATTACTAGGAACATGTTTGATTTGCATGTTCTACATTGGTAGAACATGTTATATAAAATTTTTAAAGTTGTCTTAAATATTAATATAAGTATGTGCTTTTTGTGTAGTTTTCAAATTGCTCAATATTTCTAATTTTCAAGTTTGCAAATTGAATGGGGATAATTATAAAATTGGGAAGGAAAAATTCTTCTCCAATTAGGGTGGATGGAAATTGACTATTGTGTTAGACAAGATGTACTTCATACACCTATGGATACTCGTAATATATCTGAAATAATTTTTATAAACGCTGTTAGCAATCCAATCATCCTAATATGATGCATATCAAAACCAAGATGTCCACTAGTATATGTATATAGGAGAGCATACAAACATTTGCGACTTGCTTAAAGCCATATATGAACAATTTGAATCCTTATAAATGCTTTAGTAAGCACCCTAATGATGAAATTTTGCACCATGAAGCTCAGTAGGACAAGGGGTGTGCAAAAATACATCTTATAGATGGGGGACATTATGTCTTTGTTAAAAACTCTTGAGGTTGAGATGACATATTCTTTCATGGTGGACTTCATTTTGAATTCATTGCTTGCTCAATACGAACATTTCAGTATCTTTTACAACACACATAAGTGCTAGTAGCATAAGTGCTAATTGGTGTTTTACTAATAAAAATTCAATTACAATTAATGATGTTCTTTTTCAAATTCAATTACAAGACAATATATTGCATGATTCATTGCATGTTTCTAGTAGCATAAGTGCTAATTGGTGTTTTACTAATAAAAATTCATCTATTGTGGTACTATAGACTAGGTCATATTGCAATATAGAGGGTTGAAAAATTAGTAAATGATGGAGTAATAAATGCTCTTGACTTCACTGATTGAGACTTGTATGGATTGCATTAAAGGCAAGTAGGCTAATAAGACCATGAAAGGTGCTTACAGAAGATACCTTGTTAGAAATCATACATACAAATATATATAGTTCAAAAATGGACTTAAGTTGTTAGAAGTATTTTATCACCTTTATTGATGATTACTCACGATACATGTATTTCTATATTCTAAATAACAAGAATGAGGCATTAAATGCCTTCAATATTTTCCAAGTTGAAGTAGAGAAACAATGTGATAAAGAAATTAAGATAGTGAGATCACATAAGGGTGATGAGTACCATGGTAGAGACACTTAATATGGATAAGAACCAAGTTTCTTTGCAAGGATTCTTTAAGAAAATGAGGTTTTTGTCCAATATACCATACTTGGTTACCCAAACCAAAATGGTGTAGATGAGAGAGAAAACTGAATATTATTGGCCATGGTGTAGAGTATGATTAATAGCTTCAATCTTTCAAAGTCCTTGTGGACTAAAGGCCATAAGATGATTATGTATAATCTTAACTGATCTCCAACCAAGGCTGTTGTTGATTGAATGCAACTAAGGTGCAATATCACACACAAGTATATGTGGTTAAATAAGTAATATAATGATGAAGTGAGTGTCAATCCCTTATACACTTAGTTCTAATTTTTATTGGCAAACCTATTCTTAAGTTGTGTGATCAAAAATTAATTAAGCAAATGTAAATAAAATTTAATTGTTGATTGATGTAAAAATTTAACAAATAACCTAGGATTTTGACTATTCACCTCATTCAGGTTTGCTTTCTGTTATGATTATTACCTCATTTCGCTTGATGAATAGACTGTTGACTTATGATTCTTACCTTCTTATATGCTTCTTTTGAATTCATAAAAGCTAGGTTCTTTTCCCCTAATTCCTTTTTATGTCTGTGGAAACCAATTAAGATAAAAACTTTATAAATTCAAGACCTAAATGTGGTTATCAAAGACAATCAAGTACTTTTGTTTTGACTGCGAATTGCACTTATACAAACAATGATTATATGCATCAAATTCAAAAGTTTAAGTGACCTTGTTAGGAAGACTTAATTTTTAACTTCTTTCCTAAGGTGATCAGGCTTAGAAAATGATAACCACAGGATGAATATAAATAATCATTCATTCAAGTAAAACTGTAAGAAACATTCAACAGAAAAGTATCCCTGACATGGGTTCAACCAAAATCCTATGAACAAGCTATTTAGCCTCTTATAGACATTAGTACATAATCAAATGTGAAAAGAAAAACATAAAGAATACAATAAGAAGAAGGAGAGGTAATCCTCTATCAAGATCTTGTGTGTGCAGAAAGATGGACTGATTCCCTTTATGTTTGCTATGGTTCATTCGATAGTAGTTTTGTGCTTTCTTAGTAATCTCAATAGTATTTCCTCCTGTACACATGTTAGTGATGTAGAAACTATGACAGGTAAAGTGGATGAAGCTCTAAAGAATGCATATCTAAGATGCATGGGAAGTTGTTTTAGTTCCACATTATGGGGCTCCTCTACTGACGATTTCATCCTTTTAATAGTAGACTCAGATAAGTCTTAAGGTTCCTGTTGAGGGTTGACCATTCTAAATTTAAGACTAGACTCTTAACCAGTTTAGGAACTCCAAGAATTCATCATTGTTCTTTTCATTGTCAAGACTAAAAATGCTTCTAATGCATCTAAGGTTATCACATTGTGCAGTGAGTGGTTTGGAATGCAATCTATTGTCTCAATTGACATGCAGTCTGCCTGTTTGTTGGGGTGTTTTATTGCCTTCAATATGTTATATGCTTCTTCTTGGTCCTAAACCCTCATAGTCAACTCACCTTTTATACATCAATTAGGGCTCTACCTATTGCAAGGAATAGTCTACCTAGAATGATTGGGATATCCTTATCTTTTTCCATATCTAAGATGATGAAGTTTATGGGGAATATGAATTTTTCTACTTTAATGAGGATGTCTTCCAAGATTCCTTTTGGGAACATTAGAGTTCGGTTTGTTAATTGTAAAGTAACTAATGTAGGATTTATTTCCTTACGACCTAATTTTTGAAAGATAGAGAGGGGCATTAAATTTATTCTAACAGCCAAATCACATAGAGCTTTTATAAAGAAAACATTACCAATAGAGTAGGAAATGGTGAAACTTCCCATATCCTTGAGTTGATAAGGCAGCTTTTTTTGTAGAATTACACTACACTCCTTTGTCAAGGCCACTATCTCGTGCTCTCCTAGTCTAATCTTTTTAGTCAAAATATCTTTCATAAATTTGGCATATGTTAGCATTGGTTCCAGGGCTTATGTGAATGGTATATTTACCTGCAACCTTTTAAACACTTTAAGAAACCGGTTAAACTGTGAGTCCAAATTCTTTTATTTTAATGTTTAAGGAAAAAGAATATTATGTTTTTTGTTAGTCAATTCCTTATTCTCTTTCAATTTTGTTTCATGCTTATTAGTTTCTTGTGTTTTAATTTTTTGTGGGCAATGTTTAGGTTCAAGCTCTTCTAACTGTCTTCCACTCTTAAAGTTAACTACCTTGCATTGCTCTTATCCTTGTGACTTAGGGTTTGGTTTTGTGTTAGTAGGCAAGGTTCCCAAAGGTTTATTGGTTAAAGCATTTGCTAGTTGCCTCATATGTGTCTCCAAGTTTTTCAAAGTGGTAGCTTGGCTTATCAGTAATTGCTTCACACAATCATCTTGTAGATTAGATGATTCATGGTTTTGGTTATGCTGCTACCTATGATTTCAAAAACCTGGGGATGTATCTAGTTTAGGCATAGGTGCATTTTGTTGATTGTTCTTCCAAGAAAAGTTAGGGTGATTTCTCCAACTAGGATGCTAAGTATTAGATATTGGTTAGCTTCCCCTAAAATTGTTACCCACATAATTCACTGTTTCTTTTGGATAAGCTAGTGGGCATTGTGCACTTAAATGTCCTTCCCTGCCATATTCACATGGTTTAGAAATTTTTACCTAATGCACTGGTTGTTGTTGTCCCCCCAAATGTAGATTATCTAACCTCTTATTCATTGCTTCAAATTGGGCTACCACCTTTGCTGAAAATGCTGTTAGTTGGTCTACCTCAATTACTACAGCAATTCTTTTTTCAGAAGTTCTCTCATGAGTCTTGTAGTTGTTTGAGGTGAGATCTTCCAGTATTTCAAATGCATCTTCAGGGTATTGGTTCAATAATGATCCTCTTATAGCTCCATCTACTTTATTTCTTAAGGATGTGGTATGTCCATTATAGAAGATTCAAATCTGTTGTTGCTTAAAGAAACCATGGTGAGGACATTTTCTAAGCAATTCATTAAACCACTCATAAGCTTCATATAAGAATTCTAAATCAAATTTATGAAATTTAAAAATGTCCTTCAAAAGTTTTTCAGTCTTAGTAGGGAAGAAATACTTATTAAAAATTCCTGTACTAATTATGCCCAAGTTGTTATGGATCCACTAGGCTGTGAATCCAACCAATCCTTTGCTTTGCCCTCTATAGAAAACCTAAACAATATAAGGCAAATGACTTTAGAAGAAATGCTTGTCACTTTAAAGTTGTCATAAATTTCTAAAAAAAGATCTTAAATGAGCATTTGGATCTTTAGAAGGTAAGCTAATAAATTTATTTTTTTGGAGCATCATCATAATAGCATAATCTATTTTAAAATTTATGTTACTGATCTTTGGCCTAGCTATGCTAGACTAAATTCCCTCAAAGGTTGGCATGATGTAGCCCTTGATTTTCTTCAAGCAAGCAGATTGATATTCTCTTTGATGACCTGAGTGTGGGTGTTAACCCTTGGATCACGTGCTTTGTTATTGCCGTTAGCCATGGTAGGTGATTCCTCCTGTTGAATCTTTAATCAGTTTCAAATTTTTTTACACATACGCTCTATTTCAGGTTTAAAAGGCAGAATCTTCGCTTTACCTCTTGTATGCATGTAATAAAACTTGAAATAGATAAGAACCCCTTCAGATTAAAGTACTTAAGAATAGTTTCAGCAAAATTAAATGCCAAGTCCCTAGTAGTGATGCTAAAAACTTGTTGATTGAATGCAACTAAGGTGCAATATCACACACAAGTATATGTGGTAAAACAAGTAATATAATGATGAAGTGAGTGTTGATCCCTTAGAGACTTGGTTCCAATTTTTACTGGCAAACTAATTCTTAAGCTGTGTGATCAGAAATTGATTGAGTAAATGTAAATAAAACTTTAACTATTGATTGATGTAGAATTTTAACAAACAACCTAGGATTTTGACTATTCACCTTATGTAGGTTTGCTTTCTATTGTGATTATCACCTCATTTCACTTGATGAATAGATTGTCAACTTAGGATTGTTACCTTTTTATATGCTTCTTTTGAATTCATACAAGTTGGGTTCATTTCCCATAATTTCCTTTATGTCTATGGAAACTAGCTGAGATAAGACCTAAATGTGATTAGCAAAGACAATCAAGTACTTTCGTATTGATTGTGAATTTCACTTATGCAAATAATGATTATATGCATCCAGTTTAGAAGTTTAAGTGACCTTGTCAGGTGGACCCAATTTCTAATGTCTTTCCTAAGGTTATCAGGTTTAGAAAATAGTAACCACAAGATGAATATAAACAATCATTTGTTCAAGTAAAATCTTAAAGAACATTTAACAAAAAAGCATCCCTAACATGGGTTCAACCAAAATCCTAGTAACAAGCTATTTAGCCTCTCATAGACATTAGTATAAAATCAAATGTGAAAAGGAAAGCATAAAGAATACAAGAAGAAGAAGAAGGAGAGGGAAGAGTTTAGCAGGGGAACAACTCTATAAAGAGCCCTCACTTTGTAGTAAACCCTATCCTCAGTAACTTTCAAATCAAATATCTTCTCTAGTGTTTCCACTCTTATCTAGCTCGGTCCTTTGCTGCTTACCCTTAGGACTTTATATATACGCTTCAGAAACCCTAAAATTGGAATATGGGTCGTATGCGCCTTGATTTTGGTGCCTGGGTGCTGATTCTCTAACTTATGTCTTCTGTTACCTTTTCGGATCTATTTTCCTGAAAGTAAACACTCAATTCTTTTTTTAACAAATGTCAAAGGAAAATTTTCAAGTTTTATATGAACTTTGTGAGATTTTTATCTATGATTACAATGTTTCTTCAATTAATACTACTTTAGATAACTTTCTTTAGAAGGTTATCAATTGTTGAAAAGACACTAACGTAATGAAAATTTAGAAACTAAGTTTATGACATATGTGTAATTAGGGTCCTTCATTTAAGATAAGGGTTTACAATCCACATGAAAAGAAGTTATGCCTTAGGACTATTAGTGGTTACTTTCATTAGGTATGCTGACAGATCTAAAGGATATAGGATTTTTTGTCCATTGTGAACACCCCACCTAAACTAACAATAATAATAATTATAGTAATGATAATAAATAAAATTAAAAATTCAAAAAATTTAATTAATTAAAACAAAATTGCAAAAAGCAAAAAATAGAAGTAATATGGAAAAAACCAAATATAAAAACCAAAAATATTAAAAGGAAAAATTTGAAATATATGTTTGAAGTAGAGACATGATAATTATCTTACAAAAAAAAAAAATGAATAGGGTTAATAAATTTGTCTAAATACAAAGAGGAGAAAAAGGCCACCTAATTAAAATAAAAATGCAAAACTTGCTCACTTGCTCTCACACACCCTCACTTGCTCACACTCACATACTCCCACTTACTTACATTCATACACTCCTACACCCATATGCATACACTCACGCACACACACACATTACTAAGAAACAAAAGGACAAGGAGGGCTGAAAAGCAAGAGGGAGCTGGTTATTTCAGAGGAGAGCAGAAAGTGGAGCAGCTCGTGCAAAAAAAAGGAAAGAGGTTGGCTAGAGCAGAGAGTGGAGCAGCTGGTGGTTTCAGAAAAAGCAGAAAAGAGGAGGAGACCGTAAGCAGAGAAAGGAGGCAGCTGTTGGTTTCAGAAAAAGCAGAAAAAGAGGGGAGACCATGGCTATAAAAAGGTTGGCTGGAGCATAAGAAAGAGGGACCTTGGCTGGAGTATATAAGGTGCAGAACTGTAACGTGGCTGGGAGAGAAGGTTAGCTGGAAGAAGGTGCAGAACTGTAACGTGGCTAGGAGAGAAGGTTGGCTGGAAGAAGGTGCAGAATCGTAACGTGGCTGGGAGAGAATGTTGGCTGGAAGAAGGTGCAGAACCGTAATGTGGCTGGGAGAGAACATTGGCTGGAAGAAGGTGCAGAACCATAACGTGGCTGGGAGAGAATGTTGGCTGGAAGAAGGTGCAGAACCGTAACGTGGCTGGGGGAGAACCTTGGCTGGAAGAAGGTGTAGACCGTGGCTGGGGAGAACCTTGGCTAGAAGAAGGTGCAGAACCATGGCAAGCTGGAAGCAGAACGTTGGAGAACGTCTTCCCCTGTTTCAGGCGCTGTAAACAGAGATAAACAGAGAGAAAGTAAGCTGAAGAGGTCTGCCTATTTTTCTCGGTTTGCTGTTCCCATTTCTGGTCTTTCTGTCTTTAGTTTATTGTCTAATCTATCATGAATGCATGGAGAAGGTTGGCTGTATTTGTCTTTGTCTGCTGTTAGATTGCTTTTGATAGAAAATGAGCAAGAATGCATCAGCGTATATATATATATATATATATGTATGTATCTGTCAGCTTCTGTTTCTGCATCTGTATGTTTTTCGGTGTATAAGAACAGAAAACAAGAAGCATGGAGATGGGGCAGCAACGTATATATATATATATGTGTGTGTATGCCATGTCTGTTTCTGCATGTTTTTCTGGGTATAAGAACAGAAAAAAAGGAAGCATGGAGATGGGGCAGCAACGTATATATATATATGTGTGTGTATGCCATGTCTGTTTCTGCATGTTTTTCTGGGTATAAGAACAGAAAAAAAGGAAGCATGGAGATGGGGCAGCAACGTATATATATATATATATATATATATGTGTGTGTGTGTATGCCATGTCTGTTTCTGCATGTTTTTCTGGGTATAAGAATAGAAAAAAGGAAGCATGGAGATGGGGCAGCAACGTATATATATATATATATATATATGCATCTGTCAACGCAAGTTTCTGCATCTTGTGTTGCGGTGTATGAGAATAAGAAAGAAGAGATAAAGTAAAAGGGGGAGTGCATCAATGTGTATATGTATATGTCTTGGCATGTTTATGGGCAAGAAAATAAAGAAGAACAGGAAAGAATGCATTGGTGCACATTAGTGTGTATATATACATATATATCCTCATATGTATGTGTGCTTAGGTATATGTACATATAAGGTGCAAAAGAAAGAATGAAGTGAGAAGAGGTTCTCTTTCTTTGGGTATATATACATATATAGGTATGTGCATGAATATATGGGTGCATGCATGGTTAAACATACATAAGGTAAGAAAAATGAACCAGGAAGTTGTCTTGTTCTCATTTTTGTCATATTTGTTATGATTGTGTTGTTTTGTGTTATTATTATTATTTTTATTCTATTGTTATCATCATTATTATTTCATTTTGTTTGCATATAAGACTAATCTTGGTCCCATGGGTAAAGTTTTATGAAATTTATCGCGTGAGAATTTTGTTCACCTCGATTGCATGAGATCATGTGAGATTTTAATCTCCTTAGATCTTTTAAAAATTAGCACATTTGTTTTAAAAATAATAATAATTTAATATTGACTTAATTAAATATTTTTCATTATTTATGACATTATCGTATGAGGATTCGGTTCTCCTCGGTTGCATGAGATCATGTGAGATTTTGATCTCCTTAGATCTTTTTAAAAATTAGCGCATTTGTTTTAAAAATAATAATAATTTAATATTGACTTAATTAAATATTTTCCATTATTTCTGAAATTATCGTGTGAGGATTCGGTTTTCCTCGATTGCATGAGATTACGTGAGATTTTAATCTCCTTAGATCTTTTTAAAAAATTAGCACATTTGTTTTTTTTAAAATAATAATAATAATAATAATTTAATATTGACTGAATTAAATATTTTCCATTATTTATGAAATTATCGTGTGAGGATTCGGTTCTCTTCGATTACATGGGAATATGTGAGGTTTTAATTTCCTTAGTTCCCTAAAATTAATATACTTCTATCTAATAATAATGATAATTTAATAATAATAAAAAAGATGATCATAATTAAATATTCATTCTAATTAAATATTTCCCATTATTTACGAAATTGTCGTGTGAGAATATAGTTCTCCTCAAATACTTGGGGTCGTGTGAGATTTTAATCTCTTTAGACCTTGAAATTTAGTACATGCTTGTTTGAAAGATAAATAATAAGAATGATGATAAATAGATAAAATAATAATAATGCAAAAATGAATATTTTAATTGAATTATTTACGAAATAAATAAAGTCAGGGTTTTATAAATTTAACGAATTAAAATGCCACATTCAAAAATTCCAAAGGTGGTTTTTTGTTATATTTTGTTCTGAGTTCAATCCTGACTTTAAAAAAGAAATAAAAAATAAAAAATAAAAGATAAGTGAAACAAAAAAAAAAAACCAAAATCCAAAATTAAATAAATTAAAAAAATAAAAAATATTCCTTTCATTTCAAATTTCAAAAGAAATAGAATAGAATATGAACTTCCCAAAATCCCAAAAATCTCATTCTGTAATCATTTCATTTAAATTTCAAAATAAGGATTAAAATTAAAAAAAAAAACAAAAATTAAAAGGTTGAAAAATGAAGAGATCAAGAGAGCTAGATTACTTAGGTTGTTGTATATTAAAACACACAAATCCAAATTCCAACCCTATTTTGTTTACAAAAATCTATTTAATTTGAACTCTCCCATTCTAACCAACAGACACGCCTTTTGCGTCGAACTACGTGGACTTTGATCCCTATCACGGGGTACGTAGGCCCTAGGTTTTCATCCTAGGTCAAGTCCACCTTTGTAAATATCTATCTGTTTGTTTCCACTATTGTCGTGTTTGTCTTCTCTGTTTAATGGGCATGCATGTTAATAAAGGGTAATTGAGATAAATTTAAGGCCATATTCTATTTCAATTGACTAGTTTAAGGTAACCGTCCTCATGGACGGATGTTGTGGGGTGCCTAACACCTTCCCCACACTCAAATAGACTCCCGAACTCATCTCTGATTTCGCAGACCATGTTATCTTTTTCTTTTTTATTTAAATTGGTTTTCCAAAGTTTTCCATTAAAAATTTTGGTGGCGACTCCAAATAAATTGATTTTCAAGATTCGTTTTTGGGAATCAATTTAAAAACTTTTTATTTTATTTCGTCGAAAGGTCGGTTACGACATCCATATCATAGGACGAGGATTGTGGAATCAAGAAATGCTAAATTTTTTTAGAATGACTTGATTAGTGGAATGATCAAACTTGTGACTTAGATTTTAAGAATGATCATTTTGAGAATGTAGAAGAACCACCGTAACCTATTGTGCAACTAGCTGAGGAACTATCTCCCCATGAGAATGTTGACTTAACATTAAGAAGTTAACTTGGATCTGGCTAGCAATTTTTAGTGATTATGTCGTGTATCTTCAAAAGTTAAACTACAATATAGGAGTTAAAAATGATCATAAGATGTTTTCATAGGCCATTTGTTGTAGAGGATCTGAATTGTGCCACAATGCTTTGAATCAAGAAATGGATTCCATGGCGGTCAATGGAGTTTGGAATGTCATTGAGTTACCTAATGGTTTTAAGGACATTGGGTGTAAATGGGTCTTTAAGACAAAAAATGACTCATTAGGCAACATCAAGAGATATAAAGCAACGATCATGGCTAAGGGACTAAAAAAAAGAAGGAATTGATTATGTAGAAAATTTCTCTCATGTATTAAAGAAATATTTCCTGGTATAGTAATGACAATCCTGAATGGGAATTTAGAGATGGAGGTATATATGAAACAAATTGAAGGATTCTCCTTTAGTGTTAGTTTTCATTTAGTTTGTAAGTTTAAAAAATCTATATAGGAATTGAATTAGGCATCTGATAATGGTATCTTAAGTTTTAAGAAGTTTGTTATCTAAGGTGTGGCAACAAAAACTTTATGGTGGAGGTCCACGTGTATGGTTGAATTATAGTTGAAACATGGTGCTTGGGCAAGGTGCAATTAAGTAGAAAACTTGTGTTTTGACTAATAGTTATAGGTTTTGGCTAAGTGGTAAATGCTTGTTCCAACAATTGGTATTAAAGCTGATGTTATATGTTTAATTTCCTATATGACTACTGCTAAGGGGAGATTATTGGCCATGGTTTAAACCAATTTCCCTTGCAAAGGCCTAAGTGTGGGGTTGAGTTATAATTAAAATATGGTGCTTGAGTTAGGTGTGGTTCAGTAGAAAGAGTTGTACCCTGATTAATAGCTATAGATTTTAGCCTATGATTAAGCATTCAATCTAACAAAGTTATCTTTTCATTTGGATTTGTATAGAACATCATGGATCAATGAATAAACCAGATGGTTTGTGAAAGTAAAATATGTATTCTTGTGGATTATGTAGATGACATGAAATTGAATTCTCTAAAGTATGAAACTTGTAAAGTGTCTTTAATGTGAGAAAAAGAGTGACACAAGATTTTAGATTATGTTTAGGCTGACTCTCTTTGTCTCTAAACACTCTTTTTTCTCTTTATCTCTTTATACTTTTAATGAACTTTACATGTTTTACACTTTAAGAATTCAAACCTAGATGACATATTACCTACAACTAATTATAAGAGGTTGTTATATGTGGTAAGACAATTCATTCCTTACAATTTTAATATAAAAGATATAGGTTAGACATCTTATGTCATTGGCATTTAGATCAATATGGATAGAGTTCAATTTATTTTGGGTCTATCATACGAAACCTATATGAATAAGGTTTTAGAAAGATTTCATATGAAAGATTATTTACCAAGTGTAGCACTTATAGTAAAAGATGATTGGTTCAATTTGAACTAATGCCCTAGGATTGATTTACAAGGGAACAAATGGATAACTTTTTGTCAAAAGCTCATATATGCTTAGATTTGTATAAGACTTGACGTTATATTTGCACTTGAATGTTAGGTAAATATAAAAATAATTCTGGAATGGATCAATGGAAAGTTACAAGATTATGAGATATCTTAAAGGTCTAAATATTACATTAGTGCAAACAACACTGATAACCTTGAGGTAGTTGCTACTTAAATTTGGATTTTGCTGGTTGCATTAACTTATGGAAATCAACATCTAGTTATATCTTTACACTTAAGTTGGAGCTGTGTCTTGAAAAAGTATAAAGCTAACTTTGATGCTACTTTTACCATGTAGGCCGAGATAATGTTTTGTTTTTAGGCAACTTCTCATGATATATGACTAAAAAGCTTTATTTCTAGGTTTTGAATTATGGAATCTCTCTTTAGGCTATTGAGAATGTATTGTGACAACTCGGCAATGACTTATCTGACTAAGAACTATGAAAGTGGATACCTAAGTAAGAAAATTAACATTAACTACTTAATCATTTAAAAACATGTCAAGAAAAATAAAGTTTTCATCAAACACATAAGTATGTTGTTGATTGTTGAGCCCTTAACGAAAGAGATGCCACCAATAATGTTTAATGATCATGTAACTAGAATAGGATTTAGTTAATATTGAGTATTTTGTCATCATTTGTAGTAAAGTTATTATTTGATTTGATTTGAGTTCTTTTTCTCATTTTGTGTGCACATTTATATTTAGAAAATAAACAACATTAAGAGGACTTAGAATAAGCATAAGGCTTATTCATCAAGTTATGGTAGATAAAAAATCTACATGCATTGTGATACATTGTTATGATTTGTGTATTTAGTTTCCACTTCTTGGAAATATAAATATTCATGAATCTTAAAATGATGACATAATTTATATATTCATATTAATATTGACAGTTTCACTACCTAAGTACCCAAAAAAGCTTGTATCCACTTGCTACTCAGTTGATGCACAAAAAGGATACATCAAAAGAATATACAAACACTCAACAATATTATAATAGTTCAATGGGTAGCATGAAAATTAATTTCATAGTATTTTCAATATATTGAGGCGCCTTTGAACCTAATCTACTTTATTATGTTTGTTTATGTTTATGTTTATCTCTAAATTCTTAGAAAAATTAACATCACATTCATAATTTATGAAATTCCTCACCATATAACATCAAGTCTTATGAGACAACTGTACTATTACCGTAAAAGATAGGTTTGTTTTTTTGAACTTTTAGGTAGCTTCCATATACCTTTGCTTTTTCCTCAACATACTATTTATATTAGAAGAAAGAACTCACTATCTTTGACATGTCTTGTTGAATGCCCACAAGAATTTTAACTTACATTCTTTATTAATTTACTATCTCTAGTACATTTACATCATCTACCTCACTTATTTCTTCTTGATTTTCTACTTTAAGCTTTTTGCTCCATTATAGCAACCAAAATCAAGACTAGATTTTTTCCTAGAACATTCAAACTTTGATTGCTATTTCCCAAAGTTAAGTTCCTCATTGTTACTATGATTCTTGCATGAATAGTAGATCTCAATAGCATTTATATTGAAGATGACCACATAGAAATTTGAATTACCTTCATATTTGGACACTAAAAATGAGCTAAAACTAATAAAGTAGTATTCATAAATTCTGGCCAACTTTTGCAAAATTAAAGCTTGTTCATAGATTTCTTTAATCTTATTTCTATAAAGAAACCATTTGGAACCATAATTGTTGTCACACTAGATAGTTCATTCTCAAATCTTCTTATAAACTCCTAAAAAGTTCTCTGTAGAGTTATTCTTCTAATTTATTTGATTTTCTCAACTAAAATAAAATCAAATGTAGGAAAGGATGCTTTAGGTTAAGAGAGTTTCTCCTCTTGAAATGTTAAAACTCTCAACTATAAAATTGCTTCAAGATTTATGTATATAATAAGATTTAATTATTCACATAAACCTTGAGAAAATCTAACAAGCTAAGTCTTATATAACAATGTCTCCAAAATAAAATTATTCTATCAAGTGGCAGGTATAATTTACTTTTTTTGTTTCATATATATAAATATGTATATAGTCGAAAATAAATTCATTTTCTTAGCCATGAGTTACCTACCACCATCAAAATAATTTGGGATTCTTGCTATTCATAAATTCAAGATCTAGTGATTAAATTAAAATATTATTCAATGATGCTTGGTTAATATTACAAGATTTCCTTCTTTTCCCCTCCTCTTATAGACAATGGAGTTAGTGAAAGAAGATTCATCTTGCTGAACTTACTATACTTGTTCAAAATTTCCAGTAGCCTAAATCGTTTCTTTCTTGAGATAAATTGATATTTAGAAGACCCAAGATTTTGAATTATTAAACTTTTCTAACTCTCTAACTTGCTGCCATGGAGGGATGTGAAACTGTGAGTCAAGATCATGAAATTTAAACATTCAAATTGAAAGTAAAAAAATCAAATTTCATTAGAGAACTAACTGAGCCCTTGTTAATAAGGTGTCAAAGGCTAATGTCGGATATAAAAATGCACTATAAAGGTGCAATCTGGGTCTTGTTCACTTCAAGGAGCCTAATTTTTTCCTAGGTGATTTGAATGTAAAAATATGTGAAGAAATGGGAAAAACTAGGGTTTTGTCTTTGGTTTTATCTACTTGATTGAAGTTGAATAAAACGTAACAAAATGTAAATATTTTTTTGAGGTTTTTGTTATAAAATGCGGATTGACAAAATAATTGAATAAAGGAAAGAAAATAATTGGGTTTAAATGCAAATGATGATGAAATGCTCGTTGGAGGTTCAATTCAGCCTTTTTAACTTCTAAAAGATAAATGGGAGTTTCCTTAGAAAACCATTTCCCTAAGTGGTTTAATATGCTATTCAAACAGTAGGTAAATTTATTTGTTCATGACACTTTTAATCCAAATGCTCATAACAACATTAACTACCCTCTTTAATGCACTAATAGGAGATTAATGTAAAGATGTGAAGACAACTTGAGCAACTTAACCAAGTGCTACCAAGCTATTACAAATAATTATAAGATATATTAGAATTAACCAAACCCAATATTTCTACAATCAAATGTATCAATAATCCTTTCAAAACACACATCAAAGCATAAATCTCATAATTTAATCCATAATATAGAGTTTACAGCAATAAGGTCCAGCTTATCAATTTAATTAACATGATCTAACCAAGATATAATGACTACAAGCAAGGAAAGATGGATAAGAATAAGAAAAACTCTCTAATTGATGCTTTAAGCTTAGGCCTTATCAAATCTCCTATGGGCAAGTGGTGTTTAGCTGCTTATAGTGGTGAGGAATGCTTCACCAAGCTTCAAATCTCCAAGAACAACCATGGAAGAGTAGAGAAAATAGACAAAGGGATGAGAAGATGAGAGGAGAGAGTGAAGAAGAATGAGTGTCTCTATTTCTCTCCCCTTTCTGATGGTTGCCCCTAGAAAATTAACACTTTTATCCTAAAATAGGCAAGTTAGATTGGGTCTCCATAGTTGGGTTCAAATTTAGATTGAAAATTCAGGTATTTGGAATTTCTAAGCAAGTTCACCATGGTGAAAAGGCACTTTCATTAGGTGCTCTTAGGCCTTTTCTGAAATTTTCTAATTCTTATGGTCCTTGATTGTGATTTCTTCAGGCTTGACTTTGACTTTGACCTATAATGCAAAATTTAAAAATTGTAATATCCTATATTCTCTAAATTAATTTAATTAAGTTAAATCAATGAGAAAATTACAATTCTACCCTTACAAAGTACATTTTCCATGAAATCACCTTTAATCCCAATTTACCATAAAATATTATCAAAACATGCATTTAAGCTTAATAAACTTCATAGAATCCCATTAAATGACATTGAATGGTTTGGTTAAAATCGGTAAGATCAAGAACCAAAGCCTTAAGATAATTTTATGATGATCTCACTTAATCACACTTATGGGAAAGCCATTTTGATAGAAGGCAATGCCAATGGCATAAGAATAATAAATAGAAATCCATTTTAATTGAGGAAAATGAAGAAAAAGAATTTTGAGATAGTGATGTTGAGACTGAAGAGGGAGCTAATGATGGAATAGTCTTGTTAGATAAAGACAAAGGTGATAATGAATGTGATGACTTTGGCTTTGGTGATTAGGAATCAATGAGTGCTCGTGGCTACTTCCCATGGTGAACATAAGACACACATACACATTTTCGTTTATATGTAGTAGTAGTTGTATTTAGTTTCATTTGGACATTGTAAAATACATCCATTGCAACTCATTAAAATATCTCAGATAATTTATCAATACTTAAGGCCGGAGAAAGTGAAACATTTGAAGTGACAATAGTTGTATTTCCTAAAATATGCAGTTGTGATCGACACAGAATTTGAACCTTAACTCCTAAAGAAGAGAAGTCATCCTTAGTTTGTAAATTTATCTTCTTAATTAGACTTGATCCTGCTTTTTCCATTTCCTTTTAGGTGAGAGGAATTGATTATTATTATTATTATTATTATTTTACTTTCTTTTTAACTTTATGTTTAAGAAATTCTTTGTCTCAACCTTAGGTGGAAGAAACCCTTTATTTTTTTTTTTTTTAAAAAAAAAGCAAAACGTGTATCACAAAGTCATAAGCCAAATGCATATCAATCAATAAACAAAATGCCAAGAGATATATTCCATACAAATTCATACAAAGTTGTGATAATATACAAAAAATGACACAATCACATATATGGCATAATGGCCTTAGGATGATGAACTTTTGAATCTTTTTACTATGGAAAAAAGAATATAAAAATTATTGAGAGACAAACACATATAAGATGACATAAGTGTAATATACTACAAACTAAAATACCAATTCAAAATGTATAATAAAAAAAGATGATAAAAGTATCATGATAGATAAATGAAGATTTTATGATTTCCTTAATTGAGGGAGAAACAATAATCCTTGATTGAAAGATTATAAAATTCTCAACAAGGCTCTATACCAATTGTAAGATTATTTCAATTTGCATAAAAGCTTTAATTCCCAAATCTATATAATCTCATAATTTTCATAATAAAATTAAATATG
This sequence comes from Delonix regia, assembly GCA_037074485.1. Lineage (NCBI taxonomy): Eukaryota > Viridiplantae > Streptophyta > Magnoliopsida > Fabales > Fabaceae > Delonix > Delonix regia. The sequence goes on from CM073455.1 coordinate 27,977,992, forward strand.
CATACATTATATTGTAGAAACTTTTACGAATTACTTTTCTTCTTTCCCTTTCTTAATTGATACACCAATTTTCTTAATTAATGGAAGGTTTTGCTTTTACTCGACATATCTTTTATAAGCATAACTACCTTATAGTTAGAGGGAGATAGTTAGAGGGAGAACCAATTAAATTACAGTTATATTTCTTTTAATTTGGTACATCCATAAAGTAATCAGATCTACAACGAACATTTCTTTAGCTAATAAAACAATAACTTAAATTAAATATAAGCTTTGTTATCTTCAAATACATAATATTAAAAATAAATATAATTATTTATCTATTTGTTAGGTCACATTACATAATCATTAGCCAAGTATGTAATTTGTCCTAAGACACTTGAAAGCATGAACATAAATGTTGATTATTATTAAAATGTTATAGGACTTTGGTTGACAATTGACCACAATTAACAACTTCACTAGGAAGTCATTCATGGAGTATCTTTCATATATCAATGAAATCTAAAGATCCTAATAAAATCCATAAATAAGAAAAATCAAAATAAACTCAATCACTTTTTAAATTCAAACAAGGGAATAAAATCAAATTACTTATCTTCTTCTAATAAATTCAAAAAACCACAAATTCAAAAATTAAAAATTAAAAAAAAAAACTAAAAGTAATAAATTAAAAATCCTAAAAATTCAAAATTAAAATTTTAAAAAATAATAAAATAATAAGAATAAATTCAAAAACCCCAAAAATTAGAAATTAAGAATTAAAACATATTCAAAATATGATAAATTAAAAAATAAAAAAATTGAAAAAAAAAGATAATGAAATTATAATTTTTCGGTGACTAAAGATTTGATGTAGAATGGAGAAGATTTGATAAAATCAAAATCAAAATATAATAAAATTTGATATAGACTTTTCATAAGATCTTAACTGAAGAAATTGAGTGGATCTTAGGACCAAAGCTCTTATATATAGACAAGTAAGGGTGAGGCAAAAAAGGGGAGGAGACAAGAAGAGAAGACTTGAGTGAAAGAGGGAGGAGATGGAAGAGAAGACTTGAGTGAAAGAGAGAGGAGAAGGAAGAGAAGACTTGAGCAAAAGTGAGAGGAGTAGGAGAGGAACACTTTAACAAAGTTAAAGAGAATGAGAGATAGGGAGAGAGGGTCATAGAGAGAGTACTAGTTGAAGCTAAAGTTTTAAGGCTAAGGTTCAATTGCACTCTCTTCTCTTATTCTTTTCAATATATTATATTGGGTTGTTTACTCTTTCTCATATGAGTTACAAGCATGATTGAATAAAGGCAATTCAAGAATGCTAAAAAAGGGAAGGAATAGAGGAGAATAGTAAGTTTTTGCTCCAATCCTTGTTATATACCATTGTAATTGTAAGATAATATAGTTGCTTATTATTATGTTTCTTTCCTTTTCTAGAGTTGCTGATGGGGCCATGTGAGACCTTGCATCTTCTCATGTTTTACCCAATATTGGTTAATTGAGTTTTCTATTTTAAATTTAATGGTTTTAGATTTTTCTTTTTGATTTCTAAAGTGGTGTGTGAGGCCAAGTGTCTCCTTAAGCATCTAGGGTGTTAACTGATGGGGCCATGTGAGATCTATGTCTCTTCAAGTTTTACCTAATATCGATTTCTTGCGTCTTGATTAAATCTTATTTACAATCAACATCATATCCCTTTATAAAGAATGCTAATAAATTTTATTACAAAAACAACAAAAGGATAAAATAGTCAAAGTAAATAGAGATAACCATATAATGAGATTAAATTAGTTTCATAAATTAAAACATACAAACCAAATTTTAGATTTCTTTTGCTTATGAATATCTATATGATCTCAACTATTTTATTCTTTAAAAAAATAAAATGAAAATTACCAACTAACTGGTAGGCCTTTCTATTCGAATTACATGGACTTTGATCCTTATCGTAAGATAGTTAGGCCCTAGACCTTAATCTTAGGTCAAGTCCACCCTTTGTATATAACCATTTTTTTTTTCATTTTAATTTGTTTTGCCTTCAATTTCTTTTATTGTTATATATATATATATATATATATATATTCTATTTGCATTTGTTTTGATGAGGTTAATCAAAATAAAATTATGGCTATTAATTGTGCTTGACTTGTTTATGGTAACCGTCCTTATGGACGGGTGTTGTAAGATGTCTAACACCTTCTCCACACTCAAATAGACTCTCGAACTTTCTATCTTTGAAGACCACCTTTCTATTTCTTTTTTTCCTTTTTTAAGAAAATGATTTCCAAGATTTTCCTTTAAAACTTTTGGTGGTAAATCTAGTAAATTGGTTTTCAAATTTATTTTGGGAATAACTTTATTTTCTCATTTTCTTTGATTTACCCTTCTTTGGTCTGTCATGTATGACAATTTGGTGACTCCAATGGGGATAGTTCAAGAGTCAAGCTTGTTTAACTAGACAAGAATTTTTTTTTTATTCTTGATTACCCTCTTTGTGATTATTTTATTTTATTTTTCAATTTCTCAATTGTAGATATATTAGGTAGACAAGTTATGTATATGATTTCCTTTATTTACTATCGGTCTCTATTTTATTTAGGAAAGATAAAATGCAAGATAAACCCATAGGGTAGACAATTCTTATATGTGTTATATGCTCTTGATTTTCTTTTACAATTTATCTGCCTAGTAGATGAGGGTTGGGTAGGCCTTAGAATAAAAGGTTTGTATGCTCTCTTCACAAACTGAGCACTTGCACATCTTACCTTACACATATATTAGGCCCTTTACTTGGATCCTTACTTGCCCTAAGTTAGTATAGGTTTGTATTGGTTTTTATATAAAGTTTTAGACTTCCGAAGATTACCATGAAGTCCTTGCTCAGATTGTGCCTCATTATATAGGTTTGACTGGTGTAAGATTTCTTCCTTTCATAATTAGATTCATATTGCAAGATCCTTGCCCTCGTGGCAGGAGCAGTTTGGGAGTTGGCATTCTATTAGGATGATAGACCTACCTTGAAACTGTGCACACTAAAGTATAGTACCCAACCTTGCTAAAACTTGACCACTTTGGAATTATACCACTCTAGCTAGGTTTCATAGAAAATAAGACGCTATGGAGCATATTTTATTTTTTTATACAATGCATTATCCCATCATTCATAGCATCATTATGTTTAAAAAAATACTGAAAGAGGAAAAAAAGGAAGTCCTTTGAAATCAAAGCATTTAAGCATAAACAAAAAAAGACAAGCACTATGTCACCATTTAATATTCATTAAGCTGAACAAACCATTTAAAACTTGACAGGAAAAGAAAGGTCTAGCTTAATAATGTATCAATAGGGCATATATTATTAAGATTAGTAATGCTTGAAAAATAATGGATTATTTGGTTAATCTTTTTGAAAACCCCTTATGCATAACTGGTATGGAGACTATTTCCTCCTCTAATTGATAGCTAAATTCTTCATTCCTAGATGGATCAATAGGGTCCTTGGAGAATAATGGGAAACAGTTAGGAAGACAGGGAACCTAGGAAAAAAGACTGGATCTAGCATGACGAGCTCAGGGAGGCCCTTAACAATTGGCAATGTGCGATGATTTTGGATGTCATATCTTTAGAGTAATATTTTAGGGTGTCATTTTAAGAATTATATACTTTGAACCTTATTTTATTCATGGAAAGAATGCAATAATTTAGTATTATCGAATTTACATTTTCTTTTCTGTCATATTTGAAGTTTTCCTTTTCATGTTTATTTCTATTTTATCTCACTACCACCCAAGGAATTAGAATTCCCGAAACTCCTATCTAACATAGTGGTTCTTGAACACCATTTGAATGATTCATATATTATTATGGATACACATGATTATGAGACTAATAATGACAAAGAGTTATCCCAAACTTTTGCAAAAATCATGGAATCCTCAGAAAAAGGTATTACTCTGTTGAGCCTATTTGTTGAAGACTTAAAGTTTTGGTAATAACAAACATGATATGAAAGTGTTTCAATGTAATCTATAGGTTTTAGATATTCTTCAATGTATTATCATGTCTTAGGAATCTTTATCAGTGAAATTAAGCTAATAAAAATTGTTTAAAATCATTATATAATTGATTTTGAGTCTTACAGATTGAAAAGACTGACTTCAGGAACTTTGGATGTTCCCAGTTGAGTGGTAGTAGCTGAACAATCAACTGGCCCTAGTTGATTGGGATGTTTCAAAGAGGTCCTAATCTACTACTAGTCGACTGGTGTGCCTCTAAGAAGTCTAGTCTGCTACTAGCTTAAGCCTTAATCAATTAGGAGCTATTTATAAGTCTTAAAGCAACTAGCAACTAGCCAATAGTCAACTGGCTACACTTAGGTCAAGCCTAGTCAACTGCTAGCCTCAAGACTAATTGACTGACCATGAGTGAGTAGTTGACTATTAAGGTTTAGATTTGAATTTTTAAAGAGGGAACGATCAACTGACCATGAGAGAGTAGTTGACTGGGTAGTGGCAGAAAAGTTATGATTGATTTACAATTGGCATATTTTGAAATTCATGACTTCCCTTTTATTCCAACAGATTTATCAGACCTTTGGCTATATAAACATGACCTATGGACTTTGAATTAACAAGGAAAATTTTTCAAGAGTGATTATATCATAAGTTTAATTTTCTTATAAGCTCTTTATTACATTAGTGCTTAACTGGTCTATATACTCTATTTTAGAGAGTTTATTCTTATGTAATTCTTTCTTTCCTATAAGAGAGAAACTCAAGGAGGTTCCTTTAGGGTGTCAAGCAAAGAATACTTAGGATTAGGAAGAGGTTCTTCTTGGGAATTGTGTTTAAGGAAAGGTTCTCCCTAGTTAAGTTCAAGGAGGTACCTTGAAGGAGTCAACAGAGTGCTTGGGATTAGGAAGAGGTTCTTACTGGGAATTGTGTTTAAGGGAGAAGTTCTTCCTGGTTGTTGTATTTGATTATTGAGATAGTGAAAAATTCGAAGAAGTTTCTTGGGGATTGGCTGAGGTTTAGGTAGAAGCCAAACCAAGATAAATTTCTATGTTGACTCTCCTTCCATACCTTCTTTATACTTTGCATTTATCATTTTTGAATCACATAATTTACTTTGATCATTTTAAGTTTAAAAAATCTTTTCAAAGAATTTTGAAGGTTGAAAATTTTATATAATGCCCAATTCATCCCTTTCTTGGGTACCAACCTTACTCAATAAATGGTATCAGAGCTTGGGCTCTTGATTAAAGACTTAGCCATCTCAAGGGTATAATGGCTGGTCTTGGTGAAAGTGTGTTGCTTGATCAACTATCTATTACAAAACCCCTAGTTTCATTGGTGAAAATTTCACATATTGGAAACTAAAGATGAAAATTTTCTTTAAAGCTGTTGACATTGACATTTGGGATGTCATTGAAAAAGGTCCATGTTCACTTGAATCTATACATGCAAGTGCACATGATCACGATAAGTAATATAAAGTGAGTAAGATATCATTCCCATGAGGACCTAGCTTTAATTCTATATTGATACTACCATTAAGCTTTTAACTCAGGAAATTAGATTGAATTATTAAGTGAATAACTAGACCATAATGCAAAATTAAGTAGACTTAACAAATAAATTAACCTTGGAGTTTGACTTCACCACGATGTATAGTTATTTTGTATTGACAATTGCTTCTTTAATGAGTTATGAACTAGTTTTACTAATCTAGGGATTCAATTGCTTATGTAATTCTACCAAATCTACATAAACCAAACTGCTTCCCCTGACTCCCTATATTTTTATGAAATCTTTCTAAGACCTTATTCATATAGGTTTCTTATGACATACCCAAAATTCATTGAACTCTATCCTTATTAATCTAAATGCCAATGACGTAAGATGTCTAACCTATATCTTTTATATTAAAATTGTAAGGAATGAATTGTCTTACCATATATAACAACCTTTTATAATTGGTTGTAGGTATTATGTCATCTAGGTTTGGATCCTCTAGAGTGTAAAACATGTAAAGTTCCTTAAAAGTATGGAGAGATAAAGAGAAAAAAAAGTGTTTAGAGATAAAGAGAGTTGGCCTAAACATAATCTAAAATCTTGTGTCATTCTCTTTCTTACATTAAAGACACTATACAAGTTTCATACTTTAGAGGATTCAATTTCATGTTATCTACATACAGCATAAGAAAACATATTTTACTCTCACTAACCATCTGGTTTATTCATTGATCCATGACGTTCTTTACAAATCCAAATGAAAAGATAACTTTGTTAAATTGAATGCTTAATCATAGGCCAAAATCTATAGCTATTAGTTAGGGTGCATCTTTTTCTACTTCACCACACCTAACTCAAGCGCCACATTGTGATTATAACTTAACCCCACACTTTGGCCTCTGCAAGGGAAATTGCTTCACACCATGGCCAACAATCTCCTCTTAGCAGTTGTCGTATAGGAAATTAAACATGTGAGCTAAGCTTTAATACCAATTGTTGGAACGAGCGTTTACCACTTTGCCAAAACCTATAGCTATTAGTCAGAACATAAGTTTTCTACTTAATTGCACCTTGCTCAAGCACTATGAAAAGATAAACAAATAAATAGACCAAAATAAACAAAGATTAATCAATTAGACAAATTTTATTATTCTAAAAAGATACTTTGAAGGTTATTTTTCATTTTCCCTACCAAAATGAAACGCTGAGATAGATAATATCTTGAATATTACAAATGAGGCGTTATTTTAAGCCAAATGGGAAAAGCTAAAGCCTGTTCCATTAGACCAATTTGGCTCTAGCCTTCCCATATGAGGTAACAACAATGGTGCATACTATTTGGACCTTCCTAAAGACAAAACCAACAAAGAAAGGATCAAGAAAGAGATTTATAGAGCTCACATGCATATATCTACAAAGCAACTCCAATGGTAGATTAAAGAGTGTCTACTTATCATAACAAAATGGAGGCCAATGGGTCAATGCCTCGGTGCTTGAATTCTAGTCCAAGAAGAACAAATCTATGGCTTATTTTTCTCATCACGACCATGCATTGTACTCAAAACCTGGGCTTGTTCTTCAAGGAGAAAGCATGATTGGGATAACGAGTGACACAATGAAGAGCAATTAGGTTTGGATATAGGGTTAGGGTGCGAGATTGTCACAGTGGAGTATTTGGAGTTTGTGATTTGCAAACTCCATCATACTTTTCAAGCAAGATGAAATACTAGGGTTTCCTTCCAATCTGTGCTAGCTAAAGCCAGAGGAGTCTTGAGGTTTTAGTGCTTCATTATCTAGGAATGTTTCATCATGTTTTTTTAAGTCAAGCAAGTCACTTCATTTTAATTTTTTTAAAATAAATTAACCTCCTTTTCAATTTAAGTCATTTATAAATATTTTTAAATCATGAGTATAAAATTTTACCTTTTTAAGATTTATTCCACGAGCTTTTTGAATAACTAACTATCTATTATTTTATATTAATGCAACTTAGTATTTTTTTATTAATTATTTATAATGTTAACTATTTATTGATGTACTATTCTTTCACTCCTGCATGAAATTTTATATTACTTTTTTATTATAAAATGTTATATTAATTTTCTAATATCTTAAACTTTTATATTACTTATTAATTGTTATTTATGGTAAAAAAAATTAAATATATAGTTTTCAAAATTATTGTGAATTTGATATCACTATAATAGTTATGATATATTTATATAATTTTATAAGATTTTTTAATCTTTTACATTATATAATATCTAATAGGCTTTTGGCAATCTTGGAAAAGTCCAAAAGTGAGGGATAAGAGGGCCATCAATTACGAAGGACGAAGTGGCGACTGTGAAAGAATTGTTGAAATATTAGTGCCTTCATGTCAGCTCAATTCTAATTTCCCTGAGACATGATTGATGGGACTCATAACACAATTAGATTGATATTGTATTGATTAATATTAAATAATTTGTGAAACAAAAATTAATTTACTAAGTATCGACAATGTTATAAAATTATTTAATTAAAATACAATTTATTATAGTCTCTTTTAATAAGAAATATTTTTTAGAAAATATTTATATTAAATTAATCAATATGATAATTATTTCATGCAAAATATTTTTGGTTAAACTAGTGAGTTGGTCACGTAGCTTTAATTATCATTTCAAAATGGTCTCTTAAGCTTGAAGTGTTTTAAAATGTTACCTTAACTTTCCAAAACATCTCATAATAAATCCTTTCAAGTGAATTTTGTTAAAACATGGACACTATTAAATTTGCTACTGAATTAAAAACATATTATTTCTTAGGGGAGTGCATTGATTTAGTTGGCCAGGTTAACTCAGTTCAGCCTGGGTCAAAATAAAACATATTGCAAATTTTGCTGGATCAGACTGGACCTCGAGTTCACACAAGACCTCGCCCTGCCTGACCTAATTATTATTTTTATTTTACTTATCTTAACTTGTATTTATAATACAATTTTAAAATATTAATTCTTCTCAAATTTTAATTAATTTACATTTCAAATCCTAGTTTTTTTAATCCATTTTTTATTGATTTCAAATCTTAAATTTTTATATCTTTTCTTTTGAAAGTTTCTTTTAATAATAAAATTTTTTTATCAAATAAAATTTTTTTGAAAATAATATATGGACCCGACCTAGACCTGTTATAACTTGTCCTAGTTAGTTTACTTATTGGGACAAAATTGGGCAGGGCTTGGCCCCAGGTCTTGAAAAGTTTAGGTAAGTATGTTATTTATTATTTATTAATTTATAAATTTCTATACTTTCTCCAAATTTTTTATGTTATTTATTTTTATTATATTATTTTATTTTACAAATTATTTCATAGTTAATAATTGCAATTTAAGAAATAAAATAATATTTTTAACATAATTAAAAATTTTATTAGTTAATTTTTATCTAACATTTATTATATGCTATTTTTGCTTGAAAAAGTTGCATTAAATTAGCTCATGTGATGAGATTGGAAAAGTTGCCACTAAAAGTTTATAGTGGTGACATTTAGATCACCACAAACGCCAATTAGTGATGACTTATGAAATGTCGCCACTAAAAGGTTTTAGCGACGACATTTTGGGTTATCATAAAAGAATTTTAGTGGTAACTTTTCTAATATTGCCACTAATAGTCTTTTGTTGCCATCTAAATGTCGCCACTACAGACCTTTAGCGGTGACTTTTATACTATCATTGCTAAAAGTCTTAACTGTATTTGTACACACATTTTTAGTGATGACTTTTGGTAACAACCTATAAATGTTGTCACTAAAAACATACTTTTAGTGACGAAATTGTTGGGTTGCTGCTAAAAGTTGCCACTAAAAATCATATTTTTTGTCGTGTATATACACACACACACACACACACACACACAAATAAAAGCTAATATATAAAAGTTATAAGGAAACTATCCATGTTCACTAGTATTTTCCTGCCTAAACATTAACTTTTTTGTTTTCTCATTTTTTATTGTTTATAATTGAGACCTGTACCATAAAATAGGGGTTTTTTTTTCTTTTATATATACCTAATAGGTTGTTGAACTACCAAATTGGTTACTTTAGAATTGATTAAGATTTAATTTTAAACAAAACCCTAGAAACTAATAATACTAAAATGAAATGACACGTAGGACTCTAATGCAAATAGATTAAGTATTGATTGGAATGGAATTAAATTCTAGAAATTAAAACACAAAAATAGTAAAGAAACAAATGCAATTGAATTAGATGGATTGATAAGATGATAATGAATTGGTTAAAAGATTGCTTCCACCATATGTTCTAGTTTTCAATTGTTATGCTTTCCAATTCTCACTAAGTTAATAATTTAGATAACTTGAACATCTAATTAACTAGTTTTCATAATAGTTGTCTTGAAATGTTCTAAACCTAACCCTAATAGAAAATTGATTCAAAGAATGTTTGTTAAATTCAATTAACAATCGAAATAGAAAGCAAAACCATGCAAGAGTTTCTATCCTAACGTAGAATTTCTAGTCTTGGTTAGATTTGAAAGCAATTCATTGATTAATAAATTGCTACTTTGATTTATGAGATATGTCTCATACAATCCAAAACTAGCAATAGATCAAACTAATAACAAGCTTAGATGGCTAGGCTAAACAAGTAAAAGTATAATCATTAACAATTAAATCCAAAAAATCATAACAACTTTGTTTGAATTAAAAAACAATAATGTTAAAGCAGAAACAAAACAAAATCTTGAGGTTTTCACATCACTCTTAACCAAGCATTCTAGAAAGCAAAACTCTAATGGAAAAATAAATCATGGAAAATTGAAGAAGAAGATAGAGAAATGTTGTAACTGACCTTTTAGCGAGAAGAATAAAATGTTGGTTTAAATTGATTTCCAAAATAAATCTTAAAAATTAATTTATTGGATTTGCCACAAAATTTTTAACTAAAAACTTTGGAAAACCAATTTAAAACAAAAGAGAAAGGCAAAACAGTATGTGAAATCAAAGATAGGTTCGGGAGTCTATTTAAGTGTGGCGAAGGTGTTGGACACCCCATAATACCCAATCATAAGGACGGTTACCGTAAACTAGTTAGCTGAAATAGATGGCCTTAAATTTTATCTCAATTACCTTTTATTGGCATGCGTGCTCATTAAACAGAGAAGACAAAAATGACAATAATGGGAGTAAACAAATGGATATTTACAAAGTGCAGACTTGACCTAGGACGAAAGTCTAGGGCCTACGTACCCCATGATAGGGATCAAAGTCCACGTAGTTCGACTAAAATGGTGATTTTTAATTTTTGCGATGAGAACATGAGAACTCGAGTTAACTGATTTGTGTAAATAAAACGGGATTGGAATTTGGATTTGTGTGTTTTAATTTACAAGAACCTAATTAATCTAGCTCTCTTGATCTCTTTATTTTTCCTTCTTTTAGTTTTTGTTTATTTTTGGAATTTTAACCCTTATGTAAATGAAATGATAATGGGCAAAGATTATACGATTTTTAGAGTTTATATTGTTTTGAACAGAACAAAAATATTTTTGGATTTTTGAATTTATTTATTTTTGGATTTTTAAAATTAGAATTTATTGTTGAAATTGGAACGAAATTATAATGAAAAGCCATTTTTTAGGATTTATGAATTTATATATTTTTTGGATTTTTGGATTTTTTTCAAAATTTAAAAGTGAGATTACGACTAAAAGGATTTTTAATTTTAATTTTAATTTTTTTCTTTTATATTTATTTATTTTAATTATAATTTATTTTGAACTTTAAACTATAATGGAAAAATATTTCTATGGTTTTTGAATTTATGATTTTTGTATATATTTTGTGAAATTATGATTCACTCTAGACTTGAAGTAAGACTATCATAAAAAAAATATTTTGGAATTTTTGAATTTTATAATTTTTGTATTTATTGTTATTTATTTTTTGAAATTTGAATTTATTTTAATACTTAAAGTAATACTTGAAAAAAAAAATTCTTAGGATTCTTGATTATACACAACATGTAAGTCAAACCTCCCTACTCTAGAATAAGTTCATCCTGGTATTTTAAACATTAATTTTTGAAACCTGAGGAGACTCAAGGTCTCACGTAACCTGTACTAGTTAACTTTTGGGTGCCTAAGGAGACGAGTAATCTTACTCGAGAACTCGAAATATGGGAGAAAATATTTGGGAAGCTGTTTTTATGTATTTTTAAGGGTTTTGAAATTAAAACTCTTTTAGTCTTATTTTTAACAAGATCGATTCGCCAAAACCTATGGAGACCCAAGTCCCACATGGCATTTTTTAATTAATTAAATTTGATAAAACATTGACTTAATCATTTTATAAATAATAGAAAATACCTAATTAAAATATTTATTTTTGCATTATTATTATTATTTTAAAACAAGCATGTACTAATTTTCAGGGTTTATGGAGATTAAAATCTCACACGACCCCCAAGCACTTGAGGAGAATAATATTCTTACATGATGATTTTTTTAGAACCACACTTGTAAGGCCAAAATTAGTCTCACATTTCCATAAAAAGAAGATAAAATAATAATAATAATTAAAAAAAATTAGAATAGCCGAAACGAGAATTGGTTCCTGTACATGAACAAAATAATATGCATGCATGTAACTTACCTGGGATGTTCAGCTTTGTGCCTCCCTCACCATTGACGGACTCCCTCTTCGACGGTCCTCCTTCCTTCTTCTTAGTTCTCCTTCGTTGCTCAGTAGCCCTTAGTCAACTCTCTCTCTTTCCTTAACTACTACTCTCTTGGCTTGCCTTTCTCTCTCTTCCTCCCTGACACTCGAAGCTTTCTCCTCTTCTTCTTCCTTTCTTCTCTTCCTCCTCTTCTCAACATTCTCGAAGCTTGTTGCGACACTTTCCCTCCCCTCTCTTCCTCCTTGAAGCTCTCTTTCCTATTAATGTCCCTTTTCCCTCTTCCTCTGTTCAGCTCTATTTTCAGAGCTCAAAATAGAGGTGGTTCTCTTCTTTTTCTTCCCTTCTCCTTCCTCTTCTCTTTTCTTCTCGGCCCCCCTCGGTTCTCTTTATCTGCTTAGCCTATGGCCCTCCGTAAGCTCTTTCTCTCTCATTTTCTCCTCTCCTTGCTTAACCCGTGGCCTTCCGTCAACTCCTTCTCCCTTCTTCTCCTCTTCCTTTCTCTTTCTCTTCTTTTCCTTCTCTTCTTCTCTCTTCTCTCAGAGCTTGCCAACATCAGCTTCTCGTCTCTCTCTCTTACTTCTTAGTCTCAGCTTCTCAGCATAACTCGTGGTCTCCCTTATTCCCCAAGTCCCTTGCTCTTTCTTTTCTAGCCTTCCCCTTTTCCAGAATGCTCTTCCTTCTTCTTCACTCAACCTGCATAATACTCTCTTTAACTCCAACCATGCTCTTTCTCTCTTCCTCACCTTTTAGATGCACATCCCTCCTTACATGCAATGTCTCTTATGCTTTTGTACAGTCTACCCCTTGATGTCCTCTTGTCTCCTCTGAGTGTGTGTAAGAGTGGTATGTGGGAGTATGTGAGTGTGAGTGTAGGTCTGAGTGTGTGTGTAAGAAAGAGAGAGCTTGCATTTTAACTTGGTTGCTTTTGGGATTTTTATGTTGATTTTAATTAGATAAATTTTCTTTCCTTTCTATATTTGGATTAATTCAAAATTTTTAACTCTATATAATTTTCCTTTTGCAAGACAATTAACATGTCATTACTTCAAATACTTAGTTTGAATTTTTCTCTTTTGATATTTTTGGTTTTGTATTTGGTTTATCCCATTTTTTATTTTATATTTTGCTTTTTACACTTTTGCTTTAATTTTGTATTTTGTTTTTCTTATTATTATTATTATCATTATTATGTTTTATTATTTTGTCTCCATATTTTATTTAATTTTATTTTATGACTCCCATTTTGCATTTATTTAGTTATAGAAGTAACCAATTAATTCATTAGGTAGTTATTAATTTTTATTTTTGAGGTAGGGTGTTCACAGCTACCTCTCTTTGCTTGTCTCTTAAGTTAGGGGAGTGGATATGGTGAAGAGATTACCTAACTTAAGAGCAAGCAAAGACGTGAACCCATCATTCCTCACGTCAAGGAAAAATAGGTGTAAATTCATGCCTAAATACGATAGTGAATTGCCTAAACATGATGCAAGAATTTTAATAGAAATGCAAATTGCCCTGACACAATGCAGGACTTTTAACAGAAATGTAAACTGCCTGGACACGATCCAAGACTTTTAACAGAAATCTAATTTGCCCTGGACATGATGTAGGGTTTTTAACAGAAATGTAAATTGCATTGAACATGATGCAGGACTTTTAACAGAAATGTAAATTGCTCTGGACATGACGCAGGACTTTTAACAAAAATATAAAATACCCTGGACACAATGCAGGATTTTTAACGAAAATGTAAACTGCTTGGACACGATGCAGGACTTTTAACATAAATGTAAATTGCCCTGGACATGATGCAAGACTTTTAACAGAAATGTAAATTGCCTTGGACACGATGCAAGACTTTTAACAAAAATGTAAATTGCCTTGGACATGCAGGACTTTTATCAGAAATGTAAATTGCCCTGGACACTATGTAGGACTTTTAACAGAAATGTAAATTCCCTGGACATGATGTAGAACTTTTAACAGAAATGTAAATTGCCCTGAACATGCAGGACTTTTATTAGAAATGTAAATTGCCCTGGACACGATGTAGAACTTTTAACAGAAATGTAAACTGCTTGGACACGATGCAGGACTTTTATCAGAAATGTAAATTGCCTTGGACACAATGCAGGACTTTTAACATTGTGAACACCCCATCCCTAATTGTCTAATCATTTAATTAATTGATACACTAATTAACTAATAATTAGGCAAATAGGAACTTCAAATGACATTTTCAATGAGGGGACAATTTGGAATTAAAAATAAATAATGGGTGATAAATAAATAAACTCAAAACCTAAAAAAAAAATATATAAATTAGCTAATTAAAAAAATTATAATAAATCAAAGCAAAACTATAAAAAATAAAAGAATATATATATAAGGAAAAATAAAAAATAAAAAATTAAAAAACTCAAAAATATTAATCATAATAGTGTAATAAAAAGAAAAATGGAAAAGACTAGTAAAAAGAATGGACATGTTATGCTGGAAAGCTGCAAAAAGGAGAAAAAGCACTGTGTTGAGGGAGATTTGCAGGAGCCAACGTAAAAGCCTGCTGAAGGTTCATGAAAGTTGGTGGAGGGAAGGAGGGTGGCGTGATCACAGCATTAAGGATTGGATAAGGCTACTTAAGCTCAGTGGATCATGCTGTCTCAATACCTGCCTCGAGTGGTGGTGTTATGAGATTCTAGTCTTGCTCACTGGCCACCTGCCAGACGCTAAGCAAGCAGTGGGAGTGTTAGTCATTGTGCTTAACTTCAACTATTTGCTATTCTCAGTAATGTTATCGCTAGCCACATGTGTTTCAACCCGTGGGTCCAATGAGCTTGGTGCCAACCAAGCAGCCCATGCTTACCGATCAGCATGTGTGTCTCTAGCAGGGGCATAGTCTTAGGTTGCATAGGCAGCTTGATGATGGTGGGTGTGAGGGGAATATGGGGCCCACTATTCAGCAGTGACAAAGGGATCATAAGGGGAGTGAAGAAGACGATGTTGCTCATGGTTATGGTGGAAGTGTCCAACTTTCCATTGGCTGTTTGTGGAGGCATAGTTAAGGGAATGGCTCGACCATGGTTGGGCATGTATGCCAATCTCGGTGGTTTTTATCTCCTGGCTCTGCCTTTGGGAGTGGTTTTTGCCTTCAAGCTCCGTCTTGGGCTCGATGGACTCTTTTTTGGACTTGTCATTGGTATTGTTACGTGCTTAATGCTGTTACTGGTATTCATTGCGAGAATAAATTGGGAGCTAGAGGCTCGCAAAGCACAAATACTAGCCTCTAGAGTGCACAAACAGAGAAGGAGTCACGGACAGAAAAATGAATAGACCGAGAGGGAGACTGAGCTGAGGAAGAAGAGAAGGAGCCGAGAGAAGCCACAGACCGAGAGGGAAGAAGAGCACTAAGCTTGAGTGTGAGAGGAGGTGAGAAGAACCAACGCTGTTGCCCCGGATAAACTCTGCTTTCATGCAGGAGGAACAGAGCTAAACAGAGACACTTGCAGACTTGGAGAAGATGGAAAGGAGAAAGAAAGCTACTGCGGGAAGGAGAGAGAAAGGGGGAAAGGAGAAGACAAGTTACTGATGTGAGGAAGAAACATGGGGGGAGACAAGTTGAGAAGGGAGACCGAAGAGAAGAAAAGAATATATTGAAGAGAGGCAACCTGCTGGGAGGAGACGGGTTTTTGTGCAAACTGAAACTGGGTGTGTCCTAGGCATGGAATTGGTTCGAAGCGATAATGCCCATACTGTGAAGAGAAAGTTGCAACTTGCCCTTAATGTACTAACAGAGAAGAGCTCGCTAACATTTGGGGACACAGTTTTGAAGAATGATCTTAGTGTAGTTCGAAATGGTTCTCCCCTTCTCCTTACACGGAATATAATTCACAGAAGCTCATCCACTCCTTGTCAGTCACCCACCGGAAGGGATATTCAACAAAGGGATAAGTGTGATCCCATTGAGATTTTAGGGCAGTCAAATCACCTTGACAGGATGAAAGAATTGGTCAAGGAAATTATGAAGGCAATGAAAATGGGGGTTGATCTTATTCCTGTTCATAGTGGCCTTGGAGGTGCATACTATTTCCGAAACAGCAGAGGTGAGAGTTTTGCAATTGTGAAACCAACGGATGAGGAGCCTTTTGCCCCAAACAATCCAAAAGGATTTGTTGGTAAAGCTCTTGGACAACCAGGTTTGAAGCATTCTGTGCGTGTTGGGGAGACGGGGTTTAGGGAAGTTGCAGCGTATCTTCTTGGCCGTGATCATTTTGCAAATGTTCCCCCAACCGCCTTAGTGAAGATTACTCACTCAATCTTCAATGTCAATGATGGGATCAAGGGGAACGACTTCCAGAGGAAAAGGCTGGTTAGCACGATTGCATCTTTCCAGCAATTCATACCTCATGATTTCGACGCCAGTGATCATAGGACATCTAGCTTCCCAGTTGCAGCTGTGCATCGTATAGGGATATTAGACATTAGGATTCTTAACACGGACAGGCATGCTGGAAACTTGTTAGTTAGGAAACTTGATGGAGTAGGAAAGTTTGGTCAGGTGGAGCTTATTCCTATTGATCATGGGCTTTGTTTGCCTGAAACTTTGGAGGACCCATATTTTGAGTGGATTCATTGGCCTCAAGCTTTAATTCCGTTCTCTAAAGATGGGCTCAAATATATTGCAAAACTTGATCCTGTTCAAGATTGTGATATGCTACGAATGGAATTGCCCATGATCCGAGATGCTTGTTTGAGGGTCTTGGTACTTTGCACCATTTTCCTTAAGGAGGTTGTTGCTTTTGGTCTGTGTCTTGCTGAAATTGGTGAGATGATGACTAGGGAGTTCCACAGTCGGGAGGAGCTTTTTGTTTCAGGGGAGAGCAGAAAAGTGGAGGAGCTCGTTGTTACCGTGGCTGGAGCAGAAGAGAAGCAGACCGTGGCTGGAGCAGAAGAAAAGCAGACCGTGGCTGGAGTAGAAGAAAGAGTAGACCGTGGCTGTGCAGAACCGTGGCTGGAGGAGAGAACTGTGCAGAATCGTGGTGAGCTGGAAGCAGAACGTTTGAAGCAGATTGTGACGAGTTGAAGCTGTGAACGTTTTCCTCTGTTCCAAACAGCTTTAAACAGGGGCAAACAGAGGTAAGTCTAGCCAAGAGAAACTTTGGGTGCCATGATGCATTTTTCTGCTTCCTGATGCACTTTTTGTTGGGCCGAGAATATATATATATATGTACGCATGTGTGTATCTGAGTTTCCTTGCTTCCTGAGGCATTTTTTTTCTGGCTGAGAAATATATATATATATATATATATATACAGATATAAGCATGTGTGTATATGAGTTTCCTTGCTTCCTAATGCATTTTCTTCAACATTTTCTTCATCCCTCCATCATTATATACACATATATATATATATAGCTGTGTGTATATGGAGGTACATATATATATACATTCGGGTGTGTATATGTGAATTCATGTAGATGGATATATGGATATATGAATACCGATGTGAGTGCATGCATGTGGCGTTGAGGGTTCTTTGTCCTTCCTTATGTTTTTTTCCTTCCATTGTATATTTATACATATATATATATATATATATATATATATTTGTGTAAACATAGAGGTATATATATGTATGTACATGAATATATAGGTGCATGCATAGTTAAACATACATAAGGTAAGGAAAATGAACCAGTAGGAAGTTGTCTTGTTTTCATTTTGTCATATTTGTTATGGTTGTGTTTGTTTTGTGTTATTATTATTATTTTTTATTATCATCATTATTATTTCATTTTGTTTTTATATGAATATAAGACTAATCTTGGTCCCATGGGTAAAGTTTTATGAAATTATCGTGTGAGAATTCGGTTCTCCTCGATTGCATGATATCATGTGAGATTTTAATCTCCTTAGATCATTTAAAAATTAGCACATTTGTTTTAAAAATAATAACAATTGAATATTGACTTAATTAAATACTTTCCATTATTTATGAAATTATCGTATGAGAATTCGGTTTCCCACAATTGCATGAGATCATGTGAGATTTTAATCTCCTTAGATCTTTTAAAAATTAGCACATTTATTTTAAAAATAATAAAAATTTAATATTGACTTAATTAAATATTTTCCACTATTTATGAAATTATCGTGTGAGGATTCGGTTATCCTCGATTGCATGAGATCGTGTGAGATTTTAATCTCCTCAAATTTTTTAAAAATTAGTACATTTGTTTTAAAAATAATAATAATTAAATATTGACTTTAATTAAATATTTTTCATTATTTCGAAACTATTGTGTGAGGAGTCGGTTCTCTTCGATTGCATGGGAATATGTGAGGTTTTAATTTCCTTAGTTCCCTAAAATTAATATACCTCTACCTAATAATAATAATAATAATATAATAATAATAAAGAAAAAAATCATAATTAAATATTCATTCTAATTAAATATTTCCCATTATTTACGAAATTATCGTGTGAGAATATAGTTCTCCTCAAATACTTGGGGTCGTGTGAGATTTTAATCTCTTTATACCTCGAAATTTAGTACATACTTGTTTGAAAGATAAATAATAAGAATGATGATAAATAGATAAAATAATAATAATGCAAAAATGAATATTTTAATTGAATTATTTACAAAATAAATAAAGTCAGGGTTTTATAAGTTTAACGAATTAGAATGCCACGTTCGAAAATTCCAAAAATGGCTTTCTGTTATATTTTGTTCTAATTTCAATCCTGATTTTAAAAAAGGAAATAAAAAATAAAAAAAATAAGTGAAACAAAAAAAAAACAAAATCCAAAAATTAAAGAAATTAAAAAACTCAAAAACATTCCTTTCATTATAATTACATTTCAAATTCCAAAAGAAATAGAATAGAATATAAACTTCCCAAAATCCCAAAAATCTCATTTCGTAATCATTTCATTTAAATTTCAAAATAAAGATTAAAATTCTAAAAACAAAATAAAATTAAATGGTTGAAAAATGAAGAGATCAATAGAGCTAGGTTACTTAGGTTGCTGTATATTAAAACACACAAATCCAAATTCCAATCCTGTTTTGTTTACAAAAATCTATTTAATTTGAACTCTCTTGTTCTCATCACAAAAATTATAAATCGCCAACCAACAGACACGCCTTCTGGGTCGAATTACGTGGACTTTGATCCCTATTGTAAGGTACGTAGGCCCTAGGTTTTCATCCTAGGTCAAGTCTGCCTTTTGTAAATATCTATCTGTTTGCCTTCATTCTTGTTGTTTTGTCTCCTCTGTTTAATGGGCATGCATGTCGATAAAAGGGTAATTGAGATAAATTTAAAGGCCATATTTTATTTCAATTGACTAGTTTAAGGTAACCGTCCTTATGGACGGGTGTTGTGGGGTGCCTAACACCTTCCCCACACTCAAATAGACTCCTGAACTCATTTCTGATTTCACAGACCACGTTGCCTTTTTTCTTTTTTTATTTTAAATGGGTTTTCCAAAATTTTCCATTGAAAATTTTGGTAGCGACTCTAAATAAATTGATTTTCAAGACTTGTTTTTGGGAATCAATTTAAACACTTTTATTTTATTCCGCCAAAAGGTCGGTTACGACAAACATAAATGTAAATTGCCCAGGACATGATGCAAGACTTTTGATAGAAATATAAATTGCCCTCGACACAATGTAAGACTTTTAACATAAATGTAAATTGTCTTGGACACAATGTTGGACTTTTAACAGAAATGTAAATTGCTTGGACAAGATGTAAGACTTTTTTTAGAAATGTAAATTACCTTGGACACGATGTAGGACTTTTAACATAAATGTAAATTGCCCTGGACACGATGCATGACTTTTAATAGAAATGGAAATTGCCCTAGACACGATGCAAGACTTTTAACAGAAATAGTAAGTTGCCTAGATATGATTTAGGACTTTTACATTGATTTGGAGAGAGGTATTCAACTTGCATGGAATATACTATCATGTAGCACAATGCATGTACCTATGTGAGATGCATACCCTCGTGCTCAGACTATAGCATGATTTGTTTGTTTGCTAAGCTCGTCGTCTTTATGACCACAGTGTTCCTTGGAAGTGAATAGATCCAAATTCTATTGAGTTTTTGTCCCCGACATTTGAATCATTATCCTATGAACCTTTAGGATGATTTTTCTTGAACAAAATAAAATACTTATGCCAAGGAGGGATATGACTCTGTTGGAACACCTCTTGGTCATCCATGTGATGTGATGTAACACGTGTTCGTGTACTAAATGCATGGAGCATATGTTTTTTTTTCTCTTTAAAACATCAATTTTGCACGTGTGGTGGATGCACGACTGAGATATACAATGGACGTGGAGAATCATGTATGCATGAGATATGCAAGTTTTTGAAGGATAATGAAAAATTTCGTTCACATTGATATATTCCAAAATCATGCCTATACTCTGGGCGTTAGAAATAAGAGAATGCTATGCGAGCATAGACCTTCTACCTTTTACTTTGGAAACTGGAGGAGTGACATATTAAGTTATAGTTTATGCTGGTTGGAAAGAAAACCATATTGCCCGAAGCGAAAGAATTATCTAACCAAGCTTCTTTTGTCGTGACCTTTAATTTGTCATTACAATAGTTGATGGTCCGCATAACTTTATCTCTTCTAGCTAACACCTAGCTAGCTTAGTTTCCTTTCATTATGGTAGACTAGGGGATGTTGAAAATGCTTCAATCTCTTTTTATGAAGTAACCTGGTAATGAAAATAGAAAGGCCTAGACGTGTATATGTTTCACAATCTAAGCTTCATCCTAGTAACTACGTGCACTTACTTAAAATTGTGGATGTTTCCCAAATTTGTCTCATTAGACAATATTTTGAATGACATTATTCACTTGAATATTTATTTTGCATATTGAATGAATGGAGCAATTACAAAGGCGATACGATTATGTAGAAAGATGAAGAGTAATAATAAGCAAGTCTGTTAAATGAGTAAGCGGTTTTATTTTGAAGATAGATCACATGGTTATAAGTAAAGTAGGTGATAAATTTGATACAAATGAAAAGGAGGGTAACAATGGCAACTAGAATGTCTTTGACTTTCAGTTTTAGGTGGCACTGGTCGCTTACATTGGTGTTGCCTCGGATACACATATTACGAAACTGATTGATGAAGATATCTCTAAAGATCTTTCAAAGTAGGTGATTTGGTCCTTGTGTAGCCTCGCTTCATTCATTTTCTATTGCCCTAACTTTTGCTTAGGTCACCTTTTTAGGTTTTTAAATTAATGGGCCCTGATTGTAAAATCTTCTTTCTCTCTTCTTTTTTTTCCTCCATCATTCCCATTTTTAAGTAAAGTATTTCTTTACTGCATCTGAGTTAACTAGTCTTCCAAGCTCTCTTCCATCCATGTTGGCAAGGACCAATGCACCTCTAGAGGATGCTTGTATCACCATATATGGACCTGCATATAAAGGTGCCCATTTGCCTTTATTATCCTCCTGATTAGGGAGGATTTTTTTCAGAACCAACTCCCCTGGTTCAAATTCCCTGAGATGAAGCTTTTGATTAAAAGCCCTTGCCATCCTTTTTTTCATATAGTTATCCATGACACATAGCTACTAGTTGTTTTCTTCGATCATATTCAGCTGCTTGTATCGTGTCCTTACCCATTCACTCTCTTCTAGGTCAAATTCTATTAACACTTAGAGAGAAGGGATCTCAACTTCAACAGGGGTGATCGCTTCCATGCCATATACTAAATAGTAAGGAGTTGCCTTGGTGGATGTTCGTACTGTTGTACGATACCCATGGAGGGCATACGGGAGCATCACATGCTAGTCTTTATAAGTGATAGTCATCTTGCTGATGATCTTTTTGATATTCTTATTTGCAGCCTCGACTGTCCCATTCATCTGTGGCTGATAGGGTGCAGAATTGTGATGCTTAATCTTAAATTGTTCGCATAACTTCTTAATGTCAGCTCTATTTAGGTTGGGTGCATTATAACTGATGATCCTTTCTAGTATATCATATCGACATTTAATGTTTGATTTCAGAAATCAAAGAAAGACCCTTTGGGTAATATTAGAGAACGAACATGCCTTTATCCATTTTGTGAAGTAATCGATGGCTACTAAAATAAATAGTGCCTATTAGATGCCTTTGGATTAATGGGACCATTCACATCGATTCCCTAAATTGAGAATGGCCAAGGTGCCACTAGGTTGTGTAGGGGTTACGGTGGAGCATTGATCCTATTGGCATACGTCTAACACTTATGACATCTTCTTACATAATCAATGCATTCATTCTCCATGGTTAACCAAAAGTATCCATACCTTTAAATCTATCTAGTCATGGTATGGCCGTTAGCATTGGTTCCGCACGTCCGCTCATGAATCTCTGTCATTATCCTTTGTGCTTCTAAGGCATCCACGCATATGAGTAGAGTGCTATCCCATGACCTTTTATACAACACTTCTCTGCTAAGAAAGAAATTCATTGCCAATCGACAAATGGTCTTTTGATCATTCTTAGATGCCCCAGCCGGATATTGTTGACTTTGGACATAGTTTTTTATGTCATGGAACCATGATTGCCTATCACTTTCCTTCTCCACATTTAGGTAGTAAGTTGGGGTGTCCCTAGTCTTAACCTACATTGGTAGCATGTTGACTCCACAGTCTAGCTTGATCATTACAATAAGGGTAGTTAATGCATCAGTAAACTGATTTTTATCATGGGTCAGATGTGTGAAGTTTATCTCCTTAAACTTTGACATCAATTTTGTTAGGTACTTTTGGTATGGGATCAATTTAGGATCTTTGGTTTTCCATTCTCCCTTTACCTGATAAATTACAAGGGCTAAATCTCCAAACACGTCAAGATCTTTGACACCTAACTTTAAGGCAGCTTGCAAGCCATTAACACAAGCCTCATATTCCACCATATTACTCGTGCAGTTGAAACTGAGCTTGACTGCCATTGGATATTGTCTACCTTCTGGTGATGTTTTTATTGTACCTAATTAACTGTCGTGTACATTGGTGGCCCCATCAAAATACATTGTCCACTTGACCTCTTTTGGTTCATCTTCCTCCATTGTAAGAATATCCTCATCTGAGAACTAGAAGTCTAGCGATTGGTTTTCATCCAAGGGATTAGTTGCCGAACTCGGCTATAATACTCCCTTTAATTGATTTGCTAGTCATATACTTCACGTCATATTATGAGAGTATCACTTGCCATTTTGAGACTCTTTCTGATACATGAGGACTCCCAAAAATGTATTTGATTGGATCCATCCTAAAGATCAACCATGTGACATGGTATCACATGTTCTGCCTTAGTCTCTTTATGATCCAGACAGGGTCGCAACAGGTCTTTTCAATTAATGGATACCGCGACTCGCATTCATTAAACTTTTTGCTTAGGTAATCAATTGTTTGCTCTTTTCATCCTGATTCATTATGCTGTCCTAACATAGCACCTATGGACACCGGTCAGATCATCAGATAAAGGATAAAGGGTCGCCTTAGCGTAGGTGGCACCAAGACAGGGGGATTCAAGAGCTATTCTTTTATCCTATCAAATGCCCACTGGCAAGTCTCATTCCATTTTCCTAGTTAGTTCTTGTGTAATAATTTAAATATTGGTTCACAAATGGCAGTTAGGTTTGCAATGAACCTAGCTATGTAATTCAAATGCCCCAAGAACCCTCGAATTTTTGTTTTTGTATTAAGCAGTGGCATGTCACGAATTTCCTTAATTTTATCAAGGTCTACTTCTATTCCCGGCTTGCTGACAATGAATCCCAAAAGCTTCCTTGATGTGGCCCTGAATACACACTTACTAGGATTCAACCGAAGTTTGTACTTCCATAGTCTTTCAAAGAGCTTTCGCAACATAACCACTGAC
Organism: Delonix regia; assembly: GCA_037074485.1. Taxonomy (NCBI): domain Eukaryota; kingdom Viridiplantae; phylum Streptophyta; class Magnoliopsida; order Fabales; family Fabaceae; genus Delonix; species Delonix regia. Next base: position 28,002,106 of record CM073455.1, read on the forward strand.
ACTCCCCTTCAATTGATTTAGCGACCATGTCATCCATAGATACCTCTATTTCTTTGTACATCAAGTCATGGAACAAGACTACCATCACACGTTGATAGGTGGCTCCGGCATTTTTAAGCTCAAAGGGCAATTGAATGATGAAGGTGGTTTTTTCTCTATCATTAGGGTGCATAGGGATTTGATTATAGCCAGAGTACCCATCCATGAAGGAATACCTAAATCTTTTTGTTGTATTATCGACTAAAACATCAATGTGAGGTAAAGGAAAGTCATATTTCAGGCTGGCTCAATTTAAGTCTCGATAATCAATGCACATTCTCACTCGTCCATCTTTTTTCGACACGGGGACTATGTTCGTGACCCATTGGGGGTATTTAGCAACTTCTAAGAAACCAGCATCCCATTGCTTCATTACTTTTTCCTTGATTTTGAGGGACATCTCCAAGCTCTTCCTTCTTAACTTATGTAGCAATTTTAGGATCTATCCCTGGCATATCTTGATAGGACCAAGCAAATACATCCATATATTCTCTAAACAGATTAATCATTTCTTCCCTTTTTGGATTATCAACTATTTTTAACTCCTTTTTATCATCCTCAGTCCCTATATTAATCACTTTAGTGATTTGTTCATGCGGAATGATACCCTTTTTTGAAGATTCAATTATTTTAGTAAAGGTTCAGGATATATCATCGTGATCATTAGTTTCTAAATCATTCATATCCATGACAACATGTGGCTCATTTAAATAGTGCCCAGGTGCTTCTGCTTTAGACAAGAGTTCGGAGGATTCAAACTCCCTGGAAAGTGGGTAGTGAAGGCAAGAATAAATATGAAAAGGCAGGATTTAAACAAGATTTTGGCAAAAAGATTGAAATTGTTGCATTCATTCTATATTCAAAATAAAGTTCAAATTGTTAGCTATTACAAAACTTTAAAAATGATATTCAAAATATTACTCTAATGACATAACATTTGATAACATTTCAGATTCCCAATTGTTAAGTGCTTTTCCTAGCCTGTCCAGCTGGATCCATGTGGCTTTCATGTGTTCTCCTTCTTCTTCACTTGCCATTATGACTGGGTCACCCGGGTGTATTATCTTAGCAGAAACAAGAAATGTTTCTTGGGTGTGGGGTATTTCCGCTTTTCCTCTTAGCTTACCCTCCTTTCGTTGTGCCTCACGAGTCTCCATAGACAGCTCATGTCCTAACCCTTGTTGTCCTGGATTTTCAAGCAACTTAACCGGTTCTCCTATGCCTTGCAGCTTTGTGCCCAATCCTTTTCCTTTTTGATAACCACTATTCATTATGGTCTTGGCCACTACTTGGTTGATGTCCTTGGTAGATTCCCCTAGTCCCAATGGGTTCTGGTTGGCACTTTTTGTAGATTTTCTAACTTCTAACACTTCTAGACTCTAGTAGGAGCTGTCTATTACCTATTTAACATTCTCAATGTAGAGCATCGTGCTTGGCTTGCTAATGATCATCTCTTCTTCACCTTTTATAGTGATAAGTCTCCCTTCATCAATGTACTTGATCCTTTGATGCATGGTTGATGGGACTGCACTAGCTGTATAAATCCAAGGTTTTCGCAGGAGCATCGTATATGTCGTGTCGATGTCCATGACTTAGAACTTGACAGTACATAGATTCAGACCAATTTCCAAAGGGAGCTCAATCTTTTCAATTACTTCCCTCCTTGTCCCACCGAAGACCCTCATTACTATGTCATTATACTCCATACGTGACTTCTTGACCAGTAATTGCCCTAAAGTGGATATGGGTAGGACATTCAGGGCTGACCCTCCATCAATGAGTATTTTAGCGATCACATACCTATAGCATTTTAAAGTAAAGTGGGGGGCTTTGGGCTTTCTGGCTAGTGCAGAGTGTATCTCATCTTCAGAAAAGGTGATCAAGGTAGAATTTTTTACTGTATTTATTATGTTCACTACCTTTTTTGGGGTAATATCAGGAGACATATAGGCTTCATCCAACACACTTTGAAACGCCTTTCGCTGGGCTTCTGCATTCATTATGAGGGTTAAGATATAAATTTGGACTGGTGTTTTTTGCAATTGATTGACCATATCATACTCTACTTTATAATCTTTAAGAACTCCTTTGTTTCCTCTCATTCTCCATTCCTAAGGGGCTCTCTTAGGTTTAAGCTTTCCCTTACTTCCAAGTTTGAGTTTGGAGTTCCCTACATCATTAGAGTATATCTGACTATTGCGCGTAATTCCTCCTACAGTTTTTGAATGCCTTTTTTCTGTGATGGGTCTTTCTTTTGATGCCTCATTGTCACGAAAGTATTATATATTTAGACCGTAATTCCATGGTACAACATGATTGCTCTAATATGAAATGAAGATGGCACATGGATAACGACAATTGGATTTTTGTTAGGCACCAGTGTAGGTATAACAAGCAAGGATCCTTTCATTGTACTTCATAGGTTACGATTGCTTTGGGTTGGAGTGACCTCCTTAACTTCATAAATTGGCTTATTAACTACTAGAAAGGAGCTCCAAGGTTTCGTGGGGTCAAACAATCCCTTGGTCTTGGCACCACTTTTCTCTGTGACATACACACTCCCCTTAATGGGTTCTTGAGTCCTTTTGATGGTCAGAACTTTAAGCATCATCATTCTCTATGCTAATTACTTAAACTGCCCATAGTCTTCAATGTCATGCCCCATTTCTCCTTCATCAAACTCATAGTAATTGTTCTGTAACTTTCTAGGCATATTATGCTCCTGATCTTGAGTGGAGATATAGTCAGTGTCCTTCAAGCTTTCATATAACTGCCGCATGGTGCACGACACATCCATCAAGTTTTTCAAGTTAAGCTTTTCCCCGTCTATCATGGACACTTGTTTCCTTTTATCATGATTTGTCAAGGGGTTGGTGACAATGTTAGGGTCATTACCCACCTTTATGCCAATATAATTATTGTCTAACAACGCCAAAATGTGCCTCCTAAAGGCATCACACTTGTCAATGTTGTACCCCATAGCTCCCATATAATACTCACAAGTAGCGTTGGAGTTATACCACCCAGGGAATGGTGGCTGAAGTGGCTTAAGAGGCTTTGGGCCCATAAGCTTTTTTGCCACTAAGTCATGGAAGAGCTTAGATTAACTGACATTGAAGTTGGGTAATAGCCTATCATCACAAGACTACTGCATAGGCCTAAACCCTCTGTTTTGGGCCATCATTTGTTGTAGTCCAAGATGGGATTATGGCGGTGTTGGGTAACTTATATGACTACTCATAGCTAGACCTCGCAGCTGGTAAGACATGGCTGGGTTATGGCCATGAAATGGCACTTGGGGATATTGATTATGCATAGGGTGAGGGTGCTGGTATGCAGCATGGATGTGACTAACATCCCCTTCCTTCTTCCAACTGCTTGTAGGCCTCTTAGTTTCTGTGGATGTACTTTCAAACAATCCATCACATATATTAGCATCTATTCATTCTCCAACCTAGATAAGGTTGGAAAATTCATTCACATGGGTCCCCAGCATGATTTTACGATATGGGTCCCCCAAGTTATGAATGAAATAGGAACATAATTCTGAGTCTAGAAGTGGTAGCTGAACCTCAGCTGTTGTGGCTCTCCACCTTTGGGCGTATTCTTTAAAGGTCTCTATTCCTTTCTTCTTCAATCCCTATAAGTGTTCTCGTATAAGAGCTATATCTAGGTTGAATTTATATTGCCTCATGAATACATTAGTAAGATCCTTCCCCTTCCTTAGTTTAGAGTGATCTAGCTTCATGAACCAATGCAATGCTACGTTGGTCAGGCTTTCATGGAAGAAATTTATGAGGAACCTTTCATCCTTAAACCATATCGACATTTTGGTGCAGTACGACTTTAGATGATAGTGTGGATCTCCACTGCCATCATACTTAGTGAATTCAGGCACCTTAAACTTTTTAGGGATTGGCACCACTGGGGCTAAACATAGCTCTTCCAATTAGACAGACTTCCAGTTAGCCGGCCCTTGTAAAACTCTTAACCTGTCCTTAACCTTAGCTATATCTTCTTCACAGTCTTTCTTCTCATTGTCCTCTTTCACCTTGAGGCAAGTATTAGCAGCGGGCTAGATAGGACTGGTGAACATAATAGTTAGTTCTCCTCCTCAAAGATCATAGGTGAAAATGCCCCCTAATTCCAATCCTAATACCCTTGTCCTTCTGCCTTTGAAGTCAAGGGATTTAGTGGTTGACTTACTGCTGCAGGCTTCTGTGTCGGTTCTGGTGCTCCTGTGGCAGAGGGACTACCTGAGTTACTCCTGGTATCTCAGCACTTGTATTAGGGACCCCATGGTCCGCATTCACAGTGTTAGTGGCATTTGGCGAAGCGTTATTAGTAGCCATACTTGAGTTTGTATTCTATAATAATTTCATCATTTCTAACATTTACGACTATATGGTTCTTATTTGATCCTTCAAGGCTCCCATTTTGGCTTCTAACCGTTGTTCAAACTCTAATCGGCTGTTTTTAGTAGACATGGCTCTAACATGTGCCTGGGTTAGATATGTTCGACTTGATGGCTAAGCTTGGTTAGATAAATTCTTTCTCCCTCGGGCAATGTTGGCTTCTTACCTGTTTTGGAAAAAAAGAAATAACATACCTTAAAAAAAAAATAGTTACCTAGATTTTTGATTTGTCAGTATGTCAACTTGGCATAAAGGGTATAAGAACCTCAAACCCTGAAATATTTGAGGGCACGTATTGTATCACTCAATGAATCAAAGTTAATGACAAATGCAAGGGACCCACTGTCGTAACCGACCTTTCGGCGGGATGGAATTAAAATAGGTTTAAAACTGATTCCCAAAAATGGAATTTTGAAAATCAATTTTATTAGGAGTCGCCACCAAAATTTTTAACGGAAAACTTTGGAAAACCAATTTAAAACAAAACAAAAAGAGGCGAAATGGTTTGCGAGGTCAGAGATGGGTTCGGGAGTCTATTTGAGTGTGGGGAAGGTGTTAGGCACCCCACAACACCCGCCCATAAGGGTGGTTACCTTAAATTAATTAGTTGAAATAGAATATGGCCTTTAATTAATCTCAATTACCCTTTTACTGACATGGATGCACGTTAGACCTAAGAGACAAAATAACAAGAATGAAGACAAACAGATGAATATTTACAAAGGATGGACTTGACCTAGGATGAAAGCCTAGAGCCTACGTACCCCGTGAGAGGGATCAAAGTCCACGTAGTTCGACCAAAAGGCATGTTTATGATTGGTGGTTTTTTTTTTTATTTGTGATGAGAATAGGAGGATTTTAATTAAAACAGATCATTGTAAACAAAACGGGATAGGAATTTGGTTTGTATGTTTTAATTTACCACAATCTGATTAACCTCATTCTCCTGAACTCTTCACATTTTCTTTTTTTAAAATTTTTTTGTCGATTTTATTATTATTATTATTTTTTGAGTTTTGAGAGTTTATATTTTGGGAATTCATGCATAATTTATAATGAAAGGAATATATTTTTTATTTTATGAGTTTTTGAATTTATTGTTGATAAATATTGATTATTATTATCATTGATCATTGGTAGACAATTTAATTCAAGTACTGTTATTTATTGGTTTATCTGTTTGTCTTTGAACAAATATATGCTAATTTTCGGGTTCTATGGAGATTAAAATCTCACACGAGCCTGGGAAGTCGAGGAGAGACAAGTATTCTCACACGATCCATTTTGCATAAATATTTAATCAAAGTTAACATTTAATTATTGTCCATTTATTCATTTTTGTATTATTATTAATATTATTGTCATTTCGGAATTAATTATAGGGATTTAAGGAGATTAGAACCTCACGTAATCCCACACAATCGAGGAGAACAATATTCTTACACGATAATTTCGCAAATGATAGGGAATGTTTATTAAAGCAAGCATTTTGATTATGATTATTATTATGATTTAATCCAAATTTAACATTTAATTATGGTTAATTTATTTTCCACTATTCACCCATTAATATTTCATTAATATCATTGTTACTTTTTAATTATCCAATTCATTGTAGGGATTTAAGGAGATTAATATCTCACATAATCCCCGGTAATCGAGGAGAACGATATTCTCACACGATAATTTCGCAAACAGCATATTAAAGCAAGCATTTTGATTATGACTATTATGATTTAATCCAAATTTAACATTTAATTATCATTGATTTATTTTCCACCATTCCCCCATTAATATTTCATTTGTATCATTGTTACTTTTTAATTATCCAATTCATTGTAGGGATTTAAGGAGATTAATATCTCACATAATCCCCGGTGATCGAGGAGAACAAAATTCTCACACGATAATTTTTATCCGTCGTGACAATATTCATTAATTATCATTCAATTATTTTTCAACATTCTTTCATTAATATTTCATTAGTATATATTGTCATTCCTTCATTTTTTTCACCATTTATTAATTAATATTTCATTAATATTGATTGTCACTTTTCCATTATTCAACTAATTACAAGGATTTAAGGAGATTTACATCTCACATAACCCCCGGTAATCGAGGAGAACAAAATTCTCACACGATAATTTTTATCCGTCATGATAATATTCATTAATTATCATTCAATCATTTTTCAACATTCTTTCATTAATATTTCATTAATATTCATTGTCTTCCAATTATTTGATTAATTGCAAGGATTTAAGGAGATGAAAAAAAAAACTCACATAATCCCGGCAATCAAGAACAACAAAATTCTCACATGCTAATTTCATACATAATAGCCATAATTAATCAAAGCTAATGTCTAAACAATTATAATGAACAAAAATAAACAAATTTAAACACGTGAACAGTAGCATTGCATATTAGAGTGCGTGAACAGTGCACATGCATGAGATTTCATTGAAGGAACTCGGGTGAACAGTAACGACGTGCAGCAAAATTTTCGGCCAGTGAAGAACGTGCAGCCATACCTGGTTTTTTAGCTCCTCCTTTGTGCTCCAATGAAGAAGGACCTTCTCCTCCTCACCCACCAATGGAAGATGAACCTCCAACAGCCCCTCAAAGTCGCTGGTCTTGGCTGGAAGTGCAGAAAACGGGCAGCTTCGTTGGAGTTTCGCTGGACAGCTTTGTTGGATTTTTCTGGTTGGTTCCAGCACTGGAAATTTTGCAGAAAGTGTCCCTACTTCTTGGCTGGAAGATGGAGGCTAAGAGCTTCTCTTCTTCTCCACACTTCCTCTTCTTCCTTGTGCTTCCTAAGCTCTCCTCTCTTCACCTCTGTTTTTTGAGTTTAAAATGGAGTTTTTCTCCTCCATGGTTTAGCTTCTATTCCTTCCTTTGCTGCCACTTTGTTTTGGATTCAGACTTCCTTGTTTATGCACATCATTTTGGCATCCAACTCTCCATTTTTCTGCTCCTTGGATGGTCTAAACTTCAGCACCTTTTCACTCCAGAATTTTGGACGTTACTTCCACGGTTTTTCTGCACATTGGACAGCTTTGTTTAGCTCTCGGTTTCTGCAGTTTGGCTCTCAGTTTGCTGCCTCGTTTCTGGTTTGTCTCCCTGCTGTTCTTTCCTCACGTGGCTGCCTTGCTTCCTTGCTTCATTCAACTTGGTTTCTCCCTCACGTTGCTACCTCCCTTCTTCCCCCTTCGTTCATCGTTATTCCTCACGGTTTTCTGCTGCCTTCGTTGCTCTTCTTTTCTTCTTCAGCTCCTCTTCTCTTCTTGGTCACGTGGCTCTCTCCTTTTCAGCGTGGTTCCTCTTTCTTTTTTCTTCCTCTCTTCTCTTCTCCAGCTCTCTTTTCTTCTCAGCCAAAACCTCTTTTTTTCCAAGCGTTTTTCTCCTCTCTTCCTCTCGGTTTGCTGCCTCCCTTTATGCTCCAACGTCCCCTCTCTTTTTCTGCCCTTTGCTCCCTTTTTCCCTTGCTTTTTCTGCCACTTCCAGCCACCACTTTGCTGCACACGGTCTCCACTTTTTGCTGCCACCTCCAGCCACGCCACACTCCTCTCTCACTGCTCCAGCCACCCCACCTTTTGCCATGTTGCAGAACCACTCCCATTTGCTTTTTTTTGTCCCCCTTGTCCTCTTGTGCATGTGTGTGCATGGGTGCATGCATGTGGTGAGTATGTGTGTCCGTGGATGAGAGTGTGTGAGAGTGTAAGTGTGAGTGTGTGAGAGTGATGTGTGTCATGTGTGTGAGGGCAAGTGAGCATGTGAGGAGCAAGTGAGCATGTGAGAGTGATGTGTGCCATGTGTGTGAGGGCAAGTGAGCATGTGGGAGCAAGTGAGCATGTGAGAGTGTCTTGCAATTCCATTTCAAGTATGTGGCTTTGTTCATTTTATTTCTTTGCAAGATGATTGCCATACATCTTGAATTTTCCTTTTTATTATTTTTGGTTCTTATGTTTGGTTTTTTTCCATATTACTTTTATTTTGTTTGCCTTTTGCAATTTTGTTTTGATTAATTGTTATTATTATTTTATTATTTTATATTTTTTATGAATTTTTTTAATTCTATTTATTATTATTGTGATTATTATTATTGTTAATTTGTGTGGGGTGTTCACACCCACACAACCTATTCATTCCTCACATGAATTCTAACATTCCACATATGCAGTAATGAACGTATTTGATAACCGAAAGAAGAAACTGTGTATTTTACTAAAAACAAAATGTTTAATTACATCACTTGATTTGAGGTTATACATCAAAATTGACCCATCCTATGAATTCACATTACGAAATATTGAAGTTGTCTCCATCTCTCACTCATCTAAAATTTAATCAACATCTTCAGATATTCCATAAGGTTATGACACAAGGTGAAAAATTTAGTTATAGCTGTAGGAGTCTTTGCAAGGATGGTGTGCCCTTTAGCTTGTGTATACGCATAAGTGAATTCAGGAATGGCATCATTGGTGAATAGAATCATCCTTTTAAAGCACTCTAGCCACATTTCTTTCTCGATCACTTGCTCTTCATGGTGACTCTCCTACAATCGAGCCTTTTTAGCTTGATGGTTGAGCTGTTCAATTAAGTTTTGTATTGCTATCGCATTATCACTCTTGACACTGGTCACCTTTCTCATTTTTTCTTCTAGCCATTTGGCGAGCATATTGATTTCTCATTGGAGGTCATCAGGAGACTTGAGTTCTTCCACCTACCTCATTATGGCATCCTTTTTCTTTAACAACCTTTAACAATCAAGTTTAATAATTGAGGGCCTTCTTGTTGCTTTCTTCAGCCCATTTTTAAATCTTCCTTATAGTATCTTTTAGCTTGTTGTTTTCCCCCTTCAATCTTTTTAGCTCGATATTTGTCTTTGACTCCTTTCTCCTTTTTGCTCTCTCGTCTTATTATGACTTAGTTAACGTGGACGCAAGCTGGAAGTTTGGAAATGTGAAGCATCATAATGAATCATCCCAATGTTGTGCTAAGGTTACAACCACATCAGGCTAGATAGGGACTGATAATAAATCCAAGATGTCCTCATAATCATTTTGAAAATGGCAGAGTTGTTCCCCTCTGAGTTTCCCACTCATAATGATTAATCTCTTAATTGATTCGGCTTCTACCTTCACTTTAACTCTTTTCCCAGTCAAGGCTAATCTTGTTAGGCTTATGTCTTGAGGTTGTGAGGTGTCCGACGATTCCATCATATCTTTATGCTAATCAATGAAAATGAAAATTCGTGCTATAGCAAGTCCATTAGTTAGAAATAAAACAAAATAGGCATATAACTTCTTTAATCAATAGATTACTTGACACTTTATTCACTATTAATCGCCAAAAGCCTTATTGATTCATTAGGAATAACAGATGTAGCTCTCAACCTAAGGAAAAGGGCCTCACATGGGTGAAGCTTAAATAAGTGAATCAGATAACCCATTGATATATTGCTTTTACAAAAGTTATTGATTTTGAATGGTTCCTAACCCCATCGATACACCATTAGGCTAAACTTCCCATGTGAAAGAAGCCTTTGATTTTAGCTTATTTGGTTTAGCTAATGATGTATTGCATGGGGAATTATGATGATTAAAACCACATGAAATTTTCAAACTAACATGTAATTATGCTATAAGTGATGTGACAACATGCAAAATGAGAGTGAAATATGCTCCCTTGGTGTCCTAACTCAGGTCAATCCTAAGTGCAGAGAGATTACCCTAAAGATGGCAGGCTCTAGAAAGGTTTCCTATTAAGTTTGGTCTATTAATGTGTATGGTATCGAGGGTGAGCCTATCACCTTAGAGGATTATTGATTCCCAGATTGCCCCTACTCAAAAGAATGAGGATCTCGTGATATGAGTTGGACTAAAAGAGGATAGAATCCCACTCCAGTCAAATCCACATAATGAGGTATAACCTAAGCGAGGTCTTCACGGTAATCTCTGGAAGCAAGAAGCTCCACAAGAAAACCAATATAAACCTCTTCTAACCTAAGGCAAATGAGGACCTGGGAATAGAGCCTAAAAAAGTGTGTGAGGTAAAATGTTAACATACTTAGTGTGTGAAGGGAGCATATAAACCTTTGAGCCTATAGTCTACTCAACCCTCATCTGTCAAACAAATAAACTACAAGAGAATCCAAGAACTGACAATAGAGATAGGAGTCATCTACCCTAAGGTTTTATTTCGCATGTTATCTATCCCAACACATATATCACAAACAAACTATATATAATAAATGAGAAACTATACACATGCTATATAACTAAAAGAAAGAAATATACCTAAAAATGATAAAAACAAATAAATAACAAACACATAGGGACAAAAGTCATATCATACAACCCCATGAAAGAAACAACCAAAAAAACAAAGAAAAATAAACAATTAAAATAAGCAAAACACAATAATGGTAATCAAGATAACAGAAGGCCATATTATCTGACTCGTTAAATAGGCTTGACTCTCGAAATATCCCCAATGGAGTCACCAAATTGTCATAACCAACCTTTCAGCAAGAATAAAATGTTGGTTTAAATTGATTCCCAAAGCCAATCTTGAAAATCAATTTACTGGAGTCGCCACTAAAATTTTTAACGAAAAACTTGGGAAAACCAATTTAAAACAAAAGAAAAAGACAAAATGGTTTGCGAAATCAAAGATGGGTTCAGGAGTTTATTTGAGTGTGGGGAAGGTGTTAGGCACCCCACAACACCCATCCATAAGGACGGTTACCTTAAACTAGTCAGCTGAAATAGAAGATGGCCTTAAATTTTATCTCAATTACCCTTTATTGACATGCATGCCCGTTAAACAGAGAAGACAAAAATGACAATAATGGGAGCAAATGGATAAATATTTACAAAGGGCGGACTTAACCTAGGATGAAAGCCTAGGACCTACGTACCCCGTGATAGGGATCAAAGTCCACGTAGTTCAACCAAAATGGCGATTTTTAATTTTTACAATGAGAACATGAGAACTTGAGTTAATAGATTAGCATAAACAAAATGGGATTGGAATTTGGATTTGCGTGTTTTAATTTACAAGAACCTAATTGATATAGCTCTCTTGATCTCTTCATTTTTCCTCCTTTTAGTTTTTGTTTATTTTTGGAATTTTAACCCTTATGTAAATGAAATGATAATGGGCAAATATTTTACAATTTTTAGGGTTTATATTGTTTGGAATGAAACAAAAATATTTTAGATTTTTTAAAATTAGAATTTATTGTTGAAATTAGAATGAAATTATAATGAAAAGCTATTTTTCAGGATTTATGAATTTATATATTTTTTGGATTTTTGGATTTTTTTTCAAATTTTGAAAGTGAGATTATGATTAAAAGGATTTTTAATTTTAATTTTTTCTTTTATATTTATTTATTTTAATTAGAATTTATTCTGAACCTTAAACTATAATGGAAAAATATTTCTATGGTTTTTGAATTTATGATTTTTGTATATATTTTTGTTAATTAGGATTCACTCTAGACTTGAAGTAAGACTATCATAAAAAAAATATTTTGGAATTTTTGGATTTTATCATTTTTGTATTTATTGCTATTTTGTTTTTGAAATTTGAATTTATTTTAATACTTAAAGTAATACTAGAAAAAAAAAATATTCTTAGGATTCTTGATTATACACAACATGTAAGTTAAACCTCACTACTCTAGAATTAGTTCATTCTGGTATTTTAAACATTAATTTTTGAAACTTGAGGAGACTCAGGGTCTCCGTGGCCTCTACTAGTTAACTTTTGGGTGCTTGAGGAAACAAGCGATCTCACTCGGGAACCCAAAATATGGAAGAAAATATTTAAGAATTTTCAGGATGTTATTTTTATGTATTTTTATGGGTTTTGAAATTAGAATTCTTTTAGTTTTATTTTTAACAAGATTGATTCCCCAAAGCCTACAGAGACCCAAGTCCAACATGGCATTTTTTAATTAATTAAATTTGATAAAATTTCGGCTTAATTATTTTGTAAATAATAGAAAATACTTTATTAAAATATTTATTTTTGCATTATTATTATTATTATTATTATTATTATTATTATAAAACAAGCATGTACTAATTTTCGGGGTTTATAGAGATTAAAATCTCTCACGACCCCCAAGCACTTAAGGAAAATAATATTCTCACACAATGATTTTCTTAGAACTTTACTTGTAAGGCCAAAATTAGTCTCACATTGCCATAAAAAGAGGATAAAATAATAATAATAATAATAATAATAATAATAATAATAATAATAATTAAAAAATAGAATAGCTGAAACGAGAATTGGTTCCTGTACATGAACAAAATAATATGCATGCATGTAACTCACCTGGGAAGTTTAGCTTTGTGCCTCCCTCACTGTCGATGGACTCCCTCTCTGGCAATCCTCCTCCTTTCTTTTCAGTTCTCCTTCGTTGCTCGGTGGCCCTCTGTCAACTCTCTCTCTTCCCTCGGCTACTCCTCTCTCAGCTTGCCTCTCTCTTTCTTCGTCCCTAGCACTCGAAGCTTTTTCCTTTTATTCTTCCCTTCTTCTTCCCTTATCCTTCCTTTTCCTTTCTTCTCTTCCTCCTCTTTTCGGCCTTCTCGGAGCTTGCAGTGACACTCTCTTTCCCGTCAACGTCCCCTTTCCCTCTTCCTCTATTCAGCTCTATTTTCGGAGCTCAAAACAGAGGTGGTTCTCCTCTTCTTCTTTCCTTCTCCTTCCTTTCTCCTTCCTCTTCTCTTTTCTTCTCAAACCCCCTCAAGGAAAGCACTACCACTAGTTTTATTTATAATGAGTGAACTAGGGTAAAGAGCTCATACTAAAGTTTTGGAAACACCGAATCAGAAAACTACATGAATTAAGAAACTCTTCATCCTTTGACAAGTCAAAATCTAAAAATGTCATCCTCCATATTTTTGTCATATTTTATGTTGTTGACAAGTGTCCAACACATTATAAAGCAATCCAAGTTGAAAACAATAAGAAATCTTATGAATCAAGGACTCTTACTTGGTTTAGGACTTAACGGACTTCTAAAAGGCTAATGGTAAAAAATGTGTCTCTTTCTGTAGACCTCCATATGAGTTAATTTCAAATCCTTTGGAAACTAGACATCTCCTACTTCAATTTGAATATAGAATCAATAATTTTGGACATCAAATGAAGGAGATACATTCTAACAAAGTTGGACTAAAGATTTTCCTTTCATGCACAAGTTACTTCATACGATGGGAAATTTCAAAAATTCATATCTTGTGATCTTCTTATCCAAATTGTGTGGTCTTATATTTCTTAGAAAGTTCTAGATGTCAAAATTTATCAAAATTTGGAAGCTCTCCATTTTAAGGAATATAGACAAATTTATGGCTGATTTAAGGGACATAGTTAATCGACAATTCAACACTTTGTCAAATCTTCTAAATTTGTTTCTAAATTTTCCAATTTAACTCCAGATTGCTCTCTACCACTTCAAACTAAACATAACATATAAACAAACATAAGAACAACAAAATACTTAAGAAATAAGCAAATTAAATAATGGAAAGTACATAAAATAAGTGTATGAAGTGCACTAATCAATACCTTAAATGTTTCAAATTCAAATTCAAGTACTCTTTTCCCAATTAGTAGAGGCATGATCACAATAAAAATTCAAATTCAAGTACTCTTTACACAATAAGTGGAGGCATATCTCAATTGCCAAATTACATATCTAACAATTGCATAAGATTAACACACTTTCCCTCTTCTATATGTGCCTTGCTGCCTTCTATACAACTGAACTATCAACTCCTCCTCCTTTACTCCTGTTCGTTCACTGTCTTTCACTTTGTAAATTTATGAGTAAAATTATTGGATAAGTTATTTGTTTCTCTGTGAACTTTATTGTGTGTCTTCTTTTGCATTGAGCATCTATGAGATTGAATGTGATTGAGGAAAATTATTATGATATTTCTTTTTTATTATTATGATTTGGGTAAAATTTTTCAACAATTCAATTTTTTGTTACAACTTTTTATTTCCTATGTTTTCTCTGGGTAATAAGGCACACTTGGTATTTAAATCAGTCATCTTTTTCATTTTGCTTAGCGGTTACATCTGAATCTTATAATGGATCAATGCCCCCTTTGTCCATGTCATAATCACCATTCGACATTGCAGAAACCATCAAAATCAGACAAAAGAATAGTGTAGGGGAAGGAAATAGTTATATTGAATCTACACTTAAGATATTTTTGTCTAGAATATTGTATATTTAAGGCTTCCATTTATTCATAGTTTACACTTTCTTTCTCTTATACTTTAGTTTGCCTTTGTGAATGTCTTTTAAGATGTTAATGGCTTTACCAAGTTTTATTTATATCATTATTTCATACTTGTGGTATTTTTAACCCATGTAATTGCTATATTATTGAGCTTATACTCTTTTTTATACTAATATTTATTATTATCTTATTTTGAATATTAGTAGTATACTTTTCCCTTAATAGATGTAATTCATGATCTATGTATTTAACAATTGTCCATTATGCATGGTAATTCTCATAAATTTATTCTACTTTTTGATATAGTCCATATGTATCTTTCCATTATAAATAATAATTCTCATATTTTCCATTATTAAGTGAATTCATTTTTTAACATTGTTGACATCATTAAGAATTTTTATTATAGTCTTTTTATCCAGTCTTTTAATAATCCTCTCTATGTTTAATTGCTAACAAATGATATGATTTTAACTATTGTAACCCCCCTTTGATTTATCTTATAAAAATTTTTACAATTCTCCATAACATAAATTATTTAGATGCCAAATCATGATACCAAAATTTACGAAAAACATAGTTAAATTTTTATAGATGATCAAAGCTCAAACATCTAGTAATTCATACTACTGTTTAGCTAATTTAACAAAACTAGGGGATAAGGTTATAAGCCTTTGTCTACTAGCTACTAAAAGTAAGCCTAATATTATTTTACAACAAAAAGTAACCCATATTTTTCCCTTGAAACTTCCACTAAAGGTTAGTTATAGCCTTCTCATACGCTTAGAAATCCAATAGGATTTACACCTTCCGATAGCACAAATATAAGCGGTATGGTATGTAAGGCCAAATCACAACTCACAACATCACAAATTGAGTAGATAAAATAGGTATTTCTTATGGGCAACCATCGAAACATCCAAATAAATAATGGTTGGGATTGTAGGAAAATATACCACAACATTGAGTTTGGTGGTAAACACAGGTGGTGGTGTTAAATTTCTAAAAACATGAGATATACTGAACAAAATTATCCAATGACTTGATTTTTTCATTTTTTTATTGTAGTTGCGACTTTAATTTAGCCACTTAATTATCATGAACACCACCACTAATATTATGTGTCCTACTAAGATTAAGAGTTTAATCCAGAGACATAAGATGGTGTAGGCCTAAATCCCAGGCCTTGAACTCTGCTGGATTACTTTGGACCTAACACCTGTGCAAGGGAATCATGTTGACCAATTGCATGTGATAAACCTTCTTGTGACACAACATTAAAATGTTTTCCTACAATCCAAATAATGAAAATATCATAATAAAAAAATATTAAACAAACATGAAGTAAACATTTCAAACTTACACAAATAACCCTTCTTTCATCACTTATCAATTAATCATCTTTCACCCTCTTATGTGTTTTAAAAAACACCCCGGCTCATAGGTCAATCAATATTGTTTTCCTATGATTAATTAAAAACATAATGTTACATTTACTATTTGAGGTAGATGAATACTTATTTACATACTCTTACCACCTCATGTCTTTTATAGGCAAAGCTTTTGGATCCTCTAGTGTGTGGAGTTATCATCTTTTGTCTATTTGCTGCATTTTTTAGAACCATGTTCTGCAATGCAAATGAGGAGTCTTAAAATCACAACACAAGTTTAAGTGTAAAATAAATTCAACTTTACCAAATTTTCTAGATTTAGACAGTAATTAATAAAAGTCGCCCATTGTTCTTGTGGAATCCATTCTGATGTGTCAAGATATTTTCTTCTATGCTTCACTCTAGTTTGAAGAACTCTTTGAACAGGTTTGGACAATTATCCCTCTAATTCTTTAAGAGACATCTAAGTATCCACTTCTTTCCAATAGCATCCTCAAAATGGTCAAGCAAATTGGCAAGTAGTAGTTCTAAAACTAGTGTGGCAAATGAGATTCCAGGACATGTCCTCCTTCCAAAACCAAATGAGAAATATTCAAAGCTTTTGCTTTTGTAATCAATCAAATCATCAAGAAATCTCTTTGGTTCAAATTTCTTAAGTTCAATCCAAATTTCTCATGTCATAATTTGACAGCATCACTGCATTCACTAAAAAATTCAACAAAAAGTTAATGCTATTAAGCTCAAAAGTCAAGCCAACTTTTATTCTTCAACTGGATAATGAAAGAATAATCCAATGAAATTTCAAAATTTAATTTCTAACCAATAATATCTAGTAATTCAAATCAGTATGGTCTTATTGTAGATATAAAAATTAAAGCAAAAAAATAAAGCATTTAAAAATGCAAATGAACACACTACCTAAGAAATTCAAATGTTCATGAAACAATTATATATAATAGAAGACATATGGTCTAGATTATTCCTAAAAGGTCACCCAAGTTCATCCTTAACATAAAAGTATGAAAAAAAAATAGCTTGACATTGACTAGAAATTTGTGCATTTGCACAATCAAATCAACTCAAAAAAGTCAAATTACACACGATTCAAATATAGAAAAAATTCCACCAAAATCATTGCTTATTCTACAAGATGAAGTCACAATATATTATGCAAATAAGCATGACAGAATTGCTCATCGCAGGATATATAATGAACATTGGACAGTGACTCTTAATCTCTCTTGAATGAAGAGGGAAAAGCTAGAAACCGGAAAGTGATGTAGATGTCTATAAAATCTAATGAAAATAAGCAACTATTTTAAGTGAAGTTAATATAATTAATATCCCTAGTACTCTGCTTCTTAACGACAAGATCAAATTGGGCACATTAGTGCATATCATTCAATTCACCTTTCCAGAAAGATACAAGACTCATCGAATCTAAAAACCTTAAATCAAAAGTAAAATAAATTATATAAAGTAGGTTCCATTAGAGGGTTCAACTGAACTTTAAATTGTGGCCACTCTTCATACTACAATTTACATCACTGAAGCAGTATAGTTAATAATAAACAAAAATTGCAAAACAACCTTAAATATTTTGGAACAGATGCCTGTATTAGAACCTAACTTAGAAAACTAGATTAATTGCAAGCATCCTTACCAAAAAAATGGAACAAGAATGCAATCTCCAGTAGTTGACATCCAAGGAAAACACAAAAACAATTATTTTAAGGAAGAAACAGAGTAACTTTATTACACTTGGTTCTTCTTTTAACCCAAGTTACCATGGCCAAAACGAGTATGGGTTAGATGCCGTAAAGCATCTATGTTGTACGACTTTTAACTTAACAAAGTTTTTTTTAAAAATTTTTGTTTGTTGAATTTTTTTAAATTAATGGATTACCACTGTACAATAGCGGATCTGTTTTGGGCCAAAACGAGGGAGAGAGAACGAAGCAAATGGACATTTGAGGAAATTTGGAAATCTACTTCACATTATTTCACACAAAGAGATTATGAGATTCAACAATAAATGGGCTTACATGAAATAAAGGGTGATGCAAAGAATCAACTAGAAGAAGAAATCTTAAGCAAGGTGACAAATGCGAGGGTTTTGATGGCATGAGAGTGAAAAGTTGGAAAACAAACACAAGGAAATTGATCACTGACAGAATGCTTCTTGTAGTGATATATATTACTAAATCAAGCACAAATTACATGTTTCATAATTTGATACACATAGTAAATCACATTACCAATTATGATACCTAACAATATATATACAATTCTAATGAAAAAGTTGAAATACATAAGTATACTTAAATTTATGGTTATGCATGGACAAATCACTTCGTCTTGAAAACATTAAAAAATCAACCCACAAGCTTCATACTGCAATGTTCTCCATCTTGCACTGCAATGGAATATTGAAAGCTCTATTTTACAAAGACATCTCCATTTCACACTATCTCTCATCGTTGGCTTCAAATCTCTAGTGTAGGCATATGTTATCACTCAACTTTTTTTATGTCTATTATATATTAGATTGTATTTTTTATATTATGCCTCTATAATTCTAAAAACTTTGAACCCACTACACTCACACATATATAACATTATTACTGTTGTTGTTATTGTTATTTCCTTTTTTCCTTCTATTCTCTTTTTTCCCTCTACGCTCTCTACCTTTCTCATTCTTTCTACATTCCTCCCTCACTTTTCCTATTATTTTCCTTATATCGCCCTTAGCTTTACTCAAAGTTTGCAAAATATAAAGATTATAAAGAATAAGCATAGGACTATAGTATATAGCTTTTAAATACACTTAACTTATAAAATTAAGCAGAATATTTTAATATAGTCTTACATGAAAAGTTATTAACTGATAGAGTATTGGTTATGTAGCAATATCTACAACTTATATTAAAGCAAAGAAGTAAAATATTAACTTTAATCTTAAAATTATATTTAAACAATATACTAGAAAAGTAAAAACGATTTTGAATAAGATATAACTTATTTTAAAACATCCACCAAATTTTTTTTTTAATCAAATTGGCATTGAAACAATAATTTTCACTGTACAAACCATGAATTTAACATCAATTAACAACAACCAAAAAGTTTAATTTTAAAAATTTACTATGACAAAAAAATTTGAAATTTCAGCTATTATTTAAAAAATTATTATATAAATAGTATATTTACAAAGTGCGATGTTAATTATGTCTCTACTAATTTAGGGTCTTGACTCCACTACTGATTGTTCTTCTTCTCATTTAGGATACGTTTTACCATATTAAAGGTAATAGACAGATCATGTATTTCAATTTGTATTAAAAAGTATAACCTTGTTATGTCAAGCACAAGTTACTAGCGCATAAACAGATGCTAAAACTAAAAGTTAGGAGGTAACAAATATAAAAATTAGCAGTATTAATGCCTAAGATCATACCTTGCTTCAACAAACTTAGGTGGCTTAAAATGCAGAAGTTGTGCATAGTAGTATTCAAGGACATGGTGGGCCTAGTGAAGACCAGTTAAGTTAGACCAACTCAACCAAAACAAATTGTAATTTTTACCAAACCGAGTCTCAGAGTCACACAAGACCAACTAGACTTGACATTATTTTTTATAATTTATTTTTATTTTATTTTAAATAAATTTTATTCAATATAAATTTTTAAAATATTAATTATTTCCAAATCTTCATCATTTTCTATTCCAAATCTTAACATATTTTTTCTTTGTTTTCATTCCATTCCATGTTCTATTCAAACCTTAAAATTTATTTTTCTTTAAAAAATTTGTTTTTATTTATAAAAAAGTATTTTGTAAAATAGAAATTAAAAAAATAAAAGGGAGACCCGACCGCGCTTAGTCACTAAGCAATGTAAATCAAGCTGGGTCTGGTCTTGAGTCTCTAAAAAGAAACCTGATCATAAATTAGGTTGGATCTCGGGTCTTTCACAAGTGGCAACAAACATAAAATTCAACAATAATAACAGCTAAGTATGTATGTATTTCCGGCAAACCTAGGTGGTATCGTCCACTTCAATGTGGTGACAGATTGTGATTTCTAAATTTATGTATACATCACGCACTAATTTTACTACCAGTGTTAGTGTTTTCACTTATTACTACCTAGGTTTTATTGAAATAATTTTTTTACAATGTTGTGGATTAGCATTAATTTATTATTAATACAATTAACTTAGTTAATTAATTAGTTAAGCAATCAATTTTGACATAAACCAAGAATAGATTAAGACTAAGTTAATTGTGGGTAATCAATGATAGGTTGGATTATCTATAAGCCCATTGGGTCGAATCCTAACTTACAACCCAAAGCTTGTCAGTAATTATTTTATGAATTTACTAATTATGAGAGGGATTTTATAAGCCAATTTATAATTTATAGATCTCCAATTATAAATTTAAGTAGTTGAGAAAGTGGGGTGTTATCTTTTGAAATAAAATAAATATTTTATTAATTTAAAATTATCATTTTTTGAATGTACGTTAACTTCTCCAATTATGAGGATTCATGATATACTCCTTATGGCTATTTAAATTCCTCTCTCATTTTACTCTATACGTGAAAAGTGTAGGCAAAGCAGGTAAGTACAGTCAAATATTTTGGGTTACTTCAAAATTGGGTGAGGGTTTTATCAACCATGAAATTTCGAACACAGTGATTCCAAAATCATGCCCTAAAACTTGTGACATTCTAATAGCCTCCATTGAAAATTTAGCTTAAAAAACCCCAAAATTTTCTATCCAAAGTACTGAAAAATGGAGGCATTTAATTCAAAAAAATTTTATGGTTTTTTGTAAATTATGAAAATATGAAAGTTTTGACATCTATTTTGCTTATCAAAGCTTTGAAAAAGCATGGTTCAAATTTAGATAAAAAATAGGTCTAATAAACCAGTTTTTAGACTTGCTAATGATAAGGGATGATGGATTGGCACATGGGAGCAAAGCCCATTAACAAGCCATGAGCATGCAAGTGCTTGTGACTCACACACTAGTGCTTTGCTTTCCAAACCAGCACAATTTGCTTTATAAGGCATAAAATTCAATGTCATTTCGACATTTTGGCTAGAAAAATTTTTGATATTAAATATACATAGTAAGGAATAATGTTTGTTGCTTAATCTTTTTTGTTACACTTAGGTAAATTAAATTGAATTTATTTATGTAATTAGTGAATATTCATTCCTATTTTGAGCAAAATTTTAAAGGAAGTATGCACAGAATTTGTTTTTAACCAAATTGGGTATTCTACGCCAAGTGCTTGAGTGTCTAACTATTATGGGCTCAATCATGATAATGTCATGTTAAAGGCCTCCCTATTATTGTGAGTATGAATTATAATTCATAATTATTACTATTTCTCCTCAAATAATTTAATTGTCATTGTTAAGGGTAAAGTCAATTATTAGGTAAGTTCCATGAGAATATATATTGATAATAGACATGTCCAATCGGTAAGAGTTTAGTCCTTGATATGAGCGATTTTTCTTTGTCTATTGTAGTGCAAGACCCCTAAGTAAGATTTTAATAAACAATATTGTATATGCAGTTGCATGAACTAAGTTTTATGAAAGAAACTTCGTTTCATTATTGTGTTACTTGGACATAATTAATGTTTCATATTTTATCTTCATTAGTTTTTATGTTCCAGTATTAGTGAAAATTCTTAATGGGGCAAACTATGATGATTAGAGTAAGTCCTTGGACATATTTAACAATAATTAAAAAAGATTTGGCTTTGAGTTTCAAAACCAACCAAGCCCAAGTCAAGTGTTGCTGACAGAGTCTATCACAAAAATTGTCATGAGTCAAATAAAATCTGTTTGATGGTTATGAAATTCACTATTTATAAGACCATTAGACAAAGTATTTTTCATAAAGATACGTTGGTAGAGTATCTAAAGACTACTTATGAAAAATTCACAAAATTAGAAAAGACTCATAAGGCTATTACATTTCTTGACTGGATAATATACGCTATAATGAGGGGCAACTTTATGCAATCCATGGCAATAGTTTTTTTATTAAAAAATTTATGAAATTATAAGAATTTTTATTTATCAATTTTAATAATAGTATTAAAATTTTAATTTATATTAATAGAATAATATTAAAAATAAAATTTGTAATAAAATATTTTCACAATATTATTATAGAAATAAATTAATTCTAACAAAAATAATTTATTACAATGTTTAAATAATAAATTAAGGCTCACAGTTCTGATACGCATGTGACTGATTTGTGTATCAGCAAAAAAGATATGACACAAATAATGAAATTTAGTAATTCAAAAAAGAAAAATTATTTTAAAGAAAGCACAACAATTGAAAGTGAAAGGATTTATCTATTTCAAGTAAGTAATCTGACGATGTTGTTGGCCTAGAAAAAAAATCTCATAGTGCTGATGCGCAAGTAATTCCTGCGAAGTCATTTGATAATATATGTGTGAACAAGATGTTTCCTCTTTTTCCCTAAAAAACATTTCAGGATGTCACACTGACTAATACATTTTGATCATGTTAATTAACTAATATCCCGACACAAACTTTTAATGCATGATAAAGTAAATCTTATATTCTTAATAATATTATATCTTTTCAGTTACCATATAATATATTATTAAATATGAATAATATTTTATTAATTATTTATTTACATTATTATCTTATTTAATAATTATTAGTTCTAACAAAAATTAATTTAATAAATGTTTGTTAATATTTAATATATAGTATTTTCAAGAATATAACTTATCATTCAATATTTAAACATGAAATTAGTTACCAACTTTTCAAAACCTTTAGTATAAAACCATGAGAACATCACTTAATGACTTAAATTAAATTTCAAATTTTAATAATAAGTGACGGAGTATATCAATAAAACAGAAAAAAAAAAATCATACTTCAGTTCTTGTAAATAAATTCACTTCAATTTTGTTTCTTGTTTTTTATAACATTTTTTTTTGGTGAAAAGAATTGCATCACAAAATGTTGAGTTATTATTTGATGCAATACTTTTTAAGAATATATTTTGTTGAATTCATATGCATTTTTCTTTATTTTTATTTTCAAATAATTATACTTAATAAAAAGGCCTACAAAAATAAAACAAGATAATATTAAGTTACTATTTTAATTTACTATTTAATAATTACTAAAATCTAAATATATTATACTTATTTATTATTTAGTTTCAGTAAAATAGATTATATATAAATAATAACTATTAGCTATATACTTATTGACAAATTAATCCTTATTATTACATAATTTTAAATTACTTTTATTAGAATTAATTCATTTCTATAACAATATAGTAAACTTTTTTATTATGATTTTTTTTAATATTATTCTATTAGCATAAAGTAAATTTTTATACTATTATTTAAATAAATAAATAAATAAAATTTTAATTATTTTATATAATTTTAATTAGAATTTATATAATTTTATAAATTTTTCAATTAAAGAAAAAAAAAAAAAAAAAAGGAATGCCATGGAACCTATGGCGTCAAAGGCTAGCACCATGTCTTCACTGGCTGCGTGGGGATATTCCATGCAACCAAGGGTTAGTTCAATAAATTTTTTTATCAAAGAAATTTTTTTTTTTGTAATTGCATGTATTTATATGATGCAAATGTAAAAGGATTTGTCAGAAAAAATTACTTTTATTGCACATTGATACTGTAACCCCTTCTAATTAATTTATAAAATATACTAAAGTTTTCAATTATAAATTATTTAGAAGCAAAAATTAAGATAAATAAATCAAAATTTCTAAAACATAGTCATGTGATTATAAAGAAGTGAGAATAAAATTCTCAATCACATAAAAGTACATATATGATACTTGAAATATTCATGGAATATAGTGTGACTTAGAATCAAAATTTTTATAGAATATAAATGCATATCAAATATCATAAAAATAGCATATATATATTATGATTTATGGCACTAACAAATATATGGCAACTAGAGGTAGACAATGTCCTCTATCATTAGGCATAGGAAAATTATATTTGGGTTATTCTAGTCTCATGAATCCCAGCATATGATTGGCATACCCAACCGATTGAATCTTATGAACCTCAATGTATGACACCTAACCAGTAGGTGCAACTTCACCTTTAGCTAAGTTGTCCTTAGTGGGTACCCAAAACAAAGTCAGGCAATACAATCTTTGTCTCAATATGTCATCCAATCCTATGTGGTCAAGGTTAGACTAGTTTAAGAGAGAACTATAGGGTTTTTCCTTTTTCTAAATTCGTCCTCAAAACACTTATGTACTTTTTGGTGGTAGTATCTTAAAATTTATGTGTTCTTAGTTTCCACTTTTACAAGTCTAGATTGGTTCAGGAGCCTTCCATATATATTTTGGTTTAGGATGTTCCAGCAATGATACATTCTTGCCCATATCTAATTTTATGAAATCATTTAGACAACACTACCTACCATAAAACTCAAAATTCAAGTTGTAGTGCAAGGAGTGTAACAACCTTATTTTTCCTATAACCATTTAGACAGCAAGATCTGCCATAGATTTCAAGATTCATGGGATGTAATGCTTTACTAAGGAAGAAAATAGTCCAAAATAGATGTAACTTCCTAGTATTTTTAAGCCTATTATAATTGGAAATATAAATTTATTAGGAGTATATTAAATGTATACAAGACCTAATTAAGTGAAAGTTAATTCTGGCAAGGTAACATACAATTAATAGTTAGCCTATAAGAATTTAATGTGCCAAGAAAATTGTCATGACCCAAAATCACTAATTATGGTTAGTGTATAGACTAGACCACCCTAGCCTAGCAAGCCTGAAATAACACTCTCACAAGGTTCAAGAAAGTATTAATTAAACAAATTAAGCACATAATTCAATGAGTTTATTGGAGGTTGCCTAAAATCCAACAACACCTCCCTTGAAAATATCATGTTTACCTAAACTTATACTGCTAGTTGTACTCCAACAATATTACCATCAAAGTAAACAATACTAGCTTAATAATCTTTCAATAAATATTTAATATAATATAGTAAGATCACAACCTACACAAGGCTTATAATATTCATAACATCCATACAACCCCAAACAACTTGACTTTTGGTAGCCACCACCCTCGAGTTTGATATACACTACAACTAAACTAAAATGACATACGAAAAAGTCAACTACCAATGACTTAGTGAGCGCATAAATAACAAAGTGTAAGTGGAAACAATAGGAGCTTAGAGTTAAAATTACCATTTCTAAACTTTATAATTTTGTATAAAATAGGTATGAAGAAAAGAACCAGGATCATTATACCTGTATCCCTTTACCTGATTCATCTCAATAATTCATATATGTTTCTCTTTGCTAAATACGTTTTAATACCTTATACATATATTCCTTTACCGGATACATCTCACTATATCATACTTGTATCCCTTTACTGGATACATCTTAATATCTCATACCCATATTCCTTTATCGAATACATCTCAATATCTCATACCTGTATTCCTTTACCATATATGTCTCAATAATTCATACTCGTATCCCTTTATCAAATACGTCTCAATATCTCACACCTATATCCCTTTACCAGATACGTCTTAATAATCCATCCCAACTAGGTGCACCAAGGTTGTTACCCTCGCTAACGACTATGTGGTTCTTACCTGAATTCTCATTCAACCTTTTAATCTTTTTTTAAAACTATTAAATATAAATAAATGCTTAGAAAAAAATCATATATAAAATAATACAACATTAAAGAAGATAAAATTACATGAAATATTACCATCAACTTATAAGTAAAATGAATAATTAAAGTCAAGAGTTCCACTACAACCTTATATTTTCGCATATACTCTTAATACCATTTTAATATCATATAGTGTTCCAATATCTACACTTTGTACTTCTCAAGTAACAATTGCTTATCTCATTTGCAATAGCTCTTCTAAATAAATAACTTTATTTATTGTCATATAGTATATATCTATATATATCATATATCTCTAATCAAAAGGTTTGAAAATCATGAATTTTTCCCCCATACGACACGAAGCATGGAAAAAGCAAATGAAAGTTGGACAAGAAAATTAAATCATTTGTTAAAAATGAAATGTGGTACTTTGCTAATTATACATTCACCAATAAGGGTTGATAGTAGAGATCCCTTATTCTTACAGCACAACCATGATTGAAGAGGTATTTACAAAGCTACATCTTACACAATCTAAAATATAAATGCTTCTTCCACAACCCCTCTTTCTCTTCTTTCTTCTCAGTTTCAAATGAGAAAATTAAGAAATGTTCATGTTATTTATACAAGTTTTCTAGGACTACGTAAATTAGTATTTGATACTATGCAAGTTACTATGTGGCACTAAGCAAATTACTATACTATCGTTATTTACTATGTAAAATTACTATGTTGTCAACAGTTTACTATGCAAGGTTACTATGTTATCGAGATATACTATTTATGTTTATTATGTTGCTGACAGTTTACTATACAAAGTTATTATGCTACTAATATTTATTATGTAAAGTTACTATGTTGTCTACAGTTTACTATGCTACTAATAGTGTACTACGCAAGGTTACTATGTAGCTAACATTTACTATGCATGATTACTATACTGCCAACAATTTACTTTGTAGGGTTACTATGCTGTTGATATTTACTGTACAAAATTACTATACAGCTAATAGTTTACTATGTAAGTTACCATACAGTCAATATTTACTATATAATTTACTATGCAATCGACATTTAATATGCAAGTTACTATGTAGCACTATGCAAATTACAATGCAACTCACAATTTGTTATTTAATGTCAAAAGTATATTTTTATCTTAGTATATATATATATATCTTTAATGTTATTCTTAAAATCATCTTGAGTTTAACTACAAGGCTATCTATTATTTATACCTTATAAAGATCATATATCTTGAATTACTTATATTTTTAGGATATATATACATATATATACATACATATATAAAGCAATTAAAATGGCAATTAAAATAAAATTTAAGTACTAAAAAGAAAGGAGAAAATAATGTTGAAGGTAGAAATTATAATTTTAACATTTTTATTAGGGACTAAACTAAAAAGAAAGATATCATTTACAATAAAAATATAATTTTAACCATTCCATAGTAACTAGAATAGTAAATAGTGGCAAAAACGTGTTTGGATACTATTTACATGGTAAACTGTCGAAAAAAACATATTTTGATACTATTTGCATAGTGCCAAATAATAACTTGCATGGTAACTTGAAAAATCTCTATATAAAGCACAGACCATTCATATTTTTCTCATTCAAAGAAAGAGAAAGAAAGAGGTCATGGAAGAAGCATTTCAAATTTCTGACTTCTGTGAGAGGTAGTTAGTACTCTTATTCTCTATATACCTATTTAGAATTGGATTATAAATATATTTCAGTATGTCTTGCTATGTATGCATTTGGTTAGCATTGTTCATCTATACATTACCAACTCTTTAGCTTTTTAAACTGACCATAATGATGAATTGGCTAATATTATGACATGTTGACAATCATGACGATAATATGATGAGGTAGGCATAAGTATGGGACTGTTGTTACAAGAGAAACCAAATATGCATTAAGTTACATAGCCCAGATTAAGACCCCTAGTTCTTACAGTATGCATGATAATGATGCTTGTACATTCTGAATAAGGTACATGACTACTGAGATTTATAACCTCACCTAAGTTGATTAACATTTTTCAAGTGAGCATTCCTACAAAGATAGAGGAAGCAAACCATGTGATAGAATATAGAACTAAGATGCCAATTGTTGTTTATATTTTATTATAAGGATGATGTGTATAAAATGTTGTATTACGTGACTATTATTAATCTATTTGTATTTATAAATATATTTTCATATAAATTGTTTAGTATATTTTTTATGAATATTTTTAATATGCATTGGTTCGGATAAAATATCTAATGGTCTTATTTTGATATGGATTTTATATTTTTTTAGAAACTAGTCATTTAAGAGTATTGAATTATTTTATACAAAAAATTCTACATACTATGCATATAATGGTGGAGGAATCCCATTTAATAGAATGAGCAAAATAAGACACTAAAATGAAAACTAAATGGTACCTTTATGGAGTTCTATGGACCTTGTACATGTAAGACTATGGCAAGCTATATTGTTTACATGACTAATTTAGATCCTATGAGTTCCTTAGCAAAGAAATTCGTCCCATAACTCCTGAGATCTATGGCACAATTATATCACCTAAATGGTCACTGGAAAGTATGGTTACTACATTTTATTGTACCTCAGCCTAAGATTAAAAGTCTCAAATCTTGGGTAAGGGGGAATGTTTTTCCCACCAAGAACATTCTGAAACATAAACCATGCCAAAGGCTCCTGGTGTTGAAATAGGCTAGCATCCAAGAGGGGGTGAATTGAGTGTTTATAAAAATTTTAGATAAAAAGAAAAAATCTTTCCCAAATTGAAAACTTGAAGCAAAATGATTTTCAATATATAAGTATGAAAAGTAATAAATAACACAATTAAATTGCAACAACAAGAGAGTAAGGGAAGAGAGAATGCAAACTAAGCTTATCCTAGTTTGGCTCCAACCCAAGCTTATGTCCATTTCTAAAGCAAATACTTAATATTTTCCTCTAACTTGCAATCCATTACAAATCTTCAATAATACTCCCCATAAAACCAAACTTTCTTCAAGGAAAGCCTTTCCTTGAATTTAATCTCTCCTTAAGGAATATCTTTCCTTGAAATAACAAATCTTTTTAAGAAGAAAATACTCACAATAAAACTCTTAAAAGAGCAAATAACACAATTAAAGCTCAGTAGTTGAAGAATTAGCAATAATAGAAATATTTGAGAATATGAATCACTCAAGATGTTTTTCACTTTGTTTCTTGGGATTTCTAAACTTTTGAGACATGTATTTATAGCCCAAAAAAGAAAGAGAACCATTTGAAGTCAAGGAGAAATTCAAATTTGTACAACTTGATTGTTGGAAGTAAGTAGCGTCATTTGTTAACTCCATGGCCATCCTCTATTCCGTAGCCGCATCTTTAAGGGTAATGGTGGTTAGAATATGAGGATTCAAACTCAAAGTAGTCAGAGGATGAATCCAAATAATTGTAGCAAACACGGGAAAAAACATGGTGATAGACCTTGTATGGTAAGGCAATGAGTGTGTTATAATTGTAGCTAGCATGGACATTTTGCAAGATCATAGAAATAGAAAAAAAAGTTAGTGCTAGAGGTTAGACCACAGAACCAAGGCCAAGTTTTTGTACTTTCTCAACATAAGGCCATTCAGTCTCCTCTTTCAATCCAAGGTATGATCATGATCAATGATACTCTTGTAAAAGCATTGCTTGACTCAGGTGCTACATATTCATTTATTGCATATGACTATGCTTGTGATATGAGTTTGAAAATGAATACCTTACCATATGATTTGTTTATTTCTACTCCTATAAAAGCACATGTCATTACTTCTTATGTCTGTTTAAATTATAATGTAAAATTTGACAATCAGCATACTACACTTGACATGATTTGTCTTCTTTTATCAGATTTTGATGTTATTATTAGCATGGATTAGTTATCTGCAAATAATGCTCTCCTTAATTGTTCTAGAAAATTTGTTTCCTTGCCTGCTTGTATATATGAATTTGATTCTTCAATTGAGCTATCCTACCTATCCACAACCTAGGCTGAGCGATACCATAGGAAAGGTTGTCAAAGGTTCTTAGTCTTTTTTCTCTATAGGCTGAGGTTGAAGAAGGTACAGATACTTGTTATTATGGATTACCATGAAGTATTCCTAAAAGAACTTAGCAGTCTACCTTCTAATAGAGAAATTGAGTTTTCTATTGACCTAGTGCCTGGTGCAGGTCCAATCTCTGAGGCCCTATATAGGATGGCCCCAGCAAAATTAGTAGAACTTAAGAAACAAATAGAGGAACTATTGAAAAAAGGTTTTATTAGACCAAGTGCATCCCCATAGGGAGAACCTATAAAGATGGGAGTCTCAAGTTATGTATTGATTACAGAGAATTGAATATGATGACCTTCAAGAATAAGTATCATTTACCTTCAATAAATGACCTTTTAGACCAATTGGTAGAAGGCTCTATCTTTTATAAGATAGATTTGAGATCAAGGTGTCATCAGTTGAAAATTAAAGCTGAAGATGTCCCAAAGACAGCCTTTAGGACTAGGTGTGAACACCCCACCCGAATTAACAATAATAATAATCATGGTAATAATAATAAATAGAATTAAAAAATTCAAAAAAATAATAATAATAATAATTAATCAAAACAAAATTGCAAAAGGCAAAAAAAAAAAAAATAGAAGTAATATGGAAAAAACCAAATATGAGAACCAAAAATAATAAAAAGAAAATTCAAGATATATGTTTGAAGAAGAGACATGGCAATCATCTTGCAAGGAAATAAAATGAACAAGGCCACATACTTGAAATGGAATTGCAAAACACTCTCACTTGCTCACACTCACACACTTTCATATGCTCATTTGCTCATATATGCTCACTTGCCCTCACACACATAACACACATCACTCTCACACACTCACACTCTCACTCATGGACACACCTCTTCACACACTCACACTCACACTCTCACATGCTCATTTGCTCCCATATGCTCACTTGCCCTCACACACATAACACACATCACTATCACATACTCACACTCTCACTCACGGACACACATCCTCACACACTTACACTCACACTCTCACACACTCTCACCCACGGACACACACTGTCACCCACTCCCACATGCATACACTCATGCACACACATGCACAAGAGGAAAAAGGGGGACAAAAAAGCAAGTGGGAGTTGGTTCTGCAGTGGAGGCAGAAAGTGGAGTGGCTGGTGCAGAGAAAGGAGAGAGTGGCGTGGCTGGAGATGGCAGAAAAAGGAGGGGACCGTGAGCAGCAAGGGGGTGGCTGGAAGTTGCAGAAAAAGTAAGGAGAAAAGGGAGCAACATGGCAGAAAAAGGGAGGTGGCGCTGGAGTATAAAGGAGAGCAACAAACCAAGAAAAAGAAGAAGGCTGAAGTATAAAGGAGAGCAACGTAACCAAGAGAAAAACGGGCTGAAGAGAAGAAGGCTGGAGTATAAAGGAGAGCAACGTAACCGAGAGAAAAACGAGCTGAAGAGAAGAAGGCTGGAGTATAAAGGAGAGCAACGTAACCGAGAGAAAAACGAGCTGAAAAGAAGAGGGAGGAGAGGAGAGAAAGAGCAACGAACCGAGAGGAAAAATGAGCTGAAGAGATGAGAGGAATAGCAACGAACTGAGAGGAAAAAGAGAGCTGAGGAGAGGAGAGAAAGAGCAACGAACCGAGAGGAAAATGAGCTGAGAAGAAGAGAGAAACTGAGAGCTGAACGAAACCAGAAAGTGAGACAGCAACGTGAGGGAGAAAAAACGAACCAGAAACTAAGAGGGAGAGGAGCTGAACGAGGCAGAAACCGAAAGGAGGAGAGGTGGAGTCGTGGTGCAGAAAACCATGGAGAGAAATGTCCAAATCTTGGAGAGAAAAGGAGCTGAAGTTCAGGCCATCCAAGGAGCAGAAAATGGAGAGTTGGATGCCAAAATGATAAGCAGAAACAAAGAGGTCTGAATGCAAAACAAAGTGGCAGCAAAGGGATAGATAGAAGCTGAACCATGTAGGAGAAAAAACTCTATTTTGAGCTCAAAAAACAGAGGTAAACAGAGGAGAACTTAGGGAGCACAAGTAAAAAGAGGAAGTGTAGAGAAGAAGGGAAGCTTTCAGCCCTTGCCTTCCAGCCGAGGAGCAGAGACACGTGAAGCAGAATTTCCAGCACTGAAGCCAACCAGAATTTCCAATGAAGCTGTCCGCCATTTCTGCTCACTTCCAGCCGAGACCAGCTACTTTGGGGCTGTTGGAGGTCCATCTACCATAGGTGAGTGAGGAGGAGAAGGTCATTCTTCATTGGAGCACAAGGGAGAGGCTGAAAACGCACAGGTATGGTTGCACGGGCTGCTTGGCTGAGATTTCTACATGTTGTCACTGTTCATACGAGTTGCTTCAAGACAATCTCATGCATGTTGCACTGTTCACGCGTTTTAATATGAGGTGCTACTGTTCATTTGCTTAAACTTGTTTTAGTTTTGTTTATTTCCATTGTTTAAACATTAACTTTGATTAATTATTGCTATTACATATAAAATTAGCGTGTGAGAATTTTGTTCTTCTTGATTGCCAGGGATTATGTGAGATTTTAATCTCCTTAAATCCTTGCAATTAATTAAATAATTGGAAGGCAACAATAATATTAATGAAATATTAATGAAGGAATGGTGAAAAATAATTGAATGATAATTAATAAATATTGTCATGATGGATAAAATTATCGCGTGAGAATTTTATTCTCCTCGATTACCGGGGGTTATGTGAGATGTTAATCTCCTTAAATCCTTACAACTAGTTGAATAGTTGAAAAGTGATAATAATATTAATGAAATATTAATAAATAAATGGTGAAAAAAATAAAGGAATGACAATATATATTAATGAAATATTAATGAAGGAATGGTGAAAAATAATTGAATGATAATTAATAAATATGTCATGATGGATAAAATTATCGTGTGAGAATTTTGTTCTCCTCGATTACCGGGGATTATGTGAGATATTAATCTCCTTAAATCTCTACAATGAACTGAATAATCGAAAAGCAACAATGATAGTAATGAAATATTAATGAGTGAATGGTGAAAAATAAATGAATGATAATTAAATATTAATTTTGATTAAATCATAATAATAATAATCAAAATGTCTGCTTTAATGAACTGTTTCCTGTTATTTGCAAAAATTGTCGTGCGAGAATACTGTTCTCCCTGATTACCTGGGATCGCGTGAGATTTTAATCTCCTTAGATCCCTGAAGTTAGCATATCCTTTTTTTCAAACAAAAAAAGAATAATAAATAATAAATAATCAACAGATTTGCTTTAATTAAACATTTCCCATTATTTACGAAATTATCATGTGAGAATATCGTTCTCCTCGATTGCGTGGGATTATGTGAGGTTCTAATCTCCTTAAATCCCTATAATTAATTCCGAAATAATAATAATATTAATAATAATACAAAAAATAAATAAATGGACAATAATTAAATATTAACCTTGATTAAATATTTATATAAAATGAATTGTGTGAGAATACCTTTCTCTCCTCGACTTCCCGGGCTCGTGTGAGATTTTAATCTCCATAGAACCCGAAAATTAGCATATATTCGTTCAAAGATAAATAGATAAACAAATAAATAATAGCACTTGAATTAAATTATTTACCAATAATCAATAATAATAATAATCAATATTTACCAACAATAAATTCAAAAGTTCAAAAAAATAAATATTCCTTTCGTTATAAATCATGCATTAATTCCCGAAATATGAACTCCCAAAACTCAAAAAAATAATAATAATAAAAAATCGACAAAAAAATTTAAAAGAGAAAATGGGAAGAGATCAGGAGAATAAGGTTAATTAGATTGTAGTAAATTAAAACACATAAACCAAATCTCAATTCTGTTTTGTTTACAATGATCTGTCTTAATTAAAATCCTCCTATTCTCATAACAAATCAAAAAACCACCAACCTGCAAAACATGCCTTTTGGTTGAACTACGTGGACTTTGATCCCTATCGCAGGGTACGTAGGCCCTAGGCTCTAATCCTAGGTCAAGTCCGCCCTTTGTAAATATCCATCTATTTGCATGCATCCTCGCTTTTTTTGTCTCCTATGTCTAATATGCATCCATATCAATAAAAGGGTAATTGAGATTAATTAAAGGCCATATTTTATTTCAACTGACTAGTTTAAGGTAACCGTCCTTATGGGCGGGTGTTGTGGGGTGCCTAACACCTTCCCCACACTCAAATAGACTCCCGAACTCATCTCTGGTTTCGCAGACCATTCCGCCTTTTTCGTCTTGTTTTAAATTGGTTTTCCAAAGTTTTCCATTAAAAATTTTGGTGGCGACTCCAAACAAATTGATTTTCAAAATTCCGTTTTTGGGAATCGGTTTTAAACATTTTATTCTATTCCGCCGAAAGGTCGGTTACAACAGTTTGGCGACTCCACTGGGGACATGTTCGAGAGTCAAGCCTGTTTAATTAGTTAGTTGAAATAATATGGCTTCTTGTTATCTTGAGTACCCTTGTCGTATTTTGTTTAGTTTAATGGTTTGTTCTTTTTTTGGTGTTTCTTGTTTATTTAGCTCTTGTGGTCATATGATATGCCTGTATGTTTTTATGTATTTGCTATTTATTTTCCTATTTGTATAGGTGTATTTCTTCTTTTTCAATCATATAATATGCTTAAAGTTCCTTAGTTACCATGTAATTTCGTTAGTTTATTTGTAATACGTATGTCAAGATAGATAACATGCGGAATAGAACCTTAGGATAGACGACCTCTATTTATGTTATAAGCTCTTGTTTTCTCTTGCAATTCGATTGTTTGATAAATAAAGGTTGGATAAACTGTCGGTTTAGAGTTTTATATGCTCCCCTCCCATCTTATGCACGTTGACACTCTACCTCACACACTTTTGGGCTCTATTCCCGGGTCCTCGATTACCCTAGGTTAGTAGGGGTTTTTAACGGTTTTCTTGTGAAGCTTATCGCTTCCCGAGACTACTGTGAAGACCTCGCTCAGGTTGTGTCTCGCTCTATGGATTTGATTGGAGTGGGATTCTATCCTCTTTTAGTCTAATTCATGTCGCGAGATCCTCACTTTCTTGAGTGGGGACAATCTGAGGACCAATAACACTCTAAGATGCTAGAACTACCCCCAAACCATGCACCTTAGTGGACCACCTTAATAGATAACCTTCTTAGAACCTATCGTCTTTAGGGTACCATTCCCACACATAGGGTTGGCCCAATTTAGGACACCAAGGATCATGTTACACTCATATTTTGCATGTCAACATATCATTCATGGCATGATTACATTTTTTTTTCAAAAAAAAGAGAAAAGAAAAAACTTGCATGGGGTATTGAATTATCACAACATTTCCATTTTAACGTGTTGTTAGCCAAGCGAAATGAGCTACAATTGAAAACTTCAGCAGTGTGGTAAGATTTGCCTAATTGATGGAGTTGGGAGTTTTTGAAAATCAATAATTTCGAGGAAAGTAATACGTTAATAGGTTACCTGGTTCACTTATTTAAGCCTCGTCCACGTGAGGATCTATTTCTCCTTAGGCTGAGAGTTATAGTTGCTATTCCCAATGGATCAATAAGGTCTTTGGCGATTAGTAATGGAGAAAGTGATTAGTAATCTATTGATTAAATAAATTGTGTGCTCATTTCGTTTTGTTTCTAACCCATGGATTTGTTACAGTGAACTGTCATTTTCATTACTTGGCATAGAGACATGAAGGACTCATCGGACACCACACAACCACAAGACACAAGCTCGACAGAAATGGCCTCATCTAGAAAGAGAGTTAACGTGAAGGTAGAAGTTGAATCAGTAGAAAGCTTAATTATTATGAGTGAGAAGCTCAGAGGGGAACAACTCCATCATTTTCAAAAGGACTATGGAGATATTTTGGAGTTGCTATCAGTTCCTATCCAACCCGATGCTCTTGTAGCCCTAGCTCAACATTAGGATGATTCCTTAAGATGTTTCACGTTTCCAACTTTCCAGCTTGCGCCCACGTTGGAAGAATACAGGGGATTGATGAGAATGCCTATTACTAAGGATACCCCTGTCTACTTGTACCCCGGACATCTCCCCTCCAAATGGGTTATAGCCCAGATTTTAGGGGAGGAACCTACACGAGTACAAATATGTCGTTCGGGTGCAACAGCAGGATTATCCAGAAAGTATTTAGAGAAAAAGTTGGAAGCTTTAGCTGAGAAGGGGAACTAGGTTGTTTTCAGAAGAGTGCTTGCTTTAGCAGTATATGGGCTAGTATTATTCCCGTCAGCAGTGGGTGTAGTTGATCTGGCAGCGGTAAGTGTCTTGTGGATGGTAGAGAATCACCGCGTGAATCCCATACCAGCACTGCTAGCTGAAACATTTTTGACATTAAGTTTTTGTCATAGAGAAAAGAAGGGGAAGTTGAAGTGTTGTTTACCACTTTTGAATATATGGTGGGTTAACCATATCTATGGCAGGGAATATCAACTTGGCATAAAGTTTGACACCGTTCATCACCCAATCTGACATTATGTCCATCGCGAAGGGTCAGCTCCGCTACAAGCAAGAATGAGTTGTGACCAATGGATTAAGAAAATAGGGGAACTTAAAGATACCACTATTTGGTGGAAGCTCTCTTAGTGGGAAAGCGAGGATATTATATACTGTTGTGGATATTTCCCTAATGTTCCTCTCATGGGCGCCAGAGGATGTATTAATTATAACCTCGCGGTTGCTCACTGCCAATTCGCATATGAACAGGACATCCCATCTGAAGAGGTTGTGCGAAGGGTCAGCTTCTACTACACTGATCCCCTAAAGATGGAAATGATCCAATAGATAAGGGATGCATGGGGCCGTGTAATGTGTAAAGGGAAGTTTAAGTTAGGGAAACGTGTCGTGGCAACCACAAAGCAATATGAGATTTGGCTCCAGAAAAGGACTGGGGGGATCCATCCACCCCTAGGATCTCATAACCCCT
Organism: Delonix regia; assembly: GCA_037074485.1. NCBI lineage: Eukaryota > Viridiplantae > Streptophyta > Magnoliopsida > Fabales > Fabaceae > Delonix > Delonix regia. The sequence continues at coordinate 28,039,019 of CM073455.1, forward strand.
TGTTGATTAACAATTTACGAGCGGTCAATGAGGGTTTAGCCAAACAATTAGAAGATAAAAAGGCTAAGCTGCAAAACCTGGAGGAAGTAAGCAAAAGACACTTGGAGAACTTATCTAAGTTACAAGAAAATGAAAGAGCAAAAAGGAGAAAGGAGTCGGAGATGAACACCGAGTTGAGGAAATTGAAAGAGGAGAATGACAAGTTGAAAAATACTATAAGAAGGATTCAAAAACGAGCTGAGGAGAGTAGCAAGAAGGTCATCCATTATCAAGCTCGATTGTCAAAGGCCACCAAAGAAAGAGACGTTTTAATGAGGAGGGAAGAAGAGCTCAAGTCTCATAGTAACCTCCAACAAGAAATTGATGTACTCACCAAATGGTTAGAAGAAAAGACAAGGGAGGTGATCAGTGTCAAGAGCGATAATGCAGTAGCCTAACTAAGTTTGCTCACTTTATTGCCATTAAAACTAAACACCTTTGATAAATTGGCTTAGACATATGTTAAAGTGATAGTTAGACTAAATGATGTGCCTAACAACATTATTTCATATAGGGATCCAAGATTTACATATAAGTTTTAGAAATCCTTACAAAATGCACTAGGTTCTAAATTCCATTTTAGCACTGCCCATCACCCTTAAACTGATATGGAAAGGAGGCCCCTAGAGTTTGAAATGGGCAACCATGTATTTCTTAAAGAGAGTCTAGTCACAAGTGTGGCGTGGTCTTTGAAATCTAAAAAGCTCAATCCTTGTTACATCGATCCTTTCTAAATTCTTAATCGGATAGGATCAGTGGTAGATAAACTTGCTCTTCCACCCAATCTTTCTCAAATCCATTATGTTTTTCATGTGTCATAACTTAAAAAGTATCAACCAAACCCTTCACATGTCATATAGCATGAGTCCATACATTTGCAAGACAATGTTTCATTTGTTGTGAAACCAGATTAGATCATTGATACCAAGGTTAAACAGTTTAGAAATAAGAACATCTACTTAGTTAAAGTGGTCTAAAAGGGATTATCATATGAATAAGCTACATAGGAGATCGAGGATGAGATGAGGAAGACGTACCCTCAATTTTATGAGTAAGGTATATATAATTTTAAGGGCAAAATTCCTTAAAGTAGGGGAAATTGTAACATCCTAGTATTTTTAAATCTATCTTAATTGGAAATATAAATTTATTAAGAGTATATTAAATATAATTATCTTTTAAAAGACTATACATACATTAAGTTTTAATTGTAGAAAAGTATTATATTTTTAGGTGATACAATAGACACTTAGGCAACATAGCTAGCCATAGTCTTAGTGTCCTCAACAGACATTTAGGAGGCAAAGCCAGTAATAATCTCATATGTAGATGGTTCATAGGGCCCTTTAAGCTCCTACTTAATCTCCTTTAACGTCTTGATTATCTCTTTTCCTCAAACGAGATTCCAACCATAAAGTGTGTAGAAATAGTCCATTTTTGCGAAGATTAGTTTTCTTCTCAAAATACCATATTGTCATCCCTTCATATAAAGTTGGTGTGCACAATAACATAAACAATTATAACACATGAATGAAAAGAAATTTATATAAGTATGCATAATGCACAAGAAATTCATATAATGAAGTCAAGCGTTATCATGTTTTACATTATATTTCCCTAGCTATTTCAAAATATCTTTCTAACCCCAATTGTCTCTAATTTAATCCTTCTTTGACTTTGAATGTACTCATGGTAGGTCATAAAATTTCAAAATACATGACTATAAGTAAAAAAGATTGATTATGTAGTTTCATGTTGTGTTTTAACTTCAAATGTATTTCTATGCCATAGCCAAGCCCTTTGCCTTTATATTGCAATGAAAACCCTTTCAAGAAGAAGAAGGTGGATAAGAAAAGAAAAGAAGAGAACATAGAATATGTTAAACCATGTTACCTTAATATGCCCTTTTTAGCAATTCACCTAAGTTTCCTTTCTCTCTTTTTAAATGCAAGTGTGGCACCAATGTGAATGATATGAGTGTGAGTGAGATAAGGAAGGGTAGGCATGGGGTAAAATGTGGCGTGCTGTTTGAAGAAGTGGGGTAGGGTTTGGGTATTTAAGGAGAATTCAATTGCTAGGATTTATGTTGAGCTTTTAGATTGTGTGGTTAAGATGTGATCTAAGTGGATCGTTAGGATTAAACCACACATTTTTTTATCCAATGGTTGTGATTTTATCTAAGTGGATGACTAGGATTTGATTTCATAATCTAATGATTAAAATTTGATACAAATGGGTGTCTAGGATTTAACCATGTGATTTTAATCCAATGGAGATGATTTAGTCTAAGTTTAAGACTAGGATTTGATCTCTTTAGTCTAATTGTTGTAAATTTATTCCTATGGATGACTATGATTTAATCATGTAATTTAATCTAATGATGATGATTTAATCTAAGTGTAAGGCTAGGATTTAATCTCTTTGATACAAAGGTTATAATTAATTCTAAATGGATGGCTAGGATTTAATCATGTGATGTTAATCCAATGGTTATGATTTAGTCTAAATGTAAGGCTAGGATTTAATCTTAAGAAATGGATGACTAGGATTCAATCTTAATTACAAAAAATCTAAAATTAATTATAAAGTGGGTCCCCTAGGTTAGGATGGCACCACTTATCCCTAGTGAAATTACCATTTTACCCTGGGTATTTTATGAATGACTAATTTGTCATTGTGGTCAAATTACCATTTTATGCCTAGTGGTCAAGACCCCTTATTGTTTATGTGTTACTTCTTAACTTCCTTTTATTAGGCTCTATTACTAGGATATGTTTACTTATATTGTGTTGTTAACAATATAGTTTGTAAGAGTTTTAGGTTTTTATTTAAAATCGTATCAGTCTTTTTCTTATCAGGAAGTTTTTTTGGGGTCTTAATGTCTTTAAAAAATTCTACTTTAAATATGATAAAATTCTACAAAAAATATGCTTCAGTTATTGCATATTTCTTATTGGCTTTCAATTTGTTTATATGCCTATATAAATATTCAAAATCTGCTTAAAGTGTGAAATTCAGATTTTGCCTCTAGCCTTCTAATTGCTTAAAATATAAATCACAATTATTCCATTAGGCCTTAAAAGTGACCTGTAAGCTATTCTCTTAATATGATTTAACTATTTATATTTATTCTTTCAAATTCTTTATAATTTCCTCTAAATAATCTAATTTAGCGAGTATTAAAAAGTACTAAATTAGGGATGTCACCGATACAATACTTTTTACTATAGTTGATTTTGATGATAATTATTTTTTCCTGTAGCAATAAGATTGAAAGGCCAATTTTTCTTCTTAGCTCTTTCTCAAAATTTTTCTGTTATTCTTTGTCATTGTATATTTAAGTTTTTTACTCTATAGATTTGAAGGATATAACCATTACTTTTCACAAAAAAGTCATCTTCCTTCTTAACACTTTGAACATTGGACATGAAAAGAGGAAAAAATAAGAAAAGTTCTTTCTTGGTAGCTCACAATTGGTGTGTTCTTTAACTTTTGAATACTTGAACATGTGTATGATCTTCAAAGATCTGAAGTAAAGAACCATCATACTTTTGGTCTAAGTGTTTTCTTCCATTTTTTTAATGCTTCTTCTTCTCTCTCTTTTAATGTAGCTCTCAATTGAAATTGTAAAGAAGTGTTTTGTACTTTTGAAGGCTTTGGCTTCACATGCTTGTACTTCAAGTTTGACATGTTTTGTGAAGCTATTCTACTTGTCACCTTTTTATAGCTTTGCAATGATAATGTACTTTTGTACTTAGTATCTTCTTTTTCTAACAAAGCTTTTGTTTATTGTTGTATGTTGGTTGCTCCACTTTGTCTTCTATTTGTCTTTTGTGATCTGAAGCTAAGAAATGGACATATGTTAACAGTTAGATAAATAGATAAAGGCATAATCCTAATGGCAGCTCCTAGATCCAGTGTATAGTTATTAAACTCTTTATCTCCAATAGTAAAGGGATAGAGGAGGAACCAGGATCCTTACACTTCATGGGTAGTTTGTAACATCCCTTAACTCACTATACATAGGATTGATGGAAGCGTAAATAAATACAAAAACCTACAAATATGATAAATATTTTGATTCTAACTTTAACTATCCCTTAACCCTTTAACAAGGATTTAATAACTGAAAAAAAAATAAATAAAACATAATCATTTGTTCTCATATAAGTCTAAATTATCATAGATAGTAGTTGTGGTTATAATACATTAAGTAATACAAAAATGATTAAGAATTCTAAATGCTATACAAACTATAATTCCCATAATATAACTCTAGGTCTTTATATAAATAAGAACTTCTTAATATGCTAATTCTTAGGTCCCACTTCCTGATTGGGTTCCTAGTTACCTAGAAATAGATATACATAAAAACATGAGATTTTGCAAACCCAGTAGTTAGCAGTTTAATAAAAATATTCTATTTCTAGCCCTTACACATCAAATCTGCATAAATCACACAAGAGAAGCTATACATATGATGACATGACAGGAAAACCCTTTATCCCTCCTTTGGGCCAAACCTAATGGGCCCTATATGGAAACCTTAACCCTTCACTATCCTATTCAGGGTTTCATGCTACCTCAAAATATAAAGGCCAATCATAGAGGGAACTTTGTGGCACCAAACATAACAGGTGCCTCCCTACTAGCATGCATATGCCAAACATATAAAACACATCACATGTACATAGCTATCAATAAATAAAACATTTCAAAGAAAATTAATATGTGTGAGGGAGAGGCTGAAAGCTACTTGTTTGAAGGTACCTTTTTACCTTCTGTTGTATATTTGCTTCCAAGACACCTAGGGATCTTATCTATTATAACAAATGAATTCTTAATAATGTACTCCCATCTAAAACTTTAAAATTAGTATCTCTAACACCTCCTTTTATTTAATTAATTTCCTTTAGAGGTTACTTTATTTTTTAGAAATTCTAATATCTTATTAGAAATTTGTGCTTACAAAAAACATAAATAAAGTCCTAACCGTAAATAATTAATATAACTAACTAATTAAATAATTCCTAGCAAAAAATGAGTAATAAGGTGAAATTGATTAAACAAATATACATCTAATAACTTACCTAATTAAATAATTAACTTTAACATTTTATAATACCCATACAATTTATATTTAGCTATTCGGCATCCATGGTAACCCTTTTCATGCTTACCAACATATATATATATATATATATATATATATAACATTTATTATTCTATATATTTTTTAAAAGCATAATGATAAGAAAAACTCACCAAATTCGTGCACTATTCTGAATAGATTTTTTAGGTGAAAAATATCACTTATTTTACTTTCATTTAGCCACTTTTCTTTCTTCTTTCTCCCTTGTTGACTTCTCCACTTACTACCTGCACCATCAAGGTTTTTCAGAGTCTCTAACTACCTAAAAACATACAAAAACAAGTGGAAAAGCTACTAAAAGTGTAAATATGAAAACTGCACTAATTTTTAGTTTCATTGCAGTTTGTTCTCTTTTTTCCTCCTTGCTTCTGCTCCTTTCTTTAACCCATAAGCACTAACAAGTTGCTTAAATTATTGCTTCATTTTTTTATGTGTGTTTGGTGTCTAATTTATTTTCTTTTGGTTTGTTTCGGTTTTAGTTAGGTCTTTTCCAATTTATTTTATTCCTTCAACCCTTCTCAGCCTTGGGAACTCCTAATGGTTGCTTGACACATGATTGAGCATCATTATAGTGCCACTTAGTGGCTTGTTTTCTCCATATTCTCTATTATGCGTTTTTAAATTTCTAGCTTGGTCTTGGCTAGGTTCTTAGCCCTATAACATCCCACTTACATTGTGTTGGAAGGTTAGACACATCTTTAACCAACCAAGGCAATAAAGGAGTAGGTTGCATGATGAATTTTTGGCCACCCATGCTTGTTTAGTTGGTCCCATTAATTCTTTTACTCTTGAAGTGGTGCCACCAAACAAATACATGTTCCTTTGTCACCTTACGCTTTTGCTTATTTTTTACTTATCTTTTGGTATGTGTGGACTATCATTAGGCATGACTATTTATTCCCTATTTTCTTATGCATACATATCCTACCACCTTGCTCTTTTCTTTAGTTTTGGTCTAGTATCTCCAACTAATTAGGCAATGAAACCATAATTTGTTAAGTCTTAAAAGTAAGTGGTCTTATGGTCATATTATTTGATATGGACCCGTAATACTTTCTATCTAATTAGGCCATTAGCATACTAATTTACTTAGAGTCATATATACCCTTCTCTACCAAATTAAGTCTTAATGCCTACTTAGAAACATAGGTAACTACATTATTTGATATAGGGATTTAGTTACCTTTACAGTTACTTGTAAAATCTTCATTATTTGATTTTAAATTATGTTAATGCTACTTCCTGTATACTTGACCAAGTTATGCTTTACCAACCATGCTTTAGTTTATTAATCAATTTGACTCTAATGAAATCATAATTTGATTCCAATGAAATCATAAATTATTATTATTATTAGTAGTATTATTATTATTATTTTTCTAATTTGGGTGAATTATCATAGTAAACTTGGCCTAATCTTATATGAACATATCATATTATCTTATAGGAAATTATAACCTTAACATGTTAATTTTGAATAACACTTTCTTCTTAAATAATCTTGTTGGTTAATCTAAGCTTAGTTTACATGTCACATAATTAACCTAAAAATGTCTTTTACGAAATTAAAGGAATCTTAAGCTAATTAAGATCATATAAAATTTCCAACACATATGGGCCTTACTTCATTTGTATATATATATATATAGCTTATAGATCTTGAAATTAACTAAATCTTCATTCACAATATAACAAACTAAGCTAATTTTAAATTAAAGAACTAATGACTTTGGTGACTATAAATGAGTAAATAAATAAATAGTCTATCATAGAAGTTGCTAAGGTCCTTGTATATTTCTTTAAAATAGGAAAATATTTCTAAAACTTTTCCTTTTTTTTCATTTTATTGACATCATCGGCTTTTTATGGGTATTACATAGTTTCTTTTGGAAAATGGCTTACACTTGTTCTATGAGTTTCATAAATGCATTGCCCTTCAGTTTTCTTTTACTAGTACATAGATTTTTCAAGAATTTAGCATACTTAGGCACTTGTTTGATTGCCCCAAGTGAACAAAGATTGATTTGCACCTTTTTCAACACATCCAGAATTTCCTTTTCTGACTTCTCCTTCTCAAACTGAGTAAACCCTTGAGGTAAAGGAGGAAGTTTGGCACTCTTTTGTTAAGTGACATTAGGCTTTTTATGCAACACACCACACAACATTGGTTTTAGTCTTGAGAAGGTATAATTATTTTTGAAGAATCATGAACAAGCAATTCATCCTTTTATGCAATGTCTATGGTTGATTTCTTATTAGAATAAGATTCTAACTCATTATCACTCAAAAGAGTAACGACACTAGCGTTTTGGATATGTGGCTTGAGTTATGGCTGTGAGGGTATCTTGTTAGATATTTGAGATTCCAACTTGTTCAGTGATGTAGCCAACTAACCACTTTGAATCTCCATTGCTTACATACTTGATCTTGTCTCATGTTAGAATTAAGACTTAGTTTGTTGTAGTTAGTTATGATTTAACGTCATAGTTTTCATCATTCCTCCAATGAAGAATTGAAGTTCTAAAAGTTGGTTCATTAAAGCCTTTGTATAAAATGTTGCTTTTACTAGAAACTAGGAGGTTTGAAATGAATTCTTTTATAAGAATTACCTTGATTGATTTCCCATTATTGTTATGGTTGGCATTGATTACCAACCAAAAGAGCAAAAGTAAGTTAGTTCTTAATTGACGTTGCTTGTTAGGATCTTCTCCAGTTAAGCCATATAATTTGGGGAGTAAGTTGATAAATCCCATTTTGACTTCAAAGCCCCATTCCACCATTGGGTTTTGGATATATTAAGGTTCCTAGTTAGTTCTAGTTGAGCAAGTTCTTTCAAGGTATAGTTATTGTTATTTAGAGTCATTTCTAAACAAGTGAAAAGAAAGGAAGAATTAATGAATATGGTCTAAAAAGAAAAGAAATTAAGAAGAATAAGAATAATGGAGACAAAAAAAAATATAACTTTAAATTAAATAAAAAAATAATCCAATTAAGATGTAATTCCTCAACAAAGGCAATGAATTTTAATAGGTTGTTACACTACCAAAATTTAAACCCTATTCAATCTTGAAAGTTTTCTAGTAAAGCATTAATATCATGCCCAAGAGGAATTCATTCAATTGGTTTCTTTAGAGTTGGTTAAGATTTAATTTAAAACAAAACTTTAAAAAGTAAGAAAACTAAGATGCAATGTCACTTAGGACGATAATGCAAATGGACTGGGTGTTGATTGAAATTTTGGAAATTAAAATGCAAAGCAAAACAACTAAGAGAAGGAAACAATTGATTTAAATGGATTGATCAAATGATAATAAATCAATTAAGAGATTGCTTCCAAGACTAAGACATGTATGTTCAAGTTTTGATTATTATGTTTTTAAATTCTCACTAAGTCAACAATTTGAATAGCTAGAATATCCAATTATCTTACTTCCATAATAGTTAGGCTTGAAAATTTCTAAACCTGAATGTAATTGAAAATTAACTTAAGGAATGTCCATTAAATTCAATTAACAACTGCAATAGAAAGCACAACCGTACAAGAGTTTTCAGCATGGTGTAGAACTTCTGCTTTAGGTTATATTTTTCTTAAAATTAATAAATCCTTTCAATGATTAACAAGTTGCTACTTTGATTTAAAATCATATGATGCATACAATCTAAATTAGCAATACATCATATTAATAACAAGCTTAGATGGCCAAACCAAACTAGTAAAAACATAATCATTAACAATAACAAAAACCATTAGAACTTAGTTTGAACTTAAACATAATAATATCAAACTAGAAGCAAAACAAAGTCTTAGGGTTTTCACATCATCCTTAACCTTAAAGAAAATTAACCTAGCATTAGGAAAAGCAAAACTCCAATGGAAAAATAAATTATTAAAAAGAAGTAGAAGAGAATTTTGAAAAAAAAACTTGTTTGAAAGACAATCAAAGTATACATAGCTTCCATGATTATATCTTTAAAACTATCTTCTTCTCTTATAGAATCATGAGATCCACAAAGTGTAGAATCCTCCAAAAAAGTACAAGTATGAAAAAATGTGTGTGTGTGTGTGTGTGAGAAAGAGAGAGAAAGGATGAGAGCTTGATATATCCTGAGAGGGCTGACATATGATCTATTTATAATGAGAAAATAGGGTAGAGGCTCATACTAGAGTTTATGAAACTCTATAAGTTAGGATAATAGCAATCTAAATGACAATTAATCATCCTTTAGCCAAAGTCAAACTCTAAAAATGTCACTCTCCCTCTTTTGGTCATTTATTAAGGAACTAACACATGTCTAAATTAAGAAATCTAAGTTCAAATCAATTGAAAATCTTATAAAATATAAACTCCTAGTTGAATCAGGACTTGTTGGATTTCTGAGCAACCAATAGTGAAAATTTCATAGCTCTCTTTGTAGACCTCAAAAACATTTAATTTCAAAGCCATTGGAAAATAGATATTTTAGGCTTCAATTTGGACTCTAGAATTACTATTTTTGTATTCAAATGAAGGAGATATGCTCTAAAGAATTTGGACAAATTTACTTTCACACACAAGTTACTACATAAGATTAAAAACTTCAAATACTCATATCTCACGCCTACCTTGTTAAAATTGTGCAATGTTATACTTTTAGAAAGCTATGAATGTCTTCTTTCATCTCTTTTAGAATATCTTAATTCTCAATATGATAGAAGAAGTTATGACTGAATGAAGTAACATTATCAACAGGCATTTCAACACTTCACCAAATCATTTAAATTTGTTTCCAAATGCTCTAATTCATCTCCAAACTGCTATCTAGCACATATAAATAGCAAAGTAACACCTATAGATAAGTGTATAAATAGCAAAGTAACACCTTTCATTTTATTTCATGATTATGCTTCCATGTCTAACTTTCATTTTCCTTATTCGATGCTATGAATCTCATGGCGGAGACAAATATAAAATTTTCAACTCTACAATTGTGTGTATATATATGATATGATATGTACAGATAAATAATAACATGATGATAATTGATATTACTAAATTATTTTAGTTATTGCTATTGTGGAAAGCACTTGGTATATGAGAAGTGCAAAGTGAATGCTATATTATATAAATTATAAAAAAAAAAATTATATGCAAGGTGAAATGTTAGAATATCATGTCTTATGAAAAATGATATTAAGAATATCAATATTGTGTGCAACGATAAGGTTGTGGTAAAACTCTTGCTTCCTTTACTTTATCTACATGTTTCATGTTGGTATTTTATTTAAGTTTATCTTTTTTGTTTGTTGCATTATTTCATTTTCCATTTTTAATCCTTTATATTATTGTCACTTTTTCTCTTATCAATTCCTAATAACCACTCTTTATTATATTTCATCTTTAAAACTCTTTTTCATTTAAATTAAGTTATGGCAATTAGTATGTTGAAATAGTATATTATTTATTCATGTAACTTCAATTTATTTATATTCAATAGATTTTATAATTTAAAGGTTAGATGAGAATTCATGTATGAACTATGTAGCCATTAGCAGGAGTAACAACCTAGATGCGCCTAGTTGAGATAATCTATTGACACGTATCCAATAATAGGATACAAGTATGAATAATTGACATGTATCTGGTACTGAGATATGGGTATGAGATATTAAGATGTATCTAATAATATAATATAAGTATGAGATATTATGATGTATCCAGTAAATGGATATGGGTGTGAGACATTGATACATATCCAGTGTCAGGATAAAGGTTTATATGTATGGTGTCATATATGGTGTAGATATCATATATATAGGTATGAAATATTATTATAGCACTATAAGGTATTGTCAAGTATGGTGATAACAAATGCAATTATGTGCCAAGACACGGAATAATGAATATGGTTTGTCTTTGTTACCCACTCCATTTAAATTTTAAAGTTTTGAAATAATGCTTTACTTCATTGAATTTCAAATTTTTTTACTTAAATATATATACTTGTGAAAAACTCTAATGTCTTCGTTATTTCCCCTTCCATTTACTTTGATATTTATGCACTCACTAAGTTAATGGTAGACTTACACCTCTCTATCTAACATTTTACATATTAGTGATAAAGTGAAGTTGCTCTGGGACTTTTCTATTGCCCAGACTTATTGATATGTCATTTTGGGTTAATCACAGTATTCATCTAACTTCCAGGTGATGGCTACTAGATATCAGGTTATTTTAGGTTCAAAAATATTGTGAAGTATTGTAAGCCTTTTGTAGGCAATTTCCTTACTATACTAAATATACATTTTGAAATATTACTAAGTTGGTCTATATGATATCATTATGATGTTAGAATATGATTAGTTGTATAAGATTGGAAAACATTGAATATTGGGGGAGATGCTACCAGATTTTAGGCAACCTCCAACTAATTTCATTAATTTATATTTTAAAATGTGTTTAATGTGTTTTATCAATATTTTGTGAACATTTTAATAGTGTTATCTTAGGTTTACTAAGCTAGTTTAATTTAGCCTATGTGCTATCACGGCCAATGGTGAAATAAACTACATCACTAGAAAGCTCACATGATTCTAAACATTTTTCTCTTTTACACCTAAGGCAAAAGATGAGAGGTGATACCTTATGTAAGACCTTGAAACTCCCTCTTCAACCTTATGCTTCATCCTCCATAACTAAAAGCTAGAGTTTTTCTTTCTCTCTCCTTTCTTTTTCTTGGTTTCAGCTAAAATGAGTAAGAAATGAAATGAATGACTTCTTAAAATGAAGATGACCAAACCATTAATTAGTAGAAGATTTCCAACTATCAAAATGTTTCATTTAATTAACTTGTTGAAGACCTCCAAGTATCGAAGTGTTTCATATCATTAATTCATTGAAGACTACCAACTATCAAAATGTTTCATTTTATTAATTAGTTGAAGACTTCCAACTATTAAATTGTCTTACTTTATCTTACCCTACTTGCTTTCACTCTCTCTTTCTCTTGCATATGGACCCCTCTCAGACTTTTCTTTTCAACTCTCCCTTAGTTTTGACCAAAGTGAGGAAAAATTTATGAGTGTGCCTAATATCAAGAGTTGGTGCTAGCTTTAATGAGATGGAGAGGCAATTGAGTGGTGGTCATACTTTGTCTCTTCCTATTAAACATCTCTCTTTCACATGTGAACCCCACTTGGACTTTCCTATTGACTTTTCTCATTTTTACGTGTGACCTACTTCCATAAGGCTACAAGTGACTTACAAAACCTTTTTCCATTGCAATTGTGGAAAGGTGGCATGCATATAAAGAAAAAAGAAGAAGAACACATGAGGTGGCACCTTATTTTGTCTTTTTCTCCACTTTTTTCTCATATTATGTTATTCACTTACTTGAGGTTCCTTTTAAATTCCCAAAAATTCTATGATTGATAACATGACTAGGGCAAGTTTCTAAAACAAAATTCCAATTCCTATCTTAGAAAAATTTATTCTTTTATTTTAGTCCCTTTAATTCTTGTTAAACTTTTCACTTGAAACATATAAAAATATGTATTTATAATCTTCCTCTATTTTACTAAGTTCACCATTTACTTCAAAAATTTATCTTGGGATTTAATTAGAAAACATTTCTATTCCAATGACCCATTTTCTAATATTTACAATTTACCCATTAGATCATATTTAAACTAAAGTTATTTTGAGATGTTACAAGAAGGTAATCGAAAATGAACACCAACCGTTCATTGGAGGTGGTTAAAAGAACCTAACCTAGTTGGCCCAAGCTGGATCACATTCATCGAGTTATTATTCAATCCTACATTCCTTGTTCAAACAACTAGTCCTTATCAATTGTGGCAGAGGCAAGGGGACCTCTATATAATATATATATATATATATATATATATGTGTGCATATTCAAATATAGAAAGAGAAAAAAAATGAAGGGAGTGCGCTCTTATAACTCAGGCATGAAGCCTACCTTTGCACACTAATCAAATATGAAATGGTGTAGAAGGAAAGAAAGAGAGACTAAGTAGCTAACTTGCAACCTAGGACCTAAGGGTTGTAAAGATGATACTACCCCAAGTCACTTTGTTAAGCTAATTAAGCCTACAGAATAGTATGGGAATAGCTTTTTAGCATGCTTTCAGCTATATATACATATATGTTTTCACTAATTAAACCTTGTATTTAGTCCCCAAATTACTTTAAAAATATATTAAATGATAAATTTTTTTAATTGTTAGAATATCATATAATATCTAGTGTTTAAATCTGTTAAGATATTATATAGAGTCCACCTATAAAGGGTGCTCATTAATTTAAGGTAAAATAGTAATTATAGAAATGATGCGGAACCTTAAGGTTATGAAGAACCTAAAACTCCTAGAACATACACTATGGCAAGAACATGAAATGGAATGAACCCTATGAACACCTCACCCATAATTACCTAATATGACAGAGGCTCAAATGACATTCTCAAGTGGGGGCAATTTGAAATTAAAAATGAATAATGGGAGAACATTAAGTCAAGCAAAATCAAAATCTGAAATAAGAATTATAATAATATTAATAATAAAATGATAAATCAAAGTAAAAACAAAAACAAATCATAAGAAAGGAAAAATAATATAAAAAAAACACACACACACATAAAAAGAATAGAAAATTAGAAAGTCCAAAAATAAAGATTAATAATGATAATAATATAAATTAAAAAAATCAAATTCAAAATAAAAAGAGGAATCAAATAAAAAAGTAAATAAATATGATATAATCAATAATAAAAAGGGGAAACAAGAGAAAATATGGAAAGGCACATAGCTTTTCCATGCAAGTGGCTGACAAGCCACAGGCTGCACATTTCCTCTAGATGCCGGCTGATGGGACAGGAGTAGGGCATGCTTGCATGATGGCTAGAGTTTTTATAAAAGAAAGGGGAGACCACGAACTAAAGAGAGGAGAGAGTAGAAAAATATGAAGGGAGACACCGAAGGAAAAGGGGAGTTAGTAGTGTGAACCGAGAGGGAAAAAGATAAGAAAGATCAAGGGAAAGAGATAAGATAGGGAGCAGAAAAATCAAAAGGGAGTTCCCATCCACGAAATAAGGAGGGAGAGCCGAGAGAAAGGGCAAGAAAAAGGGAAAGAGTGGCTGAGTAGCATACCCCTGTTTGAGCGTTATAGAAACAGAGTACAAGAAAGGGGTGGGAGCCGAAAGAATACTGAACGAGGGAGGGGTATCACAGCAGAAAATAAAGGCTCTTGAGACTGCTAGGAAAGCCTCGAAGAAGATAAGGAAATGAGGTTCAAAAACTGGGAAAGAATCCAAAGAGAAAGGATAGCATCATTGGTTGAACTCCTTTCATTTTTGCCATCATATTACTCTCATTTTAACGTGCTTAGCATTGGGTGGCTATTGAAAACAACATTGATCATCCAAGCTTCATTCTCGAAAGTGAAGGATGAAAATCCCCTTACATGCTGCTTGCACTTTCTGTTTCGTTTTGTTGCACGTTAGTCACATGATTTGCCATCTAGATCAACCTTGCCATCTAGATCAACCACATGTTCTTACCTCTTGATGCTCGTGTAAAAAAAAAAAAAAGGAAATGATGCAGTACCCCACAGTATTTTCCTTCCATCTGAATGTGTTTAGAATGCATGGTTTTCTCTTTCATGTTACCTTAGCTTTCTTCTCAAACGACATGAAACTTCAAAGTGTGTGAGTCGCCATGTTGCTGCGTTGGAGAACTGTACTTACTCGATTCTACTACTATCAAATGGATGCCAAGTTCAAAAAGTTTTATTCTGGTTTAGTTTTCTTTCTTTCTAATTTGGTTTGTGTTTGCCTACTGCACTTCTTTGTTATTATTTGCTGGTTGCTGATCAAGGAAATGTCAAAGTCCACCTTAGGTGCATTAACATACTGTCCCTCGATGAATGTTTCTACTGCATTTCTTCTTGTTAATCATCAATAGAAACATCATAGATTTTTCCTTGATTGAACCTCTTTTTCCCTCTATTTTTGCTCATGATGCTTGTGTATGTGTTCTCCATATTTAAAGGCTATAATTTTTTGTTTTAAGTCCAGTTATAACGTCATTTTTTACATGAGTTAAGAAGCTTAGGATATGTAACCCAGTGGTTTAATTCAGATTAAAATTTACCCATGGCACATATTCTCTCTTTTAGCATGAAGTTTCTATTAAAACTGAATCACAATCTAGTTGGTAAACCTCTAGCTTTGTAATTAGTTAATGGGTGCATAATTTTTTGCAAACAAATGGCGTGGATGGCGGAAGCCATGTTGGTATTTAGCGTTAAGAAGAAACATCAATGAGCCCAATTGATAGCAAATGAGCAGTATCAAAAGAGAAGAAATCAAATGAAAAATAAATTATGGCAGAACAAAAAGCAAAGAAATATGAATCACTCATATAATATAAATAGTTAAACTTGAACTAAGCTTTTATGGTACAATACATGAATAAGATGTAAGCATCACCTTGCCTCTTTAAATTCATCCTTATCCCTGCAATTAGCTTGATATGATTTCAATGTGGTGTTTTCTTAAGTAGTAGGAATGGCTCTTGATATGATTGTGGCAGTAGCTGAAAGTGCTGTTAGTGGTGTGCATATTTTTAGACATTGCATTCCTAAATTGCTCTCCCTGTCATGTGGAAATTGTAAATAGTATGTATGTGTTCGATCTCTTTCGTACAAATTAGCCATTGGTTTCTTTTGTTTGTTTAGTTTGTCCTTTTTCTTCTGTTGTCGTATTATTGTAGTCTACCTTCCCTCCTTTTGTTTTATTTTAATCTTCATTGGCTTATCTTCTTTTTCATCAAATCATGGTTACAAATAATCTACGAACAAATGATATATGAAAGGGAAATGCATCATATTATCTCCACTTTATTTTGTTTTCTTGATTATTAGTGATTATCTTATTATTATTATTATTATTATTAAGAGTAGTCATGTGAGACTCTGCATCTGTTCAGACATTATGAAGTTAACCAGCAAAAACCACATGAGATTTCAGTCTTCTTGGGCCAATGCATGATTTTTTATAAATAAATCACTTTAGTATGTGAAAATGATCTATTTTGAATTATATTTTATTCATTTGTCTATTTTTTATCTTTATTTATTAAAATTAAAAAAAAAAAAGAGAGAGAAGGTTACTGTGTGAGACCGTCAATCTCCTCGGGCATTTAGGCTATATGAGGCCGTAGTCCCCTTTGACTATAAAATTGATGATTTTTTAAAAATAAAAGATATAATAATAAGAAATGAATAAGAATAGCAATAATAAAAAAAACACCTTAACACAAATAATGATAATGATAGAAGAATAAATAAATGCTTTTTATTTTATTTATTAGAAAAGTTGTCAAGTGAGGTTACTGACCTCCATAGGCACTTTGAACTTTATGAGTAGAGGTCGTGTGAGATTCTCAAGCTCTTTAGGCTTCAAAAGTTAGTACACATCTTTCTAAGATAAGCATGGTAAACAAATATTAATAAATAATAATGAAATCAAACAATTCCTAAAGGTTGTGTGAGATCATT
The DNA here is from genome assembly GCA_037074485.1 of Delonix regia. Taxonomy (NCBI): domain Eukaryota; kingdom Viridiplantae; phylum Streptophyta; class Magnoliopsida; order Fabales; family Fabaceae; genus Delonix; species Delonix regia. The sequence continues at coordinate 28,055,768 of CM073455.1, forward strand.
AGTCTCTGCAAGCATTTAGGAGATAATCTCGAAGGCCGTATGAGACCCTAGTCTCTTTAGTCATTTAAGGATTTCCTTCATTTGCTAATTATACGTTGAAACCCTTGAGGAATTCAAACACAAACACCCTAGCTCCAAAATAAAGGCCAAAATTTCAAAAGGAACTAAAAGAATATATATATATATATATATATACATATAATTAATTAATTAAATCACTGACCAACCACCACATGTTCTTAAGTCAAACTACGTGGACTTTGATCCCTATCACGGGGTACACAGGCCTTGGGCTGTCATCCTAGGTCAAGTCTGCCCTTTGTAAATATCTACTTGTTTGCTTTCGTTATTGTTGTTTCTGTCTTCTTTGTTTAACATGCATCTATGCCAATGAAAAAGGTAATTGAGATAAATTTAAGGTCACATTCTATTTCAGTTGACTAGTTTAAGGTAACCGTCCTTATGGATGGGTGTTGTGGGCTGCCTAACACCTTCCTCACACTTTAACAGACTCCTGAACCCATCTTTATTTTCGCATATTGTTTTTCCTTTTTCTTTTTTGTTTTAAATTGGTTTTCCATTAAAAATTTTGGTGGTGACTCCAATAAATTGATTTTCATTGAAAGGTCAATTATGACAGACCCCTAACCTATTGAACCCCCAAATGACAGATGCAAATAGAAACACAAATAATAGGTTGATTAGAAGCAAGAATAAATTCATCTCAAGAGATCACCTTGCTAAGAATTAATTCTTGTTACAATAGAGGAAGACAAGTTATCCTCTCCTAGAGAACTTTGGTCAAGCCAAGAAGGAAACTAAAATGTTTCCTTTGATAGAATGAAACTTGATGTCTTACAAAGTTGAGACTCAAGCCTTTTTATAAGCTTCAAACCCTTTAAGAAACCCTAATTCGTAATGCTTCCTCACACCCTCAATAAGTTAGGTCAAATGAGGCCAAAATTACTTTAGACATTGAAAATAGAAGCCCAATACATAACCATATACATCCTAGGCCCAAATTAGTTATAATGAGGTCCAAAATATTTATTTCAGTAACAATAATTCTGAATGACATAACCCAAACGAATTGGGCCTTTCATTTAGGCTGGACCTGACTCAGATGAATGAATTGGGGTTTCTTCTCCAAGCCCAAGTCGTCCAAGTGATTTTCTTCTACATTCCTTAAAAACTTTTCCATATAAATTTGTAGTGATTCCTTGAACTTCTTGGCTCTCAGTCTTATAGTTGGGCCTAGAGGAAAATTCATATTATCATTCAAGCCACCGTGCCACTTATCATCTGTGCTCACATCATCCCTCCCTCAAAAAGATTCGACCTCGAATCTGAATCAAAATTAAATGGAGAAAGATTAGAAACATTGAAAGTGGCACCAACATTGTACTCACCTAGCAAATCTATTTTATAAGCATTGTTATTGATCCTTTCTAGCACTTGAAATGGTCCATCACCCCTTGCATTAAGTTTTGATTTTCTTTGTTGTGGAAACCTCTCCTTTCGCAAGTGCACTCAAACCCAATCTCCTAGTTGAAAAATAACTTGCTTCCGACCCTTATTGGTTCTTTAAGCATACATATGATTCCTCTTTTCAATCAGCTCACGTGCTTTTTCATGCATTACTTTAACCATTTCAACCTTCTTCTTTCCATCTAAGTTAGCAATTTCACTCGAAAGCAAAGGCATCAAATCCAATACAGTTAAAAAGTTAAAACCATATACAATTTCAAATGGTGAAAAACCTATGGAAGAATGTATAGCTCGATTATATGCATACTCTGGCAAGCAATCTTCCTAAGTTTTTAAATTCTTCCCTACAATAGCACACAACATAGTTCCTAATGTCCTATTTACCACTTTAGTTTGGCCATTAGTCTGTGGGTGACATGCAGTAGAGAATAAAAGCTTAGTACCTAGCTTCCCCCACAAGACTTTCTAAAAATAACTAAAGAACTTAGTATCCCTATCAGAAATTGTGGTTCTTGGCACACTATGGAGTCTAACCACTTCCCCAAAGAAAAGGTCAGCAATGTTTGTTGCATCATCAACTTTATGGCAAGCAATAAAATAAGTCATTTTACTTAATCTATCAACTACAACAAATATGTTATCTCTATCCCTGCCGGTCCTAGGTAGTCCCAAAACAAAATCCAATAATATGTCAGTCCAAGGTTCAGTAGGAATAGGCAAAGGTGTATACAAGTAATGTGGCTTAGACTTAGACTTAGCTTGTTTGCATGTGAAACACATGGCACAAACTCTTTTGACATCTTTTCTCATGTTTGGCTAATAAAAATGTTTAGTAAGCATGTCTAAAGTCTTTTGAACATCAAAATGTCCCATTAACCAACCACCATACGATTCCTTTACAAGCAATTCTCAAATAGAACACGTAGGAATGCATAATTGTTTATTTTTAAAGAGAAATCCCCCATGCCTATAGAACTTGTTAAATGCAAAATGTTTGTAAGCTTGATACATATCACTAAAATTAGAATCATTGCAATACAATTCTTTCAAATGGTCAAATCTAAGTAGTTTAGAAGTAAGCATAGAAATCAAAGCATACCTTCTTGAAAGTGCATCGACAACCACATTGTCCTTTCCTTGCTTGTATTTGATGGGAAATGTTTCTAGATATTTCACCCATTTTGCATGCCTCTTACTCAACTTTCCTTTCCCCATCAAGTATTTTAGTAATTGCTGATCACTATGGAAGACAAATTCTTTAGGCAGCACGTAATGTTCCCAAACTCCAAGAACCCTCACCAAGGCATAGAATTCTTTATCATAAGTGGAGTAATTCAGAGTTAGTCCACTTAATTTTTCACTAAAATATGTGATGGGTTAGTTTTCTTGCATCAAAGCAGCCCCTATACCAATCCCAAAAGCATCACATTCAATCTCTAAGGTTTTACAAAAATCAGGCTGACGTAAAACTGGTGCATAACATAATTTGTTCTTCAAAGTGTTAAATGCATCTTCTTGTTTCTTCTTCCATTTAAATCCAACACTTTTTTTAACAATTTCATTTAGTGGAGCAACGATAGTGGAAAAATTATGAATAAATTGCCTATAGAAACTTGTCAAACCATGGAAAATCCTAACCTCACTAATAGACTTAGGTGTTGGTCATTCATGGATAGCTTTCACCTTTTCAAAATCAATCTCAACTCCTTTTGAACTCACTACAAAACCTAAGAATGTAACTTTATTCACACAAAAAGCGCATTTTTTTAAGATTCACATATAATTTCCCCTTCCTAAGCACATCCAAAATGGTCCTAACACGCAGGGTATGATCATCTAAGCACTTGTTGTAGATCAAAATGTCATCAAAGTAGACAACAACAAATTTTCCAAGAAACTCTTGCAATACATGATTCATTAAGCTCATGAATGTACTGGGTGCATTAGATAACCCAAAAGACATCACTAGCCATTCATACAATCCATATTTTTTCTTAAATGTAGTTTTCCATTCATCACCTTCTTTCATCCTAATCTGATGATAGCCACTTTTCAAATCAAATTTAGAGAAAACACATGCACCATGTAGTTCATCTAGCATATCATCTAGTCTAGAAATAGGATGACAATACTTTACAGTGATTTTGTTGACCACCCTACAATCCACACCCATCCTCTAAGTTTCATCTTTGTTAGGCACCAAGAGGATATGAACAGCACATGGGCTCATGCTTTCCCTCACATACCCTTTTGCCAACAACTCATCTACTTGCCTTTGTAACTCCTTCATTTCCTCAGGATTGCTTTGGTAAGCTAGCCTGTTAGGAATCTATGCTCTAGGGATGAAATCAATTTGATGTTCAATCCCTCTGAATGGCGGTAACCTGTGACAGATGCAAATGGAAACACAAATAATGGGTTAATTAGAAACAAGAATAAATTCACTACAAGAGATCACCTTGCCAAGAATTAATTTTTGTTGCAATAGAGGAAGATAAGATATCCTCTCCTAGAGAACTCTAGCCAAGCCAGAAAGGAAACTAAAATGTTTACTTTGATAGAATGAAACTTGATGTCTTACAAGGTTGAGACTCAAACCTTTTTATAAGCTTTAAACCCTCTAAGAAACCCTAATTCGTAATGCTTCCTCGGGCCCTCAATAAGTTAGGACAAATGAGGCCAGAATTACTTTAGACATTGAAAATAGAAGCCTAATACATAACCATATACATCCTAGGCCCAAATTAGTTACAATGAGTCTAAAATATTTATTTCAATAACAAGAATTCTGAATGACATAACTCAAACGAATTGGACCTTCATTTGGGCTAGACATGACTCAAATGAATGAATTAGGGTTTCTTCTCCAAGCCCAAGCCATCCAAGTGATTTTCTTCTACATTCTCTAAAAACTTTCCCATATAAATTTGTAGTGATTCCTTCAACTTCTTAGCTCTTAGTCTTGTAATTGGGCCCAAAGGAAAATTCAGATCATCATTCAAGCCACCGCACCTCTTGTCATCTGTGCTTACATCAAGGAATTACTACTAAACCTTAACCCTAGCTAGCCTTTTATAAATAAGGCTAAACTATTACAAAATATGAGAGATATACAATAGATAATTGAGATCAAAAGAGAGACTTGAGACACTCTGAGAGGAATACTTTCGAATTATTCTGTAATTGCATTTGAAAGGGGATTTAGGCTGTGAAAACCTGAGATACACCCAATACACTGTGGGTATCTCATTGGATCAATGATCCAAACTAAAGTTGGATCAGCTTCTGCTATTAGCAGAAGTATCTAAGTATCATACTCTAAATCTATGAATGTGTTCATTATTTTTTACCCTTCATTAGTATCAAAGCCATAGGCTAGTTTTCTTATCATTTGTATATTTTATTAGAATCTGAGATATTATTTAGGTTTCATTAATTAGGGTATTAGAGATAAATTTTGTTTGAAATTTTTTTCAAAATTTTCATTCCAGCCAAGAAATCACCCATTCTTACTTAGATTTCTTAAATTAAGGTTTCAGAATTCATTAAAAAAATTGATTGAATTTTTTGTTGCTTCATCTTCTATGATGCGAAGCTTCTCCTTCCTCTCCTCACTACTGCCGATGACACTCCCCCATTAGGTGGAGCCTATAGTTGCCCGCAATCACACCGGTAGCACTTCCAAAGCTGCTGAATAAAAAAAAGGGGACGTCCTGCTTCGTTGCTATTCACTATCGAATGACACAGAGAGGGAGGTTCATTGCCAGCGGTAGTGGCTGTGGATGATACCAAAGTGGTGGCAGACACCATCACCAGCCATCTCTACTCCCTCCCCATAGACAAAGACACGAATGAAGGAGGTTAGGTTCGTCACAAAGTAGGTCGCACAAGAGAGAAAGGGAAAGAGAGAGATTGACTCTCTCTACCTCATTGTCAGCGGCAATGGCTGTTAATGATCTTCCCTTCCCAATGACACTACCACTAAACTAGAACCAGTTGTCGATGTCACTCGCTGCTGGAAACGGCCAGCAACAGAGGAGAAGAAGAAATAAGGAGGAAGAAGACATGATCTGTTGCATTTTTTTAAAATAGAAAAAAATTGAAAGTTTAGAAAATTAAAAAAAATTCAAAAACCCTAAATTTTTATTTTTTTTTGGATCTAAAACCCTAAATTTTTTTTAAATGGACTTATAGAGTTTGATTTGGGCTCATTCCTAAACATTTAGTTTTGGCTTTTTTTCTTACAAATTTTGAAGAAGCAAAAGGCCTTTAAAAGAGTTTTCTGGCCATTCTTTTTTTTTTTTTAAGAGTTTGGTCTTGTTCTTTTAATTGGCCATGTGGCCCATCCAAAATAATAATTAGAGGTGTAATTGTAAAATCCCTAATTAAAGAACATCTAGATATATTCAAAAATATAAATTGTGTATTTATATTTTAGCCCAAATAAATGCAATTAATTTTTGATGAAAAATTAATTTTTTATATCTCAATAAATTTTAGTTAAGTAATATGTGATTACTTGTCATTATGTTAATTTGTTTAACATGTGTAAGCCCTTACCTTTATATTATTGCTCTTTGGATTCGTATATCGGCTGGAAACCTAGAACTGCGGGCCACTAGTCCTAAGAGATCTATTTTAGATCTCTATTCATGGTCTAACAATGCCACGTATGAGATACGCTATTTGTTAAAGCATTAAATGCATTAATTAAATATGTTGATTAGTTTAACATGTTTATTAATAAATGTTAATTAGTTTAGCATTACATAATTGATTTATTAATGTGTTAATTAGTTTGACATGATAGTTAACAAATGTTAATTTATTTAACATTTAAAAAAATCATGATTTACAATTTGTTTGTAGCATGATTAGGACACTTAGTTATGTTTTGATTTCGTTGATTTACACCTTGCATACAACCTTAGGACAATAATTGCCACTTTATACTCTTTCGACTCTGGGTTACGCATGGGTTAATTAGCTTAATCATACGATACTTAATGTCATAATTTGTAAGCATGGTGAACATTAAATCTTGCGTGTTTTTTTAATTATTTAATCTTGATAAATGTCTGTCTTTCTTTTTATGTAAAGAATGACTACAATTTCTGAAAGTATTGTTGCTTAGCTCAATAAAGGGTAAAGGCTAAATGGCGACACTTATAAGATCTGGAGTATAAAAGTTCAGTATCTCCTGGAAAAGCAACAGGCTCTTGAGACTCTCAATAATGTCATGGAAGAGCCAACAGATGGAAACACAGCCAAGCATAAGCAAGACCATGAGGCTTATGATGCTTGGAAGAAAAAGAACTCCACTGCTTACATTACGTTGCTGAGATGACATCCTAAGAGAGTTCAAGGACCACCAAAGCGCTATGGGGCTTTGGAATGCTATAAGAATGAGGTTTGGAACTACGTTCATATCTAAATTGCGTTCTCTGATGATCAAATTTGACTCATATAAGAAAGTCTAGAACATTTAATGAGGAAACATCTGAGGATGAATTCAAATATGATCGCTAACCTAAAAGATGTTGGAAATGTCTTAATACACGAGCAGTAAATCCAAGCCATCATTCGCTCTTTGCCTAATTTGTGGGAGTATATGAAGATGTATTTTACTCACAATGACATAATCACAACTCTGGAAGATGTCTAAAGGCACCTCAAACTCGAGGAAGAAAGGCTTGAATCAACCAAGTCGATACTTGAGTTGCATATGGCAAGTTTAGGTGAAAGACATGATTCAAAGAGAAAGAGCTGCAGAAAGAATAAAGAACTAGCTCAACCTAAGAAAAAGTCAAAGAGTAATTAGCAAGGCAAAAAGAAGCAGCGAAAGGTGAATACGGCAAAAGTTAAGCGTTTTAATTGCCAAAAGAAGGGACATTATGCGAGTGATTGCCTTGAGCCTTCCAAAAAGGTAACCTACACTACTTATGCTAGTGAACTTTGTGTTTCTAGCTCTATAACGCTTACTGAATCTTGTCCTATGTGGATTGTAGACTCAAGAGCCATGGACCTCATAGCGAGGGATCGTGAAGCCTTTGTTGACTTTTGGTGAGTTCCCTATAGAGCATTCTTGATATATATGGGCAATAACACTAAGGTTGCTATCAAAAGGATTGAAACATGCAAGTTAGTCTGCATGGTGGTCAAGACCTGATCTTACATGATGTCCTTTATGCGTCTCAAATTTTTCGAAATGTTATTTCAGTTTTAGTTTTACTTAGGCTAGGCTATGATTTGTATTTCCATGACAATTGTGTTAAATTGAGTTATGACTCAATTTTTTATGGTTTTGGTTATGTAACCAAAGGTTTTATTTTCATAGATTTGGATGACAAATCTTACATTAATAATAATGTTACTTTTTCCTTGTTTGCCTTTATGCATGATTATGATCACCATGTAAATATATGGCATGCTAGACTTAGTCATATTGGCCAACAAAGAATGCAACAGTTAGCAAAAGAGGGTTTGCTTCCCAGCATTAAACGAGTGGATTTATCTACTTGTGAATCTTGTCTAATAGGAAAATTTGCAAGAAAACCCTTTGGTAAAGCAACTAGAGCCAATTTTCCACTACAGTTAATTCATTATAACATATGTGAGCTTAAGAATGTCACAGCTAAGCAGAGAGCAAACTATTTCATCACATTCATTGATGATTATACTCATTTTGGTTATGTCTATTTGATTTCTCATAAGTTAGAAGCATTGAGCTACTTTAAAAACTATATGAACTTAGTTGAAAATCAATTAGATAAGAAGATTAAGGCTCTTCAAATTGATCGAGACTAAGAATATTTGTTAGTTCAATTCGATGAATTATGTGATGAGTAAGGGATAGTTCATCAGTTGACTATTCCACATACTCCATAACAAAATGGTGTTGCAGAAAGAAGAAATAGAACGCTCCTTGAGATGGTTAGGTCCATGATGGCACAAGTTAATTTGCCAATCACCTATTGGAGTGATGCATTGATATCTGCAGCCTACGTACTTAATTGTATGCTTACAAAATCAGTTGCAATCACTCCATATGAGTTATGGATTGAGCGAAAGTCTAACCTAGGTGTTTTGAAACCTTGGGGATGTGCTGCCTATACACATGATTCCTTTCACAAGTATGGCAAATTAGGGCCAAAAGGAAAGAAAAGTATCTTTATTAGATACTCAAAAACCTCAAAAGGTTATGTGTTTATAGGTCAGCAAGATAGTGGAAGTGTGACTAAATTCAAATTTAGATATGTCACATTCTTAGAGAATGAATATCCTAATAAGTGTGAGGTAGGTCAAGACCTATCCTTATTTGAGATAGAGGATCCGAACGCACCAGGACTGCTTCATTCAAGTAGGAGGATTATAGTAGATGATGAATTAGTTTCTCATCAGCAATCTTCTTCATCATTAGATACGAATGAAAGTGTTCTAGTTGCTCCAAGTGGGAGTGACCAAATGGATCTCATTCCAAGTAGGAATGAGACCAACGTTCTTAATCTAAGTGGGAGCAATATTGATCCAAATGGGAACAATGAAGCAAGATTCAATGAATCACAACTAAGACATGGTTCACATAAAAAGACTCCTCATCGATGATATGAAATTGAAGGTATCGAACTTTTTACAATGCTCTTACAAAATGAAAATGAGCCAAGAAATCAGAAAAAGACTCTTTTATCCCCTTCTAAGGATAAATGAACTAAAGCTATAGAAGAGGAAATGGAATCTATGAGAATCAACAAAGTTTGGGAACTTGTTGATCTTCTAAAAGGATATAAGGCTATTGGGAACAAGTGGGTTCTCAAAATCAAGAAACGAGTCAATGACATGATTGAAAAATTTTAAAGCTCAACTAATAGCAAAGGGGTATACACAAAAGGAAAGAATTGACTATGAGGAGACTTTTTCTCTGCTATACAATTTACCTCTGTTTGCTTACTTCTAGCTATAGTAGCTTGTTTAGATCTTGAATTACACCATATGGATGTAAAGATTGTCTTTCTCAATAGAGAATCAAATAAAGAAATTTATATGGATTTCATTAAAGAGGACCAACAAGAAAAAGTTTGTAGACTTTTGAAGTCTATCTATGCCCTTAAACAATCTTCAAGGCAGTGGTATATTTGTTTTCATAATACAATCATCTCTAGTAGTTTCACTATGATGAGTGAAGACAATTGTGTATATTCCAAAAGATCTAAGGACAAGTATGTGATTATGACATTATATGTTGATGACATACTTATAGCTGGAAATGATATGGAGCTTATTAACGAGGTAAAGACCTGGTTGTCATCTCGCTTTGAGATAAAAGATATATGTAAAGCTGCATACATTCTTGAATTTAAGATTTCAAGAAATTGTTCTAAGAAACTCTTGTATCTCTCACAAGAGAATTACATCAAAAAGGTTTTGGAATGTTTTAGTATGGAAAGTTGTAACCCTAATGACACTCCTATCAACACAAACTAAACCTTAAGTGCTAAAATGTGTCGTAAGACTACCATGGAAAGAGAGCATATGAGCCGAACTCCATACAAGAAGGCAATTGGTTGTCTAATGTATGCTATGATGTGTATTACACCCGATATTTGTCAAGAAGTTGGCTTGGTGAGTAGATATCAAATCAACCTAGGTCCTAAACATTGGAAAGCTGTAAAAAGGATCTTAAGATATCTGAAAGGGACTACTGATTATGCGTTTTACTATTAAGGCAGTAGAGATCTACGATTGGTAAGATACACTGATGCTGATCATGGAGGGGACTTAAATGAGCAAAAGTCTACCTCAGGATACGTTTTCTTACTCAGTGATGGCATCATATCATGGAGTAGTAAGAAACAATCATGTGTATCCTTGTCCACGATAGAGGCAAAGTTCGTGGCTTTAACTTCAATAACCCAGAAGGCTGTTTAGTTGAAGATGTTCTTGGATCAATTGTTGTGCAAAGCAGAAACATTGAACCAGTGTTAATGTACTGTGACAGTGAGGTTGCGATTGCATACACCAAAGATCCAAAGTACCATTGCAAAACCAAACACATAAATATCAAGTATCACTATGTGATAGACATAGTTGCACGCAAGACTGTGAACGTGAAGTATGTATTTACACATGAGATGCTAGCAGATCTACTGACCAACCCTATTTCTAGAGATATGTTTGTGAGATGCGTTAGGTCTTTAGGATTGTGTAGAATTTAGCATACTTCATTTGTATTTTTTTCCCATTGTTCACTAACAAAGATGTTTTGATGTTCTTTGATAATCAATAAAGTTTGATTTTCATGCTTACATATCTTTAGTTTAATATTGTGTACATTCTTATTTATTATTAAGTATGTCGGGTAGAAAAAAGGGTTAGCCTTCTCACATAAGTAACCACCTCAGTGTCTTTATAACATTAGAGATGAGACAAGATTTTCAGAGAAATTCTTAGGAGGATAATTTGATAGCAACGATACTTAAAATCATTAAAGTCACCTGATTGATGACATAGGGTCATTAAAATTGATTTGATGAAATAAGTTCATAATTTCTAGTCTACCTTAGTTGCCAGATGTGAGTTCAAGATATTGTGTAGATCAAGGAACTCAGTTTTAGACTTATGGTGTCAAAAATATCATCTGTACAGCATTATTTGTGAAATCGACATACAATCCATAGAAAAAGAAGGAATGTTGTAGCACATGTTTCATACCATGTGCGCAAATGCTAACCATCTGGGTTAACATGAGTGCGATCTCAAATCATGATTGTGTAAGACCCTTGAACCTTTATGTTGGCTCTATATTTGTACCCTTGGACACTGATCAAGTACTTGCTATGCAATTTGGTGTTTGTTATCTTAATGTGTTGCCTAAGGATTATGTGTAATGATTCAGTCTAGTGGGACATATCTAGAAAAGTGAGCTAAGTCTGTGTTGATAGGATCGTGAGAAAAGGAATATCATAAAGAGAATCTCATTTTTTTGTATTCACCGGTATACTAGTTATGACTTGTGTGTCGTGATTGTGAATACAAGATATTATGATAGATGAGATCATTGAGAGATATCTGAATATGATTCTTATGATCTAGGGTGCATGCATACTTTATGATCTACATATAGATGCGTTTTCGATGAAATGCTATATATTCGTAACTGATGTATAGTATTGATGCTCTCATAATATACTAATCGCATGGCCTACCTTTCCTATATGAATGACTACAGATTATAAAGAAAAAGTGTTCTCTTGATTTACCAAGACTATGTTTATTGGGTTTAGAGCGTATGAACACTTCTATTATGTGTGAGTGGGAGATGTTAAAATATTGTATAATATTTATGGTTTAAATCTGTTTAGATATTATACAGAGTCCACCTATAAGGGGTGCTCATTAAGTAAGGATAAAATAGTAATTATAGGAATTACTACTGAACACTAACCCTAACTAGCCTTTTATACATAGGGCTAGACTATTATACGATTAAAGATATATATGATAGATAACTAAGATTTAAAGAGAGACTTAAGATACTTTGAAAGGAATACCTTCGAAGTATTATACAGTCGCATTCGAGAGAGAATTTAGGCTATAAAAACCCAAGATACACTTAATATACTGTGGGTATTCCATTCAATCAGTGATCCCAGCCAGAGTTCGATTAGCTCCTACAATTAGGAGAAGTTTGTAAGTTTTCTACTCTAAATCTATGAATAAGTTCATTATTTTATTCTCTTCATTAATAAAACAATATTTCTATTTTAACCTCTTTTAATATGTTGTTACACTCTATTATTTACTTTCTTATAATTTTTTATAAGTTGATTCATTTATCTTCATTTTAATCATATGTTTATACTCTCTTTATTTTCTATTTACTTTATGCTTTTAGCTTTTACTCTTTAATCTTCATTTTTCTCTCAATTACCATTATAAAAACTTTTATAAAAATGCTTCAACAATTAGTGTTTAGTTTAGTTGTTTTATATTTTAATTTTTTATTAAAGATCATTCTCAGATGTTGTTATTGAAATATGAGAGCTTCTGCTCCTAAAAATGTTTAATGTTCAATAATATTGACTTTAAATCTATTTGAGTAGTATATTTAACTTGAATAAGTATCAAATTTTTTATATAATATATTGTGATAATTTATTTGATATATCAAATACTTTAATTGATTTCTAGCCTCTTGTCATTCTATAATTCTAGCTCCGCCACTGCTTATCAATTTTAAAATGATCAAACACTAAAATTAATCCAAGTTTTGTATGGAAGATGAAGGATATGAGTGTGCGTTTGTGATAAAAGAGAGAGCATGGGGAAGAAAAAGATGATGAGATCGAAGCAATGTAAATTTAACCAAAAAAAAAAAATCAAAGTTTCGCATGAACGCGTCAACTTTTTAAGATTTTTTAAAAGGTTCTCAAAAACATAAATTTAATTAAAAATTTACTTTTAAGACTAATATAAAAGATTAAATGTATTTTTTATTAAAAAAATAAATTTTTCACTGTATTTGTTTATAAAAATATTATTTATAAATTTAAATTCTTCAAATCGACCATTTAATTGTTGGTTTTTTTGTAATATAATTTTACTAAATTTGTCTCCATAATTTAAAGGAGTAGAACTGAGAGTTTAACGGCATTGATTAAATTAAAGGAAAATTAAACAATAAATATTTAATTATACATTCTAAAACATAGAGATGAAATAAAAAAATTTGGAGTAATTTAATTTAATGGTATATTATATCTAGAAAGAGGATGGACCCATGCCTACGAGGATTTACCTCCAGATTTTCTTTCGGCTGTCCAGGTGTCCATATATAGCCCACTCAAAACATTACTTCGAGCTCCACCACGAGACACACATCCTCAAACCTCTGTATTCCCCTTCCTCCACCTCATTTCAGTCCCTCCCACCAAACCAGATTCAAGCAATTTTATAGCATTATTTTGAATTATTTACTGTGTTTTTGTGAAATACTTTTCCTTCAAGCTTCATTGCTAAAGTAACATCGGCGTCACTCGATCGTTGCCGACAATGGCCTGTGCCTTACAAGCAACCGTCACTGCCAACACCTGCGCGTTTTCCGCCCGCAGATTCTTCATGAAACACGAGAGAGCCAATAAGCGAAACTCCTGCTTGTTCACAGTAAGAGCTTCGTCTGAAGACGATGACTGCAATGAGGAAGAATGCGCCCCCGATAAGGAAGTGAGTTCAAATTTTTTATTTTTTTTATTTTTCCCTATTGGGATGCGTATCGGGATATAGAAACATTATATAGAAACTCTAACTAAGTTGTTATAAGATTTTTCACTGTTTGGTAGCAGAGAAATGCGTATAGGAATTATTACAATCAGCATATAAACATATTCGAATGCAAACATATTTGTTAATTTAAATATGGGTAAAGTAAAAATTCCTATAAACTTATAGTGAAGTTTTGAAGTTTACTTAACCTCGTTTTGGCCTTTTCTTGTTTCTGGGTACTATTTGGTACTAGAGAAAGTGCTTGTAGGGATTTTCGTAGTTACATATGTTTATAATTGTTTATTTTCTGGTAGATTTATTCATTAATTTAATTATGGGTAAAATGCTTATAAACTTCTATTGAAGCTCTGGAATTTACTTATCCTTGTTTTGAACCCTTTTTTTTCTGGGTGGTATTTGGTACAAGAGAAATTGCTTATTGGGTAGGCATTATCATAGTTAGATATTATTTCCTAATTTTATTATGAAAAAACCGCGTTTGAAGTTATGAGGAAGCTTTAAAATTTCCTTTAATCTTGTTTTGGACCTCTTCATCTGGGCAATATACTCTGATATAGTGGTTTAAGAGAGCAAATGCTACCATTATTTATTGTCAAGACAGGCATGACACATTAGTGTATAAAATGAAGCACAGATTTAAATGTTGTTTGACCTATGTTGGCAATGCCGTCTCACATTGCACTTGTAAGGTTAATTTGCTTTGAATAACTTTATGCGTGTTGCGGACTGACATTTTTTTATCTGCGATTATCATTTCCTATGGCAATAATATGAATATTAGTATGTTTGTTCCCTTTTATATGCTATTATTTATAGGTGTACGCAAACAGTTAATTATCCTATCTTGCTTAATGCAAGTGAATCGCTAAATTATAATGATGAACAATAAGAGGTAAAAGGAATTTTTTACAAGCTGTATCTCGAAATCTGTTATTCTTGGAAAATTACAAATTGTGAAGCGTCTAACTGGATTTGAGTTTTTGTGCATAAACTCATTGTACCAAGATAGGTAATGATTTTCTCTGAGGGCCTTTCCATGAGATTATACTTTATATTGGGGTTTTATGTAAAGCATTGTCACTCAAGAGGTGACAGAGGGTTTCTAAAGTGTTAATGAGATATTTAGTTTCTGAGATTTGTTTATTGATTTACATGATAGATATAGGAAATTCTCTAATTGTTGACAGGCCTTTGTGTATGAACTCATCCGTAATAATAAAGATTGGTCAATAGTTAAACCTATAAGCTCACGCGTGCACTTCCAATGATTTGGCTGTTTAATGTTTCACTGACTTCCTAATCCAGACGATCATTTCACTCTCATGCATGTAACTCATAATGAACAAAGCAAAAAGCTTCATGTTCTTAATGGCTAGTATTTTCCATATATGATTTCTAGCAAACTAGCTGCAATTGGCACAACTAAACACATGAAATTAGAAGTTAAATTGGAAGATAATATTTCTGTTAGTGGTGATTTTAGGTTGGGAAGATCAGTGTGGAGTGGTTAGCAGGGGATAAGACCAAGGTGGTGGGTACGTATCCACCTCGTAAGCGGGGTTGGACAGGTTATGTTGAGAAGGACACTGCTGGACAGACAAACATATATTCAGTTGAGGTCAGTAATTTTGAGTTCTACATGCTAATTTTTTCCATCTTGTATTCTTGTTCTTCACATTTCTTGTAAGGATCTGAATCCCCTCAATTTACCAATTTATTCGGTAAGTTGAGGGGATGAAATTATTAGAGAGGAGAAAGAGGTGCTACGTAGGCTACATACATACTCTGTCTTCCTCTCTCTTTCTCTCTCTTACTGGATCTCTAAAGGGGGTACCCTTTACGTCTAGTGAGGTAAACTTTTAAACATCTTACATTTAGGTTAAACATAAGATGTTTGATCATAAAAGTTATATGTAAATATTAAACTTTGTGTTGTTTATGTCTTTTATATTATACAAATATTCATCATATCTCGTACAAATTTTCTATATATAGGTGTCCAAACACTTGGAAAATATGGATACCTACATACTCAACTCTGCCCATGAAGAAGTAAAAAAAATCTCACATTTGAAAATTGTGAAGTTCATGACGTAATTAATTTTAAGAAATAGAATACAAATCCATGACTTAGCGAACAATATCAATATATATATCAAATGAAAAGGGCGGTAACATGTTGTCATTTCATCTACAACATGAGCTTGCTGACATTTTTTAGATTCTTGGTTTCACTTGGTCTACCCAGATAGTAATACTATGAGTGAAAGAGGTAGCCACATGGACATGTCACGTAACTTTTGAGTGGGACACACCACTAATCCTACTTGTCCGCATGTCTATTATTCATTGGTTTCTTCAATAAACCAATTATGCACCTAAGAATTTCTAATATTTTTGTGAGAATCTGATGTTAATCTGATACCTTGTGATTTTTCCAGCCAGTAGTATATGTGGCAGAAAGTGCGATAAGTTCTGGAAGTGCTGGTTCTTCCTCAGATGGATCTGAGAACACAGCCGCAATTGCTGCAGGCCTTGCCCTGATCTTCGTCGCCGCGGCTTCATCAATACTGCTACAAGTCGGTAAAACCCCACCCCAGGTGCAGACAGTTGAATACTCAGGACCATCACTAAGTTATTACATCAACAAGTTTAAACCACCAGAACTTGTTCAGGCTTCAGTGCCAAGCCAGACTGAAGAATTACCATCAGCTGTCCAACCTGAAGGATCTCTTCCAGAGGCTCCCCAAGTTCAGGCACAGACCTCAAATGAGAACGTTGTCTCATAGGCAATGGAAGTTATGCGATCCCTTTTGCTGCCAAAGCATAGTAGCAGAGAAGTTTATTTTGTATCAATAGTATAATTCATTCATACAACGAGTTACATATATCACAAGTGGCTACTAATCAATTATAGCTAAGTGTATATTTTTTCGTCATTTTAAAGTCTTGAAGTGTTTGTGTTAGTTAAACATCTCTCTTTCTGAAAGGGGGCTCTCATTCTGATTATTAAAGTAAAACTACGAACATAGAGTTCGGTTTTTTCTTTTTGGTAAGTTCTAAGA
This sequence comes from Delonix regia, assembly GCA_037074485.1. NCBI lineage: Eukaryota > Viridiplantae > Streptophyta > Magnoliopsida > Fabales > Fabaceae > Delonix > Delonix regia. The sequence goes on from CM073455.1 coordinate 28,072,600, forward strand.
TTGAGTTAATTTAGATTACATTTGAGTATATTTGTATGAACTATATGTACTTTCTTTACAAGGTCTCTCATTTTCAGTCATTCTCAATTTACTGTTTAGCTTATTCATCATTTTTCAAATTTTATCTCTCTGTTAAATCAAATCACGCTTTGTTGTCGAATTATTGACACTCTCCGTAGAAACATATCAATCCATAGATACATGTATCTTTTGTTCATATATGTTAGTGGTTTGACTAGAAAACGTAGTGTAAGATGACAAACGACAAACGACTAATATTAAATTGAGACAATTGAAATTAAGTGGCTAAATTGAGAAAGTTCACACACTTTTCGGGATTTAAACACTAATTATTAAAACAGGTATTAAAGAGTGCTGTTGGGTATGCAAACAAGAAAGCAGCGTGAATAGCTAATAGCATGTCTCCTGAATGGAAAAAATACAAAAGAAATAAAACACTATTTTGACCTTTTACCTATAGATAAAGTTTCAATTCAAACTTTTATATAATTGTTTAAAACATATTTCATTAACCATTAAAAAACTTACAATATTAGTTTTTTATTCCATTTTCGTCCAAAAATTAGCAATATATTAATTTGGGTTTATTAACTTGAACGCTTTATTTGAAATGTGAGTTAGAAGGTGAACAAATAATGATTGAGAGATTAAATTGAAAGAAATAATTAATAAAATTACATTAAAAATATTTACCTATTTATTTAGGATACCAAAAACAAAAAATAAACAAATGCATCCGCTTTAGTTCTCTCAGTCTGAAATCTCACACCATAGGTGGTCATGGCTACAAAAAACTCACCTTTTTGCCAAATTCCATTTTTTAAATATCCTTTTACTCTCACTATTATACACCTCACTATTGTCGGTCCAATGTGTTTCACTCAAATTTCACAACATTCAACAATAACAAACAAAAAAAAAAACTTAATTACACAGCCCAAATATTTTTTTCTCTGCCCACTTTAAAATGGACCAAAATTTAATTAGTAAATCATGTTTTTGAAAAACAACAGCTCCTCCCATGATAAGCTCTGGCGAACCGAAACAGTAGTGGGAATATAATATTGCAAACATAAAAAGGGAAGATTGGATGTATTCACAATATAAGCCGCGTCGATTATTTGGCATATACTAGCTGAAGATTAATAAGGTTTATATTTTGGCTATACATTTAATATGATTTTTCAACCTAAGTTAATTTACTTTTTCCCTCATCCATATATGAAAGCCTTGCAAATATTAAGGAAAATGTCTGAAATCTTAGTACGAGGGTAATACAGAAGTTTTTGCACATACATATAAAGCAAGTATGAAAAAAAAAACAACGAAAACATTATAACCAGTGACGGAAGAGAAGGAATGAAGGGGAAAACAGAGATAATAATAAATAAAGGAAGATAATAATTGCAGCTGGAAGAAAGGGAGAAAAAAATGATAAAGGCTACTTAATCAACAGTAAAGTAGACAAAAAAAAGGACCGAGTAGCAAAAGAAGATGAATGACACACTATTAGACGGCACACCTCGCTTAATGCAAACTGTTAGATTAATTTATTTAATTTTATCAATTTCATTAATTAAAAAATTATTGATCTTGATATTTAATTTTAAATGTAAACCATTAGATCTACTCATTTATTTAATACTTATTATCTTATTTGCATATTTATAAAGAACTGTAAAAAATTTGAATTGGAGAATACATAAAGGACAAAGCACTAGGGTCCATCCTACTCCTTTAAACTAGACAAATGTGGAGTCTGAATATGCTATAGTAATCAATATTATTGCAAATTTTACAATAATAAATCATGGTTGTCCAATTTATTTGGTAATGAATTTTGATTGCCATATTGAAATGTTTTTTTTATTGATTTTAATAAATAAAAGTTATTAATTTTATTATCAATTTTAAATGTAAACCGTTTCTTACAATAATTAATACTAGCAATTAAATTGTATTACAAAGTCATTAATATAGAGGATGTACTTGTGACAGATGTCCACCTAGGTTCTAATCTAGACACTTTAGCACTCACAATGGGCAAATCCAGCGTACACTAGCCAAATATTGCTAGTAAATCCCAAATATTTTCAATTCTTCTTTTGAGTAGAATCCGTAATGAAATTAAGTTGACCATTTCATAATCCACAGTGCCTTCCCATTCAAAATATACAGAGCATTCACCACCCTTGGATTTCTTTCCAGAAAAGCATCTAGTTCTCCATCATATAAATTATAGCCTCTACACAATATTAGCCAGTGACATTCACTTGAAAAGGAAATGAGAGCATTCCTAAATAATTAGTATTGCACCTGCCAATCAAAAAGCTTAAAAATCAGGGAATATAATCATTGACCTCGTAAATGCTAAACCGTGCCTTGCTCTAACAACTAAAGACAAGGTCATCTTATCCGGTATAAGTACACTGGAAATGAAGGAAGAGGGAAGATATTATAGGCACCAAAACTACAGAGATTCGGTAAGTAAAGAGATTTAGAGGAAGCGAAGTTAAGAGGAGATGAGAAAGCCACAATTTTTCGTCGTAGCCTGCAGCATTTTTCCATCCCGTCTGATTCGGTTTATGTGGAGTCCAAGTGGCAAGTTAGATGTCACGTGTGTAGTCCATATCTTCCCTGTCAACTACTTCATCAATATTTAGACGACGTCTAGATGATATTGCTCGGTGGGGATTCTTTTTCATATGTTTGGAAAGTCTAAGAAGTGATTTGAAATAATATAAACTTTGGAGACCAAATTGAAAATTGATGAAAGTTACACGGACCAAAAAATCGATTTTCCCAATTAAAATTTAGTGATGCAAACTTTTGTAATCACCTATTATGAACAATTTCCAATCATGCAAATATGTAATGAACAACTACACAAACTTTTGTAATCTTGTTACATTATCCATGTAACACCTAAAAAAAATATTACTTTTTTACAATTAAAATTTTATGTATATCTAATCCTTTTACAAATAATTATTATTATTATTATTATGATAATATTTTTGGTAGTTAAAAATTTACTTTATATATAGTTTTCACTTTTTCTAAGTATAGATTGATCCAGGAATTTTTAGTATGGTTCATGTTTTAGAATGTTCTTGGCAAGGAAAACATTTCACCCAATATTTAAGACTTTTAATATCAGGCTGAGGCACAAGAAAATGTAATAACTTTACTTTCCAGTAATCATTTAGCCGCTATAATCCTATCAAAAATCTCATAAGTTATAATAAGATGAATCACTTTGCCAAGAAAATCATATAATTTAAATTAGCCATTTAAACGGTATAATTTGTCATAGTCTTATTTGTACAAGGTCCATAAGGCTCTATAAAAATACTATTTAGTTTCATTTTAGTGTTTTATTTTACTCATTCTAATAAATGGGATTCTACCACTGATATGTACATGTATTGTAGAAATTTATTGTATAAAATAGTTCAATACTCTTAAACGACTAGTTTCCATAAAAAGATATAGAATCTAAATAAAAATAAAGCTATTAGATATTTTATCTGAACCAAAATGCATTTTAAATTATTCACAGAAAACATATTAAACAAGTTATATGAAAACATATTTATAAATACAAATAGATTCATAATAGTCATGTATTATAAACATATTATAGAAAACATATTAAACAAGTTATATGAAAACATATTTATAAATACAAATAGATTCATAATAGTCATGTATTATAAACATATTATACACATCATCCTTATAATAAAATACAAATAACAATTGGCATCTAGTTCTACAGTCTAGTGCATGATTTGCTTTCCTCTATCTTTGTAGGAATGTTTACTTGAAAAATATTAATCAACTTGGGTGAAATTATAAATCTCAGTAGTCATATACTTTATTCAAAATATACAAGCATCATTATTATACATACTGCAAGAACTTGGAGTATTGATCTAGGTTATATAATTTAATGCATATTTAGTTTATCTTATAACTACAATATCATACTCGTGGCTACCTCATCATATCATCATCATAATTGTCATCATGTCATAATATTGACCAATTCATCATCGTGGTGAGTTTTAAGAACTCAAAAGTTCAATTTATCTTTTGAAATTTTCTTGTGACAATTTACAGACGAACTAAGCTAACTAAATACATACATAGCAAAATATACTAATATATAGTAATAATCAATTTCTAAACAGGTATATAGAGAATAAGAATACTGACGACTGCTTATGCAAGTTAGAAACTTGAAACGCTTCTCCTACTATCTCTCTTTCACTTATTTCGAAAGAGAAAAATAAGAATAGTTTGTGTTTTATATAGAAGTTTTTAAGTTACTATGTAAATTATTATTTGACATTATGCAAATAGTATCCATACATGTTTTTACCATCAGTTTACTATACAAATAGTAATTAAACACATTTTTGCTGACATTTACTATGCAATAATTAAAATTATACTTTTATCTCAGACAATATTTTCTTCTCATTTCAGTCCCAATAAAGTTAAAATTATAATTTCTTCCATAGACATTACTTTCTCCTTTCCTTTTAGTCCTTAAAATTCTATTTTTAATTCAATTTTCTTTACACATTAAATTCTTATAGGCTAACTAATAATTATATGTTACTTTGCTGGAATTAGCATTCACTTAATTGGCTCTTGTATATATTTAATATACTCATAATAAATTTATATTTCCAATTAAGATAGTCTTATAAAGACTAGGATGTTACAATGTCCCCTACTTGAAGGAATTTTGCCCTCAAAATTATATATACCTTACTCAAATAATTGAGAGTATGTCTTCCTCATCTCATCCTCTGTCTACCATGTCGCTTCTTCATATGATGATCCCTTCTAGACCACTTTAACTAGGTAGATGTTCTTATTTCTCAACTATTTAACCTTGGTATCAATTATCTGATTTGGTTTCACAAAAAAATAATAAATTGTCTTGCAAATGCATTGGCAGATGCTCTATGACATGTGAAGGGTTTGGTTGATACTTTTTAAATTGTGGTTGGGCCTCTAGCACTAACTCTTTTTTTTGTCAGCATGATCTTGCAAAATGTCCAGGTTAGCCATAATTATAACACACTCCTTGCCCTGCCATACAAGGTTTATCACCATGTTTTTTTACCATATTTGCTACAATTATTTGGATTCATTCTCTAATTATGTCCAGTCTGAATCCTCCTTTTCTAACCACCATATCCCTTAAACTTTTTGTTCCAGGGTCTAATATTCCTCTTTTGCAATTCTACCTCTTTGTCTCTCTTTTTTGATATTAGTGTCTCCCTTTTGTCAAACTTAGCACACATCATACTAGCCTCCCTAATTTAACATTTATTAGCTAATTTGGGAAAGTTTCTAATTTCTGGAGTTGCCAACTTTCTCTTTGATTTCTTGATTTAATCCTCTTTCAAAATTTGTAGCTTTTCTATACTTTATCATGAGTGACTTTTAAATATGCAGAAAATTTTGAAAGTTCCTCATACTTAACCTCATATTCACTCATGGACATTTTGCCTCACCTGAGTTGAAGAAACTCAGCCTCTTTATGATTTTTCACATTACCTAAGAAATATTTGTCATAAAAGTAGTTTGAAATACATCTTAGGTAATGTAAGTTTCCTCAGCTTGTACAAGACTTTCAGCACCCTTCTACTAATGCTCAGCCTCCCCTTCTGACATATAAGTAGCCAAGAACTTTCTGCTTTATGATACATGCCATGACTATAAAAATTTTCTATATTTGCATCATTCATTTCTCTACAATTATTGGATCATATTCTCCATGGAAAAATAAGGGATTCACTTTTCAAAATTGGGCTAAGAATTTATTAATCTAATTATCATTATTTTCATTTTTACTTACTTCATTATCTCCCCCCAAGTTAGTTTGCTGGAGAGATCCTTGCCCTGCTGTAGAATTCAGGCAGTAATGGTTTGAGTTGTTAGCCTACCCCTAAATTTATTCAACTATAACTGTCATATTATCAGAGATTTTCCTAAGGATTTGGGCTTGGGTTTTCCTATCTGTCATGTTATCTTGATAGATGTATACATATAATATCCACGCAATGCAATTAGTTTACGAAAACATCATTACATAAAAATAATTAATCATTCTCCAAATATATTAATTCCAATCATACTGATCAAATATCCTTAAAAAAATATTGATAAATTCTCAAAATTTCATGCACAATCATTCAAGGCATATAACCTCAATATAAAAAAAGCATCAACCTAAATTCAAAATTTTTGATAAATTATCCTCAGTAATTTATCATAAATTCGAAGTCATCAAGACAAATATCTTCAATAATAAATCACATATGTTATCTAAAATTGATCCTATTTGACAATCATCTTCAATTAAAAATACAAAATAGATCATACCAATATCCTAAAATATATCAGTGATTCACCATGAAGTTAAAAATTACTTGAGTCATACATATCTTTATTGTGATCAATTAACCTAGACTTACGTAGTTGTCTTGACCACCTGGAAGTCACAATTCTAAATATTCCTCAATCATAACTCCTATATCTAAATTCAAATTTCTAACTAGAGTCACTCATAATCATATAGTTAATAATTCTAAAAGCATTAATTGTACCTAGAACATGCAATCAAATTACTAAAGAACTTGCAGATCATTTGTATCTATACCTCAATTGTCAGATAAGGAAATTATAAATTCTATATATAATATCTATTCAAGCATGAATCAATTATATTGAATCATATTTCTAATAATGCTAACCATCTTTCTAGGAGCAAAAACTAGGAGTTTTTATTTACTCCTATTCCCATAATCAATCTAAACACTAATAATAACTAGAAACCAAACAATCACTAATCCTTAGAAATTTTGGTAAAAACTTTATATATGTTTAGTCCTTTTAATAATGATAATAATAATAATAATTATTATTATTATTATTATACTATTGGTAGTTAAGAATCTCCTTTATGTTTAAAATTTACTATATATTTAGTTTTTACTTTTTCTAAGTCTAGATTGATCCATGAGCTTTTAGCATGGTTCATGTTCCAAAATGTTCCTAACAAGGAAAACATTCCCTCTTACCCAAGATTTGAGACTTGTAGTCTCAAGTTGAGGAACAAGGAAATGTAGTAACCCTACTTTTCAGTGACCATTTAGGCGTTATAATCCTACCATAGATTTCAGGAGTTATAAGTTGAATCGCTTTGCTAAGGAACTCATAGAATCTAAATTAGTCATTTAAACACCACAGTTTGTTATAGTCTTACGTGTACAAGATCCATAAGGCTCCATAAGGATACTCTTTAGTTTCATTTTAGCGTTTTATTTTATTCATTCTATTAATTGGGATTCCACCATTGATATGTACATAGTATCGTAGAAATTTGTTGTATAAAATAGTTCAATACTCTTAAAAGATTAGTTTACATAAAAAAATTATAGAATCTAAATCAAAATAAGGCTATTAGATATTTTATTTGAACCAAAATGCATATTAAAATATTCCCAGAAAACATACTAAACAATTTATATGAAGACATATTTATAAATACAAATAGATTCATAATAATCACGTATTACAAACATATTATACACATCATCCTTATAATAAAATACAAACAACAATTGACATTTTAGTTCTACAACCTATTGTATAGTTTGCTTTCCTTTATCTTCGTATAAATGTTCACTTAAAAAATGTTAATCAACTTGGGTGAGATTATAAAATTCAGTGCTCATGTACCTTATTTAAACTATATAAGCATCATTATTATATATACTGTAAGAACTATGAATATTGATATGGGCTATATAACTTAATGCATATTTGATTTCTCTTATAGCCACAATGTCATGCTTGTGGTTATCTCATCATATCATCATCATGATCGTTATCATGTCATAACATTGACCAATTTATCATCGTGGTGAGTTTTAAAAACTCAAGAGTTCAATATGTTTTTTGAAATTTTCTGTTGGCAATTTACAGATGAACTAAGTTAACTAAATGGATACATAACAATATATACTGATATATATTAATAATCCAGTTTTAAACAGATATATAGAGAATAAGAATATTGACTACTGCTTAGGTAAGTTAGAAACAAACTTCTCCCACTATCTCTCTCTTTCACTTCCTTCAAATGAGAAAACTAAGAATGATTCATGCTTTATATAGAAGTTTTTAAGCTACTATATATGTTACTATTTGATGTTGTGCAAATAGTATAAGACATGTTTTTGCTTATAATTTACTATGCAAATAATAACCCAATGTAATTTTGTAGATATTTACTTTGCAAGTTACTATGCAATGATTAAAATTTTATTTTTATCTCAAATTGTATTTTTTTTTTATTTCAGTCCCAAAAATGTTAAAATTATAATTTATATCGTAGATATTATTTTCTTCTTTCTTTAAGTCCTTAAAATTCTATCTTTAATTCCATTTTCTATACATTTTAAATTTTTGTAGACTAACTAATAATTATAGGTTACTTTGTTAGAATTAACTTTCAAATTTGTATATATTTAGTATATTCCTAATAAATTTATATTTCCAATTACGATAAGTTTAAATATACTAGGATGTTACACCCAAACTTTTTTCCATTTTTAAATATATAATGAAGAATGACATAAACTTTTTAAAATATATAATTAATATCATATATTTTAAAAATTTTAAAATTTCTTTAAGAAAAAGAGGTGTCCTCTCTCAGTCTAATCTCTTCTCCAAATGCTTCTTTTACAAAATTAATTTTGCTATTAGTGAAAACTATTCTTTTATATTGTTTTCCATTTTTTTCAGATGTTTTGGGAAATGAGAGAAAACATTTAAAAAAATTGTTCTAGTTTTCAATTCTTACAAACAATTTTTCTATTTTTTATTTTTAAGGATAATTAATAAAAAACTCATTATCAAGGTAATTTTATTTTTTATTTTCAAGAACCAAAAACTGCCTTTAAAAGCAACAATCTAATAGGTCCATCATCATTTTACTATGTTCTTCTTCATCTAATAGTATGATCTGAGTCACTACTTTTTATATTTGAATATGTAATCTCTTCATTTAAGGGTACAAAAGCAATAATTTTTCGTTCGAAATTTTTTTTCTTGTGAGAAAATATTAGTTATGCATGAGCTAAACTTTGGTTGTCATTGAAAAGCAATGTAAAATACTTCCTCTGTGTACTTTGAATTCTTAATGAAGGAAATGTTTTTAGTTGAAGAAAAAAAACTGGATGTAAAACAAAAGAGTTTAAAGCAAGATAAGAAATAAGAAATCGCTACAAAATAATAAATATATTGATAATATATTAAATTCTTAGTATAACAAGAAATGTAAGTGGCCCTCAATTGCAAAAATATAAAGTAAACTTAATATTCTTTAATTCATCAAATCCTTAGTTCTTATAATATAAAAAATATTATTTATAACCTGTAATCAATTTAGTATCCAGGAAAAAAAAAGGTAAATAAATTAATACCTAAAAATATAATAAATATGACAACTACTTAGTTTATAAAAAAATAACATATTAAATGGCTACTTAATGTCTAAAGAAATTTTAAGGAAATCACTTGCAAATTAAATTATACATTATTATTAACTGAGAAAAAACAAGACATGAGATAGCTTGCTCATTAATGAATTGGATCAAAGTTTGGTGTAAACCTGGTTTGCCTCCACACATGTACATCGCTATAAGATTAGCTAGAAAAAAAAAAAAAATCAAATTTATATACAATTTTGTTATATATTTATTATATATTCAATTAAAACATAATAAACATTTAGTCCATCAATAATAAACATCTATATGTAAGTGTTTTTTCAAAAGAAAAATAAGTGGATCCAAGAAGGCTCTTAATGATGGAAATATTGTCTTACAAAACATGAAAGAAATAAATTGCAAACAATTTACATATATTAACGGAATATTCTCATCGAATTTATTGAATTATTTCCTAGTTATTAATTTAATATGAGAAAAATAAAATTAAAAAGAGATTAAAATTTATAAGAGTGTAGCGCACGCGCACATGCGTTGGTATAGAAACATAAAAGAAAAAAAGAAAAAAGAAAAAAGAAAAAAAAAGGGTTTTTGATGGGTTTTAAGACCTTTGCCGGTTGGACCCAGAGGGCATTAGTTTCTGCCGCTCAATTGAAAATACAATGTATAAACGGAACCTTTGAGGCTTAACATTCGTTTTACTTCAGTGGGAGCAAAGAGCCCTGTTACTGATCGATTATGGGACTCAAGAAGGATTCTTTGGAGGAGGCCTCCAAGCAGAATCAACAGTACGTCCTTACTTCTTAATTTCTTCCTCTTTCCCTGAATTTTACCACTTAGATTATTTCTGATGAAGTGGTTACTGATTCGCACTGTTATTTCAACTTGTTGGATACCTTTAATTTATTCTTTTGCGCAAAGTTAATGTGTGGATTAAGCTAATTCTTCTATTTTATATGTTTTCCCAACAAATGTTCAGTGTTGGCATCGATAAGCAATTTCTTGCTGCTCCTGTAAAATCGGCTGTTGACAAATACCAGCTTCTTCCTGAGTTCCTGAAGGTAACTTTTATTTTTTTCACTTTGGGGTATAATTAACATTACACGATTAATTGTTCTTCTTATTTTGTTTTCAATTATCGGATGTCATTATACCGGGATTTTGTAGGTTAGAGGATTGGTGAAGCAACATTTGGATTCGTTTAACTACTTTGTGAAAACCGAGATAAAGAAAATCGTTCGTGCTAATGATCGTATTGTGGCGTCTAAGCACCCGAATATATATTTAAGGTATAAATGACGGTTTACCTATATTTTGTTCAATTACATTTGCACTCGTGATTGGTTCTGTATCCATTAAGTTTGAATTTTTCAATATTAAAAAGTATTCTTAATGTTGGAATTGAGAAGTTCAGTCAAATTTTCAGCTTATAGGTGACACCTCAGATTTTCTAAATTACTTATTTCTGATAAAGTATGGTAGGTCATATGAATTCTTTCTTCTAGTTGGTTCTTTTGTCTTCAAAGGTGTGAAGTACTTTGAGTTGCTTTGCTGTGAGTGGTTACAATGGGTCGTTTGTAGGTTTAAAGATGTCAGAATTGGTGAGCCTTCAATCATGGTAGATGGTAGTCCTGAGAAAATTACTCCACAAACGTGCCGCTTATCTGACCAGACGTAAGATTTGTTTCCCTTAGAATTTTGTCATTATCTAATGTTTTAAATCAGATATTGATTAAGATAGGGATTTGAATAAAATGCAAGGGTATATTCAACTGGTTGTTCTGTTCAATTTTATATTCTTGCAAGTAAAAGAAAAGAGTAATAAATAGTTCTGTACTTAATGATGATTGGGACTTGTAGCTAGACAAATTCCAACAAATGCTTTGTGTCAAATACTAAATGCATTATGTTTCATTCTTTGTTGTCTTGCACAAGATATGCAGCTCCAATATTGGTGAATGTCGAATACATTCAAGGAAGTCCTGGTCAGATGACCAGAGTGGAGAAGGTACTTAAATACTACTACAAATGACTTTAGCAGAGACTAGATAGCTGTGTTTAATATTATATAATTGTTTGTTCTTGCAGAATGACGTCATTATTGGAAGAATGCCTATTATGTTACGGAGTAGTTGTTGCGTCCTGTACGGGAAAGACGAAGCTGAACTTGCAAAACTTGGTTTGTATCAATAGAAAACATAATTTGGATATTTTGTACTTCTTCTTTTTCTTTTGCACTCTTCCTCATTCCTTACAGCAATCTACCTTTTGTTTTCCATTGATTAGGTGAGTGCCCTCTTGATCCTGGTGGGTATTTCGTAATCAAAGGAACAGAAAAGGTGATATTCTTACTTTTTCTTAATGGTTTTCAATGCCAGAGAAGTAGTCAAGTGTCTTATTTTTTAAATTCAAGCTGGCATTGACATAAAAATGTAATTTAAGGAGCTAAATGGAAATGACGAAAGTATGAGTATATGGAATAAACTGAAAATTGCAGAATATGCCAGCTAGAATAAGTAGGTAGGCATCTTGAATTCAATGTTTAAATTGTTGGGGGTAGATTTTTTTGATTAGTGTCATCAGTCATAACTTCTTTCTATTCATTCCTATGACTCATCAAAATATATGTTCCTTTTATCTTACTTCTGGATATTTTATTTTGTTAACAAATTATGATGCTCCCAATCCTTTTCAGGTGATTTTAATACAAGAGCAACTTTCAAAGAATAGAATAATTATTGACACAGACAAGAAGGGAAAGTAAGTGATTCTTTTGAATTCGTTCTGCTTCACCTTATCTTATATTCATATAAATATATGCATACAAGCTTGCATAAATCTATGATTTTATATTGATCTGTCTCTCTTTTCCAACTTTTCCACTCATAATCTTACCTAATTTGAGTGCTCTTGGGTGATATATGTTGTTTCTTACATTGGGTATTACGATGTTGTCAAACTGATATTTAGGTTTTAACATAAACTGAGGGCAGTACTAAAAACAATGTTTTGTGGACAATCTTCAGCTGGTAGTGGCAAATTCTATTTTTCTAAGTTAGTTGGTGTAACTTGTACCGTGTCATATTCCAGATCCTAGATTTAGTCTTTGATTCTTCAGGTTTATGTTTTACTAAGGCTCATTGAAGGATGATCCATTGTCTCCCATTTTTATTATGTTAAAAAGATGATAATCCACCGTCTTCCATTTGATTTTTACATTTGCCGATAATTGTTTGATATAACCAATTTTAATGAGAAAGAATTCAATTGCACAGAATGAAAAATAAAGTTTGGACCTTGGAAGCAATATTCATGGAAGTTACTATCGCTTTTTAGTTTTTACGAAATTCTGCTGTCATTGCTTTGCATGTTGATTAATGTATTTTAAGCACATCATAAATATTGATTACTTTGTATGTGTTGTCTTAATGTGTATTTTGTTCTTCCTTTGGCTGTCAGCATCACTGCATCTGTTACAAGCAGTACGGAGGCAATAAAATCCAAAACAGTTGTTGTGATGGAAAATGAGAAGATTTGGTTACAATTGAATCAATTTCCTAAAAAGGTTTCATTTTGTACTTACTCAATGAGGCTAACTTACTTTTTCTTCTCTCATGTATGCATACAAGCTTGTGTTTCTTTTGTTTTTTTTAAGGTCCCTATTATGGTTGTGATGAAAGCTATGGGGATGGAGAGTGATCAAGAGGTTGTACAAATGGTTGGACGAGATCCCCGTTATAGTTCGCTACTTTTGCCCTCTATTGAGGTAATGACAGAAAATTTCGGTCACATTAAACACAAAATTGCTCATGCACATATGAAATAGTAAGAGGTGGTAGAAGCAAGTAACTCATGAAGTTTGTTACTGACTACTCTGCTTACTTATAAATATGTGTTCACATATGTCTTCATGTGCTTACACCCAGTTATCATTTTGTTATGTATGCCATTGTTGAACTCTGGAATATCTTGCTCAATTATTAGGAATGTGCAAAGAATGGCGTATATACTAAAGAGCAGGCATTGGAGTACCTGGAATCAAAGGTGTGTTTACTCTTTATTGTTTTTGTCTGATGGTTCTGAAAACTTGCTCCTTCAATTTCCTGCCTTAGGGTGTACTAGGTTATTCTTATTTAGACTCTTTGTACATGGTAGTAATAAGTTAGAGACTTTTTTGATAAATTCACAATTATACATGGTACAATTAGACTGGATTGATTAGTTGCATTTTTGAGATAGAGAGCTCTCTTTTTCTTTTGTGGTTCTCTATTCTCCTATTTTCTTTAGTCTTTTTGTTTTTGGTCCAAAAATAATAGTCATACAGATACCATTCAGCTTACTAACTACATACCTACATACAGCTAGCAGTAGCATACACACCATCAGTACACTTTTTTGGTGTGGGATTGTATTCTGGCTTCCATGGGTGTTTCAGCCCCTTTTTCCTTTAGGGTTTTCTCCAAGTGATTCACATATGGGATTTAAGAGCTATTGTTTTTATTCTTCCCTTTTTTTCTTTTTTGGTTCTTCTTCTTTGTTTGCTTCTTGGTTGTTCTAGGAGAATTACTTAATAGGTGTTTTCTTTTGGCATAAAGGATAAAGTTTTAATTGGGAGGAAAGAAAAGTACAACTAGAGCTTACGTTAAAATATCCATTGTCTAAGTAGACAAACCAAAATAAACAGAGAGCCAAAGAGATTAATTAACACAATAAAGCTGTCCAATCTCTCTCCATGTCAGAATGGAGACTCCTTGAAAACCGTAGTTTTAAAAACTGGACTCTGAAGCACAGATACAGTGTCACTGTCATGGACCTGCTGAGGCCTACAATTTCAAAAAATATAAAACACCATTTGTATAGGTTTGTTTGTGCATTATAAAAGTTGGTTGTATGTCTTAAAATGCGACAAGTGGTGGGGCTAATATGTGACATATGGATACTTTCAACACTTGAGATAAATAAAAGCAAATTTTTTGGGGCAAATTTTATTTATACTATAAATTATTTTTTTAATTAGAAGATAAATAAAAATAAAACTAATGAAGCAATTATTTTATAAATTTTTAAATTGATAAGAAGATAAATAAGGAAATTAAATGAATATCATATCATATGTATAAATTATAATATAAAAGTTGGCCATGTCATCAAGATGGGGTTTCTTGTCCCTCATTTTTTTTTATTTGGGGGCCATCAGAATATCATATCATATGTGTATAATATAAAATGCTGGACTTGCTGTCAGTTTAGGGCTTTCTCTTGGGGGAAGATGTCAATGCTAGGGGTTGAGCCTTACGTTGTCAATTTCCCGAGGAACAGACTATACCACTTAGCCTTCATCACTGGACGCTTTATGAAGTGCAAATGCTTTTATATATTATATTATTATAATTATGAAAAAGAACAGTTCTTAAGTATATATTTTCAAGTTCAATTTTCATTACTTTATATTGACAAAATACAAGTGAGGAAATTTACTGTACTAACAAGGCTATTATTTAAAACTTATTTCAAGCTATTGATAATTTGATACTATATAGCTATTTAAATTTTATAGTTGAGTTATGCCCCCGCGCGCACACACATGTATATATATGTGTGTGCGTGCGCGTGTGCTCATATGTATAAAATTAGGAACACTAAAAAATTTAATTAGCAGCTACATAAACACACCCACACCCACACACACGCATATATGTCTGTAGACTAAAACTCCATTTTGGTCCTCATAGATGGAGTATTTCTCAATTTAATCCCTAACAAAATTGTCTTCTCAATTTTCCTCTCACAGAAAACTTTTTGATTTGGTCCCTTATAAAATTAACTTTTCAATTTAATTTCTCAGAATTGGGTGTTTCTCAATTTATTTCTTTGCAAATTAAATCGTTATTAATAATGTACTTAAAAAATTAAATTATGAAGGACATTGATGATAATAGTTTTATTTACGAGGAACCAAATTGATAAAGCAATTCTATGAGGGACCAAATAAAGAAATACTTTATCTGTGAGGGATCAAATTGAAAATCCAATTGTATGTGAGAAAAAATTGAAAAATACCCCATTTATAATGGATCAATATATGATTTTGCTCACATGCCTCTATGTATATATAGTATATACATACATGTATATGCTTATATGTGTGTGCTTGTATGTGTATATATATATATATATAAACTTTATTAGTGTTCCTAATTTATGTTCTCTTTTCCTATTATTCTGAATTCTGATGTCTGTATATTGCTGTTCAGGTCAAGAAGTCCATGTATACAAGTGATTCATCTGAAAAGGTTGTTGACTCTCTCTCTCTCTTTTAACGCACACACAAATAAAGAATATGTTAATTTATGTGCTGTTTGTGCAATTGACACGGTCTTATATAAATTTTGACTTTCTTATTTGTGGGTTCAATTTCTGAATCTTTTATATAGGAAGGCAGAGCATATTCTGTCCTAAGAGATGTATTTCTTGCAAATGTGCCGGTATGTTTCATTTGATCCTTATAAACTCAAGAATTGCTTAAAGTTGATTTCGTTCAATTAAGGATTCATGTACTTGGCCTTTATTGTTGGGACTGGTCTGTGATGCTGCTTCTGCTGTTTCTGTCGTTAGGTGCATCTAAATAATTTTCGACCAAAATGTATATATGTTGCTGTTATGATGAGACGCATGATGGATGCTATTCTAAATAAGGATACAATGGATGACAAGGTAATATCTTTGAAATATGTGAGATTCTGTATGAAGTAAATAAAGAAAGGGTACTGGATTACATAATATAAAAGTAGTGAGAACCTAGTTACATGGGCTGCATGAATGAGATGTGCTTCAATGGAGAAGGCTGACTGGTTTTACTGTCTTGTTTGTTATTTAACTAGTTAAAGACAGATGATGGCAAATATCATTGTCCTGATTGAAATCACGCAGAACAGATATTTGAAATCATAGCAAGATGTCAGAAATTTTAAGGACTTCCATGCTTATACTTCAAGTTGTCTAAAATTCCACTTCCCATTCCTTGATATATAAACAATTAAGGCATTGCAAACTCAAAGCTAGACTCCAAATGAAAAAAGCAAAACCTTCCATTGTTTCTTCTGCTGTCTGTGTCATACCCATCAATAGTGATCACTTGACTCTTTCTGATGGTCCCTAGTGCTTAATCCTTCTATATTAGGCCTGGGTTTATTGTGAATTACTAACTTACCCTATTGGGAGGTTATGCTTTAGACAATTCTTTCTGGGCTAATGCTTCTCTTTCTGATAATTAACAATTTATTAATGATCCACCAACTGTGAGAAGGTGATTACATCTGGTTACAGATTTATGAGCCCTTGGAGACTTTGAAAGATGCAATAACAATTATTCATGGCCTTCACTTTACCTACACTTAACTGCTTAAGCTTTTGGGTTAAAATAGTCATTAACATGGTATTAGGGTCTATAACCAAGCGGTCAGAAGTTTGATCCTTTCTATCCCCATTCTTCATAATTAATTTGATATTTTAGCCCTAGGTATGGTGAAGCTGTTTTATGTCTGCCTTTCAAGCCCAAAAGGCTTTTGTGTCAGAAGGCTTTTAAAGATTACAAGTTATAAAGGGGTCATGCTTTGCCCACTCTTTATACCCAAATGACTTTTGTGTGAGGGGTTAATATATTTATGGGCATTCACTCTTATGGGTTGAAGTGGTAATTGACAAATCATAAATTAACAATTGAAGCAAGTGCAACCTCACTTTTCATCTAAACTAATGCATTCTGCCTCAACATTCACCTGAGGGATTATAAATATATTAGTTATTTCATGATATCCAAAATATATAAATAATATCCACTTGTTCTGTGTGGAATGTGTGCATTTTGTGTGTGTTTTCAGGGGGTGGGGGGGTAGGGAAGGAGTATATGCTAAATTTACTAACTGTTTCTTTTAATTTATTTCAAAGGATTATGTGGGGAACAAGCGGCTGGAGTTGTCTGGCCAATTAGTATCTCTGCTTTTTGAGGTAGTATCTCATTTTATTTTCACATTTTTAACTACTTTGGACATTTTTAATTGCCTTAATTTTTATTCTTTTTTATCATTTTAGGATCTCTTTAAGACAATGATTAGTGAAGCCAAGATGTGGATAGACAAATTCTTGGAGAAGAATAACAAGACAAGCCGCTTTGACTTTTCTCATGTATGCTCTTTTTAATATTTATGATCAAGCATCATAAAATGCGAAATGTAACCTATGCATTCTTTAATCAAATTCTCTCTTTGAGGGATTAATGTTTGGGTTTCCCAATCTGATTTACTGGAAAATATAAGATCCAATCATTATTAAAAAAATCATATTATCAAGCACAAATTCAAAAAACAAGATGAATAAGGCCAGAATAAAGATGTTACCATTTGTGATTATTATTCAAGTTTATCATATGATATATATTACAAATATTGGATCTTAAAATCTTAATTCAAGAATAGTTTGTAAGATTCTAATTAATTAGAAATACAATCGTAAGTAATTGATTTATTACATTTCATAATACGTGGTAAATGTTTGGTCCTTCTTTATGTTTATGATGAATATGTTTATGTACACTGCTTAACATAAGTATGTGTTTTCTAACCGAAAGTAGCAAGAACAGGGTTCAAGTGGTTGTCATTTTTGTTTAGCAAGAACAGGACTCAAATGGTTTGATTCTACATGAAACAAATGAGACTTTTGTTATCATAACATTTTTTGTTTGATCAGATTTCTTGTCTTGTACTCTGTCTGTTATCCCTGATCTCACTACTATCTGGATTTCTGTTTACAATGTTTTCTTATTTCTCTGTGTTGATAGTATATTTCTAGAGACACTATCACAACTGGCTTGGAAAGGACTCTCTCCACTGGTAATTTTGATGTCAAAAGGTTCAAGATGCACAGAAAAGGAATGACCCAGGTTATATATTATTTTCTTTACAAATTTTTCTTTCCTATATCTTCATATTTATTATCATAAATGACTTAAGGGGTTTATATCTCTAGGTCAGAGCTTAGGTGCTGGGGGTAGGGGTTGAATTATTGTGTCTTGGCACTTATCTTCCCATCAATCCAGTGACACATGTTGACTGATAAATTTCTCTCTTTGCAGGTGCTAGCTAGGTTATCATTTATAGGGACTTTGGGGCATATGACAAGAATCTCTCCACAGTTTGAGAAGTCCAGGAAAGTAAGTGGACCTCGAGCTTTGCAGCCTAGCCAGGTAAGCCGCAATCCTTCTGGGTACTCTTACGCCATCAGGCTTTTAATTCTATTCTGACATAGAATCTTATCTAGTTTTGACTCATACTTTCTTTTTCGTTCTATTCCATTTGCTATAGTGGGGCATGCTTTGTCCTTGTGATACTCCAGAAGGTGAGGCTTGTGGACTGGTGAAAAACCTGGCTTTGATGACTCATGTTACTACTGATGAAGAGGAGGGTCCCCTAATTTCTCTGGTGTGTTTCTTTTAATATAGTTTCATATATGTTTATTACTTTTGCGAAGAAATTTTTATATTTGCTCCATCTAGAGAGTGGGACATGTGCACCTTTTGTTTGCATTTTGGATGGGATCTCACTTTTAATGGAAGAAGTGTGTGAACAACTATACTCACGACCATTATTACTGGGCCCATTGAACCAGGTTTTAGCATGCTGATACATGTGAATATTTTTATATTTATTGAATATGAATCTCTTTTGTTGTTGCTTCTGACTAGAGTAATTCTGTAGTTTAACTTGTTCTTATATGATTAAGTTGTTCTTATATGATTGTTTAACTTGTTCTTTTATGATTGTATTATGATTAATCTCCAGAATCTTTGGATAAAATGTTTTCAGTGGCAATGTATAAATATAAACTCCCATGTCCAGAAGTTATGAATCAAATTTTGACCTATTGTTCTGGCAATGTGTGATATAGGGTAATTTAAGAAGCTATTTTCCTGGGGTTTCTTTATGTGATATTCAGCAATATTGGTTTGTTTTGTTAACTAGTATGGAAGACCTTAAGTTTAATTCAAATTAATATATAGCACGGAAAATAATATAGTTAAATAATAATTGGAAATATAAAAATTGATAATTACTTTATAGACACATTCTGATAATCAAAATGTGGGAATTTGAAAAGCAGAAATGGCATGGATAGATCCTTTGATGATTTTGACTATTAATATATCGTGCATTGTTAACTTACTTAAAATGTATCTAATTCATAACCTTAAAAAAAACTCATAAAAATTATGAGTATTATATATATATTTATGTATATATATGTAACTAAGGTGCCTAAATGTTTTGATCTATGATCTTTCTTGCCTAATTTATGTTATTTGTCATTTGCTATGTAAATTTTGCACTTAAAATGAAGTAAAATTGTTATTTATTATATTTAAATTGGCAGATGTAATACGATGAATCATGAATGTTATGAGAATGTATATGATAAATCCAAGTGCTATATCTCCACAAACTCATGATTATGAAATAGTAGAAATACTTGAAGGAGATTAATTCGACATAATTGTGACTAAAAAATTAAACTAGAAAATTATTTTAGACAAAATGATGTTATTACATTGTTTTGTTTGTTTGTTTTTTTTTTACTAGAGGATAGAATTTCTTAGAAAACAAATAACATATACTGTAGTCAGTATTATACATGATTATTTTAAGAGAAATTATGATGAGAATGATAATTTAATATTACAATAAGTATATTACAATAATATTATCACCCCCTAATTAGTGGGACCATTATGCTTTTTTTAATTTTTTCCACTTGATAGGACTCAAAATCAGATTAATCATGTTATACCTTTATGATCTTGGTAAAATGTAGTTTACTATAAATTTTTTTATTTAAGTACACTTGGCAAGATTTAATGGAATAAGGCATTCAAATGGCAATGTGGATAGCACAAGCTCAGGTGGTGTATATGTGGCTGGGAGGAAAAAAGTAGAAAAATTCTCACTCTACCACTAAAAAGATACCAAGCTTCCTGAAGGCATCATCAATGTAATGGTATTAAAGTCATTATATATGTATGTATATATTGATGATCCATGCATTCCCTCTGGTTGTGTTTTTTTATCATTTTCAAGAGTATTCCATTTTTTTATTCTGCCTTCATACTCTTCTTCTGTTCCTTTTTAATTAAGCTTCTTTTTAATACATATAAAGGAAATAATCTCTAAGGTGTATCATCATAGAGCTGAATCATTATTCATGAGATGGTTGGCACCAAACAAAGCAGTTTTATTCCTGGTTGGAAGATTCATGACATCTTACTATTGTAGTGAATGATAATAGAGCTGAATCGTTAATGGCAAGATGGTCAGTATTAGCAAAAACAGTTTTATGCCTGGTTGGAAGAATCGTGACATCATTGAGCAGCTTGGTTTCTTTGAAATGGATGAGAAAGAGATGTCATTATAGTGTTAAGATTGGTGCCATTTTATGTTTTCTGAGTTTAGGGTCACTTGGGCTAACTTAAGCTTAATTTATGTTTAGTTTCACTGTATCTTATGTATGTGGTGTACATTTACATACACGCGTTTGGATCCTTTTAAGTATAAAACCTGGAAGGTGCCTCTAAAGTTATAGAGAGAGAGAGAGAAAAGAGGGAGTGGGTGGAATGGAAAGAGAGGAATTGGGCCCCATACATGCTCACATTCTTTGCCTTAATCTCTCTTTAATTTTAGAAGCACATTATAGACTTCATACTTTAGAGGATCCAATTTCATAGATACACAGCCAAACTAAAGTAAGTGCTTTTCATTAAAAACAATTTTACTTCCCTTTTGCGTCTTTAGATTGCATCCTAGTCTCAACAATAATTTATAAAACAAGAAGAAACTGCAGCGATCAACTTTAGGGGGGCTATTCAGAATTAGCAATATTCCATGTGCACTCAACTTTAAATCAAAGATTAATGGTTAGACTATAATACCTCTTCTAGATTGCAGCTCTTTTTGATTGTCTATATGTTTAAGATTCAGCTGCTTTTCTGGCACAAGAGGGCTGATTAATTGGTCTGAGATAAGCCCAATCGCTGTCAACTTCAGCCATAAGTTCCATTCAGTACTGACTCCAAAAAATTATTGAATGGATTTCTTGGTGAGTTGCAGCCCGCTAGGAGTTCTTTTCCCCTTTGTTACTTAGGTATTTGATATTGGATATCAATTTCTTGAATTTTCAGTCTACATTTGGGTTTCCTTCATGAAAATCTCCTCTTGGATGTTTTTGTCGAAATATTATTTTGTATGTAGGCCACGTTGGGGATGAAAGAATCTTTTTGGCTGGTGTGGCTGGTGCAAGATATGATTTCAAAACTTGGAATTTCTATTGTCATGAGAGGTTGTTTAGGTGGCTATCTAAGTGGCAGCATCCTTTGTGGATGCATGTGCTACTGCTAACTGTTGGCTCTCTTGATATTTGTCTATTGTGATTTTGTCTTGTTATTTGTTTGATGATTTGGATAGTTTCTAAGGTTCTATGTCAAGGTGTATTCTTAAGTGTGCATGAATTATACAGGCAACTAGATTTTGGATATACATAGTTACTTAATTAGTGTTCATGCATGTTTTGATGCTTAATTATTTCTGTGCAGTGCTCTTCTTTGGGTGTTGAAGACTTGGAGCTGCTCTCTGGGGAAGAGCTTCACACACCGGATTCCTTTCTTGTCATTTTTAATGGGATGATCCTTGGCAAGCATCGGAAGCCACAGGTATTTTAGTTTCTGTTGAATTTTGCTCTTTAATCCAAGGAAAAAATACATACATAACTACACATTTATTAATTCTGAAGCTACTTTTGATATTATCATTATAATTATTGTTTTATCTTTCCCTCTTGTCAAGCGTTTTGCTACTGCAATGAGAAGGTTGCGGAGAGCTGGAAAAATTGGCGAGTTTGTAAGTGTCTATATCAATGAAAAGCAGGTAAATACTTTAATCAACAATTTATATATTTAGTTTTTAATCTTTCTGCTGTTTCTGCTTTTTTCCTTGCTTCCTTGTTCAACATTTTTTAACATTATTTTTTGGTCTGTAATTCCTTGTTTGTTTTAACTATTTCTGTGTGTCTCATATCAACAAATTGTTTGATGTTGGATTGGAAATTGTTTGTACTATAATCTTTGGTGTTAAAGCAGACTTCATGTCAGTAAGGCAGTAGCTCGAGTATGGTGTGGAATTGGTTATATTGCAACTCATGTGAATGCTTGAAGAATTCTGTTTGCTCTTTGGCTTCCAAGCAAATGCTATGAAGGATGTTAACAATAATGGAAATATGTGTATTTTCCACAGTCAAATATGACTTGGAGCACCTTTGAGATGATTTCTTAAGTTCTGCTGAAAGGATATAAAGTAAAAAGTTCTGGTAGAATTTCATGAACAGTCTTAAACTTTTTATATTGGGATATCTGACAGAGGATTAATGGAAGGATCAGGGTTCCTAACTTAACTTGATAAGTTGGTTGATTTCTTGACCATTTTTGTCACATGATTATGGTGGTTAAACTCAAGCAGAGCAAAGCTTGTTGCAGTATGTTCATATAAACCTCGTGTTTCTCAATATGCTTCTTGCATGTTATATTCAATCTGATGAAGGATTTATTGGAATGGTTCCTTGGTTTGTTTTGTCTTATTTACAAAACCAATTTTAATTGCTGTTCTTTCTAAACATCTGATTACCTGGAGAATCTGAAGGTGGATTAGTTCTTTTGAGTTGGAGCTACTCATTAGAATTAATACAAATGATCTATTTGAAAATCCTAGGCCTATTAAGGACATTTCCCTGATGTCTGCATTATGTGTGCTTTCAAAATTTGGATACAATCATTGTCTTTTTTCTTTGCGTTGGGATTCTATAGCCAGGATAAATTATTTTCTTAGCAATCAAGTTAAGAGGTTTCAGAAGCAAAATGGAGCATACGTTCTGTTGTCAATGTGCTACTTATGATGGCTTGTGGTGTTTATTGCTGGAGCAAATGTGAGAGTTTTGAATCAGAGCTTTAAATCCTCTGCACCTTCGATGAGATAAATTCGTATTTTCTTTTTCTTTTTCTTTTTTTTCTTTCTGCCTCCCCTTTGGGTTTTAGCTATGGCTTTTTCAGGGGGTTGTCCCTTATCGATTTACAAAGGAATTGGAAGGCTTTTTTATTTAATTTTTTTTCTTCCTTCTCAGATGTTGATTTGAAAGGGTTCCTTGTCCTCCATCATTGTACTTCATTTCCTTCCCTCTTTAAATTGTTTTTCTTTTAAAATAAAGGAATATTAAGTATTGCTGCATACATATGTTGTCAACTCCTTGTAACATCTATGGTTTTTATATTAAGAAAAAAGTACTAAGGCTTGAGGTCTCAGTATCTCACAAATGTCATCATTTCCTTTTCGAGATTTAAATTGTTATTTAGATACTTAAGTTTTGATTCCCTCCCTCTGGCCATCCTCTTAATCTTGAAGAAATGGTGGTTGTTTCCATTGATGTTATGAAATTAAGAATCTTTAAATTCCCATCTCACCTTTGTTTTTCCTGCTGCTTCTTATTCAGTATTGTTGAAATTTAGGGTTAAAGCAAAGGTATATTTGGGTTGGC
This sequence comes from Delonix regia, assembly GCA_037074485.1. NCBI lineage: Eukaryota > Viridiplantae > Streptophyta > Magnoliopsida > Fabales > Fabaceae > Delonix > Delonix regia. The sequence continues at coordinate 28,096,788 of CM073455.1, forward strand.
AGAACCTAGGGGCTGAAGAAAAACACTCACTTCAGCCCTTGGTGCCTTCTTTTATTTATACTATTCTAAAAATAGAGTTTATTATGAAGGGGCATCCTTAAAAGCACATATGCCTAAATGGGCCAGATATTCCCAAGGCCAGCCTTTGATAGCCCATAGATGATCTCTTTTAATTGTGTTGCCATTTTTTTTAACTATTCCTTTTTCTTGTGTTGTTCTATTTTGTTTAAGTTCTTTTTTAAAAGGTCATGTGCTTAGCATGTGATCTTTTAATGAGCTTGGATGATCACACAATTTAATCAAATTATGTTTTGAAGGGTTAGGATTCTAGGGTTAGTAGAAACATCCTATAAGGATTAGGTTCCTCGGGTTAGCAGAAAAATTCTGTAAGGAGTAGGATTATAGGTTAGTTGAACATCATATTGTTGGAAGATTTGGCACAGGACTTCAGATATCTTGCTGGAAGATTTGCCGCAATATCTTAGATATTTTGTTGATTATTTTATTTTTATTCTTCTGTTATAGATATTCTATTATTCTTTTGTTAAGATCAGATCATATAGGTTATGAATAAAATGCCTACTTATTAGGGATATTCTGTTAGATCAGAATCTAAGATTTTAAACTTGTATCAGCTATATAGGTTGTAACCTAGGTTCAGAAGGGTTACGACAGAACAAAGTAAAAGTATCCAGAACTACATTTTTATAAAAATCTACATGGTATCTGAGGTTCTAATTTGGGTCTCAAGATACACTTTGGCATTATCCTTGCTGCCACCGGTGGCGATGCATAGGGGAGCACAGTGGCACCATTGAGTGACCACCCCAGTTGCCCAAACAACCCTACTACCTCACATGGATTAGCTAGCCTTGACCCCACTCCTCTTGTAATCACATCACATTGCTTGACTGGCCATAATTACCTACAATGGTCAGCGAGTGTAATGTTGTTTGTGAAATGAAGAGGGAAAGCTGACTATTTAACAGTAAAAGCTACCCCACTTGAACCCACTGACCCTCTCTACAAAACTTGGGAGATTGAAAATAGCCTGATTCAATCTTGGTTGATCAACTCCATGGCTCCTGACATTGGAGAAAACTTTCTCCTCTATCAGACAGCCCATGAAGTTTGGGAAGCCGCTAGAGAGTTGTATTCAACTACTAAAAAAAAAGCTGCTATTTTTGAGATCGAGGGCTTTCTCCATGATTTCCACCAAGTTGACTCTGATGTTACTCACTTCTTCAATGTCCTACTGCACCATTGGTATCAACTAGACCAATATGAGAATCATCAATGGTCATGTGGCTGATGCAACTTATTTCAAGAAACTCAAGGAGGAAAAGATAGTCCATAAATTTCTCCTTGGATTAAATCCTAGGTTTGAGGAAATCAGAGGCTGCATTCTTTCACTGGACCCCTTTCCGTCTCTAAGGGAAGTATTTTCAGCAGTTAAAAGAGAGGAAAGTCGAAAAAAACTTACCTCCAGTAACCTTCCTTCTAAGTTTACTGACAACTCTGCATTTGCTGCCAAAACATCACAATCTGGAGATAACAAACATAAAAAATCACACAGAACTTGGTGTGATCATTGTAATAAGGTTGGACATCTTAGAGGAAGATGTTGGGTATTACATGGCAAACCACCAAACAATAAACAACATAGTCGATACAAAGGACAGGCCCACATGACAACTACCTCCGAAGGGAGAATTTTTTGTTTAGAAACATTTAGTAAAGATCAACTAGAAGCCTTCCACAAGTTGATTGCACACACCTCAATACCTATCCCACTGATGACACTGCCACAAGCCTAATTGCCCCATATAGTTAATTCGTCTTTTGCCCTTAGTTCCAAAACTCAAGGAACCAACAATTGGGTAGTTGACTCTGGGGCCACAGACCACATGGCAGGTAATTCCTCTTCGCTTACTAATTTCAAACCTTGTAAGCCTAATTTAGTCGTAAACTTTGCCGATGGCACCCTTTCTAAGGTGACTGAGTTTGGGACAGTTTATTTATCCAACCATCTTGTTCTCCATCAAGTTATTCTAGTCCCTAGTCTTACATGTAACCTCTTATCTAGTAGTAAACTTACGAAAGACCTTAACTGTGTAACTAAGTTTTTCCTTGGTGATTGTTGTTTTCAAGACCTGGCATCAGGGGCGACAATAGACAGTGCTAAGGAAAACGACGGTCTTTACCTATTAGACCAAGAACCAAACATGCTTTGTGTACTCTCTAGTTGTAATTCCATTTCTGAGTCTATCTTATGGCACTATAGATTAAGGCACCTCAACCTCGATTACATGAAAAAAATGTATCCTCTCTCTATTCAATAAAAGTTTCACTTTGTTTCAATGTGACATATGCCAATTATCCAAACACATGCACCTCTTACCTTGCTCACCCACACATTCCCTTTCACCCTTTTTCCTTAATCCATAGCGACGTCTAGGGTCCATCTCGGACAAAAACATTAATTGGTGACAAATGGTTTGTAATTTTTATCGATGACCATACTAGACTCACTTGGACATATTTAATGAAAGAAAAATCTGAGGTCCCACATATTTTAAACATTTTCCACTCTCTTATTAGAAATTAGTTTCAAACCTCTATTAAGATCCTTAGAACCAATAATGGAACTGAATATTTCAATATTGTCCTCAAAGAATTCCTTCATGAGAATGGGATCCTCCACCAAAGTTCATGTGTGCATTCTTCACTACAAAATGGAGTTTCTGAACGCAAAAACAAGCACCTCCTAGATGTAACAAGAGCCCTACTACTTGCCTCCAAAGCACCAAAAACTTATTGGGGAGAAGCCTTATTGACAGCTACCTATCTAATTAATCGAATGCCCTCTAAACCCCTAAAGTACTCGGCCCTTTTGGAAAAAATGCTTGAAATTTACCCTGAATCTGCTGTTCTTACATGTAGCCTCTCTCCCAAAATTTTTGGATGCACTTGCTTTGTTCACATGTATAATAGTGGAAAACTTGATCCCCAATCCCTTAAGTGTGTATTTGTGGGTTATTTGTCCTCTAAGAAAGGGTACAAATGTTTTTCACCTAACACAAAAAAATTCTACATTTCCATGGATGTTACTTTTTTCGAAACAACCCCCTATTTTGTAGATAAATTCATTTAGCGGGAGAGTACTGATGAATGGACTTATTGCAACACACAATAAACAGTACCCTTCATTGCATATAATCTGTACATGTTAGCACCAATAACAGACCCAAGAAACATGCCCTTCAGCCTTGAACCTCAACCCAAAACAACCAGTCCAAAAACAACCACATCTCCACAAAGCCAAGAACCATACACAACAATACCTATAATGTCACCCATGTTTGAAACTAAATTTGAAGTTGCAAGAACATAAGACAACACTCCTGAACATTGCCAAGAGTCCAATCTAATGAAGCACGGATACGGCTGGGAGGCTGGTGCATCCGATACGGATACAGGTATGGTACGCGAATATGTGTATCGAAACGAGCCGAAACGTTTCGAAACGAGTCAAAACGTTTCCCCGTTTCGAAATGGGTATGTGCGTTTCGAAACGGATTTGAAACACACGACTTGATTTAATTTAGGCTTCTGCTCATTTTTGACGTCGCTGTTCCTCTGCTTCGATCTGTCACTGTTCAGTCTCTCGTCAGTGTAGTGCTTCATTCTGACCGTTTTGTTGCAATGTTCCGACGGTGTTTTGCGGTGGTTCGGCGCTTCATCAATCAGTTTTGCTTTCGTTTCTGTTTGTCGTCGGCCTATTGTTCATTTTTGTTCTTCGTGGTTGGTCTGACGGTGCTTCGTGGTTGGTTTCTACTGCATAATGTGTGTGTTTTTTTGCTGCATTTCCGTTGTCGGGTGGTTTGCTTCCTCTGTGTGTGTGTGTGTGTTTTACTGTTTTTGCGGAAAGCTTAAATCAAATTACATGGGTTATTTTTGCTTCCTCTGTTTGTGTATGTTTTTGTTGTTCCTTTTCTCAGTTTTTGCTTTGCGTGTTGATTATGATGCTGATGCTAGTTAAATTATTGGCTAGAAGACTTAATCTATTAGCTTCTGTATTTTTTGTGGATATTCAAGGCAATGGTTGTGTCTTCCTTGTGTAATCTTGGTTGAAAAGAATCTTTGAGCTAATTTTTTCTAATATGTTGTTGGATTATGCTGTTGGATTTTATTTTTTCTAAATTTTTGTATTTATCATGACAATAGGTATCATATCTAGCTTGATATACAATTCAAATTGTTATATTATTAATGGCTACAGGAGCATCTAGTAGTGCTACTGGCTTAACCTCTAGATACTGATCAAGTAATGAACTTCAAAGGAGTCAACTCCTTTGTGGGCTTATGTGACTATAGTTAACAAAAGTAGAGGAGGTGAAAATTTAGTTGTTGGCACTGGAAATCGATATTGGAAGTGCAATTACTGTAACAATGAATATAATGGATCATATTCTAGAGTTAAGTGGCACTTGCTAAAGGTATTTGGTAAAGGGATTACTGTGTATTCTAAGGTTGATAGCCAATATTTAGTTGAAATGAAAACTATGCAAGATGTGGCTAATAATATGTCAAAAACAAAGCAAGTTCCATTACCACCACCAGCTTTGGGCTTATCTCCTTTAAACTCAGATGAAAGTATTGTAGTTGAAAGTCCATACAATTAGGGAAAAAGGAGAGCCGTGAGTGGTATAGAAAGAGCCTTTAATAATGGAGCTAGGGAGAAATTGTGTGGAGAAATTGCAAGGATGTTTTATTCTGCTGGTTTATCATTTAATTTGGCACATAACCCATATTATATTAGCTCATTTCAATGTGCTGCAAATAATGTGATTGTTGGGTTTAAGCCTCTTGGTTATAATGCACTAAGAGGTCCTTTGTTGCAAAAAGAGAGGGCAAATGTTGAAAGGCTACTTGAACCAATCAAAGGAACTTGGAGTGAGAAAGGAGTGAGTATAGTAACAGATGGTTGGACTGATGCCCAATGACGACCATTAATAAATTTTATGGTTGTATCTGATGGAGGTCTTATTTTTCTTAAGGCTATTGATGGATCTAAGGAGTACAAAGATAAATATTATATAGCTAAGTTGATGAAGCAAGTTGTTAAAGAGGTTAGACCTCAAAATGTTGTTCAAATTATAACTGACAATGCCCTTGAGTGCAAAGATGCTGATAAATTGGTTGAAGCTGAGTATCCACACATTTTTTGGACACCATGTGTTGTGCACACACTTAATCTTGCGTTGAAAAATATATGTGTTGCAAATAACACAGAGGCAAATGAGGTTGTGTTTGAAGAATGTCGTTGGATCACACAAGTTAAGGATGATGCCATTTTTATTAGAACTTTTATCATGAATCATTCCATGAGGTTGGCTATTTTCAATGAATTTGTGCCTTTGAAATTATTGGCTATTGCTGAAACACGATTTGCTTCTACCATTGTCATGCTCAAAAGGCTCAAACTCATAAAACGACCTCTCCAAACAATGATAATCAGTGAGGAATGGAGTAATTATAGAGATGATTATGTTTGAAAAGCAAATATGGTCAAAGAGTTCATTTTTGATGATTCTTGGTGGGATAAAATTGATTACATCATCTTTTTCACAAAGTCTATTTATGACGTGCTTAGGTTTTGTGATATCAATAAGTCAACACTACATTTGGTCTACGATATATGGGATTCAATGGTAGAAGAAGTGAAGACATCCATATACAAGCATGAGAACAAGGAGCCTTATGAGTATTCAAGGTTTTCTGAAGTTGTATATAGGATTATAATTAATTGTTGGACAAAGAGTTGCAGTCCACTTCATTGTCTTGCTCATTCATTGAATCCAAAGTATAATATTTGTGTTGTTTTTAAATTTAATTTTGTGTGTTTAAACAAATGACCTTGATATCATCATTTGTTTATGTAGGTATTACACTCCTCAGTGGCTTGGAGGGGCACCTAATAGAGTTCCTCCACACAAGGATGAAGAAATTTCAACTGAGAGGACCAAATGTTTTGGCATGTACTTTAGAGAGCCAATGGAGAGAAAGATAATTCTTCGAGAATTTTTTAAATTTTGCGTAGCCTCTGACGCATATTCACTATTTGATTCCTTACAAGATAGGTGGATTTTGGAACCTAAAGAGTGGTGGATGAATTATGGTTCTGCAACCCCTATGCTTCAAAATCTTGCATTGAAGCTTCTTGGGCAACTATGTTCATCTTCTTGTTGTGAAAGAAATTGGAGCACCTACTCTTTCATTTACTCCTTTAAACGGAATAAGATAAATCCAAAAAGGGTTGAAGATTTAGTTTATGTGCATACTAATCTTCGTCTTTTATCAAGGAAGAGTGAAATGTATTCCAAGGGACAAACTAGGATGTGGGATATTAATGGAGATCATAGGGAGCCATTTGATGGTGCTGGAAGCCTTGAAGTTGCAAATTTATCCTTAGATGAACCAGATTTGGAGTAAGAACTCATAGGAAATCATAGTGATGTTAATGAAAGTGAAGAAGATTAATTTAGTTTACTTTGTTTAATCATTTGTGCTTTAATTTGTAACTCTTTATTGACATCTTTTATAAATACATATGACTTGTTTCATTATTTTGTATTGTTCAATTTTATGTGTTAATATATATATATATATATATATATATTTATTTATTTATATTGCCGTACCTGCATCTTAAAATTTTGAAAATTGACGTATCTTGCGTATCGTATCGCATCATATCCGATACGCGTATCTGTATTGGTGTTTCTTAGGTCCAATCTGAATTCTAGGGCTCTTGAAAACAACCCATACCAATTGGGTTGGCCAATTACACTAAGAAAAGGTGTAAGAACTTGTACCAAACACCCTATTGGGAACTTTATTTCCTTTGATAAATTTTCTCTTGAATATTCTTTGTTCATTGCTAACCTATCCTGTGAAAAGATACCTCAAAATATATATATGAAGCCTTGAATAGTGTTGAATGGTGAACAACCATATAGGAGGAAATTACTGCCCTAGAGAGGAATGGAACTTGGGCAATTACTGACTTACCCGTGGGCAAAAAGATAGTGGGGTGCAAGTGGATTTTCACCATAAAGTATAATCCAGATGGAAGCATAAACAGGCATTAGGCTAAGCTAGTAGCCAAGGGCTGTACATAGACTCTTGGAATTGACTATCAGGAGACATTTGCTCCTGTTGCTAAACTCAACACCATTAAATTTCTTCTCGCGATAGTTGTTAATCTGGACTAGAAACTTCACTAGTTTGATTTCAAGAATGCCTTCTTAAATGGCAACTTAGAAGAGAAAGTATATATGAAAATTCCTCCAGGTATTGATGTGGAGAAAAAAGGGTATGCAAGCTCTTTAAGTCTCTATATGGACTTAAACAGTCACCTGGAGCTTGGTTTGATAAGTTTTCCAATGGAATTAAAGGTTATGGGTACATTTAGGGGCAAACAGATCACAACCTATTTATGAAACACTCACTTGATGGAAAACTCTTTATACTAATTGTCTATGTTGATGATATTATAGTTACACAGGACTTTGAGGAGGAAATTGAGAACTTGAAGAGTGCCATGGCTAAGGAGTTTGAAATCAAAACTCTGGGTGAGTTAAAATACTTTGTGGGGATGGAAATTGCTCGATCTTAGAAAGGAATTGTGGTTTCCCAAAGGAAATATACCTTGTATCTCTTGGAAGAAGCAAGGATGTTGGGGTGCAAACCAGCTGAAACACCTATGGAGATAAATTTCAAACTATGATTTAAGGAAGATAGCCCAATAGAAGAGACTGGGAGATATCAACGGCTGGTAGGGAAACTCATATATCTCTCACATACTAGACCAGACATAACATTTCCCGTTAGTGTGGTAAGCCAATACATGCATAGTCCTACTATTGAACACATGAATCTTGTGTACAGGATACTCAGGTACCTAAAGAGAACCCCAGGGAAAGGGATTTCATTTATGAAAGGAAGTGACAGGATTGTAAAGGTCTACTCAGATGCTGACTGGGCAAGATCCACTACAGACAGGAGATCTATCACTAGATACTGTACTTATATTTGGAGCAATTTGGTGACCTGGAGATGTTAGAAGCAACCAGTGGTGGCTAGTAATAGTGTAGAGGCAGAATACGAAGCACTCTCCCTTGGTATTTGTGAAGGCTTGTGGCTGAAATGCTTAGTTGAAGAGATTAGAGTGCTTATTGACTATCCTATACATCTCTTTCGTGATAATATGGCCACAATCAGCATAGTTAAGAATCTGGTACATCATGACCGGACCAACCATGTGAAACTGGATAGAAATTTTATCAAAAAGCTAGACTTTAAGGTGTTCGAATTAGTCTACATTCCATCACAACACCAAACTGTAGACATTATAACAAAGGCACTACCATGGGTGAAGTTTGAAGAACTCAACAACAAGCTAGGAATGATGGATATTCATTCACCAGCTTGAATGGGAGTGTTGGAAGATTTGGCACAAGATTTTAGATATCTTGCTAGAAGATTTGCTGCGATATCTTAGATATTTTGTTGATTATTTTATTTTTATTCTTCTGTTAAGATTAGATTAGATCATATAGGATCTGAATATAATGCCTATTTATTTGGGATATTCTGTTAGATCTTAATTTGAGATTTTAAACTTGTATCAGCTATATAAGTTGTTACCTAGGTTCAGAAAGGGGTTACAGCAGACTAAAATAAAAGTATCCAGAACTACCTTCTCTTAAAAATCTACACATATAAATGGGGGTTTTAAAGCTCTTGTAATTAGTTTTGATAATTTTGAGGATATATAATGGCTTATTGAGTTTCATAGAGTCTCTTGACCTAGAACTCATTGTTCTCCCATAAGCTTTATTCTTAGCTATTTGTTTCTACTTTGTATGCTGTTTTACACTCTTCTGATGCATTAGTTTAATGACAAGATAATCTCCTCAAGATGATGATAAGTGATAGCTATAAGACTCCTAGATAATAATAAACTCAATGACTTGTAGATAATAGTAAGCTCCTAATCCTTTCACAGTCTACTTAAATTGTAGCACTTATCGTTGAATAAGTGATTAAGATGTATTTTGGTTCAACATTCTTATTTTATTTGTTAGTAGTTAATTTGGGCTCCATGGTATAATTTATCTATCTATCCTCCCATTTAATGAAGCTGTAAGTCTGACACAGTTTATATACCATTTTAGCTTCTAGTTGATTCTCATGGATTCATTATTACCTACACATTTCTCTTGCTATAAATACAGCACTTTGTATTTCCCATTTTATCCTGAATGACCTGTGCTTATGCATGGGGTACTGCACTAATTTTTATCTAAAATCATACTTTTGACAATTATGTAGTTGTAATTTTCAAGATAGAAGGAAAAAGCTGATTGATTGCAAACTTTATTTTTAGCGGTGTGTTTACTTAGCTTCTGATGGCGGTAGAGTTTGCCGTCCACTTGTCATTGCTGACAAGGGCATATCACGAGTCAAAGAGCATCATATGAAGGAGTTAAAGGTAAGTGTATCAAATGCTGTTATTGTGGGAATTAAAGGAAGTTGGTAACGTGAATTCAAATTTCATGCTTTTTCAGGATGGAGTGCGTACGTTTGATGATTTTTTACGTGATGGTTTGATTGAATATCTTGATGTTAATGAGGAAAACAATGCTTTGGTTTGTTCTGCTCTAATTACTTATAGCTCTTCTTAGTTATGAAATCTTGCTCCTAATAAAAGTGGCTCTTGCTGTCTTTATTCTATGTCTTAGATTGCTTTATATGAAGGGGATGCCACGCCACAAACTACTCATATTGAAATTGAGCCTTTCACCATCTTAGGGGTTATTGCAGGGCTAATTCCATATCCTCATCATAATCAGTCACCTCGAAACACTTATCAGGTTTCCTCTCCTTTCCTTGCCCTTGTTCTGTCTTTCTCTTAGCAAAAATTACCTAATATTATGTGCCTGTCTTCTATCCTGAAATTAATTGTTTTTGGATATTGAAGTGTGCTATGGGGAAGCAAGCTATGGGAAATATAGCTTTCAATCAGGTAAGAATTTTTATTTACAATCTATCTGGCTTTAATGCAATAAATGTATGAATTTTGGAACCTTTTTTTTCTTTTAAGTAAATACATTTCTGGTAGCTTTGTCTGTTAATGCAAGTAAACACTTATTTATATACAAGCATGCAGATCAACGTCACATGGAATAAGATCTGAATTCCTCATGATTAAATATTTTAGTACAGTATAGGAATATACTAATATGAACCGATCTGTCAAGGCCTGTTGTTGGTTTTTGTTAAAAATATGCCTAAAATAATGTGGTTATAATAATGTCTTGTAGAACTTGTGCTGACTTTGAGCAATTTTTCAACCTCAAAGCTTATGCTATTTTATATATAAATGGATTTTATTTAATATGGCCAATTCGATGAATGCTCTTTGGCTTGAAGTGCAGACAGAGCATTGTTTGTTACTATGTGTAGAAAGTGGACAAGGCATTGTTCCTTACTATGTGTTAAAATATAATTTAGTTATGAGAATGGATGTGATGGGGATTGGACTCTAGATCTCTTGATCATAGAGATGGAGATACCATGTCAAAGAGCTAGTCATCTAAAAAGAAAAAGCTGTTAGGTGCTGGCCCAACAACGAGTTTTGTTTCAAACAAATCTATTGGGTATTGGTTGACATTAAGCCATACATTTACTTACACATATGTTGGGGGCTTGACTTTGTTTTGGTAGAAAACTAAAGGAGACAAAAAGAGTATGAAAATGGAGGATAAGAAACTCTCTTCAGCAAGTTAACAAGGAACAAAATGCAATGGAAGCGATCATGTTCTGTTTCCTCCGTTTGCGTATTATGTCACTCTTACGAAAACTGGCATGCTCAATGTATGTTTGTGATGGAATCTTAATTTCTTGATTTTGTAGCTATGCCGGATGGACACCTTGCTTTACCTACTGGTTTATCCTCAACGGCCTTTGCTTACTACACGGACAATTGAGCTGGTTGGTATATTGTTTTGTCAATTTTCTATGAATAGAGGGCTGTGATTAATATCTTTTCTTTCAGGTTGGATATGATAAGCTTGGAGCAGGTCAGAACGCCACAGTGGCTGTTATGAGCTATAGTGGTTATGACATAGAGGATGCAATTGTCATGAACAAGGCATCTCTTGATCGTGGCTTCGGTCGTTGTATAGTTATGAAAAAGTACACAATTTCATTTGGTGTTTTTACACTTCTTCATTTTGGACTATGTTTTGTTGTGTTTCCTTAGTCTCTCATCTATGGTGGTCATGCCATGATGTTTCATGATCTATAGGTATACTGCCATTAATCAAAAGTATGACAATAACACATCAGACCGGATACTTAGGCCTGACAGGACTGCAGATAATGCAGGACGTATGCAGGTAATATGCTTTAATAGTAATTACACTTTTATTGATTTTACTGTGTACTGTGTACTAATTTCTTTGAAATTTATGTGGGGTAATTGCCTATAATTTATTCATTTGAATATGATATGTTGCAATCTAAGATTTGGTTTTGATACCAAATTTCTTAAATAAATTTGTGATCCATAAAAGATGAATATTTTATTCATAGGAGCTATCTGTCAATTTACATTAGGTCTCCAAATGTTCAATATATCTAGAATAGTTCAACATTCAGTAAAAGTCCCAACAGTCTAAAACGGGATCAACTTCTAGGCTGCACCTTTGAGAAAGCTTCTCTTTCTACAAGTGTAATCATCTCAACCCTCTTGGATGAACATATGTGCTTATGCTGGAAAAAGGTATAGTGCTGTTTGAAACAGATAATTTCACTAAAAAGCAATTCCGATATATAGGTGGTATTTGTTATTTTAACACTCAGTGCACAAGTTTTGAAGTAGAAAGTGGAGGTTGCTCCACCAGTACTGCCAAATCAGTCTCTGAAGCATTTTGGGTATGTTTACGAATTAGGAAGGTAAGGGAAGGTTAGTTGCTAATTTCTCTTCCTCTTGTTTGGATGTCCAAAATAAACAAGGGGAAGGAAAGAATAAACAGTTATACAATTTTACCTTTTTACCCATTGTATTAACACTTTATTCCAACAATGTGGGCAATTATTTGGGCCATATGGCTATAACAGTATGTAGGACTTTGATATGACCCAGAAAAGTGAGCAATATGCTTTTGGATTTTGATAATTTTACATAAATTAATGTAATTATATATACATGCTTATGTGCACATTACACAGATGTGAGCATATATGCACATGCCTGTTCACACACACACACTCATATATATGCAGGAGTGATTTATGTTGTACTCCCTACCATTCAAGAGTGATTGATGTGATATTTCATTCTTCTGACTTTTGTGGCAGTTGTTATTGCAGTTACTGATTTTTTGGATGGTTTTCTATTACTATAATGTCATCCACAGGAGATGACTCCTGGTCTTCTCTTGTTACTATAATGTTATCCACATAAACCCTTAACAGTCACTTCCCGCTGAATGTTTGTTTACACCCCATACCTGCCATAACTATAGTAGATCTTCCAAACTCTTGGGGATTGCTTCAGGCCATATAATGGCTATTTCAGTTTACATATCACTCCTTTTTTTTTTTTTTTTTTTTTCATTTGAGCCAAATCCAAGAGGAATATCCATATAGATCTCCTCCTAGAGTCTCATTCTTGACTTCAAATTGATGTAGTTTTCAACCATAATTCACAGCCACAGACAATAAAATTCTCACATTGTTTATCTCAGCAATAAGGGGCAAATTTCTCCAGGTCGTCTATACCATAGGTTTTAGTATATCCTTTGGCAACTAACCTTGCCTTATATCTTTCCAAAGGGCCATAACTATTATATTTGGTTGTGAACATCCATCTACACCCCACTGTCTTCTTCCCTTTTTGTAGCTTCACCAAGTCTCAGGTCTTGTTCTTGTTAGGCAATTGAGATATGTGAACTACTATGGCTGAATATAATCTGGAAAACATGAAATTTAAGTAGGAAAGTCCAATGAGGCTTTATTGTGACAACAAATCAACCATCAATATTGCGCATAATCTAGTACAGGATGACCATATCAAGCACATTGAAGTAGATAGGCATTATATTAAAGAGAAACTGGAAAGAGGCCTAATTTTTACACTATCCATACCCATTGGTGATCAACTTGCTAATTTACTCAAAAATTGTCTAGTACTATATTTTAGTTGAACTAGCAAGCTTGGAATGGAGATATCCAGTCACCGGCATGAGGGAGAGTGTGAAAAATCTCGTATATCACATGTAATATGCTGGCAATAATGGTGTAGTTATGTTGTAATCCCTATGAATAGGGAGTGATTGATTTGATATTTCAATCTTCTGATTTTTAGGCAGTAGTTATTGTAATTATTGATTGTTAGGGATTGGCTTCTGATTTATTCCAAGTTTAGTTTCTCTGGTTGGTTGTACATATATCGGAGTAACATGTTCTTATACAATACAATCTAATACAATACAGTTTGACCTTTTATCATGACCAATGCTTCTTCACTGATAAATAATGCAAGGGAATATGGTCAGCACTCAGCAGTCTCCTCTGCTGTTTTTCCATCTGGAATTGTTCATTGGCCAGGAATTCTGCCTGCATGATTATTCCATAGGTGATTTAAATTACTTATAAAACTTCTATCTGAACAACCGTGAGGCTCATTTTGCCTTGCTACTTATCTTACTAGCCCAAATCTCTCACATACAGCAATCTATTCCAATTATGAGGCTTTTCTGGTCGTAGACTTTGTGATTTTTAGTTTGCAAGCAAAGTGTTATTTTCCTGAAGGTTAAAGACGTGTTTCTGTGGTTTTTTATTATTTTCTCAGATGTGGTATATAATCAGAAAGTTGTTTATTTGTCAAAATTGTCATTTCTCTAGTATTGTAGTTTGAATCTTGTTGATTTTAATATTTTCTTATTCTATGGGGTATTCTCCTGTTCCCTCTAGATACTTGATGATGATGGACTTGCTGCACCCGGGGAAATTATTAGGCCGAATGACATATATATCAATAAACAATCCCCAATTAATACAAAGACACAAATGACAGGATCTGCTGCAAATTTGCCTGATAGGTTAGTTTTTAACATTTGGTAGAACCATTGATACTTTATGGGGCTCCTATTAGAGTTGTGTTGCTTGATCTAATTTCTTTTTTTTTGTTTTGTTTTATTTCTTTTGTTAATTACTTTTTTCACTGCCAGTGCATATCGGCCTAGTATACAAACATTTAAAGGTCCTGAAGGAGAATCTTGTGTGGTGGACAGAGTGGTTCTTTGCTCTGATAAAAATAACAACATGTGTATCAAATTTTTGATTCGTCATACTCGTAGGCCAGAGGTCAATTCTTCTTGGTTTTATTGTGGACTTTATACTTATGTTGAAGCTGCATATTAACTTCTTTCTCTATTTCAATTGCTTTAGCTTGGTGACAAATTTAGCAGCAGACATGGGCAGAAAGGTGTTTGTGGAACAATTGTCCAGCAGGAAGACTTTCCTTTTTCTGAGCGTGGCATTTGTCCAGATCTGATTATGAATCCTCATGGATTTCCTAGGTAATATCATTCACCTACACACCATTTCTTGTACAAGGCATGTGGAAGCTTATTGGGATTTCCTAGCATATCAAGTTAATTGCCTTGTGGCTGTAATAAGGGATTTCTGATATGAATAATAATTGTGTATGTTAGGGCATTTTTAATATATTACTTATTTGAGAATAATAGTTATCTAGTAAGTTGGGTTTGCCTATTTTAGCACTTCTTTGTATTTGGATTTTCAGACTAATGCATTATATTTGGGATTGTTACTGAGTTCTGCTCTCCTCCTCTTTCTCTGAACCCTCCCTATTCTCTTTTCAATTTAGTCCTGAACCATATATCCATCTTACCTGGGAGAATAAGGGCTTGCAAAAAACTTCTCTTTTTGTGTGTTATTTTTTGTACTCTTACTAGCCAGCCCCTGTGAGAAAGCAAGCGATGGGCAAGCTTGCAAACCAGATTATATGGATTTTCTTTATTTCTTTTGTAGTTCCTAGGTAATAGGGGGCCATTCTTTTTGCATTTCAACATCTTACTAAGTTGAAAATGAATTATGTCTATCGCCGAGCTCTAAGGCATACTTTATTGCCAATTACTTCCCCAGCTGGTCCATTTCTATGTTACCTCCTGGAAACAATTTTCCCTTGCCCAAGTTTATCTGAAGACCAGAAATCTCTTCAAAGCAAATAATAATGTATTTGATTCTCTGAATAAAAACTGATATGGACTCTTGACTTACGAATTGATAGTAAAAGGAGTGGTCAGCTCATGTGCTTAATTTGAACATATGGCTGTGATGGAATCAAGATGTTATTGAACTCTTTGAGCTAGAAAATAATTAGTATGAATTTCACTTGATTTCAAATCGAGGTCATATAACAGTAAATCTTCAGTTACTGTTCTTGTCAGATTTTGAGTATTGTTGAGTTATATGTATTCTCAAGTGAAATTGATCTTGTGAGTAGGACTCGGTTATAAATTAATCATAGAGTCTATTTATGTACCTTAAAGTTTACAGACAGACATTTATATGCTTTTGACACCAAAAAGTATATGTAACAATGCATAGTTTTATGTACAAAACGGCTTGGTGGATTTTTTAATAAACTTAATTTTTTTCAAATAATGCTTTGGAGCTATTATCGATTGCTTTTTTAAGGAAACATATTATATTACCTGAGCGTTTATGGTGACAGTTATTAGGACTAAATCTTGACCATTAGGTCTTGGATGGATGGTTTGGTTAAAAGACTGGTTAGCTGAACTGAGCTTTAGCACTATTATGTTTGTTCATTTAAAATAAAGCAATTCCCAAATTTGGGCCCAATCTTTTATCAAAACCAAAATTGTTCATTCTCTGCTTGCTTAATAAGGGAGCCAATTCCAAACACTTCATGAACATACTATAAATGTAATACATACTTATATGGACATATAAAAATTAAACTACATTAAAATTTATGAACTTGTATATTATGCATGTGTATGAGTATATGAGAGTTTTATGAAAATATATTTTGCAATGCATTAATGATGGATAAGCTTTTGTATTTATATTATATAATATTTAATAAAATCTTTCATATATATATATATGTATATATATATTGTACTGATATTATTTTCTCCAAAAAAAATATATTACTGAACTACTAACTCAATTGCTTGCAACCGTAATGAGCCAAGCATCAAATTTTCAAACTTCGTCCATTTAGTTGAACAAGCTTAATGTTTTGATTAAGCTAGTTTATTTAATGAATGAATTGAGCTGAATTTGAGCTTGTTTATGGTATTAGTCGTATGACTGTTGGAAAGATGATAGAGCTGCTTGGAGGAAAAGCGGGGGTTTCATGTGGCAGGTTCCATTATGGAAGTGCATTTGGGGAAAGAAGTGGCCATGCTGACAAGGTTGAAACTATTAGGTATCTTACTTGTCTGTGGTGTAGCATTATTTTTATTATTAATCCACATTCATGTTCTCAAAGTTTCTTGCTATGTGGCAGTGAAACACTTGTGAAGCATGGCTTTAGCTACAGTGGGAAAGACTTCATTTATTCAGGTTTTCCTTCTCACTTATCTCACAGTTATCCCTTGTGAAATAAGGTTGTCAGTGACAGTATTCTAAATTTTGTTGGATTGAAAAGTTTAATATAACTGTTGAGATAAAAGAATACATGGTCAAGGATCAGTTTAGATCAATATGGGTATTAAAAGCGGTGAAGTATACATTCATAATTAATTTTACTTGTGGCATTATCTGTGCCATAAGGTATGGGCTAAGATTGAATATCAGAATATCTAATTGCGTAGTCTGTAACATTATTGTGGTAATGCTTTTGAATCACTAAGGATCAGAGATTTCAGTGACAGTCAGGAGGTCAAAACTTTGTGGCACTGAGCAATTTATTTCATTCTGTTCCTTGGTGTATTTGGTTGGAGTGGAATGCCTTTGTTTTCAAGGGTGCTTCTTTGCCTTTACATCTGTTATTTGTGGCTTCCTGTTTCTGTCTGATATGCAGAGAGATTGGAGAGCTTTATTGCAGTAATGAGTTGTGTTTTATTTCTGTATTCTCTTTTGGCTTCTCTGGACAGCGTTAAAATGGAAATATCATGATTTGTGTTAGTACATAAAGCTGCTAGCCTTATTTCAGGAATTCAGGTTGCCTTTGGTTAATTGTCTATTGTTGAAGTATCCTGATTCACCTATTTTGTTTCCAGGTATTACGGGTTGCCCACTGCAAGCATATATTTTTATGGGGCCAATTTACTACCAGAAATTAAAACACATGGTTAGAGTGAAATCCTATAATAATATGATTGTCTCTCTCTGTTATTTATTATGGCAAGTTTCAAGACATTAGATGATATGGACTCTTTTATTTTCATTTGTTCTGACTTGCTGTTGCTGCTGATGCATTGATCCCAACACTCAAGTTGTGTGGCTTGAACTCCCTCAGTCCTATGTTGAGATATTAAAACAAATACCACACATCTCATCTTGCTTAACTGCACCCTTCTTTTCACTTCAATCGTATAGTTATGCTAAAACCTATCTTCATTTCGGCACGTCAGGCATGCATACATGTAGATGATGTCATTATTTTTGTTGGCTCATGCCTTTTCAACCCCAACTAGAGCTAGACAGGTTTCCCTTGTCCTTTAGGGAAAAGCAAAGGCTCGAGATAGTGATATTTTTAGCTGGATTATCTTTTGTTTGTCAGTCATATACAGAGTTATATCTGTGCTGCATCTCTTGTAGACACATCCTTCATAGGTGATTATAAACACTGATTCTTGGCATCTCTTCCATCATTCTGAATTTGCTATTACTTTTCTTCTTCGTCAATTAGTGACATGATGGTTTTGGAAACAGCAACCTTATTCTTTGTTCTTAAAGTGTACTACATCTCTTGTAGATGCATCCTTCATAGGTGATTATAGACTCTAATACTTGGCATCTCTCCCGTTCATTCTGAATTTTCGTTTACTTCTTCATTAATGGGTGACACAATGGTCTTTGAAATACCAACCTAGTTTTCTTTGTTGTTCTTAAAGTGGAAGGGAATGCTTTAGACCCAAATCTCAGTAATTAGCCCAGTTGAATTGCATTGTCAAGGATTTTTTTTTCTTCACTAGTAAACGGATTTGAGTTATAATTTAAATTCTTATGGTTCATTGTAATATGAAGCACTGCCGTATCTTTATCCATTTACTAGGTGGATTATTTTTCCTTTTGAAGTAGTAACAAACTATTATTGGATTATTTTTCAAATGTTCAGCATGAAGTCAATGCTCCTAGTTTACTTCATTATTTAGATATTGTTATTGTAAAATAACATGCAACTCATAAGATTTGATATGAATTAGCTTGGTAGGGTATTGCTGGTAGAGTATTCATCTTATTATTAAAAAGTATTTTACTTGAGAAATTATTGTGTTTTTCTGTTGTTAATCAGACAATATCGTAATATTGAAATGAATGTTTTGTCTATTACATTCAATTTCTCTTTTGTTCGTATCAATATAATTTACAAGAATTTTAAGAGCAAAGGCTGTGATGATGAACAGGTGCTTGATTATTACATTCAATTTCTCTTTTGTTCGTATCAATATAATTTACAAGAATTTTAAGAGCAAAGGCTGTGATGATGAACAGGTGCTTGATAAGATGCATGCTCGAGGAAATGGTCCACGTGTCATGCTAACTAGACAACCTACTGAAGGGAGGGCTAGAAATGGAGGTTATGATTCTATTCATTTTTTATAAGGAAAAATCCTTAGATTTAGTTCTATATATTTTTGCTATCAGGTTTTCGAATTAAAATACAGCAAGTGTATGGATCATGAAAAATATATGGGTTTTGTAGACCACCGTATGGTTCTCTAATTAAATCCTACACTTGTCATTATGGCAAACAATACAATTGTCATGTTTTAATAGTGGAAACTTGATAGTAAAAATATAAGAAAGTGCACCTAAGTCTAATCATTTTTAAAATGTTGACCTTATTGTTTATAAGAGAAGGAGAACCAAAGAAAATTTGCCTAGAAATACACTTGAATATTTTGAAGAGATAATGATGGGTACCTTATCCTTATTCTTAAAAAACTTTAATATTGAATCAATTCTGCATTTTCTGATACTTTACTGTACAATTTTATACTTATCATTATTGTGAGCAAATTTATGTTTAATTTGTATTTGCAACCTAAACTATTCTTGATCTTGTTTATCAGTTCGTATATAGATTATAAAATTCTGATCTTTATGTCTCAGGCATTAATTAAAACTTGTAGAAAGCACCCAATTAATTTCTCAGAGCTAACCTTGATCCAGAAAAAGTTAACCAACTACCCTCATATGCAACCTATGCTAACTGATACATCTGATTTGAAAGTCATACTTGTTCCAGAACATACCTTGTGAATAGTAACTAGGGTGTCAAAAAGTATGGAGATACATAATAGCATGGATGAGTGGTAGGGTCTGACCTGCTTCTTAATGTATAATCCACTTTCAGGTCTACGTGTTGGAGAAATGGAACGTGATTGTTTGATTGCTTATGGTGCTAGTATGTTGATTTATGAGAGACTGATGATATCTAGTGACCCTTTTGAAGTTCAGGTAATAACCTCTGTACTTCTATCTTAATATTACTCTACTACATGTCAGCATATTTTATTGTATCTCAATCATTCCAACTGAGGTGGAATACTTTACAACATTGATAGAGAAGTAACTACAAGGCATTTCTATTGACAGTGGAATATCTAATGTTCAACTTAATTCAGTTAAAAAACTTATTTCAAATTTTTCTTAAATAATTGACTTACTGTAATGTCCCGTTCAATCCATATTTCTGTCTCTAATCAATAAAAAAGAAGATATATAGAGAACTGCCTTGTTTCTATAAATAGCTAAAATCTAAATCCCCTTGCTTATTGTTTGTAAACCAATCTGTCAGTGAGGTATAATGTCTAGCAATTATTGTCCGTTTGTAAATTGCACAAGATATTTTTGTATTTGCTTTGGGTGTTTGTGCTTATACTGTCAAGATATATTATTTACGCACCAGGTACAAGTCTGAATTCTGAAAGAAATATTTAGAACCTAAATTTTACAACTCAACCTATCTTGTGTCGTATTGCCCTGTTTTAGCATGTTTAACTCAGCTATTGGCCAGACTTAATGATGTAGAACACGAGAGAGAGAAGGAGAAAGAGGTGAAGAAATAAGGAGAGAAGATGAGAGGAGGAGGAAACCCTAGGTTAATAGTGGAAACTTTTATTAATCAATCAAAATAGTCTACTGCATAATATAAATAATAAGGCTATTTATAGATAGCCATGGCACACAGTAAGCTTGGGCTCCAATAGGAGTCTTATTACAAAATAGGGAACTGAAATACCTAAAACTAAGGCTCTACCTAAAACTAAGGCTCTATTAAGAGGCCCATTACAAAACAAAATAACAATAGGAATACTAAACTTAAGCCTAACAAAAAGGATAATTAAAAGTTGAACAAAAATTTAAATTCAAGATAATTCACCCCCTTTCAAAATTACAAATAAATAACAAATTATCTATTATCTCATACTGCATTACTTAACTTACTAATTCACTAATTTTGGTTGATTATATTATGTGAGTTTTGCAACTGCTTCCTGTTTAATCAATTTTAGGTTTTCCTGATGCTATTGATGTTTGGTATATTTCTATATGGGGCCTGCTCGCGGGTCAATCTAGTTGCATATTTATTCTTGACAAAAGCTTGTTATCCATGGGACCATCTAATGCATCATACTTGTTGAAGAGAGGAGAAAAAGAGGGCTTGTTGTGTTTATGTTGGTTTTAATGCAATTGTGAATCAGAGTATAATAAATGAGGAAAAACTTTTTTTCTTTTAATTGATTGAAAGAATGGTGTTTTATATCAAAATTGTCTGGTGATATTTGTCTTTTGACACAGGTCTGTAGAGCTTGTGGTTTGTTAGGATATTACAACCATAAGCTGAAAACTGGAATTTGTTCATCTTGTAAAAATGGAGATAATATTTCTACCATGAAGCTGCCATATGCTTGCAAACTCTTGATCCAGGTATTATATGCTATCCCGCAAGAATGCTCGAGTGTTGAATCTTTGCCATGTTTTAGTCAAATTTTGAATACATCAATCAATAGTTCAATGCTAGGTGGGTGCATCTAGTTTCATGCATAAAATTTAACTCTAAAATAAAAGGGACTTCATCCTGGTACAGAGCTAGTAATAAAAGGAGGCAATGATCATGTACTGTAATTCGGAGTGTACCTTATCCTTTGATCGTGTAAAATATATGGCTAACCCCTCTTCAATATCACGTCTTAGCCAGCTCTGCAAATTGCAGCCGCTTAGGGGCTGCTATAATCATCAATAACTCCCAAGAGAAGCTCATTAAATACACCCATTCGCGCAGGCAATGAAGAAGTAAATGGTCCTTGGCTTTCTTGTCCCTCTTACTCATGAAAGTTTGTAGCTATAAGATATAAGGAAGTTCAAAACCTAAGTACAATTTTTAAGTATTTGCCGTCAGGTTCTCTAACAAAAATATAAGTAGAGATTTTCTGCAACTTTGCACTACATATTCTCCTAATCGCTCTGTAAAAAGTTCATCTAGACGTCATGTTTTAATTTGATAGCTAAGGATATTTTATGTAGTTGAGTGGAGCAGTCTGGAGAAGGTACGAAACCTACATGAAGGCCCCCCGTCCCCCCTTTCCCCCCAAAAAAAAAGGAAAAAACAGAAAAACCAAAATATAAATAACAAAGGACATGGGAGAATGGATTATATCATAATACTGGCCAAATACCATATATATATATATATATATGCACACTACCTCGTGTCTGGATCTGTGCCATGAAAATTTCGTCTTTTTACCTTTAGTCTACGGTTCTTATTATTGATCACTTATTTGTTTCTTAAATCTTTCAGGAGCTTCAATCAATGAATATTGTTCCCCGGTTGAAACTGGCGGAGGCTTAAGTTGATGAGTTGTTCTTGGCAATGTAAATTCAATTGTAAATGATAGTTATTCTGGAGTGCATGTCACCATTAGGGACGATTCTGTTTAGGTGGGAGGTGAGGGAAGGCAAACTTTGTAGATTTCTCTAGTTTCTTTGTGCCTCTTCAACTTTTTTTTTTTTTTTGTTCTCTGCATTCTCTCCTTAATATTTTGAAGTGCATAAAGTCAGTGCAATGAGTTAAAATGTATTGGTGGGACCTTTTTTCGTCTCATACTTCAGTTTTGCTGACGTTTGAGTCTTCGCGATGGGAATGTCGCCTTCTCTGTGTTATTTGCCCTACAATAATGTTGGACTATTGTCTTATAGTAATATTGGATTAGGAGAGAATACTAAAGAGGCCATTTGGTACGTATATTATATTCAATGGTATTTTTATCACGAAGGTATCATGGTATCTAAGACTGTCATGTTTGGTATGATAAATTAAAATTAAGTTGAAATACACAACTCCCATGAACTTTAAATTATGTGCAAAAACATTCCTTGAACTTTAAAATCTAACAATGAACCTCTCTAAACTTGAGTTTATGTGCATGTAACCACTGACATTAGTTAACTATAATTTCACTAGGAAAGCATGATAAATGGGGCGGTTATTTAGGTATGATTCCAAAGCTTAAGAGGGTTATATGTTCTTCAACTTAAAATTAAAGAGGGTTATTTGTACAAAAAGTTAAACTTTAGGGAAATCTATTTAATACTTGTGGGGTTATTTGCATATATTTGGAAGTTTAAGAGGATTCATTGTCAGGTATTTAAACTTGGGGCTAGTTGCACATAATCTAAAGTTTAAGAGAGTTCTGTGCAATGTAACCTTAAACTTAACATAAAAAAGATATAAATGGTATTTTATGAAAGTAAGAAAGCTAAAAATAGTCTAAAGCGATATTTCCATAAATTGAATGGTATGATATGCCCAATAAAATAGTATTATTTCATAATATCTTGCAATGAAATTCGTTGTTTTAAATATATCCCAATTACAGACATTTTGTCAATATGATCGGAAATGGAAGCATCTCTCCATCAAACAGACACATGTTGATTTATATTTTTATCTGAAAATAGCTCGAGTACCGTGCACATTGTTTGATAGTAAAATTTTTAGTACTATGTTTGGTTATTTAGTATCCTATTTTTATCAGAGATTATTATATTATTAATTGACCGAACGACGTGGAGAGTTAAACTTGTAGAAGGATTGAATCACAAAACCCTGTTAAAAATAACATCCCATTTATAGAATCATAAATACTTTATAATTATTCGTATGCCTATACGAAATAGTCAGTATATGAAGACCTTAACAAATTATGTTTTGTTAATGAAAATTTAAAATCTTAATCCGTAATGCAACAGGTGCTAAAAAAAATATTCTCGTCATATATGTATCTATGATTTCGTTGTTTCCCCATACTCCAGGGAAAGGATGCTTATCTGAGGTTTCCAATCTATTTGCATTGTATGGCCATTATCTATAACTACTATAAAAATAGAGATGGAAAAAATCTATGTATAAATTTAATAAATTCTGTCTCTAAATAAATCAGAGACGGAATTTGACACAAATAATGTTTTGTATTGAAAACCTTGGTTTCTAAATTATTAGATACGGAGTTCAGGATTTCGTATCAAAATCGACACAGAAAAAATCTGTGTCAAATTTTAATAAGTTCCGTCTCAATATAGATACCAAACTTGTATCTATTATTAAAGTTTAGAAGATAGAGATGGAATTAGTCCGTATTAAAATTGATGGCAGAAATTTAGATACAAAATTATTCCGTCTCAAATAAATAGTTAAGTTAGTTTATTTCATATCAAATTTCATGTCTAAATAATAGATACAGAATTTCATTCGTTTCATATAAGCAATTCATATATCTTATTTGGTGTATGATTTCGTGTCTAAAATTTTGACACGGAATTATTTCATCTCAGATTGGTAATTTGTTTTCTGCCTTTCTATCTGATTCCGTATCTAAATATTTGAAATGGAATATCTTTGTCTCAGATGGACAATTGATATATTTTCTTTTGGTGTCAAATTTGGTGTCTGAATTGTAATCCAACTAGTCTCATTTTGCTTCTATCTTCTTCGTATCTGAACCCTATAAACAAAATAATAGTAATAGAAATTGAAAATATCTATCCATATCATAACCAAGAATGGTAGTACAAAGAAATCAAAAGTTTAGAAGTGTTATTAGTAGGATAATACTAGTATCAATTACAATACAACGAAGGAAATCAACTATTTATCTTGTAATCGGCCTCTTGATCCTCAAAATGCTTATCTCTTTCAGGTGCTTTTTGTGTTGTAAGTGGTGGCACAGTCTGATAACTAGGGTTTAAGATCCCAAACCTTTACTCTAATAATTCCATCCTTTGCATCATCAATGCAAATTGTTCATCCTTACACTGCAACTGAGTAGTAGAACTGTTGCTTTAAGTGCAGCCACCTTGTGTAGAATTGTCGATTAAAGATGATGAAGTGGTAGTAGATTTTGCAAATGAAGCAGCTTGTGATCCCAATCCCTTGACACATCATTTCTTACTAACACTTCCTACAACATCTAAGTAAATGTTGTTATTAGATTGCAGACTACTACCTCCCCAATAGAATACTGGGAATCTCTCTTAGCTATTCGCCTTTCATACTCATCCTGAAAAACAAAGTATTGTAAAATATAAATAAAATAAGTAACTTTGAATGAGAAATCATAATATTGAACCAATTAACCAAATAAATCATACTAAACTGAAATAATTTCGGTTTAAAACTACCAGTCTTTTGAAGATAACAAAAGACTCATTATACATACACTCTACCATTTGAATGATTACATCAGTTTCAACATTTTGCAAATTCATTATACTTACAACAATGCTTGCTGAAGCTAGGGAGTCCTGTTGATTTTCTTGCGCTTTACGTCTATGAAGGCGTTGGAACATGTCCCAACAATTTAGTTCCCTTCCAATTTGATTTTTCTACAAAGGTAAAATGATTAAAGCAAATTCAACCACTCAATACCAAACTAGGATTATAAATTCAATTAGAAAGTACTTGCCAATCTTTGTTGGTGCATTACAGTAGGGATGAAGCCTCAATAATGCACAGACAACCCCCCTTTAGATTACCTATTTTGAATATTTTGCTTTGATTATCTTGCCATTTAGGATCTTGCCACTTTATCTACAACTGTTCATGAATACTTTGGGGGAGCTGTTTCCCCTTATCCTCTCCTCTTTGCAACCTACCCAGAGTGACCTTAGCAAGTTGGATCTTTTACTATCAATGATCTTTCTAATATGATTACTATGCTCAGGGAGCCATTTATATTTTCTTTGCACAAAGGAACAAAGGTTAAGGAAATAATCTACTAATACATAAGTAACTTTGTTCAAATAAATTAGTTATAGATTACCCCAAATTCAGCAAACCGTTCCTCAGTAGCACCTCTATTTGATACTTCTGTCCAATTAGTCCAAGGCTCACTAAATTTGCTTTTAAAGATGGAGGAGATATACACTATAATAAAAAGGAATATATTTTTTTATACCTAAAATGAATTGTTAAGAGGTGATAATTAAAAAATCTTATGTTAAACCAAGTCTTGGACTAATCCAAATACGCCTATCTATATCTTTGCTTCCCCATATAATTGTCTGTGTATTAGATGATGACCCATGTGTTGGGGTAGATGGGCTGAGTGGTTGGTTAAATGAGCTAGGTGGTTTGGGAGATGATAAAGGCAATTGTGTAGCATGCGCATCAAAGGATGAGCTAGAAGAGGGGTTAGGGTGTCTCTCTATGGATGGTGCATGGGAAGATGGGATATGTACAACCCCAATTTAAGGGCTTAGAGATGTGATAGATTGTTTAGAGGGTTGATATGTACCTATACCTCTACCCCTACCTTTACCTCATCCTTTACTAAAATCTTCCATTTATCTATATTTAGAGAAAAATCACCATATTAGAATTATACTTGTCGTACCTTTTTTGGCATCATATAACTTCACAAGGAGTGGATAACACCAAGGGTCCATCTTAACTCAAACATCCTTGTTTAGCTAGGGAATAAGAATAAATACTAATTAAAGTGCAAACCACATAGCTTATAAAAGGATGAAATGAAATCAAATTATGAGCCATATATATGCCTGTTTCCAGTCTCTTTTCACAAACCAAAGACAAGAGAAAAATGATGAAAGCACAATCACTCTTTTGTTCATTTTGTTGTTTTCAATCTATGTGTTTCAGGGCCATTCTCTTATGAAAAAGGTATGTATGACTGTATACCTCTTCCTATTCCATTCACTATGCTAATCCCTAGAAAGTGAAAACTATCTTCTATTTCCATGTGTAAATCCACCTATGTTTTGGTGGAGTATATATTACATCCTGCATATTAGCATTTTGCATTTATAAATATACTAGAGCAATTTGAACATTTTGCTAAGTAGGTGATGTAGATTCATGAATTGCCTTATGCTAAATGAAGAGTAATGCTACAAGGAATTCTTAGAAGGTTAGTTAAATAGAAAACCATTGATCTTATTTACCATAATAATATAACAATGCAATGTTTGTACAGAGTATCTTTAACTTGCGTAAACTATGAAAGATGTTACTAAAATTATGCCTAAATTGATGTACCATTGTGTAAATCACATAAATTGTGGAAAAAGCAGGGTTTTGGATTCTCCCATTCTTTCTTGGAATCCTCTCAATGATCCTTTAGTTTCTCAAGTAACAAGCATAAAGTGCAAGATCAAAAGCACTAAGCAAGTTTCTAATATAGCTACCAAATTCAAACTAGAAGTAAAAGTTCAGTACTAGAACAAAATTGGATCACAACCAGGGCTCTTCGGAGTAAAGTGAAAGAAACCATCATGTAAATACAATGAATAATAGTGCATTCAGTTATACACATGTTTAAAATCCATTAAAATAGTGAAATTTGAAACTTAAAAATAGAAAAATGAAAACATGCAATGTATACTCCATACAATTCTTCAAAGGACTACATTGTGTAGTCATCCTCTTGTTAATCATTCTATGCATTATTTAGCCATCCTCTTCTTCATCATTCTCTACATCTTGATCCTCATCCTCTTCCCCCTCATCATCATCATCATCATCTTCTTCTTCTTCTTCTTCTTCTTCTTTTTCTTCTTCTTCATCTTCATCTTCCTCTTCCTCTTCCTCTTCCTCCTTATCATCATCATGTATATCTTCTTCTTCCACCTCTTCCTCTTCATCCCTCCCCCATTCACTTTGTGGTTCAATATCATCATTTGCAATAACCATTGGTTAAGGAGCATCTATTTCATAGTTAATATTTTTTGAGGTCTGAATTGTACTTTGTGCCCTGGTTTTAATGACAACTAACCACCCTTGCTGCCCCTGAGAATATTGTGTATAGTAAACTTGCTCTGCTTGTTGGGAAAAAATTAATGGATTGTAGTTCTTGTATCTCCTAGATTCTTTAATTTCAACAATTCCATAGTTTATATCTATCTTTGTCCCTTGATTTGGTGTTGGATCAAACCTATCACATTTAAATAAGACTAGTGTCTTGTTTGGCCATCCAATATATTGCATTTCAACAATGTTGGTTAATATCCCATAGTAATCATTCTCCATTGTGCCATTTTCCCTACCTTGAATGCATACTCCACGTTTTGTTGAACTCATCCCTTAACTTTGAGTTTTTATGCTGAATTTTGTATCTGTTTACAAAATATGTATGCCATTTCTTAACTTTGTTTAAAGGCCCCCATGCCAAACTCTTTAAAAGATGATCTTTAATGTTGTTATTTGAATTCAAAACCTATGTGATAAATGAAATGCAATTAATGAGGTGGTAACATTAGCAACTGAAGAGGAAACATTAGCAAATGGTGGACATATAACATAAATATTCCCTAAACTAAGAAGGAAAAGTTGAGGAGATTTGTTTGTCTACATCCAAGTCATTTTCATCATGTCCTTGTAACATATTGGTATATATTTTGCATATATATCATAGATGGGTGAAGATATGATAAATTTGTTTATATGAAATAAGGAATAAGTGAGAACTGGATAACGTACTCCAAAAAGGGCTCCACCTCAGAACAATTTAGAAGAACATAAAGGTTTACAACTCTCATTTCCTTTTCTTCTAACATACTATATGTGCTTTTTCCAGTTGGACGTCTAGGATAGTTAAATATAGACAAGGGCGTTGGGTTGGAACTACCCTCACTCCCATCGTCATTCTGTGGTAGTCTTGTCCTTATAATCAGAATTTTTGGTGGATAATAATAAGATACAAATGTAGATGTGTCCTCAAAATAAATAAGCTTCACAAATAGACCCTTCCACGTAAGCTAGGTTCCTCATCTTCTTTTTCAATGTACGTATAAATCTAAAATAATTAACAAAAACTTTAATGCTTAAATATCATAATAATGAAAATATGATTGCAAAGAATAAAGGATAAATGACTTGACCTCTCAAAGGGATACATCCATCTATATTGCATGGGACTACCAACTCTTGCTTCATAGGCCAAATGAATTGGAGTGTGCTCCATGGCATCAAAGAGACTTGGAGGGAATATTTGTTCCAATTCACATAGAATAAGTGGAATGTTCATCACAAGTAATTTATCATCTCCTAGTGATGGCGATGTAAGCTCTTTGAAAAATTGGGAGAGCTCAGTAAGTGTATTCCATCCGGGCTTGGGTAAAGCCTTGAATGAAATTGGGAGCAAACATTGCATAAACACATGGGAATCGTGGCTTTTCAGATTTGTTAACTTTGTTTCCCTAGTGCCAACACACCTGCCTAAATTCGAGGCATACCCATGTGGTAGCCTTAACTGCTTAACCCCTTCATATACTACTGATCTTTGTTGCTTATCTAAGGTATATTATGCTTTAGGGAGTTTATTTCTATCTCTACCTTCTACCAAGTCTTTTCTAGCTTGTTAAGTGTCTTTTGTCATTCCTTTGGTGTCCATAATGTTATGCAAGGTTGGAACCTAAAAGGGGCATGAATTGAGTTTTATAAAATTTTTACTACAAAGCTTCACCAAAAACAGAGATGGTAAAATCAAATAATGAATGAAAAATGTAAAAAGAGTAAGGAGAGAAGTATGGACATAGAGATTTATCTTAGTTTGGTTTCTACCCAAGCCTATGTCCAATCCCCAAGCAACATCTTGGGATTTTTCACTATCTTAGAAAATAAATACAATTCCTAGGAGAACCTGTCCACACTTCCCAAGCTCTCACAGTTTGACTCCTTCAAGAAACCTCTTTGAAAACTCTCACAGGGATATATTCCCCCTGAACCCAAGCTCTCTCTTAGCGTGACTCTCTCAAGAAACCTCCTTGAGCTTCTCGCTCAGAAGAAAGAAATAATTCTCGATGAATTGCTTTCTGAACAGACTAGATAATGCAATGAAGCACTAGGATGATATAGAGCTGATAAGTAAATGAAAATTTATGATATAGTCACTCTTGAATGTTTCTCTTGATGTTTTAGAGCTCTCAAGTCGAGTTTATATAGATCGAGGTCTAATAAATCTATTGGGAGTGAGTGGGAAATCAGAGAATTCAAAATATAGTCGTTATAGATTCGTTATAGCTTATCTGTCACTGACCATTCAACTATTCAACACTGACTAGTCAACTGCTCCTTCATTCGCTCTCACAATTTTCAAATTCTAGAGCTCAATAGTCGACTGCTCACTTTGGACCAGTCGACTAGTTACTTATAGAGAGCTCCCAGTCAATGGTCTCAAGGCTAGCAGTTGATTGATGCTTGATCTAGGGGTGACCAGCCAACTGTTTACATATGGCCAGTCAACTGCTTGCTCATAGAGAGCTCTAAGTTGATCAAGCTTGAGCTAGCAGTTGATTGGTCTTATATAAGAAAGTGACCAGTTGACTGTTCACTCACATAGAATGCCCAGTCAATCAGATATCAAGTTGGCAGTAGACTAGGGGCTTCTAAAAAATTTCCCAAATCATCTTTTCTCAACTTTTAAGACTTAAGATTAATTTTCCATTCATTTTAATTGATTCTTATCAGTTTAATACCATTTACAAAGGTTCCTAAGGCATGATTAAACATTGAAAACACCTAAAACATAAGTAATACATATCAAAACTTTTCTTCGTGTGTTGTTTTCATCAAAACATCAATCTCTCAGCAAATGAGCTTAACAATCTCCCCTTTTTTGATGATGACAACTTTGCAAATGTTAATTATTCCCAAAGAAAAGTTTTCATGGAAAAATCTTGTTTTTGTGAAATTTTTAATAAGTTCACTTTGTTTAAATTTTAATTCTTTTAGTTTCTTTATTTTAATTAGTTATTTTCAAGTGATAAATACAGATAACAAGCAGCCATATAACCAAAATAACCACTTTTATTGAATTGATAATCATAGCTAAAATAACAATCATATGGTTTAATGAAAACACAATGAAAACAAAACAAAACAACAAGGAAACACAACTTAAGTTCAAATAAAATTCTTAAACTTAAACTTTAAAACTTCTAAACTCCTAATTTCTCTCCCTCTTTGTCACATAAAAAAGGGAGGAAGAGAACCTAGTAACCTCTGAAATGCCAAAAAGTTTGAGTGCTGCTCATGATAGGTCTCAATGTGCTTGAGCCTTGCATTTATGTCTTCTACAGTCTCTTGGAGATTTTGCATCTAAAGGCTGAAGGTGTCCATTTTTTGGTGCAATGCTTAAATCTCAGCCAGGAGAATAGGCTCTGGAATCACCACAGTCTTAGGCTAAGTTGGGGTGTGACCTATGGATGTAAGAGCATGTGGTCATGGAGGCTTGGGAGCAGTAGGAGAACGGATATGAAAAGATGGTCCTTCCTCAGTAGGTGCTATGTATGTAGGGAGAGAGGCTGGAGGAGGCACAGAAGCAGCAGGTGGAGGTGGTTGCCTAGGCATTCTTGGGGCTATCCTTACCTATTGCCTTTGTGGAGTTATAATGAATCCCATTCTTTGTAGGTTATTATATCCAATTTGTAGAGGGAATTCCACATCATCCTCAAGTGGTTAGATGTCATAGTGGCAGAGGATGGTGGCGATGATGTTTGCATAAGGTAGATAGGATGACTTCTTTTTCTTGCAGGTGGCCATCCTTGGTAAGATTAAGTGCACTGGTATTGTCACATTTAATTGGAATCTCTTTAAGATATATCCCAAGCTCGGTAGTAAGTGAAGCAGAAAGAGACCAAGAGAAACTGAAAATCAGAAGCTGAAACTCAAGAGAGGAAGAGGGAAAGTGGTGTTTCACTTTTGTGACAAGCCAAGATGAGAATCTCATTTATGAATTTTATATTACCCTTTTTTTTTTTTCAAAAAAAAGAAGAGATGGTTCGTGTTAGGGGTAGTTTTGAACGCCTTGTGTGAGTCGTGTGACACTCATTTACATGATATAGATGATTTACCTCCTAGGGTGTTCATTTCTTGCATGATGACTCGGTCATATCTACATTTTTGTCTTCCAAACATGAGATAATATAAGCCTTTTTAGAGTTGGTGTGATTTCGGTTTGCTCAATGGAGGAAAATTAATATTCAAACTATGAAGGGTGTTAACATATATATATATATAGGGCGGAAAGACAAGTTTGAGATGTGCAACTTGGTCCTCCAGCACCATCTCTATAATCATACTTGGTTGATGCTTGTTTGGAAACTACTATATTTTCATTCACTTGATCCTTTATGGGTGTTAGATGTCATTATCATTGGGTATGATTTGCTTACTTTAGAGGACATAAATGACTCCATGAAATGGATGGGTTAGGAATTGTGAGAATATTAAAGTAAAAATAAAGTGAAGATGCAATGTGGAAAATGAAGATAGTTATTTAGATAAAAATTTGGCAGTTTTTTTTTTTGTAATTTTGTAATCATATTTTACCTCTTTATGGTATAAAGAGGTAAAATATGATTACAAAATTACAAAAAAAAATTGCCAAATTTTTATCTATATATATATATATGCATGAAAAGGGACGTGGGATTGCCTTACATATGTATGTCAAATGTATGAAAGTATACACAAAGGGGATGTGGTATTAATTGCCTTATATATGTAAGTGCATGAAAAGGATGTGGTATGCATGTCAAATGCATGAAGGTGGATGTGGTTTTGCTTTCTCTCTCCTTCCATTTTCGATGTACCTTTTTGGGTTCTTTCATTTTTTTTTGGTTCCCTTGTTTGTTCTTTTTTTTTTTTGTGTTTTTTTTTTCTTATCATGTGTTCATTTACTTTGTTATTATTATTATTATTATTATTATTATTATTATTATTATTATTATTATTATCTTATCCTAATTCTTAGCATTGCCATGTAAGAATGTTAATCTCCTTAGGCTTCGATGGTTAATATCTATTTTTTAAAAATATTCAAGAAATAAAAATTGCTAGGCCATTTAAATAATCTACCGTCATATTTTTTTATAATTGTTGTGTGAGATTGTTTGTCTCCTCAGGCATTTAAGGTGTCAATCGGTGGGGTCACATGAGACCTTGTGGCTCTTCACAATTTACCCAATACCAGTTGATTGTTTTTTTTGTTGTTGATAAATTTGAGTTCCAATAGCCCTTCTTCTAAATTAATTATTTTTCAAGACATATTTTAAAAATATGAAATAAACATTTTTTGTCTTCAAAATCATTTCCTCTTTTCTACAAAAAAAAAAATCCAAAAAATGATGTGGAATGAATTTTCTTACTTATAGCTTGCATTAATACATTCTATTTTTTTTTATTAATTTTATTCCTATCCATTCATTCTTTACTCATGTAAAAATCCAAGAAAAAAAAGAGGAAATTGCTAAAAAGAACAAAAATATTGTCAAGACGTTCCATGAATGCTTTTCAATTTATCCTAAAATCAAAATACAAACTAACTTCAATATTTGAGTATTATTCTTATTTTCAAATTCTTCTTTTTAGAAAAAAGACAAAAAAAAAATCCTCTTTACTTTAAAATGCTCGTTTTAATTTCAAAACAAAATAAAATCAAAAAAATTACATGTTCAAAGATTAAAAAAAATTTAAAAGTAGAAAAGAGAGAAAAAGAAAATATTGAGAAGCTGACATTAAACTAATTTTGTAAATTAGAACATGCAAACCAAATTTCAATCTTGTCTTATTTATGAAAGTTTGTTTAATGTCAACTGTCATGTTCTTTTTCACCAAATAAAATAATAAGTAGAAAAATCACCAACAAATAGACACACATTCCTAGCCGAACTATGTGGACTTTGATTCCCATCGCGTAGTACATAGGCCCTAGGCTTTGATCCTAGATTAAGTTTGCCTTTGTAAATATTTCATTTTTCTTCCTTTATTTTATTTTCAAAATTGCTTCATTATTTTCCTTTTTTTTTTTTTTTTGCGTGTGATTGATAAGAGTAATGAAAATTTGAATTAAGGCCATATAATTCTTGCATTATCAACTTTGGATAATCATTTTTAAGAATGAGTGCTGTGGGGTGCCTAACACCTTTCCCATGCAGAACCAACTCACAAACTTAATTTTTGGTTCGTAGATCACCTTATCAATTTAATCAGTTTTCCAAGGTTTTCCTTTAAAACTTTTGGCGGCAACTGCTGAATTTTGGTTTTCATTGTTAAAATGGAAATTAAAATTATTCTTTTTTTATTTCACACCTTGTGGTCACATTTCGGGTGTGACAGTTTGGTGACTCCATTGGGGATATTTTGAAAGTAAGCCCATTTAAGTTGATTGTGCAAAACAATATGGCCTTTCTTTTTATTTTGATTATTCTTTAATGTGTTCTTTGCCTTTCATGCTTACATAAGATAACATGTTTTAGTTCACATGCCTTATTTAATGCTTGTACATAGGTGTCTATTTAAACACACATGTATATATTTAGGGTAGACAATATATAGATGCTCTATTGTGCGTTTATTGTATATTTATTTCTATCTTAATAATGTTTGACTATCTGAACAACATGCGCTAGGCTAGATAACATGCGGATTGAAACCTTAGGATAGATGACTCTTATATATTTAATTGCTTTTTTCTTGTCTAATCTGCTTAGTAGATGAAGGGTGGGAAGTCTTTAGGCAAAAGGTAAAATTGCTCTCCTTACACTTCATGAATACACATTACCTCACACATCCTTTTAGGGCCCTATACTCAGGTTTGTGTGAGCCCTAGGTTAGCCGAAGTTTCTATTGGTTTCCACATGTGGCTTTATGCCTCCTAAGGTTACCATGAAGACTTCACTTGGATTATGCCTTGTTATATGAGCTTAACCTATGTGGGATTTTTTTCCCCTTACGTTCAGGTTTGTATGGCAAGATCTCTATCCTTGTGATGGAGGCAATATAAGAACCTTTTATCCTTTTAGGAAGATAGATCCACCCTCTCAACTTGCACGATATTAGTTAAAACTTAGAAATCCTACCCGTTTGGTCAACAACTAGTGTCCTTAGATTTAGCATTTTCAACTTAAGGTTTCCTTGAGTTAGGATACATGAAGACATCTTTTTTCCTTCCTTGGCACATAACATGCATACTATTATGTCATGATCAAATTTATAAGTAAAGGATTCAGCGTCACTCCTCACTAGAGTGGTTGATGTGATGTCAAAGCATTGTTGGATGTACATTAATTACGATGAAAGTATGTATTAACAAAACTATCCATAGCCTGTAAGAGGTTTTCACTCCCTGAGGCTTCATAATCATACATTACATTAGCATTCCCTTAAGTAGAAATTTCCATGAAAGGGGAAACTTTTGGAATTCATTATTACTTGCAAAAAAAAGTGGTCAGCACAAGAAGTGAACCAATGACTGGTCAATGTAACCTTAAACTGAAAAAAAAAAGAAGAAAATTTACTGTTAATTGCGTGGAGGTTTGTTTCCTTTCTCAAGTTAATGGTCAACTCCTTTTCCATATGAGACCTTTTATCTCTCAAGAAAATTAAGTTTTATGAACTTATACACCAATTTAATAATGTAATAATCGTAGTCATTAGTACACTATTAACATAGTATTCTTTCACCTATAGTGAATGTCATTTCACAATTAAATCGTTGGTCTTTGAACGAATCGGAGAAATAAAATAATAAGGTTATAGCCAAGTCATCTATAGAAAATCATATTGCCCCTGTGTTCATTTTTCATGCGATAAAGGATTTGTTCCTTATTAAATGATTGAACATATATTCCCAATGGGTAAATAAGTCATAGAGTGGTATTAGACAAGTAATAATAATTTGCTAATGAATCAAAGGATAACTATATTGTTATAGGTACAAATAAATATCTATATTGTTACTATGGATCTTAACCTACTTGGTCCTTAAGTTGTTTTATCAAAAACGTTTCCAAGTACAACCAAACATAATGGCACAAATAAGTAGTGCTTGGCTCTATAGCCTAAGTCTAACTCTGTTGATCCTTTAGATTATGACATTTTCTACTCATTGTATTAATTGGTACATTGATAAATCTTATGCTTTTTGACGTGGGGTAAAAGATAGAGCCTAAGTTTAACATTTTGAAAAGTTAGCTGTGAATAGGCCTAAACCTTTTCACAAGCTAATAATTATTCTTCTCCTTTTGAAGCAACAGTTCTTAAGGACACAAAACATTCTTTTTAGGGCTCACTTACACTTCAAAATCTGTTGAGATCAACAGGGTAGACTAAAGAGAAAATAGCTTGTCACATTGCAATCCACTCCATTGTTTTGCTATAATCTTCTTGCATGCTCATTTACTTCATTATTCCCTATGATACCATAAACCAATCCATTCCAATACTCTTCTTTGTTGCTCCCATGCACTATGACACCTTAAGTCTGGAATTAAGGTATCTCCTAGTCCATCATCTACTTTCCATTGACATTATTTTGTGAACCATCAAGCATGTTAGTGAGCATTATCACTCCCATGTTTCTTCAAACTGGGGCAAGCCATATCTTATAATAGATTCCCACTTCGCACTCATTAACGCATGATTGCATTAAGGTTAGTAAGTAAAATAAGAGCAAATTTTGATTGGTGACCTTTCGAGCATTAATAATAGAGGAATTGATAAGAAATGCCTTTAGGTTTAGGTCCAAAAGTCTTATACAAGATAATTGAGACAAGGAAATAAATTGATTCAAGGGTCAAGAGTAAAGAAATCTAGTTTGGAATCCTAATTGAAATCTTTATGAATATTTGTTTGATTCATAAGGAGCTTGCACTTGAACTTGTTGATTAAGTCAGATAAAGAAGCTCTTACAAATTAAACTTGTTGACTGGGGACAGGTGAAGAAACCTTCAAGACTTAAAGTTGATTAACTTGGGTAAGCTATAGAGTTAAGGTGAAGAATTTTCCATTAAACAAATGAACAAGAAAGTTATGTATCTTCTAAGCTTTTAGTAGATTCATGCATCTTGTGTTTGCACTATTTTACAATGGCAAGGTGTATTTCACAAAGTGTCTTAAAAAAGAGGGAAAAGGAGGAAGACCTCTTTCTTTTTTGGTTGTTCACATTAATTTGTTTCTTTTGTGAAAAATAAAATAAACACTTTCTTGCAATTTCGACTTTCTAAAGGGTTCATCCCTTTTAAAGGTGAAAAACATGCTTCTATCATTTTCTTCGAAATTGGGGCCCAAAGGGTCAACATTCCAATCTTAATAAAGAGCATAACCTTCATGGAAAAAAACAAAAAAACAAAAACAAAAAAAAATTTTGGAACTCCTACAAATCCATATATTCTATGAGAGTCATGCATCTTACATACATGGCTAGCATATGCATCATACATCTCATTTTATGTATTGTGGAGAAACCACCTTCCTATTTGCCAATGCCCCACTTGATTTTCTACCTATGTTAGTCCAAGCATCATTTCAAAGTCCTACACAAGTCCAGACACCTTTACTTTTTGCACAAGTCCAGGCACCTGTCACTTTTTCTGCATAAGTCCTGTATAGGTCCATGTATCCTTTCAAAGCCTTGTAACGGTAGGCACCCTTAAAGCCCAGTACCGACTAATGCCCTTAAGGCCTTGTAAAGACAGGCGTCTTTCAAAGCCTTGTAATGACGAGCACCTTTAAAGCCTAGTATCAACTGGCACCCATAAAGCCTTATAAAGATAGACACCTTTCAAAGCCCTGTAACGGTAGACACACTCAAAGCCTTGTAAACACTGACATCCCCTAAAGCCTTGTACCTTTCAAAGCCTTGTAACAGTAGGCACCTTTAAAGCCCAGTACCCACTGGCACCTACAAAGCCTTGAAAAGACAGGCACCTTTCAAAGCCCTTAATGGTAGGCACTCGTAAAGCCCAGTACTAGCTAGCTCCCTCAAAGCCCTATAAAGACAGTCACCTCTCAAAGCCCTATGAAGATAGGCACCCTTAAGGCCTTGTAACGATAGGCACCCCTAAAGCTCAATATTGGCTAGTACCCTCAAAAGCCTTGTATAGACAAGCACCCTTCAAAGCCCTATAATGACAAACACCCCAAAGCCTAGTTCTAGTCGGCACCTTTCTAAGCCCAGTACCGGTTGGCACCCCTAAATTTTGGTTATGTTGGCACCCCTAAAGTCCGGTTACGCTAGCACCTAGGATGTGTGTTCACTTCTTTACTTGTTAGGCAAAATTGATAAATTACACTTAAGAGACAAGTAAAGAGGGGCAACTGTGAACACTACAATTTGTTTAGGTAAAATTTTAAAAAAAATTAATTAAAAATTAAGAAATGAAGTAGTAGGGAAAGCAATACAATAAAAAATATTGAGATAACCAAAATCCCTAAAAAGAAAGAAACAACGCAAAATAACAAAAAAAGAAAAGAAATAAATTCTCATATAGATATTAAAAAAAAAAATTCACTCTTTTCCCTCACCAATTCACATGCATGTCTATTCAATAAGAAGAAATGCTAGAAATGATTGGGAGAACATCTCTTACTCACACAACTATTTTGGCAATCAAGAAGAATCAAAAAGGGGTTTACGTAGAAGGTGGCATGACAAGGAATATAGACCACACACCATTATGACACACCCACTCCATTGAAAATATAGAAGGCAAACTGAGCTAGAAAGTAAAGAAAAAGGTTAGAAACATGCCAAAAGGAAGAGAAGGTGTGAGAAAGAAAAAGAAAAAAGTGAAAATAGATAGAATGAAAAGAGAAAGGAAAAAGATCAAGGGGACGCGCAAGGAAGCCTTTTTTTGAGCACCTTTGCTTCCACATTCCAAAGCAGAGAAGAGAGTGACGAAGGAGGTTGAGTTGGGAGAGAAGAGAGGTTTACAAGGAAGAGAAGATGCTGAAATGAGATGAGAAGAAGAAGCCCCATTTTGGTAAGGAAAGAACAGAGCATACAGGGAAAAAGAATAAACAAGAGAGCGTGAGAGAGAACTTGGAGAGGAAGGTCAGGGCTTCATGAAGCTCCTCTGTTTGTCCCTGGTATAGTAGTCTGAAATAGATCTTGACAGTAAGCGAAGAAGAAAGAGACTAAGAGAAACCGAAAAACAGAAGCCGAAACTCAAGAGAAGAAGAGGGAAAGTTGTGTTTCACTTCTGTGACAAGCCAAGGTGAGAATCTCATTTATGAATTTTATATTATCCTTTTTTTTTTTGGTTAAAAAAAGAGATGGTTTGTGTTAGGGGTAGTTGATTCTTTATATGCTGAATGTGGGGCTTGATGTGAAGTTTTTTTTTTCAACGCCATGTGCATTCCTTATGACACTCATTTACATGATATAGATGATTTAACTCCTAGGGTGTTCATTTCTTGCATGATGACTCGGTGATATCTACATTCTTGTCTTTCAAACATGAGATAATATAACCCCTTTTAGAGTTAATGTGATTTTAGTTTGCTCGATGGAGGAAAATTAATATTCAAACTATGAGAGGTGTTAACATATATATATATATATATATATATATATACAGGGCAGAAAGACAAGTCTGAGATGTGCAACTTAGTTCTCTAGCACCATCTCTGTAATCATACTTGGTTGATGCTTGTCTTAAAACTACTATATTTGCATTCACGTGATCCTTTATGGGTGTTAGATGTCATTATCATTGGGTATGATTTGCTTACTTCAGAGGACATAAATGATTCCATGAAATGGATGGGTTAGGAATTGTGAGAATATTAAAGTAAAAATAAAATGAAGATGCCATGTGGAAAATGAAGATAGTTATTTAGATAAAAATTTGGCAATTTTTTTTTTCTGTAATTTTGTAATCATATTTTACCTCTTGATAGTTGTTTTTTGTTTTGTTTTTTATTTTATCATGTTATATATATATATATATATATATATATATACATGAAAAGGGACGTGGGATTGCCTTACTTATGTATGTCAAATGTATGAAAGTATACACCAAGGGGATGTGGTATTAATTGCCTTATATATGTAAGTGCATGAAAAGGATGTGGTATGCATGTCAAATGTATGAAGGTGGATGTGGTTTTTTCTCTCTCCTTCCATTTTCAATGTACCTTTTTGGGTTCTTTCATTTTTTTTTGGTTTCATTGTTTGTTTTACTTTTTTTTGTGTGTTTTTTTTAACATTTGTTCATTTACTTTGTTATTATTATTATTATTATTATTATTATTAATATTATTATTATCTTATCCTAATTCTTAGCATTGCCATATGAGAATGTTAATATCCTTAGGCATTTAGGTAGAAGTCACATGAGATTTTTAATCTCCTTAGGCTTCGATGGTTAATATCTATTTTTTTAAAATATTCAAGAATAAAAATTGCTAGGTCATCGAAATAATCTACCTTCATATTTTTTTATAGTCGTCAAGTGAGATTGTTTGTTTCCTCATGCATTTAAGGTGTCAATCGGTGGGATCACATGAGACCTTATGTCTCCTCCCGATTTACCCAATACTGGTTGATTGCCTTTTTTTTTTTTTTGATAAATTTGAGTTCCAATGGCCCTTCTTCTAAATTAATTATTTTTTAAAAATGAAATAAACATTGTTTGTCTTCAAAATTATTTCCGCTTTTCTACCGAAAAAAAAAAAACATAAGGTCAAAATTAGTGTGGAATGAAGTTTCTTACTTATAGCTTGCATCAATATGTTCTATTTTTTTTTTTAACTTTATTCCTATCCCTTCATTCTTTACTCATGTGAAAATCCAAAAATAAAAAAGGAAATTGCAAAAAATGAACAAAAACATTGTCGTGATGTTTCGTGAATGCTTTTCAATTCATCCTAAAATCAAAATACAAACAAACTTCAAAATTTTGAGTATTATTCTTACTTTCAAATTCTTCTTTTTTAAAAAAGACAAACAATAATCATCTTTTCATTAAAATGTTTGTTTTAATTTCAAAACAAAAAAAAAAAATCAAATAAATTACATGTTCAAGGATTCAAACAAAATTTAAAAATAGAAAAAAGAGAAAAAAAATATTGAGAAGGTGACATTAAACTAATTTTGTAAATTAAAACATGCAAACCAAATTTCAATCCCATCTTATTTATGAAAATTTGTTTAATGTCAACTGTCATGTTCTTTTTCACAAAAAAAAAAAATTATAATAAGTAGAAAAATCACCAACAAACATACACACATTTATGGCCAAACTATGTGGACTATGATCCCCTTTGTAGGGAATGTAGGCCTTAAGCTCTAATCCTATGTCAAGCCTGCCTTTGTAAAGATTTTATTTTTCTTCCTTTATTTTATTTTTTGAATTGCTTCATTATTTTTCTTTTTTCTTTTTTTGGCTTGTGATTCATAAGAGTAATCGAAATTTGAATTAAGGCCATATAATTTTAGCATAATCAACTTCAGGTAATTGTTCTTAAGAACAAGTGTTGTGGGATGCCTAACACCCATTGCACGCATAACCAACTATCAAACCTGAATTTTGGTTCGCATACCACCTCATCAATTTAATTAGTTTTCCA
This sequence comes from Delonix regia, assembly GCA_037074485.1. Taxonomy (NCBI): domain Eukaryota; kingdom Viridiplantae; phylum Streptophyta; class Magnoliopsida; order Fabales; family Fabaceae; genus Delonix; species Delonix regia. Next base: position 28,137,976 of record CM073455.1, read on the forward strand.
AGGTTTTCCTTTAATAATGTTTACGGTGACTCCTAAATTTTGGTTTTTGTTGTTAAAGTGAAAATTAAAATTGTTTTTTTTTTCATGCCTTGTGGTCACGTTTCGGATTGACACTACTAGTGCAAAGGTTTCATCATAATCAATACTTCTTTCTTGATTGTAACCTTTTGCAACCAACCTAACCTTATTTCTTGTGACAACTCTAGATTCATCAAGCTAATTCCTAGATACCTATTTAGTACTAATTACAGGATGATTATTAGGTCTAGGAACAAGTTTCCATACTTGACTTCTTTCAAATTGATTCAATTCTTCTTGCATAGCTAGAACCTAGTATTCATCTTTCAGTACTTCATCAATTCCATTTGGTTCTATTTTGGATAAGAATGCTTGATGATTACAACTATCTCAGAGATAGTTTCAAGTTGTTACCCCTTTGGAGACCTTACCAATTATTTGCTCAGGTGGATGATCCTTTTTGAAATTCCATGCCTTTGGTAGCTCGTTGCTGACTTCTTCTTCTTCTTCATTAGATTCATCTTGCAAAGAGGATTGTCCTTCTGTCTTGATGAATTCACTTTCATTCTTCTTGTCTTGAGTTGTTTGCTTGTCTTTTACTATGAGGTTGTTGAATTTTTCTGCAATTTCTTTAGAGGATACCTTTCTTGGCTCAAGAGGGTCAAACTCATCAAAATTCACATGAGTAGTTTCTTCTACTATCATAGTTCTTTTATCATGTACCCTATAGGCTTTGCTTGTATTAGAATATCTTAGGAAGATTGCCTCATTAGACTTAGCATCAAATTTACCACAATTGTCTTTTCTATTGTTCAGTACAAAACATTTGCATCCAAATACATGCAGATGAGAAATATTTGGTTTTGTTCCCATGTATAGCTCATATAGATTCTTTTTAATATGGGCCTTATCATAACCCTATTCATGACATAGCAATTAGTGTTTGCTACATCAGTCTAGAAATATTTAGGAAGATTTCTTTCATTTAACATGGTTCTAGCCATATCTTCCAAGGTTCTATTCTTCCTTTCAACTACTCTATTTTGTTAAGGAGTTCTTGGTGTAGAGAAATTATGTTCACTTTCATTATCATCACAGAACTCCATAAATAGATTGTTTTTGAATTCTCCACCATGATCACCTCTTATTCTCACAATGTCATGTCTTGTTCATTTTGAAAGAATATAGCCAATGTTAGAAAATATTTAAAGGCTTGATCATTATGAGATAAAAAGAGCATCCATATGAATCTGCTAAAATCATTTACAATTACTAAACATAATAATTTCCTCCAAGACTCATAGTCCTAGAAGGTCTAAATAAATCCATGTGAAGTAATTGTAGTGGTATAGCTATGGAGACAATTCCTTTTGCTTTAAATGAGCTTTTAACTTGTTTTCCTTTCTAACATGCATCACATGGTTTGTTTTATCAAATCTTAATTTAGGTAATTCTACTACTAGGTCTCTCTTTGTAAGCTTCTCTATAAGACTCATACTAGCATGTGCAAACCTTCTATGCCATAACCAACTATCATCATTTACACTTATTAAAACATTTTGAATTTATAGTAGGGACATTATCCAAGTCAATAACATATACATTGTTAATTATATGTCCTATAAGTAGTTTTCTTTTCATTTAAATTTTCAACTAGGTAGTGTTTTGAATCAAATATAACTCTATTGTTCTGATCTCATATTTGACTAATGCTCACAAGATTATAATCCTTTAACAAGAAGAACATTATCAATGGAGGTGGAAGAGTTCTTACTAACTTTTCCAATGCCAGTGATTTTCCCATACCTACTACCTTCAAATATGACATTCCCTTCATTCTTTGGTTGAAAAGAAATAAACTTGGATTGTCTCTAGTCAAATGTTTGGAGCATCCACTATCCAAGCACCACTTTGTTCCAATAGCCTTTATGGCTACCTATAAGAGTATTAGGTCTTATTCTTAGGTACCCAAGTCTTGTTGGGTCCTTGAGTGTTAGTTGTTCCTTTGGAAACCCACATTTTCTTTCCTTTTATAAGTTTATTATCTCTGTGTGGACAAGACTATGATCCATACTCCTTCTTGCCATAATAGTATCAAGTGATAAATGAAGTGTTGGTCATGACAGTTGGAACAGAGAACTTATTATAATATTTTTGCCTCTTCTTAGGATTATATCCAATACTAGCTTTATCAAACATGCATATTTGTTTTCCAAGTAAGATATTCAAGTTATCTTTTCCTTTGGTAAATTTGGCAAGAGTATTTATTAAATCATTTTTTTCTTTTCATAGAAGTTCACAATTACAAGAAGTATGTTTATCCTTGAGATTAGTATAGTCATATTCCAATTTCATAATTTGTTTTACAAAAAATATTTTGTTTGAATTAAAGAATTATTTTCTTCCTTTTTCTTCTTTAAATCTTCCACTAAAAATAGAATTTTCATCTTTGAAAATTTTAAGGTTTTTGCTAACTTAAGAAACTCAACATGTAAATTATCAAAAGCATCTTGTAATTCTTCATATAAAGGGAGAGAGCTTTCCTTATCTTCTTTTGCCATAAGGCAGAGGTTGGCTTCTTCATCATCATCTTCTTAATTGTCTTCACTTTCTCCCTAAGTAGCTGACAAGTAGCCCTTTTTCTTTTCTTTTCCTTTCTTTTTCTCAGAGTTGTCTTGTTTCTTTAGAAATTGACAAAATTCCCATTTGATATGCCCTAGTTTTTTGCATTCATAGCAGATAGGAAGTTCTTTAGTTTCTTGAATTCTTCAAGCTGGTCTTCTTCCATTCATTCTTTTGTTGTTAAAGAATATTCCAAACTTTTTGACAAAAAGACCATGTGTTTCTTCATCAATTTCATCTAGAGAATCATCATTACATTCATCTTCATTTGGATGCATTGATGATGAAGCTTTATGAGAACACTTTTCTTCTTATTTTGTTCCTCAAGGAGCTGCTTCAACCTTGGCTCATGTTCTTGAAGGTTTCCAAAATGAGTAGCAAATGATTTTATTAATGGACCTTTTACTTCTTCAATTGTTGTCACCTTTGGTTGCCATTCCATAAGGAGAGCCTTCATGATCTTATAAGCCTGGTCAGTTTATGAGTATGTCTTCCCTAGAGCTAAAAAATAAATTATAAAGTGAGTAAAATGAATTTGCATTTCTTCAATGGTTTCTCTAGGATTCATCTTGAACAATTCATATTGTTGTGTAAGATTATGAATCCTAAACTCTTTTACTCTTGAGGTTCCCTTATAAGCTATCTCTAAAGCCTCCCACATTTCCTTTGCACTTTCACAATTTGAAACTTTAAAATACTTTTCTTCTATCTATTTCATTCCATTCACTTTTAGGTTTGACTAAGGTCTTGCCTTTTCCTCTTTCATAGGCACACAATGACCTTCCTTAATAACATACCAAAGGTCAATGTCAATAGCTTTAGAGAAAATTTTCATCCTTAATTTCCAATAAGTAAAATTTTCACCATTGAAACCAGGAGGTTTTGTAATAGAAAACCTTTTAGGCAAAACATTATCACCAAATTCAACCATTAATACTCTTAAGGTAGTTAAGTCATTAAATCAAGAGCCCAAGCTTTGATACCACTTACTGAGCAAGGCTGGAACCCAAGAGGGGGTTGAATTAGGTTTTATAAAATTTTTACTACAATGCTTCTCTAAAAATAGATATGATAAAATCAAATAATGAATGCATAATGTAAAAGGAGTAATGAGAGAAATATGGACACAGAGATTTGTCTTGATTCGGCTTCTACCCAAGCCTATGTCTAGGACCCAAACAACCTCTTAGGATTTTTCACTGTCACAGAAAATCAATACAATTCCTGGGAGAACCTCTACTCACTTCCCAAGCTTTCACAACTTGACTCCTTTAAGGAACCTCCTTGGAAACTCACTCAGGGATATACTCCCCTTAAACCCAAGCTCTTTCTTAGCTTGACTCTCTTAAGGAACCTTTTTGAGCTTCTCTCTCAGAAGAAAGAAATAATTATAGATGAATAGCTCTCTGAACAGAGTAGATAATACAATGAAGCACTAGGATGATATAGAGCTGATAAGTAAATGAAAACTTATGATATAATCACTCTAAAATGTTTCTCTTGATGTTTCAGAGATCTCAGGTTGAGTTTATATAGATAGAGGTCCAATAGATCCATTGGGAGTTAGTGAGAAATAAGAGAATTCAAAATATAGCCATTATAGATTTGTTATAACTTCTCTATCACTAATCTGTCGACTGTTCACCACTGACAAGTTGACTACTCCTTCATTCCCTCTCACAATTTTTAAATTTTGGAGCTTGATAATCAATTGATGACTTTGGAACAGTCAACTAATCACTCATAGAGAGCTCCCAATCAATGGTCTTAAGCTTGACAGTTGACTGATGCTTGATCTGGGAGTTACTAGTTGACTGTTCACATGTGGCCAGTCGACTATTCACTTATAGACAGCTCCCAGTCAATTAGGCTTGAGTTGGTAGTTGACTGGTCTCATTCAAAAAAGTGACCTGTTAACTGCTGGCTTGTGACTAGCCGACTGTTCACTCATAGAGAATGCCTAATTGATCAAATTTCAAGCTAACAATAGACTAGGGGCTTCTCAGAATGTGACTAGTTGACTACTAGTGTCGTAACCGACCTTTCGGGGGAATAGAAAAATAAGGTTTGAAACCGATTCCCAAAAATGAAAATTTGAAAATCAATTTTACTTGGAGTCGCCACCAAAATTTTTTAATGGAAAACTTTGGAAAACCAATTTAAATAAAACAAATGAAAAAAAGAGGCGAAATGGTCTGCGAGGTCAGAGATGGGTTAGGGAGTCTATTTGAGTGTGAGGAAGGTGTTAGGCACCCCACAACACCCGCCCATAAGGACGGTTACCTTAAACTAGTTAGTTGAAACAGAATATGGCCTTTAATTAATCTCAATTACCCTTTTATTGACATGGATGCACGTTAGACATAGGAGACAAAAAAGCGAAAATGCATGCAAACTGATGGAAATTTACAAAGGACGGACTTGACCTAGGATGAAAGCCTAGGGCCTACGTACCCCGTGAGAGGGATTAAAGTCCACGTAGTTCGACCAAAAGTCATTTTTGTGATTGGTGGTTTTTTTGATTTGTGATGAGAATAGGAGGATTTTAATTAAAACAGATCATTGTAAACAAAATGGGATAGGAATTTGGTTTGTATATTGTAATTTACTACAATCTGATTGACCTCGTTCTCCTGAGCTCTTCACATTTTCTTTTATAAAATTGTTTTTGTCGATTTTATTATTATTATTATTTTTTGAGTTTGGAGAGTTTATATTTTGGGAATTAATGCATAATTTATAATGAAAGGAATATATTTTTTATTTTATGAGTTTTTGAATTTATTGTTGATAAATATTGATTATTATTATTATTGATTATTGGTAGACAATTTAATTTAAGTGCTATTATTTATTTGTTTATCTGTTTGTCTTTGAACAAATATATGCTAATTTTCAGGTTCTATGGAGATTAAAATCTCACACGAGCCCGGGAAGTCGAGGAGAGACAAGTATTCTCACATGATTCATTTTGCATAAATATTTAATCAAAGTTAATATTTAATTATTGTCCATTTATTCATTTTTGTATTATTATTAATGTTATTATTATTTCGGAATTAATTATAGGGATTTAAGGAGATTAGAACCTCACATAATCCCACGCAATCGAGGAGAACGATATTCTCACACGATAATTTCGCAAATAATGGGAAACAGCATATTAAAGCAAGCATTTTGATTATGATTATTATTATGATTTAATCAAAATTAATATTTAATTATCATTCATTTATTTTCCACCATTCACCCATTAATATTTCATTAATATTATTGTTACTTTTCAATTATTCAATTCATTGTAGGGATTTAAGGAGATTAATATCTCACATAATCCCCGGTAATCGAGGAGAACAAAATTCTCACACGATAATTTTATCCACCATGACAATATTAATTATCATTCAATTATTTTTCTCCATTCCTTCATTAATATTTCATTAATATTATTATCACTTTTCAATTACTCAACTAGTTGTAAGGATTTAAGGAGATTAACATCTCACATAACCCCCGGTAATCGAGGAGAACAAAACTCTCACACGATAATTTTATCCATCATGACAATATTTATTAATTATCATTCAATTATTTTTCACCATTCCTTCATTAATATTTCATTAATATTAATTGTCTTCCAATTATTTAATTAATTGCAAGGATTTAAGGAGATTAAAAACTCACATAATCCCCGGCAATCAAGAACCACAAAATTCTCACATGCTAATTTCATACGTAATAGCAATAATTAATCAAAGTTAATGTTTAAACAATTGTAATAAACAAAACTAAAACAAATTTAAGCAAGTGAACAGTAGCATCTCATATTAGAACGCGTGAACAGTGCACATGCATGAGATTGTCTTGAAGCAATTCAAATGAACAGTGACAGCATGCGGAATTCTTGGCCATGACACAACGTGCAGCCATACCTGTGCGTTTTCAACTTCTCTCTTGTGCTCCAATGAAGAATGACCTTCTCCTCCTCTCTCACCTATGGTGGATGGACCTCCAACAGCCTCAAAGCAGTTGGTCTCGGCTGGAAGTGCAGAAATGGCAGACAGCTTCGTTGGACAGCTTCGTTGGAGTTTTCTGGTTGGCTTCAGCACTGGAGATTCTACAGAACGTGTCTCTGCTTCTTGGCTGGAAGGTGGAGGCTGAAAGCTTCCCTTCTTCTCCACACTTCCTCTTCTCCCTTGTGCTTCCTAAGTTCTCCTCTATTTTTTGAGCTCAAAACAGAGTTTTTCCTCCTCCATGGTTCAGCTTCTATCCCTCCCTTTGCTGCCACTTTGTTTTGCATTCAGACTTCCTTGTTTCTGCACATCATTTTGGCATCCAACTCTCCATTTTCTGCTCCTTGGATGGTCTGAACTTTAGCCCCTTTTCACTCCATGATTTGGGACGTTTCTCCACGATTTTTCTACACATTTTTTGCACCAGTTTCTGCACCGTTCAGCTCTCGGTTTTTGCCTCGTTTAGCTCTCGGTTTCACTCAGTTTCTAGTTCGTTTTCACTACTGTTTTTTCCTCATGTGGCTACCTTGCTTTCTTGCTTCGTTCAGCTTTGTTTCTCCCTCACGTTGCTGATTCCATTTTCTTCTTTCGTTCAGCGTTGTTTCCTTTCAGTTTGTTACTGGTTTCGTTGCTCTCCCTTTCTTCTTCAGCTCTTCTTCCCTTCTCGGTCACGTGGCTCTCCCTTTCAGTGTGGTTCCTGCCTTCTTTTTCCTTCCTCTCTTATCTTCTCCAGCTCTTTTTTCTTCTCAGTCGAGGTCTCTTTTCTACTCCAGTGTTTTTCTCCTCTCTTCTCTCGGTTTGTTGCCCTCCTTTATGCTCCAGCCTTCCTTCCTTTTTCTGCCATGTTGCTCCCTTTTTTTCCTTGCTTTTTCTGCAACTTCTAGCCACCACTTTGCTGCACACAGTCCCCTCCTTTTTCTGCCATCTCCAGCCACGCCACACTCTCCTTTCTCTGCACCAACCACCCCACTTTCTGCCTCCTCTGCAAACCACTCCCACTTGCTTTTTTGTCTGCCTTGTCCTCTTGTGCATGTGTGTGCATGAGTGTATGCATGTGGTGAGTGTATGTGTCCGTGGGTGAGAGTGTGTGAGAGTGTGAGCATGAGTGTGTGAGGAGGTGTGTCCGTGAGTGAGAGTGTGAGTGTGTGAGGGCAAGTGAGCATGTGGGAGCAAGTGCGCATGTGAGAGTGTGTGAGAGTGAGCAAGTGAGAGTGTTTTGCAATTCCATTTCAAGTATGTGGCCTTGTTCATTTTATTTCTTTGCAAGATGATTGCCATGTCTCTTCTTCAAACATACATCTTGAATTTTCCTTTTTATTATTTTTGGTTCTTATATTTGGTTTTTTCCATATTACTTCTATGTTGTTTGCCTTTTGCAATTTTGTTTTGATTAATTGTTATTATTATTTTATTATTTTATATTTTTTTTTGAATTTTTTTGAATTCTATTTATTATTATTATTGTGATTATTATTAATTGTTAATTCAGGTGGGGTGTTCACAACTAGCTAGTGGCCAGTTGACTATTCACGGATAGAAAGCTCTCAAACCAACTTTTCTTAACCCTTTAAACATAAGAATAATTTTCCATTCTTTTTAATTGATTCCTATCAGTTAAATACCATCTACAACGGTTTCTAAGACATGATCAAACATTGAAAACACCTAGAACCTAAGTAATACATATAAAAAATTTTCTTCTTGTGTTCATATCATCAAAACATCAATCTCTCAGCAAATGGGCTCAACACATATTGATGTAAAAACTATTTAAAAACACATTTCTTTCAATATTCATGACATCCAAATTATGTTGGAGAAGATTTGTTCTCCAATAAGGAAGTTCTTAAAATATGTTTCTTTTTGTCCAATGATGAGTAACCCCATACCCTTGGGGACATTCTCTTATTGATTTGATTATGCTGGGGATGTGTTTTGTCCTTTCCCACACTTCTTCACTAGTTAACCTTGGTGGGGGCAATAAGGTCTCAACAACCCCTTTATGAAAGGCCCTCTTATTTTGTCTATATTGATGTTCAAGTAGCAAGAACTATCAACGATAGTTAAAGAAAGATGTTTTCCTACCATGTTTAAGGGCGAATGCTTGAGTGCTCTATACAAATTAGGCATGCAAGTCTTCCCATTGTTTGCCATCCCAATAACATCCCATACCATATTAAAATTGCCTTCATAAAAAAATTATACTTTAATGACACATTGTGAACACCCCACCCGAATTAACAATAATAATAATCATAGTAATAATAATAAATAGAATTAAAAATTCAAAAAATTTAATTAATTAAAACAAAATTGCAAAAGGCAAAAAAAAAAAAAAAAGAAGTAATATGGAAAAAACCAAATATAAGAACCAAAAATATTAAAAAGAAAAATTCAAAATATAGGTTTGAGGAAGAGACATGGTAATCATCTTGTAAAGAAATAAAATGAATAAGGCCACCTAACTAAAATAAAATTGCAAAACACTCTCACTTGCTCCCACATGCTCACTTGCTCTCACACACATGTCACACATCACTCTCACACACTCACACTCTCACTCTCACTCACGGACACACACACTCACACACTCACCCTCATATCACTCTCACACACTCCCACCCTCACTCATGAACACATATCCTCACACACTCACACTCACACCCTCACACACTCACACTCACACTCTTACACACCCTCACCCATGGGCACACACACTCACACACTCTCACATAGGAGACAAGGGATGCTAAGGGGTACAAAAGAGGTGAGGCGTGGCAGAGAAAAGGAGGTGGAGCTGAAAAGTGGAAAGGAGGCTGGAAAAGGTGGCGGTGCAAGATGGCAGGGGGGACAATATGGACAGTGGAGCAGGAAAAAGAAAAGCATCGGGCTGAATGCTACAGAGGTCGAGAATGATAAAAAATGGGCCTGAGGGAGATATAAGAGGAGGCAGCTCGTGGTGAGGAAGGAAGGAGGGAAAAGAGGAGGCAGCTCGTGATAAGAAAAGGAAAGGAAAGAAAGAGGAGGCAGCTCGTGGTGAGAAAAGAGAAACCGAGAGGAACGAAAGAGGAGGCAGCTCGTGGTGAGAAAAGAGAAATCGAGAGGAACGAAAGAGGAGGCAACTCATGGTGAGAAAAGAGAAACTGAGAGGAAAGAAAGAGGAGGCAGCTCGTGGTGAGAAAAGAGAAACCGAGAGGAACGAAAGAGGAGGCAGCTCATGGTGAGAAAAGAGAAATCGAGAGGAACGAAAGAGGAGGCAACTCATGGTGAGAAAAGAGAAACCGAGAGGAAAGAAAGAGGAGGCAGCTCGTGGTGAGAAAAGAGAAACCGAGAGGAAAGAAAAAGGAGGCAGCTTGTGGTGAGAAAAGAGAAACCGAGAGAAGAGTAGGAGGTGCAGGCCGTGATGGGATAGAAGCAGAACGAGTTGAAACCGAGAATATTTGAGTTGAAGCCAGGGAGAAAAATTTGAGCTACAGCGAGGAACTGAAGCCACCGAGAAATCAAGCTACAACGACAGATCGAGCAGACGAGAATCAAACCGAGAGGAGGAGAGAAAGAACTGAACCGAATGCAAGCCAAGAAGGAGCAGAACTGAAAGCCATCCATGTGGAGTAAAATCCTCTGTTTTGGCAGCCCAAAACAGAGTTCAACAGAGTTGCCCACTGCAGACCGTAGAGAGAGAGAGAAGCAGAGAGAGAAGGGTGGAAAGGAAAGCTGCTGGAGGGAGACACAGAGAAAGACGGAGCTAAGGTACTTTTGCGGGAATTAGGAGGAAGAAGAGGCTGCTGAAGGGTAGGAGAGGAGCCCTGTAAACTGAGAGAGAAATGCTGAAAGCTAAGGGAGACCGAGAAGGATTTGCAGTGAGCCAAGGAGGGAGAAAGACTGCTGAGGGGAGGAGCTACGGTGAACCAAGGAAGGTCGAGTAGAACCGCTGGAGGAGGAGAGTCACTGGGAAGAGCAGCCCACCGAGACGAAGCCAGGTAATTCTCACGCATGCATGGGGACGTTCACGTTACAGTTCATTTCGTGTGTCTTTGTTCAGCTTCTTTGTTTTTTCGGTTTATTAGTTAATTGATTAATTAATTAATGTGTTATTATTTATTATTAGTATTGTTATTTGTATATGGGATTAATAATTTTTTTTTCTTTTCTTCTTGGCTTTATAAGTAAAGTTTAAATAAATTATCGAGTGAGAATATTGTTCTCCTCGGATGTTTGGTATCGTGTGAGATTTTGATCCCCTTAGATCCCAAAAATTAATACATATTTGTTGCAAATAATAATATTAATACAAAACAATAATAACTAAATATTTAATCTAATTTAATAATTTTCCATTATTTATGAAATTATCGTGTGAGGATTTTGTCCTCCTCGATTGCATGAGATCATGTGAGATTTTAATTTCCTTAGATCTCTTTAAGATTAGCACATTTGTTTTCAAAACAATAATAATTAAATATTTAATTTAATTTAATAATTTTCCATTATTTATGCAATTATCATGTGAGGATTTTGTTCTCCTCGATTGCATGAGATCATGTGAGATTTTAATCTCCTTAGATCTTTTTAAGATTAGCACATTTGTTTTTAAAACAATAATAATTAAATATTTAATTTAATTAAATAATTTTCCATTATTTATGCAATTATCGTGTGAGGATTTTGTTCTCCTCGATTGCATGAGATCATGTGAGATTTTAATCTCCTTAGATCTTTTTAAGATTAGCACATTTGTTTTCAAAACAATAATAATTAAATATTTAATTTAATTTAATAATTTTCCATTATTTATGCAATTATAGTGTGAGGATTTTGTTCTCCTCGATTGCATGAGATCATGTGAGATTTTAATCTCCTTAGATCTTTTTAAGATTAGCACATTTGTTTTCAAAACAATAATAATTAAATATTTAATTTAATTTAATAATTTTCCATTATTTATGAAATTATCGTGTGAGGATTTTGTCCTCCTCGATTGCATGAGATCATGTGAGATTTTAATCTCCTTAGACCCTTAAAATTAGCATACATTTGTTGTAAAAATAATAATAATTAAATATTCATTCTAATTAAATATTTCCCATTATTTACAAAATTATCATGTGAGAATATAGTTCTCCTCAAATACTTAGGGTCATGTGAGATTTTAATCTCTTCAGACCTCGAAATTTAGTACATACTTGTTTAAAAGATAAATAATAATAATGATGATAAATAGATAAAATAATAATAATTCAAAAATAAATATTTTAATTGAATTATTTACAAAATAAATAAAGTCAGGGTTTTATAAAATTTAATTAATTAAAATGCCACGTTCAAAAAAATTCCAAAAAGTGGCTTTCCTTTATAATTTTGTTCTAATTTCACAATAAATCTTGATTTTTTTAAAATCTAAAGATAAATAAAAAAAATCCAAAAATACATAAATACAAAAAAATGAGAAAAAAATGATTTGATTCTCATCCTAATTTCAAAGGTGAATTCCAATTTTGAAAATCCAAAAACAAATAAATCTAAAAATTCAAAAATATTTTTTATAATTTCACTTCAATTCCAAACAATATAAACTCCCAAAATTCCTAAAAATCTTATCCCATAATAATTTCATTTAAATTTCAAAATTAAAATTAAAATTCCAAAAATAAACAAAAAATTAAAAGAGAAAAAATGAAGAGATCAAGAGAGCTAGATTACTTAGGTTGCTGTATATTAAAACACACAAATCCAAATTCCAATCTTGTTTTGTTTACAAAAATCTATTTAATCTGAATTCTCCTGTTCTCATCACAAAAATTATAAATCACCAACTAACAGACACGCCTTGTGGGTCGGACTACGTGGACTTTGATCCCTATCACGGGGTACGTAGGCCCTAGGTTTTCATCCTAGGTCAAGTCCACCCTTTGTAAATATCTATCTGTTTGCATGCATCCTCGTTTTTTTTGTCTCCTATGTCTAACATGCATCCATGTCAATAAAAGGGAAATTGAGATTAATTAAAGGCCATATTCTATTTCAACTGATTAGTTTAAGGTAACTGTCCCTATGGGCGGGTGTTGTGGGGTGCCTAACACCTTCCCCACACTCAAATAGACTCTCGAACCCATCTTTGATTTCGTAGACCATTTTGCCTTTTTCGTTTTGTTTTAAATTGGTTTTCCAAAGTTTTCCATTAAAAATTTTGGTGGTGACTCCAAATAAATTGATTTTCAAAATTCCGTTTTTGGGAATCGGTTTTAAACTTTTTATTCTATTCCGCCGAAAGGTTGGTTACAACACACATTATACGTCATAACGCCATTATTCCATAATAGTTTCAACTTTTTAAACTTTTTATTCTATTACGTCATAGGCGAGGTAGAGGAGCACAGGGACAGACATCGACTGGATGAAAATAGGCTAGGGTGTTTGTATTATCTAGATAGGATGCTCAAGCTTTTAATGCTATTGTCACAGGTATGGTTATGGTAGATTCACATCCAGCATGTGCATTATTTGATTCTGGATCTACACATTCCTATGTATCTGTACATTTTACTACATGGTTGAAAGTAAGCCTTTCTCAGCTCAACAATATGGTTATGGTAGGAACACCTCTCAGGGAATCTTTATTAGTTGACACGATATACAGATTGGGTACGATGTTTATTGAAAATCAAGAAACCTTAGTGGATTTACTGTTACTTCAAATGCTAGATCTTGATGTAATTTTGGGCATGGATTGGTTGTCATCTTGTCATGCCATGGTTGATTACTGGAACAAAGTGGTAAGATTTAAAGCCCTTGGTGTAGTTCCTTTTGAAATGCAAGGTGATACTTGTATAAGTTCAATTGTGCAGATTTCTACTTTGAAGGCTCATAAACTGTTAAACAAAATGTTGTCAAGGATTTCTAGTATTGGTCAGGAACGTAGAGAAACCAACAATGGGGTTGGAGGAAATTATAGTGGTTAAAGAATTTCCAAATGTTTTTCCTAATGAATTATCTGGTTTACCTCCAGATCAAGAGCTAGAATTCTCTATTGAGGTATTTCCCAATACACAACCAATCTCTATCCCTCCATATCGAATAGCTCCTGCAGAGTTACGAGAGGTAAAAGAGCAATTGTAAGATTTACTTGAAAAGGGGTTCATTAGACCCAGCACTTCACTTTAGGGTGCTCCAATGTTATTTGTGAAGAAAAAGAATGATTCCTTAAGGTTATGTGTAGATTATAGATAGTTCAACAAAGTCACAATACGGAATAAATATCCGTTGCCTCGTATTGATGACCTTTTTGACCAACTATAGGGAGCCCAATGTTTTTACAAGATAGACCTTTGGTCTGGTTATCATTAGTTAAAGATCAAGGGTGAGGATATTCCCAAAATCGCATTTCGTACCCGTTATGGCCATTACAAGTTTCTTGTGATGTCGTTTGGCTAACTAATGCACCAACCACTTTCATGGATTTGATTAATAGGGTGTTTAAACCCTTTCTTGACAAATTCGTTATTGTATTCATTGACAATATCTTGGTATATTCCAAGGGTTTTGAGGAACATGAACAACATTTACGAGTGGTCTTATAGCAGTTATGGGAAGAACAATTGTATGCAAAACTTTCCAAGTGTGAATTCTAGTCAAACCAGGAGGCAATTTTGGGCCATACTGTGTCCAAAGATGGGATTCGAGTAGACCCAAGCAAAGTTAAGGTCGATCAAAAGTGGTCCCGTCTTTTGACTGTTACCAAGGTACAAAGCTTTTTGGGGTTAACTGGCTATTATTGCTGTTTTGTGCAAGATTTCTCTAAAATAGCTACCCTATTGGCACAGCTAACACACAAGAATGTAAAGTTTGAGTGGAATGATTCTTGTGAGACTAGTTTCCAAAAATTGAAGGAATGTTTAACTTCAGCACCTGTCTTGAGTTTGCCTTTAGGTTCAGGTGGATATGCTGTATATTGTGATATGTCTCACATTGGGTTGGGGTATGTATTAATGCAAAATGGTTGTGTAATAGCTTATGCTTCTAGACAATTGAAGAAACATGAACAAAATTATCTAACTATGATCAAGAAATGGCAGCAGTAGTGTTTGCATTGAAGGTTTGGCAACATTATTTATATGGTGAAACTTGTGAGATTTATTTAAACCATAAAAGTCTTAAATATATATTTCAGCGAAGAGATTTGAATCTTAGACAAAGGAGATGGATGAAGCTATTAAAGGATTATGACTACACTATTCATTATCATCCTGGAAAGGCAAACGTGGTAACTGATGCCTTGAGTAGGAAATCTATGGGTAGTTCAGCCTATATTCAGTTATTAAGGAGACAATTGCTAAAAGAACTATAGCAATTAGAAAGAAATGGATTAAATTTAGAAAATTTTGATGCCCTAGTACAAGCTGACTCTAATATTCTGAATGAAATAAAAGCTGCTCAAAAGTTAGATGTGAAATTGTGTAAATTAATGGATGAGGTGAGGGAAGGAAAATAGCAAGATTTCTTTGTTGACACAGAGGGAATGTTGAGACTAAAAAGGAGACTGTGTATACCTCAAGATGATGATCTAAAGAATAGGCATCTTGAAGAAGGACATCTTCAGCTTATACAGTGCATTAGGGGGTCACTAAAATGTACCATGATTTGAAACAGATTTACTGGTAGGAAGGCATGAAAGGGATGTGGTAGAGTTTGTCTCTCATTGTATTGTGTGTCAACAAGTTAAAGCTGAACATCAGAGGCCTGCTGGGCTATATCAAAGATTAGAAATTCTTGAATGGAAGTGGGAGAGAATTTCTATGGATTTTGTTACTGGATTGCCTTGTATCTTGACTGGTTATGATTCTGTATGGGTAATAGTTGATCGGTTAACAAAATTTGCACAGTTTCTTCTAGTTAAAACAACATATAGTGCAACCAAATATGCTCACTTGTATGTTCAAGAGATTGTTAAGCTGCATGGGGTACCTTTATCCATAATATTTGATGAGGGACCTTAATTTACTTCCAAATTCTGGAAAGCTTTTCAAGAAGCACTAAGGACCTGGTTAGATTTGAGTACTACCTTCCATCCTCAAACAGATGGCCAGTATGAAAGAACAATCCAAATTTTAGAGGATATGTTGAGAACATGTGTTTTAGACTATGGTGGCAGTTGGGACACTTATGCCTTTGGTAGAATTTACATACAATAATAGCTATCAAGCTAGTATTTAGATGGCCCCATTTGAAGCTTTATATGGATGATAATGTCATTCACTTATTGGGTGGTTCGAGATAGATGAGGCACAAATATTGGGCCCTGATTTGGTGCAGGATGCATTGGAGGAAGTAAAGTTAATAAAAGAAAGATTATTAGCAGTACAAAGTAAACAAAAAGCCCATATCGATCATCGGATAAGAGGGTTAGAGTTTGTGGTTGGTGATCATGTGTTTCTCTGAGTTTCCCCTATGAAGGTGTGATATGTTTTGGCAAGAAAGGTAAATTGAACCCTCGCTTCATTGGTCCATATGAAGTACTAGAGAGGATTGGTAATGTGGCTTATCGCCTTGCTTTACCTCCTAAGTTATCAAACATTCATTTGGTGTTCACGTGACTATGCTCAAGAAGTACTTATATGACTCCTCACATGTGATTGTACCACAAGAGATTTTGATAGATGCTAGCCGGAGTTATGAAGAAGAGCTAATAGCCATATTGGATAGACAAGTAAGGAAATTATGCTCCAAGGAATTTCCTTCAATAAAAGTGCTATGGAGGAATCACTCTTAAAAGGAAGCAACCTGGGAGGATGAACATGTCATGCGTGACGATTAGCCTCATTTATTTGTATAAGGTATGTCATGATTTAAATTTGAGGACCAAATTCTTTTAAGGGGGGACAATGTAACATTTGCCAAAATATGAAGCAAAATTTTGTTCTTAGCAAAAGTGAGAGTATAAATATTTGTGGTGTGTATTATTAATCAGATATGTGCTTTGGCTTAGTGGTAAGACATGGCACCTGGAGCAAGAGGGCACGAGCTCAAGATGCAGCTCCCTTTTCCTTCAGAAAATTTGTTGTGCTGACACGTGTCCCCCCGGTGAAATGACAAAAATGCCCCGACTTATCTCCTTTTTCTTGTCGTGCGTCTTCTTCTTTTATTTGCAGCAAAACACTTCATTTTTTTCTCTCTATTTTATGCATTCCTCTACCATGGTTAGCCATGTTTTAGGTCCAGCCAGTGTCCTCCATCACCAACAGCTCACTTCCGGTCATCGAGGCTTGTGTTTTTCGATGATAGCAGCTTTGTTTTCCGGCGTCTTTTGTGGCAGCCACTTTCTCAGTAGTTTTTTTTTTTTTTTAGTTTTGATTTGTTTTTCATGAAAATGATGTTCAGAGAATCATTTTTGGCCTTTTCCCATTGAATTTTAGCCTTGGAAGCATGTTTTTAGGCAAGGTTTTGAGATTTGTTTTGACAGGGACTAATCTGAAATATTTTTAGATTTTGGGGTTTTATAGAAAATTGTGGAATTCTGGAATTTAATGGGTTTAAATTGGTCTTATAAGAACACTTTTAATGTGTATGGCATGAAACTCTATTGTTCTTCATGGTTTAACTTGGGTTGAAGGTGAAAGTATGGGAATATGGGACTAAAGTAAAAATTTAGGAAGTTTTTAAGGTAGTGAATATAAATTGACGAAAAATTTGAGTAAGTAATGTGATAGAATTAGGGAATATGAGCTAAGGCTTGTTTTTAGCAACGATAAGGAAATTGAATGTGAAATTAGTAATGGAAATATGATGGGAGTTGATATGAGCAAGTTATGGTTGCTTGATGAATTTGTTAAGAGGCACTATAATGAACCTAAATTGATATGTTTTAGTGATGGGAATTGAGGAAATTATATTTTTGTAATATAAGGATTGTTGGTGAATTTTATTTATAACAAAGAGAAGAAGATAAGTTATTTTAGATTATGTCATCCACCAGGTAAGCGGTAGCTCTTCCAACCGTATAATTATCGTTGTATTGATATATGGTAGCATAATTTGTTAGACTTGTTATGATTTATGACTGGTATTTGATGTCCATGTAAAAACTATAAAATGAGAGGATTGTATAGAAAAGGGTATTATTTTACTAGAGATTGCAAAAGTTTCATTTAGACAGCATTGATATTGAAAAAGGAAAACTCATGTATGGTAGTTCCTTTGATTTAGGGAAGACCACTAGAAGATGGAAGCTTTAGTGTGAGTTTATGACTCATGACCACATGGATGATTTACATCGAGGGCTGTGTGCTCTCGATTGATAGTGAATAATTTGAGGGATATACCACCTCAACCGATAGTGATTTACCTCGAGGGTTGTGTGCTCTTGATCAATCGTGAATAACCCAAGGGATACATACCATCAACCGATAGTGATTTACCCCGAGAGCTGTGTGCTCTTGACTGATAATGAATAACCCAAGGGATACATACCCTCAATCGATAGTGATTTACCTTGAGAGCTGTGTTCCCTTGACCGTTTGATAAAAATATACAAGGGCTAAGTACTCATGACTAATGAGAAAGATTCTCCGAGGGCTATGGATCCTCGACCATTAAAATGTGATTTCCAAGGGCTATGTTCCCTTAACCGATTTAATTTCCATGGAATGAATCCATGACCATTATTGTTTTATCACATGTTTATGGCTTGGATTGTTAAAGTTTTAAATCATGATTTATCGAAAACTGACTAGCTTAAAAGGTATTAATAATTTATTACTAAAATGCTACTTGTTTACATGTTACTTAATTTTAGGCAGTCATCTAGAGTAGTTTGCTAACTAGGAGGGCTAGAAGAGCCCTATTGGTACTGTTGATGATTTGATTCCTTATTGTGAAGGGGCTTTGCATTCTTTTTGTAATAGTGTAATTTGTTAATGCTGTAAATAATTGTAAATGAATATGTATGACCACAGGTAGATTCCTTATTCCCCTACTATGTTGTAGTTATCTCTAGGTTAAATTAAGAGTTGAGTTCTCTTTTATGGATATTATTGTTTTAGCAGATATTTGTAGCAATTTTGGGAGGTCTCAGTTATAGAGGAGACTCTGCCGAAATTTTACAAAATATATATGAATGTGAATCTACTTGATAATGAATTTCCATTATGTTTGATTGCAATTCAGCTAAGGAATCAACTTGTTAAGCTTACAAAGACAGGCTAGTCTTGTTACTTGTGCTAGTTACACTCCGAGAGTTAGGGTGTGACAACATGGTGCCCATTTTTCTAAAAAAGTAGTGCCTAGGCACTAAAATTCTACCACTTAGGCACCAATTTTCCTAGAAAAGTAGCGCCTAAGCTCTAGAAATCTATTGCCTAAGCACAAATTTTTATGGAAAAGAAGTGCGCATTCGCCAATTTTTCCAGAAATGTAACACGCAGGTGTTAGAATTCCACTATCCAAGTGCTAATTTTATTGAGAGTCAGCAACCAAGCACCATTGTACCAGAGCTCGAGCACCAAAAGCAGAGATATAGTGCTTGGGCGCCAGATGGACATCGTTCGAGCGTGCCGATAAAAACCCTAATATGCTTAGATAATTCATGGCTCCATACTCGACCCTTACTCCACTGTCTGGGGTCTAAAGGCTATATATAGGGTCTTAAAAGGCAAGCAAGACACACACCAGAGGAAGGATGAAGCATAGGGAGAAGTGGAAATCACATGAGGAGAAATCTAGGTTGGGAGTTTCTATGCAGAGGGGTGGTTTCAAAGGATGGACTCTGTATAGAGTTTTCCCCCATCTAAACACCTCCCTCTCCTCTATTCTTTATGTTTTTCTTTGTTATTTGAATATGTAATAATGCCTTTGAAAGGCTAAGTAGTTCTAATATAGGATTTTTTACTGAACCATCTGTGGGGTTACTTTTGTATGACAGTATTTTTTGATTGATGTTCTAAAATTAGTTTACTTATTTTCATTCAGCCCTTATTGCTTTTTTGAGCTTGATCACCTTAGAATTGAACTAGCATTTAGGCTAACTCGACAGGGAAACCCTAAATGAAGAACTGGATGAAGATAATCTCTATTTGCATGCTTAAAGAGTAGTAATTATAGCAATTTGCAATCAAGACAAAAATACTTGACTGTCTTAAATAACCACATACAAATGATGAAGCAATTCTCTATTAAAGGCAATATTTGTGCTTATAATGTAGGGAGTTTTCTCTCATCCTTTTAACTTTATTTACAATGTTGAACATTGAGGATAATGTTCATTTTAAGTTTGAGGGTAAAGAATCCAAATTGGAATTTGAATTCTATTATTTTATCTATTTATATATAATGATTCATTGAAAATTTATCCAAAATCCCCAAATTCTAAAATTTTTATGCTAAAATCAATGCCTATTTTTCTTATTTTACCTCTTTGGTTATGTTGGATTCCAATGAGGAATTAAATTGCAATTAAGTGTTTGAATGACAAGAAACTTATGTTAATGTGTCTTGTAGATAAGATTAAATGTTAATTGACTATTTTTTTCCTACCATTGAAATCATTTGTGTGCAAAAGGCTAATTGTTAGCATTAGATAGCATATGTGGGTTGAACTATAAAATATGCCATGAACCTAGGACTCTATAACTTGTTTTATATTCCCTTGAGGCAAAATCCTAAGTAATGTATGATCAATTGAAATGATTTAAGCATTCTTTGATTATTTTAAGCCTTTAAGCCTAACTCTTTCTATATTTACCATTGGTACACCTTTGTGCTTTTATTGTATATACATAATAATGCATAACTTTTTCTTTTATTACCCACATAATTTTATCCTATAGCCTAAAAAACAACGTTTTACCCTTTTTCAAGAGAATATTTGAGTAGCTAATTTTGTGTTAGAAATGATGTTACAAACTAAGGGAGGTAGGGTGTAGAGTGATTAAAAATTTGAATTTATGTGGGTTATTGTATCTATTTGCTATTTTATGAGAGACATGCAAATTAGATGATATAGAATAGCAAAATTATGAAGAAATCATTGCCCTATCATTCTAGAAACAAATTCTTTTTTAACTTTTAACAAGATAGCTCGTGCTTTCGTACATTTGTAATCTATCCATGTTTCAAATTCATGGAGTTTATCTCTCTATAGATCGAGAATAACATCACCAAGAGTAAACCAACGGCCTAAAGTTGGCCTTGTCTGATGTGATGTTTAAGAAGTTTATGCATTACTTGAAAAGGGTTGCATTAAAAATGAGACTTTGCCATAGCAAACTCTACCTAACCTGCACAATTTTCAATTCTAATATGAATATGATTACAAGATCAGACCCAACTCGTCTCTCATTAAATACTAAGGTTTCCACAAAGTGGAAGCATCCAGCAAGCTAGGGGGAGTCTTATATACTTTCCTTCTTCATCTTCTCTTTCCATTTTTCTCATCTCTCTATCATTTTTCTGCACTTCCTTAGTTGTTCTTGGTGATTTGGAGCTTGGTAAAGCATCCCTCTCCACCATGAGCAACTAAACACCACTTTCCCATAGGAGATTTGATGAGGCATGAGCTTGGAGCATCAATTAAGGAGTTTTTCTTGTTCCTTTCCATCTTGCCTAGCTCTGTATTCATTTTATCTTGGTTAAGTTATTTTGATTACATTTTTAGGCTGAACCATATTGCTATAACTTTTATATTATGAATTAGATTCTGAGATTTATGTTTTGATGTGTGTTTTGTAAGTATTATTGTAACATTTGATTGTAAAAGTATTGGGTTTGGTATAATATAATATATCTTATGATTGATTATAGTAGCTTGGAAGCACTTGGTTAAGTTGCTCAAGTTGTCTTCACGTTTTTACATTGATCTCCCATTAGTGCATTAAAGATAGTAGTTAATGTTGTTGAGAGCCTTTGGGTTAAAGGTTTTGTAAACAATTTGATTTACCTAGTGTTTGAATGATATTTCAAACCATCTAGGGAAATGGTTTTCTAAAGAAACTTCCATTTATCTTTTAAGGAGCTAGGAAGGCTGAATTGAATCTTCGATGGGCAATTCATCATCATTTGCATTAAATCCAATTATTTTATAAATCCTCATTTTATAACAAAAATCTTAAAAACATTCTCATTTATTGCATTTGATTCAAATTGCATCCATTGGACAAAAACAAAAACAAAACCCCAATTTTCCCTATTTCTTCACATATTTTACATTCAAATTTCCTAGGAATAAATTAGACTCCTTAAAGTGAACACGACTTGGATTGCATCACTATTCTTATATCCAATATTAGCTTTTGACACCCTAGTGATGAGGGCTCGGTCAATCAGCTATATTTCATGAGTCATTTTGAAACATTTGGAATAATCCAATTCTTAAGGATAGCTATATGGATAAGGTGTCATAGATAACAAAAGTAGTGGTGGTATAGGGAGATGTTTGTAAATAACTTGAACTTAGTTTCTTTTCTCCATATCTGATTCTATTTATTAGAGTTAAGCTTTCAAAGATTTAATCTCTTTTTGTTTTTGAGAAAATTCTATCCCATAGGATTATTGACTAATATAGGCATAATTCTGTGTCAAGCTTTGAAATCCTAGCATATAAATCCTCATAGAGTCTTTGCACTTGAGAGGTTAACCCATCAATTGGTTCTTCTTAACTAACAAGGTTGACCATCATCGTCACCACACATTTCTCTTTGTATTTCTCTTGAAGAGCTTTGCAAGCAACCTTTCATTCTCTTTTTACCTTTTAACATTCTACCCAAGTGGAGATTTTCCCTGTATTTCATTGCACCAAAGAACATCCCTCCAATGGTCATAGTTTAGGAGACATTCATTAGGAGTACAGTCCTAAATGAAATGACCATTGATGTGGGAAACATAAGTGTAACTTTCATTTGGGTGGAAAACATGTATAGGAACTGTGTACTTTTGAATTTGCTTAGTTATAGGGGTATAAATGAGTGCATGGTGCACATGTGGTGAGGCTAGCCTAGAAACATCAATGAGAGGATTAGAACTCCCTTCAGCAGAAGGGCTTTTGAAAACAATTTTAACTATTCATGATCCTCCTAAAGAGATAAGGAGGAGTGTTAGTATGAACAAGCATGTTATTTGCATATATCTTCTCATAGTTAGTGATCTACTCAATAGGCATAAATTCTTGAAGCTCTTGGTTGGAAACTTGTTTTAGGATTTGAATTATAGTAAGCACATCAGGCTTATCTGCAATAATAAAAATGCATCATCTGTGGAATTGAGATGATGAAGGTTAAAAGCATGATTTTTTTAGTAGTAGATCATATGGTGATGTAACATTGCCGCAACAATAGCAGGTACAAATTTTTTCACAAATTATCTAAACTTAAACCTTTGAATGATAAGGCAGATTTGGATATGAAAGCTTTATGTTGAACTTTGTTGCAAAATTATGAATCACACTTCTTGCATACAAATTTATAAGTGTTATGCCTATTAAGGCAATCTAAGTTGTAGCTAGTATGCCTTTCCTTCCAAGGAGCTAGAGAACAAGTATAATTGCTCCAATATAGTTATAAGTATAGTCTTGGCATCCCTAATAAGCATTAAAGTTAGAGGGATCTCCAAAGTACATATTGCTTACTAAAGGTAGCTTTAAGACCACAATGATCCATTCTAGTTGTGAACACCCTATTTATAAATAATAATAAAAATAACAAATAAATTAATAATAGTAACAATAAAGATAATAAGAAAAAATAGAAAAAATACAAAATACAATATGAAAAAAATAGGAGACTTACTCCCTCGACTAAAACGAAAGCCAAGTAGGGTAGCCTACATTGGAGGTTGAAGCGTTGACTCTTCAGTCCATCATGCTATGAAGCTTAAAAGAGAGGTTGAGAGGGATGTGTGAGAGGCCTAGACACTGTGGAGGGTGCTCAAAAGACAGAAGCTGAAGAGAGCCTAAAGGCCCTTGCTAAGACACCATAAAAGCAGGGAAGTTAAATTAAGTAAGGGAGGGAGGATTGTTCTGGACAAAATAGAAGAAAGAAAAATAGAGAGAAATACGAGAGGGAGAAAAGGGTGGAAAATGGGGGGAGAGCATAGAAAAGTCGAGAAGGTGAAGGGAAGGTAGAAAAGTGAGGCGTGGGAGAAGAGAGAGAGCTAAAAACTTGAGAGTGAAGAGAAAGAGAGAGAAAGCCTGAGACAAGAGAGATAAGAGAGACAAGAAGGAACTCGGGCTAAGGGAGATAAAACAGGAGAGCAGCCAATGAAAAAGGGACCAGGGAATGGCATTTGAAGGAGAAAAAGCCAGCTCTGTTCCACAAACTGAGAAATAGATAGCTGAATGAAGAAGAAGGGTCAGGAAAGAGAAAGAAACTAAAAGGAGCTTCAACGAACACTCTACCTAAAAGGAAATAAAAAATAAAGAGAGACCGAGGTAAAGAGTAAAAGAGAAATTAAAACATAAGAGGAAGCAAAAAAAAAAAAAAAAGGAGAAGAAGTGTTAGGTGAGGGTGAAGAGAACCTCTATTATGATGATTAAAGACAGAGGTGCAGCACTCCACAAGTGGAAGAAGTGAAAAACAAAGGAGGAACTGAGAGTTTGACAAAGCCTAAGATACCCTATCCTCCAGCCATAAAATAGAGATGCGTAGCCAATGAAGGAAGAAAGCAGAACAGAAAATCAAGGAAGAAGAATACTAAAGAAGAAAGGTTTGAAAGGAGGATCCTACCATTGGCTTCTGTAAGTTAACTTACCATTTATACCTCATCAAAATATGACTTGTATGTCACGTTAAAGCTACCCATTTTACTGGTGTTGAATGAATGGTGTGAATTGGTGTTTTGGCAGCTCTGATGTGCATTTTTTGGTTTGTTATGTGTTGTTCTTGTTATTCTCCATATGCATTTGTTTGTAGTTTGTTTTAGTTTCTCTGCAAGTGTGCTGGTAGTTGTTTTGTTTTTGAAGTGTTTTTATGGTATGAAAGTTCACGTTGTACTACATCATTCCTGTGTCGGTGCCTCTCAATGACAGTGAATTTTTTCTTTTTAGGCCAAAAGGTTACACATTTACTACTACATGGGCTGATAAGTGAGTGTAAGGTCATTTAGTAGTTATTGGGCTCACCATCAATGGCTAGACACTTTAAGAATTACAAAAGCATTTCAAAAAAATTAAAAAGAGAAGAGAAAAATCAAAGCCACTTTCCTTGGGTCCAAATAATATTAATCAGTCAGCAGTGTTTTGCTCAGAAAAGAACATGGATTCATTGTCTTTAGATGCACTAAAATTAGATATTAAGGTATTATCTTTCTAAAGTATAAAAAAAATGAAAATAATTTGTAATTACATTTATATGTTAAAAGTTGTCATGAGAGAACATTAATCTCCTTAAGCACTTAAAAGTTAATTGATAGAGGCCACATGCGAATTCTAATCTCTTTAGTCTTTGAGAAGTTAATGTACAATTTCAAAAATTTATATATATATATAATTCCAAAAATCCAAAAAATTCTTCTATTATGATTTCACTTCATTTTAAGACCAAAATTCCAACTCAAAAACATAATGTCAAAAAGTGTAACTTCAATGTTCTTATAAATCCTATCCTATCCTAATTCCATTTAAATTCCAAATTTGGAGTTCAAATCCAAATAATTTCTTCCACATCTTAGATTGCCGCGTGAGATAATTGATCTCCTTAGGGGCTTAAGAATTATTTAGTAAAGGCCACGTGAGATCATTGGTCTCGTCATGTCTTGAAATTTAATATATGTTTTCAAAAATACCAAAAAGAAAAAACAAATTGCCAAAATAGAACAATAGTAGTTTATTTTTCTTGTTATTTATAATTTAAAAATCTTAAAAAAAATTTCATAAATATTTCACTTTCAAAATTAAAATAAAATCTAAAGATCCAAAAAAATAATTAAAAGTGAAACAAATTACACCTCCCACAAAAGTATGATAAAATCCCTAATTCACTTTGTTTGTAAACTCCAATTTAGTTTTGTCTATCTTGTTCCTTTCCAAAAAAAATACAAAAATAAAAATTATAAATAATTCCTCATTTCATATTGTAACGTAGATCATTAATCTCCTCCGACACTCGAGAATTAACTAATAGAAGCCATGTGAGATCTTTAGTCTACTTAGGCCTTGAAACCTAATATCTATATGCAAAAATACAAAAAATGAAACAGTCCAAAATTTTATTTTATTATAACTTCGCTTCAAGTTTGAAATAAAGTCTAATTTCCTAAGAAGTCTAAGAATCATACATTCAAAAATCTTGAAAAATCCTTTTAATCATATTTTTAAAATTATAACAAAATAAAAAAATCCAAAAAATATAAACTCCAAAAATCCTAAAAATCTTTTCTCGTTATCATTCCATTCAAATTTCAAAATAAAGATTAAAATTTCAAAAATAAACAAAAAGATTAAAAGAGGAAAAATGAAGAGGGCTAAAGAGTGAGATCAATCAAGTTTTTCTAGATTAAAATACACAAACCAAATTTTGATCTCATTTTGTTTACAAAAGAATTTGGTTAATCTCAACTCCCCTGCTCTTTTCACAAAAAGTAAAAATTACCAACTATTTGCCACATAGTTTTAGGTCAAACTACGTGGACTTTGATCCCTATCACAAGGTACGTAGGCCTTAAGCTTTCATCCTAGGTCAAGTCTGCTCTTTGTAAATATCCATTTGTTTGCTTTCATTATTGTTGTTTTTGTCTTCTCTATTTAACGAGCATGCATGTCAATAAATGGGTAATTGAAATAAATATAAAGTCATATTCTATTTCATTTGACTAGTTTAAGGTAACTGTCATCATGGATGGTTGTTGTGGGGTGCCTAACATCTTCCCCACACTCAAATAGACTCCCGAACTCATCTTTGTTTTGCCTTTTCTTTTTGTCAAATTGGTTTTCCAAAGTTTTCTATTAAAAATTTTGGTGGTGACTCTAATAAATTGAATCTCAAGATTCATTTAGGCACCAATTTTCATTTTATCTCTTTTTTTAGTCTTTCCACCTAAAAGTTAGTCACGACACTAGTACTCTGAATATATATGCCAACTTCTAGGTCGCTTTGTATCATGTTTATGACACTTATAAATAGATCTATCTATAACAAATAGACTATAGGGGTTTATAAATGGAGGCACTGTGTCTTCAAGACATTGATGGTCTAGAACATTGGGATAAATAATTTCCACGAGATTATCTATCATATGGGAGGCAATTTGAAGACAAGAATTGGAAATTGAAAAGGAAAAAGCTAGACTAACTGGTTCTAAAGGTTGGTTTTCAAATGCAGAAACTATTATGATTAAAAGACTTCTTTCCTACTTTCTCCCCTTTGGAGACTTATTGAATGATATGTATATCATAGGCCAATGAATCATAAGACATGAATTAAATATATGATAGAGTTTCAAAATAACTAAAATTCTATAACCAACTATGCCATGTGAAAACACCAAAGCCCCAACGTAGCATAACAAGTTGCTAGGCCTTTTAGGTCACTAGAACCTTACTAAACCTGTGTATTATCATAAATCATTAATAGCATATTGTAAAAATTTTTATATTTAAAGATTATGACATCTTTCTGTCCACAAAACTCATAATCATGAACTAATATTTTTTTATGAATAAGATACCTTTATAAAAGGCAAGTGTAGAGAATACCCCATATCTCTATATGGCTATCAAAGAAATAAAGGAGGAGATTTCAAAGAGAGAGAGAATTTAGAGAGAAAACATGATGATGTAACTCAATTTACAAGAGAGAACTTTTGATGCTTATAACTAAGAAAGACATATCTATTTTAAAATACAGGTACATCTACCAATCAAGCAGGACATTTTCAACTATATGCTACTTTGCTACATAGTACAACACTCATACCTAAAAGGACATAACTCAAACTTAAAAAAAAAAAATGACTCACTCAGTGGTACATATCTCATTTAATATATGAGAGTACATATATATATATATATATAATTCCTCACTTGTTCATTTTTTTGTGGTTCACATGTTCAATATTTATTTTGCCAAAGGATGGGTTCATGAAATGTTAACATATTTAGGTTTTTATCTTTCTTCTTTTGGTGATCAAGCTCTAGCCATTAATCCACGTCATTGGTATCTATGGGATTTTCCAGTTCATCTAGGTCTTGCAAATCTGGAACAAGCCAAATGTCTTTAGTGTGCCATTTGAGCTTTGACCTTGATTGTTTAGAACATCAAACTTCAACATTCATGGTTCCTAAAAAATGAATTCACCTAGGTGAGAATCAAGAGTAGTATAAAAGTTACTCTCATATGGAGTGCAATTATTTAATTCTCATATGAACATGTCCAATGGCAGGA
This sequence comes from Delonix regia, assembly GCA_037074485.1. Classification (NCBI taxonomy): domain Eukaryota; kingdom Viridiplantae; phylum Streptophyta; class Magnoliopsida; order Fabales; family Fabaceae; genus Delonix; species Delonix regia. Next base: position 28,165,988 of record CM073455.1, read on the forward strand.
ATTCTATTGCAACATAATAAAGCATGAAAAGACTCCACAAATACTGCTTTACTTCTTTGATGAGCATAGTGCATAATCTAAAAAGAATAAGTAAAGGAATGGATAGATTAAAATATGAAGGATAGATTGGTAAGGAAGACTCTTTGAGGTGCAAGTGGAGATAGTAGAAAAAGGCTTTTATGAGTAAGTGAAGTTACTTAAGCATGAGTATGAGGTAATCTTAGAACATGGTGGAATATCCTTTTTTTATCCTTGCTAGTTATATAAGAGGAATAGGAAGCTTATGAGCCATGTGAATGAAAGGGATGGATTTACTAGAAGTTAAATTGGAAGTAATTTTAGACTTGGGTCTTAAAAGAAGATTAGCTAAGAGGTTTATGGTTTTTTAATATGCTCAAGTGGGAAGTTATAGCACTAAAACCAATCTTTCCACATGAGTAATTGAAAGTCAAGCAGAACTTTGTTTTTTAGTTTCTAGTGCTATAAGACATGAAGAGTTATCATTTTGTATAATAATATATACCTTGTTGAGATAAAATTGAATTTTGTGATCCCATTTTAACAAGGAACTTCTAGTACATTGTGTAGCAATGCTTTTTTTATTCTTTAAATTTTCCGCTTCCATGGCCATATTAGTATTTCATTTGACCAACTTATTTCATGAGACTTGCACCCCTGAAGTCATCATTAGCATCTATATGAAGAATTAGTATACCTTTGTTAGGTATTTTGAGAGGTGTCGAATGTTGAGCAACTCTTTTTAGGTGCTAGCAGCACAATTTGATTTGAACTCCAAGGACGAGTAACTTTTCTCTACAATTTTGGCATGCTACTTGTGTAATTGGATACTCTCAAAATGAAAAATCTAAAGTAATTAACAATTTTTGAAAATTGCTTAAATTATTTTTTTATGAGATTTTAATACAAGAAATGAAGTAACTTTTTTACAATGTGTGGACTAGGCTAAAACTAGTTGTTAAAGAAATTATTTATCAAGAAAGTCCATCTAGGCATGGCCTAGTTAGCATTTCCTAGTAGATAGCATAATGCCAAAATGCTTTGTAACATCCAAGAATTGTTGTAATACTTAACCCTAAGGTTCAATGTTATAAGTTCTGATGATGATAAATATGTGACAAATATGTAACAAATGCGTAAGACATATATTATTAACACATGCTTAATTGATTAATCATTAACATGTAATACTCTATACTTGAATCATCCCTTATATGAGATATATTTACTCATATTATATCTAATAGGTTCTAATGTTATATACAATCAAAATTGGATATATATATATATATATATATATTTATAGGGAACTCATATGTGTGGTAAAAATGTTTATATTCTACTAATTGTTATTAAAATATGCATATTAGGATATATGAATTTGTCTAAGCACTTAGCTTGTAAGTTGGACTAAATATCATGGACTTATTATTATTTTGCTAAATTCATTTGGACTTACATTTATTAGCCAAATACACTTTGGTCCTTTAAATATAAGTTTGAACCAAAAAGATACGAGAGATATGGATTTTAATGGAGTTGTTTTTGGACCTTATATCACTATTTTTATTGTATCTCACAAATCAGAAGGATATTGAAATGAAATCTATTGCATTTGAAAATAGAGTTAAACATCTTTCAATTCATATATCATATGCTTAAAATAGAGTTAAAATTAAGAAGTTATGATTGTCAAAGTTTTAGGTATGGATATCACACTTTTTCTTGACCTCTCTTCACAATTTTAACAATATCCTAGCAACCGGTATGAATTTTGAAATTAGGTTTATTTCATATAAAAATAGACTCAAATAGCTTTGCATTTGTATATCATGTGCATAAAATTGATTTAAAATAAAGGAGTTATGAGCATCTCAATTTATGACTATGTATATCAATTAGTTATCTGACCTTGTCACTCTTTCAACAATATCTCAATAACCATATTGAATTTTGCAATGAAACTTATCAGGATAGAAAATAGACTTACAGAAAATTTTTTTTCAATATATAATTTGGTTAAAATGAATATCTAAAGATGCAACTTTGGAATAGAAGATGACTATAAAGTCAACAAATGGAGCTACTTACTTCCAACAATCAAGTTATACAAATTTGATTTTCTCCTTAGCTCCAAACGATTCTCGTCCTTTTTTAAGCTATAAATACGTGTCTCAAGAGCTTAGAAATTACAAGAAAAATTGTGAAAAACATCTTGAGTGATTCATATTCTTAAAAACCTCTATTCTTGCTTATTATTTGACTAGTGAGTTTCAATTGTATTATTTGCTCTTTTAAGAGGTTTTGTTATGAGATTTTATTCTTAAAAGGATTTTTTATTTCAAGGAAAGTTATTCCTTGAGGAGAGATTAAATTCAAGGAAAGGTTTTTCTTAAAGACAGTTTGGTTTTAGGGGGAGTATTCTTGAATATTTGTAACAAATTGCAAGTTAGTGGAAAATCTCAAGTATTTGCTTAGGGACTAGACGTAGGCTTGGGTTAGAGCCAAACCAGGATAAATCTTGGAGTTTGCTTTCTCTATCCTTATACTCTTTATATTTTGAATTATCATATTTATGATTTAATTTTGTTCTTAATATTTTACTTAAAGTATTGTGATCTCTTGCTGGATATATTCTTTTATATTTACTTCAAGTAATCTTATTGTTTAAGTGATTGTATGATTTTTCTAACTTATATAGAAACAAGATTATGAATTAAGTTAAACAACATATTGTTGAATACTCTGTTATTGGGAAAGAGATTTGCAATCTACTTACTCCAAGCATCAACATAAATCTTTCCTTGAATCATATAATTGTTGTTTTACTTCATACTCTTCTTAGTAATCTTCATAACAAGTATTGTGTAAAGGAATTCAGAAAAGTACTAAAACTTTTGTAAACATTCAATTCACCCCTTCTTAGGTGTTGCTTGCCTAGTTTAACAATGCTTCATTCTTTGGGAAGAACATGACATCATCTCTACAAATTAGCGCATTGTTCAAAATAGGCTTGAACACCTTGGTCATGGCCTTCCAAAATAAAGATGGTGCTACTTTGAATCCAAATAGCACCATTATACCCTGAGCAACAAGAATGTAAAATATAGTTTTTGGATCAATGCCAAGTTGCCTAAACTTTTCTTTAACATCAAACTTTGACAAAATTCTAACATCTCTTAGCAGTGCCTTTTATGTGGTTTAGAAGATGAAACTTGTCATCTTGAAGAAAATTGTTTAGAAGCATTAATCACTAACTAACCTCTTCTTCCCCTTATTTTAATTGTAATTCTTTTTCTGCATAAAAATTTGTCATTCACAATCCGATTTGATTGGCTCAATCAATCCTTGATGAAGATAAACATCGCATTCTTGTAAGAACAAGGTCAAAAGGATTCATTCCTAGATGGGTTACCTTGGTGGGATTTACAACACCATTTTTCTTAAAAGGTAATTAGATAAAGAAATTTGAATTTTCCAAAATGGCAATGGATGTTTGAATTGATCATGACTTTCAGGATAATAGCCTTGGTGTTTATCACTAATTTCTTCATATCCTTTAGGTTCTTGCTAAAGCTCATATATTTTTAGGATCTTAGTATATGGATCAAAAAGATGTTTATACCTAATCCATATAAGCAATACTTGGTATTTTTAGCTACTCAGCAGAGGTCCATACTAATAAGAAAAAAAAATCTTTATCCAGAATTTTACTCCCTAAAGTCTTTGTCCATACTATATAGTTGGGGGAGAATTTAACGTGGACCTTTTGCTTGTTGATGAGATTTGTTTTGAAAATCTTTTCATTAGTAACTTTGAAGTAGTCAACATGAGGTTTCCAATATTTAGGAGGAAGGATGTTAGGATTCATCAACTTTTACATGCACCTGTATCAATGAAAGCTATGACAGAAATTAGTTTATCAAACTTTGATGGCAGCAACTGCATCTTTAAATAAAGAATTGGTGTTTCTCTATATCCTTTCTTGCCAAACTATTCCTTTTGGCAAATACCATATATATTGATTTTGGAATAGAACTTGAATCTTCATCTTTTGAGGATTGTGAAACTAAGAAATCATTGTTAAAGTCACTTAATAGTGAAGATAGTATATTCATTAGCTTCATCTTGTTATGAGAAGAGGGATTCAATATCATTTCTTCTTTGATTGAAACACTTGTTTGCTATTGCTGGACTAATTTGTTTGCCTTCTTTGTTTTATTTGGACATTGTTTTGCAAAATGTCCTTTTTAATTGCACAAATAACAATAGTCCCCATTTTTCTTTTTGTTGAATCTTCTTTTGAAAAATCATACTAATCTCCTTTTTTTGGACTTGTAAGATCTATGAGACTTCTTCAATAAATGTGACCTCTTCTTGGTTGGACGAGAACATATGTCTTTGTCTTTGCATTTTATCTTTAAATATGACTTTTGGCACACATTTTGAAATTTTGATCCCATCCAATATGGACTGAATAGCTTTTGCTAATGAAATAGCTTATCAATGAATTGGTCAAAGTAAAATTATAAATAATTATAATAAAATAGGAAAAAAGTATAATTTTAAAATTTCTACATGATTTTTGTTAATTTTGACTTTATTCTTCATGTAGACATTCAATTCAAATTATAAAAGAGTAAAGTAAAAGAAAAAGAAATAGCTTGATGGTTAGAAAATAAGGGCAAAATATTACAAATATTTAGGGCATGTTCAATTCTATTTTTTGTTTTTATGTTCTTAAAACAATTTTTCGAATTGTTTTTAAACTAGATTTAAAAAATAAAAATGTTTGAATAATTTATTTTTAGAAACACATCCAAAAATTTATAAAACTTGTTTTAAAAAAAGTAACTTAAAAACGACTTCCAAAAAATAAAATAAGGCAAATTTTTGTAATCATATAAAATATATAATGAACAATTTCTATCAATGATGCAAACATTTTTAATCATATTCTTTCCTCTAAACTTTTTTTTAAATAAATTAATGAATAATGACATAATCCAATGAATAATGAACAATAACACAGTTATATATCTGATTAGTTTGGATCGAATCAAAGTAAAAGAATTTGCATTGTAATCGGGCAAAGTTGGTACCATATTCACCCAAAACCTAACTCAATATTATTTTTAATTTTTACATATTATTTTATTTTATTCATAATAAATTTTATTTATGATAAATATTTATAATGTTTATTTGTTTTTCTAATCTTAGTTATTTTTCATTTCAAATTGTAATTTTTTTCATTTCATTTTTTAATTTCAAATCTTAACTTTTTACTATTTTTCTTCAAAAAGTTATTTTTGTTAATAAAAATATTTTTAATTTAATTTTTTGATAAAAAATAAAGAGGTGACTCGACTCGATCCAATTACTAAATGATTGTGTCAAATATGATATTTTTTGATATAGAATACTAGCCTAAAGAGATTTAAATACCAGCACACACTTGATTTGGGCAATAATTAAATCTAATTTTTTGCCCTACTAAACTCCTAAGAAACATATTATTAGAAACATAGATGATGAGGCTTGGAAAAGACAATGATCGAAATTGCCACAAAGTAAAGAATTATATTGATAAGATATCATTTTTCCTTTTGAAGGGGGAATCTTCATTTTAATGGAGTTGTTGCGGCTCATCACTTCTTTCCTAGCCTCCCTTGTTTTATTCCTAGTTGGAGTATAAATTTCAACCACATTATATCACCACCATACAACCCCTTTAATTTCTCCTCTCTCTACCTTCTATTGTCATTGGATCTACTATGGGTTTGCGTCCATGTTTTAGACACTTTAGTCATCCTCTCATCTATCCCATTCATTTTAGTAACTAACTTTTGAAACCCTCTAACAATTGCTTTATACATTAGTTTCATATTATGTTCCTTTTCACTAAGCACACATTCTGTACCATTTTGCCTTGGTGAAAATTTAGACATTTTAATAACCTATAAAAAAGTTAGGAAAACAACCTCACAAATCACTCCCTCATATGTTTCACTCAAAAGATGCAATCTCTTATGTTTGTATTCAATGTATGGCTTTCACCTTTTTGTTATGCTCACTCCTTCAATCCTTTTACCACTCAAGTTTCTCTCTTCAAGTTGTACTTTAGAACTCAACAACTCAAGCATGAAATAAAGAAATTAAGATAACTGACAAACAAAAATATATGTTACGTGAGTATATAATATGAGTAACAAGAAAGCAAAATATTACTCAAATAATGTAATTAGATTTAAATTGAAGTAAGAACAAATGATAACTAAAAAATTGTAAATGAAATACGAGACAAAAATTATGTAAAGGATTTGGCCAACCCAAATGGGAGGCTAAATACGACCCTAAACGCACTCAAATAATATGAATTCAACCTAAAAAAAAACAAAAGAAATAAACAACTTCAAGAATGTAATATCAATTTAGAATTTGAGTGCCAGAAAAAAAAAAAAGAACCATAAATTTGAAGCATTATGGACACATTTGAAAAAAAAAAATTTCTTCAATTTTTAAAAAATTTTTAGTTTTTCAAATTTTGAATTTTGAAAACATTTTTCAAAATTTCATTTGTTTAAATTTTTTATTTTTCTTAAATTTTTATTAAATAATAATGGAAAACTGAAATTAAAATAAAGATAGATAAGAATTTATCTTTAGTTAGGCTCTAATGCCAAAATGATGTAGAACACCTACCTAAAGAGATTAAAATATAATATTCACTTACTTCAGGCAATAATCAATTATAAATTCTTGCCTTACTGAACTCTTAAAAACTTGTTCTTAAAAGCACAGATAAGATTTGAGAAAAACAAAAAGACTAAAAATTACCACAAATAAAGAATTATCTTAATAAGATATCAAATTATTGATGTAACAAGAACGTAAGCGTGCCTTACATGTCCAAGCCATATAATGTTATAGTATAGTATTTGTGATATGAGCATGGACCACCATAGTAATGGGCTTAAAGGAGGGCTATGGAGGACTCAAGATATTACACTTCCATTATGGTCAATTACAAGATTGCATGCCAAAAAACTCAAATATTTCTTGTAAAGCTATATGAGTGCCGCTAGGTGAAGAAGTACTTTTACGGATCTAATTTTAGTCCATAGGAGTTAAAGAAGCAATTGGCTTTGTTTCAATATACTAGGCATTTAGGCTTGATTGTGAAGCCTATATTGTGTGAACCTTATATTAGATTTGACTTTGTATTGTCTTTAGGCATTAAATAGTTCCCTTATTTGTTATATTTTAAGGCATTGATTAGTTTCCTTATTTGTAATTTTTTAGGCATTAGATAGTTTCCTCATTTGTTAGTTCTTTAGACATTAAGTAGTTTCCATATTTGATATTTCCTTATACATTAAGTAGTTGCCTAATTGGTTATTTTCTTAGAGATTAAGAAGTTGCTTTATTTTTTCTTTACTTGGGCACTATGTTAGTATCAGACTATAAATACTATACCTTTGCATTGTAAGACTTAGACAAGTTTGAATAATTGAATAATATTGAGTTTTCATAATTTATTCACAAGTGTGGCATGCTTATTTCCTTGTTGATCTTTCAAGTCTTTTCATCTACATTTCTAGAAACGAATTTCTTAGGGGTACAGTAGGACGAGAGTTTAAATTTGGTTGTAGTCTAATTTAAGTATGTGTTGGTATTTCAGTCTCTTTAGGCTAGGGTTTTGAATCAATTTTTAGTTGTTTTTAACTTAGTACTCAAGGAAGAACACGTAAGACATACTAAATTAATGCATATATTAAATAACAAATAAGGAAACTACTTAATATATAAGGAAATAACGAATAAGGAAACTAATTAATATCTTAAAAAATAATAAATATAGAAACTACTTAATACCTAAAAAGAATACCAAGTCAAATATGAAATAAAACCCATACAATTAGGCTTGTAGATTAGGCTTAGATGTTTAGTATAATGAAACAATACCAACTACTTCTTCAACTCTTGTAACTTGAAATGAGACCCACAAATGTACTTCTTCATTGAGTGGCTCTTATAACTTTGTAAAGTAGATTTGAGTCTTTTGTTTGTAACCTTGTAATCACTCTACTAAAAGTATAATATCTTCATCCCTTTCACAAAATTATAATTTTGCCGATATTAAAAATAATTTTCAAAAATAAGAAAAAAATCTAAAAATTATTCTGTTTTTTAATTCTTAAAAACATTTTTTTGTTTTAAAACTTTTTTATTATAATTGATAAAAAACATATTATTAAACAATTTTTTTATTTTTAAAAATTTAAAACTGTGTTTAAAATGACGACCCAACATGCATTTGAATTTTAAATTTGGCTCATTATAATTTTCTTTTGGAAAAATTAATCAATTGGTCCTTGAAGTTAGCATTGATTTTCAATTCAGTCCCTATAGTTTATTTTTTCATTTCACTCCATGTACTTTTTTACTGTTTAAAATTAGTCCCCGCAGCTACATTCTGTCTTGACACTGTTTGAAGGGTGATGACATGGCATGATAAAGCTGAGGTGGTGTCCCTATTTGAAATATTACTCATCTATCTTGGTGCCACATGGGCTTTTAACCCAGGCAAGCTGCACATGTGAAACTTGAATACCTTGACTCCCTTTACAAGATAACACTCTCAATAATCACAGGAGAAAGATGTTGTAGTTTAGGGCATAAATCAAGTGGAGGTTAATTGAAGCATGGAGAAAGACGCATATGCAACTTATAGGTCCCTTCTTAGTCTTTTATTGGCTTGGAATTTAAGAAATGACTTTGCGATTTTTTATATCCATTTTTCAAGTCCTTCCATGTTATATTTTTCTTCACTGTGTGTTTAGGTTTACTTATAGTATGAGATTTTGACATTTATTGTGTATTTTTTATTCTAATTTTATTGGTTCTTGAAGGTAATAAAAGAACACAAGAATATAAATTCAGAGTTACATAGGAGACTTACATTGATCTCCTAATTTGCGAAAGCTTATTGATATCTGGCTGAGATCACTGATCGGATGAGATACCCACAATGTATTGAGTGTATCTGTGTTTTCACAGCCTAAATCCCCTCTCAAGTATGACTACAGAATACTCGCAGGTATTCTAGTCAGAGCGTCTCAAGCCTCACTCTCTAATGAGTTATTTTCATCGTACACTAGTCTAGCCTTATTTATAGAAGGCTAGCTAGGGTTAGGGTTTAGTTGTAATTCTTATAATTACTATTTTACCCTTATTTAATGAGCACCCCTTATGGGTGTACGCAATATAATATCTTAACAGACTTATTCTCTATATATTATACGATATTCTAATATCTCCCACTCATACATAATGGGAGTGCTCATGTGCTCCAAACCCAAGAAACATATTCATAGTAAATCAAGAGAATACTTTCTCTTTATAATCTGCAGTCGTTCATATAGGGAAAGTAGGTTGTGCGACCAGCATACTATGAAAGCATTAATGTTATACATCAGTTACGAATATATAGCCTCTCATCGAGAAACACACCTACATGTAGATCATAAAGTATGCATGTACCCCAGATCATAAGAATCACATTTAGATATCTCCCAATGATCTCATCTATCACAATATCTTGTATTCACAATCATGACACACAAGTCATAACTGGTATACCAGTGAATACAGAATAATGAGATTCTCTTTATGATCTTCCTCTTCTCACAATCCTATTAACACAAACTTAGTTTGCTTTTCTAGACATGTCCTGCTAGACTGAATCATTACTCATAGTCCTTAGGCAACACGCTAAGATAGCAAACACCAAGCTGTATCACAAATACCTGATTGGAGTCCAAGGGTACAAATATAGAGCTAATGTAAAGGCTCAAGGGTCTCACACAATCATGAGTTGAGATTGCACTCATGTTGATCCCGATGGTCGACATTTGCACATATGGTATGAAACATGTGTTACAGCATTCCTCCTTTTCCCGAAGAGTGTATGTATATTTCACAAATAATGTTGTACAGATGATATTGTAGACACCACAAGTCTAAAATTGAGTTCCTAGATCTACACAATGTCTTGAACTCACATCTAGGAACTAAGGTAGACTAGAAATGATGAACTTATTTCATCAAATCACTTTTAATGACCATATGTCATCAATCAAGTGACTTATATGATTTTAAGTTTAATTGCTCACAAATTATCCTCATGATAATTTCTCTTAAAATCTTGTCTCATCTCTAATGTCACAAAGACATTGAGGCGGTTACCTGTATGAGAAGGCCAACCCTTTTGTCTACCTGACATACTCAATAATAAATAAGAATGTACACAACATTCAAATAGAGACATGTAAGCATGTAAATCAAACTTTATTAATTTATTAAAGAACATCAATACATCTCTATCTGTGAACAATGGAAAAATTAAAAAATTCAAATGAAGATGCTAAAGTTTACGCAATCCTAAAGACCTAGTGTATCTCACAAACATATCTCTAGAAATTGGCTTGGTTAGTGGATCTGCCAACATCTCATGCGTAGACACATACTTCACGTTCACAGTGTTGCATGTAACCATGTCCTTCACATAGTGATATTTGTTATCTATGTGTTTGGTTTTGTAATAGTACTTTGGATCCTTGGTATATGCAATTGCAGCCTCGCTGTCACAGTACACTAATACTAGTTTAGTGTTTTCTGCTTTGTACAACAATTGATCTAAGAACCTCTTTAACCAAACAGCCTCCTGGGCTACTGAAGATAAGGCCACGAACTCTGCCTCCATTTTGGACAAGGATACAAAGGATTGTTTCTTACTACTCTATGATATGGCGCCATCACTGAGTAAGAAAACGTATCCTGAGGTAGACTTTTGCTCATCTAAGTCTCGTCCGTGATCTGCATGAGTGTATCCTTCCAATCGTAGATCTCTGCTACCTTGATAGCAGAGTGCATAATTGGCAGTCCCCTTCAGATATCTTAAGATCCTTTTTACAGCTTCCCAATGTTTAGGACCTGGGTCGATTTGATATCTACTCCCTAAGCCAACTGCTTGACAAATATCAGGTTTAGTACACATCATAGCATACATTAGACAACTGATCGCATTCTTATATGGAGTTTAGCTCATACACTTTTTTTCCATGGCAATCTTAAGACGCATTTCGGCTCTCAAGGTTTGACTAGTGCTGATAGGAGTGTCAGCAGGTTTACAACTTTCCATACTAAAACGTTCCAAAACCTTTTTGATGTAATTCTCTTGCAAGAGATACATATGTTTCTTAGAACGATTTCTCAAAATCTTAACTCCAAGAATGTATGTAGCTTCACCCATATCTTTCATCTCAAAGTGAGATAACAACCAGGTCTTTACCTTGTTGATAAGCTTCATATCATTTCCAGCTATGAGTATGTCATCAACATATAATGTCATAATCATATATTTGTCTTTAGATCTCTTAGTATATACACAGTTGTCTTCACTCATCATAGTGAAACCACTAGAGATGAGTGCATTATGAAAACAAATATACCACTGCCTTGAAGATTGTTTAAGGCCATAGATAGACTTCAAAAGTCTACAAACTTTTTCTTCTTGGCCCTCTTTAATGAAACCCTCAAGTTGTTCCATATAAATCACTTCATTTAATTCTCCATTGAGAAAGGCATTTCTTATATCCATCTAATATAATTCAAGATCCAAACAAGCCACTATAGCTAGAAGTAAGCAGATAGAGGTAAATCGTACAGTAGGAAAAAAGGTCTCCTTATAGTCAATTCCTTCCTGCTGTGTATACCCCTTTGCTACTAGTCGAGCCTTAAATTTTTCAATCGTGCCATCGACCATTTTCTTGATTTTGAGAACCCACTTGTTCCCAATAGCCTTGCGTCCCCCTGGAAGATCAACAAGTTCCCAAACATTGTTGATTTTCATAGACTCCATTTCCTCTTCCATAGCTTTAGTCCATTTATCTTTAGAAGGGGTTAAGAGAGCCTCTTTCAAATTTCTTGGCTCATCTTCATATCGACGGTGGGGAGTCTTTTTACGTGAACCATGTCTCAGTTGTGATTCATTGAATCTTGTTTCATTGTTCACATTTGGATCAATATTACTCCCACTCAGATCTAGAACATTGGTCTCACTCCCACTTGGAATGAATTCCACTTGGTCACTCCCATTTGGAGCAACTAGCTCAGGAACACTTTCATTTGCATCAAATGATGAAGAAGGTTGCTAATAAGAAACTAATTCATCATTTGCTATAATCCTTCCACTCGAATGAAGTGGTCCTAGTGTAGTTGGATCCTCTATCTTAAATAAGGATAGGTCTTGACCTACCTCACCCTTCTTAGGATATTCATTCTCTAAGAATGTGACATCTCTAAATTCGAATTTAGTCATGCTCCCACTATCTTGCTGACCTATAAACACATAACCTTTTGAGGTTTCTGAGTATCTAATGAAGATCCTTTTCTTTCCTCTCGGGCCCAATTTCCCATACTTGTGAGAGGAATCATGTTTATAGGTAGCACATTCTCAAGGTTTTAAAACACTTAGGTCAGGCTTTTGCCCAGTCCATAACTCATATGGAGTGGTTGCAACTGATTTCGTAGGCACACGGTTAAGTACGTAGGCTGCAGACATCAATGCATCTCCCCAATAGGTGATTGGCAAATTAGCTTGTGCCATCATAGACCTAACCATTTCAAGGAGCGTTCTATTCCTTCTTTTCGCAACACCATTTGTTGTGGAGTACTCAAAATAGTCAACTGATGAACTATCCCTTTTTCATCACATAATTCATTGAATTGAACCGACAAATATTCTCGGTCTTGATCGGTTTGAAGAGCCTTAATTTTCTTATTTAATTGATTTTCTACTAAGTTCATATAGTTTTTAAAGCAACTCAATGCTTTTGACTTATGAGAAATCAAATAGACAAAACTGAAATGAATATAATCATCAATAAATGTGATAAAATAATTCACTCCATGCTGGGCCTTGATATTCATAGGCCCACAGATGTCAGAATGAACTAATTGCAATAGAAAATTGGCTCTGGTTGCTTTACCGAAGGGTTTTCTTGCAGATTTTCCAACTAGACAAGATTCACAAGTAGACAATTCTACTCATTCAATGTTGGGAAGCAAACCTTCTTTTGCTAACCGTTGCGTTCTTTGTTAGCCAATATGACCAAGTCTAGCATGCCATATATTTACATTGTGATCATAATCTTGTGTGGAGGCAAAACATGGAAAAACTGACATTATTATTAATATAAGATTCGTCATCCAAATCCATACAAATAAAACCTCCAGTTTCATAACCAAAACTAAAAAATACTGAGTCATTACTCAATCTAACACAATTGTCATGGAAATTCAACTGAAAGCCTAGCCTAAGTAAAACTAAAACTGAAACAACATTCTGAAAAATTTGAGGTGTATAAAGGACATCATGTAAGATTAGGTCTTGACCACCACGCAAGACTAACTTGCATGTTCCAATCCCTTTGATAGCAACCTTAGTGTTGTTGCCCACATATATCCAAAATGCTCCATTGGGAACTCGCTGGAAGTCAACAAAGGCATCACGGTCATGCGCTATGTGGTCTGTGGCTCCTGAGTCTACAATCCTCACAGGACAAGATTCAGTAAGCATAATTGAGCTAGAAACACAAAGTTCACTAGCATAAGCAGTGTAGTTTACCTTTTCGAAAGGCTCAGGGCAATCACTCGCATAGTGTCCCTTCTTTTGGCAATTGAAGCATTTAACATTTGCCATATTGACTTTTTGCTGCTTCTTTTTGCCTTATTGATTGCTCTTTGGTTTTTTCTTAGGTTGGGCTAGTTCTTTGTTCTTTCCCCACTTCTTTCTCTTTGAACCACGTCTTTCACCTGAAGTTGCCATGTGCAACTCAGGTATCGGCTTGGTTGATTCAAGCCTTTCTTCCTCGAGTTTGAGGTGTCTCTGGACATCTTCCAGAGTCGTGATTCTATCATTGTGAGTGAGATGCATCTTCATATGCTCCCACGAACTAGGCAAAGAGCGAATGACTGCTTGGATCTGCTGCTTGTTTGTTAAGACATTTCCAACATTTTTCAACTCAGCGATCATATTTGACATCAGCCTCAGATGTTTCCTTATTGAATGTTCTAGGCGTTTCTTATATGAGTCAAATTTAATCGTTAGAGAATGCAATCTGGATACAGATGTTGTTCCGAACCTGATTCTCAGAGCATTCCAAAGCCCCATAGCGTTTTAGTGGTCCTGGAACTCCCTTAGGATGTCATCATCCATAGTGCTCAACAATGTAATGCGAGCAGTAGAATTCTTTTTCTTCCAAGCGTCATAAGCTTCACGGTCCCGCCTATGTTGGGTCGTGTTTCCAGCTTCTGGCTCTTCCATGACATTGTTGAGAGCCTCAAGAGCCTCTAACTCTTCCAGGAGATAATGGACTTTCGTACTCTAGATCTCATAATTGTCACCGTTTAGCTTCAACCCTTTGTTGAGATCAGCGACAATGCTTTTGGAAACCATAGTCATTCTTTACATAAAAAGAAAGATAGAATTAAATAAGGATCAAATGATTAAAAACACACAAGATTTAATGTTCTACATGCTTACAAATTATGGCACTAAGTATCGTATGATTAAGCTAATTAACCCATGCATAACCCGGAGTCGAAATAGCACGAAGTGCCAATCATCGTCCTGAGGTTGTATGCAGGGTGTAATTCAATGAAATCATATCACAACTAAGTGTGCTAATCATGCTACAAACAAATTGTAAATCATGACTTTTCAAGTGCTAAACAAATTAACATTCGTTAACTAACGTGTTAAACTAATCAACACATTAATAAATTAATTATATAAGGTTAAACTAATTAACATTTATTAAATAAACATGTTAAACTAATTAACACATTTAATTGCATAATGTTAAGCTAATTAACATTATGTCTAAATTTTCTATTGGAAGAAAATTAAAAAATGTTAAACTAATTAACATAATAATAAGTAATCACATATTACTTGGACTTGATATTTATTGGGATAAATTAACTTTTCACAAAAAAATAATTGCATTTATTTGGGGCTAAAAAATAAATACGCAATTTATATTTTTAAACATATTTAGATGTTCATTTATTAGGGATTTAACAATTAGGCTTGTAATTATTTTTGGATAGGCCATATGCCCAATTAAAATACAAGGCCCAACTTTTAAAATTAGCCAAAAAAAAAAGCTCTTTTAATAGGCTAAAAAATTTGAAAACCCAAAATCATTTTAACAATGAGCCTAAATCAAATTCTATAAGCCCATTAAAAATAATAGGGTTTCAGGCAAAAAGAATTAGGGTTTTTGAAAATATTTTTTGAATTTTTTTTAATTCAAAATAGCCCCATATAAAAATATTGATCCCAATAAAATATATTAATTATCAGAAAACTAGCCTAAGGGCTCTGATACCAATGAAGGTAATAAAAGAACACAAGAATATAAATTCAGAGTTAAGTAGGAGACTTACATTAATCTCTTAATTTGCGAAAGCTTATTGATCTCTAGTTGGGATTATTGATCAAATGAGATACTCAGAATGTATTGGATATATCTCGTGTTTTCACAGTCTAAATCTCCTCTCAAGTATGACTATAGAATACTCGCAGGTATTCTAGTCAGAGTGTTTCAAGTCTCACTCTCTAATGAGTTATTTTTATCGTACAGTAGTCTAACCTATTTATAGAAGACTAGCTAGGGTTAGGATTTAGTTGTAATTCTTATAATTACTATTTTACCCTTATTTAATGAGCATCCTTATGGATGTACACAATATAATATCTTAACAGACATATTCTCTAAATATTATACGATAAGTAAGTAGTGCTTCGATGGAGAAGGCATATGTTCAATTCATTTTTGCTGTTCATTTGCATAGCATTTAGGCACTATTCTGAATTGAAAAATTAATTATTTCAGAGACTATGGTATCTTGCGTTTTTCTATGTTTGATCAATCCAGCTTCCTCTATCTCTGTACTGATCTAGGCCGTTTTTATTCGAAGAAAAAAATATACTGCAATATGAAGGAACACGAAAATAGTATTTTCGACCTGTAGAGATATTGAGGGCACCTTAAATATTCTTCAGGAGTCTTTAACTAGTGGATTTATATCAACATCACGCTTGAGGAAGATAGGTGCCTAAGGCAGTAAGTTTAGCAACTGAATATATGTACTTGGTAATTCTATAAGTCATTATATAGGGACTTGAGTACTTACATAATAATGGAATCATGCACAGAGATATTAAGGTGTCTTTTCTTATAATTTCTTTGATATGCACTTAAAAGCAGAACTGAATGAAGAGCAAAAATGAATGAAAAAAAGAAATGGTTGAAGCAGCTGAGAGCAAGAAGAATACATTAAAAGCGAAATAGAAAACCAGAAGATGAAATAAAGAAAAAAAGAAGAGAGACATGCATGTACAAGAGCTACCTCTGTTTCGGTGAGACAAAACAGGACAAAAATGAATAATGTTAACTATATAATTCCATTCTGATGCTGCAATTTCACTAGAACTCCCGTTGCTTTACCAACTTAACTCACTTTGAAACACAAGCTTGGCTGTAAGTTTGCACTTTGTTTGCCTTCTTCAAACAAGAACAGATCCAGGGATATATTCATTGGTTAGGGGGTCCTTAATGCAAGCCTTCTCATGTTTCAAGTTTCTTCTCACTAGCCTTATTGTACTCAACCTCGTTAGCACAGGTCCTATCTATGATGACGACGCTTCTAGTGAACCTAGTCAAGCAAGTCTTAGGTTTAAATGGGTGCGCAACCTGGTCTAGCAAGTCTTGGGTTCAGATGGGTGCGTAACTGGAGACCTAAACTGAATGGGCAAGGTCAGCGAACTCTCCATCCACCGCGCGAGCAAGCTTTGGAAGAAGCAAGGAGAAGACAAGCAGGTGGGAGAAAGTGGTGAAAAACTTGTCTTGATGCTCATGCGGATGCCAAGTCATCGTGTAGTAGTGCTGCCACGTAGATTCTGTTTGCCATATCAGCATCAAAGTAACGGTGTTAACAGCTGTGGATGATGGGGACTTGTTCTCAAATGTTTTGCAATTATAAGGAGTTGATTTAAAAAAATAAATTATGGGGACCACTTTGAAAATATAGGCAAACTCTGGGACCAAAGGATTATTTATCCCTTGTCTTTTAAGATATTCCTTCAAATTGATTTTTTTTTTTGGGACGCCTGGCTGAATTTATAATGAGTTAGAGATGCCGTCGTGATCGTTGCTTGTTAGGGTTCAACAGCGCCATTGTTCATGTGGTACCTTCTCCGACCTGCTCGCCCTCTCAAGTATGTGTCTTTACTCTTTACTTCTAGTTGCAGAGTGGATTCATGCATTTGGCCATCCCTTGTTAGTTTGGTTTGCATCATCAAAATGATCATTTTCTATTGTGTCCTATTCATACTTCAACCCCTTTTTGCACATTCAGATACGCTTTGTATGCTACAAACAGTGGAACAAATTGTAGCATTTACCCTTTTTTTGTTAATAATTAATAACTCATGTGGAGAAATCAACTTTGAGGTGATGAAGAACGCTGAATTGTATCTGTTATTCGTAGGAAGCAAGAAGTTTGTCTGAAGTTATATGGACTACTATGTGGGAGACCAGACACTGTGAGTAATTTAAGTGGAGAAAGGGCTGGTGTATGCTACCCTGCGCAATTAAGATCACCAAAGTTTCCTTCAAGAGAGGAAAACTACCATTCTCTACCCAATTTTGGAGATAACTCTCTGGGTATTCGTAGGCTTTCCTCAAAGGTCAGTGGAAAAACTCGTGAAGAAAATGACGCAAAAGATAGTTCAATGAACTACCATTCTCTAGCCAATTTTGGAAATAACTCTCTGGGCATTCGTAGGCTTTCCTCAAAGGTAAGTGGAAAAAGTCGTGAGGAAAATGATGCAAAAGATACTTCCATGGAACTTAAAAAACTTATTTCAGCAAATATGATTGAGGACATTAATGTGGAGGAAGAACTGGAAGAGTTGGTTTCAGAACCTGGATTTCTGGACGAGGATTTGTCAGATTCTGAGGAAGGTCTGAGCTGTCTGGAGCCTTTGAAGGAAAAAGCTTCTTTAAAATTGTTAAGAACCATAGTGGAGAGTCCAATCCGCTTGATTTCCAGCATTCTTGATAGCTTTGTTAAAGGAGAGGGTCATTTGAGCCAAGTAGAGGCTTCTAAGATCTTATATAGACTTCGGAAGCTTCGAATGTATGGCAAGGCATTGCAGGTATTTTTAGATATTTATTTAATTATGAACTTTAATTAAGTAAGCAAAGCTTTCTGCTTTGAGTATTGATTGTAATCATGCTTATTCAAAATGAATTTGCGTTACGATATTTCTATCAGTTTTTTAATACAATTGTTTGACTGAAATTTGGATATGTAAGAAGCGTCCATTGATTTTATATCCCAAGAAAATGGGGGCCTCCATTGATTACCTAGAGGCAAGGTTGTCAAGATTGAGATTTTACATTGGATTGATCAATGGGTAAAAAATATCTAATTGTCTTATCAGATTGAGGATCATGAGATTGTATATTTCATGACAAAAATGCCTATGTAATTACATGAATTTCTCAGATAAGCATATGACTACCAAAAGCTCATCATACTTCAATAAAACATGTCAAAAGTTGCAAATATCTTATACATGAAAACAACCCAAAAGCTTCTGAAGTGATAATATCCATACATTAAACTATTAAACTAGTCAAGTGTCATAAAAGTCCCGAATCACATGATAGAAACTTAACAATAATCCACTAAAGTTGGACATATTGAATAATTAAGTCCATCCAGCAAATTTGAAGAGAATCACTAGCAAACCAACGAGCTGAATTGAATCACAGAATTTGTG
Organism: Delonix regia; assembly: GCA_037074485.1. NCBI lineage: Eukaryota > Viridiplantae > Streptophyta > Magnoliopsida > Fabales > Fabaceae > Delonix > Delonix regia. Next base: position 28,184,931 of record CM073455.1, read on the forward strand.
TCACATATTGTAATGTCAACTAAAAGGTACATTCTATGCAACAAAAATGATCATTTTGAGTCAAATAAGGGACACAAAAATATTTACACAATCTTCTATGATCGATCCTATGATCTTGATCGTGATCCTACCATGCTCCTATTTTCAATCCTACATAGGATTGTGTAGTTTTTGGAAGGGGGGATTATATGATCTTACTATCTAATTCTTGACAACCATGCCTATTGCTATCCTGTATCTCCTAGATGTTCAGCATGCTTTCAGAATACTGGATTTTTATCCAGCTTTTTTCTCTATAGGGGTGCAAAGACCAGTAATTTGATTATTTTTGTTTTGCTAGTGTTTTTAGTATATAATATTGCATTTTCTATTGATTGGATACTTTCACATGCTGTCATGTATAGAATTCTTTTCAGTTGCAATGCAACTTATGAAACAGACAAATGATGCAGTTTTTCTAGTTTCTATACAGTTTTCCTTAACTTTTTAGAAGATTTTGTACTATTTAACTTTTTGGAATTAGTTTGATAAGTAATTTTGAGTCTCTCTTGCAAGAATTTTCTTTTAAACTAAACGAAAAATTGAGAGAATAGCACAAGTATCTAAGTGCTTAACCGTGTCTGCTATATGGTACCCGCACTATTCTTTTGCCTATGCAATATAACACTATAACTGCCTTCTATTCTATATGCTTAATGATACTTAAGTGAGTGATTGTGATGCTGGACTGTGGAAGGCTAAAGGTTTTAAAGATCAAATTAGGGTTTTCTTGGGAGTAATAATGGTTGGAAGGTTAGGGATTAAAGGTGATATACTGTATATTAAAGGAAGGTCATTTTGCAGTAACTATGACCTAATAATATTTATCCTTTTGAAGAGAGAGGTATTAAGAGGTGAACTATTCGCTTTTAATGGATGTAAATAGTACTTGCCAATTAAGTTTTTGGGTTTGATGATTTCTTGGGTAGATGATGGAAATCTTGCTGAAAATGTTTGTATTATTTATATTATTTATATTGCAGTTTGGAATCTTATCCAAGGCATTAGCAATAGATGATGTATGACTATGCAGAGCAATACTAGAGAAGAAGAAGAAACAAGGTAAAATAAACATCTATTCCCTATCAGTTGAGAGGCTAGGCTCTCCTAAATTTCCAGATTGATTCACCTACACTGGACCCTTTTTCTTTCTTCTCTTGTGTACTTTAGATATTTTGGCCCAACAGATTTGGGCCCATCAATAAATATATGGGAAGAAGGATCTATGATTGCAAAAGAACATAATCTTGGTAAAGTCTCATATAGGAAGTTTAGAAAATTGAACAAGACATAATAAAAGTTGAGAAGAAGGAAGTTAACACTGGACACAGGCTAGGTTTTGATTGCATCATGCAACCATAAAAACTGGCAGTTTCTGAATACACTCAACTGATCTTTCATTCCTCTATTATAGCTGAGTCCATCTTTTAGAATAGGTTTTGTCAAAACTTGGCAATCAAGTAGTCTAAAACTTTGGGGCCTAGTTAAATAACCAGCCCCTTAAATCCCACAGAGCTACAGGCCATATGAATAATAATCCATCATAAGACCCTAAACTATCAATTACCAAAATAATCCTTGGATGGAAATTATACCATCAACTAAAGTAACAATATACTAAGCTGTAACACTAAATAATGCGACAGCGTATTGTTGATTGGAACTCCTTGTGTAACCCATAGTAGCTATTGTGCTTTGTTGTTGCTAGATTGCACATATCTTAACTCTTTTATAAACATTAAAACGGATTTTTCTTTGGTAGGAACCTTTTCATTCATGAAGTATACTCACAAAGAAATGAGAGTCAACAATTAAATATACAAACTTTTATATGGTGGAGCCCCTTTGAATTGTATGTGGCATTCATTTATTGTATGCATGATAAAAATAAATGGTTTTGTTCATCCATTTGTTAAATTTCTGTGCATGAGTTGAGTCATGATAGCATGTGAAATGTGGAATGGGAAAAAGGTATTTGACAAAAAGGGTTCATTCTAGAGCAGTAATTGGCTGTGCTGTTTTTCTGGTGTAAAGTTGTCTATGGCAATCTCTAATGCTTTTTGTAGTTCTCCGGCTTGGTAATTGATAATTGTTAATTGTGTGCTTCTTCCAAGGCTTTTATCATTACTTCTGTTACATCAGTGCAGCAAAAAGCATGTGAGACTTGCTTCTGGTGTTTTCTGTTTTGCAGCTCTCAGAGTGGCTGGAGACTGTTAAGCATTTTGAGCTTAGGGAACAGGATTATGCTTCTCGTATTGATTTAATTGCCAAGGTCCAAGGAGTTGATGTGGCTGAGAAGTACATGCATAATGTTCCAGACTCTTTCAGAGGTAAATTATTGTACAGAACTCTTTTAGCAAACTGTGTCCGTGCTGTCAATAGAAAGAAAGCAGAGGCAGTTTTTGAAAAAATGAGGAAGCTAGGTTTGCCAATCACTATATATGACTGCAATCAAATGATCATTCTGTATAGAAGATTTAGTAAAAGAAATATAGCTGACATCTTATTGTTAATGGAGGGGGAAAATTTGAAGCCTTCTCATCTTACCTATAGGAACCTGATAGCTATGAAAGTTGAGTTGAAGGACACTATGGGAATGGAGCAATTGGTTGAGGCTATGAAGTCTCAAGGTCTGCAACCTGATATATATGTTCTGACAATCATGGCTAGTCACTATATATCTGAAGGGTTGAAAGATAAAGCTCTAGCTATTTTAAAGGAAATTGAAGGAGGAGATTTCAGCAAAACAAATGGGGTGAGGAGTGCGTTACTTTCCCTCTTTGCTTCTTCTGACATGGCAGATGATGTGAGTAGAATATGGACTGTTTGTAAATTAGACCCCACTATGAAGGAGTGCCTTGCAGCCATTGTTGCATGGGGAAAATTGGGCAAAGTTGAAGAGGCTGAAGCAGTTTTTGAAATGATGCTGGAAAAGTGGAAGGGACTCCCATCCAAGGTCTATGCTGAGCTTTTAACTGTTTATGTTCAGAATAACAAGATATCTAAAGGGAAGGAGTTTGTAAAGCGAATCAAGGATATTAAAGGCTGGATTGGCCCACTGGTTTGGGATGGACTTGTGAGGCTCTATGTGGAAGATGGGGATGTAAAGAAAGCAGATTCTATTTTAAGTAAGGCACTTGAACTTAGAAGTATGAGGCGGGCGAGACCGATGTTTGATACTTTTTTGTTTGTCATGGAACAATATGCAATGCTTGGAGATATACATAATACTGAGAAGTGGCTCTTTAGAATGAAGCAATGTGGCTATGTTGGCCGTCTCAGGCCATATGAAATTCTGATCCAGGCTTACTTAAATGCCAAAACCCCTGCTTATGGGCTGAGAGAAAGAATGAAGGCAGAAAATATATACCCAAATAAAACTTTTTCCTTGCAGTTGGCACAAATTGAGTCATTTCAGAGGGAGGTGTTACTGTTCAAGAGCAAAAAGGAGGAAATGCAAGATAGCTTAATGAATCAATAAATTATGATTGTAGCTTTGTTTAAAACAATAACAGTCATTTTTTCCAATAACTGAACATGGACCTTTGGTTCTTCAAGAGTGGCCTTGTGGTTTTGATGGATAGTTATTTTGATCCTGGGTTTTCAGTCTTTAAACTAGAGCTGTTCAAACTGAGGGACTTAAATTATGTTGTATCTAAATCAAAGGTGAAACATGAGATTTCCCTATTGCTTAGGATAAAGCTTAGACATTGGACTACAAACTAGTCATAGACACTGAAACTTATAATACTTGTGGATCAATAGGTTGATTTATGCATGGAAAATTGGCCTACTCAGTTTGGCAAGAAGGGAAAAGATGTTATTTGGCATGAAGGTCGAAGAAGGGAATAGAGATGGTCTGCTTGTATGGTTACATGCTGCTAACTCCAGTTTACTATTATCTTATTAGGTTATCGATTGTATGGTTTGTAGTTTGCCTCTCCTCAATGATATGATCCATTAAGAGCTGTTGTTTGTTATTCTAAGCCAATGGTCATGAGTACCATCTTCTGAGTAAAATTTTCTTTATAATTTTTCAAAATGACGCACTTCTCGCCCAAAACACCCCTTCTCCCTTGAATTCTTCCTTATCCATTGGTGCTAAATGCTCATCTGGTTGTGTGGTTGTCATGATTAACAGCTTAGTTGTTGCTGCTAGTTATGATCTCATAAAGCTTTCAGGTTGGTGTTTATGTGCCAATGTGTTCCCGTTTTTAATATTTCTTACTTACATGGGTTGGCTGTGATGGTTTCTGCCTAAATTATCTACTATTCCACTGATTCATAGAAATCTCAGCTAATTTTGATAATTCTTGCTAATTTTTTTTTCCTGTGTATACAAAAATGAATTGGCTGAAAATTGATTAGCTTGTTCTACCCAATAAAATGACTAGCTTCAAACTTTAAAGCTAACTTTTTGTATTCTTTTGGTCCGACTACATTTGCCTATGATTTATTTCACTTGCTCGCCTGTCTATAATGTTGTTTAAGTACATTTTGACTGAAATATATCATTGAACTTCATGCGTGTCTGATGTGGTTTATAAATTGGCTGAAAGAGAGTATACAGCAAGTCAATGTTTTTCAAATGATTTTATAAATTCTGAGCCCCTGGTTTGGTCGATTTTTTGTGTTTATTTAATCTAATATTTTTTTGTTAGTATTTCTGTATAATTGATAATTTTTTTTTTTCCCGCTGCATTGCTTAATGCTAATTGAGTTTAGATGCTTTGCTGATACTATTTAGTTATGCACTTTGTGGGGATTTAATACTAAAAAGCTATCCTCTCTAGTACATTTGTATTATTGCTGTTACTCATTTGCTGGTGGACTAGTCAAATATTCTTGAGATATTTTGATTGTAGAAAAATTTTTAATGCAATTATAAAATTAGTTGTATTGGTAAAATTATTATATAATATATTAAGAGAAAGTTATATGACAATGACATGTCATATTAGGTGGGTTGTATGCCAATTTAAAAGAATTTATTGTATTTATATTTTGATTTCATTGTTTTTAAACTTTATTTATGAGTCTAGAATTCTTTTTGAATTTTTTAATTTAGTCTCTTTACTTTTCATATTTAAGTAATTCACACGGAAATATTAATTTGTAATTTTGTTAATTCACTCTTGTATTTCATTTATTTTTTTAAATACTCGATTTTATAATTTTATTCTTATTTTTCAATTTATGAACTAATGTTTTGTGGGATTATTCAAAAAAAAAAAAAAAGTAGAAGGGGTAGATTAAGAATTTTTTAAAAATTTTTGGGTTATAAATAAAAGTTAAAAATACTAAGGTCAAAATATAAATATAAAAATATTATTTTAAATTGGTAGATAATAAATATATTATGGCATGTTTTCTTTTAAGTATAACACAATGAATATACCGGTATAATCAATTACCATAGATTAACACATTTGATTGGCCATGTTTAAGTAGATATGTCTGGACCTGAGTGCTTTGGATTCATTTCCATTTGATTGTCGGTTCGGTTGAGAGAGGATTTATGCATTCCAGCTATATTTATATTAAAATAATGTTACGTGTGAATAAGGTGACTACACTTGTACATGCATGGGAGCATATGAAGTGAGAAATGTCAATTTACCCTGTATTCCATAGGTGCGGTCTTATATGGCTTCAAATCTTCGCAAGTTGGTTTAATTATTATCAATTCTGATGATCGCTAGCTTGTAGTTTCACCAGTCGAAGAGAGCACTCAAAAGGACAAATCGGACACACTTCTCTTCTATGATCCAAGGGGAAAACATGATTAATCTGTTCCAGTGTTCCTAGAGAAATCTTTGTTTTTTTTTTTTTTTTTGAAAAAAGTATCAATTCAATCTTTTATTTTTATATTTTGTGATATAATTTTTTATAAATTAATTGTGACAAACTAATTATTCAAAAATTTTATTTTATGTAAAATAATTTTTTATTAATCTAAATGTATGGATTAATTTTGTATAAATTTAAAATTGTGAAAAATTAATTTTATATAAATTTAAATTTATGATGGGTTGATTTGTTAAAATTAATTTGTGAGAGATTAAATTGTTACATAATATAAAAGTGAAGGACTTTATACTTTTGTCCTTTCATTTCATATTTTTGGAGGAATTTTCCGGCCTCATTAGCTTTCAATATCTTCATCTTCTAATGGTAACATAGCTCAATTATGTTTTTTATTATACCAGTACTTTCCTCCTCCATTGAAGGAAGTTTCATGAACTCTACCACTCTTTTCTTATTTGTAATAGCCTATTGGGTTACAGAGTATGTTTGGAATATTCTTGAGTTAATATAATTTTGAGTCAATTTGATTTTTAAAATTAATTTTGGTTAAACATGATTTTGTATTGTCGTGATTTATATTTGGAAACTTATATATAAAAATTAATTTTTTCTATTTAACCATTTTTGTATAAAATTTAATTTTTGCTTCATAAAAATAAAAAATAAAAAAGAAAAGAGGAAGAAAAGAATGAAGGAAGACTAAAATATTAAATAAGTGACTATGAAACTAATGTTCAGTATAAGCATTAAACGCTGTAAGATGACCCTGAGGCTTAACGTGATTAACATGAGATCCTTGAACTTTAGGACCTTGATTATAAGAATTAAGTTATAACGACCATTGAAATTTGAGTACTACACTGGTGAACCTTGAATACTTTAATCAAAATTATTAAAATACAGCCGGGCACCACAGCCATTTCGACCACTCACCCATCATTGGTCACCATATCTTCCACGACCTTTTCATCCTCTAACATATTGCCAATTCTGACCTCTACCTTTGTTGAAACCTGAGTGTAATCCACCTCTTCAATTACCAGAAGGATTTTGCAATGTTTATACTAGATTAACTGACAGATTCTCAACAGGTTTACAACTTTGCTTAAAGCAACTCTCCTGAGAAAGTAGTAAAGCTTCAATATCAGCTACTGAATATAGATCAAATCTTGAGTACACCAATGTAATGACGGAGTCACTCATCCAGTAAACCTTCAATGATAGCGTCAATATTATTGGTAACAGCAACTAGACATCCGATTGAAATTAAAACGCCACCATCGGCTTTGATCTTGAGTAACTATTCACTCACAGTTGGATTCCCTTTCTTAGTGCCTCTTAACCGTGTTTTTATCTGCTTGATTTTAGCTCTTCTTTTTGTGAGGAAAAGACGATAGGAATTTGACTCAAGATCTGCGATGAAGTTACATAGCCTATAAGATACGTTAACATTAACTTAAATAATGACGCCAGCATCTAAGACATCAACGACTGATCCTATTTGTGCCATGCATAATATTTAGTAGTAACTTTGCTTGGTCATTCATCCTTTCCACTATTATATTTCTGTGGGATTTCAGGTTCAATCTCTGCAAATTTTTGCAGATCGTATCCTTTGAGTGTTGCATTCAATTGTTGTTTCCAAGGCAAAAAATTCTTCTCATCTAACTTTACTAATATAGGATGATTGAAAGAAACCACATCATTTTTCGAAGCTTTAGTCAACGGACTTGTCACAGATGAAGAGGATCTATACGGCATTGGAGCTACGTAGCTATGATACCATGTTATAGTACCAGAGAGAACAAAGAGATAGAGAGGAAGAAGAAAGACACAAAATTAATGTGTATTAAACTGTATTATACAAATACATCAGAGAGGGATATATAATTATACATATATATATATATATATATATATGGTTGTAACTATATTAAAACTGAGTACTAGGACACGTGACTCTACTAATTGACTATAACAGATTCTAAAAATGTTAATTAGTTTAACATTATGTGTTTAATTTATTTATATGTTAATTAGTTAAGCATGATTATTGTTAAATATTAATTAGCTTGATATTACATGTTTGATTTGTTTGTATATTAATTAGTTTAACATAAGATTAATTTATTTACTAAACATGTGCTGCATGTTAGTCTTAAAAATTATTAATATTGATAGTTCTCTGAAAAAAAATTATTTAGAACAATATTGATAGTAGAAACACTTAATTTTTAACTAAAATCTTAGTGATTGCAAAGAAATTTCATCTATAAATTGAAAATGGACCTTTGACCATTATTAAGCAAAAATTTAAGCATTTAGTGTAATGAATTTACAAGAAATAGATTCGAAAAAGTACTAGCAAAGAAGGGAGGAAAAATAAAGATTTCGGTGCCCAAGCAAAAGAAATCCAGTGCTCGGGCACCAATTCTAGAGACCTAGTGGCCAAGTGCCAAAAATCTAGCACTTGGACGCTAATAGTGGACTTCGAAATCTTGTAGTGAATAGTATCATGCCTAGATGTCAGAATTCCAATGCTAGGGCGTGAGTTTTCTAGAAAAATAATGCACAAGCACTAGAAAACCACTGCTTAAATGCCAAAACTAGAGAGTTGGTGCTCAGGCACCATAAGGATAGCACTTGGGTGCCACGTATGCTAGGGAGATGGCGCCCAGGCATAAAAAATTCAGTGTTTGGGCATGAAAACCAAAGACATGGTGCCTAGGCGCCAAATAGGCCTGGCCTAGGCGTATTGCCAAAAACCTTAATTTGCTTTAATGATTGAAGGCTCCATACTCAACCCATACTCCACTTTTAAGGTTCTAAGGCTTATATCAAGGGTCATATGGGCAAGCAGCAAGGCATACAAGCAGAGAGGAAGAATAAAAAGGAGTGAAAATCACTTAGGGAGAAATTTAAGTTAAGAGTTGCTGAGGAGAAGGGTGGTTTCAAAGTGAGGGCTCTATATAGAGTTTTTCTCCATCTAAACACATCCCTCTCCTCCTGCTTCATGTATTCTTTATTGCTTTTCTTTGTTATATGAATTTCTACTAATGCCTATTAGAGGCTAATAGGTTTTATCTGGTACTTTGGTTAAACTCTTTGTAAGATTACTTTTGTATGACAGTATTTTTTTATTGATGTTCTGAATTCAACTTACTTACTTTCATTTTGTTCTTAATGCTTTTCTAAGTTTGATCACCTTAGAATTAAACTGGCATTTAGGCTAATTTGATAGGGAAATCCTAAATGAAGAACTAGATGAAGATAATCTCTGTTTACTTGCTAAAAGAGTAATAAGTATAGCAATTAGCAGTGAAGACGACAGTATTTGATTGTCTTAGATAGCCAAGATTAGGGGAGAACTTTGTATCAACTGTCTTCTCAGCTGGCTTTCATAGAAATATAGGGAGTTGGTAGAAGCAATTAGGTTTATGATGATTTGACAGAACTTCTTAAACAGTTGAATCCCAAGGTTAGTAATCTAATTCATAACTTAGGAAGAAGTAACTGTTTATATAAAGTAATTATGCAATGAGGTAAAGTCAAGGTGCTAGATTTATTTAGTTGATTGTTTGCTCAATTTTACATTATTGTCAACTTACTACACAATCCATCCATTTACCTGGTTTAAAAGTTTGATAATAGTATCGGTCCATAATTAAATCCAAGTCCTCATGGGAATGATATTTTACTCACTCTTTGTTACTTGTCGCGATCACATGCAATTGCATGTATAAAAATCAACAAACAAATATTTTTCCCTTAAGTGAATTTCTTAGATTTGAAATGTTAATTTATATAACATTCATGAATCATGCTTTACAATTTGTCTATAGTATGATTGAGACACTTAGCTATGTTTTGATTTTGTTGATTTTCACCATTTATACAACCTTAGGATGATGATTGGCACTTCGTGGTCTTCCAACTCCAAGTTATGCATGGGTTAATTAGCATAATCAAATGATACTTAATGTCATGATGTGTATGCAAGGTGAATATTAAATCTTGCATGTTTTTGTTTTAATTATTTGATCCTTATTTTTGTGTTTGTCTTTCTTTTGTATAGAGAATCACTACTACTTCCAAAAACATTGTTATTAAGCTCAACAAGGGGTTGAAGCTTAATGGCAACAATTATGAGATATAAAGTATGAAAATCCAATATCTTTTGGAAAAGCAAGAGACTTTTGAGGCTTTTAATCATGTCATGGAAGAGCCAGAAGTTTGTAACATGGCCTAGTGTAGATGAGACTGTGAGGCTTATGACACTTGGAAGAAAAAGAACTTCATTACTCGTATTACATTATTGTGTACTTTGGACGATGAAATCCTAAGGGAATTCAAGGATCACCAAAGCGTTATAGGGCTTTGGAATACTTTAGGAACGAGGTTCTGAAGTACATCTGTATCCAAGTTAAGTTCTTTAACAATGAAGTTTGACTTATATAAATAACACCTAGAACATTCTACAAAGAAACATCTTATGCAAATGACAAACATGATCAGAGAGCATAAAGATGTTGGAAATGTCTTGATAGACAAACAACAAATCCAAGCTACCATTCTCTCTTTGCCTAGTTCATGGGAGCATATGAAGATGCATATCACCCATAATGATGAAATCACGAATTTGGAAGATGTTCAAAGGCACCTTAAACTCGAGGAAGAATGACTTGAATTAGCAAAGTCGATACCTGAGTTGCATATGACAACTTTAGATGGAAGACGTGATTCAAAGAGAAAGACTTGGGGAAAGAACAAAGGGTGAACACAACCTAAGAAAATGCCAAAGGCAAATTTACAAGGGAAAAAGAAATAGCAAAAAGTGAATATGACAAAGATTAAGTGCTATAATTGCTAAAAGAAGGGACACTATGTGAGTGATTTCCTTAAGCCTTCCAGAAAGGTAACATGCACTACTTATGCTAGCAAACTTTGTGTTTTTAGCTCTATTATGCTAACTAAATCTTACCTTATGTGGATTGTAGACTTATAAGCCATAGACCACATAATAAGAGACTGTGAAGGCTTCGTTGATTTTTAGTGAGTTCCATATAGAGCATTCTGAATATATATGGGCAACAACATTGAGATTACTATTAAGGGGGATCAAAACATGCAAGTTAGTCTTGTGTGGTGTTCGAGACCTCATCTTATGTGCCTCAAATTTGTTGGAATGTTGTTTAAGTTTTAGTTTTTCTTTGGCTAGGCGATGATTTATTTTTCCATTACAATTATATTAAATTGAATAATGGCTCAATTTTTTTTATGGTTTTGATTATGTAACTGAAGGTTTTATTTTTATGGATTTGGATGATGAATCTTATATAATAATAATGTCATTTTTTTGCATGTTTGTCTCTACGCATGATTTTGACCATGATGTAAACATTTGGCATGCTAGACTTGGTAGCACTGGCCAACAAAGAATGCAATGGTTAGCATAAGAGGGTTTAATTCTTGACATTGAACAATTAGATTTGTCTACTTATGAATCTTGTCTAGTAGAAAACTATGCTAAAAAACCTTTAGGTGGTAAAGCAATTAGAGCCAATTTTCCATTGTAATTTGTTCATTGTGACATCTGTGAGCCTATGAATGTTAGGGTCAGGCACAAAGCAAACTATTTCATCACATTCATTAACGATTACCCTCATTTTGGTTATATTAAATCTATTTGACTTTTCATAAGTTAGAAGCATTAAGTTGCTTCAAAAAACTACATGAGCTTAGTTGTGAATCAATTAGATAGGAAGTTTAAGGCTTTTCAAATCAATCAAGGCCAATAATATTTGTTAGCTCAATTCAATGAATTATGTGATGAAAAAAGGACAATTCATTAGTTAACTATTCCAAGTTCTCTATAACAAAATGGTGTTGCTAAAAGACGGAATAAAACACATTTTCAGATGGCTCAAGCTAATTTGTCAATCACCTATTTAGGTGATACTTTGCTATCTCCAGCTTATGTACTTAACTGTGTGTCTATGAAATCAGTTACAATCACTCCATATAAATTATGAATGGGCAAAAGCCTGACCTAAGCATTTTGAAACCCTTGGGGATGTGCTGCCTATACACATGATTCCCCTCATAAATATGGCAAATTGGGCTCGAGAGGAAAGAAAAGTATCTTTATTAGGTACTTATAAACCTTGAAAGGTTATGTGTTGATGGGTCAGCAAGATAGTGGGAGTGTGATTGAAGTTAAGTCTAGAGATGTCACATTCTTAAAGAATGAATATCCTAAGAAGGGTGAGGTAGGTCATAGCCTATTGATAACTCTCTGAAAAAAAGGTTATCTTGAACAATATTAATAGTAGAAACATTTAATTTACAAATAAAATCTCAGTGATTGTAAGTAAATTGCATTTATATCTTTGAAACTCACCTTTAACCATTGGTAAGAATAGATTTAAGCATATCTTGTGATGAATTTATAGGAAATTGAGTTTGAAATGCACAAGCAAAGAAGAGAGGAAAAAGTGAAAAACAAGAAGATTCCAACGCCTAGGCACCATAAATCCAATGCTCAGGCATCAATTCTAGAGACCTAGTGCCTAGGTGCCAAAAATTTAGCGCTTAGGAGCCAAATTTGCACTTCAATATTTTTTGATGAATAGTACCGCACCCAGGCACCAGAATTCCAATGCTAGGGCACCAATTTTCCCGAAAAATAGCGCCTAAGTGTCAGAATTCTAGCACCAGGGTGCTAGTTTTTTGAAAAATGGTGCCCAGCTCCAAAACCAGAGAGTTAGCGCCTAGGTGCCATAAAGACAGTGCCTAGGAACCATGCATGATAGAAAGGTGGTGCCCAAGTGCCAGAAACTCAATGCTTAGGCACCAAAACTAGAGACATGGTACCCGGGCGCTCCGTTGGAAATCCTAATTTCCTCTGATGATTGGGAGCTCTATACTTGGCTCATGATGTACTGTGGGGTCTCTTTTGATGATTAGGAGCTCCATACTTGGCCCATGCTACACTTTTGGGTCTCTAAAGCCTATATAAAGGGTCCTAAGGGCAAGAAGCAAGAGATCCAAGTTGAAGGAAGCAAAGAGAGGGGTGGAAATCACTTGGGGAGAAATTTAAGTTGAGAGTTATTGAGGAGAGGGGTGGTTTTAAAGTAAGGGCTCTCTATATAGAATTTTTCACCATTTGAACACCTCTCTTACCTCCTACTTCTTGTGTTCTTTATGCTTTTCTTTGTTATTTAAATCAGTAATAATGCCTATTAGATGCAAGTAGGTTTATCTGGTATTTTGCTGAACCCTTTGTGGGATTACTTTGGTATGATAGTATTTTCTAATTGATGTTTTGAATTCAGTTGCTTATTTTCATTCAATCCTTGATGCTTTTTTGAGCTTGATCACCTTAGAATTGAATTGGCATTTAGGCTAACTCGACAGGGAAACCCTAAATGAAGAACTGAATGAAGATAATCTTTGTTTGTATGTTGAAAGAGTAGTAAGTATAGGAATTAGCAATCAAGACGATAGTACTTGATTATCTTAGATAACCAAGATTAGGGCAAAACTTTTCATCAATTGTCTTCTCAGTTGGCTTTCATAGAAATATAGGGAGTTGGGGGAAACAATTAGGTTTATGATGATTTGACAGAACTTCATAAATAATTGAATCCCTAAGTTAGTAAACTAATTCATAACTCAGGAAGAAGTAACAATCAATACAAAGTAAGTACGTATTGAGGTGAAGGCAAGGTGCTAGGTTCATCACCAATGACTATTCTTCTCCTTCTAACTTCAGTGGTGATGAGATGCGTAATGGGGTTATAGTTAAGGTTGGAATAGAAGGCTCTAATGACTTTGGGATTATAATCCAACTTTAAACTCAGGAAATTGTCTAACCCAACATTTGAAAATAAATCAAAGAGGCTAAAGCCTTCATCTTGGAGTAGTTGAAGATGGACATACCTACTAGGAAGAACACCTCTTTGCTAAAAATTCTCCACAAAGGCAACTTCTTGGGTACAAGAGGAGAAAAGAAGAGGAGGACAGGAGGAGCCACAAGAAGGATTCTTGGTCCTAGCTTGTTTGGTGGTGGGTTTCAAAGCCATGGATGATGAGGGAGGTCCAAGAAACCCAAGAATTATTGAAGATTTTTTAGTGTGAGGAAAGGAGAGTATAAATTCCTAATTTAAACAGATGAAACCCTAGATAGAAAGGATTAATTGGTGATTTTGAGTGATTTGAAAGCAAAATCACCAAGATTAGGTGAAGATAGATTTGAGAATTGGAGAGTATGAAAGATGAATGAGTAGTCGACTGGTGAAAATAGTGTTTGATATGAATTTTTAGGGTTTTGACTGTTCTAAATAGCGAGATTTGTCATTGACCAATGGATTGGTCATATGTGAGTAGTCAGCTATTGGCCCTACTTTTACATAGCATTGCTCTTTGAAGTTGACCAATTTTATAGGGGATTGCTCTCTGGAGCCTCCCAATCGACTAGCCATTGGCCATCAGTTGACTATTAGGGTATAGAAGGTACCTAGTTAACTAGGCACTCCTTGGCAATCGATTGCTCCCTTATAGAGAGAGCCTTTAGTTAGCTACTCTAGGCTTCCCAAAGCTGCTGGTCACTCTCTGATCCTCATTGGTTGACTAGCCATTCCTTAATAGTCAATTGGTCAGTGTAAAATATGACCAATTGATCCATTTTAGGGCTAATTTTCTTAGTTTCTAAGGAGCATTTTACATAAATGTTTACTTTAGCTTATACATTTAACCAAATAACATGTTGTGCAATTAGAGATCACAAGGAAACATCATAAACATTTGACAAAATAAATTGAAACCACTTTGATGCTTAAGTTAGTGAACGTTATCTCTAAGCAAATGGCAAAACAATGTAAATTTTGTTTTTTATAATTCTTTTGGATTAAGCATTCCAAGTTCACCTCTTATAAAACAAAATCTTTCAGTTGTGAGAGGTTTAGTGAAAATATCAATAAGTTGAAACTCAGTTTGGACAAATCCAAAATTGATATCTTTCTTTTGGACATGGTTTCTAATGAAGTGATGCCTAATTTCTATATGTTTATACCTTGAATACATAATGGGAATCTTGGTGAGGTTAATTGCATTGGTATTGTTGCATCTAATTGGAATCTCTTTAAGATATACACCAAGATCCTCTAGCAATTACTTCATCCAAAGGATTATAGCACAACAATTACCAGCTACAAGATATTCAACTTTAGCAGTGGAAGATGCTACACTATTTTGTTTCATATCAAAACAAGAAACAAGAGAATTTCTAAAGAATTTACATGTTCCACTGGTACTTTTTCTATCAGTTTTACAACTATCAAAATCAGCATTTGAATATCCTACCAAGGTATTAGTGGATCCTTTTAGATAGCACAGACCCATTTGTATTGTATCTGCAATATATTTAAATATTCTCTTTACTACTAAGTAATGAGATTCTTTATGATAGGTTTGAAAAAAGATACAACTGCATAAACTAAACATAATGTTTGGCCCACTTGCAGTTAAATATAGAAGGGATCCATGTTAAGTAGGGCTGCAACCCAAGAGGGGGGTGAATTATATAAATATTTTACTGAAAAACTCCTTTTTAAATCAGAAATAAAACAATCAAATCAAACTTGAAATAACGAATGTAGAATGTAAAAGGAGTAGGGAAGTAGAATAAACATAGAGGTTTATCTTGGTTCGACTTCTACCCATGCCTATGTCCAATCCCTAAGCAACCTTGAGATTTTTCACAATCACAAAAAATAAATACAACACCTGGGTGAACCTCTCTTTTATCTCAAGCTCTTATAGCTTGTCTCCTTCAAGGAACCTTCTTAAGCTTCTCTCTCAGAAGAAAGAAAGAATTACCGATAACAAACTCATTGAAACAAAGTAAATGATACAATGAAGCTTTAATATGATAGAAAGCAGATAAGATGATTGAAACTAATGATATAATCACTTTTGAATGTTTTTCAAGTTAATTTATAATTTATAGGTCGAGTTTATATAGATTGAGCTCTAATAGATCAGTTGAAAGATAGTAGAAAGTCAAGGATTTCAAAATATAGTCATTATAAATTCATTATAGATTGTCTGTCACTGACCAATTGTTTGCTCCTTTTTTCCCTCTCACAATTTTTAAATTTTGGTTCCTGATAGCCAACTGCTCACCCTTAACTAGTCGACTGGTCACTCAATGAGAGCTCCTAGTCCATAGTCTCAAGGCTAGCAGTAGACCAGTGCTTGATTTGACTGTTACCAGTTGACTACTAGCAAGTGGCTAGTTGATTGGTGTCTCACAAAGAGTTCCCAGTCGATCAAGGCTTAACCTAGTAGCTGACTAGTGCCTCTTTGAGTGGTCAATTGACTGGTCACTCACAAAGAGTGCCCAGTCTATTAGGATTTAAGATGGAAGTAAGTTAGAGGCTTCTCACAAGGTGACCAGTTGACTGTTGGTTGGTGGCCAGTTGACTGCTTACTCACAAAAAGTTCCCATTTGATTGGACAAGGCTTGACAGTTGGTTGGTAAGGTGGCTAGTCAACTGCTAGCTTCAACTGTGGACTTCCAGAGTTCCTCAGATCAACTTTTTTATCAACCTTTAAGACTTGGAATTGATTTTACATGATTCCTATTAGCTTAACTTCACTTACAATGGTTCATAAGACATGATAATAGATTAGAAACATCTAGGACTTGAGTAATACATAAAAAGTTTTCTTCTTATGTTTGTTATCATCAAAACCTTGGTCTTCAGCAAATGGGCTCAACAATCTCACTCTTTTTTTGTTATGACAAATCTGCAATTGCTAGTTCTTCAGAAGGAAAAGTGTTTCAAGGTAGTTTGCTTACAAAATCCTTTGTTTTTGTGAAAGTTAGATATGATCACATTGCTTTTAACTTCCATTTGTTTTAGTATCTTTTGGTTTCCTTGTTTATCCAGGCATGTACTGATGATAGAAACAAATATAAAGCAATCTAGTTAACTAAAATAACAACCTTTATTGAAATCAATTGATTTAAACACAATTAAAGCAAATAACCATAAAGTGCAAGAAAACAAACAAGGAAAAAACTTTCAATATTCCTAAAAATCAAACACCTCCATATTTCCTAATTTCCTAAATTCCTTATTTCTCTACCCCTTTGTCACATAAAAAAGGAGGATCGAAGCTAAGCCTAGGAATTGAAGTGTTGTTCATGTTACGCCTTGATGTGCTTAAGCTTGACTTTTGTGTCCTCTAAAGTTTCCTGAAACATTTGCATCTGGAGGTTATAAGAGTCCATCTTTTGATGCATGACGTGAATCTTGACAAGAAGAATAGGCTCAGGAATAACCACAGACTCAAGATGAGCTGGGTTGTAACAAGTCAGAGTAAGAGCTGGTGGAGATAGAGGCATAGGAGTTGAAGGACCTTCTTACTATACAGCTTCAGATGTAAGTGAAGAAGGCTAGAAAGTGCTTGATGAAAGAAAGTTAGTGGTTGCATCTGGTTGAGGCCTTGGGACTCTTGGGGCTTTCATAATCCATTGGCCATGAGGAGTCTTGGTGAACCCCATACATTGCAGATTGTTCCAAACAATCTACAGAGGAGACTCCACATCATCCTCAAGAGGTGATATTTCATGGTGGCATAGAATGACCATGATGATAGTTACATATAGTAGAGGAGATGATTTCTTCTTCTTGCAAGTTACCATCCTTTAAGTAATAAGCCATTTAAGCCTGAAGCTTTCCCCTTCTAAGATGTACTTTGTGAACACCCCACCTAAACTAACAATAATAATAATTATGGTAATAATAATAAATAAAATTCAAAATTTAAAAAAAAATTAATTAATTAAAACAAAATTGCAAAAAGTAAAAAAATAGAAGTAATATGGAAAAAACCAAATATAAGAACCAAAAATATTAAAAAGAAAAATTCAAAATATATGTTTGAAGAAGAGACATGGTAATCATCTTGTAAAGAAATAAAATGAATAGGGTCAATAAATTTGACCAAATACAAAAAGGAGGAAAAGGCCACCTAATTAAAATAAAATTGCAAAACACTCTCACTTGCTCACACTCACACACTCTCACATGCTCACTTGCTCTCACACACGCTCACACTCACACACCCTCACTTGCTCACACTCACACACTCCCACTTGCTTACATACATACACTCCCACTCCCACATGCATACACTCATGCACACACATACATTACTAAGGAACAAAAGGACAAGGAGGACAGAAAAGCAAGAGGGAGATGGTTTTTCAGAGGAGAACAAAAAGTGGAGCAACTTGTGCAGAAAAAGGAGAGAGGTTGGCTGGAGCAGAGAGTGGAGTGGCTGGAAATGGCAGAAAAAGCAGAAAATAGGAGGAGACTGTGAGCAGTGAGTGGAGTGGCTGGAAGTTGCAGAAAAAGCAAGAAAAGAGGGGAGACTGTGCAGAAAAAGAGAGGTTGGCTGGAGCATAAATAAAAGAGGACCTCGGCTGGAGAAGAGGAGAACCTTAGCTGAACAGAAGAGGAGCAAGGTGGCTGGGAAAAAGAAAGTGTGGCTGGAGAAGAGGAGGAGCATAGCTGGTGCAGACCATGGCTATGAGGAAGAAGAGGGAGCAACGTGGCCAAGAAAAAGAAAGTGAGGCTGGAGGAGAAGGGAGAGAAACCGAGACAAGTAGAGGGGGGAGAGACAGACTGAAAAACGCTGCTGGACCTTGTTGGAGAGCTGAAGGAAGATAGGTACTGCTGGGCCTTGAAACTGTGGTTGAATGAGGAAGGAGAGACAAAGAAGTGCAGAAGAGAGGGAAAGCAACATGTTGAGTAGAGGAGCCACACACTGAAAAAAACTGTTAACGCAGAGGTGCCACAGACACATCGAGTTGCCTTTCTATTAACCTCTGTTTGAATGATCCAAAGCAGAGGAAGTTTAAGGGCTCCGTGAGGAAGAAGAGGAAGAAGAAATTCTCTGTTTTGAGCACAAAAAACAGAGTTGAACAGAGGAGGAGTGGAAGAATAAAACACTGAAAATGGAGGCCATCCAGGGAGGTGCAACCAAGGAGAGGTGTTGAAAAAAAAATTGAAGGTGTGTGAGGAGCCGAGAAGATAGCAGAAACATTGAGAAGAACAGGAAAAGAAAGGAAGGAAGAGGGAAAGGTATCAAGAGGAAGAAGAAGAAGGAAGGTAGAAAGGAAGGGGTTGAGTTGAAGAGGAGCATTTGGCCTCTGTTTTCCAGCTGAGAAAGCTAAGGTTTGGGGACCGTGTTAGAGAGCTGTGAGTGAGGCGTCAACTGAGGAAGGAAGGCAGACTTTCATATGAGCAAGAAACATAGTTGAAGAAGGAGCACGTGAGGTATGACTGCATGGTGGAAGTTGTTATGCATGGTTGACACTGTTCATGCGTTTTGCTTCAGATAACATTGTGTTTATTTGCTTATTTTTTGTTTTAATTTATTTTTGTCATTTTTCATTATTCTTATTGTCATTTTTTTCATGTCAAATATGGATGTGGACTTGATTTCGGCTTTACAAACAAGGTTTTAAGCTATATCATCATCGTGTGAGAATATTATTCTCCTCGAGTGCTTGGGATTATGTGAGATTTTAATCTCCTTGGATCCCCAAAATTAGCACACATTTGTTGTAAAAACAATAATAATTAAATATTTACTTTAATTAAATAATTTTCCATTATTTATGAAATTATTGTGAGAGGATTTTGTCCTCCTTGATTGCATGGGATCATGTGAGATTTTAATCTCCTTAGATCCTTAAAATTAGTTCACATTTGTTGTATAAATAATAACAATTAAATATTTACTTTAATTAAATATTTTCCATTATTTATGAAATTATCGCGTGAGAGTTTTGCTCTCTTGGATTGTATGGGGTTATGTGAGATTTCAATCTCCTTAAACCCCTAAATTTGGTACACATTGGTTAAAAAAATAAATAAGTAAACAAATAAATAAGTAAGTATAAATGATAATTAAATATTGATCTTGAGTTAAATATTTTTATGAAATTATCGCGTGAGGGTTTTGCTCTCCTCGATTGTATGGGGTTATGTGAGACTTCAATCTCCTTAAACCCCTAAATTTGGTACACATTGGGTTAAAAAAATAAAAAAATAAAAAATAAATAATATAAATAATAATTAAATATTGATCTTAAATTAAATATTTTTATGAAATTATTACGTGAGAGTTTTACTCTCCTCGATTGTATGGGATTATGTGAGATTTTAATCTCCTCAAACCCTTGAATTTGGTACACATTGGTTTAAAAACAAATAAATAAATAAATAAATAAGAATAAAATATATAACTAAATATTTGCTTCAATTAAATAATTTCCATTATTTACGAAATTATTATGTGAGAATATTGTTCGCCTTGCATGAGATTATATGAGATTTTAACCTTTTTTAGATCCCGAAAATCAATATGTATGTGTTTTTTGTAAGAATATAATAATAAGAATAATACAAAAATAAACGCTTTAATGTCCTCCATCATTTGAAAAATTATCGAGTGAGAATATAGTTCTCCTCGAATACTTGGGGTCGGTGGGATTTTAATCTCCATGAACCCTAAAAATCGATACGTAATTGTTTTAGAATAATGGTAACAATAATGATAATAACTCAAAAATAAATATGTTAATTAAATTTGTTTTACAAAATGATTAAATTCACTCTTTATAATATTGCCATTTAAATTTCAAAATAAGGATTAAAATTCCAAAGATAAATAAAAAAATTAAAAAGAAAATGGAGAGATCCAGAGAGCTAGATTAATCAAATTATCGTAAATCAAGACACAAACCAAATCTCAATTTCGTTTTGTTTATGGGAATCTGTTTAATTTAAACTCTCTTACTCTCATCACAAAATTTACAAATAATCAACCAACAAACATGTCATTTGGTCGAACTACGTGGACTTTGAACCAGAGATTCTGGGTTCGTTCCCCAGTGGAGTCGCCAAATTGTCGTAACCGACCTTTCGACAGAATAGAATAAAATGTTTAAAACTGATTCCCAAAAACGAAATTTTGAAAATCCATTTTATTTGGAGTCGCCACCAAAATTTTTAATCGAAAACTTTGGAAAACCAATTTAAAACAAAACGAATAAGGCGAAATGGTCTGCGAAATCAGAGATGGGTTCAGGAGTCAATTTGAGTGTGGGGAAGGTGTTAGGTACCCCACAACACCCGCCCATAAGGACGGTTACCTTAAACTAGTTAGTTGAAATAGAATATGGCCTTTAATTAATCTCAATTACCCTTTTATTGACATGGATGCATGTTAGACATAGGAGACAAAAAAGTGAGGATGCATGCAAACAGATGGATATTTACAAAGGGCGGACTTGACCTAGGATGAGAGCCTAGGGCCTACGTACCCTGCGATAGGGATCAAAGTCCACGTAGTTCGACCAAAAGGCATGTTTTGCGGGTTGGTGGTTTTTGATTTGTGATGAGAATAGGAGGATTTTAATTAAGACAGATCATTGTAAACAAAACAGAATTGGGATTTGGTTTATGTGTTTTAATTTACTACAATCTGATTAACCTCATTCTCCTGATCCCTTCACATTTTCTCTTTTAAAATTTTTTTGTCGATTTTATTATTATTATTATTATTATTATTATTTTGAGATTTGGGAGTTTTGGGAGTTCATATTTCGGGAATTAATGCATGATTTATAACGAAAGGAATATTTATTATTTTTTTTGAACTTTTGGACTTATTGTTGGTAAATATTGATTGTTATTAATTTAATTCAAGTGCTGTTATTTATTTGTGTATCTATTTACCTTTGAACGAATATATGCTACTTTTCGAGTTCTATGGAGATTAAAATCTCACATGAGCCCGGGAAGTTGAGGAGAGAAAGGTATTCTCACACGATTCATTTTATATAAATATTTAATCAAGGTTAATATTTAATTATTATCCATTTATTTATTTTTTGTACTATTATTAATATTATTATTATTTCAGAATTAATTATAGGGATTCAAGGAGATTAAAATCTCACATAATCCCAAGCAATCGAGGAGAATGATATTCTCACATGATAATTTCGTAAATAATGGGAAACAGTATATTAAAGCAAGCATTTTGATTATGACTATTATTATGATTTAATCAAAATTAATATTTAATCATCATTCATTTATTTTCCATCATTCACCCATTAATATTTCATTAATATTATTGTTACTTTTCCATTATTCAATTCAATGTAGGGATTTAAGTAGATTAATATCTCACATGATCCCCGGTAATCGAGGAGAACAAAATTCTCACACGATAATTTTATCCATCATGACAATATTTATTAATTATCATTCAATTATTTTTCACCATTCCTTCATTAATATTATTGTTGCTTTTCAATTATTCAATTCATTGTAGGGATTTAAGGAGATTAATATCTCACATAATCCCCAGTAATCGAGGAGAACAAAATTCTCACACGATAATTTTATCCATCATGACAATATTTATTAATTATCATTCAATTATTTTTCACCATTCCTTCATTAATATTTCATTAATATTAATTGTCATTCCTTTATTTTTTCACCATTTATTCATTAATATTTCATTAATATTATTATCACTTTTCAATTATTCAACTAGTTGTAAGGATTTAAGGAGATTAACATCTCACATAACCCCCGGTAATCGAGGAGAATAAAATTCTCACACGATAATTTTATCCATCATGACAATATTCATTAATTATCATTCAATTATTTTTCACCATTCCTTCATTAATATTTCATTAATATTATTGTTGCCTTCCAATTATTTAATTAATTGCAAGGATTTAAGGAGATTAAAAACTCACATAATCCCCGGCAATCAAGAACAACAAAATTCTCACATGCTAATTTTATACGTAACAGCAATAATTAATCAAAGTTAATGTTTAAACAATGGTGATAACCAAAATTAAAGCAAGTTTAAGCAAATGAACAGTAGCACCTCATATTAGAACGCGTGAACAGTGCACATGCATGAGATTGTCTTGAAGGAATTCGAATGAACAGTGACATGCATGCAGAAATCTCAGCAGTGGCAAACCGTGCAGCCATACCTGTGCGTTTTCAGCTTCTCCCTTGTGCTCCAATGAAGAATGACCTTCTCTTCCTCACTCACCTATGGTAGATGGACCTCCAACAGCCCCAAAGTAGCAGGTCTCAGCTGGAAGTGCAAAAATGGCAGACAGCTTCATTGGACAGCTTCGTTGGAGTTTTCTGGTTGGCTTTAGCACTGGAAACTCTGCAGAACGTGTCTCTACTTCCTGGCTGGAAGGTCGAGGCTAAAAGCTTCCCTTCTTCTCCACACTTCCTCTTCTTCCTTGTGCTCCCTAAGTTCTCCTCTGTTTACCTTTGTTTTTTGAGCTCAAAACAGAGTTTTTTCTCTCCATGGTTCAGCTTTTATCCCTCCCTTTGCTGCCACTTTGTTTTGCATTCAGACTTCCTTGTTTCTACTCATCATTTTGGCATCCAACTCTCCATTTTTTGCTCCTTGGATGGTCTGAACTTCAGCTCCTTTTCACTCCACGATTTGGGATGTTTCTCCACGGTTTTCTGCACGTTTTCTGCACCGTTCAGCTCTCGGTTCCACTCAGTTTCTGGTTTGTTTTCTCTGCTATTTTTTTTCCTCATGTGGCTGCCTTGTTTTCTTGCTTTGTTCAGCTTTGTTTTTCTCCCTCACGTTGCTAGTTTCGCTTTCTTGCTTCGTTCAGCTTTGTCTTTCTCCCTCACGTTGCTGGTTTCATTTTCTTCTTTAGCTCTTCTTCCCTTCTCGATCACGTGATTCCCTCTCCCTATCAGCGTGGTTTCTGCCTTCTCTTTCCTTCCTCTCTTCTCTTCTCCAGCTCCCTTTCTTCTCAGCTGAGGACTCTCCCTTTATGCTCCAGTGTTTTTACCCCCTTCTCTCGGTTTGCTTGCTCTGCTTTATACTCCAACGCAACCTCCCTTTTTCGGCCATGTTGCTCCCTTTTCTTCTTACTTTTTCTGCAACTTCCAACCACCACTTTGCTGCTCACAGTCCCCTCCTTTTCCTGCCATCTCCAGCCACGCCACACTCTCCTTTCTCTGCACCAGCCACTCCACTTTCTGCCTCCTCTGCAGAACCACTCCCACTTGCTTTTTTGTCCCCCTTGTCCTCCTGTGCATGTGTGCGCATGAGTGTATGCATGTGGTGAGTGTGTGTGTCCGTGGGTGAGAGTGTGAGTGTGAGTGTGTGAGGAGGTGTGTCAGTGAGTGAGAGCGTGAGTGTGTGAGAGTGATGTGTGTCATGTGTGTGAGAGCAAATGAGCATATGGGAGCAAATGAGCATGTGAGAGTGTGAGTGTGAGTGTGTGAGGAGGTGTGTCCGTGGGTGAGAGTGTGAGTGTGTGAGAGTGATGTGTGTCATGTGTGTGAGGGCAAGTGAGCATGTGGGAGCAAGTGAGCATGTGAGAGTGTGTGAGTGTGAGCAAGTGAGAGTGTTTGAGTGTGAGCAAGTGAGAGTGTTTTGCAATTCCATTTCAAGTATGTGGCCTTGTTTATTTTATTTGTTTGCAAGATGATTGCCATGTCTCTTCTTCAAACATATATCTTGAATTTTCCTTTTTCTTATATTTGGTTTTTTCCATATTACTTCTATTTTGTTTGCCTTTTGCAATTTTGTTTTTGTCATAACCGACCTTTTGGCGGGATGGAATTAAAATGGTCTTTAAAACCGATTCCCAAAAACGAAATTTTGAAAAATTGATTTTATTTGGAGTCGCCACCAAAATTTTTAACAGAAAACTTTGGAAAACCCATTTAAAGCAAAAAGCAAAAAGAGGCGAAATGGTCTGCGAGGTCAGAGATGGGTTCGGGAGTCTATTTGAGTGTGGAGAAGGTGTTAGACACCCCACAACACCCGTCTATAAGGGCGGTTACCTTAAATTAATTAGTTGAAATAGAATATGGCCTTTAATTAATCTCAATTACCCTTTTATTGACATGGATGCATGTTAGACCTAGGAGACAAAATAACCAGAATGAAGGCAAACAGATGAATATTTACAAAGGACGGACTTGACCTCGGATGAAAGCCTAGGGCCTACGTACCCCGTGAGAGGGATCAAAGTCCACGTAGTTCGACCAAAAGGCATTTTTATGACTGATGGTCTTTTTATTTGTGATGAGAATATGAGGATTAAAACAGACCATTGTAAACAAAACGGGATAGGAATTTGGTTTGTATGTTTTAATTTACTACAATCTGATTAACCTCGTTCTCCCGAACTCTTCACATTTTTTTTTTTAATTTTTTTGTCGATTTTATTATTATTATTTTTTTTGAGTTTTGAGAGTTTATATTTTGGGAATTCATGCATAATTTATAATGAAAGGAATATGTTTCTTTTTTTACGAGTTTTTGAATTTATTGTTGATAAATATTGATTATTATTATCACTGATCATTGGTAGACAATTTAATTTAAGTACTGTTATTTATTGGTTTATCTGTTTGTCTTTGAACAAATATATGCTAATTTTCGTGTTCTATAGAGATTAAAATCTCACACGAGCCCGGGAAGTCAAGGAGAGACAAGTATTCTCACACGATCCATTTTGCATAAATATTAATCAAAGTTAACATTTAATTATTGTCCATTTATTCATTTTTGTATTATTATTAATATTATTGTCATTTCGGAATTAATTATAGGGATTTAAGGAGATTAGAACCTCACTTAATCCCGCACAATCGAGGAGAACAATATTCTCACACGATAATTTCGCAAATGATAGGGAATGTTTACTAAGGCAAGCATTTTGGTTATGATTATTATTATGATTTAATCCAAATTTAACATTTAATTATGGTTAATTTATTTCCACCATTCACCCATTAATATTTCATTAATATCATTGTTACTTTTTAATTATCCAATTCATTGTAGGGATTTAAGGAGATTAATATCTCACATAATCCCAGATAATCGAGGAGAACGATATTCTTACACGATAATTTCACAAACAGCATATTAAAGCAAGCATTTTGATTATGACTATTATGATTTAATCCAAATTTAACATTTAATTATCATTGATTTATTTTCCACCATTCCCCCATTAATATTTCATTTGTACCATTGTTACTTTTTAATTATCCAATTCATTGTAGGGATTTAAGGAGATTGATATCTAACATAATCCCCGGTAATCGAGGAGAACAAAATTCTCACACGATAATTTTATCCATCATGACAATATTCATTAATTACCATTCAATTATTTTTCAACATTCTTTCATTAATATTTCATTAGTATATATTGTCATTCCTTTATTTTTTCACCATTTATTAATTAATATTTCATTAATATTAATTGTCACTTTTCCATTATTCAACTAATTACAAGGATTTAAGGAGATTAATATCTCACATAACCCCCGGTAATCGAGGAGAACAAAATTCTCACACGATAATTTTTATCCATCATGACAATATTCATTAATTATCATTCAACTATTTTTCAACATTCTTTCATTAATATTTCATTAATATTCATTGTCTTCCTATTATTTGATTAATTGCAAGGATTTAAGGAGATGAAAAAAAAACTCACATAATCCCGGCAATCAAGAACAACAAAATTCTCACATGCTAATTTCATACATAATAGCCATAATTAATCAAAGCTAATGTCTAAACAATTGTAATGAACAAAAATAAACAAAATTAAACACGTGAAAAGTAGCATTGCAGGTTAGAGTGCGTGAACAGTGCACATGCATGAGATTGCATTGAAGGAAATCGGGTGAACAGTAACGACGTGCAGCAGAATTTACGGCCAGTGAAGAACGTGCAGCCATACCTGGTTTTTCAGCTCCTCCTTTGTGCTCCAATGAAGAAGGACCTTCTCCACCTCACCCAACAATGGAAGATGAACCTCCAACAGCCCCTCAAAGTCGCTGGTCTTGGCTAGAAGTGCAGAAAATGGACAACTACTTTGGAGTTTCGCTGGACAGCTTTGTTGGTTTTTTTCTGGTTAGTTCCAGCGCTGGAAATTCTGTAGAAAGCATCCCTACTTCTTGGCTAGAAGATGGAGGCAGAGAGCTTCTCTTCTTCTCCACACTTCCTCTTCTTCCTTGTGCTTCCTAAGCTCTCCTCTGTTCACCTCTATTTTTTGAGTTTAAAACAGAGTTTTTCTCCTCCATGGTTCAGCTTCTATTCCTTCCTTTGCTACCACTTTGTTTTGGATTCAGACTTCCTTGTTTATGCACATCATTTTGGCATCCAACTCTCCATTTTTCTGCTCCTTGGATGGTCTAAACTTCAGCACCTTTTCACTCCAGAATTTTGGACGTTACTTCCACGATTTTTCTGCACATTGGACAGCTTTGTTCAGCTCTCGGTTTACTGCCTCGTTTCTAGTTCGTCTTCCTACTGTTCTTTCCTCACGTGGCCGCCTTGCTTCCTTGCTTCATTCAACTTGGTTTCTCCCACACGTTGCTGCCTTCATTCTTCTTCCTTCGTTCAGCGTTATTCCTCACGGTTTGTTGCTGTCTTTGTTGCTCTTCTTTTCTTCTTCGGCTCCTCCTCTCTTCTTGGTCACGTGGCTCTCTCCTTTTCAGCGTGGTTCCCCTTTCTTTTTTCTTCCTCTCTTCTCCTCTCTAGCTCTCTTTTCTTCTCAGTCGAAACCTCTTTTTTTCCTAGCATTTTCTCCTGCCTTCCTCTCGGTTTGCTGCCTCCC
Source organism: Delonix regia (assembly GCA_037074485.1). Classification (NCBI taxonomy): domain Eukaryota; kingdom Viridiplantae; phylum Streptophyta; class Magnoliopsida; order Fabales; family Fabaceae; genus Delonix; species Delonix regia. The sequence continues at coordinate 28,212,535 of CM073455.1, forward strand.
TTTATGCTCCAACGTCCCCTCTCTTTTTCTACCATTTGCTCCCTTTTTCCCTTGCTTTTTCTGCAACTTCCAGCCACCACTTTGCTGCACACGGTCTCCACTTTTTGCTGCCACCTCCAGCCACGCCACACTCCTCTCTTACTGCTCCAGCCATCCCACCTTCTGCCATGTTGCAGAACCACTCCCATTTGCTTTTTTGTCCCCCTTGTCCTCTTGTGCATGTGTGTGCATGGGTGCATGCATGTGGTGAGTGTGTGTGTCCGTGGATGAAAGTGTGTGAGAGTGTGAGTGTGAGTGTGTGAGAGTGAGGTGTCTGTGAGTGAGAATGTGAGTGTGTGAGAGTGATGTATGTCATGTGGTGAGAGCAAATGGTCATATGGGAGCAAATGAGCATGTGGGAGTGTGAGTGTGAGAGTGTGAGAGTGTCTTGCAATTCCATTTCAAGTATGTGGCTTTGTTCATTTTATTTTTTGCAAGATGATTGCCATACATCTTGAATTTTCCTTTTTATCATTTTTGGTTCTTATGTTTGGTTTTTTCCATATTACTTTTATTTTGTTTGCCTTTTGCAATTTTGTTTTGATTAATTGTTATTATTACTTTGTTATTTTATATTTTTTGAATTTTTTAATTCTATTTGTTATTATTATTATGATTATTATTATTGTTAATTTGGGTGGGGTGTTCACAGTTTTGATTAATTGTTATTATTATTTTATTATTTTATATATTTTTTGAATTTTTTAATTCTATTTATTATTATTACCATGATTATTATTATTGTTAATTCGGGTGGGGTGTTCACAGTTGCCTCTCTTTGCTTGTCTCTTAAGTTAGGGAAGTGGATAGTGAAGAAATGACCTAATCTTAAGAGCAAGCAAAGACATGAACACACCACCTTCCTCATCGAGGGAAGACAGGGGGAGATAGGAGTAAATTCGTGCTTAGATGGGATGGTGAATATCCTGAACAAAATGCTTGGCTTTCGACATAAATGTAAATTGCCTGGACACGATGCAGGACTTGGACAGAAATGTAAATGGCCTGGGCACGATGCAGGACTTTAGCAGAAACATAAATTGCCTGGACTTGATGCAGGACTTTTGCAGAAATGTAAATTACCTGGACTTGAGCAGGACTTTTGTAGAAATGAAAATTGCCTGGACTGACCTTTCGGCGGAATAGAATAAAATGTTTAAAACCCATTCCCAAAAAAGGAATTTTGAAAATCAATTTGTTTGGAGTCGCCACCAAAATTTTTAATGGAAAACTTTGGAAAACTAATTTAAAAGAAAAAGAAAAGGCAAGATGGTCTGTGAAATCAGAGATGGGTTCGGGAGTCTATTTGAGTGTGGGAAGGTGATAGGCACCCCACAACACCCGCCCATAAGGACGGTTACCTTAAACTAGTTAGTTGAAATAGAATATGGCCTTTAATTAATCTCAATTACTCTTTTATTGACATGGACACATGTTAGACATAGGAGACAAAAAAAGCGAGAATGCATGCAAACTGATGGATATTTACAAAGGGCGGACTTGACCTAGGATGAGAGCCTAGGGCCTACGTACCCTGCGATAGGGATCAAAGTCCACGTAGTTCGACCAAAAGGCATGTTTTGTGGGTTGGTGGTTTTTTGATTTGTTACGAGAATAAGAGGATTTTAATTAAGACAGATCATTGTAAACAAAACAGAATTGGGATTTGGTCTATGTGTTTTAATTTACTACAAATCTGATTAACCTCATTCTCCTGATCTCTTCACATTTTCTCTTTTAAACTTCTTTTGTCGATTTTATTATTATTATTATTTTTTTTTGAGTTTTGGGAGTTTTGGGAATTCATATTTCGAGAATTAATGCATGATTTATGATGAAAGGAATATTGTTTTTTTTTGAACTTTTGAATTTATTGTTGGTAAATATTGATTATTATTATTATTGATTATTGGTAAATAATTTAATTCGAGTGCTATTATTTATTTGCTTATTTGTTTATCTTTGAACGAATATATGCTAATTTTCGGGTTCTATGGGGATTAAAATCTCACACGAGCCCGGGAAGTCGAGGAGAGAAAGGTATTCTCACACGATTCATTTTGTATAAATATTTAATCAAGGTTAACATCTAATTATTGTCCATTTATTTATTTTTTGTATTATTATTAATATTATCATTATTTCGGAATTAATTATAGGGATTTAAGGAGATTAAAATCTCACATAATCCCAAGTAATCGAGGAGAACAAAATTCTCACACTATAATTTTATCCATCATGGCAATATTTATTAGTTATCATCCAATTATTTTTCACCATTCCTTCATTAATATTTCATTAATATTAATTGTCATTCCTTTATTTTTTCACCATTTATTCATTAATATTTCATTAATATTATTATCACTTTTCAATTATTCAACTAGTTGTAAGGATTTAAGGAGATTAACATCTCACATAACCCCCGGTAATCGAGGAGAATAAAATTCTCACACGATAATTTTATCCATCATGACAATATTCATTAATTATCATTCAATTATTTTTCACCATTCCTTCATTAATATTTCATTAATATTATTGTTGCCTTCCATATATTTAATTAATGCAAGGATTTAAGGAGATTAAAAACTCACATAATCCCCGGCAATCAAGAACAACAAAATTCTCACATGCTAATTTTATACATAATAGCAATAATTAATCAAAGTTAATGTTTAAACAATGGTGATAACCAAAATTAAAGCAAGTTTAAGCAAATGAACAGTAGCACCTCATATTAGAACGCGTGAACAGTGCACATACATGAGATTGTCTTGAAGGAATTTGAATGAACAGTGATAGCATGCAGAATTCACGGCAGTGGCAAACCGTGTAGCCATTCCTATGCGTTTTTAGCTTCTCCCTTGTGCTCCAATGAAGAATGACCTTCTCCTCCTCACTCACCTATGGTAAATGGACCTCCAATAGCCCCAAAGTAGCTGGTCTTGGCTGAAAGTGCAGAAATGGTGGACAGCTTCGTTAAACAACTTCGATGGAGTTTCTGGTTGGCTTCTGCGTTGGAAACTCTGCAGAACGTGTCTCTGCTTCTCGGCTAGAAGGTGGAGGCTGAAAGCTTCCCTTCTTCTCCACACTTCCTCTTCTTCCTTGTGCTCCCTAAGCTCTCATCTGTTTACCTCTGTTTTTTGAGCTCAAAACAGAGTTTTTTCTCCTCCATGGTTAAGCTTTTATCCCTCCCTTTGCTGCCACTTTGTTTTGCATTCAGACTTCCTTGTTTCTGCTCATCATTTTGGCATCAAACTCTCCATTTTCTGCTCCTTGGATGGTCTGAACTTCAGCTCCTTTTCACTCCACGATTTGGGACGTTTCTCCACGATTTTCTGCACGTTTTCTGCACCGTTCAGCTCTCGGTTCCACTCAGTTTCTGGTTTGTTTTCTCTGCTATTTTTTTTCCTCACGTGGCTGCCTTGTTTTCTTGCTTCATTCAGCTTTGTTTTTCTCCCTCACGTTGCTAGTTTCGCTTTCTTGCTTCGTTCAGCTTTGTCTTTCTCCCTCACGTTGCTGGTTTCGTTTTCTTCTTCAGCTCTTCTTCCCTTCTCGGTCACGTGATTCCCTCTCCCTATCAGCGTGGTTTCTGCCTTCTCTTTCCTTCCTCTCTTCTCTTCTCCAGCTCCCCTTCTTCTCAGCCAAGGACTCTCCCTTTATGCTCCAGTGTTTTTTCCCCTTTCTCTTGGTTTGCTTGCTCTCCTTTATACTCCAACGCCACCTCCCTTTTTCTGCCATGTTGCTCCTTTTCTTCTTACTTTTTCTACAACTTCCAGCCACCACTTTACTGCTCATGGTCCCCTCCTTTTTCTGCCATCTCCAGCCACGCCACACTCTCCATTCTCTACACCAGCCACTCCACTTTTTGCCTCCTCTGCAGAACCAACTCCCACTTGCTTTTTTGTCCCCCTTGTCCTCTTGTGCATGTGTGTGCATGAGTGTATGCATGTGGTGAGTGTGTGTGTCCGTGGGTGAGAGTGTGTGAGAGTGTGAGTGTGAGTGTGTGAGGAGGTGTGTCCGTGGGTGAGAGTGTGAGTGTGTGAAAGTGATGTGTGTCATGTGTGTGAGGGCAAATGAGCATATGGGAGCAAATGAGCATGTGAGAGTGTGAGTGTGAGTGTGTGAGGAGGTGTGTCCGTGGGTGAGAGTGTAGTGTGTAAGAGTGATGTGTGTCATGTGTGTGAGGGCAAGTGAGCTTGTGGGAGCAAGTGAGCATGTGAGAGTGTGTGAGGAGGTGTGTCCGTGGGTGAGAGTGTAGTGTGTAAGAGTGATGTGTGTCATGTGTGTGAGGGCAAGTGAGCTTGTGGGAGCAAGTGAGCATGTGAGAGTGTGTGAGAGTGAGCAAGTGGGAGTGTTTGAGTGTGAGCAAGTGAGAGTGTTTTGCATTTCCATTTCAAGTATGTGGCCTTGTTCATTTTATTTGTTTGCAAGATGATTGCCATGTCTCTTCTTCAAACATATATATTGAATTTTCCTTTTTATTATTTTTGGTTCTTATATTTGGTTTTTTCCATATTACTTTTATTTTGTTTGCCTTTCGCAATTTTGTTTTGATTAATAGTTATTATTATTTTTTTAGAATTTTTTTAATTCTATTTATTATTATTACCATGATTATTATTATTGTTAATTCGGGTGGGGTGTTCACAGTTGCCTCTCTTTGCTTGTCTCTTAAGTTAGGGAAGTGGATAGTGAAGAAATGACCTAATCTTAAGAGCAAGCAAAGACATGAACACACCACCTTCCTCATCGAGGGAAGACAGGGGGAGACAAGAGTAAATTCGTGCTTAGATGGGATGGTGAATATCCTGAACAAAATGCCTGGCTTTCGACATAAATGTAAATTGCCTGGACACGATGCAGGACTTGGACAGAAATGTAAATGGCCTGGACACAATGCAGGACTTTAGCATAAACATAAATTACCTGGACTTGATGCAGGACTTTTGCAGAAATGTAAATTGCCTGGACTTGAGCAGGACTTTTGCAGAGATATAAATTGCCTGGACTTGAGCAGGACTTTTGCAGAAATGTAAATTGCCTGGACTAGAGCAGGACTTTTGCAGAAATGTAAATTGCCTGGACTTGAGCAGCACTTTTGCAAAAATGTAAATTGCCTGGACTTGAGCAGGACTTTTGCAGAAATGTAAATTACCTAGACTTGATGCATGAGCAATGTAGGTGTCGAACATGGACAAACGTGTATGCGTGAGAAAGGCACATCCTTAAAGGATAATGCAAATTTTATTGGTTTTGATACAGGTTAAAATGATACCTATTCCCTTTGTGCTTGTGAGCGTAAAACCTCTATCTTTTATTTTGGAAATCGGAAGGGTGACATGTTAAATTATGATTTAAGACAATTGGAAAAACATCAATATTGCCCAGAGTGAATGAACTGTCTAACCACGCTTCCTTCATTGCGACCCTAAATCCATCATTTCAACAGTCGAAAATCTGCATACTTTGCTTCTTCACTTAAAGCGGGCTTATACTTTCTTCTGTACAGTAAGCCCGAGGACATTGAAGTTGCTTCTATCTCCTTTTATATGAGGTAAACTGGTAACAAAGTGGCTGGTCTCGGCTGGAAGTGCAGAAACGGACAGCTTCATTGGAATTTCCATGGACAGCTTCGTTGGAGTTTTCTGGTTGGCTCCAGCGCTGGAAACTCTGCAGAAAGTGTCTCTACTTCTCGGCTGGAAGATGGAGGCTGAAAGCTTCTCTTCTTCTCCACACTTCCTCTCCTTCCTTGTGCTCCCTAAGCTCTCCTATGTTTTTTGAGCTTAAAACAGAGTTTTTTCTCCTCGATGGTTCAGCTTCTATCCCTCTCTTTGCTGCCACTTTGTTTTGCATTCAGACTTCCTTGTTTCTGCACATCATTTTGGCACCCAACTCTCCATTTTTCTGCTCCTTGGATGGTCTAAACTTTAGCTCCTTTTCACTCCACAATTTAGGACGTTGCTCCACTGTTTTTTCTGCACGTTGGACAGCTTCGTTCAGCTCTCGGTTTTTGCAGTTCTACTCTCGGTTTCACTCATTTTCTGGTTCATTTTCTCAGCTGTTTTTCCCTCATGTGGCTGCCTTGCTTCCTTGCTTTGTTCAACTTGGTTTCTCCCTCTTTTTCCTTCCTCTCTTCTCTTCTCCAACTCTTTTTTTCTTCTCAGATGAGGCCTCCTTTCTCTCCAGCGTTTTTTCTCCCTTTTCTCTCAGTTTGCTGCCCTCTTTTATGCTCCAACGCCACCTCCCTTTTTCTGCCATGTTGCTCCCTTTCTCCCTTGCTTTTTCTACAACTTCCAGCCACCACTTTGCTGCACACGGTCCCCTCCTTTTCCTGCCATCTCCAGCCATGCCACACTCTTCTTTCACTGCTCCAGCCACCCCACTTTCTGCCTCCTCTGCAGAACCACTCCCACTTGCTTTTTTGTCCCCCTTGTCCTCTTGTGCATGTGTGTGCATGGGTGCATGCATGTGGTGAGTGTGTGTGTCCGTGGGTGAGAGTGTGTGAGAGTGTGAGTGTGAGTGTGTGAGGAGGTGTGTCCGTGAGTGAGAGTGTGAGAGTGATGTGTGTCATGTGTGTGAGAACAAATGAGCATATGGGAGCAAATGAGCATGTGGGAGTGTGAGTGTGAGTGTGTGAGAGTGATGTGTCTGTGAGTGGGAGTGTGAGTGTGTGAGAGTGATGTGTGTCTTGTGTGTGAGGGCAAGTGAGCATGTGAGAGTGTGTGAGTGTGAGCAAGTGAGAGTGTTTTTGCAATTCCATTTCAAGTATGAGGTCTTGTTCATTTTATTTCTTTGCAAGATGATTGCCATGTCTCTTCTTCAAACATACATCTTGAATTTTCCTTTTTATTATTTTTGGTTCTTATATTTGGTTCTTTCCATATTACTTCTATTTTGTTTGCCTTTTGCAATTTTGTTTTGATTAATTGTTATTGTTATTTTATTATTTTATTATTTTTTTAATTTTTTAATTCGATTTATTATTATTATTATTGTGATTATTATTATTGTTAATTTGGGTGGGGTGTTCACACTTGCCATTTTGAGACTCTTCCCGATACATAAGGACTCTCAAAAATGTATTTGATTCGATCCATCCTGGAGATTAACCACGTTACATGATAAAGCATGTATTGCCTCAGTCTCTTTGTGGTCCACACAAGACCGCAACAAGTCTTTTCAATTAACGAGTACCGCGACTCGCATTCGTTAAATTTCTTGCTTAGATAATAAATGGCTTGCTCCTTTCTTCCTGATTTGTCATGTTGTCCTAACACCGCGCCCATGGACCCTGGTCGGATGGTCAAATAAAGGATAAGGGGCTGCCCCGGCATAGGTGGCACCAAGACAGGGGGGTCAAGAGGTACTCCTTTATCTTATTGAATGTGCGTTGGCAGGATTCATTCCATTCTCCTGGTTGGTTCTTGCGTAATAATTTAAATATTGGTTCACAAGTGGTGGTTAAATTTGCGATGAACCTAGCTATGTAGTTCAAATGACCCAAGAACCCTTGGACTTCTGTTTCTGTACTAGGTGGTGGCATGTCGCGAATCGCTCTAATTTTATCAGGGTCTATTTCTATCCCCTTCTTACTAACAATGAATCCCAAGAGCTTCCCAGATGTAGCCCCAAATACACACTTATTAGGATTCAATCATAGTTTGTATTTCCGTAATCTTTCAAAGAGCTTTCGTAATACAGCTACATGACTTTCCCCTTCAGCTGATTTAGCGACCATGTCATCCACATATACCTCTATTTCTTTATGCTTCAAGTCATGAAACAAGACGACCATTGCACGTTGGTAGGTGGCCCCAGCATTTTTAAGTCCAAAGGGCATTACCTTGTAACAAAAGGTTCCCCATGGGGTAATGAATGTGGTTTTTTCCTTGTCATCAGGGTGCATTGGGATTTGGTTATAGCCAGAGTATCCATCCATAAAGGAATACCTGAAGCTTTTTGCTGTATTATCGACTAAGACGTCAATGTAGGGTAATGGAAAGTCATCTTTCGGGCTGGCCCTATTTAAATCCTGATAATCGACACACATCCTCACTCGCCCATCTTTCTTTGGCACAGGGACTATGTTCGCGACCCATTGGGGGTATTTAGAAACTTCTAAGAAACCGGCATCCCATTACTTCATTACTTCTTCTTTGATCTTAAGGGACATCTCTGGGCTCATCCTCCTCAGCTTCTGTTTCTTCGGTCCTATATTGGAATACAAGGGTATCCTATGGGCAGCAATTTCAGGATCTATTCTTGGCATATCCTGATAGGACCAAGCATACACATTATATATTCCCTAAACAACTTGATCATATCCTCCCTTTCTGGGTTATCAACTATTTTTAATTCCTTCTTGTCATCCTTTGTCCCCATATTGATCACTTTAGCGGTTTCTTTGTGCGGAACAATACCCCTTTCCGCAGACTCTACTATTTTAACAAAGGTTTGAGATATGTCATTATTATCATCAGTTTCTAAATCACTTGCATCCGTGACAACACAAGGCTCATGCAAGCAGTGCCCTAGTGCTTCTGCTTTAAACAAGGGTTCCGTGGATTCAAATTCCCTGGAAAGTGGGTAGAAAAAGCAAAAATAAATACGAAAAGGTAGGATTCAAACAAGATTTTGGCAAAAAGATCAAAACTACTGCATTCATTCAATACTTAAAATAATGTTTCAAGTCGTTAGCTATTACAGAATTTTAAAACACGATATTCAAAACATTACTCTAATGACATAACATCCGATAAAATTTTGGATTCCCAATTGTCTAGCACTTTTCCTAGCTCATCCGGCTGGATCCATGCAACCTCCATATGCTCTCCTTCTTCTTCACTTGCCATTATGACTAAGTCACCCGGATGTATTATCTCAGTAGGAGTAGGAAAAGTTTCTCGGAGGTGAGGTATTTCTGCTTTCCCCTTTTGCTTACCCTCCTTCCATCTCACCTTGCGGGTCTCCCTGGAGAGCTCATATCCTAGCCCCTGTCTCCCTGGATTCTCGAGCAACTAAACTGGTTCCCCAATGCCTTGCAGATTTACGCCCAGTCCTTTTCCCTTTTGATACCCACTGTTCATCATAATCTTGGCCACCACCTGATTGACTCCTTTGGTGGATTCTCCCGCTTCTAATGGCATTGGGTCAGTGCCCTTTTTAGAATTCCCAGCCTCCAATACTTCCAAACTTGGAAAAGAGCTGTCTATGACTTGCTCGGCATTTTCAATGTAAGGTACCGTACTTGACCTGCTGAGAATCATTTCTTCTTCACCTTTTATGGTGATGAGCCTCCCTTCATTGATGTATTTGATCCTCTGATGCACGATCGAGGGGACTGCACCAGCAGCGTGAATCCAAGGTTTCCCTAGGAGCATCGTATACGCTGCGTCAATATCCATAACTTGGAACTCGACGGTAAATAAATTTGGACCGATTTCTAAAAGGAGTTCAACCTTTCCAATCACTTCCCTCCTAGTCCCATCGAAGGCTATCACTACCAGGTCATTGTACTCGATGCATGACTTCTCAACAGGTAATTGCCCTAAAGTGGACAAGGGTAAGACGTTCAGGGTCGACCCCCCATCGATGAGCACTTTAGCAATTATATACCCATAGCATTTCAGAGTAATATGGAGGGCTTTGGGCTTTCTGACCGATATGGGGTGCATCTCGTCCTCAGAGAAGGAAATTAAGGTAGAATTTTTCACCACATTAATTAGGTTCACGACCTTCTCCGGTGTGATATCAGGATGCACATAAGCTTCATTTAGCACTCCCTGTATTGCCCTTCGGTGAACTTCTGAATTCATTATTAGGCTCAAGATAGAAATTCGGGCTGGAGTTTTTCACAGTTGATCCACCACATCATATTCGCTCTGTTTCATAATTTTTAGAAACTCCTCTATTTTGTCCTGTCCTTCCTTCCCAAGGGCTTCCTTGAGGTTCGAGCTTTCCCCTACTTCTAGGTTTGGATTCAGAGCTCCTCCCACCTTTTTGGAGTATACCCGACCACTGCGAGTGATCCCTCCTACAACGTCTAAATGACCTCCTTCCATGACAGACCTCTTTTTCGATGCCTCATTGTCAGACGAACATTCTATCTTTAACCCGTAATTCCATGGTACAGCATGATCGCTTTGATACAGAAATGGAGAGGGCACGTAAATAGTAGCGGTTGGACGTTTGATAGGCACTGGCGTGGGTACTACAAGTAAAGACCCTTGCGCTGTACTTCGTGGGTCAGGATTGTTTTGGACCGGGGTGGCTCCCTTAACTTCATAGAGTGGTTTGTCGACCACCAGGAAGGAGTTCCTAAGCCTTGTGGAGTTGGATGCTCCCTTGGTCCAGGCACTGTCTTTTTCTGTGATGCACACATTCTCTTTAGTAGGCTCTCGAGTTCTTTCGATGGTTAGAACTCCAAGCATCATCATCTTCTATGTCAATTCCCTGAACTACTCACAACCTTCAATGTCGTGCCCCACCTCTCCATCATGAAACTCACAATACCCATTTTACGACCCTCCGAGTTTGTTCTGTCCCCCATTCTGAGCAGGGATATAGTCAGTACCCTTCAAACCCTTATATAACTGCCGCATGGTATAGGATGCCTCAGCCAAGTCTTTCAAGCCAAAATCCTCCCCCTCTATCATGGACACTTGCCTTTCCTTATTGTGATTTGGCAAGGGGTTAGTGACGATATTGGGCTCATTACCCATCTTTATGCCGATGTGATTATTGTCCAACAATGCTAGCACGTGCTTCCTGAAGGCCTCACATTTGTCAATATTGTGCCCTGCAGCTCCCATGTGATATTCACAAGTGGCATTGGGATCATACCACTCAGGGAATGGTGGCTGGAGTGGCTTGACCGGTTTAGGGCCCATAAGCTTCCTTGCCACTAAGTCGTGAAAAAGCGCCAATCGGCTAACATTGAAATTGGGTAATGGCCTGTCATCGCGGGGCGGTAGCATTGGCCTGAACCCTCGATTTTGGGCTGTCGGCTGTTGTGGCCCAGAGTAAGGTTGTGGTGGTGTCGGGTAGCTCGTGTAATTCCCCATAGCTGGGCCTCGCGGCTGGTAAGCCATGGCTGGGTTCTGACCGCGAAAAGGTGTCTGGGGATATTGACTATGCATAGGGCGGGGCTGTTGGAATGTGGCATGGATATGGCTAATATCCCTTTCCTTCTTTTGCCTGTTTGTAGGTTTTCTAGTTTCCATGGAGGTAGTTTCAAATAGCCCATCGTGCACATCAACGTCTATCCTCTCTCCAACTTGGATCAGATCAGCAAATTCATTTACGTGCGTCCCTAGCATTATCTTACGGTATGGGTCCCCCAAGGTACGGATAAAATAAGAGCATAATTCCGAGTCTAGAAGTGGTGGTTGGACTTCAGCAGCTGCAGCTCTCCATCTTTGGGCATATTCTTTAAAGGTCTCTATTCCCTTCTTCTTCAGCCCTTTCAGGTGCTCTCGTGTAGGGGCTGTATCCAGATTAAACTTGTATTGGCTCATGAATACATCGGTGAGGTCTCTCCACCTCTTTAGCTTGGAGTGATCCAATTTCATGAACTAATGTAAGGCCGCGCCGGTCAGACTCTCGTGAAAGAAGTTTATCAGGAACCTTTCGTCCCTGGACCATACCGACATCTTGGTGCAGTACGATTTTAGGTGGTAGTGTGGATCTCCACTACCATCGTATTTGGTAAATTTAGGCACCTTTAATTTTTTAGGGATGGGGATCTCTGGGGCTAGAAACAACTCATCCAACTCAACAGACTTATAGTTAGTCGGCTTTTGCAGAGCTCGCAGTCTGTCTTTAACCTCTGCTATGTCCTCTTCCCAATCTTTCCTCTCATCGCCCTCTTTCATCTTGAAGCTGGTGTTGGCAGCAGGTCGAGCAGGCACTGCAATTCCAATAGTTGGTTCCCCCCCAAGAATGTCATAGGTGATGACACCACCTTGGCTCCATTCTGGGTACCCTTGTCCTTCAGCCCCTGAAACCAAAGGGTTTGGTGGTCGGTTTGCCACTGTCGGTCTTTGTGTCAGTTCGGGCACTCCGGTGGCAGAAGGACTACCTGGAGTTACTCCTGGTATGCCAACACCTATATTAGGGGTGCCTTGGTTGGCATTAGTGGGGTTTGGCGAAACATGGTTCGCAGCCACACTAGAACTCATATTCTACAACAACTTCATCATCTCTACCATTTGCGATTGCATGGCTCCCATTTGATCCTTTAGGGCCCCTACTTTCGCATCTAACTGCTGCTCAGTCTCTGATGGACTATCTTCAGCAGCCATAGCTCTAGCTCGCACTCGGGTTATATACGTTCTCCCAGACGGCTGGGCCTGGTTAGACGAGTTCTTCCCCTCTTGGGCAATATTGACATCTTACCTGTCATTATTGTCATATTTTTAAAAAAAAAACAAAATGAATGTAAATAAAAACGATTACCTAGATTTCTGATTTTTGGTGTGTTAACTCGGCATAAAGGATGTAAGAACCACGGAGCTTTGAATCCTTGAGGATACATATAGTAACACTCAATGAATCAAAGTTAACTGCTAACACAAGGGACATTTAGTATCCACATGTATAGGTCTATTTTTACACCACACAACCAATTTCCACACAAGATCTCTACTATTTCGAACGTATTTGATGGCCAAAAGACGAAACCGTGCATTATAATAAAGTGTTTGGATTACATCAATCGACTTTGAAGTTACAGATCAAAGGGACCCTATCTATGAGTCCATCTTACAAAATACTGAAGCTGTCTTTGTCCCTTACTCATCTAAAATTTCATCAACATTTTCAAATCCTCTATAAGGTCATGACACAGAGCGAGAAACTCAGTTACTGTTATGGGAGTCTTCATGGGGATGGCATGCCTTTCCGCTTGCTTATATGCATGAACGAATTCAGGAATGGCATCATTGGCAAATAGGATCATTCTTCTGAAGCGTTCCAGCCACATTTCTTTTTCGGCCACTTGCTCTTCATGGCGTGACTTCCACTGCCGAGCCTTTTCTGCTTGACGGTTGATTTGCTCAACTAAATTTTGTATGGCTACTGCATTATTGCTCTTGACACTGATCACCTCCCTTGTCTTTTCTTCTAACCATTTGGTGAGTACGTCAATTTCTTGTTGGAGGTTACTATGAGACTTGAGCTCTTCTTCCCTCCTCATTATAGCATCTCTTTCTTTAGTGGCCTTTGACAATCGAGCTTGATAATGGAGGACCTTCTTGCTACTCTCCTCAGCTCATTTTTGAATCCTTCTTATAGTATTTTTCAACTTGTCATTCTCCTCTTTCAATTTCCTCAACTCGGTGTTCATCTCCGACTCCTTCCTCCTTTTTGCTCTTTCATTTTCTTGTGCCCTAGATAAATTCTTCAAGTGTCTTTTGCTTACTTCCTCCAGGTTTTGCAGCTTAGCCTTTTTATCTTCTAATTGTTTGGCTAAACCCTCATTGACCGCTCGTAAATCGTTACTCAACAAGGGGTTATGAGATCCTAGGGGTGGATGGATCCCCCCAGTCCTTTTCTGGAGCCAAATCTCATATTGCTTCGTGGTTGCCACAGCACATTTCCCTAACTCAAACTTCCCTTTACACATTACACGACCCCATGCATCCCTTATCTGTTGGATCATTTCCATCTTTAGGGGATCAGTGTAGTAGAAGCTGACCCTTCGCACAACCTCTTCAGATGGGATGTCCTATTCATATGCGAATTGGCAGTGAGCAACTGCGGGGTTATAATTAATACATCCTCTGGCGCCCATGAGAGGAACATTAATGAAATGTCCACAACAGTATATAATGTCCTCGCTCTCCCACCAAGAGAGCTTCCACCAAATAGTGGTATCTTTAAGTTCCCCTATTTTCTTAATCCATTGGTCGCGACTCATTCTTGCTTGTAGCGGAGCTGACCCTTCGCGATGGACATAATCTCGGATCGGGTGATGAACGGTGTCAAACCTTGTGCCAAGTTGATATTCCCTGCCATAGATATGGTTAACCCACCATATATTCAAAAGTGGCAAACAACACTTCAACTTCCCTTTCTTTTCTCTATGACAAAAACTTAATGTCAAAAACATCTTTGCTAGCAATGTTGGTACGAGATTTATGCAGTGATTCTCTACCATCCACAAGACACTTACCGCTGCCAGATCGACTACACCCACTGCTGATGGGAATAATACTAGCCCATATACCGCTAAAGCAAGCACTCTTTTGAAAACAACCCAGTTCCCCTTCTCAGCTAAAGCTTCCAATCTTTTCTCTAAATACTTCCTAGATAATCCTTCTGTTGCATCTGAACGGCATACTTGTACTCGTGTAGGTTCCTCCCCTAAAATCTGGGCTACAACCCGTTTGGAGGGGAGATGTCCGGGGTATAAGTAGACAGGGGTGTCCTTGGTAATAGGCATTCTCATCAATCCCCCGTATTCTTCCAACGTGGGTGCAAGCTGGAAAGTTGGAAACGTGAAACATCTCAAGGAATCATCCCAATATTGAGCTAGGGCTACAAGAGCATCTGATTGGATAGGAATTGATAGCAACTCCAAAATATCTCCATAGTCCTTTTGAAAATGACGGAGTTGTTCCCCTCTGAGCTTCTCACTCATAATAATTAAGCCTTCTACTGATTCAGCTTCTACCTTCACGTTCACTTGCTTTCTAGATGAGGCCATTTCTGTTGAGCTTGTGTCTTGTGGTTGTGTGGCGTCCAGTGAGCCCTTCATATCTCTATGCCAAGTAACGAAAATGACAGTTCACTGTAACAAATCCATGGGTTAGAAACAAAACGAAACGAGCACACAATTTATTTAATCAATAGATTACTAATCACTTTCTCCATTACTAATCACCAAAGACCTTATTGATCCATTGGGAATAGCAACTATAACTCTCATCCTAAGGAGAAATAGATCCTCACGTGGACGAGGCTTAAATAAGTGAACCAAGTAACCTATTGACGTATTACTTTCCTCGAAATTATTGATTTTCAAAAACTTCCAACTTCATCAATTAGGCAAATCTTACCACACTGCTGAAGTTTTCAATTGTAGCTCGTTTCGCTTGGCTAACAATGCGTTAAAATGGAAATGTTATGATAATTCAATACCCCATAAAAGTTTTTCCTTTTTTTAAAAAAATGTGATCATGCCATGAATGATATGTTGACATGCAAAATATGAGTGTAACATGATCCTTGGTGTCCTAAATTGGGTCAACCCTATGTGTGGGAATGGTACCCTAAAGACGATAGGTTCTAAGAAGATTATCTATTAAGGCAGTCCATTAAGGTGCACGGTTTGGGGGGTAGATCTAGCATCTTAAAGAGTTATTAGTCTTTAGATTGCCCCCACTCAAAAGAGTGAAGATCTCGTGACATGAATTAGACTAAAAGAGGATAGAATCCCACTCCAATTAAATCCATATAGCGAGACACAACCTGAGCGAGGTCTTCATAGTAGTCTCAGGAAGCGATAAGCTTCACAGGAAAACCGTTAAAAACCCCTACTAACCTAGGGTAATCGAGGACCTGGGTATAGAGCCCAAAAGTGTGTGAGGTAGAGTGTCAACGTGCATAAGATGGGAGGGGAGCATATAAACCTCTGAACCAATAGTTTACCCAATCTTCATTTATCAAACAATCGAATTGCAAGAGAAGACAAGAGCTTATAACATAAACAGAGGTCGTCTATCCTAAAGTTCTCTTCCGCATGTTATCTATCCTAACATACGTATTACAAATAAACTAACGAAATTACACGGTAACTAAGGGACTTTAAGCATGTTATATGATTGAGAAAGAAGAAATACACCTATACAAATAGGAAAGTAAATAGCAAATACATAAAAACATACAGGCATATCATATGACCACAAGAGATAAATGACCAAGAAACACCAAAAAAGAATAAACCATTAAACCAAACAAAATATAGCAAGGGTAATCAAGATAACAAGAAGCCATATTATTTCAACTAACTAATTAAATAGGCTTGACTCTCGAACATATCCCCAGCGGAGTCGCCAAATTGTCGTAACTGACCTTTCAGCGGAATAGAATAAAATGTTTAAAATCCATTCCCAAAAACGGAATTTTGAAAATCAATTTGTTTGGAGTCGCCACCAAAATTTTTAATGGAAAACTTTGGAAAACTAATTTAAAAGAAAAAGAAAAGGCAAGATGGTCTACGAAATCAGAGATGGGTTCGGGAGTCTATTTGAGTGTGGGAAGGTGTTAGGCACCCCACAACACCCGCCCATAAGGATGGTTACCTTAAACTAGTTAGTTGAAATAGAATATGGCCTTTAATTAATCTCAATTACCCTTTTATTGACATGGACACACGTTAGACATAGGAGACAAAAAAAGCAAGAATGCATGCAAACTGATGGATATTTACAAAGGGCGGACTTGACCTAGGATGAGAGCCTAAGGCCTACGTACCCTGCGATAGGGATCAAAGTCCATGTAGTTCAACCAAAAGGCATGTTTTGCGGGTTAGTGGTTTTTTGATTTGTTACGAGAATAGGAGGATTTTAATTAAGACAGATCATTGTAAACAAAACAGAATTGGGATTTGGTTTATGTGTTTTAATTTACTACAAATCTGATTAACATCATTCTCTTGATCTCTTCACATTTTCTCTTTTGAAATTCTTTTGTCGATTTTATTATTATTATTATTATTTTGAGTTTTAGGAGTTTTGGGAATTCATATTTCGGGAATTAACGCATGATTTATGATGAAAGGAATATTTTTTTTTTGAACTTTTGAATTTATTGTTGGTAAATATTGATTATTATTATTATTGATTATTGGTAAATAATTTAATTCGAGTGCTATTATTTATTTGCTTATTTGTTTATCTTTGAACGAATATATGCTAATTTTCGGGTTCTATGGGGATTTAAATCTCACACGAGCCCGGGAAGTCGAGGAGAGAAAGGTATTCTCACACGATTCATTTTGTATAAATATTTAATCAAGGTTAACATCTAATTATTGTCCATTTATTTATTTTTTGTATTATTATTAATATTATCATTATTTCGGAATTAATTATAGGGATTTAAGGAGATTAAAATCTCACATAATCCCAAGTAATCGAGGAGAACAAAATTCTCACACGATAATTTTATCCATCATGGCAATATTTATTAGTTATCATCCAATTATTTTTCACCATTCCTTCATTAATATTTCATTAATATTAATTGTCATTCCTTTATTTTTTCACCATTTATTCATTAATATTTCATTAATATTATTATCACTTTTCAATTATTCAACTAGTTGTAAGGATTTAAGGAGATTAACATCTCACATAACCCCCGGTAATCGAGGAGAATAAAATTCTCACACGATAATTTTATCCATCATGACAATATTCATTAATTATCATTCAATTATTTTTCACCATTCCTTCATTAATATTTCATTAATATTATTGTTGCCTTCCATATATTTAATTAATGCAAGGATTTAAGGAGATTAAAAACTCACATAATCCCCGGCAATCAAGAACAACAAAATTCTCACATGCTAATTTTATACATAATAGCAATAATTAATCAAAGTTAATGTTTAAACAATGGTGATAACCAAAATTAAAGCAAGTTTAAGCAAATGAACAGTAGCACCTCATATTAGAACGCGTGAACAGTGCACATACATGAGATTGTCTTGAAGGAATTTGAATGAACAGTGATAGCATGCAGAATTCACGGCAGTGGCAAACCATGTAGCCATTCCTATGCGTTTTTAGCTTCTCCCTTGTGCTCCAATGAAGAATGACCTTCTCCTCCTCACTCACATGGTAACTGGACCTCCAACAGCCATAAAGTAGCTGGTCTCGGCTGGAAGTACAGAAATGGCGGACAGCTTCATTGGATAGCTTCGCTGGAGTTTCTGGTTGGCCTCAGCGCTGGAAACTCTGCAGAACGTGTCTCTGCTTCTCAGCTGGAAGGTGGAGGCTGAAAGCTTCCCTTCTTCTCCACACTTCCTCTTCTTCCTTGTGCTCCCTAAGCTCTCCTCTGTTTACCTCTATTTTTTGAGCTCAAAATAGAGTTTTTTCTCCTCTATGGTTCAGCTTCTATCCCTCCCTTTGCTGCCACTTTGTTTTGCATTTAGACTTCCTTGTTTCTACTCATCATTTTGGCATCCAACTCTCTATTTTTTGCTCCTTGGATGGTCTGAACTTTAGCTCCTTTTCACTCCACGGTTTGGGACGTTTCTCCATAGTTTTCTGCATGTTTTCTGCACCAGTTTTCTGCACCGTTCAGCTCTTGGTTTCACTCAGTTTCTGGTTTGTTTTCTCTGCTATTTTTTTTCCTCACGTGGCTACCTTGTTTTCTTGCTTCGTTCAGCTTTGTTTTTCTTCCTCACGTTGCTGGTTATGCTTTCTTGCTTCATTCAGCTTTGTCTTTCTCCCTCACGTTGCTGGTTTCATTTTCTTCTTCAGCTCTTCTTCCCTTCTCGGTCACGTGATTCCCTCTCCCTTTCAGCATGGTTTCTGCCTTCTCTTTCCTTCCTCTCTTCTCTTCTCTAACTCCCCTTCTTCTCAGCTGAGGACTCTCCCTTTATGCTCCAGCATTTTTTCCCCTTTCTCTTGGTTTGCTTGCTCTCCTTTATACTCCAACGCCACCTCCCTTTTTCTGCCATGTTGCTCCCTTTTCTCCTTACTTTTTTTTCAACTTCCAGCCACCACTTTGTTGCTCATGGTCCCCTCCTTTTTCTGCCATCTCCTGCCACGCCACACTCTCCTTTCTCTGCACCAGCCACTCCACTTTCTGCCTCCTCTGCAGAACCAACTCCCACTTGCTTTTTTGTCCCCCTTGTCCTCTTGTGCATGTTTGTGCATGAGTGTATGCATGTGGTGAGTGTGTGTGTCCATGGGTGAGAGTGTGTGAGAGTGTGAGTGTGAGTGTGAGAGGAGGTGTGTCCGTGGGTGAGAGTGTGAGTGTGTGAGAGTGATGTGTGTCATGTGTGTGAGGGCAAGTGAGCATGTGGGAGCAAGTGAGCATGTGAGAGTGTGTGAGTGTGAGCAAGTGAGAGTGTTTTGCAATTCCATTTCAAGTATGTGGCCTTCTTCATTTTATTTCTTTGCAAGATGATTGCCATGTCTCTTCTTCAAACATATATCTTGAATTTTCCTTTTTATTATTTTTGGTTTTTTCCATATTACTTCTATTTTGTTTGCCTTTTGCAATTTTGTTTTGATTAATTGTTATTATTATTTTTTTAGAATTTTTTTAATTCTATTTATTATTATTACCATGATTATTATTATTGTTAATTCGGGTGGGGTGTTCACAACGGGGTACGTAGGCCCTAGGTTTTCATCCTAGGTCAAGTCCGCCTTTGTAAATATCTATCTGTTTGTTTCCACTATTGTCATTTTTGTCTTCTCTGTTTAATGGGCATGCTTGTTTATAAAAGGGTAATTGAGATAAATTTAAGGCCATATTCTATTTCAATTGACTAGTTTAAGGTGCCTAACACCTTATGGACGGGTGTCGTGGGGTGCCTAACACCTTCCCCACACTCAAATAGACTCCCGAACTCATCTCTAATTTTGCAGACCATGTTGCCTTTTTCTTTTTTATTTAAACGGGTTTTCCAAAGTTTTCCATTAAAAATTTTGGTGGCGACTCCAAATAAATTGATTTTCAAGATTCATTTTTGGGAATCAATTTAAATCACTTTTTATTTTATTCTGCCGAAAGGTTAGTTATGACATACTTTATCATAACAAATTCAAGCTCACTTAAATAGGCAAAATTTCCTAACTTGTTGATAAGGTAATTTGCAATGATATAATGCAGCAGCTTATTTTCCATGGACAAATTATTGAGATTGATCAGAGTGTTAGGGTTGTCATTGGCTACTTCACTGATCCGATTTAGTGCCACTAATTTGTTGTATTTTAACATGGTTTTGTGGGAGTTGGGATGATTGGAGAAATAATGGGTAGAAGGAGGAAAAAGGTTATAGATCATAGCCATGGTTTCATCACTAAACACTATCCTTATTCCTTTTACTTTAGTGGTGATGAGATAGGTAGTGGGGTTGTAGGTAAGGTTGGAATAGAATGCCTTGGTGACCTTAAGGCCATAATCCAACTTAAGGATCAACAGATGGTCTAACCCAGTATTAGAAAGTAAATAAAAAAGGCTAAAGACTTCTTGGAGTAATTAAAGGTGCACGTATGTGAGGAAAAGATAATTGGCTGACCCAAGGAAGAGCCAATGGTTGATTTTTAGTCTTGGCTCACTTGGTGGTTGGTCTTTGAGCCATGGATGATGATGGAGGTTCAAAAAGCTCAAGATAGATTCAAGATTTTTAGGTATGAGAGGAGAAGAGTAGAAAACCCCCTTTTTAAATCGATGAAACTAGATTGAGGAGTTTAATCAATGATTCTAAGTGATTTGGAAACAAACCAAGATTTGGTGAGGATTTGGTCAAAAAATTAGAAAGAAAGAAAGTGGATAAGTAGTTGGTTAGTGAAATATTGTTTGATATAAGTTTTTAGGGTTTTGACTGCTCTTAATAGCGAGTTCTATCATTGACCAGTCAATTAGTCAATCGTGAGCAGTTGATTGTCGGCCATACTTTTATGAGGAATCCCTTTTTGGCATCAACCAGTCGACTGGTCACAAGTGACCAGTCAACTCTTGGACCTTAATTTTTGCATGATTGCTCTTTGGAATGTCTCGGTTGACTGGCCATTAGGCATCAGTTGACTGTTGGGCTATAGAAGGTGCCCAGTTGACTGGCCACTCCTTGGTAGTTGACTGCTTCCTTACAAAGAACCCTTAGTCAGTTGCTTCTTGCTTCCCTAAACTATTGGTCACTCTTAGAACTTTCACTAATTAATTGACCACTCCTTGGCAGTCGACCAGTCACTGTAAAATGTGACAAAATTGTGGATTTTGGGTCAACCTTCTTAATTTCTGGAGAGTTTTCCTTTTAATTTCAAATCTAAGCTTATATATTTAACTAAACATCATATCAAGAAAGTAGAAATCACAGGAAGTTACACAAACATTCTGCAAAATAGTGTTCGATATAAGTTTTTAAGGTTACGACTGCTCTTAATAGCGAGTTCTGTCATCGACTAGTTAACTGGTCACTAGTGATCAGTTGATTATTGACGCTATTTTTTTGTGAAATTGCTTTCTAGCATCGACCAGTCAACTCGTCACAAGTGACCAATCAACTATTAGACCATAATTTTTGTAAGATTGCTTTCTGGAACATCTCAATTGACTGGTCATTGGGCATCAGTCGACTATTGGGCTATGGAGGGTGCCCATTCAACTGTCCACTCCTTGGAAGTTGACTGCTTCCTCATAAAGAGCCCGAGTTAGCTACTTTTAGTTTCCCTAAGCTATTGGTCACTCTCAGAACCTTCACTAGTTGACTGGCCACTCCTTGGCAGTCGACTGGTCACTGTAAAATATGAGAAAATTGTGGATTTTAGGCCTACTTTCTTAATTTCTAGAGAGTATTCTTTTTAAATTCAAATCTAAGCACATATATTTAACCAAACATCATATCAAGAAAGTAGAAATCATAAGAAGTCATCACAAACATTTTGCAAAATAGATAGATACCACTTCGATGCTTAAGACAGTGAATGTTCTTTCCAAGCAATTGGCAAAACAATTTAAATCTTCATTTTTTCAACTCACTAGGATTAACCATTCCAAGTTCACCACTTATGAAACAAAATCTTTCCACAGAAAGAGGTTTAGTAAAGATATTAGCAGGTTGAAATTCTATTTTGATAAAGTAAATGCTAATAACTTCCTTTTGGACATGGCTCTAATGAAGTGATATCTGATTGCTATTTGTTTAAACCTTAAATGCATAATGGGATTCTTGGTGAGATTTATTGCACTGGTGTTGTCACATTTGATTGGAATCTCTTTATGATATATACCAAGATCCTCTAGTTGTTGCTTCAACCAAAGGATTTGATCATAACAATTACCAGCTACAATATATTCAGCTTCAGTAGTGGACAATGCTACATTATTTTGTTTCTTACTAAACCAAGAAACAAGAGAATTTTTAAAGAATTGGCATGTTCCATTGGTACTTTTTCTATCAGTTTTACAATCGGCAAAGTTAGCATCTGAATATCCTACCAATGTTTTAGTGGATCCATTTGGATACAACAAACCCATTTGTATTATGCTAGTAATATATTTAAAAATTATTTTTACCACTAAGTAATGAGATTCTTTAGGACAAGTTTGGAATCAACCATAAGTACATTCACAAAACATAATGTCAGGTATACTTGCAATTAAATATAGAAAGGATTCAATCATACCTCTGTATTTTGAGATGTCATAAGGTTGTCCCTTTTCATCAGCATCCATCTTTAGAGTTGATGCCATTAGAGTGTCTTTTGTTTTGACATTTTCAAATCCAAATTTCTTAAGCAATGATTTTATATATTTGGATTGATTTATGAAGGTTCCATTTGTTTGATGCTTAATTTGAAGACCTATGAAGAATGTAAGCTCCCCCATCATATACATTTTAAATTCTTCGTTCATCATTTCTGCAAATTCTTTGCATAGATTTTCATCAGTAGCATTAAATATAATATCATCCATATAAATTTAAACAACTAAGATATCATACTTTTTCTTTTAAAGAATAGAGTTGTATCAACTTTGTCTCTAGAGAAATTATTTTTAATGAGAAATCTACTTAATCTTTCATACCATACTCTAGGTGCTTGCTTAAGGCCATATAATGCATTTCTTAATTTAAATACATGATTTGGAAAATTTTGATCTTCAAAACTTGGAGGTTATTTGGCATATACTTCTTCTATTATGTATCCATTAAGAAAGGCACTCTTGACATCCATTTGATACAACTTAAAGTCATTTATGCTTGGAAAGGCTAGTAACATACAAATAGCTTTTAATCTAGTTATTGGTGTAAAGGTTTCATCATAATCAATTACCTCTTCTTGATTGTAACCTTTTGCAACCAGTTTAGCCTTATTTCTTCTAACAACTTCAAATTCATCCAACTTATTTCAAGATACCCATTTAGTACCAATTACTGGATGATTATGGGGTCTAAGGACAATTTTCCATACTTGACTTCTTTCAAATTGACAACCAATTTTGCATATTTTATAACCTAATATTCATCTTTCAAGGCTTTATCAATTCTATTTGGTTTTATTTGAGATAAAAATGCTTAATGATTATAGATATTTCAAAGACATGATAATACATTAGAAACATCTAGGACCTAAGTAGTGCATTAAAAAACTTTCCTTCTTGTATTTGTTATCATTAAAACCTTGGTCTTCAGAAAATGGGCTTAATAGTCCAATCATATCACTATACTTTGAGAAGTCATAAAGTTGTCCCTTTTTATTAGCAATTATTTTTACTGCTGACCCTATTGGAGTGTCTTTTACTTTGACGTTTTCAAATCCAAATTTCTTAAGTAATTCTTTGAAATATTTGGATTGACTTATGAAAGTTCCATTCGCTTGTTGCTTGATTTGAAGACCCATAAAGAATGTAAGCTCCTCTATCATGGACATTTTAAATTCTCCCTTCATCATTTCAGCAAGCCCTTTACATAGAGTTTCATTAGTAGCACCAAAAATAATATCATCCACATAGATTTGGATAACTAGAATATCATGCCATTTCTTTTTAAAGAATAAATTTGCATCAACCTTGCCTTAAAAGAAATTATTCTTAATAAGAAATGAACTTAGTCTTTCATACCATGCTCTAGGTGCTTGCTTAAGGCCAGATAATGTTTTTCTTAATTTGAACATGATTTGGAAGATTTTGATTCTTAAAACCTAGTGGTTGTTCAACATATATTCTTCCATTAAGAATCTATTAAGAAAGGCACTCTTGATAACCATTTGATACAACTTAAAGTCATTTATGCATGCAAGGGCTAGTAAAATACAAATTGCTTATAATCTAGCTACCGCTGCAAAGGTTGTACCATAATCAATTCCCTCTTCTTGATTGTAACTTTTTGTAACTAGCCTTGTCTTGTTTCTAGTAACAACTCTAGATTCATCAAGCTTGTTCCTAAAGCCTCATTTAGTGCCAATTACAGGATGATTATTAGGTCTAGGGACAAGTTACCATACTTGACTTCTTTCAAATTAATTTAACTTCTCTTGCATAGCTAGAACCCAATATTCTTATTTCAAGGCTTTATCAATTCCATTTTGGTTCTATTTGAGATAAAAATGCTTGATGACTACATATATTTATAAGTGAGTTTTGAGTTGTTACCCTTTTAGAGACATCACCAAATATTTGTTCAAATGTATGATATTTTTTATAGTTTCATGCCTTTGGAACATCATGAGTGACTTCTTCCTCCATTTCTTGACCAGATTCCATATGCAAGGAGGGTTGTTCATTTGTCTTGATAGACTCATTTTCATTCTTGATTTCTTGAGCTGTTTGTTTGCCTTTTATTGTGAAATTGATCATAACCATATTTACTAGTCATTCAAAGTCATTTCATGTCTTTTTATGAGATTTATTGAGCTTAAATGCATATTTTGATAATATTTTATGGTAACTTGGGATTAGAGGCAACTTTATGTAGAATGTACTTTGTAATGGTGAAATAGTAATTTTTCCATTGATTTTACTGAATTTAATTAAATTGGAGAATATGGATATTACAATATTTGAATTTTGCATTGTTGGTCAAAGTCAAAGGCAAGCTAGAAGAAATTGCAATCAAGGACTAAAAGAATCAGAAAATTACACAAATGGCCCAAATAGGCTTGTTGTGTAGTTTTGCCATGGCAAAGTCTCATTTTTAATGCCTCATTAATACTAGGGTTTCTATAGAGTGGAGGCCTCCAACAATTGAAGAAAATGCAGGGAACTCATCCACATTCATTCCTTTCTTCATTTTCTTCATCTTTCCATCACTTTTCTATACTTCCATAGGTGTTCTTAGTGTTTTGGAGCTTGGTGAAGCATCCCCCACAACCATGAGCATTTAGATATTACTTGCCCAGAGGAGAATTGAGAATGCCTGAGCTTGGAGCATCAATTAGGGAGTTTTCTTAATCTTTTCCATCATTTCTTTCTTGTAATCATTGTGTTTTGGTTAAATCATTTTGGTTACATTGATAGGTTGAATTACTTTACTGTAAAATTTCATATGTTAGACTAGATTATGGGATTTATGTGTTGATGTGTGTTTTGTAAGGATTATTGTTGTACTTGATTATAGAATTTTTAGGTTTGGTGTAATCCAAGATATCTTATGATTGATTGTGGTAGCTTGGTAATACTTGGTTATGTTGCTCAAGTTATTCTCACATATTTGCATTGATATCTCATTTGTGCATTAAGAAGGGAAGCTAATGTTATTGTAAGCCTTTAGGTTCAAAGTTTCATAAACAAATTAACTTACCTAGTGTTTGAATGGTATTTCAAACCACATAAGGAATTGGTTTTCACAAGAAACTTTCATTTATCTTTTAGGAAGTTAGGAAGGCCAAATCAAATCCTTAATGGGCATTTCATCATCATTTGCATTGTAATTGCACTCCTTCATTTAGCCATTTTGTTAACTCACATCTCATATAAAAAATCTCAAAAACAATTATAGATAAATTGCATTCTACCCAATTTCAAAAGAAAAAAGCAAAACCTTGATTTTTCTCTAGTTTTGCACATATTTCACATTCAAATTACCTAGGAATGGATTAGGCTTCTTGAAGTGAACATGACCTGGATTGAATCACTATAGTGCATTCTCATATCTAGTATTAGCTTTTAACACCTTAGCTATGAGGGTTCGGTCAAAGATCATCAAACTCAACTGCAATTTCTTCACAAGATACCTTTCTTAGCTCAAGAGGGTTAAACTCATCAAAATTAACATATGACTCTTCTATAGTCATAGTTCTTTTATTATATACTCCAAAGCCTTTGCTTGTACTAGAATACCCTAAGAAAATTGCTCTTGAATGTTTTTTTTTTTTGTTATTTAAGAGTCTACAAGTCAAGTTTATGTAGATTGGGGTCTAATAGATCCATTGAGAGTGAGTGAGTAATTTGAGATTTCAAAATATATCCACTATAAATCTATTATGGCTTCTCTGCCATCGACTAGTCAATAGTTCACTACTGACCCGTTAACTGTTCCTTCTTTCCCTTTCGTAATTTTCAAATTATAATCCTTAATAGTTGACACCTCACGCTTGACCAGTTGGAATCAATTTTGTATTCATTTTACATTATTCCTATCAGCTCAATATCATTTACAAAGGTTCATAAGTTGTGATAATATATGGAAAACATCTTGAACCTAAGTAATTCATACAAAAAACTTTTCTTCTTATGTTTGTTATCATCAAAACTTTGATCTTTAGCAAATAAGCTCAACAATTGAGGCTTCCTCCCTGCCTTTGTAATGCCATTTTGGTTTCAAGAGGCTAAGGACATAAGCCAAAATGACATAGGGGTGGCAAATGTTATGGACATAGTAGTTGACTAAAATGGCTAAAGGTGAATTACCTAAAAATAGGCAAGAGAATATGATAGTAGTTAATGTACTTACTGGGATGCTTGATATGCAACAAACAATGTGAAAGATGATGGACATGATGATGCAACAACAACAATAGGGTAGAGGACACCATATAGACCTTGAGCCTTAATGAGAGGCTAGACCAATTAGAGGACAACCAAATTTGCAAGGAAGGGGCATTGAGGTTTTGTTATATGAATTTATGAAACTCAAGATCCTTTATAGGTGCAGAAGCAATGGAGGGCTCATTAAACTTTCTAGATGAGGTAGGCCTGCCTTGCAAGGCACTCAAGTGTTCCTAAATTAGATCAGTAAAGTTAGTAGAATTCCAACTATTAGGAGTAGTCTAAACTTTGTTTGAAACCATGACGCAGGGAAGACCTCATGATTTGTCTCCTTTGGAACATGAGGAATTTGCACAATTATTCTTGAGGAAATTCCTCCCTCAATTAGTAAAGGACACAAAGGCTAGAGAATTTGAGGTCTTAAGACAAAGAGAAGACCTACTCATCAGGGAATATGAAGTGATATTTACTTAATTATCACAGTATGCTCCATACTTAATGAAACCTAAAAACATACGTACAAAGCGCTTTGTCCATGAGCTTTTAGATTATTTATATAGATCAATGGCCAAACCACAATATGATTCCTATGAAGATGTGGTTGATAGTGCAAAACTATTTGAAGCTAGATTCAAAGGTAGTAAAAACATGTAAGAGCATCACAAACGACAACGCATTAGAGGTGAACAAAATGGCCAATTAGGTTATGGTGGTAACTATAGTAGTAGAGAGATCATAGTGAGTCATCAAGGCTATCAAAGGAATCTTCAACAATGGCAAGGCCACAGTGGTTATTCTTTTAGCATTGTGTAGAGTAATGGTAGAGGCAATCATTTAGGTCCTTTCACCTATGCCTCACTTATTAAAAGATGCATCTTGGTATTTGTTTTGTGACTGGGAGGGTATGTTACCGATGTGGTTAGCAAGGCCACTTTAGAAAGGATTGTCCTATGCTATCTATACCACCGTTCTCTAGTCAAGCATCTGCCCTTATTATGCTACCATAATCTCTAATACCAACACTACCCTTGAGGCAAATTGGAGGACTTTTAGGTCATGGATCAAGTGGATCTCAAACTAGAGATAGAGGTTCAGGGGGTAGGAATCTAGGACATGCGAGGAAAGGACATGCTTGTGTTTTACCTATGACTTGTCAAGATGTTCAAACATCCAATGCTTTAGTTGTAGGGATACTTCCAGTTTGTTACTATGATGCACATGTTTTATTTGACTCAGGGGCTATACATTCCTTTGTGTCCCCAATTTTCATATTATGATTTGTTAAGGATGCAACACTCTTAGATACACCATTAGTTGTATCTACACTTATCAGAGATTCAGTTATCGTTGATCGTGTGTATAGGGATTGTGAAGTGTTATTGAAAGGAAATCAATTAGTTGATATAATAGTCATTAATATGATAGACTTTAATGTGATTTTAGGCATGGATAGGATTTCTTCATGCAATGCCATGCTTGAATGTCATAATAAAAAGGTGAAATTTAAGTTGCCATAGGGAAAAATTTACTTTTCAAGGAGATCAAAGCTTAATGCCTAATAATTTAATTTCGGCTATTAGTATAAGCAAGTTGTTAAGAAAAGGGTGTAAAGAATACTTGGCGATGGTTAGAGATACTCACGAGACAATAAAAACCTTAGAACATGTACCAATAGTGTGTGAGTGCCCTGATATTTTTCCAAAAAATTGTTAAGTTTACCTCAGATAAGGAAATCAAGTTTTGCATAGACTTAATTCCTAGTACCCAGCCTGTTTCAATACCCCTGTACTGTATGGCCCTTATAGAGCTTAAAGAATTAATAGATCAATTGCAAGATCTTCTTGACAAGGGATTCATACGCTGTAGTTCTTCACCATAGGGTGCTCCGATATTGTTCATGAAAAAGAAAGATCCAATGCCACGAATAGATGATTTGTTTGTCCAACTTCAAGGACCTAGTGTTTCTATAAGATTGACTTGTGATCAAGATATCATCAGTTAAAGATTAGAGAGGAACACATTCTAAAGACAACATTTAGGACTTGTTATGGGCACTACAAATTCTTAGTTATGTCATTTGGTCTTACAAGTGCTCCAACAGCTTTGATAGACTTAATGAATAAGGTCTTTAAGCCGTACTTAGACCATTTTGTGATCATCTTCATTGACAATATCCTTGGGTACTCAAAACGCAAGGAGGAACATGAGCAACACTTAAGGATGACTTTACAAACCTTAAGAGAAAATTAATTATATTTCAAGTTCTCTAATAGCAAGTTTTGGTTGGATAATATGGCTTTCTTAGGGCACACAATGTCCAAGGATGGGATCAATATAGATTTAAAGAAAGTAAAGGTAGTTTTGAATTGGTCCAGCCCACCATAGTGACCAAGATATGTAGCTTTCTTAGGTTAGCTAGTTATTATTGTAGATTTATTAATGACTTTTCCAAGCTTACTGCTCCTTTAACTAGTTTAACTAGAAAAGGTGTGAAGTTTCAATGGACAAATGCCTATGAGGAAAGTTTTCAAAAATTGAAAGAGCACTTAACTCCAAAGCTAATATTTGCTCTTCCTTCTGGGAGTGCTATGCATACAATTTACTGTGATGCCTCAAGAGTAGGATTGGGTTGTGCACTAATGAAGCATGGAAGGGTGATAGCCTATGCATTTAGGTAACTTAAAAAGCATAAATAGAATTATCCCACTCATGATTTAGAGATGGTCATAGTTATATTTGCCTTAAAGATATGGATGCACTACTTGTATGGTGAAAGCTATGAAATTTACACTAATAATAAGTGTCTTAAGTATATATTTTAACAAAAGGACTTGAACTTAAGACAAAGGAGATAGGTGGTACTCTTAAAGAACTATCATTGCAATATCTTATACCATCCAATTAAGGCTAGCGTTGTTACTTACACTTTGAGTAGGAAGTCTATAGGTAGCTTAGCTCATATAGCTAAAAACAAGATATTGATTATGAAAGAATTCCAAAAGATTATTGAAAGTGGGGTACGAATTGAGATATCAGGACTTGGCTCATTGTTAGCCCATGTATAGTTTCATTCTAGCTTGGTGGATAAAATTAAGGCAGTACAAGACCAAGACATCCAGTTAAAGAGGATTACAGAAGAAGTCAATGAAGGGAAAGTATGGGAGTTTTCACTCGATGATGAACGTATTCTAAGATGTGGCCATAGGTTGTGTACCAAATGTGGAAGATTTATAGAGGAAGGTGTTAGAGGATGCTCATCACTTTGCATACACTTTTCATCCAAGTTCTAATAAAATGTGCCATGATTTATGGGAGTTATATTGGTGGAAAGGGATGAAAAATGATGTAGCAGAGTTTGTTTTTAGATGCCTAGTGTGTCAAGAAGTGAAAGTTAAACACTAGAAACTTGTAGGCTTGCTTTAGCATATTAAGATTCCAGAATGGAAGTGGGAAATAATCATACTGGTTTTTATTATTGGTTTGCCCATGACCCTTAAAGTTATGATTCAATATGGGTAATTATAGATCAATTAATTATGACTGCACACTTTTTACCAACAATGGCTACATATAGTATTGCCTAATATGTTAAGCTCTACTTAGATGTGATAATCTCCCTTCGTGGTGTGTGTCGTAACCAACCTTTCGGCGGAATAAAATAAAAAGTGTTGTAAATTGATTCCAAAAATGAAACTTGAAAATCAATTTATTTGGAGTCGCCACCAAAATTTTTAACGGAAAACTTTGGAAAACCAATTTAAATAAAAAAGAAAAAGGCAACATGGTCTGTGAAATCAGAGATGAGTTCGGGAGTCTATTTGAGTGTGGGGAAGGTGTTAGGCACCCCACAACACCCGTCCATGAGGACGGTTACCTTAAACTAGTCAATTGAAATAGAATATGGCTTTTTAAATTATCTCAATTACCCTTTTCATCGACATGCATGCTTGTTAAACAGAAGAGACAAAACAACACGAATGAAAACAAATAGACCGATATTCACAAAGGGCAGACTTGACCTAGGATAAGAGCCTAGGGCCTACGTACCCTACGATAGGGATCAAAGTCCACGTAGTTCGACCCAAAAGGCGTATCTGTTGGTTGGTGATTTATAATTTTTGTGATGAGAACAGGAGAGTTCAAATTAAATAGATTTTTGTAAACAAAACAGGATTGGAATTTGGATTTGTGTGTTTTAATATACAGCAGCCTAAGTAATCTAGCTCTCTTGATCTCTTCATTTTTCAACCTTTTAATTTTTGTTTGTTTTTGGAATTTTAATCTTTATTTTGAAATTTAAATGAAATGATTATGGAATGAGATTTTTGGAAGTTTATATTCTATTCTATTTCTTTTGGAATTTGAAATGAAAGGAATATTTTTGAGTTTTTTTTTTAATTTATTTAATTTTTGGATTTTGGTTTTTTTTTGTTTCACTTATTTTTTTAATTTTTTATTTTTTTTTTTAAATCAGGATTGAAATTAGAACAAAATATAACAGAAAGCCATTTTTGGAATTTTTGAACGTGGCATTCTAATTCGTTAAATTTATAAAATCCTTACTTTATTTATTTTGTAAATAATTCAATTAAAATATTCGTTTTTGCATTATTATTATTTTATCTATTTATCATCATTCTTATTATTTATCTTTCAAACAAGTATGTACTAAATTTTGAGGTCTAAAGAGATTAAAATCTCACACGACCCCAAGTATTTGATGAGAACTATATTCTCACACAATAATTTTGTAAATAATGGGAAATATTTAATTAGAATGAATATTTAATTATGATTGTTTTTTCCTTTATTATTATTCTATTATTATTATTATTAGATAGAGGTATATTAATTTTAGGGAACTAAGGAAATTAGAACCTCACATATTCCCATGCAATCGAAGAGAGCCGACTCCTCACACAATAGTTTCGAAAGTAATGAAAAATATTTAATTAAAGCCAATATTTAATTATTATTCTTTTAAAACAAATGTGCTAATTTTTAAAAGATCTGAGGAGATTAAAATCTTACACGATGTCATGCAATCGAGGAGAACTGAATCCTCACACGATAATTTCATAAATAATGGAAAATATTTAATTAAATCAATATTAAATTATTATTATTTTTAAAATAAATGTGCTAATTTTTAAGAGATCTAAGGAGATTAAAATCTCACATGATCTCATGCAATCGAGGGGAACCGAATTCTCACACGATAATTTCATAAATAAGGGAAAGTATTTAATTAAGTCAATATTCAATTGTTATTATTTTTAAAACAAATGTGCTAATTTTTCAAAGATCTAAGGAGATTAAAATCTCACATGATCTCATACAATCGAGGAGAACCGAATTCTCATACGATAATTTTCATAAGTAATAGAAACCAATGTGTACCAATTTAGGGATCCAAGGAGGTTAAAACCTCACATAATCTCATACAATCGAGGAGAACAAAATTCTCACGCGATAAATTTCATAAAACTTTACCCATGGGACCAAGATTAGTCTTATATTCAAGCAAAATGAAATAATAATGATGATAATAATAAAAAAATAATAATAATAACACAAAACAATACAATCATAACAAACATGACAAAAATGAGAACAAGACAACTTCCTACTGGTTCATTTTCCTTACCTTATGTATGTTTAATCATGCATGCACCCATATATTCATGCACATACATATATATGTATATATACCCAAAAAAAAGAACCTCTTCTCACTTCATTATTTCTTTTTGCACCTTATATATATATATATATATATATATACCTAAGCACACATACATATGAGCATATATATGTATATATACACACTAATGTGCACCAATGCATTCTTTCTTGTTCTTCTTTTTTCTTGCCCATAAACATGCCGAGACACATACATATACACATTGATGCACTCCCCCTTTTGCTTTATCTCTTCTCTCTTGTTCTCATACACCGCAACACAAGATGCAGGAACATGCGTTGACAGATGCATATACATATATATATACGTTGCTGCCCCATCTCCATGCTTCCTTTTTCTTGTTCTTATACACAGAAAAACATGCAGAAACAGACATGACATACTCATATATATATATATATATATATACGTTGCTGCCCCATCTCCATGCTTCCTTTTTTTTGTTCTTATACACCGAAAAACATGCAGAAACAGACATGACATACACACACACACATATATATATATACATTGCTGCCCCATCTCCATGCTTCCTTTTTTCTATTCTTATACACCGAAAAACATGCAGAAACAGACATGACATACACATTTATATATATATATATATATACGTTGCTGCCGCATTTCCATGCTTCCTTTTTTCTGTTCTTATACACCGAAAAACATGCAGAAACAGACATAACATACACATATATATATATTGCTGCCCCATCTCCTTGCTTCCTTTTTTTTGTTCTTATACACCGAAAAACATGCAGAAACTGACGCGACATATACACGTATATATATATATATATACGTTGCTGCTCCATCTCCATGCTTCCTTTTTCTTGTTCTTATACACCGAAAAATATGCAGAAACAGACATGACATACACATATATATATATATATATGTTGCTTCCCTTCTCCTTACTTTCTTCTACTTGTTATCATACACCAAAACACACAGATGCAGAAACAAAAGCTGACAGATACATATATATATATACGCTGATGCATTCTTGCTCATTTTCTATCAAAAGCAATCTAACAACAGACAAAGATAGATAATAGCCAACCTTCTACATGCATTCATGACAGATTAGACAACAAACTAAAGACAGAAAGACCAGAAATGGGAACAGCAAACCGAGGAAACCAGGCAGACACCTTCAGCTCACTTTCTCTTTGTTTGTCTCTATTTACAGCGTTTAGAACAGAGGAAGATGTTCACAGTTTTAGCTCATCACAATCTGCTTCCAGCTCGCCACGATTCTGCACAGCTCTCTTCTCCAGTCACGGTTCTACACCTCTCTCCTCCAGCCATGGTTTTGCACCTCTCTCCTTCAGCCACGGTTTTACACCTTTCTCCTCCAGCCACGGTTCTGCACCTCTTTCCTCTAGCCACAGTTTTGCACCTCTTTCCTCCAGCCACGGTTTTATACCTCTCCTTATGCTCTAGCCAAGGTCTCTTTCTCTTATGCTCCAGCTAAGGTTTTTTTTTCTCTCCAACAATGAGCCCTCTTTTCTTTTTAGCCAACCACGAGCTCCCCTTTTTCTGCTCTCTCTAAAAAATTAGCTGCTCCACTTTCTGCTCTAGTCAACAACAAGCTCCCCTTCTTCTGCTTTCTCTGAAAAACCAGCTGCTTCACTTTCTGCTCCAGCCAACAACGAGCTCCTCTTTTTCTGCTCTCTCTCCAAAACGAGCTGCTCCACTTTTTTGCTCTCCTCTAAAGCAACAATCTCCTTTTTGTTTTTTAGCCCTCCTTGTGTCCTTTTGTTTCTTAGTAGTGTGTGTGTGTGTGCATGAGTGTATGCATGTGGGAGTGGGAGTGTATGAATGTAAGCAAGTGGGAGTGTGTGAGTGTGAGTAAGTGAGAGTGTGTGAGTGTGAGCGTGTGTGAGAGCAAGTGAGCAAGTGAGAGTGTGTGAGAGCAAGTGAGCAAGTTTGCATTTTATTTTAATTAGGTGGCCTTTTTCTCCTCTTTGTATTTGGACAAATTTGTTAACCCTATTCATTTTATTTTTTGTAAGATGATTATCATGTCTCTACTACAAACATATATTTTAAATT
Source organism: Delonix regia (assembly GCA_037074485.1). NCBI lineage: Eukaryota > Viridiplantae > Streptophyta > Magnoliopsida > Fabales > Fabaceae > Delonix > Delonix regia. Next base: position 28,247,012 of record CM073455.1, read on the forward strand.
TTTCCTTTTAATATTTTTGGCTTTTATACTTGGTTTTTTCCATATTACTTCTATTTTTTGCTATTTGCAATTTTGTTTTAATTAATTAATTTTTTAAATTTTAAATTTTATTTATTATCATTACTATAATTATTATTATTGTTAGTTTAGGTGGGGTGTTCACAGTGTGCCAGTGTCTATTATTTTTTATCCTGGGCCATAATTTACAACCAAATTTTAGAAGTCATTCTAAGAGGCCTTAGGGACTCGCTTAGATCTAAGCACTGCCTTTCATCCTCAAACTAATGGACAACAATTAGAACGTGTAATTCAAATATTGGAAGATATGCTTCTTGCATGTGTCTTGGATCTTAGTTGCTATTGGAATAAATACTTGCCTTTGATGGAGTTTGTCTACAATAATAGCTATCAATCTAGTATACATATGCCACCTTTTGAGGCATTATATGGTAGGCATTGTGGGTCGTCGATTGGTTAGTTTGAAGTAAATGAATCTAAACTTTTAGGCCTCTACTTAAAACAAAAATTTGTGACCAAGGTTAAATTAATATGAGAAAGGTTATTAGTGGTCTAGAGTAGGCAAAAAGTATACACAAATAAAAGAAGGCATGACTTGGAATTTGCAATTGGAGACCTTGTATTCTTACAAGTTTCACACATCAAAGGCGTTTTACGATTTGGAAATAAGGGAAAGTAAAATTTTTGATACATTAGGTCGTTCAAGATACTAGAGAGGGTGGGCATTGTAGCCTATCATCTGGCACTTCCATCAAATTTTTTGAATGTGCATCATGATAACTCTATGAAAGAAAATTGTCTAGAACAATATTGATAGCAGAAACACTTAAATTATAAATAAAATCTCAGTGATTGCAAAGAAATTTCATCTATAACTTGGAAAATGATCTTTGACCATTATTAAGAAAATATTTAAGCATTTTATATGATGAATTTACAGGGAAATGAACCCAAAAAAGTACTAGTAAAGAAGAGAGGAAAAATGAAAAACAAGAAGATTCTAGTGCTCTAGCATGAGAAATCTAGTGCTCGGGCATCAATTCCAGAGACTTAGTACCCAAGCATTAAATATCCCGCACTTGGGCACTAAATATGTGCTTTGAAATTTTATTGTTTTGAATAGAAGTGCCCAGGTGCTAGTTTTCTAGAAAAATAGTGCCCAAGCACTAGAATACCATTACCTAGGCTTTAAAACTTGGGAGTTGGCACTCAAGTGCCATGCTTGTCAGAAAGATGGTGCCCAAGCTCTAGTATCTTAGTGCTTAGCACTAAAACCAAAGACTTGGCGCCCAGGTGCCATATGGGCCTCGCTCAGGTGCGCCATTAGAAAACCTAATTTGCTTTAATGATTAAAGACTCATACTCGACCCATACTCCACTTTTAGGTTTATGAGGCCTATATATAGGGTCCTAAGGGCAAGCAACAAAGCACATAAGCAAGGGATGAGAAGGAAACACTTGAAAAGCTTTTTAATTTGAGAGTTGCTGTGAAGAGGGTTTGTTTTAGAGTGAAGGCTTTGTATAGAGATTTTTCCCTTTTGAACACCTCCCTCTCCTCCTTATAATGTACTAATGCCTATAAGAGGCTAAGTAGTTTTATCTACGATTTTGACTTAACCCTTTGTGGGGCTACTTTTGTATGACAGTATTTTTTGATTGATATTATGAATTTAGTTTACTTATTTTCATTCTGCCTTTAATGCTTTTTAGAGGTTGACCACCTTAGAATTAAACTGGCATTTAGGCTAACTCGACAAAGAAACTTTAAATGAAGAACTGAATGATGATAATCTCTGTTTGAATGCTGAAAAAGTAGTAAGTATTCCAATTAGCAGTCAAGACGATATTAATTGATTGTCTTACATAACCAAGATTAAGGGAGCACTTTGTATAAACTATCTTCGCCGCTGGCCTTCATAGAAATATAGGGAGTTGGGGGAAGCATTTTGGTTTATGATGATTTGACATAACTTTAAAAAAAGTTGAATCCCTAGGTTAGTAATTTAATTCAAAACTTAGGAAAGAAGTAACTGTAAACTTAGGAAAGAAGTAACTGTCAATACAAAATAACTATACAATGAGGGGAAGTCAAAGTACTAGATCCATTTAATTGATTTTTTACTCAATTTTGTATTGTTGTCTAGTTATTCAATCATTTATTCAATCTATTTGCTTGAATTCAAAACATAATGTAGTATGAGGCCAGAATTATAGCCAAGCCCTCGTGGGAACAATATTTTACTCTTTGTTATTTATCACAATTGCGTGCACTTGCATGTATAGATATCAACAAACACATCCTGTCTTCCATGCATTAATGCTCTAAAAATAACTACCTAATCCTTCTCATGTCCTTCAACCATAATCAATAGAATTAGAATAGCAACTCTCCTATGTAAAGCAACCTATTGCCATAGCCGATAGACAAGTCAAGAGACTAAGGAACAATGACATAGCTTCAATCAAAGTGGTGTTACAAAATCATACAGGTGAAGAAACAAGTACTCCCATCTCTTTGTTTCTAGTGGTAAGTAGCCTCTCTAAAATTTGAAGACCAAATTTTTTTAAAGGGGGTGAGAATGTAATAACCCAAAAATATCTATGTATAGATATTAAGAATAACTTTAGAAAAATAAAATAAATTTTATGGACAAAAATGACAGGTGAAAATAGTATTTTGGGTACAAATTATAATTTTAACTTTTTTATGAACTAAAATGAAATGAAAAATATTTTAAAAGATTCAAAACATAATTTTAACCATTGCAAAGTAACTTGCATAGTAAATAATGACAAAAACGTGTGGTTATAGTGCAAATTTCGGCAAAAACATGTGGTTTCTATTTGCACAGTGCCAAATTGTAACATGCATAGTAACTTGAAATTTTCTATAAATAGCATGAACATTTCTTAATTTTCTCATTGAAACTAGAAAGACAGGTCATGGAATGAGCATTCATATTTGTGTGAAAGGTAGTTTTGCAAAATTCTCTTTAATCTGAGTTGTGTTATAAGAATAGGGGATCTCTACTGTTGATCCCTATTAGTGATTGTATAATTAGCTAAGTAACACATTTCATTTTATCAAACGTCTTAATTTTCATGTACAACTTTAAATTTCTTTATTTTCATATGGATTATATATATATATACTCTAAACTAGTATTTTAAGAGTATTGATCTATTTTATGCAACAAAATTCTACATATTATGCACATAATGGTGGTGGAATCCCATTTAATAGATTGAGTAGAATTAAGACACTGAAATGAAATTTAATAGTACATTTATGGAGCCTTATGGACTTTGTACAAATAAGACTATGGTAGACTGTGCCACCTAAATGACTAATTTAAATTTAATAAGTTCCTTAGCAAAGCAATTCATCCCATAACTCCTAAGATTTATGGTAGGATTATACTGCCTAAATGGTCACTCGAACGTGGGGTTACTATATTTTTCATACTAGGATCATTTTGAGAATGAAACATATTAAAGGTTCCTAGATCAATCTAGACTTAGAAAAGCAAAAACTAAATATATAGTAAATTTTATAACATAAAAGGGGATTCCAAACTATCAAGTGTATCATAAATATTATATATAGGATTTATGATTTTCATATCTGACAATTAAGGTATAGATACAAATGATCTGCAGGTTCACAAGTGATATGAATACAAGTTCTATTTTAATCCTTTATATTATTGTCACTTTATTCTTAATCACTCTTTATTTTATCTTATCTTTAGATTATTTTTATTTAAATAAATTTATGGCAAGAAATATGTTCAAATAAAATTATTATTTATATATCCTATTCACACTATTCAATGGATTTTAAATGGATGTATGGGAATTCATGTAAGAACCCTTCAACTGTTAGCAAGGGTAACAACCTTTAGCACCTTGTTGAAATGAATTATTAAGACATATTTAGTAAAGGAATACAGGTATGAATTATTGAGACATATCTAGTGAAGGATTATGTAAATAAGATATTAAGATGTTGTAGGATCAAGCGTTTGCCATTTGGCCAAAGTTATAGTAGTTAGTCAGGGTGCAACTCTATTTCCTTAACAACAACCTAAAATAAGTGCCACGTTTTGACTGTGACTTGGCCCTACACTTGGGCCTCTACCACAAGACAATTGTTGCCACACATATGGGCTAACAATCTCCCCCTAAGCAATTGCCCTGTTGGGAATCGAACACGTGACCTTGGCTCTGATACCAATTGAAGGATCAAGCGCTTACCACTAGGCTAAGAGCTATAGTTATTGGTCAGACACAATTCTATTTCCTAAACAATGACCTAGAACAAGCGCCGCATTTTGACTATGACTTGAGTCCACACCTAGGCCTTCGCCACCAGCCAATTGTTGCCACACACCTTGGCTAAAAGATGTATCCAGTAAAGGGATATAGATATGAGATATTCATACGTATTCAGTGAAGGGATACAAATATAAATTATTAAGACATAACTGGTATAGAAATACAAATACAAGAAATTGAGATGTATCTTGTAAAGGGATACAATATGAATAATTGAAACATATCAGGTAAAGGGATATGAGTATGATGGTATTGGTTCTTTCTTTGGTACATGCTTCATATAAAATTTAAGGTTTAGAAATAATATTCTTATTTTATCAAAACTTGTTGTTATTTAAAATTTCTAAAGTCTTTATTATTTTCCCTTTTTACTTGCTTTGTTATTTATTCACTCACTAAGTTAGTAGTAGACTTACACATCTCTCTTTAATATTTTTCATATCAATAAGTGCTAGTAAAGTTGATATGCACATTTTCTTATTGTTAAGGCTTTTTGGTATGTTATTCAGTGTTAATAACATTGTATGTCAGATTCCAAGTTGGTGGTTACGAGATGTTTGTTTGTTTGGGATTTTATTAAGTATTGTCAGCCTTATGTGGGCTATTTTCTTATTATACGAAATAAATATTGTGAGATATTATTAAGTTTATTAGTTTAATATCATTATAAAATTGTTGAATTATATTTCAAAGTGTATCTAATATGTATCATAGATACTTTTTGAAAATGAAAAAAAATATTATTTTAGGTTGGCTAAGCTAAGTTGATTTAGTCTATACGCCGGTCATAACCAATGAATTTGGGTTGTGACAAAAATAATTTTATAACAAATCAAATTAAGAAAGACTTTATTTTATTTTTATTGTAGTCGTTAACTGGAGCAAAAGAAGTTACTTCAACAAGTTAATGCATCAATACATCACAGGTCAAGTCAAACAACAAAAAAGTGCTTTTATAATATGCTTGAAAGATACATCTTTTAACACTGCCTTTAAATTGAAAGAAGTGCTGCTTTCAATAGAAATGCGTAGATTAGCCAGATGGCCCACCTTTGTGATTGGGATACTAATCCCACTGTATGATCACGGTCACCAACAGGTACTATTGAGTAAAGAAATTAACATTGACATTTTTTAATAAAATATGAAATATTTTTTGTTAATTAAAAGTTAAAACAATTTATATCTTATTTTCATGTTATCCAACTCTAATAAAAATATTTATGCTCTCTTTTTATATGATAAGTCTAATCAACATAGGCTCAGCGAATTAAGTACCTAAAATTATATGTACAAGGTTTAGAATGAAGAGCAAACCAGAATTTCTATTAAAGACAACAAAAATCCCTTGTCCACTAAGCATCAACACATTAATGACATAGGAGCAGAATCTCCAAGCAATTGGCAACAAAAGATTTAATGAACCTTATGAGTAACTTAGGGAATAGCACTTATGAGGAATAGGAAAACTAATGAATTTCTAAATGTGAGTAACTTATTCGGAAGAATAAAGGAAATAAGGATAAATGAATGATTTATGAAACTATTTTAGTAAGCTTCATATAATAAATATAGAGCAAGACATATAAACCAAATGCATCTTGACTTAGGGAATAAAAGAGATGGGCATTTGAGAGTAAGATACTAACACTAACTGCAAAGCCCATAGTTATCTAATAGGTGATAGGTGGTAATAGTGATGGAAGGGAAAGTGGACATGTATTGTGAATAATTAATCATTCATCTCATATTGTTTACAAGGAACACCTTTAGCATCATCAGGAGATTTGAAAATGGAGTTGTTATTCTTTTTAGAACAAAAACAAAGGATGATACCTTAAGGGAATAGATTTCATTAATGACATTATAACAATTTTAACAAAAACACAAAGAACATAGATTAATTTTCATTTAAACAGGTTTTTCTTACCATTTTTCTATTATCAAAACTTGTTTTTGTGAATAATCTAGCAAAAATTGTTCAAAAAGCACCAAAAAAAAAAAAAAAATCAAATAGGGCCATAACTTCTAACACTCTTATTTTCCTATACACGTTAGTCCCTCAAAGTTGGTAACTCATCACATGTTAATTTTATGTTGAGCCCAAATCTATAATTACTCTGTTTCATGGGACTAAATACACACGTGTAAAGACTTAAAAATAGGAGGCAAATTATACCTGAACTATGGTACAATCGAGGGAAGCATAAACTCCATCACAGAGTGAACTGGAGTGTGGGTCCCAGCCATTCCCAAACTACTAGCAGTAAGCTACACTAGAATGACATTTTGCAGAAGCAAGGACCAAGTAGTCTTATGAATTAGTAATAACTGCAGAAGCAAGAGAATGGGAAGGGAAAACTAATTCATGATGATTTATAGCAGCAGATGCATAACTCTTCCCTTTTTAGTCTCCCCTTGTGGACAATTGAAGGCAATAATTAAATTAGAAGATTTCAAGGTAGACAACATATAAACATAGTATATAGTTACGGAGGTGGGCCGTGGGACCAACAACAAAAAAATTAAAAAGAAAACAACAAGCACCCTCCAACCCCATTTTAATTAACACAGAAAAACTAACGTATAGCTTAAATATCGCAAAGTGTTAAAGTTTATAATTATATTATCGATATGCTTTTAGTTAACAACCAAAGCTTTTGAGTCGACCGATCTTGACATAAATGATATTGAAAAGATATAAATTATGTAATTTGATAAACTAAGAGGATCATTGGCAACTGGATGATGTTTTGCTAAAACTTAGGTAGTTCCATCAGGGATTCAATTATACATTCATGCTCATATCTTTTTATTTTCTAATGCAAAAGATTAAGCATTTAACAATGCTTAGCCACAAAAAACGTGACACATTAACATTTTAGTATCTACAACAAATACTCATTATCATTTGTGAATCAGATAAACAAATGGTAAGAGACAAGTAGTGCCAACTACAAGAGAGCAAAAATTGGCGTAATCCACTGTAAAATATACATGTTAAAGAGCACTTGATAGACCTATAGCCATAGACCAGACCTCATCAATATTTTTCACAATCAAGAGAAAATCCTTGCCACTTCATATTGTGTCCAATCTTTACCAGCTAAAGGCATGAACTGTCCCAAAACGTCAGACCTAAAAGGACAACAAAATTTATTATTTTGATTATGATTCTCAAACCATAGTCTTTTACTGCCTTTGTAGCTTTTTCTTGTCTCAATACGACTCCATTAGTAAATGCCTGTCTAGTATAAACATCAAATGAAATCATTGACATCATTCGTTTGGAAATTCATGTAATGGAATACTCATGAAAGACGCTGGAAACTGTTATGGGTAAGTGCTACCACTGAAAACCACCAAGAGTTATGTTCACGTGACAACGAAAAAATGGTGACCATTCTAATCAAGACTCAGATGCAATACCAATTTACTTTACCCTATTTCTTTGTGGGGAGTGGATCTAGCTCATAAAAAACTTCCAACTTCAATTCCAGATTTGTTAACTTCCAGCTTGCTATCAAAATAATTCAAATAAAAGGAATATATACGTGAATAAAAATTTAAGTAAATTGAATTCTTATCCTATCAAAATTTTGTATGTGATTGAATTTTTAACCTCCAGCCATAATGAATAATATAGTTTGATGATCAAAAATAAAATATTATTGTCATAACATTTATTGAAATAACTAATGACAAATCCTAATAATACTTAAACTGTAATTTTAAATATTAGATATTAAAATAATGATAAATATATACTTCTATGTCTCTTGAATTTTAGTTTACTCCGTTATACTTTTATAAAATTTAATCAACTTTGAAAGATAACCCTAAATTCAAAAATACATTGAAATCAAAATTTAATATGTACTAACCTATGAAGAAAAGAGAATGATTTCAAATCTATATTTAATTTTAAAGATATACTAGACTTTCAGAGCAGTATACATCAGTTGAAAGTAAGCAAAACTTTTATGTCACTACCAGAAAAATGTCAAATAAAAATAAAATTTAGGGAACAAAAATTATCCATCTCAAATAAGGACAGAAATAGACACTAATTTAAATGTAATAGCTCTAATTAATTATTATTTATTATTGAGACAGAATCACAAATGAATATTGGCCGTCTCTAATGTAAGTGGTATCTAGTCCCTGTCAAATTATCAATTATATAAATAATTATTACTTTTAAAATTAGATACGAAATTATTCCGTATCCGTTTATTTTATTTATTTTTAAATATTATATTAATATCATACACTAAATTGTTCCATGTCTAAACTTGGCGCCCTTTTTTCCCCTTTCACTCAACCATGTTCTCCAAACGTGCCTCTTGCCCACTTTTCTAGAATTTTCTCATTCGCTAAACCAACTCGCACATCCCATTCACCTGTTCTGAATACCTTGTCTGCACTTAAATTCTTTACGGACACTTCGATTCCACGGTGTTTGGTTGCTTGATTTTAGATGCTAGGATTTTGTGGTGCTTAGTTGCTTGATTTTTTATGCTGGATTCATTAGGGATAGACGGCATTGTCGGACACCACAAGCTTTGTAGGTTTCATATTTCTCATTTCTCTTTGATTGTCACACCCCAACTCTCGGAGTGTAATCGGCACAGATAACGAGACTAGCTTGTCTCTGTAAGCCTAACAAGTTGATTCCTTAATCAAATTGAAAATCATACATCATGGAAATTCATTACTAAGCATATTCACATTCATATATAATTTATAGAAATTTTGGCAGAGTATCTTCTATAATTGAGATCTCCTAAATTGTTACAAATATCTACCAAAACAATAATATCCATAAAAGGGAGTTCAGCTCTCTATTCAATCCAAATACAACTACAATATAGTAGGGGAGTAGGAAATCAACTTGTGGTCATACATATTCATTTACAATTATTTACATTTTTAACCAGATACATTGTTACAAAATACAAAACCCCAACAAAATAGGGAAATTACATCATCAACAATACCAATAGGGCTCCTCTAACCCTCTTGGTCAACAAATTGCTCTAGATGACTGCCTAAAATTAAGTAACATCTAAACGGGTAGCATTCCAATAATAAATCAATAATACCTTTTAAACCAATCAGTTTTCAATAAATCATGATTTAAACCTTTAACAATCTAAGCCATAAATTTGCGATAAAACAATAACAGCCTTGGATTCATTCCATGGAAATTAAATTAGTCAAGGGTACATAGCCCTTGGAAATCACATTTTAACGATCAAGGATCCATAACCCTTGGAGAATCTTCCTCATCGGTCAAGGGTACTTAGCCCTTGTATATTTTTATCAAATGGTCAAGGGAACTCAGGCCTTGGGTTTTTATTAAAAGACGTGTAAAAACCTTCCTTTTTATTCAAAATATAGTTAGCTAAGAACCTAGATTCAAAGGAGGACTATCAAAGACATCAAGTATCAATCATGGACTTATGGCCCATGTAGTTTAATTATTTGTCGAGAGCACACAGCATCTCAGGGTAAATCACTATTGGTCAAGGGTATGTATCCCTTGGGTTATTCATTATCAGTCAGAAGCTTGTGCTAAAACATCCATCTTGTAGTGTCCTCCCTAAATCTAAGGAACTTGCATACATGAGTTTTCCTTTTTCAATATCAATGATGTCAGAATAAAACTTTTGCGTTCTCTAGTAAAATAATACCCTTTTCTTCCAATCCTCTCTTTTTATAGTTTTTGCATGGACATCACATGCCAATCATAAATCATAATGCATGTGAAAGACTAACAAGTCTAACAAATTATGCTATCATATAACAATAAAATGGTAATCATATAGTTGGAAGTGCTACCGCTTCCTTGGTAGATGACAAAATCTAAAATAACCTTGTCTTCTTGCTATTATTTATTTGTTTATCTGTTTATCTTTGAACGAATATATGCTAATTTTTGGGTTCTATGGAGATTAAAATCTCACACGAGCCCAGGAAGTTGAGGAGAGAAAAGTATTCTCACACAATTCATTTTGTATAAATATTTAATCAAAGTTAATATTTAATTATTGTCCTTTTTTTTTGTGTATTATTATTATTATCAGTAATATTATTATTATTTCTGAATTAATTATAGGGATTTAAGGAGATTAGAACCTCACATAATCCCACGCAATCGAGGAGAACGATATTCTCACACGATAATTTCGTAAATAATGGGAAACAGTATATTAAAGCAAGCATTTTGATTATGATTATTATTATGATTTAATCAAAATTAATATTTAATTATCATTCATTTATTTTCCACCATTCACCCATTAATATTTCATTAATATTATTGTTACTTTTCCATTATTCAATTCATTGTAGGGATTTAAGGAGATTAATATCTCACGTAATCCCGGTAATCGAGGAGAACAAAATTCTCACACGATAATTTTATCCATCATGGCAATATTTATTAATTATCATTCAATTATTTTTCACCATTCCTTCATTAATATTTCATTAATATTATTGTTGCTTTTCAATTATTCAATTCATTGTAGGGATTTAAGGAGATTAATATCTCACATAATCCCCGGTAATCAAGGAGAACAAAATTCTCACACGATAATTTTATCCATCATGGCAATATTTATTAATTATCATTCAATTATTTTTCACCATTCCTTCATTAATATTTCATTAATATTAATTGTCATTCCTTTATTTTTTCACCATTTATTCATTAATGTTTCAATAATATTATTATCACTTTTCCAATATTCAACTAGTTGTAAGGATTTAAGGAGATTAACATCTCACATAACCCCCGGTAATCGAGGAGAATAAAATTCTCACACGATAATTTTATCCATCATGACAATATTCATTAATTATCATTCAATTATTTTTCACCATTACTTCATTAATATTATTGTTGCCTTCCAATTATTTAATTAATTGCAAGGATTTAAGGAGATTAAAAACTCACATAATCCCCGGCAATCAAGAACAACAAAATTCTCACATGCTAATTTTATATGTAATAGCAATAATTAATCAAAGTTAATGTTTAAACAATGGTGATAACCAAAATTAAAACAAGTTTAAGCAAATGAACAATAGCACCTCATATTAGAACGCGTGAACAGTGCACATGCATGAGATTGTCTTGAAGGAATTCGAATGAACAATGACATGCATGCAGAAATCTCAGCAGTGGCAAACCGTGCAGCCATACCTGTGCGTTTTCAGCTTCTCCCTTGTGCTCCAATGAAGAATGACCTTCTCTTCCTCACTCACCTATGGTAGATGGACCTCCAACAGCCCCAAAGTAGCTGGTCTCGACTGGAAGTGCAGAAATGGCAGACAGCTTTGTTGGACAGCTTCGTTGGAGTTTCTGGTTAGCTTCAGCGCAGGAAACTCTACAAAACGTGTCTCTGCTTCTCTGCTGGAAGGTGGAGGCTGAAAGCTTCCCTTCTTCTCCACACTTCCTCTTCTTCCTTGTGCTCCCTAAGTTCTCCTCTGTTTACCTCTGTTTTTTTAGCTCAAAACAGAGTTTTTTCTCCTCCATGGTTCAGCTTCTATCCCTCCCTTTGTTGCCACTTTGTTTTGCATTCAGACTTCCTTGTTTCTGCTCATCATTTTGGCATCCAACTCTCCATTTTTTGCTCCTTGGATGGTCTGAACTTCAGCTCCTTTTCACTCCACAATTTGGGACGTTTCTCCACAGTTTTCTGCATGTTTTCTGCACCAGTTTTCTGCACCGTTCAGCTCTCGGTTTCACTCAGTTTCTAGTTCGTTTCCTCTTCTATTTTTTCCCTCACGTGGCTACCTTGTTTTCTGGTTTCGTTCAGCGTTTGTTTTTCTTCCTCACGTTGCTGGTTTCATTTTCTTGTTTCGTTCAACATTGCTTCCTCTCGGTTTACGTGGCTCTCCCTTTTTCTCTTCAGCTCTTCTTCCCTTCTCGGTCACGTGGTTCACTCTCCCTTTCAGCGTGGTTTTTTCCTTCTCTTTCCTTCCTCTCTTCTCTTCTCCAGCTCTCCTTTTTCTTCTCAGCCGAGGCCTCCTTTATACTCCAGCATTTGTCTTCCTTTCTCTCGGTTTGCTTGCTCTCCTTTATACTCCAACGCCACCTCCCTTTTTCTGCCATGTTGCTCCCTTTTCTCCTTACTTTTTCTGCAACTTCCAGCCACCATTTTGCTGCTCACAGTCCCCTCCTTTTTCTGCCATCTCTAGCCACACCACACTCTCCTTTCTCTGCACCAGCCACTCCACTTTCTGCCTCCTCTGCAGAACTAACTCCCACTTGCTTTTTTGTCCCCCTTGTCCTCTTGTGCATGTGTGTGCATGAGTGTATGCATGTGGTGAGTGTGTGTGTCCGTGGGTGAAAGTGTGAGAGTGTGAGTGTGAGTGTGTGAGGAGGTATGTCCGTGAGTGAGAGTGTGAGTGTGTGAGAGTGATGTGTGTCATGTGTGTGAGGGCAAGTGAGCATATGGGAGCAAATGAGCATGTGAGAGTGTGAGTGTGAGTGTGAGTGTGTGAGGAGGTGTGTCCATGGGTGAGAGTGTAAGTGTGTGAGAGTGATGTGTGTCATGTGTGTGAGGGCAAGTGAGCATGTGGGAGCAAGTGAGCATGTGAGAGTGTGTGAGTGTGAGCAAGTGAGAGTGTTTTGCAATTCCATTTCAAGTATGTGGCCTTGTTCATTTTATTTCTTTGGAAGATGATTGCCATGTCTCTTCTTCAAACACATATCTTGAATTTTCCTTTTTATTATTTTTGGTTCTTATATTTGGTTTTTTTCCATATTACTTCTATTTTGTTTGTCTTTTGCAATTTTGTTTTGATTAATTGTTATTATTATTTTTTTAGAATTTTTCTAATTCTATTTATTATTATTACCATGATTATTATTATTGTTAATTCGGGTGGGGTGTTCACAGGTTAGAATATAGTTTTATACAGAATCTTAATCTCACCACTAAAATTTATATGGTCATATTTTTTTTCATTTGAACTCCATTTTAAGTGAATAACTCTCATTGGAAAGATCTTTAAGTCTAGGTTCTATTGAAATAAGTTTTATAGCAAAATCCCATATGGTTTGTGAGATATGCATAAAATAATGACAAAAGGTAAAAAATGATTTTAAGTACAATCAACATCTCACCATCTTTTATGTCTAGACTTTTATTTTAAGTAACAAAATATCTTGAGCAAATCAATCTAAATCATTGAGTTTCATAAACCAATACTTAGTCAATGATAATTATACCTATTCAATCCATTGGCTATCTTGATGCATTCATGCTTTAAATCCTTAACTTCTTTATTACTTAGAGCATCTTTGCTTCTTGTTATCTTTGAGTGAAGCATAATATTAATATTTCATTCTTTTCACATCAATGCCCACTCTTCTTTCTTTGGACCATCCTACACATATTAGATATTTAACTTGCAAACCAAAAAGTTAGTCCAAATGGTTAATCAATTAAGCACATATTTATAATTCTTATTTTTCATGTATTTGTCATCATTAAAACAATCTCAACATGAATTGGCCAAATTAGTAAGAAAAAGTAAGCTTGAAACTCAGGAAGCTAATCTCTATCCTTAAAACTCACATTTTATTACACTGATTATTTGTTTGATGGCAATTATGTTAGGATTGTTTAATGGCAATTGTACTTTGGACTACTTTATGATTAGCTACACCATAATTGTTTAATGGCAATTAGTTTGTAATTGTTTGATGGCAGTTACATTATGATGGGACTATTTGGTATGTCTATTCATAGACCACTATGTTGGTATGGGATAGCATTGGGGTTACTGATCATGTAAAGTGCCTTTATGATTGTTGAAGCAATCTTGTATGTAGCATGGACTATGTGTTGTCCTTGTTGATAAATTGTGAGTTTTAAGCCTGGAATTTTATGTTTCGAACTATGATTTGCTACTTAAATATTCATCTCTCTTATATTTTGTATCTAATAAAAATTTCATGTGCACAAGATGCTTCACAAGATGTAGGACCACAAGTTTAAGAAGTTTTAGTGATGCGTCAGTTACATATGTGTTATTTTGTGATGTATTATCATAATTGTTGACTATTATGTTAAGAAGTCATGTATATTTATCTAGTAAATAGAAATTAGAATGAATGTATCTTTTCTTGTAAATTGTTTAGTAAATGTTTATAGCTAGATATAATACCAAACAACTTTGGATTGTTCTAAAATATGGTATAGAGTCTTTAGATGTGTTAAAATTAAGAATATTTAGAATTAATTTTGTTTAGCCAATCAAATCAAAGTAGTATAAGCCTAGAGAAGAAGGACTAAATTGCACTATTTTGAGTTTGGGTTAACATATGTAGGATTTTTTTTTAGGTTCAACCTTTCTTCAATGAGGTCTAGATGCAAAAGTTTAATTATAGAGCTTTAGTGTTTTGGACTATGTATTTTCTATTATAAATCCTTAATAGCTCTTGATATATCAATGAATTGGGTGAAGTATTTTCGAGGTGTTACAACGTGCCCCTATACACCTAGGATTTATTATTATTATTATTATTATTATTATTTTAAATGCTTTGACCATACTTACACTGCCATCTAAAGTTCCAAATTGTATTATAAATTACTTAGAAATATGCCTTATTACATTACTAGGTGCCTATTGGATCAATAACCCACTTGGGCAACTTGGTTTTATTTTGGTTCTCCACTTTCTAGCTATAATTTCATCTAGGTCATGAAGAAATATTTATTCACCTAAGTCTATAGAGTACAAATACGGTGAGGAGGAACTGACACTTTATGGTCTTGGCCACAGAGGATATATTTAAACTTGAAATTTTTACAAACTATTTAAGAAATTCATATAAGAATGCTTACGTTTTCTTTTGCCTAACTTTTCACTACTTGAATCCACCAACTCCTTCACTACATCTAGGTCAAAGTGCACTAGAGGAGAAAATAATTTGATCATTAGACAACTCTAATTGGGCTCTACAACTTTTCCTTCTACCATGAGTCCAAAAGTGAGGAAATTACCTTGAAAAATCCACTTTTATATTTCTATCTCTTCTTCCATTTTCTCCACCATTTTGCACCTTATTTTCCTTTGGTCATATAAATAATGAAGAAGATGATGAGCTATCCCTTCTTCTCTCATTTGATAGAAAAGGTAGTTGGTTATGTGGAAAAATCTAATGGGAAAAATGATTTGGTGAAAATTAACATTTTAACCTTTCATTACACTTTTTATTTCCTTCGTAAGTATTTTCTAAACCAAAATTGTATAAGATTTCCTAATCATGGTTTTTGGATCCTTTGATAATTCTAAATAGAATTTTTAACATGTCTTTATAACTTTGAAAAATTACACTATTATCACTTTTTATACCAAATCTTTTCAATTAGGTCCTTTTGTCTTTTCAATTTGGTCCTTCCCCTTATGATTGGTTTAATTATCATCTTAACTAGGTAAATTTGTACCTATTACTAAATTAGAGTTATTATTTGGGATGTTACAACTAGCCTAACTTAACACTTAGAACTTAAAAATATTAAAAGTCACTCAGTTTAGCATCAAGTCTCAACCATCCATTCTCCATCCTCCTTAACTCAACATTAGTTCTCCATATTCAAATAGTTCAACTAATCATTCCATTTTGGTAAAGTTGTAATCCTAAATCATGCCTAGTTAAGCTTAATAATTGGGATTGGGTATGGGGAGTTAAACCATAATTATACCTTGGCTATAAATTTTCATCTTACTTTTCAATTAAAGACAAAGTGACATAAATGAAAGAATTGGGTTGTTACTGATATTGTTTGCCAATAATATATTGCCCAAATTCGCTTATGCATTTTAACAGGCTGAAAGAGAAGCAAACCCTTTAAGGAACTTAGTAGCAATAATTGAGTTCTTTGATTTATGCCAAGATCTCATGAGAGAATAAAGGAAGATAATGAGGCATTTGATGATTTCTTGTTCTTGTCATATGATGTGATCAAGTGATGTACAAAACATTTAGGTTAGGAAAAATACTTCTCTTTCTTTGAGTACATGTGAATCAATGGCATGTGTAAATTAGACCTAAACAAGAGAATATTTATTGTTTGTTTGTATTAGTGTTAACTTTAACTCACCAAGTGTTTAAAAAAGTTCCCTTAGAGAATTAAAGGGATCTCGGGGTTCCATAACAACTTTGCCAAATGATGTAATAAAAAATATCTTAAATATTTGTTTTTATTACAAAGTATATCTTTCTATGTTTAATTGTAGGTTGAAGCAATCATTGCTTCCCAAAGGAACTTTTCTAATTCTCTAACTTGTCTATATAACACTTGTGCTTCCAAAGCTTGAACATCACTAACATTGACACATTTGATTGTAGGTGTCATGGCATCGAAGAAAAAGTAGTGAAAAGAATCAAGCCAGCCAATGGATGATGCTCGCTTTGCCTCTTATAATGCAATACATTGGTTTTAAACCATAATCATGAACAAAAGGCCAATTAAAGAGGATGGAATCAGGGTAGATGGTGATATTGACACACCCATCAGAGATGTGAAATGATGATGAGGCCGGGAGCAATTTTGTAGACAGCCTACAAGGGTATTCCTCCTAGTGGTGAGAGAGTTCAATGCAAACTTCCTTGATCACACTCATTTTGACGTGCCAGTATGGGGAAAGAAGGTGCTAGTTAGGGGTGATGAGATCAACAAACTCTTTGGCCTACTAAATATTGATCATGACGGGTACTCTCAAGTCTATGCAATGGACCCCCAATGGGTGATTAAAAGGAAGAAGCGCATGTGATTTAGTGCTAGCCCATTGACCCCATAAAGACAACTTTGGTTCAAATTCACCACTTTAAGGATCTCCCCCACCTAGAAAATTAGTGAAATCACCATTGATTGAGCCATCCTTCTATATGCCATAATGATCAGTTGATCATTTGACATGGGGCCTATATCTTTTGAGGCATGATATAATTGTCCATTAACATCAAGGACAACTTATGGTATCTCTCTATAATAATAGACATGAGCAAGAACACAGGGGTAAAGTTGGAGCAAGGTGAAGAGGTACTAATGGCTGGCACTGAGCTGAACGATTTTAGCCTTCAAAATAGGAGATGCTAGCATGGGAGGAGACTTGCAGCCCCTGACCTATCATGGCATACCATAGGAGTAAGAATGGCAAAACAGAAGCATTTAAACAAGTATCAAATTTAGTGCAATCTGGCCATAGATAAGTTCCTCTGAGCTATGGCTACCTTTCACTATATGCCACCTAACATTATGCCTGCATGGCCTATGTCACCACCATAGTTCTAACATCTGGTAGGGCAATCATCTAGCACTTATGCAAGCACAAACATGGAAGATGAAAACTCAGGCAAGGAAGATTTGGAGGAAATAAAAGATAATGATGAGCTAGACCTCTAGACGAACGCAAAACTATTAGTAGTTTTTATTTTTATTGTATGAAACCCTTTTTTAGAATTATGATGCATTCGACAGTGAGGGCATTGCATTGACTAGGCCCGGAGAGTTATAAATGGAACTCATATGAATATTGAAATAGTTACATTGATAATTGATAAAATTTGTAGTTTCATTATCTATTTTTACAAGAATAGCATTCAATATCTAACAATATTGAATGCACTATTAAAGTATAACAAAAAGGAGGAGATTGAGGGATATGGGGCAATCGCCTTTTATTATTCATGTCAAGATGAAAATAAGTGCTAGAAATAACTTAGAACAAAATGCATGACATAGAGTTTACTTGTTTTAAAGATAAGTTAGAACAATTGAATGCATACATTTTTATTTGTCTCCTTGAACTGCAATCAAAAACTTAATTGATCATCACTTGAGGTACAATTTTGACACATTGTTAGGAAAAGGATTTGGGCATTCTTTGAACTGATTCATTTATCCAACCAGAAATTCTCTTTCCCTAGATACCCTTGTTGAGCCTTAACTAATTGATGTTTTTCACAACCATCCACCTAGCCACACAATTTACCCTCCAATTATGCCTTCCTTATCATAGAGACATAATAGGGTCTGATGGTGATTGCTTAATGTTATAGCAAGCCTCATAAGAATTGAAGAAAATTTAAGAGCAACCAATGAATGCTATACAAGAGTATTGCTAAGAAAGTATATATAAGTTTAGGGAAGAGTGATGTTAGAATGCCCTTTAGTAAAGGAATGACTTAAAAAAGAATTTGACATTACCATCTTTAGAATGCCTACTAGGATATGGACTAAGCTTACAAAAATCCTCCTAATATAACCCTGCCTAAACCTGACATTACAAGCTCATAAAGACCTAAGGTAATGCAAAGAGTAAAGTGAAAATTAAGCCTATGGAGTAAAGCTTCAAAAGAGGATAAAATATTAATGGGTACTTTTGAAAGGAATGAAAAATCTAGAAGTAAGAAGAATCTATAGATTGCATTATATCTAAGAATTTAACAAGTACTTTGACACAATAATCAAGATTAGTGTAGTTTAAAGCCTCTTAATAATCAAACCAACTCTCATTTGTTGTATTAGAATAGTGATGAGAAACATTGTTTGGAATTGTTTGCTCAAGGACTAGCAAACCCTTAAGTCTAATAGTAGGAGATAACTCTCCAAGGCAAAGCTTTTAAGGAAACTTTAATTGAACAAATGTTGCAATTTTGAATAAAAAGCACACATATTTCATATAGAACTTAAAAGTTTAAAGTTTTCCACTAACATCAATTTTGAAAAGAATTCAAGGTCATTTCAAGAAAAATGACCAGTAAGAAAGTTACTGAAGACCAGAGGCCAGCATCTAAGTGCCCTAACAAATAGAGAGAGGTGTTTTAAACATTTAAAGAAAGGTTTGAAATTGAGAGTTGCTGAAGAGAGACCTGGTTTCAGAGTGAGGGCTCTGTATAGAGTTTTGACCCTTTTGAACACCTCTGTCTTCCTCAGCTTTATGTATTCTTTATGCTCTTCTTTGATAGTTAATTCTATATTAATGCCTGTGAGAGGCTAAGTAGCTTGTTCCTAGGATTTTGATTGAACCCTTATTAAGGATACGTTTTTGTTGAATGTTAAAACAATTTTCATTGAATGAATGATTATTTATATTCATCCTACAATTATCATTTTCTCAATCGGATCACCTTAAGAAAGAAGATAGAATTTATGTCAACCTGACAATTCTACTTAAATATCTGAACTAGATGCATATAATCACTATTTACATAAATGCAATTTGCAATTATGATAAAAGTACTTGATTATCTATGATAACCACATTTAGGTCTTGATTTTATAAGGTTCTTATCATAGTTGGTTTCCATACACATATAGGGAATTAAGACGAAAGAACTTAGCTTATGTGAATTTGAAATAAGCATGTAAGCAGGTAAGAATCCTAGGTTCACAATTTATTCAATCAATAGTTAAATTTGTCTTTACAATTGCTTAACCAATTCTTGATTATACAACATTAGAATAGCCTTAGGAGCAAACATTGAAACCAAGTCTCTGAGGGATCGATACTCATTTCAACATTATATTACTTGCTGGCTATATATACTTACATGTGATATTGCACCCCGATTGCAATATCAACAACCAGCTTAAGCCTTGATCGTTTAGGAGCTATCTATGTGTCACCAATTGACTAGACACTAGCCAGTAGTTGATTGGCCACAACCATATCAAGCCTAGTCTACTGCTAGCCTTAAAACCATCGAGTAAGAACTCTTTGTGAGTGACTTACTGACTAGCCAAAGGTGAGCAGTTAGCTTTTAGGGTCTAAAACTTGAGAGGGAAAACTTGAGTAGTCGACTGGCCATGAGAGATAAGTTGACTGGCCAATAACAAAGAAGTGATAATTACTTTGCAATGGACATATTTTGAAAGTTTAACTTCCCTCTTACTCCCAATGCATTTATTGGACCTCTCACTTTTTACACACAACCCATAGACTTTGAATTAATAAAGGAAAACATTTAAGAGTCTTTATATCATAAGAATCATCTACTTATTAGCTCTCTATTGCATTAATGTTCTATATACTCTATTGTTAGAGTTTGTTTCTCCATAAATCCTTCTTCTTTGAGAGAGAAAGGCTCATAGAGGATTATTCCTTGAGAATATCAAACAAAAGTGCAATATAGATGGAAAAGAAACAACCACCCTTGATGAAGCATACATTTCAAAATGCTTGAAGCTTGGATAATGGTGTCAAAATTCAAAGTGGGGAACAAGCAACTTTACACCAATGCCAAATATTCGAATACATGGACATGAAAGACTACAATTATGGTGACATCTATGTCTTATCCACTTTATGTGCATTCATTAAAACATCATGATGGGGTGACAATTCTTTTTTACTTCCAATAGTTGTGTCATTTTTGTGCTTTTATAGTAATATGTGTTCAAATATTACTTATGTGATATTGTAATTGCTAGATGGGTACATGCATTTGAAATATACCTGTTTCACTGCAAGTGATCTTTCTGTACTTTAAAGTGAAAGATTTTGTGTTCTTTTAGACTCCATGAAATGAACTTTTGAGCATCAAAATTTATTTTTATCTTGAAAATTAGTGAAATTCTTTGTGAAATTCTTTATATGTGACATCTCCTAAACTCTATAAATGAATTTTCACATGTTAAAAATTGTTTTTATTTGAAGATTGGTTTCATGAAATGATTTGTGAAATCTTTTTTAAAAGCAAAAGTTTGGCTCATGAATATTTATAGAGAAGTGAACTTGGTTTTGATGATGTTTTAGAGAATTATGAAGTTGGCTTGAGTAGTGTGGAATAACATGAATTAAATTCATAAGTATAAATGAATGTCATGGAACATAATCACATAAAAGAAATTAGAAATGGATCATTTATGAATTATATTTGATATATTTATGAGCATGATAAATCAAATAAACATAGAGAAAGCTAGCAGTTGGTTCCACCAAAATGAAATGAAAAGAATTTGGAGAAAATGATGGAAAACAAGTTTAACATTCTTTGAATATCTTGAAACAACTTTTTAACTCTTCAAAAATTTTGAGCTTTCTTAGTGTAACTAAATTTTTGAAATGATATGTGTTCTTTGATAAATTGGCTTATTTTATAATGTGTTCATTTTAATGCCCTCATTTAACTTTGAACATAGATTTTACAC
This sequence comes from Delonix regia, assembly GCA_037074485.1. Lineage (NCBI taxonomy): Eukaryota > Viridiplantae > Streptophyta > Magnoliopsida > Fabales > Fabaceae > Delonix > Delonix regia. Next base: position 28,268,554 of record CM073455.1, read on the forward strand.
TTACCATTGGTATTTATTTTGAAAAATGTTAAATGCTTCAAATTGTGCTAATTGTTGAATCATCTTTAAATTTTTACTTAAGTAGTGAGCTTGATATACAAGCTTAATTTGCAAGCCAAGTGGAAGAAGCTTAACCCAAAGTTCCTACCTTAGATCTCATTAAAGATGGATAGCTATTGGCTAAATTCCAAGTGGATGCAACAAATCATGAATCATCTCAACATTGTCAAAATTGATGAGTGTCGTAAATGACCTTTCAGTGAGAAGAATAAAAAGGGGATAAATTGATTGCCAAATGATTATTGAAAATCAATTCACTGGAGTGGCCACCAAAATTTTCAACAGAAAACTTTAGAAAACCAATTTAACAAAAAGAAAAGGCAAAGTCGTTTACAAAAATAGAGATAGTTTAGTTAGTCTATTTGAGCATGGGGAAGGTATTAGGCACCCCACAACACCTGTCTATGAGGATGGTTACCTTAAACTAGTCAGAAGAAATAGAATATAGCCTTAAATTTATCTCAATTACCCTTTCATTGACATGGATGCATGTTAAATAAAGAGGACAAAAACAACAAAACTGCAAGCAAACAAATAAATATTTACAAAGGGTGAACTTGACCTACAAAGAAAGCCTATGGCCTACATACCCTATAATAGGGATCAAAGTCCACGTAGTTTGACCAAAAAAATGTAATTGCAAGCTAGCAATTTTTTTTTTTTTTTCACAAGAAGAACAAGATATTTGACATCAAACCGATTTTCGTAAACAAAATGAACTAGAATTTGATTGGTGTGTTTTGATTTACTAAATCAACTTGATCACACTATCTTGCTCTTTTCATTTTCTATCTTTTGATTTTATGGGTTTTTGGAATTTGTTTTAATTTTGAAAACAAGATTATAAGAAAAAGTATTTTTTTAAGGATTTTTTTAATTACCAACAATAGGCAAAATAAACCTTTTTTTTTTAATTTTAGGTTTTTAAATTTTTTTGAATTTTAGTTTAATTTTGACAACAAGATTATAATAAAAAGTACTTTTAAGGTTTGCTAATTATGAATAACAAGTAAAATGAACCTTTTTATATTTTATTTTGGAATTATTCTCACTCTGCATTTTGAAAATAAATATTAACTTTCAAAACCTGAGGAGACTTAGGATCTCACACAGCCTCTACTAATTAACTTTTGAGTGCCTAAGGAGATCGATAATCTCACACGGTAACCCAAAATACAGATGAAATTATTTGGGATTTCTTAGGATTTTTATTTCCATGATTTTTGACTTCGAAATCATATGTTAACTTTTAAAGCCTAGATTAAAGGTTTCATATGGCCCTACCGGTCTACCCCCTAGGTGCCAGATGAGAAAAACTTCACGTGATGATTATTAAATTAAAAAACGTGAAGGTAGATTATTTTGGTGACCTAGAAATTTTGTTTTGAACTTTTTCCAAATTAGATATTATCCTTCAAAGCTTGAGGAGATTAAAAAAATCTCACTTGACTTTCATCTAAGTGCTTATGGAGACTAGTGTTCTCACATGGCATTGTTATAAGAATAGTAACAATGATAATAATACTATTGATGAAAAGGACAAAATAAACAATAAAATAAAGTATATATATATATATATATATATATATATATATAAAGGAAAGCATCGAAAATAGAAGAAAGCAAAATACCAACCCACGTCTGTGCCATGCACTCCATGCATGTCCATGACCATCTCACTCCATGCACATGTACATATATGTGGCAATGAACAAAAAAAGTAAAAAGGAAAAAAAATATATGTATATATATAATAGCTCGTGGGTCCTTATATTATGGTTATGTTCATCATTTTCCTTTGTATTTCTCACAAAATACCAAGACACCATGACCACATATGTCCAAACCCAATCATACACTCATTTATTTATTTATTCCTTGACTCTTTGAATGAGATTGCCATCCCATGAAACACTAGAAGCATTTGGTGTTTACATATATACACACATGAATATATATATATATATATATATATACGTAATATATATATCTCACGTGACGGGCATTATAGGATCCTTCAAAACTGTTCATTCATGCATCCAAGCTAAGTATGGTATTAACAATATCGCCACATGAAATGCCTACATTCACTCTAGTTGGGCATTCTATCATCCGTTTTGATGGAGTTTAGGTGAAATGACATAGGAGATAAGAATGAAGCATGTACCAGTTGGGAATCTCATTGAACACAGCCTTGGCCACGTTCAGCTCCCTTTTAAATAACCCCTTTCTTCTTTAAACCTCTCCTACTTAGCTTAAGGTTGGTGCAGTAGGGATTCTCTTCATCTTGCTTGACACTAGAATAGTATTTAAGGGCTTGTGGTGAAATCCTGTCAAAGTGACAAGCTCATGTTCCTATCTAGCTACTAAGTGTTCATCCCATTTCTTCCTTCTTAGTTTCATTTCTCAGTAGACATGCACTTCACTTTCCTTACTCGTATTGGTGTTCTCTTATGGCCTTTTTCAATTGAAGCAACTCTATTCAGCTCTGTTCCTCCTTCATGAAAGCAAAAGCTCTTTTCAATTGTCTCCTCCCATCACACTCTCTCTTAAACCACCCTGTTTGGCTCTTGCTCGTCCTTCATTTTACTCTCCACCTTGCCCTAAGCTTCTTCTTGGTCTACTTTAGTTGAAGCAGCTCTCTCTCAACCCCCATATTTTTCTCATTCCACCCCAAACTTCTTCTTAGTCCCCTTCTCTATCTTTTCTCACTGCAACTCCTTATTGGTCCTATCAATACTGTCCTCCCTTTCTCCCAGCGTGATTCTCTTCTTATTGGCTTTTTTTTTTTTTTTCTCTTGACCTTTCTTTAGCTCACTCTTTCCTCTCGGTCTTTCTCTCTTTCAAACTATTGCAGAGGTGCCCCATGTGAGCTCACTCTCTCCTTTCTCGGTCTCTTCTATTCTTCTTCCTTAGCCTCTCACTCTTCCTCTCTCTCTCTAGTTCGCTTCTATATCTCCTCTCACTTTATCTCTTTGGTTTGCTTCTCCCCTAGTCTTGCCTTCCTCTGCTCTCTCTACATCATTTTATTCCTTGAGCCCCTTACTCTTTCTTCCCCACTTTCCTTTTTCAGATCTAGATGCCTTTCAATCTTTTCTCTACAACCTTAATCTCCCTCGAGATCCCCTATCCCATGTCACTTCCTTTTTCTGTTATATTCCTTCCCTGTGTTAGATCTGGACTGAGAGAAAAGAAAGCTTCTAGTACTTGATCCCATTACCTCCCCTTGCTTATCTAGGTATGTATGGTGCATTAATTTGACTCTAGATCCCTTTCATGTCTTGTGTAGTCCCTACCACAATGCTTTGGCTCTGCACGTTAGGAGAAGGTCATTCTTCATTGGAGCACAAGGGAGAGGCTGAAATTGCACAGGTATGGCTGCATGGGCTGCATGGCTGATTTTTCTGCATACATGTTACTGTTCATGCGAGTTGGTTGAAGAAAATCTCATGCATTCTGCACTGTTCATGCATTTGGTTCTAAGATGCTACTGTTCATTTGCCTAAACTTGTTTTAATTTTGTTTATTACCATTGTTTAAATACTAACTTTGATTAAATATTGCTATTACGCATAAAATTATCGTGTGAGAATTTTGTTCTCCTCGATTACCAGGGATTATGTGGGATGTTAAACTCCTTAATTCCTTACAATTAATTAAATAATTGGAAGGCAACAATAATATTAATGAAATATTAATGAATGAATGGTAAAAAAATAAGTGAATGATAATTAAGAAATATTGCTATTACGCATAAAATTATCGTGTGAGAATTTTGTTCTCCTCGGTTACTGGGGATTATGTGAGATGTTAATCTCCTTAAATCCTTACAATGAATTGAATAATTGAAAAGCAATAATAATATTAATGAAATATTAATGATTGAATGGTGAAAAATAAGTGAATGATAATTAATAAATATTGCCATGACGCATAAACTTATCGTGTGAGAATTTTATTCTCCTTGATTATTGGGGATCATGTGAGATGTTAATCCCCTTAAATCCTTACAACTAATTGAATAATTGAAAAGTGATAATAATATTAATGAAATATTAATGAATGAATGGTGAAAAAATAAATGAATGATAATTAAATATTAATTTTGATTAAATCATAATAATAATCATAATTAAAATATTTGCTTTAATGAACTGTTTCCCATTATTTGCAAAATTATTGTGTGAGAATATTGTTCTCCCCGATTACCTGGGATTGCGTGAGATATTAATCTCCTTAGATCCCTGAAGTTAGCATACCTTTGTTTTTTAAAAAAAAAAAAAAAGAAGAAGAATAAATAACAAATAATTAAAAGATGTGCGTTAATTAAACATTTCCTATTATTTACAAAATTATCATGTGAGAATATCGTTCTCCTCAATTGCTCGGGATTACGTGAGATTCTAATCTCCTTAAATCCCTGTAATTAATTCAGAAATAATAATAATATTAATGATAATAATAACAATACAAAAAATAAATAAATGGATAATAATTGAATATCAACTTTGATAAAATATTTATACAAAATGTATCGTGCGAGAATACTTTTCTCTCCTCGACTTCCCGGGCTCGTGTGAGATTTTAATCTCCATAGAACCCAAAAATTAGCATATATTCGTTCAAGAACAAACAAAAAAACAAATAAATAATGGCACTTGAATTAAATTATTTACCAATAATCAATAATAATGTAGAAATGAACATTTTAAATAAGTCAAGCATAAAATTTAATTAATAAAAAATGACATACGAAACTTGAGTCTCCATAATCAACAATAAATTCAAAAATTCATAAAATATATATATATATATATATATATTCCTTTAATTTTAAATTACGCATTAATTCCTGAAATATAAACTCCCAAAACTCAAAAAAATAATAATAATAATAAAATCGACAAAAAAATTTAAAAGAGAAAATATGAAGAGGTCAGGAGAACGAGGTTAATCAGATTGTAGTAAATTAAAACATACAAACCAAATTCCAATCCCGTTTTGTTTACAGTGATCTGTTTTAATTAAAATCCTCCTATTCTCATCACAAATCAAAAACCACCAACCCACAAACATACCTCTTGGTCGAACTACGTGGACTTTGATCCCTATCGCAGGGTACGTAGGCCCTAAGCTCTCATCCTAGGTCAAGTCTGCCCTTTGTAAATATCTATCTGTTTGCATGCATCCTCGCTTTTTTTGTCTCCTATGTCTAACATGCATCCATGTCAATAAAAGGGTAATTGAGATTAATTTAAGGCCATATTCTATTTCAACTGACTAGTTTAAGGTAACCGTCCCTATGGGCGGGTGTTGTGGGGTGCCTAACACCTTCCCCACACTCAAATAGACTCCCGAACCCATCTCTGATTTCGTAGACCATTTCGCCTTTTTCGTTTTGTTTTAAATTGCTTTTCCAAAGTTTTCCATTAAAAATTTTGGTGGCGACTCCAAACAAATTGATTTTCAAAATTCCGTTTTTGGGAATCGGTTTTAAACTTTTTATTCTATTCCACCGAAAGGTCGGTTACGACACAAAGCATTATGACCATTTATATCTTGTTGCAGCATAATGCTGCTACACTGAAAGTGATGAAAATGATTAAAGTGAACACTTATTCCTTTCTCTGTCCAAACTCACAGAAAGAAAGAAATTCTTGCCTAAGCTAGCTTATTACCTGATTTTATATTAAAAATATTTTACCATAAAGATGATATATTATTAATTCATGAGTCGATCCACTTAATTGTCCCATTCTGAAGGTATTTATTTGATCTTGCTATAAAGTTTGTTATAAAGAAAACTAAAATATGCCCAAATACTAAACTCCAATGACAATCACTTACAATAGGTTGTTGAACTAAGTCATTTCTCCTCTCTTCTCTCTGTTCTTAGTTTGTTATTCTACCATCATAATCCTTTTATTCAAACTATTTGTATGTCTTTCTTTGACTTGACATTTAGCTAGTATTTTAAAATTTAGTACCTTTGAATCTTACTTGGATACCATTCTCATAAATTCTTGTGTGTTCCTATCTTAGCTCTTTTTAATTCTACCTTTGTATTTTACTTTTTGAAGTAATTTATCATAAATCAAAAGGCAAAAAGAATATATATGTACAATTTCTCATAAAGTTACTTAATGTATGGCTATGCTATTTGCATTATATGCTAACTTTAGCTAGAGGGAGCACAGCTATTGAAAGGGATTGCTACCACTTAACTACAACTTTATAAGGCTTTTATAAACCTACATGATATTTAAGAGATGAGAAATGGTGTACACATATATGTGTCAACTCTCAAATTTTTTTTTCTCAATTAATGAGGGTTAATTTTTTGGATGTAGCTAGGTGGCATGAGTTCATATAGAAATGATTGTCCTTTGGATGTACAATAGACTAGTGCCAAGTCGAAAAGGATTAACTAATGAGTTTATTAAAAGTATTGATGAATTTATAGCTTTTGTTCTACTACAACATAATGTTGTATCTAATGGCAAGATACGGTGTCCATGTTCAAGGTGTGATAATTAGAGGTTTCTTGATATTAAGGTTGTAAAGAGACCCATGTATTAGTATCGTTTTATCCATAACTATTATAATTGGACATCACATGGGAGCCATACATATGCTCTATGTCTTTACAAACTCATACTAGCCAAGGAAATGAACTTAATGTTCAAAGTACACCTCTAAATCTATACCGCACTATGGTTTTAGAAGTAACTAGGCTTAGTTGCAATTTTGAATTTGGAAGAACTAATTCTATTAGAGATGAACAAGAGCCTCCAAATGGTATTGCCGAGAAGTTTCATGAATTGCTTAAGGCTTCAAAAGAGCCATTGTATTAGGGTTGTAAGTCACATACTCCACTATCAGTGATGTCAAGGTTGCTAAATATTAAATCTGAGTTCAATATGAGTGAGGCATGTTTTAATCATATATTACAATTAGTGAAAGAGTTATTACCCTATGACACCAAGTTACCTAATGATTTTTATAAGACAAAACAAATGGTTAGGAACCTTGGTTTAGGGTTTAAAAAGATCAATCTATGCATGAATGAATGTATTTTGTACTACAAAGAAAACCAAGATTTGAAGACTTGTTTGGTAGGAGGTCATTCTAGGTATAAACATAGAAAAAAGATGATGCAAAGCAAAAGGACATTCCTTAAAAAATATTACAATACTTTCCTCTTACACCAAGGCTACAAAGATTGTTCATGTTAACAAAAACATCTAAGCACATCACTTAGCACATGAGAAGTTATCAGGAATGTGGGACAATGAGCCATTCATGCAATGTGGTGAGCCCATTTGCTAAGAGATCTAGGTTTTGAATATAACAACACAAGACGATAGGTTCTAGATGTCTTTAATACTTAATCATGTTTAAGGAACATTTATAAATGATATTGTGCTTGTAAGAATCATTTAAAATGAATGTATAATCAATCCCAGGTCTTAAAGGTTGAGATAAAGTTCATTTGGGAGTTTCTGTTAGTGAACAGTTGACTGACCACTAGCCAGCAGTCGACTAGTCACCTTCTGAGAAGCCCCCAGTTTGCTGCCAGCTTGAGTTATGATTGACTGGGCACTCTCCGTGAGTGAACAATCGATTAGTCACAAGCCAGCAGTCGACTAGTCACTTTCTTGAAGGGACAAGTCATCTACCAACTTAAGCCTTGATTGACTGTGCGCTCTCTGTCAGTGAACAGTTGACTGGCCACTTGTTAGCAGTTGACTGGTCACACCCAAATCAAGCATTAGTTAACTGTCAGCCTTGAGACATTCCACTGGGAGCTCTCTGTAAGTGACCAGTTGACTGGTCCAAAGTGAGCATTCGACTGTCGAGATCTAGAATTTGAAATTTTGAGAGGGAAAGAAGAAGCAATCAACTGGTCAATGGTGAACAATCAACTTATCAATGGTGAACAGTTGACTGGTCAGTGATGGACAAGACATAACAAATCTATAACAACTATATTTTGAAACATCTAATTTCCCACTCACTCCTAATAGATTCATTGGACTCCAATCTATATAAACTCAACCAAGGGACTCACAGAACATGAGAAAAATATTCAAGAGTGTTTATATCACAATTTTTCATCATCTTATCAGCTCTATATCATATTAGGGCTTTATTATTTCATCTGCTCTATTTCAAAAAGTTTATTACTTTTAAATCCTTCTTTCTTCAGAGAGTAAAGCTCAAGGAGGTTCCTTAAGGGTGTCAAGTTAAGAGAGAGCTTAGGTTCAGAGGGAGTATATCCCTGAGAGAGAAATTCAAGAAGGTTGCTTGAAAGAGTCAAACTATGAAAGCTTAGGAATTTATAAGATGTTCTCCTGGTGTTGTATTGATTTTTTTGAGATAGTGAAAAATCCCAAGAGGTTGCTTGAGGACTAGATGTATGCTTGGGTAAAAGCCAAATTAGGATAAACCTCTATTTCTATACTTCTACCTTGCTCATTTTATATTCTGATTTATTATTTCAAGCTTGATTTTATTATCTCTATTTTTAAAGGAGTTTTTCAGTATAATTTTTATAAAACCCAATTCACCTCTCTCTTAGGTTCCAACCTTGCTCAACAAGTGGTATCAGAGCTTGGGCTCTTGTTTAAAAGACATAACTGTCTCAAGAATGTAAATGGCTAGATTTGGTGATAATGTTTTACCTGAAAGGTTATCCATCACAAAACCTTCTAGTTTCAATGGTGAACATTTCACCAAATGGAAACTAAGGATGAAATTTTTCTTTGAAGCTATTAACATTTTAGGATATGACAGAGGAAGGATCATATATGCCTATGAAAGAAGAAGAAGACATAACCTCTAATAAACCCAAAAGTGAATAGAATGAAATAGATAGAAGAAAAATTTTGTTAAATTATAAAGTCAAACTTATTCTTACTAGTGCATTTAGCCAAGAAGAATAGTTTAGAGTATCAAATTGCGAAAGTGCAAAAGAAATTTGGGAAGCTTTAGAGATAGCTGATGAGGGAACCTCAGGAGTGAAAAAGTCCAAGATTCATAATCTTACATAACAATATGAATTATTCAAGATGAATCCTAGAGAAACCACCACTAAAGAAATGCAAATTCGTTTTACTCACATTGTAAATCATTTGGAAACTCTAAGGAAGACATACTCACAAACTGACCAGGCTTACAAGATCATGAAAGTCCTTCCTATGGAATGGCAACCCAAGGTAACAACAATTGAAGAAGCATAAGGACCATCAGTCAAATTAGCTGCTGCTCTCTTTGGAAATCTTCAAGAGCATGAGCCATGATTGAAGCTGTTCCATAAGGAAAGACAAAAGAAAAAGGGCCTTGCTTTCAAAGCTTCATCACCAATGTATCCAGATGAAGAAGAATGTGATGATGATTCTTAGGATGAAATTGATGAAGAAACTCTTGGTCTTTTTGTTAAGAAGTTTGGAAGATTCTTCAGTAACAAAAGAATGAATTGAAGGAGACTAACTAGAAGAAGTCAAGAAACCAAAAAACTTCCCATATGTTATGAATGTAGAAAGCTAGGACACATTTAATGGGAATGTTCTCAATTTCTGAGGAAGTAAGACAACTTAGACAAGGAGAAAGGGAAAGAAAAGAATAAGTCCTACATATCAACTACTTGGGGAGAAAGTGATAAGGATTCAGATGATAAAGATGAAAAAGCCAAACTTTGCCTTATAGCTAATGAAGATGAGGTAAACTCTCTCCCTTCCTATGAAGAATTACAAGATGCATTTGATGATTTACATGCTAAATATCTTAAGTTAGCAAAAACTTTAAAACTTTCAAAGAAGAAAATCCTAGCACTGAAAGAAGTTTGAAAAAAGAAAAGGAAGAAAATAAGTCTGCTACAAATAAAAATCCCTTTAGAAAAACAATTTGCAAATCTAAAACATAATTATATTAGTCTAAAAAATGAACATCTTTCTCCTAAAAATAAAATTGCATGTAATTGTGAAGTTCTACAAAAAGAAAAGAAAGATTTATTGAACAATCTCGCAAAGTTCACCAAAGGAAAGGATAATTTTAACATCTTGCTTGGAAAAAAAAGATGTTTTGTTTTATAAAGCATATAATGGATATAATCCTAAGAAAAGACAAAAATATTATAAGAATTTCTTTGTTCCAACAATCATAACATGAACTCCATTTATCACATGATTCTATCATGGTAGGAAAAGACATGGATCATACACTAGTTCCTACAGAAAGAACAAAAATCTAGAAGGAAAGATAGTATGGGTTCCAAAGGGAACAACTAACATTCAAGGACCTTAACAAGAATTAGGTTCCTAAGAATAGAACTTAATGCTTCTGCTAGTGTGTATGAAGGATCCCGAAACAAAGTGGTACTTAAACAGTGGTTGCTCCAAACATATAACTAGAGACAAATCCAAATTCATTTCCCTTCAACCAAAAAATGGAGGAAATGTCACATTTTAAGGTAGTGGACAAGGAAAAATGACTGCAACTAGAAAAGTTAGTAAGAACTCCTTCACCTCCATAGATAATGTACTCCTTCTTGAAGGTTTAAATCACAATCTCCTAAGCATTAGTCAATTATATTATAAGAATAATAGAGTTATATTTGATTCAAAACATTGCTTGGTTGAAAATTTAGATGAAAAGAAAACTATACTCATAGGACATTCTTCTACAAATTCAAAATGTTTGATGAGTGTAAATAATGATAGTTGGTTGTGGCATAGGAAGCTGGCTAATGTTAGTATGAGTCTCTTAGAGAAGCTTACCAAGAAAGACCTAGTTGTTGGATTGCCTAAATTGAAACTTGATAAAAACAAACTTTGTGATGCATGTCAAAAGGGTAAACAAGTTAAATTCACTTTTATGGTAAAAGGATTTATCTCCACAACTTGACCACTACAATTACTTCATATCAATCTATTTGGACCCTTTAAGACTATGAGTCTAGCAAGAAATTATTATGTTATAGTAATATTAGATAATTTCTCTAAACACATTTAACATTATTTTTATCTCACAATGATCAAGCATTCAAATCTTTTTTGAAATTGGCTAAGTTCATTCAAAATGAACAAGGCATGACCATTGTAAGAATAAGAAGTGATCATGGTAGAGAATTTGAAATAATCTATTTATGGAGTTCTGTGATGATAATGGAATTCAACATAATTTCTCTGAACCAAGAACTCCTCAAAAGAATGGAGTTATAGAAAGGAAGAATAAAACTTTAGAGGAAATGGCTAGAACCATGTTACATGAAATAAATCTTCCTAAGAATATTTGGGTTAATGCTGTAAATACTGCATGTTAAGTTATGAATAGAGCAATGATTAGGCCTATATTGAAAAAGACACTATATGAGTTATACAAAGGAAGAAAGCCTAATATTTCCCATCTGTATGTATTTGGATGTAAATGTTTTGTGCTTGATAATGGAAAAGATAGTTTAGGTAAATTTAATGCTAAATTTGATGAAACAATCTTTTTAGGATACTCTAGTATAACCAAAGCCTATAGGGAATATAACAAAAGAACTATGATAGTAGAAGAATCAATTCATGTAAACTTTGATGAGTCTGACCCTCTTGAGTCAAGAAAGGCTTCCTGTGAAGAAATTGCAGTTAAATTTCATAATCTCATAGTAAAGCAGATAGCTCAAGAAATCAAGAAAGAAAGTGAATCGATCAAGACAGATGAAAAATCCTCCTTACACAAAGAGTCTAATCAAGAAGTGGAGAAAGAAGTCATTCATGAGCTACCAAAGGCATGAAACTTCAGAAAGGATCATCCACCTCAATAAATAATTGGTGAGGTCTCTAAAGGAGTAACAACTCAAAACTCACTTAGGAATATTTGTAATCATCAAGCTTTCTTATCCCAAATAAAACCAAATGGAATTGATGAGGCATTAAAAGATGAATATTGGGTCCTAGCTATGCAAGAAGAACTAAATCAATTTGAAAGAAGTTAAGTCTAGAAACTTATTCCTAGACACAATAATCATCTAGTAATTGGAACTAAATTGATATTTAGAAATACGCTTGATAAATCTAGAGTTGTTACTAGAAATAAGGCTAGGTTGGTTGCAAAAGGTTACAATCAAGAGGAAGGTATTGATTATGATGAAACATTTGCACTAGTAGCTAGATTAAAAGCCATATGTATGCTACTAGCCTTTGCATTTATAAACGATTTTAAGCTATATCAAATGGATGTCAAGAGTGTCTTTCTTAATAGATACATAATGGAAAAAGTTTATGTAGAACAACATCTAGGTTTTGAAGATCAAAATCTTCCTAATCATGTATTTAGATTAAGAAAAGTATTATATTGTCTTAAGCAAGCCCCTAGAGCATGGTATGAAAGATTGAGTACATTTCCCATTGAAAATAATTTCTCTCGAGGCAAAGTTGATACAACCTTATTCTTCAAAAAGAAAAAGCATGATATTTTAGTTGTTCAAATTTATGTGGATGATACTATTTTTAGAGCTACTAATGAAAAACTATGCAAAGAATTTGCTGAGATGATGAAAGGGGAATTTAAAATGTCTATGATGAGGGAGCTTACATTCTTCTTGGGTCTTCAAATCAAACAACAAGCAAATGAAACCTTCATAAATCAATCCAAATACATCAAAGAATTACTTAAGAAATTTGGATTTGAAATATCAAAACAAAAGACACTCCTATGGGATCAACTGTAAAAATGGATGCTGATGAAAAGGGACTACCTTATGACATCTCAAAATATAGAGATATGATTGGATCCCTTTTATACTTAACTACAAGTAGACCTGACATCATGTTTAGTGTATGAATCTATGTTTGGTTTCAAACTTCTCCCAAAGAATTTCATTCTTAGTAGTAAAGAGAATTTTCAAATATATTGCTGCCACAATATAAATGGGTCTATGGAATCCAAAAGGATCCACTAATACTTTGGTAGGATATTCAGATGCTAACTTTGCTGGCTATAAAATTGATAGAAAAAGCACCAGTGGAACATGCCAATCCTTTGAAAATTCTCTTGTCTTTTGGTTTAATAAGAAACAAAATAGTGTGTCATTATCCATTGTTGATGCTTAATATGTCGCAGCTAGTAATTATTGTGCCCAAATCTTTTGGATGAAACAACAATTGAAGGATCTTGGTATATATTTGAAAGAGATTCCAATTAAATGTAACAATACCAGTGCAATAAATCTTATCAAGAATCCCACTATGCATTTAAGGTCTAAAAATATAGAAATTAGGCAACACTTCATTAAGGACCATGTTCAAAAGAAAGACATTGGCCTTGAGTTTATTAAAACTGAATTTCGACTCACTGGTATCTTTACTAAACCTCTCTCTACTGAAAGATTTTATTTTGTAAGAGGTGGATTTGGCATGCTTAATACCAATGAATTGTAAAAATAAAGTTTTCAAATTGTTTCGTCATTCGCTTTAGGAGAACACTCACTAACTTAAGCATCGGAATGGCTTCAATTTATTTTACAAGATATTTTTGGTGATCTCTAGTGGTTTCTTCTTGTTTTACACATTAATTGGATGAATTTATGGTACAATGTGTTTTTAAGTAGATTACTATCAAGAAATTAAGAAAGATAGCTTAAAATTTACAATTTTGTCCTATTTTATAGTGACCAATCGACTGCCAAGGAGTGGCAAGTCAACTAGTAAGCTTCTAAAAGTGACCAGCTGCTCAAAGTAGCAAACTGAGGGCTCTCTGTAAAGGAATAATCTACTACCAAGGAATGGCCAGTCGATTAAGCACGCCCACAAGCCAATAGTCGATCGGTGTTAAGTGACTAGTCAACCGAGAGGTTCCAAATAGCACAGCTATAAAAAAATAAAGGCCAACAATTGACTGCTCACAAGTGTCCAAATGACTGAGCATTGCCAAAGAGTGGGATTGAGTAAAAACAGGGCTAACATTTGACTGCTTACTAGTCACCACTCGATTGATCGATGACAAAACTCATTATTTAGGGTTATCAAACCCTAAAAACTTACCATTTTCACTATTTTTACCAGCCGACTACTCATACCCTTTCTTACTCTTCAATTTTTTGGCCAAATCTTCACAAAATCTCGGTGATTTTGTTTTGAAAATAACCAAATCACATATTAAACACCTCAATATAGGGTTTCATTAGTTTAAAAGGGGATTTTCTGCTCTTATCCTTTCTTACCTAAAATCTTTCCAATCTTTCTTAATTTCTTGCCTTTCCATCATCATTCTTTCCCCTCCATCATTAACCATGGCCCAAACACCAACTCCAAAGCATGCAAGGACCAAAAACACCATTGTTGGCTCATCATCCAGCCCTCCACCTTTCTTTTCTTCAAGAGCTCAAGAATTAGCCTTCATAGAGAACTTCCAACAAAAAGGGGTTCTTTCAACTAGGTATATGCATCTTCCTTTGCTTCAAGATAAGGGATTTAGTCTTTTTAATTTATTTTCCAATGCTGGGTTGAATCATCTACTAATTTTAAAGCTTGATTATAGCCCCAAGGTTTTTCATGGCCTTTTACTCTAATCGTACCTACAACCCCACCACTTATCTCATCACTGTTGAGATAAGAGGATCAAGAATCATTTTTACTGATGAAACATTGGCAAAAATTCTGAACCTTCCAACCCCAACTGGTTATTATTTTACTTAACATCCTGATTCCCTTAAGACTGTGGCTGGCTATAACAAGTTGGAGATTATGAATAGGATTAGTGATGTGGTCATTGATAATCCTAACACTCTAATCAATGTCAATGATTTGTCTTTAGAACATAGGTTGTTGCACTACATCATTGCTCATTGCTTAATCAACAAGTTAGGCAATTTTGCTTATCTGAGTGAGCTCGAGATGTTTATGATGAAATGCATATTGGATGGAGAAAGCTTTAGGCTTTCAAGGTTGATCACTCAAAGGATGGCTACTTGCACGAAGAAGAAGTCATCCCCTCCACCTTATGCAAACATCATAATCGCCATCCTTTGCCACTATGACTTCTCACCACTTGAGGATGATGTGGAATCCCCTCTCTAAATTGGCTGGAACAATCTACAAAGAATGGGATTCATCAAGACTCTTTAAGGACAATGGGTTAGGAAAGCCTAAAGGGTCCCTAGACCTCAAGCTCCTCTAGTAGTTGATGTGCCTCATCCTCCTTCTCCTCCTCCATTCACAGCACTAGCTAAAGAAGGACCATCCTTCCACTTGCCACCTTTTCCTTCTATTCCTATGCCTCCATCTCCATAGGCTCCTACATCTATAGGTTATACCCTAGCTTAGCCTGAGACTATAATGATTTCAGACCCTATCCTTCAAGTAGATATTCATGCCTTGCATCATAAGATGGATACGTTTAGCCTTCAGATGCAGAATATTTAGGAGACTATGGAAGATATGAATGCTAGGCTTGAGCACATTAAGTATTGTCATCAGTAACATTCTAATTTCTAGGCATTTAGGGGGTAGTTGAGTTCTCTTCCTCCCTTTCTTATGTGACAAATAGGTAGAGAAATTAGGAGTTTAGGAGTCTTTAACTTTAAGCTTAGGTGTTTCCTTTTTAGTTTATATTTCTTGCTTTTTTTCCTTTGATTGTGTGTTTTCATTGTGTTCAACCAAAGAAATGTTGTTCCCACTATGCTTATGAATTTAATAAAAGTAGTTATTTTAGTTATATGGTGGCTTCATATCTGTCTCTATCATTTAAATATAACTAAATAAACAAGGAAACTAAAAGAAGTGAAAGAAAAACAAAGTGAACCTATCAAACTTTCACAAAAACAAAGAATTTAACCTTGATAAACTTTACTTCATGAAGAACTAACATCTATAAGGTTGTCATCATCAAAAAAGGGAGATTGTTGAGCCCATTTGCTGAGAGATCAAGGTTTTATAGATAACAACATAAGAAGAAAGGTTTTCTTATGTATTACTTATGTTCCAAATGTTTTTAATATTTAATCATGTTTTAGGAACCTTTGTAAATGATATTAAACTTAAAGAAATCATTTAAAATAAATGTATAATCAATCCTAGATCTTAAAGGTTGAGAAAAAGCTGATTTGAGAGTTTCTGTTACTGTATGGTAGACTGGCCACTATGCAGCAGTCGACTAGTCACCTTCAGAGAAGCCCGCAGTCTGCTACCAACTTAAGTTTTGATCAACTGGACATTCTCTATGAGTGAATAGTTAACTAATCACTTTATTGGTAGGACCAGTTAGTTACTAGCTCAAGCCCTGATCGACTAGGAGCTCTTTGTGAGTGAGTAATCGACTGGTCACACCCAAATCAAGCATCGGTCAACAGCTGGTTAGTTAACTACTTGTCATAACCGACCTTTCGGCGGAATAAAATAAACGTGTGAAAATTGATTCCCAAAAACAAATCATGAAAATCAATTTATTTGGAGTCACCACCAAAATTTTTAACGGAAACTTTGGAAAACCAATTTAAATAAAAAAGAAAAAGGCAACATGGTTTGCGGAATCAGAGATGAGTTCAGGAGTCTGTTTGAGTGTGGGGAAGGTGTTAGGCACCCCACAACACCTGTCTATAAGGACAGTTACCTTAAACTAGTCAATTGAAATAAAATATGGCCTTTAAATTTATCTCAATTACCCTTTTATCGACATGCATGCCAATTAAACAGAGGAGACAAAACAACAAGAATGAAGGCAAACAGGTAGATATTTACAAAGGACAGACTTGACCTAGGATGAAAGCCTAGGGCCTACGTACCCTGTGATAGGGATCAAAGTCCACATAGTTCGACCAAGAGGCATGTTTGTAGGTTGGTGGTTTTTTTTATTTGTGATGAGAATAAGAGGATTTTAATTAAAACATATCATTGTAAACAAAACGGGATTGGAATTTGGTTTGTATGTTTTAATTTACTACAATCTGATTAACCTCATGCTCCTGACCTCTTCATATTTTCTCTTTTAAATTTTTTTGTCAATTTTATTATTTTTTTTTTTTTTTTGAGTTTTGGGAGTTTTGGGAGTTTATATTTCGGGAATTAATGCATAATTTATAATAAAAGGAATATATTTTTTTTTATGAATTGTTGAATTTATTGTTGATTATGGAGACTCAAGTTCCGCATGTCATTTTTTTTATTAATTAAATTTTATGCTTGACTTATTTAAAATGTTCATTTTTACATTATTATTGATTATTGGTAAATAATTTAATTCAAGTGCTATTATTTATTTGTTTATTTGTTTATTTTTGAACGAATATACGCTAATTTTTGGGTTCTATGGAGATTAAAATCTCACACGAGCCCAGGAAGTTGAGGAGAGAAAAGTATTCTCACACGATACATTTTGTATAAATATTTAATCAAAGTTAATATTTAATTATTGTCCATTTATTTATTTTTTGTATTGTTATTATTATCATTAATATTATTATTATTTCTGAATTAATTATAGGGATTTAAGGTGATTAGAATCTCACATAATCCCAAGCAATCGAGGAGAACGATATTCTCACACGATAATTTTGTAAATAATGGGAAATGTTTAATTAAAGCAAATCTTTTAATTATTTATTATTTATTATTTTTTTAAAAAAACAAAGGTATGCTAACTTCAGGGATCTAAGGAGATTAAAATCTCACACGATCCCAGGTAATCGAGGAGAACGATATTCTCACACGATAATTTTGCAAATAATGGGAAACAGTTCATTAAAGCAAATATTTTAATTATGATTATTTTTATGATTTAATCAAAATCAATATTTAATTATCATTCATTTATTTTTTTCACCATTCATTCATTAATATTTCATTAATATTATTATCACTTTTCAATTATTCAATTAGTTGTAAGGATTTAAGGAGATTAACATCTCACATGATCCCCAGTAATCGAGGAAAATAAAATTCTCACACGATAATTTTACGCGTCATGGCAATATTTATTAATTATCATTCACTTATTTTTCACCATTCAATCATTAATATTTCATTAATATTATTATTGCATTTCAATTATTCAATTCATTGTAAGGATTTAAGGAGATTAACATCTCACATAATCCCCAGTAATCAAGGAGAATAAAATTCTCACACGATAATTTTATGTGTAATAGCAATATTTCTTCATTATCATTCACTTATTTTTTCACCATTCATTCCTTAATATTTCATTAATATTATTATTGCTTTCCAATTATTCAATTAATTGTAAGGATTTAAGGAGATTAACATCTCACATAATCCCCGGTAATCAAGGAGAATAAAATTCTCACACGATAATTTTATGCGTAATAGCAATATTTAATCAAAGTTAATATTTAAACAATGGTAATAAACAAAATTAAAACAAGTTTAGGCAAATGAATAGTAGCATCTTAGAACCAGACACATGAACAGTGCAGAATAGATATGATTATCTTCAACCAAAACGCATGAACAGTAATAGCCATGCAGAAAATCTACCATGCAGCCCATACAGCCGTACCAGTGCGATTTCAGCCTCTCTATTGATTTCCAATGAAGAATGACCTTCTCCTCCTCACTCACGTCTGGTAGATGGTCCTCCAACAGTCCCGAAGTGGTTGGTCTCGGTTGGGAAGCAAGCAAAAATGGCGGACAGCACTTAACGTTGGGCAGCGTTGGAAGTTCTGGCTGGTCTCAGCGCTGGAAATTCTGGCTGGAAGTGCTCACGTGTCCCTACTCCTCGGCTGGAAGGCAAAGGCTGAAAGCTTCTCTTCCTCTCTACACTTTCCCTTCTTCCTTGTGCTCCCTAAATTCTCCTCTGTTTACCTCTATTTTCTGGGCTCAAAACAGAGTTTTTTCTCCTCCATGGTTCAGCCTCTATCAATCCTTTTACTGCCACTTCGTTTTGCATTCAAGCCCTCTTGTTTCTGCTTATCATTTTGTCATCCAACTCTCCATTTTCTGCTCCTCAGATTGCCTGAACCTCAGCTTCTTTTCTCTCCACGGTTTGGACGTTGCTTCAGCTCATTTTCTCTCCTTCTTGCTGTCTCGGTTTCTTCTCCTTCGTGTTGCTATCTCGGTCTATTTTCTGCTTCACGTTGCTCTCTCAGTTTCTGCTTCTCCTGTTCAGCTCCAGTTTTTCTCTCGGTTTCTGCCTTGCTCTCTCGGTTTCTGCTTCTCCTATTCAGCTCCAGTTTTTCTCTCAGTTTCTGCCTTGCTCTCTCGGTTTCTGCTTCTCCTGTTCAGCTCCCATTTTTTTCCAGCGTTGTTTCTCTCTTATTTATGCTCCAGCCAACCTCTCTTTTTCTGCACAGTCCCTCTTCTTTCCTTGCTTTTTCTGCAACTTTCAGCCACTCCACTCACTGCTCACGGTCTCTTGCTTTTTTTGCCATTTCCAGTCACTCCACCCTCTGCTCCAGCCAACCTCTCTCCTTTTTCTACACAAGCCGCTCCACTTTCTGCTCTCCTCTGAAAAACCAGCTCCCTCTTGCTTTTTGTCCTCCTTGTCTTCTTGGTCCTTAGTAATGTATGTGTGTGCATGAGTGTATGCATGTGGGAGTGAGTGAGCATGTGAGCAAGTGAGGGTGTGTGAGTGTGAGCGTGTGTGAGAGCAAGTGAGTATGTGAGAGCAAGTAAGCATGTGGGAGCAAGTGAGCATGTGAGAGTGTGTGAGTGTGAGCAAGTGAGAGTGTTTTGCCATTTTATTTTAATTAGGTGGCCTTATTCATTTTATTTCTTTACAAGATGATTACCATGTCTCTTCTTCAAACATATATTTTGAATATTTCTTTTTAATATTGTTGGTTCTTATATTTGGTTTTTTCCATATTACTTCTATTTTTTTGCCTTTTGCAATTTTGTTTTAATTAATTAATTTTTTTGAATTTTTAATTCTATTTATTATTATTACCATGATTATTATTATTGTTAATTTGGGTGGGGTGTTCACACTACTGTTATGGCTTATAGATCTGTTATGGCTTATATGTCACTAACAAGTCAACTGCTCCTTCTTTCCCGCTCAAAATTTCAAATTATAGACCCTGACAGTCGACTGTTCAATTTGGACCAGTCAACTAGCCACTTGCCAGCAGTCGATTGGTCACACCCAGATCAAGCATTAGTCAATGTTAGCCTTGAGACCTTTGACAAGGAGCTCTCTGTGAGTGTCCAGTCAACGGGTTCAAAGTAAACAGTCAACTGTTGGGGTCCAGAATTTGAAATTTTGAGAAGGAAATAAGGAGTAATTGACTGGTCAGTGGTGAACAGTTAACTTGTCAATGACAAATAAGCCATAACATATTTATAATGGCTATATTTTGAAACATGTTATTTCCCACTCACTCCTAACGTATCTATTGGACTTCAATCTTAATAAACTCAACCTGGGGACTCTGAGAACATGAGAAAAATATTCAAGAGCGTCTATATCACTAATTTTCGTCATCTTATTAGGTCGATATCATATTAGTACTTCATTGTATCATCCACTTTGTTTCAAAGAGTTTATTACTTTTAAATCATTCTTTCTTCGAATAGTAAAGCTCATGGAGGTTCCTTAAGAGTGTCAAGCTGGGAGAGAGCTTAG
Source organism: Delonix regia (assembly GCA_037074485.1). Classification (NCBI taxonomy): domain Eukaryota; kingdom Viridiplantae; phylum Streptophyta; class Magnoliopsida; order Fabales; family Fabaceae; genus Delonix; species Delonix regia. The sequence continues at coordinate 28,289,182 of CM073455.1, forward strand.
GATCAGGGAGAGTATATCCCTAAAAGACAAATTCAAAGAGGTTCCTTGAAGGAATCAAGCTATGTGAGCTTTGTAGGAAAGGTTATCTTAGGTGTTGTTTTGATTTTTTTGAGATAGTGAAAAACCCTAAAAGGTTGCTTAATGACTGGATGTAGGCTTGGGTAGAACCTGAAATAGGATAAACCTTTGTGTTTATACTTCTCCCTTGCTCCTTTTAAATTCTACATTTATTATTTCATGCTTAATTTTATTATCTTTGTTTCTAGAGAGATTTTTCAATATTAGTTTTATAAAACCCAATTCATCCCCTTCTTGGGTTCCAACCTTGCTAAACACGATAAAGAGGCATGGAAATACTTTGATGAATGCCATCTTTCATTTGTTGTTGAGACACAAAATGTTCAATTAGCTCTTTCTTTAGATAGGTTCAATCCATAGAGATAAAAAAGTCATCCTTATTCTTATTGTCTAGTGATTATAACACCATACAACCTTCCCCCAGGAATATGTATGACAACCCCTTATATGTTCTTAACTTTGGTTATACCTGGTCCAAGAAGCCCTGGTAAGAAATTAGACTTGTATTTACTGCCTCTTATAGATGAATTAAAAGTATTGTGGGAGATAAGGGTAGAAACTTATGGTTTATTCAGGAAATAGAATCTTCAAATGCAAGCTGCATTAATGTCGACTATTAATGACTTTCCAGCATATGGAATGCTATTTGGATGGAGCACACATGTTGCTTTATTCTATCTTATATGTATGGAACACAATAAGGCATTTCACTTAAAAGAAAGCAAAAAACTAACTTTTTTAATTGCCTTTTAATTGCCATCGCCATTTTCTACCCTTGGAACATCCATTCCGGAGAGATAAAAAGCCTTTTCGTAAGGGAATGGTTGAGAAGTCAACACTTCTAGCAAGGTTGTTCAATGATGAAGTGCGAGCAAAGGTCTATAATTTACCATGAGTGATAAGGAATCTAGTGAATGATAAGATTCTTGAGTTTAAAGAGCAACATAATTAGACAAAATGCTCTGTATTTTGGGAATTGCCTTATTGAAGTACAAACCTCATTAGGTAAAATCTTGATGTGATGCATATTAAGAGAGTGTGCATGATAACATTTTAAATACTGTTATAGATCTGAAGGGCAAAACAAAAGACAACTTGAAAGCTAGAAAATATTTGAAAATCATATGTAGTCATCCAAATCTTGAATTGAGAGAGCAAAATGGGAAGGTTTTTATGCCAAAATCAGTTTACATGTTATCAAAAAAATGAAAGAAAGTTAGTATGTGAATGGTTTAAAAATCTCAGATTTCTATATGGATATGCTTCAAATTTGGCTAAATGTGTATATATGAAAGATTTCAAAATTTCTCAAAAGAAGAATCATCATTGTCATGTTTGGATGGAAAGACTAAAGCTAATTGCATTTAAAGACTTGTTGCCAAAAACGATTTAGAATGCCATAACAAAATTAAGTCTATTCTTTAAAGCTTATGCACAACAGTGTTGTAACTTCAAAATATAAGAAAATTAGAAGAGAGCATAGTGGTGACAATATGTAAGATAGAGAAAATATTCCCTGTTAGTTTCTTTGATTCGATAAAGCACTTGCCAATCCACTTGCCTTATGAAGCTAGAGTTGGTTTTCTGGTGCAATATCAGTGGATGTACCCATTCAAATGGTAATAATTTAAATAGTTACTTACTATTTTGAATTTGATACTTTCTATATTAATGTATGACACTAATATTTATAGGTTTTTGCACCATTTGAAGAAGAAAATTACTAATAAAGTTTATTTGGAAGGCTCCATTTGTGAAGCATATCTCATTAAAGAAACCTCTTCTTTCTGCTCCTAATATTTTGAGCCTCATATTCAAACTAATTTAACCAAAATAGGTCGTCATGATGATAGAGGTGAGGTAGATGCTCTTGATGGTTGTTTGTCTATCTTCACCCACTCTGGTCGTCCATCCAGGTGGAACGCATACGAAACTTAACAGACAAGGAGGTCAATGCTTCCATTACATATGTTCTTTTGAATTGTAAAGAGATTGAACCAGTTTTGGAGTAATATCAATATATCTTTAATTTGAAATAATATATAATGATAAATTGCTCATTATGATTTGTATTTTATAGTATATTCAAGGATGAGTTAAGAATAAGTTTCCTCATCTGACAGCAAAAGATAGAGGGTCAAATAAATAATGAATTTGCATTGTGGTTAAAATCATATGTAATGTCTCTTGTAACTTTTAAACTTTAGTGGTTGTCATATGGATTATATACTTGAGAATCCATTGACTTCCATATTATTTTTTTAGGTACATGATGGTTGTAATGAAATAAATGATAGTTGAATAAGAGATTTAGCTTCAGGTCCCTTGAGAGTGACTACAATGGCACATTGAATGATATTGTAGAATCAGAGTATCCTAACCCAAGTTTTAGATGAACATGAGTTATGTTATGTAAGTGTGATTAGTTTGAACCCACGGTTAATCGAGCTTTAAAAGTACATAATCAATATGGTCCAGTGGATATAAATTTTAAAAGGAAGATTATCAAGTATGAACCTAGAACACTTACAAGTTTTATTCTTAGAATAAGTAAAAGAATAAATGTCCATGGTGTAGGTTGTTAATAAAATAAGAACCTTCGTTTAGCGGTAAGACATTGGCACATTGATCTTGATGGTAAGGGTTCAAGCCTCAAATGCATACTTATCCAGAATATTTTTAAATGCTACCATGTGTCCAAACCAAGCAAAATGGCTAAAGTAACCTTGCTGCACTTTATCCCTTTCACAATTAAACTTCTACAGAATTTTCCTTCCAGTTGCTTCATCAATCATCTTCGGTTCTACACTGTTCCGTAAAGTTCTGTGCACCGGCTAGCAATCTTCTATCACCAATAATGTGTTTCGGCCACCGTGTCTCAGTTTTCTAGTGAACATAACCCCTTCTCCGTTTTCTATTTTGGCAGCCATGGGAAGAGGAATTCTCAACAAGATTGGGATTATCTTGTGGAATATCCCATAACCAAGTAAAAGAGGCAAGGTTATTTGAAATACTTCACGCACTAGGTAAGCAGTAGCTCTTCCAACAATATGACATATTATATGATGTTGTTTACTATTTACATTATTGTGTAGTGGAATGGCTTACCAGACTTGATTAGTCTTTCAAATGGATTATGAGTTGTATGTGATGTCTATGCAAATACTATAAAAAGGAGTTGTATAATAGGTGAGTACTAGATATGTTAAATAGTGTGAGCTTGGGCTTCACGACCGACTGAGTTAAATTATCCAAGGACAAGTACCCTTAACCTATGAATATGACTTCCCTGAGGGCTATGGACCTTAACTGATATATATATATATATATATTTGTTCCAAGGGTTGAGTACCCTTGACTGATTTGATTTCCATGGAAGTAAATCCATGACCATTATTTTATATTAAACAGTTGAAATTTCTTTCTATTGCGTAAATGACATGTGTTATTGCCTTAATATGGTGCTAGTCACTTTAAGGTTGGGTCAACAGGTATAAAATCTAATATATGAGAATTTATGATGAAGCAATTTGCATAATACACTGTGTACCTTAAGGTAAATTGTATTGATTATGTTACTAGAATGCTAACCGTTTATATTTTCTATAATTTCATATAACAATCCAAAGCAGCTTGTTAAACGTGAGGGTTAAAAAAACTCTACTTGTGTTGTAAGGTTATGACTTCTTATTTTTGTTGAGGTATCATACTTTTGTAATAGTGTATATTGGCCAAAATGTAAGTAATTGTATATATGTATGGATGACCATAGGCAGATTCCCTATTCCCCTCTCTTGTATTATAGTTTTATCAATTATTGGATGTTTTGTTTTGAAAGCTGAGCTCTCTTTTTTGGATTTTATTAGATGGATAGGTACTTGTACTAAATTTTGGTAGGCCCTATTTACATAGGAGACTCTGGAAAAATTTTTACAAGACATTTGGTTGATAAACTGCTTGGAATTAAGATTTATGTGGGCTTGCATTATTGTGTGATTTCACATTAGTTTAATCAGCTAGAAAAACATAGTGATTGGCTTGCAAGAATGGGTTATTCCTGTTTTCTATGTTGATTGCACTCTGAAAGCTTGGGGTGTGATAGAACCTTTCATCTTAGCCTCTCAATCCAAACAAGTATATTTTGTTGAAAACCTTGTTATGAGAAGGGACAAAGCTTATTGGAGAGCTATTTGTCAAATAAAGGCAATAAACATTATTGTTTCATCAGATATGGCTTACCAAGAGGATGAAATGTTTATGCCAATTGAACCGTTGATGAAAGATGGACTTCATTGTCATAGTGCTGAAGATGAAGAAGAAGAACTTGTAATTTTATATCATGAAATAGATGAGGAAGACATTGATGAATCAGATTTTGAGTCTTAAACTAAAGACACGTAAAAAGATTAAGACGTTGAAGATGATGAGGACACTGGAGATGAATGAAAGAAACTTTTGTTTATTGTATTCCATGAAATTCTTGGTCTACTTTATAATGTACCATTTGGACTAATTTTGTTTATATTTTTTGTATTTCATCCAATAATTGAACCTACATTCAACTGTCCAGCTTACTTGATAACTAAAACACATACGGAAACATATTCTTTTCTTTCTTTTTAGTTAGTTTTATTATTCAAGGAAAATTTTGCTAGGAGGAGGGGCTAGACACATGCATCGTGGGGATTCATCAAGACCACCTTCATCATAAGGAGATGTTGGGGGTTCACACTCTAGTCTCTCATCATAATAGTAAACTAGTAACCGTCGAATTTTTTTATAGATGGATGAAGATAAGTTTTACTTTCTATATTTCAAACTCATATTCATGTGAAACATATTTAATTTTTTGTTTCATTGATAGTTTTAGTCCCTCTAGTACATCAAGACAATTGGTAGCTGTGTATAAGAGATCATTTGATGGTGCATGGCCCACATGGGGAAAAGTCCCTGAGTATGCTAGGGACCATTGGTTTGATGAGTTTAAGGTTTGTAAATTCTACTGTCATATAATTCTTGTTCAAGTAAATGTCCTTCTATCTTACAAATATGTCTGGATGATTGGAAGAATAGTTGTCCTTCTTATACTTTAGTTTATTGGTTATCTTACATTGTAAGCAATATGTTACTCTTGTTTCATACTTGTAGAAATTGTATTATTAGAATTAGGTGGATAATTTGGCAATAAGGAGGGTTTTTTAACATAAAGGAAGTATATAATTAAGCAATACCTTAAACAAAGCCAAAAAATTCTTCCATGAAAAAATTGTAATTCCCAAGTGGATCAATCAAAATCATTTGAATAAATTGCTTAAATATTGGAATAGTGAAAACTTCAAGCATAAGTGAAAAACATGTTCAAAGAATAGGTTGTCCAGTCATGATGGGTTAGCTCCATCTTTACATACAGAGGGATTAATTCAAGTCTCAAAATATAAAAGAAAATATGTAAGTGTGAATATACATGTTATTTTATCTTGTGTAGACTAAAAATTAACTATTTGTTTGTGTGTTTTAGGTGAAAGAGAAAGGAGTAGAGCCTAGTGCTTATGAGTTATTCTTGATGATACATAAGAAAAAAGAGAAAAATGATTGGGTTGCTCATTAATCAAAATTTGTGTGGGTAAGTGATCATACCCATTTTTACTATGCCATTTAATGTCATTTCATGACATTTTATGAGATTTATTAAGCTTAAATGCATGCTTTGATAATATTTTGTGGTAATTTGGGATTAGAGGCAACTTCATGCAAAATGTACTATGTAAGGGTAAAATTGTAAGTTTTCCATTGATTTTACTCAATTTAATTAAATTGGAGAATATGGGATATTACAATATTTGAATTTTGCATTGTAGGTCAAAGCCAAAGGCAAGTTAAAATTGCAATCAAGGACCAGAAGAATTGGAAAATTGCAAAAATGACCTAAGTATGCCTGCTGTGTTTTTCACCATGGCGAACTCAACCTAACCTGCACAATTTTTAATTCAGATCTGAACTAGGTTGCAAGACTTGACCTAACATGCCTCTTATTAGCCATTAAGGTTTCTGCTGCCAAGGGGAAGCCATGAGAGACTAAAAGGGAGTCCTAGAGACTCTCATTCTACATCTTCTCCTTCCATTTTTCTCATCTCTCCATCATTTTTACTGCACTTTCATGGTTGTTCTTGGTGATTTTGAGCTTGGTGAAGCATCCATATCTACTATAAGCAACTAAACACCACTTGCCCAAAGGAGATTTGATAAGGCCTAAGCTTGGAGCATCAACTAAGGAGTTTTTCTTGTTCTTTTCCATCTTTCCTAGCTTTGTATTCATTATATCTTGGCTAAATTATTTTGATTACATTTTTAGGCTAAACCATATTGCTATAACTTCCATATTATGGATTGGATTATGAGATTTATGTTTTTGTGTGTGTTTTATAAGGTTTATTGCAACATTTGATTGTAAAAGTATTAGGTTTGGTATAATCTAATATATCTAAAGATTGATTGTGGTAGCTTGGTAGCACTTGGTTAAGTAGCTCAAGTTGTTCTCACATCTTTACATTGATCTCCCATTAGTGCATTAAATAAGGAAGTTAATGTTGTTGTGAGCCTTTGGGTTAAAGGTTTCATAAACAAATTAATTTACCTAGTGTTTAAATGGTATTTCAAACCACTTGTGGAAATAGTTTTATAAAGAAACTCTCATTTATCTTTTAAGTAGCTAGGAAGGCCGAATTAAAACTCCAACAAGTATTTCATCATCAATTGCATTAAAATTCATTTATTTTGTCAATCTTCACTTTATAACAAAAATCCCAAAAACACTTTCACTTTGTTGCATTTCACTCAAATTTCATCTATTTGATAAAAACAAAGACAAAACCCTGATTTTTCTCATTTCTTCACATATTTTTGCATTCAAATTACCTAGGAACAAACTAGGCTCCTTGAAGTGAACACAACCCAGATTACACCACTATAGTTCATTTTTGTATCTGGTATTGGCTTTTGACACCCTAACAACAAGGGTTCGGTCAGTAAGTATATGATTTTAGTTAATATAAATCTGTCATTATAAGTGTATCTGTGTGTTTATTTATTATTTAATTTATGTTGTTTTAGGCCAATTTCAAAACTATCATCAAAAGGTGTCATCATGGTCTTACTGGGACATAAGGTGATGAACTAGGAAATGAAGATGCTACAACAAATTGGGTAGGAGAAAATGATGATGAAGATAAAGAAGCCTTCATACCAATGATATCTGAGCTTCCCAAAGATGAAGTTGACAATGCTTGGCTAGAGGCAGTTTGGGGACCAATAAAGGGGATAGTTTATCACCTTGGATCAGAGTCTTCTACTATCATACAAGGAGCTGGCCTTATATCCTATGCACTAACATGTTCTTCATCAGCCCCCTACCTTTGCTCAAAACATAATTGACACTCTTACTTTTCATGAAGTTGTTAACCAAGCAATTAAACAAAAGTTAGCAAATCTGCAAGCAGCATTTCAAGAGGAGTTGCAAGCAAGTACTCAAGCTACCATCCAAGCTATGCATTCAAGTCAGCCCACAAGATCTGTTGGAGATGCAAGATCTGCATCACATAATGTTTAGGATAGGATGTAATTTTTCTAGTTATGATTAGGTTGGAGAGTTTTATAGTTTAAGGTCCACCAAGTTAAGATGGGACAGAACTTAATAATTATGATTTAGTTAGAAACTTTTATTGTTTAAGGTCTATGTGTAGGAGTTGGAAACTATCATTTGACTAGTATCAGACTTTCTAATGCATATTAATGATATATGATGAATTTATATATTTTTAATTTGTCTTGACTATTTGATTGATATGTAGTGTATTATCAAAGGTACATTAGAATATGGCATGAGCTTATTTAAAGCATCTATCTCAATTTGTCCTAGTTTTACTGACAAATTTAGCAATAGTTAATAAATTAATCAAATTTAGCAATGGATTTTACATTGAATTATCTACCCAAGACTTAGTAATGGATTTAGCAATGGCCATCTGTATCATCAATAATTAAATTTAGCAACAAATGATTCCGTTTCTAAACTAGCAATAGATTAAATGGTCATCATTAATTGTGTCACACCCCAATTCCCGGAGTGTGACTGACACAGACAACGAGACTAGCCCGGCTCTGTAAGCCTAACAAGTTGATCCTTAACCAAATAGAAAATCATACATCATGAACATTCATATTCAAGCATATTCAAATTCATACATAATTTAAAGAAATTTTGGCAGAGTCTCCTCTATAACTGAGACCTCCTGAAGTTTCTACAAATATCTGCCAAATAATAATATTCATAAAAGAGAGCTCAGCTCTCAATTCAATCCAGAGACAACTACAACACAGTAGGGGAGTAGGGAATCTACCTGTGGTCATACATATTCATTTACATCTATTTACATCTTTAACCAATTACATGATTACAAAATACAAAACCCCAACAAAATAGGGAAATCACATCATCAACAGTACCAATAGGACTCCTCTAGCCCTCTTGTTCAGTAAACTGCTCTGGATGACTACCTAAAATTCAGTAAAACATACACGGGCAACATTCCAATAATAAATCAATAATGCCTTTTAAACCGGTTAGTTTTTGATAAATCATGATTTAAAACTTTACAATTTAATGTGATAAAACAATAACTATTATGAATTCATTCCATGGAAATTAAATCAATTAAGGGTACATAACCTTTGAAAATCACACTTTTAATGGTCGAGGATACACAGCCCTCGGAAAATCTTTCTCATTGATGAAGGGTGCTTAACCCTTGTATACTTTTATCAAACAGTTAAGAAAACTCAGCCCTTGGATTCTTTTAATTTACATTCACTACCTTGAAAACTTTCTGAATTTTCACTTTAGTCCCAAATTTCATACTTTTACCTTCAACCCAAGTAAAACTATGAAGAATAATAGGGTTTCATGGCATACACCTTAAAAGTGTTCTTATAAGACCAATTTAAACCCACTGGATTCCAGAATTCCACAATTTTCTGTAAACCCCAAAATCTCAAAAATATTCAATTTAGTCCCTATCAAAACAACTCTCAAAAACTTGCCTAAAAGCATGCTTCCAAAGCTAAAATTCAATGGCATAGGGCCAAAAATGTTTCTCCTAACATCATTTTCACAAAAAAAATGATTAAAACTCACCAAAATCCACTGCAAAACCACTACTCTCGGCTATTGCAAAAGCCCACCAAAAAAACGCAGCTATCGCCGGCAACGGTAGGCGGTGACGGTCCAAAACGCGTCGCTGGTGAGGGAGGAAGCTGGCTGGAGATGGTGGTGTGGCTATCTATGGCGGTGGTGTGCAGAACAAAGAGAGATAGAGAGTTGCATTCTGAAAAGGAAGGAGAAGCCGCGAGAGGGAAGAAAAAAAAAAAAGAGGGGCAGTTTCGTAATTTTGCCTGGGGGAACACGAGTTATCTCCAAAAATTTCCTGAAGGAGGAGGGAGCTACATCTAGAACCCACGCCCTCTTGATTCTAGATGTCTTGCCTTACTACTGAGCCAAAACTTATATCTAATTAGTAATATACTAACTACAAATATTTATGCTGTCATTCTTGCTAAGAGAAAAATTTTTGCTTTAACTTTAGCAAGTGTTACAAATTGGTTAAATTAGAATTCATTGATTGTATTTAGCAACGTCTCTAGTCCACATTAGTGACGAATAAGTCCATTTCTAATTAGCAATGGATAATTCATGGACGTCACTAAATTTAGCAATGCACTGATTACTAACGGATTTGGTGACGGGAAAATCTTTTGCTAATTTTTGATTAGCAATGGATTTTATAATGTTAGAAACGAATATGTCTGCCACTAATTAGCTATTTTCTAGTAGTGCTATAAACATAAACAATTGTCTAATTACATTAGAAGACTTTTACGTCCCAAACTATCCCATCAAATTAGTAATAGTACTAGTCACCTCTATCAACCTATCAATTGAATAAGAAAAATCAATTACATATTGCATTAAACCAGCGTGAGATGCGTCAAGCTTTAACATTGTTTACGAAGAAATTTAACTCAAATAAATTTAGAAATACAATTTATAACTTTAGTCACTCAATTGTTTCTCAGAGCAACTGTAGCTGTCTGTCAATTGTGTAATTAATTTAATATAGAGTGTTGGATTAAAATTTAGAACTATATACGCTCAAAATTAAAATTCCTGAATGAGGTTACCAAGTTTAATTTCAGACCAATAGATCTATATAGTTCCTCCAATATCAATACTTGAATTTCGCATGAGGAAATCCAGGAAATCTGTTTTCGTAGATTTAAGTTTGCATTTCTACTCGAATTTACACCCACTTGGAATATTTAACCACGTGAAAGTAGTACATCCATAACTAGACAAGCAGATTTCATATTGACCAAACAAAAGAAACAAAAAGAAGACGTGCAGATTTTCTCACACTTCATCATCCCAACATGTTTGAAACTTGAAAACTAAAGCTGGTTAAGACGAATGGGAATGTCCTGTGCTCGAAAAGGCACCAAAGCACCAAAAACTGGTTCATGTGGAAACACAAGCTGCCATTTGAAGTTGGTCACAAGACTGTGAATGAAGGCCAGAACTGCAAAGCGTACGTAATCCATTCCTGGGCATGTTCTTGCCCCTGCACCAAAGGGTATAAATGTATATGGACTAGGACCATTTCCTTCAATAAACCTTGAGGGATCGAACTTTTCGGGCTCACGAAAGTACTTGGGATCCATGTTTGTCGCTGTAATCGCCCAAAAGATCTACCACAGTTGGCCAAGGAGTTAATAAACATGAACTAGCAAGCTATATTTAAAGGGCATACTTAATTAAGAGGATTTCATATTGTTTTTTAACAATTCAGCTTGGATTGTTTTAGAGAGCATTAAGAAGATATATATACATATTTAGGTTTAACTTCGTAAATAAAAACTAGAAAATAATTACAAGTTTTGGTTTGATTAAAGCACGAGTTACGTTAAGCATACTAAGTTGGGGTTGGCTTGGCTCAGTTATCTCTATTACAATTTATTTACAGCCATATTAACTCCTTATATTTTCTTTTCAATCTTGGATGGACAGTGGTCTTTCTTAGGGTATTATCCTATAGAGAAATGCAAGCTATATGGGTTATCTATTTCTCGGTGATGGGTTAGTGAATATTATAGAGAAAGATCTATGTGATGCTATCTCTATTGAGGCTCTTGCGCTGATTCCAAAACATAAACAGACTTCTGAAGGACAATTGAGTAAAATACCATTTTGGTTTCTTATTTATTAGTTAATTTTCAAGTTGGACCCTTACTAAATTTTATTTCTATTTTGGTCCCTCAAAAAATTTCCATTCTCAATGTGGTTTCTCATTTATTTATCTATTATCAGTTTGCTCCCTCTCATTTAATTATGACTAAGGGGCTAAATGTGTCTAATTTAAAATTAATTAGTGAGGGATCAAATTGTGAATGGACTAATAAGTAAGGAATTAAATTGTAAACGAAAATCACTGAGGGACCAAATTGAAAATGAACTGATAATTGAGGAGCCAAATTTAGAATCAATTAATATATATGGGGGACCAAAATAATGTTTAACTTGAGGAGAATTCATAAAATACTAATATAATCATTTTTAGAAATTTCAATTCATGACACATGATTTTTTATTTTTTTTTTGCCAATAAATGAAAATGGATATGTACCTGCCACCCCTTAGGAATAGTGAATCCATCAAAGGTGATGTCTGTTGCTGCCACCCTGAAAGCACCCGGCGCTGTGGGGTAGAGTCTCATGGTCTCCTGTACAACAGCCCATGTGTACTTCATTTTTTGTATGCTTTCCCAATCAAGTGCTGCTTTGCCTCCTCTTGATCTTGCTGTTTCTGTATGTTCTGCTTCGTATGGAAGCAGGTAAAACAGTCTATATTAGAAAGGCAAAGGCATAGATACTTCAAGTTTAAAAGATGATCCCAAGGTTCCTATGATTAACTTTATTAATTTGGAGTAAGATTTGAATTAAATTGTTTAAGATTGACTTAAAAAATATAAAGACTAACATATGGACTCAGTAAACATAATTCAAACGTTACATTGACGAGAAAAATATTATTTTGGTTCTCTATAAATTAAAAATATTAAAATGGTTATCCATTTTTAAAATTGGTTTTCTTTTGGTCTTCCACAAATTAAAATTTTTAAATAGTCCTTCACTTTTCCAAATTTGACTCAAAATTGCTTTCCTTAGTCTCACTTAGAGAGAAATCACTTTGCATCAAAATCTTAAAAAGTGAAAGAACATTTTGAAAATTTTAATTCGTAGAGGATCAAAATGCAATTGAATTCAAAAGTGAATGACCAAAATACCATTTTTCTCTTACACCAACTATTTTAAAATATACATTTTCGTTCAATTGCAAATCTTTTAACTATCATACCCTCGTACGACAAATACACAAAAGGGTCTTCATGATTAAAACAAGTATGTATTTAGGTTAATAGAGTAAATAGGTGAAAGAAAAATTAAAATTGAATTAAGGTGTAGCGTAACTTTTAATTCCAGTAATTTTAGGGGAGCTCTATGTATTTGAAAACAAATGAAAAATCGGTATTCTTTTTTAACCAAAGTCAAAAGAAATCTATATAACTTAGTAATTAAACGACAAATGAAGGATTTAATATAATTACCAGATAGGATTTTGTGGTAGATTTCAGGGCTCTGTCCAGTGTGCTTGATCATGAAGGACAAGGTAATGGCTAAAGAAGTGTAGCTTGAGTTCATCATACCCATAATTACATTGCTTATTTCTAGTTTTGGCACATACTTTCCATCTTGCTGGGCTCCAACTATGTAAGTTAGTAGGTCTTTTTCCACTTCAGAGCCCACAGACAAAGCATCGATCTTCTCTTTTATTATCATCTGAATCGCCTTTTGAATTTCTGATGCTGCTTTCTGCGCACGATGATATGTTGTGCCAGGCAAATTCACAGGGATCGAATAAATCCCAGAGAACAAGTCGTCAAATAGAGTGGCGAGTTTGGCCACAGTAGTACTGTCAGGCTTGTCAAGGCCTAGGTAGAATTGAAGGATCAGTCTCAATGAGAAGTCCTTCATCAAGGGATAGACCTTTACTTCCTTTTGGCCATCCCAATGTGTCCTGTAATTACCATAAATGATTAATAATTGAAAATAAACAGCTTTATTGTTAAGATTGTCAAATTTATGAATTTAGAAAAAAAAAGAGAAGATGAATTTGTAAGGCATATTTTATTAACAAATAATTATTTATATAATTATACTATTATAATACAATATATAACAGTAAACTTATTTAAACATTGCTAATCATATAGAACAGTCAAAATAAGTCTAGCCAAATGATTGGCCCGTTTAATTCGTTATTTTTGTGGATTATGTTAAACTTTTTAATTCATTTAACGAGGGTTAAATTAATTAGTTTACTCAATCTACATATTACGGGTCAATCTACTTAACTAATTTTTTTAATTTTCACATAAAATTATAACATTTGGCAAACAGACACAACACTTTGCACATACAGCAAAGGAGTTGAATTCTGTTTTATTTTAAAACTTTTCTCCTCATTTCCAAGATAACAACACTATTCTGAACATTTATCTTATGCATTTGAAATTGAATATGCATGGTATTTGCATATCAAAGTCGATTGGTGGTTTTTTTTTTTTTTTTTGCCTTAATTGTCCCAACTTCAATTATTCCTGCAATCTATTATACCAAAATAAAATTTGAACCAGATAAGGTTTGAGTCATTTAATATTGATAATCCATCATTGTTAAGTGGATTCATGCAGTCATATAATATTAATTAAACCTTGGCATGTGAACTTAACATATATTTTTTGCAATAAACAATATTGTATACATATAAGTGAGTCAAAGTTTGGTCAGGGTCATGATGTCATTAATTAGATCAATAATTCATTTTTTAGCTTAAATTATTTTATTGGCATTTATAGTTTCACTTAATTTTTAATTCAATTCTTTTTAAATTTGTAATGGAGTTATTATAAGTTTTTTAACAAATTAATTATGCCTTTGCTATCATTAAATTTTATTCACTATGTGGTTAAATTTTGCTGACAAGCATGGGCTAGAATCACAGGTTACCTTAGCATTCTAAATATTCATGATTTGTGTTGGAAAGATGGATAAATGTAAATTATTAAGTGAAATTAACTCGTGTACGTATCACGTGTGGTATATACTGCAGTATTTATAGGCTTGGTAAATTAGTTTGAATTATATATATATAATATTAAAATAACACATAATTAACTATATTAACAAAATTTAATGGATTAGGAAAGAGTTAATAATTGACACCAAATTAATTTTTTATTTAAAATTACGCAGGGTTAACTAAAAATACTAAACTGTAGGACCAAGAAAATAAAATCATAACCAAATTTATAAAAGAGTTGTAAAAAATTACGTATGACATAATCATACTTGACCATCCCAAATCCAACCATTTGAGATCTATCTGTACCTGAAATGTTGCTGTATCATGGATTCAATCCCTCCCATGTACTTCATAAGTCCTTCTGGTTTTAGAAACCCTAATATCTTCCCCGGAACTGCTACAGCTGCTTTTGTTTTTTCAGCATCCTTTTGTATAGCTTCATGATCCTTGGCCTTTGGTATACTGAACAATCTGTGTTGGGTTTTCAAGTAATGAACTTTGACAAGCTTTGGCTCACTCATGGACACAAGTTTGTTTGCACTTGGACCACATATAATTACTGTTGGCTCCCCAAGTAAGCTTGTCTTGAAGATATCTGAGGAGTACTTTTTCCTCCTCTCTTTAAGAAAATGGTCATGCTTCTTAAAGAGGAATCGGTATGATTCCCCCACAAGAGGCCACCC
Source organism: Delonix regia (assembly GCA_037074485.1). NCBI lineage: Eukaryota > Viridiplantae > Streptophyta > Magnoliopsida > Fabales > Fabaceae > Delonix > Delonix regia. The sequence continues at coordinate 28,304,194 of CM073455.1, forward strand.
ATAACTACCTGGAGGAAGGTTTTTGACGCCAAGGAGCTTCCTTTGATGCAAATAAAAGCTTGACACAATGAAGATGAAGAAGTAGTGTGGGTAGCAAGAAAATATCCATTTTTGCTTCAACAGTTTCTTGATATTTAGGATGGTATGATTGAGTTGCTTCCTTTTATAGGCCACAATGTTACTAAAATAATAACCTCTGCTGCTGTTAAATAAATCATGACTGTTGGATCAAATTTTCAAATTGCTTGATTAAGTCTTAAAAAGTAGCTAATTTTAATTTTAGAAAATTACCAATTTTGTTTTTTAAATGTTAAACGAGTGTGCTGCTTTTGTCGTTAACTCTTTATTAACATTTTTATTTGAAGAAAAATTTGTCAATTTCTTTTGGAGAAAACAAAAGTGTAATTGTTGATTAGGTATATATTACTTTTTTATTAATATTAATTCTTTATATTTAATCTAACGTAACATTTTGGTTTAAAATTTAAATACATCGTTTAGTGTCCTACAATTGTTGTTGTCAACTTATTTATTTAGAGTTAATATTTTCGTTATTTTATTGGAGAAGACAAAGATGTAGTTATTACGTATATTGCACTATATTATTATTTTACGAATTTATTATATCCTCATTCTCGTTTCAAAATTTGTGGTCCAGTATGAAGGACCACCCATGCCCTAACATCATTCCCTTATTATATAAATTGCGTAGCTTTCGGTAACAATCACATGGTACCTTTGATGCAGAAATCAAATTATTTTATGCAATAAAACGATAATAATCATTCGATCGACTTTTAGTCCCTAAAAAATAAAACTAGAATGTCAAAATCAACCTCCTGAAAATTGCTGACGTGGCATTAAAACCCGCTAACCGACTTTTTCTTAGACTACACCCTCTTTGCCCAAAATAAATAAATAAAACTCTACACCCTCTTGCTTATTTCTCTTTCGTTCCTAAGCCAAAATCAAAGTTTTGTTACCCCCTATTAACGGCATAATCAAAGCCAAGCGAGTCTTGGTCCTCCACGTTATAGAACATTATCAAATTTAGTTCCTCTATTAAATCCTAAACTTTAAATCGAAGAAACTAAATTTAATATTTTATTAAAAAGCATGTAACCAAGTGTAACATTTTTTAATGAAAAAATAACTATTTTGGACATTTTAATAAGTGAGGGACTAACATGATAATTTTGTTAAAAGTGAGGGACCAAAAATATATATTTTTCTTTTTTTGTTAAATTTTTTAATTAAACTGCAATATCATCATTCTATATTTCTTAAATTTAAAAGTAAGTTTAAATTTAAATGAGTATTGTACTAAATATTAATTTTCATATTAATATCAACTTCAATGTCTAAATAGCTATGAGGACATTTCCATTTACCTACTTACACTAAAAAAACATACCATCATTTAATAAAGTCATGATAGTTCAATAAATAATTCCAAAGAGTAATTTGAAGCCAAAAAAGTTTAGTTGATGAAATTATAAAATTTTATCTGTCAGCTTTCTAAAAACAATTTATATTGCACTATAAATATTATGTTACCTAATAATATTTCAAGAATTTTATAGTATTTTTAAGGATAATTTTTCAAGACCTAACTAAAATAATATATTGATATATGAACTCAATTATGTCCTACTCACCAACTATAAAACTACTATTTATATATGTGTGTATCAAAAGTATACATATATTAAATATAAAATTATATACATAATACATGTGTGGATCTAATGGGTTCAAATTAAAATATCAATTAATTAAAAATAACATAACTCAATCATTTAAAACCTGTATGTAATTTCAATGAGTTCAAAAATATAAAATATGCAGGGGCATAAAATTATACCTTGATACCCAATACATCAAATAAAAAAAATTGAGGAGGGCATGTGCACCTTCTCAACTCAATGTAGCTCTATCCTAGTGTATTAGTCGTGCTCATCTTCATTGTGGCTTTTGAGTCTATTTTTAGCATTAGTAGTTGCGTGCTTAATACTTTTAGGAGTTTATTATTTATTAGGATGATTAAGATACTAATTTGTACTAAAAATTAGCTAAATATTGCAGAGTTCAATTTTGAAGAGTGAGAGTTTGATCAGTATTAGAAACATGAACCTATTGCATCCGGTAAGTTTCCCACTATATTGCCACATATAATTATGTTAACACCTATCCTGATATATTTGTCTTGCAAATTTCGCTTTATGTTTTACTGAGGTGTTCAACTTTTTTTTGCATTCATCATTTTGTCTGGCAACTCTCTCTCGGTTTTTGCTCTGCATCCATTATAACTGAGAGCATAGGTACTTTCTGAGGACATGCCAGATGAAATCAAGGTTGTGTAAAAGAGTTTTACCTTCTATTTAGTGGTATTGGAAGCGTGTTACTTCGTATTATTTTGGTGACATTTAAAATATTCTCCTTTTAACATAAAGAAATTGAGAAGGCAAGACAACATTTGGATGGGAAGGAAATACTGTCAATTGTTTATACCTATCTTGACATCATCAAGAATGGTTGTCCACGATATATAAATATGCAACATTAAATGAGACGCTGTGTTAAACACCAAAGACTATGGCTTTTTGTACTCGGTTCCACTCTTGCTGTTATTCTTTGTAATAACTTGCAAATGGTTTACCTTCATGCTTCAAGCTGCTACATTAATACATGTTCTTTTTGTACTCGGTTCCACTCTTGCTGTTAGTGACTAGACTATACCATATACTTTTTATTTTTGTTTCAGGACAAATTTGGAGCTTCTTGGACATTCGTTATACCAACTTTTCTGAATGAATATGAGAAGCAACGCTTCGAGGTGATCATTCTTGCATTTAATACATGTTCTTATTAATTTTATTGGTTCCTATAAGCTTGCATATAATAGATTTTATTTTGGTCATAGAACTTACTTGATTGATCTCTGCTTTCTTGACCTTAGTACTCAATAAGATGGAGGAACTTATTCTGATTAAATCTTATTCCAAAGTAGATTCATGAACCACATGCTTTTCTTTGAAGTTATGTCATTCACTTTATCTGATGTAATCATATTCTTTCTTGTTAATTAATTATTGTCATTTATGATGCTTCTCTGTTTTGTTGCTCTTGTTATTTTGATAATTCTAATAATTCTATTAATTTCTTTTTGTTTTTAGGATTTTGCTTCAACATATTTATATCTTATTAATAATATCTTTTTTGTAATAAAAAAAAAGGATAAATAAAAATTGGCCTGGCCTGGTGATTACCTCGTCCGGCCCGAACTGATCCATTGGGTCTCGAGAAAAAAAATATACCCCAACGCCTTTCCCGGGCCGAACCTTGGATTCACTACATACTCAGCCCAGATCGGCCCATGCCCAGCCTAGGTATTACTAGTGCTCCAATGGCTGCAACGACTATCAACCGAGGCACGAAAAATCAAAGTACATATATATATATATATATAGACAAACACAGACATGCACACATTGGCAAATGTGTGTCCTCTAGCCTAACTCAGAATCTTTTCGACTTTTGCGCCACTACTTGTCAATGCTTTTGTCTACCTACTCTACACTAGTAAATCCAGACTTCTATATAATAATTTAGATTTATTAATACAGAATATTAAAGTCTTGTTTTAAAAAGATTCAACTGTCCATATTGTTACTACAGAAAAGTACTGCTTTAGTGGATCCTTTTCAGCTGGGATAGGTACTGTTACTCACTGCACGAGAGATAAAAAGCAAATATTGGGTTTGCTAAATCTCATGTGGTTCTATTTAAAATTATCCGTGGCTGCAACTGCTGTTACTCGATTCACCAAATAATAATAATAATAATAATAATAATAATAAATGTTGAATTTCGTAAATCATTTTCACCTAAATTGACTATGTACATTTTATTTGGCCATCAATACTTACAGATATTTGGTATGAGAAAAAAAAATGATTATCCTAGAGAGAAACAGAAATGAGATATCTTTTTCATACAGGTGTGTGTGAAAGATGAAGGAGACCTCTCCAGTTTGTATATAGTGCAATTTCCCAAAAAATAGAGATGTGATCGTCTAATACTAGATAGATGGATACTCCGGTGTACGGGAACTTCAGTAATAGTTATAATCATTGGTAATTAGAAGTATTGAATTTGGTCATCTTTCTCTAATAAAAAGAAGTCCTTAGTTTTTCGAAAAAAAGTATTTATTTGAAGTTTTTGAGGTGTATGTTCCTGCTTTTAAGAAAAATAAGTTATTTCTAAATGGTACAAGAAATTTTTTTTTTTGGCTGTGGATAAGTAAAAGAAATTGGAATTTCTCTTTAAAAAAAAAAGCATAATTAATTTTTTTTTTAAGACAAAAATATTTACACTCAAATTTATGATCATATATTACCCTAACTTTTTTACCTAAGCACTTCTCTACTCATTACAACCTGGCTTAGTAATTTAATAGTGAAAACATTTCATTATGATAAATTTATCGAATATAATAATATTGAGTGAAGCTTTTATCAAATAAATTTAGTAAGCACAAGCAGCTTTACTTTATATTGCCTTTTGTGAAATTATATTATTTTTAAAAAGTAACTTAAAGATCAATGCAAATCTTCAACAATGCCAAACGCGGTATAAGAAACCTTAGTTACTAGCTAGGTATCATCACTGCTCCATAAAGGCTGCAACAAGTTGGGAAAACTATAATTAAAAACTTTAAGTTAAAAATATTTATTATAAATAACCTTATATTTTAAAATTACTCTAGAGAACTTAGGGACCATAATTTTGTTTTTTTACTCTAAAAAACTTCACTTTGGAATTCTTGAATCTTACTTTGAGGACTGTATTTTTCAAATTTTTAGGACAAATTCCATTATAGTAAAAAAATAAAAAATTGACCCCTACAGCAGAATGGATAATCAAAAATGCATAAAAAATGCTTCTAAAGTACAATAATTTCAGCCACTGGATTGGAAAATTAGCTTAATGTAAACAGTTGAATCAAATTTTTATACTCGACTGATTTTTGCTTCTTAAAATTGCTAATTTTAATAACTAAATATTAAATACACGCGGTTAGATTGCACTTTTTTTAATCTAAAGCATTGTATGACTAAAATGCAAAACCACTTTAGAGGATTCGGATTGTCCCTAAAGTCTTCAAAATAATTTTAAAATTGAAGGTTCTTCGTACTAAACATTTTAAACTTAAAGTTTATATTGCCTATTGCACTAAAAACAAAATATTAACTAGTTTTAATACTGACAATTAATTTAGTATATTAATTTTAATTCAATTATTCAAAAAATAAATAAAAATTATTAAAAAAATATTATTAAAATTACTTACACTATATTAACTATTATCTAAATATATCATAATTAACCAATATTTTCTAGGCGGAGGAAGCCTGTGAATACGACATTTATGGAGGCAAATGAGTGTCCCCCTGTCAGTTCAAAAGCTATTCAGATTTCGCATCGCTACTTATGAATGCATCTGCCCACGTGGTCAATGTTGCCGGTGAATTCTTCGAATCCCATATGATGTGGACCATTTCTATTGGTCTCCGTGATGAAAAAGAAGAATTGATGGTAAAATTATAAAATGACCCAAAAGTTTAAGAAAAAGTTTTGGCAGAAATTTTTAACTGTCCTTGGGCAAATTTAGAGCAAAAAATGTTAGGAAATTTCCAACCAATAAGTGGTCCGAAATTTCTGACCAAAACATCGTTGAAAATTTCCTACTAATAAACGGTCGGAAATTTTAAAAAATGTAATAATGTAAAGGCAAATTATACTAAAATAACTTTATGATTTTCTAAATATGTTATTGTTTAATTTAGTTTTTCACAACTATATTTATATTAATCAATCAATTTAAATTATTTTTATTGTTTATATTATTCATAAATTATATTATATAAGAAGTAATAATTTTCTTTTTTTTTGGTCTAATTTTTTAATTATATTTCTCTAAGTTTCCATCTCTAAACTTTAATATATTTCTTTTATCATTTATTTTTAGCAAGCTCCATTCTTTTGAATTATGAAAAATTTTGTATTATTTTTCCTAAGAACATGTTTGAAATTATAAAAGGGTTGCAAGCTTTTTTGGAAAAAAAATGAGAGATATAGTTGGGATTTGAAACTCAAATAAGTAAAATGTTTTGTCACAATTTAAATCTTATTAATATTGAGCAACAATATATATCCAATAAATAACAAGGTCATATTGTAAAAGCAAATAAATAAAATGTGTGGCAAAAGTGTATTAATATTAATAATTAGTATATACCAAACTTAAGGGAGTTAAAATAATGAATACATTCATAGATAATTCAAGGTAGTAGACTTACATATTTTTTTTTATTGTGGAAACTGATCGAACTCTGGCTGGGATCACTGATCAAATGAGATACCCACAATGTGTTGGGTATATCTCGGGTTTTCACAGCCTCAAGCCCCTCTCGAATGCGATTGTAGAATACTTCGCAGGTATTCCTCTCAAAAAGTCTCAAGTCTCTCTTTTGATCTCTTATCTATCGTATAATAATCTAACCTTATTTATAAAAGGCTAGTTAGGGTTAGCATTTAGTAGTAATTCTTATAATTACTATTTTACTCTTACTTAATGAGCACCTTTATGGGTGGATACTGTATAATATCTTAACAGATTTAAACCCTAGATATTATACGATATTCTAAGATCTTTCACTCACACATAATGAAAGTGCTCATACGCTCTAAATCCAAAAATATATTCTCAGTAAATTAAGAGTACACTTTCTCTTTATAATCTGTAGTTGTTCATATAGGAAAAGTAGGTTGTATAACCGGCATACTATGAGAGCATCAATGCTATACATTAATTACGAATATATAACCCTTCGTAAAAAGCGTACCTGCATGTAGATCATAAAGTATGCATGCATCCTAAATCATAAGAATTACATTCAAATATCTCTCAATGATCTCATCTATTATAATATTTTATATTCACAATCATGACATACAAGTCATAACTAGTATACTAGTAAATACAGAATAATGAGATTCTCTTTATGATTTTCTTCTTCTCACAATTTTATCAACATAGACTTAGCCCACTTTTCTATACATGTCTTGTTAAATTGAATCATTACACATAGTCCGTAGGTAACACACTAAGATAGCAAACACCAAACTGCATCTTAAGTACTTTATCGAAGTCCATGGGTACAAGTATAAAGCTAGCATAAAGGCTCAACGTTCTCACATATCATGAGATGAGTTCGCACTCATGTCAATCTAAATGGTCGGCATTTGTACACATGGTATAAAACATGTGTTATAACATTCTTCCTTTTTCCATATAGTGTATATCTTTTTTCACAAAAATGTTGTACAGATGATATATATATATATATCATTGAAAAAATAGTATAAAAAGTCTATATATTATAAAATTATATTCATGTCCAACTAACAGAGACCGACAAACATAAATACTGATCCTTAAATATCCATAGGAAAGAATAGAGTCAGATAACTATACCATGAATTCATACGTGGAAAAATAAATGGTAATAAAAAGATAAATCAACCATGATATTACAATGATAAATTCATATTTTATATTATATTTTATACTTCATTTTAATGTTTTTATTATATTTTATTGGACTTAAATGTGTTAATTGTGATAAATTTAGGTTAAGATTGATTCCATGAAAATAAAATTTAAAAATGACTAAATTATTATAATTTTTTTGATTATTTTTCAATTATAAAATTTTAGATTGAATTGTATATATAGACTTATTTCATTATTGGTTATCTTGTAAAATTGAAAAAAAAAAAAAGAATTCAACCAAGGAATCTAAAGAATCCAAAATCTGAAAGAACAATTCCATTTCAGCCAGTTTTCTTTCTGCTAGAATATTATAATATTTAAAGTTTAAATTTGTTAAGATATTATATAGAGTTCACCTATAAGTAGTGCTCATTAAGTAAAAGTAAAATAATAATTATAAAAATTACTATTAAACCCTAACCTTAGTTAACTTTTTATAAATAATATTAGACTATTATACGATAGATAAAAAAAATATAGACTGCTATAGATACTCTAAAGAGAATACCTATGAAGTATTTTACAATCACATTTGAAAAAGGATTTAAATTATGAAAACCTGATATACACTCAATATACTATAAGTATCTCATTTGATTAATAGTCTTAACAAAAATTCAATCAATGTCTACAATTAAAAAATATATATAAATCTCCAACAATAAATCTATAAATATGTTTATTATTTAACTCAATTCACTTTCCACTATTTAAACGCACACTTCGCACAATTTTCACCAAATTGGATGACATCACACTTCACTCATTATTCCCTGAGAATTTTGGACGCCACCTCATCCCTTCTATTCTCTCACATTCAAACTTATCTTCCATCATTTTTCGCGCCTCCTTTTCCCCTATTTTCATTTATTTTCCTTTTATATTTTTCCACGAGTCTTTCTTCCATCATCCATCGTCCCAATTCATTCTTTCACTAGAGGTTCATTGAGTGAATACGATCTAAATTATACTATTATATTACATTATAATTCTATTTATTTTACACCCTTGCGGTGTGATTTGGTCATACAGAATTTAGCAAAATGGGCACATAAAGAGCTACCTAGCACAAACAAAAAAATTCGCTAAGAGAAGAAATTATGAGTATTTTCTGAAGCTTATAAGTAACCAAAATTTGGATGGGAAGAACAAACACAGTAGAAGCTTGTAGAAAATATGTCCTGCAATGAATAAAGAGAAAATTGAATAAAGGGAATTATAACCAAGTTAGCCATCATTAAGAAAAGGAATAAAGAGTGTAGGGAAAATAAAATATAGAAGAATCTAGTATTTTACTGTAGAACTAAATTATTAACAAATACAACTTATGAAATAGTTAAAATTATATCCTAAAGGTTAGCTGCGATGAATTCCAAATAAGATTAATAAATAAAATTGTAAAATTTGTATGACACTGGAAATTAGAATTCAAGATAAAACTAAGAAAATCTAATTTAAGGAGACATAAATTTAATAGCTAAAAAGTACTGGTATGAGTACGTATGTCGTATATAATATGATATATAGGATATGCTAATTTTTAAAATCTTATAATATGGGAACGGAGATATATATATATATACATATATATATATATATATTAATATTATAAATAAAGTAGTAAAGCAAAAAAATATATAAGACAAAAAAATGAAGCATAATACTTCAAAATTGATATGAATAAAAAAAAAGTAAATTGATAAGAATAAAAAAATTAAGAAAAAAATATAAAATTTTTAAAAAAATATTAACATACTTGAATTAAAAAAATAATGTATAGAAAAAATAAATCATAAAATAAAAAAAGATAATGCACTAAAATACATATAGTGAATAGGAAAATAAAATAAATCACAAAGAAAAAAAAGGCAGAAAAACAAAAATGCAGAAGGATGGCGAAATGAACAAGAGATCAAGACCAAGGATCCGGTATGCTGAACGAACAACGAATCAGGACCAAAGATGAATGATGGACCCGATCAAAAACAACAGAAATGCAAAAGGATGGTAGATGAATCAGAGATTGAAAAGATGACAGGCCAGACATGGATGAACTGTAGAACAACAAAAAGACACAAATATGCTTTTGGTTTTGCAATTTCACCTGAGCGATGCATATGAGACACGTTTCAACAAGATGGACACGTGTCCGATAGGCATGCTGGCATATGATAAATGTATCCGTATTGCATACATATTCGATATGGATATACAAACATTTCTGGTGTATCCGTGCTTCCTAATTAATAGTAAATATGTGAATGTAAACTATTACAAATAATACAGAATTTAGCCACTTTTTATGCCAAATAGAAAACAAAATGGATTCAACAGTGACTTATTGAATTATAGATATATGCCCACGGAGTCCAGAAAGTGAAATATCCTGGAGGTAAGGGATTGTGCATCACTATAGGTAATTAGCCTATATCTTAAATATCTTATTTTATTTTAATTATTGTTTCATAAATATGATATACATGTGTGATGTGGAACGGATACATTTAGGTGTATCATAGTTATAAGTGATGGTCTTCACTATGTCGCTTCGCTAGTATGGGACCGTCAAGGGACAATATACTCAACTTAGCTCCGTAGATGGTTACAGAAGGACCGAAGGTGCTTCCCAATATTAGTATCATGTGTGTATAGTTCATGTTTTAGGTACTATTTGTTGTATGTGGAATCTTTAATATCTGCTAACTACAAAGAATGGTGGTTGTAAACATACTTCAGTATTTATCTCCGAGTGTAAATCCAATAACAAGGTTGGCATAGAAAAATAGATTTCTAAGTCCAGCTTCCTAAACACATCAAATATTATGACAGAATACTCATAAATAGTATACAAAGGTAGACATTAGACTCTGTGTCTTCGCTAGAATGGTGATTACATTAATAGGTTTTATGCCCATGACGGTTATGTTTCAGTTTGCAGTAGTTCTTCCCCATATATAATAGTTCCATTTCACTAAATATTTCTCTCCTTTTAATGCTAATATGATAAAATTTATATTAATTCTCATGTGACCTTCTTGAGAATGTACTCCATCATATATATATATATATTATAATTAGGAGAATTAATTTTCAAAATCTTAATATGAAAAAATTAATTATTATACTCAGATGCTTAATCCATACATTATTTTGAAGCAACATGCCCACAAAATATGGTGAGTCGATTATGACATATTCTTTATTTCTTAAAAAAAAAAATTACATTGGACTACCTTACACCATATTGGGCTATATATGTCGTTAAAATAGTTTTAAAAAAAATGTTAATTTGGAATATTTATTAGAACTGTTTTATTTAGTTGAGTCACACTATAATTTTAAAGTATTAAAAAGCATTGATATATATAAAATTCTAGTTGAATATTTATTAGAGATGGTAAAAATATTTTAGAGCTGCCATCATAGTGCCTTGTTTTTTTTCCTCTTATAATTGGTTTAGGTTTAAGCATTTAATTGATACTCTGAAATAGGGGAGATGAGTATGTGCTATGTCCTTATCTACAATTAAATGGTAGATTCTACGTAATTTTTAAATTTTATTCAATTTTTTCAACTTTGATAGTTTAATTTGTTATATTTATTTTCAATTTTCTAATATAGGAGTGGGGAGTATGAGCTATGACCATGGAATTTTTAGTAGCTTAATTTGTTAGGTTCTTTCCCTGACACACTACAGTAAAATCAATAAATAACACAGATCATAAGCTGCAGTTTTTATTCACAAAAATGCTTAAAGCATAATTTTGTTTTATTGAGTCCCAGGAACACAATTTCAATGACTTAAAAAATATTTTTATAATAATAAAACTTGGATGTAAGGACAAAAGTCAAATGGGGGTTGAAGGCATAGGGGACCCCTCCCGTATTTTTCTTTTAAATATAATATGAAAATAATTAAAAATATTTTTAAAGAAGTATATATTAAAATATATTTATAAATTTTAATTTTTATTAATTTATATTAAATAATTATTTATTAAAAATAGTGCCTTCAGCCTCCATTTGACTTTTGCAGTGCAAGTTTTATTGTAAATTTTTTTTTGAGTCATGGGATTGTGTCCCCGTGACCTAATAAGACAAAATTATACTTTAACCATTTAGGTGTATAAAAATTGTGGTTTATGATCAACGTTATTTATTGTTTTCACTGTAATGTGTCAGTGAAAAAACCTAATTTGTTAAGTGAAAGGAAAATTTTACATTAATTAAAAATTTGTTTTATCCATTAGTTTGATTGTTACAGTATGAATTCTTTTTTTTTTTTTTTAGTGTTTTAAATTTTTATTTAATTATTTAATATATTTTTTATTTTTTAATTATTTCAATCATTATTTTTATTTATAGCCATCTACAATAAAAATAAATCAATTCCAGTCATTCTATTTTTTGTATTTTTTTGGTAGATTTAGATGGTACAGTATCGTGGTTTTCAAAATATCTTAGAGTTGTAAGTACAATATCACATTTTTTCATCTCCTCATATGATTGGGTTATAATAATTCATGCTTTAAAATTTGTAATTTTACAGTTCTTTTGGAATTTATGATAATCCAGCTACTATGCAATTGTTTTGAATAAATTTTGATCAATTTCTTTATATTTTTGATAGATTGTATTAGTTGATAGGTTACATGTAATTTTGAAGTGTAAACAAGTATTGATATATTTAAAATTGTAGTTGATGATATTTATGTATAAATATATGTAGCTCTTACAGTTTTTATTTTTCTTCTAGTATGTGAAAAAGAAGTAAACATTAAACACAAAATGCTAAGGAATTAAAGGGAACTTATGGAACGTGATTTCTACATATCAAAGAAGAAGACTAACATATAATGTGTGAAATTGATATTTAGGTTAAATAATTTTTTTATTTTTAGATTATTATAAATATAAAGTAGCATTCACCATATAAATGCTTTTTTCATAGTTTGTGGATGGGTAAGAAAATCATATTTACATTTTATAGGTTTTCATCCTTGACATTTTTACATAAATATTTAAAGATATTATATAGATGCCTTATCCATTTATTTGTGTGTGTGTGTGTGTGTGTGTGTGTGTGTGTGTGTGTGTGTGTATGAAACCCACACACAGGCAGGGATTACCCTCTCTAGTAATCCTGTCCGGGATTCGCCCGCACTCCGTGATACGTTTTCTTTTTTTTTAAAAAAAATAATAATAATCAGATTAAGTGTTTGGGTGCTTTCTGTTATCAAACTAGGATTTTGAAATTTTTTTCCACATATTTCTCTGAAATATGTTATATACTTTTGTTCAATCATGTTCTGTTACATATTTTCTTGATAATTACATTCTTTCAGTTTAACTGGTTTTCTATCATTTGCTTGTTTCATTAATTACATGTTTTACTCGAAAGTATTTTTTTGAGATGATATTTTGTTGTCATATGAAAGTATACACACAAGTATACTAATCATACAAGTAATTATAATAATGAGTAAAGCATCGTTTACATCAAGACTTACCATTAAAAAACTTGCTAAGCATCAAATTTGGCACCATAATTTAAATCAAGCTAAACATAAATCATAATTAAAGAAAATCTAAACTGCAAACATAAAATAACAAACAAAGTCATAATTTTAGATTGATTTGGAAACTAAAAGGCCTAAGATTATGAATCACCCAAGTATTTCATAGAAATCAAATATACTATTTTTGGCATTATGTTTAATGATATAATTTGCTAGTCTAGGACTCTTTTTTACCTTTAAGCATCTTCCTAATTACTTATTAGCATTCCTTTTATATCAATCCATAATCCCTTATGCTATTGATTAAGAGACTTAATGAAAAATGAGTCCTAATGTATTATGAGAGGCCAATAGATATATTTTTATACTACAAGCAAATTAATCAACTCATCACCGCAAGTTTTATGAAATCGCACAACCCAATTTATATTTCATGAGTATACCCAAATCGCACTACTGATTTGCATCCTGATATGTAATACTTGCTCTTGAAATTGATCTATTTTGCAACACTATCTTGTATCATTATAAATATATGTAAGAGTTTGCCTTGCTAGCTATTGAGATTTGAAAAAATCTCATTCTTTTTTCTTCAAATTTCAGGTCAAGGAAATGTTGGTAATTGACACTTTTTGGCTTGATACAAGACTATGAAAATTTCTCCCTTGCTATTACCATTATAGTTTATCTTTATGGAGGGGAGCTTTTTACCCAACATATTGTAAGGGGTCAACCCCGAGGAGGAATTCTTTGCCACTAATAGGCCAAGAGTTACTTGTACCTTGATGTTTAAAGAAGAGGTTTAGTGTTATAATTATTGTTATGGATATTGTAGTAGCTCTTGAAGTAGTTTCCATGTAGTAGGTTTTTAATCAAAGCTAGCAATAGACTCCTTATGTATCGTGTGCGTGAGTGTTATGGCATGGTATGCTTAGTTATGGGAACTTATAATCTCTAGCTTAATGACATGATGATGTAAGTAAGCACCTTTTGTTTAACTTGGCCAAAGGAGTAGTTTGACTTGGTTTTATAATTAGTTGCTTTAAAATGTGATTATCTACTTGAAGGTAACACATTTTAGCTTACGGACGAAATCTCGCATGTATATTTTGGAAATTGTCTCATTAATTTTGGTAGGCGGAGTTAATAATGTTAACAAATAAATGGGTTGCTTTATGCTTGCTCAATTATGAAAATGGTCGAAGGAAATAAAAGAAGATAGAAGATAGGATACTTGTGCCAGCGGAAATGACGTAGGTATTCACGATGATTCCTTTTGCTTCACCAATCAAGGAAAGGCTGAGAGGTAAGTGAACAACCTAGTAGCCATTTGATTGTTAAAATTGATACAATATAAATAAGAATGAAAATGAGAATGAGAGTGAAAGTGAGAATGAAAATGAGAATATTAAAATATTGTTTGGTTGGAAATGAATGGGAATAGATATGTCTCCCTTTATTTTGTTTGGTTATTAGATTATACATGAGAATCAATTAGATAGTGTGCATATTTTATCATATTATCCCTTAACATAAAATTTAAAAAAAAAAGTTATCTCTTTGAATTATTAATTAATAATATAATAATATATTAATATATATTTAATTAATAATATAATAATTACTATAATAATATAATAATATATATTTAATAAATTAATAATAAATTAAATAAATAATAATAAATTAGGGTTTTGATGTATTATAAGGGTATTTTTGTTTGAAAATTATTATAAGTGAGGATACTTTTGTCAAGTATTTTTATTCTTAGAAGACCAATTTCATTCCATAGCTTCAGTTAAAAAGAAATTTTTTATTTATATGAGGGAGAGCAAACTCTTTAAGGAATGAAAATGAACTCAATTTATTAATTAAATATGAGAATACGAGTGTTTAAGATTTATAGTTTAGAATTTTTATTTTTATTTTCTCATCTTGATTTTAACAATTAAACGGGTCCTAGTCATGTAGTATAACTTAGAAAGATTGTATAGATTTGGTAATAAATAAATAATTAATGATTTTGGTTATTTTGATGTGGCGACCTAAATGAAATTAATTTTTGTAAAACGGGCAACCGAGGGAATTCTGAAATAAGTTAGTTTTGGTAGACAAATAGTAGCCTTCGAATAAAATAAAGAGTTACCTCAGTAATGAATATGATTTGGCAAGATAATACCCGCTCATGTGTTTTACAAATAACGACTAGGGACCATATTGAAAAAAACCTCGAATATGAAGTAAGAGGTAGCTCGAGTAAACTAGTGGCGAGAAACGTTAAGAGGTGGGTTAGAGGGTAACAGATACGACACGTGGCTAATAGTAATCACCTTGTATGCATTCATATAATGAAAAAGACTCTGCGTATGGGAAATAGAAAGAGGAATTATAATGAAGTACTAGTGTCAAAACATATAGCATTTCAAAGGTAGAAAAAAATTTAATTGATAAGACTAGGATATAATTTTGATAAGACTAATGAGTAGGGTAATTAATGAAGTGGCCTAGCCTTAGAAAGAGACATGCAAAAGCGATGTTCATCATTATCGTGTGTCCTTGTGCACGGTAGGTTTTTTTTTTTAAATTTAATGGATAAATAGGTTGACTTGTAGGAACTAAGTTAAGGCAAGAAAGAGGGTACTGGAGTTAGGTTAAAAATGTGAAGATAAAGCCTCTACACTCTAAAATTATAGTACGAATAGGAAAAGGCATACACATCGTAAGAAAAACAAGAATGGTGTGAAAGTGGTAATGAAAATGATAGCATAATAACACGTGCAACTCTTGAGCATAATCTTGCAATTTTATCCACATTTACTTCTTGGTGCAGGCATGAGGCAAGAAGTGTGGGTCCGACCTGAATAGAGTCATGTCATGAAGAGGGAGAGAAGCAAGCTGGCCTCGATTTGTTTGTAAATAAGATGCTATACTTAGTCTTACTATTGGGCTCATAAGAGTGGGCCGTGGTTTGTTGTAAATAAGATCCCAATATTTTCTTGGATTCTTGTATAAAATGCTAAAACAATACTACTAGGATATAATTCTCTCAAGGTCTAGATTTCCTATTAAGTAATTATGAATCTAAAAATTTGATAGCTAAACCTCGTCTCTTGTCCTAGTTTCCTAAGACTGATTCTTCCATATTTGTACATAGAATCTTTAAATGATGCGGTAGGTATGATATATATTATTTTATTTTCATGTGAAATATTAAAATATTCTAACAGTACAATCATGGTATACAAACATTATTATGATATCTATTATTATATTTCTGCATTATGTTGGTCGGTTATAATATAGCGACCCACTAATTTGCATTATTGTGCAAATTGGATGGTGAAGGTGATTCCAACCTTAAGAGGCATTTGAATGCTATGTCGTGTCCTCTTCCATATTAGATTTCACTAAGGATATTTCAAGTGAGAAGAAAAATAGAATAGAGGGCGAAATGTCATGTTAAATATTGGCGACATGCATATGCAGGAATGAATGCTTGAGTACCATGAGTAATGAAAGCATGCAAGCTAAGCTTCGCATGTCAATCTTTAATTCATAGCCATCACTTAATGGCTTCAAAAGGTACGGCCCAGTTATTGAAAAACCAGTCTCATGATGAAGATGAGGAATGTAAGGAGTTGCTTCATTCTCTTCCCAAAAAGAAGGGTTGGGGAAGCCATCATCTCTATCTTCTTCAAGACTTCTGGAACCATTTTGTCCAACCCATATTTTCAGAAGCACTTTCAAGCAAAAGACAACGACATTGTATTGGCTTCCGCCCCAAAATCAGGCACTACTTGGTTGAAAGCCCTCTCTTATGCTACTGTCAATCGCAAGCGTTTCATGCCCTCACAAAACAACCATCCTTTGCTTTGTTTCAATCCCCATGAGCTTGTGCCTTTCTTTGAGCTCAAGTTGTATAGAAATAATCCAGCTCCAGACCTCTCTACTTTGCCTGAGCCAAGGCTTTTTGAGACCCACATCCCATTTGCTTCATTGCCAGAATCAATCAAGAACTCCAAGTGCAGGATTATCTATATATCTCGAAACCCATATGACAACTTCATATCTGCCTGGCACTTCTATGTAAAGAGTAGACCAACATCTTTATCCCCATTACCACTTGAGGAGGCCTTCCAAATGTACTGCAATGGAATCAGTCCATTTGGTCCATTTTGGACCCATATGTTAGGTTATTGGAAGGAAAGTCAAAGCAATGAAATACCTAAGAAGGTTCTGTTCTTAAAGTATGAGGACTTGAAAGGTGATATCAATTGTCAGGTGAAAAGAGTGGCACAGTTCTTGGATTGCCCTTTCACCATAGAGGAGGAAAGTGGAGGTGTAATTGATAGCATAATTCAGCTGTGTACCTTTGAGAATATGAAGGAATTAGAGGTAAACAAGAGTGGGAAATTAAATGAGAGATTTGATAACAAAGATTTGTTTAGGAAGGGGAAAATAGGGGATTGGGTTAATCACTTTTCCCCTTGGATGGTAGAGAAATTATCCAAAGTGATGGAAGAAAAGTTAAGATGGTCTGGTCTCTCCTTTTAAGTTTTAATCCTATTTGTGAAGAGAAGTGGTGGATATGGATTTCGTGACGGTACTACGCAATTGTTATGAAATTTGTATTTCATAAAATTAAAGTTTCACATGTTCTTGGTCAAGAACAAGTGGGCAGCAAAAGCTTCAACAATTTTCGACCAGAATGATCAGTTGAATGGAATGTCTCTGTCAAAAAGGTATATCATAATTACAAAATGCAATATGTTGCTTTTACACTTTTGCGATATCCACTTAATTTATTATATTCTCCTTTCTGAGTTTAGAACACAAATTGATGAGTCCTCACTCCTCAGAGAAGGAATGAGAAAGAAGAAAATGACTGAAGAACAAACATAGAGATCTAGGCTTCTGTTTATCCAATCATTTATTTTGGGCCAAACCTACCCATATTATTAAAAGTCATGTTTGATGGATAGTAATATAAGGTCATGATTTTAAATGGTGATTTATAAAACGAGAAGATAAAATAATTGGGAACGGTCACATATATAACATCTGCAATTATAATCTTGAGTTTATTTTAATTGCTAGTTTATATATGGAAGATAGGGAAGCCATGAATGTTTATAGATAATTAGTTGAAACACATCATAAAAAGGCAACAGGTATTAAAATGTAGAAACTAGAAAGCAATCAATTCCATCAAGCTCTGACGGAAACATGAAAATTATGTTTAAACAATGTAAACTGTTAGATAAAATTTAATAGTCAAGATTATTCCATGTTAATTAACATATATAATATGTGATTATATTTTTTATTTGTAAATTTAAATCATTAAATTTTCATCTAATATATGATATGTGATTATATTTTTTATTTGTAAATTTAAATCACTAAATTTTGATCTAGTGCTTGATGATAAGACCATAAACCTCATGTTTTAGTAGGAACACGAGAGAATCTGAAGAATGAGTGGTGGGTCAAACTTTATTTTCTTCCTAATCATAAAATACTATATGCATCTCGTGGTAAAGATCCAAAGACATGTGATGAGGGTAATTAGGAGCATATGGTTAAGAAATTAAATAACTATTTAAGAATTTTCAATACCTGCTTCGTATAATACAATACCCCATGCCGACCCACGAGATAATCCAAATTCCTAAGCTAAAAGCCACTGAGGAAGAACACAAATGGTTTGTCTCTAATCTCAATGCCATTTGATTTTATTTCATTTACATTTTGGGTGATCTGCTTGATAACAATCACTTCACTTGGAAATTTCCATTTAATTGGCACTTTCTCCTTCTTGATTTTACAGTCCTATGACTAAGTTGGTTATGATTTAAGTATTCTGCTAATGAAAGAATCAAAGCATTTTAATAAAATTAAGCCAACATGAAAGGTCCATTTGTAGAGAAAATAGACATCGGATAGAAATAAAACTGTAACAAATAATTTGAGATAGTATATATAATTTTACGTGAAAAAATCTTAATAGGGTAAAAAACTATGGACAAGGAAAAATGCTTCACTATGAGAAAAATAAGAGTTACACCTTCTCTCTATATAACAAGGATAATATAATATTTTTATATCTTTTATTAATAGGAGAATAAAAATCTCACAACTCTCTATATATCTCACAGTTCTCTCTCTATATAGGATTGCTACTTTCTTGGTTGTGAGAAATAAGGCTTTGAAACTCTCTATTTTTAGGTAAGGATGAATGGCTTCCATGCAATTTTCAAATGACTAAATTGAAATTATTATAAAAAATATTCTTCCATTTTTCTTTAGTTGTTCACCAACCAATATAATTAGTTCCTCTTTTTCTTTAGTTGTTCACCAACTAAGATAATTAGTTCCCCCTTTTTCTTTAGTTGTTCACCAACTAAGATAATTAGTTCCTCCTTTTTCTTTGGTTGTCCACCAACTAAGATAATTCGTTCCTTTTTTTTCTTTGGTTGTTCACCAACTAAGATAATTAGCTCTTTGGAGGTAGCAAACTTTGGCAATCTCCCACTTGAAGATTTGATTGAGAATCAATCCATCTTTACACCATTCTTCCTTCCTTGTCATCTCCTGTTGCTCACGTCTCTACTAGGCCAATAGAAGATTTATACCATATGAATTTATCAGTATTCATTAGCTTTGTCAGTGCATCTGCTAGGTTATCTTTAGTATGAATTTTTTTGTATATCCACACTTCCTTCTTCCACATTTTCTTAGACAAAATTATATTGAACTCGTATTTGTTTAGTCTTAGAATGGAATGCTTGATTCTTCGCCAAGTAGAGGACACTTTGATTATCACAGAATAGTGTAATCTTCTCGGGATTGAATGCGAGCTCTTCCAATAGTATATGCAACCAAATTGCTTCTTTGCTAACTTATGTAGCTACAATATATTTTGCCTGTATCGTTGAAGTGGCCGTAATAGGTTGCAATTTTGAAACCCATCTTACAGCTCCACCTGTAAGAGTAAACACATAACCACTAGTGGATTTACTTTTGTCAAGATCACCTGTAAAATCTAAATCTGTATAACCTCTGATGGTAAAATCTGATTCTCTTTAACGCAATGCAACATTCATGGTCCCTTTAAGGTATCTTAGGACCCTTTTTACAACGTTCCAATGTTCTTGGCCAAGATTCACCATATATCGACTAACCACTCCTACTGCTTGTGCAATGTCTGGTCTTGTGCAAATCATAACGAACATTAGGCTACTCACTGCTGATGCTTACGGTATTCGAGATTGGCTTACAATTATGCATATTAAAGCATCGCAAGAACTTCTTTACATAATTCTTTTGAGAAAGCCAAATCTTCTTATTATTTTTGTCTCGATGAATTTGCATCTTGGGAATCTTGTTTGCCGATTCCAAGTCCTTCATATCAAATTTCCTAGCCAATTATGCCTTTAATTCATTGATACGATGTTTGTTGGGGCTTGCTACAAGAATGTCATCTACATACAATAGCAAAATAATGAAATCATTTCCACCAAACTTCTTGATATGTGAACAAGAGTTTACATTAAGTCTGTTGCATTAAAAGCTCATGATGAAGAATCAAATCTCTTATACGAGCATCTCGACACCTATTTGGGACCATATAGAGATTTGTTTAACTTGTAAACCAAGTTCTCTTTTCCTTTCTCTTTAAACCCTTCTGGTTGGAGCATATAAATTTCTTCTTCAAGATCTCCATGAAGAAATGCAGTTTTCACATCTAACTGCTCTAGATGTAAATCAAATGTAGCACACATTGCTAAGACCACTCGAACCATTGTGAGACAAATAACTAGAGAAAATATCTCGTTGAAATCAATGCCTTCTTTTTGAGCAAATCCTTTTACCACTAGTCTAGCATGATATCATTTAACTTGATCATCATTAGTTCTTTTGATCTTGTACCCCCATTTTTTCCTGATGGCCTTTCTTCCTTTTAGTAGTGGAACAAGATCCCATATCATGTTCATATGGAGGGCTCCAATTTCTTCTTGCATTGATACTAACCATAGAGAAGCTTCTAAGCTTTCCATAGCCTTTTGAAAAGTTGAACACTCTCCATCTTTTGTGAGTAGACAGTATGTAACATTCCCTTCCAAAATGTAATTTGAGTGCCAAATTGGTTCTTTCCTCTCTCAAGTTGACCGTCAGACTTATGGAGTCACAAGATCAAATTGTTCTTGTTAATCGTACTCTAGTGCTGCTTCAGATGAATCTGGTATTTCTTTTTTATTTTCTCCTCCTTCAATATGCACTGTCATGGTCTTAACTATTTCATCTAAAGTACTATCATCTTCATGCATATGTTGTTTCTCTTCAAGAAAGATGACATCTCTACTGACTATAACCTTGTGGTTAGTAGGGTCCCACAGGCGATATCCCTTTACTTTGTTAGCATATCCCAAGAATAAGTATCTTCTAGATTTTGGATCTAACTTTGTAATTTCATGGGCATTGTACATCACATATACCAGACTTCCAAACAAATGAAAATTTGTATAATCAACTGGCTTTCCAGTTTATATCTCCATTGAGGCCTTTAGATCGATTGTGGTTGATGGTGATCGATTAATCATATAGCAAGTTATCTTCACTGCTTCTGCCCAAAATGAATTGGCTAATATAGTAGTTCTTAACATTGTCCTTATCCTTTCCAATAAAGTCATGTTCATCCACTCTGCCAATCCATTTTGCTATGGAATGTATGCCACCGTGAATTGTCTTTTGATACATTCTTGTTCATAGAAGGTATTAAATTCATCACTGGTGTATTCTTTTCCATTGTTTGATCTAAGGTATTTAATCCTTTTATCAGATTCACGTTCCATACGCCTCTTAAAGGTTTTGAATGAATGACACAAAATACTTTACTCCTCCTAGAAAAAAGATCAGTGCTTCCCAAACATAAGAGAGCATTAAGTCTATGATAGCTGTACTTCTTTCTTTAGAGTTGTTGAACTTCAACCTGTGTTGCTTATTTGTAGCATAATGCTCACAAAACGGTAGAGAAAACTTTTTGAGTACAGGAAGAAGATTTTGTTCTGTAAGAACCTTTAATCTATGTCATGACATGTGGCCAAGTTTACAGTTCCACAATATCATTGATTCCTCTGCTGTTAGATCAGTTGATGCAACTGAGACTTCTCCTTGTTGTTGTGTATCTCCTTTAAGCATTTTTAGGTTAGCTGTTATCTTTTTGCTTTCATAACTACAAGCGTGCTTTTAATGACTTTTAAAATGTCTTCCTGTATCTTGGTTTTATACCCATTGCTATTAAATTGTCCTAAAGACAATAGATTTTTCTTGAGGCCCTTCACATGCTAGACCTTTTGGATGGTGTGAGTCATACTATCATACATCTTTAATTTGATAGTGCCTATTCCAACAATCTCCAAGAAATGATCATCTCCCGCAAATACATATCATTCAGAGACAGATTTATATTGATGGAACCATTCTCTCTGTGAGGTCATGTGTCATGTTGTAGCTAAATCTACAAACTAGATATCACTAAACCTTTTCTACCTTCAGCAATTGTTGTTGCCTCGTGATATAAGACTTCTCTGTCATCTAAGGTACTTGCAACACATCCTTGAATACTTGACGACTCAGTATCTTTGCCTTTGGCCTTTGCATTCTTCTTCAAATTTCAACACTCAATTTTGTAGTGTCCCTTTTTGTTACACTTGAAACACCTAATGTTCTTCTTGCTCTTCGATTTTGATCTACCTTAATTCTAGCTCTCAGTTAAGTCATGTTTTGTTGATCTTCCTCTCATCATTGCTAACACTTTTGCTTGTTGTGAACAAATCAACCTGTCTACCTTATTTTTTCACTGATTTTCTTCTTCCGGAATAGTCAGTGCAATATCTTTGAAAACTGGGTAGTCCATAAGAACATTATTGGTCAAGTTGATGACAAGTTGGTCATTGGAATCGGGTAGGCTTTGCAATGGAATTTTAGCACATTCATTTGCCTATATTTTGTGGCCCAATGATATGAGTTGAAAAAATAGAGTATTTAGAGTGTTGATGTGCTCTATCACTGAAGTGGTTTTGGACATCCACAGAGTGTATAATTTCTTTTAAGGAAAATTTTGTTGTGCAGTGACTTAGCCTCGTACAATTTGGTTAAATGATATGAAATTTCTTTTGTCATCTTCTTCTCTTTTATGTTAGACAATATCTCATCTGCAAGTGTTAGATGAATATTTGCAATAGTATTCCCATCCATCTCATTCCATTTATGTTCATCCATGAATTCTACCAGCCTTTCATTGATAGTTGCATGACAATTATCTTTACTCAAGATGGCCTTTATCTTTAGCTTCCATAGTGAGAAAATACTGTCGTTGAACTTTTCAATATCAAATTTTTTTGTCATTACTTCAATCACAGTCTATTTATGAGTAAAAATATTTCCCACTATTTTTATGAATAGTAACACACGTAGGAATAGTTTGTCGTACAAGTACATAGTACACATTACCTTTTCATGGGTGAAAATAATCTTACTTATTTTTTGATATAGAGGATTCACTATATTAGTGGCAGTCATAGAGTATAAGATAATAACACACCCAAATAGGTTTTGATACTAATTATAGAGAAAATAGATACCAGATAGAAGCAAAATTGTAGCATATTTTTTGAGATGGTACACATAATTTTATGTGAATAAACCCCAATAAGATAAAAACCCACGAACAATGAAAAAATGTTTCACTATGAGAAAAGTAGGAGTTACACCTTCTCTCTATATAGCAAGAATAATACAATATCTTTATATATCTTATCAATAGGAGAATAATAATCTCACAACACTCTATATATCTTACAACTTTCTCTCTCTCTATATAGGATAATTAGTTCTTGTCAATAGGATATTGGAGGCACCAAACTTTGGCACCCATCACACACATGATATGTTGTCTGAATCTGGATTTTTAGTAGGAGTCAACTATAGATGAAGTTTTTAAACTGATGGTTAAGATTTTATTTTCATGGTCATATTATGATAATAATTTGTTGTACAATTGTTGCTGTAGTAATTGTAGGGAGTTTAAATCATATATTATTCTAAAATTAATTAATTGTAAAAATTTATATTCAAAAACTATAATTTTTAATATATTTATAAGCAAAAGATTTGAAATTATTTAATTGTTCTACAAATTTTACATACCGCTATTTTTATTTTAAAACTCTTTCTATGAATTATTGGAATATAAAAATTTATTAATATATGATGATCATGGTAAAAAGAGTCAAAAGAATAAATGCCCTCTTTTTTAATTCCTGAGTAAGAATTGGTGTGATGAATAATTTTCAGGCTTAAAAAAATAATTCAATAATTTTTTTTTTATTTTAAAAAATTATAACAATTCAAATATTTTTAATTTAAGAAATGGTTAATTTATTTATTATTTTTCTCAATGATTATAAAAATTTATAAAAATTAATTACTTTATTATTTTTTGGTCAATTATAAAAAATTTACGTATTTCAATAAATTTTTTATTCTTAATATATACATGCATGAGGAATATAAAATTTTATTACATGAGTAATTGAGAATTTGATTAACAACATCTTCTAAGTCAAATAAAAGTTTACATTGAAAGAAAGCTATTTTACTTGTATATAATAAATGTTATTCCTAAGCCGATGAACTTTCTAATTAATTCGATGAAGATTGCAAAAGGCCTCCAAAAAGAAAAATAACGTTTTTATTAATCTCCCCCAAACAGTTGTAAATCGCCAACGGGAGACAACTCTGTCTCTCAATGTATATGTATATCGCATAAAGCCCTCTATTATCTGCTAATTAAAATTAATATAGTTTTCCTTTTTTCTTTCATTATATTATTATAAATTTTTATCTAATTGTTATTGGATAAGATATGTATAATAATTTCTTCCTTCATATTTGCATTAATTATGAAGAAACCCATAAATTTCATAATGAAGTCTAATCAATTAGACTTTGGGTGTCGGTAGGTGGACGGAGAAGCGGATAGGTTGGGGGGATGCGCAGTTCTGAGACCACGTGGTTTCGGACTCTGGGTTAGGCTGGTGGTTGATGTTAGTGCCTTAGTGCCGCATAAAAATTTCTCTTTTCAAATAAATTAGAGTAAAAATTTAAAAACTAGTCTGCAGCGTTTTATAATCCGAAAATATGAAAATGAAAAAATTAAATATAAAAAACACATGTTGGTTGTCGTTGTGTTTTAGGATATAGCCATCCTCGGGACAGTGGCGGAGGTAGGGTCCGGGACTAGTGGGAAAAAATTGATATAAATTTTATATTTTATGTTAGGCATTAGAGTGATAGGGAAAAAGTTATATTTTATTTTGAAAATGACAAATCTTTTAAATTAATATAATTTTTAGTTGCCGGAGATTAAATTTATATGATCTAAATAAAAGTTGTTGCACTTATATTGATTTTTTCTTCAAAAAATTGCTCATATTCTAATTCAAAGATATTAATTTATACTTCAATAGTATATTGTTTAAATAAAATGATAGAAATTGAAATTTCAAATTCACTTATTTACTTCTATATTAATGATATATTATTGTAACACTATCAATATTCAGATTAGATAGCAAGCAACTTAGTATTTACACAAAATTGATCTAATTGAGTTTTTAAAATTCATATGTGCAAAGTAATTATTTCAAGAAAATTAAAATTGAGGATAGGAGATGTAGGCAATATTCTTTAGAAGCTCATACTCAAAAGCCTTAATTTTAAACTTTCACAGCCACAAATTTGGGGGATGAAAGAAGTTGCAATTTTGAAAGCCAATGAGCAAGGAAAAGGATGAAAATGAGATGAACAAGGAAAGAAAGTGAGGTAAAAAAGAAGTAAAAACTAGGAGGAACAAGAAAGGAAGTGAGGGAGAAAAGAAGAATAAACATAAGAAGAAAATAATAAAAAAGAAAATAAAAAGACAAGAAAGGGAAGGGGAAAAGAAAACATAATTCTTTTTAAAGTATTTTTTTTAAAAATTAAATATGTAGTATACATGTGTAGGTTAAATAAGTTTAAATTAAGATGTTAAATAATTCAAAGAATTACATAATACATACATAACTCAAGTGAACTTAAAATTTTAAGAAATGAGGGGGCATAACATCGTAACTCCATATCAGATTTCAAATAAGTGATAACATGGCCCTACTCAGCATCCTATCAAATCGGAAAAAGATAATTTTTCTTCCTTTATAACATAACTTAGTGCTGTTGGGTCAAGAGTGAGTGGGTGTAGAATAATTAAGTTGCGCATTAGATAAGATTAGATCAAGAGAGAGATACGTATGTTGAAAAGACCCAAAAATCCAGTACCTTAAAATTTTTGCCTGTGTTATGTTAATGTGCCTTCAAGTCCAATACTTGAGGATCCGTGGCCTCCCCGTCTTAAATTCCTTTTGATATATTTTCAAAATGAATGATAGTATCTCTATATTTAATTTTGAGAGAGTTGATGAAGCAATGATTATTAATTCAGAGATATCAAATTATTAATTACAATATGTATGATAGCTCGGCAATGAGTGGAAAAAAAGCCATCAAGATTGTACCACTAAAAAGAAAAAAAGCTTTTGCAATGGCTTTTTTTTTACGGTTTTTGCAAAGGTCGTGACATTCATAAAGTGGTTTTATGACAGTTAACAAAAACATTACAGAAACCACCATCACAAATGAAATGACAATGTTTTTTAAAACCCTTATAGAAGTTGTCGTGATTGCATATCTTTGCAACGATAAAAAAACTCTCATTAAAGTCGTTGTAAAAATAGGTTGTTGCGAGGATCAAAATAAGCGTCGCAATGTCATGGTTTTGCGACAGTTTTTCAACTGTTGTAATGACTCATCAGACCCTTGCAATCACTTGACATTGTGACATTTAAAAAAACTGTCTCAATGTCATGGTTTTGTGACAATTTTGTGATAGTCGTAATGACTTGCTTGACCCTGATAATCACTTGCCATTGCATCAATTAAAAAAATTTTGCGACAGTTTTGAGATTGTCGTAATGAATTGCTTAACCCTTGCAATCCCTTGCCATTACGACAATTTTGTGACTGTCGTAATGACTCGTTTGACCCTAACAATCACTTGTCATTGCGACGTTTATAAAAACTATTGCAATGTTAGGGTTTTACAACAATTGTGCGATTGTCGTTGTGAACACCCCACCCAAATTAACAATAATAATAATCACAATAATAATAATAAATAGAATTAAAAAATATAAAATAATAAAATAATAATAACAATTAATCAAAACAAAATTGCAAAAGGCAAACAACATAGAAGTAATATGGGAAAAAACCAAATATAAGAACCAAAAACAATAAAAAGGAAAATTCAAGATGTATGTTTGAAGAAGAGACATGGCAATCATCTTGCAAAGAAATAAAATGAACAAGGCCACATACTTGAAATGGAATTGCAAGACACTCTCACTTATTCACACTCACACACTCTTACATGCTCACTTGCTCCCACATGCTCACTTGCCCTCACACACATGACACACATCACTCTCACACACTCACACTCCCATTCACGGACACATCACTCTCACACACTCACACTCACACTCCCACATGCTCATTTGCTCCCATATGATCATTTGCTCTTACACACATGACACACATCACTCTCACACACTCACATTCTCACTCACGGACACATCACTCTCACACAATCACACTCACACTCTCATACACTCTCACCCACGGACACACACACTCACCACATGCATGCACCCATGCACACACATGCACAAGAGGACAAGGGGGACGAAAAAGCAAGTGGGAGTGGTTCTACAATATGGCAGAAAGTGGGGTGGCTGGAGCAGTGAAAGAAGAGTGTGGCGTGGCTGGAGATGGCAGCAAAAGGAGGGGACTGTGTGCAGCAAAGTGGTGGCTGGAAGTTGCAAAAAAAGCAAGGGAAAAAGGGAGCAACATGGCAGAAAAAAGGAGGTGGCGTTGGAGCATAAATGAGGGCAGCAAACCGAGAGGAAAAAAAAAACGCTGAAGGAAGGAGGCCTCGGCTGAGAAGAAAAGAGAGCTGGAGAAGAGAAGAAAGGAGGGAAAAAGAAAGAGGAACCACGCTGAAAAGGGAGAGCCACGTGACCAAGAAGGGAAGAGGAGCTGAAGAAGAAAGGAAGAGCAACGAAACCAGCAACAAAACCGAGAGGAACAACGCTGAATGAAGGAAGAGAATGGGGTCAGCAACGTGAGGGAGAAACCAAGTTGAACGAAGCAAGGAAGCAAGGCAGCCACGTGAGGAAAGAACAGCAGGGAAACGAACCAGAAACGAGGCAGAAACCGAGGGCTGAACTGCAGAAACCGAGAGCTGAACGAAGCTGTCCAATGTGCAGAAAAATTGTGGAAGCAACGTCCCAAATTCTGGAGTGAAAAGGTGCTGAAGTTCAGACCATCCAAAGAGCAGAAAAATGGAGAGTTGGATGCCAAAATGATGTGCAGAAACAAGGAAGTCTGAATCCAAAACAAAGTGGCAGCAAAGGGAGGGATAGAAGCTGAACCATGGAAGAGAAAAAACTCTGCTTTGAGCTCAAAAAATAGAGGTGAACAGAGGAGAGCTTAGAGAGTACAAGGAAGAAGAGGAAGTGTGGAGAAGAAGAGAAGCTTTCTGCCTCCATCTTCCAGTCGAGAAGTAGAGACACGTTCTGCAGAGTTTCCAGCGCTGGAGCCAACTAGAAAACTCCAACGAAGCTGTCCAATGAAACTCCAACGAAGCTGTCTGTTTCTGCACTTCCAGTCGAGACCAGTCACTTTGGGGGGTTGTTGGAGGTTCATCTTCCATTGTTGGGTGAGGAGGAGAAGGTCCTTCTTCATTGGAGCACATGGGAGGAGCTGAAAACACCAGGTATGGCTGCACGTTCTTGACTTGGCTGAGAATTCTGCTGCACGTCGTTACTGTTCACTCGATTTCCTTCAATACAATCTCATGCATGTGCACTATTCACGCACTCTAATATGCAATGCTACTGTTCACGTGCTTAAATTTGTTTATTTTTGTTCATTATAATTGTTTAGACATTAGCTTTGATTAATTATGGCTATTACGTACAAAATTAGCATGTGAGAATTTTGTTGTTCTTGATTGCCGAGGGTTATGTGAGTTTTTTTCATCTCCTTAAATCCTTGCAATTAATCAAATGATTGGAAGACAATTAATATTAATGAAATATTAATGAAAGAATGTTGAAAAATAATTGAATGATAATTAATAAATATTGTCATGATGGATAAAATTATCGTGTAAGAATTTTGTTTTCCTCGATTACCGGGGGTTATGTGAGATGTTAATCTCCTTAAATCCTTGCAATTAGTTGAATAATGGAAAACTGGCAATTAATATTAATGAAATATTAATGAATAAATGGTAAAAAAAAAAGGAATGACAATATATATTAATAAAATATTAATGAAGGAATGGTGAAAATAATTGAATGATAATTAATATTGTCATGGTGGATAAAATTATCGTGTGAGAACTTTGTTCTCCTCGATTACCGAGGATTATGTGAGATATTAATCTCCTTAAATCCCTACAATGAATTGAATAATTGAAAAGTAACAGAAATATTAATGAAGTATTAATGGGCGAATGGTGGAAAATAAATGAATGATATTTAAATATTAATTTGGATTAAATCATAATAATAATCATAATCAAAATGCTAGCTTTAACATGCTGTTTGCGAAATTATCGTGTGGGAATATCGTTCTCCTTGATTGCGTGGGATTATGTGAGGTTCTAATCTCCTTAAATCCCTATAATTAATTTTGAAATAATAATAATATTAATAATAATACAAAAATGAATAAATGGACAATAATTAAATATTAACTTGATTAAATATTTATGCAAAATGGATCGTGTGAGAATACTCGTCTCTCCTCGACTTCCCGGGCTCGTGTGAGATTTTAATCTCCATAGAACCTGAAAATTAGCATATATTTGTTCAAAGACAAACAGATAAACAAATAAATAATGACACTTAAATTAAATTGTCTATCAATAATCAATAATAATAATAATCAATATTTACCAACAATAAACTCAAAAATTCATAAAAATAAAAGAATATATTCCTTTCATTATAAATTATGCATTAATTCCCGAAATATATACTCTCAAAAACTCAAAAAAAAAATAATAATAAAATTGTCAAAAACAATTTCTTTCCCATTTTGTTTACAATGATCTGTTTTAATTAAAATCCTCCTATTCTCATCACAAATAAAAAAAAAAACCACCAATCACAAAAATGCCTTTTAGTCGAACTACGTGGACTTTGATCCCTCTCACGGGGTATGTAGGCCCTGGGCTTTCATCCTAGGTCAAGTCCGTCCTTTGTAAATATTTATCTGTTTGTCTTCATTCTTGTTATTTTGTCTCCTATGTCTAATGTGCATCCATGTCAATAAAAGGGTAATTGAGATTAATTAAAGGCCATATTCTATTTCAACTAATTAATTTAAGGTAACTGCCCTTATGGGCAGGTGTTGTGGGGTGCCTAACACCTTCCCCACACTCAAATAGACTCCTGAACCCATCTCTGACCTTGCAGACCATTTCGCCTCTTTCTTTTTCTTTTAATTTGGTTTTCCAAAGTTTTTCGTAAAAATTTTGGTGGCGACTCCAAATAAAATTGATTTTCAAAATTCCGTTTTTAGGAATTGGTTTTAAACCTATTTTAACTCCATCTCGCCGAAAGGTCGGTTACGACAGTCGTAATGACTTGCCTGACCCTCACAATCACTTGCCATTGCGACATTTAAAACCACTGTTGCAATGTCATGGTTTTGAGATAGTTTTGCAACTATCATAATGACTTATTTGACCCTCGTAAGCACTTGCCGTTGCGACGTTTACAGTTGTAATGTCATGGTTTTGCAACATTTTTGCAACTGTTATAATGACTTATTTAACTCTCGCAAGCACTTGCCATTGCGACATTTAAAAAAATTGTTGTAATGTCGTGGATTTACGATAGTATTTTTGACTGTTTAATGACTCATCTTTGCGATGGTTGTAACTAAACTGTCGCAATGGGTGCCATATTTTCTATTGTAGCAATTTAAATCACCACTTATAGGTTTTCTTCTATTCTTAAAAAAAAAATTGTTACAATTTTTTTCCTTGAACTAGTATCCTGTAAATATGATAAATTACCATCACAACAACACAATTTGATACTCAAAGCCAACAAAGCCTACTTGATAATCAACTATAAATATAATTACATACAAAGTTGAGCATAAAAACATAATCAACTCTTAATAAGATACTAAATAATTACAAAATTTAACAACAAACAATGATAAGTCATCCTAACTAGCTAATTGTCCCTACTTGAAGGAGTTGGCGATGGATTTGAAGGTGGATTTGTACTGCTTTGCTCACTAGGTACCTAAAAATTAAAGACATACTTTGATAAGAAATAAATTGAATAATAAAGATAAAAGAACATTACAACACAAGACTTATACAAAATAAAAATGTTTAGAGAAGTACCCTACGAGATAGTATGGATGTGATCTTTGGAGGCAAATCTCCCTAGACACTTTTGAGGAGAAAAGACACAATTGCATTTGTTTGTTGTTGTTCTGCTGCCAAATTAGCAATTTGAGCTAATTGTTATGCATTTATTTGGTCTCTTTCTATCATTTGAGCTTTAAGTGATGCAACTTCCATCTATAGCTCATGGTAAGATAGTCCAGGTGACAAAATCCCACCAACACGATGTCCAAAAACTTGGGAAGGCAAACACCCATTCCCATTCCTCAAACTCCCCTGAAATGTTCCTGAGTACCTAAAGCCTATGCTAATGAGTCTTGCAAGAAAATTTCTTACGTAAAAAAGCCAGATGCCTCAAACTTAACTATTTTTTCATACATATTGGTTTAAAATAAAAGGACAATAACTTATGTCAACATTAAACCAATTGGAATGAATAAGAAATCAATAATATAACATGACATAGTTCATAAACATACACCAATAACTTGAGCATCATTATTTATGAATGATCCATCAGCCCTCATGTACACTGCATTCTTCCTAAGAAACTAGACCATGCATTCTTCCTCCTATATTTGTTTTTCATAATGTAATACATTAAAAAGTCATACAACATTTGAGTGTAATATATTTTACTAATATAAACTCACCATTTCAGCTATTTTCCATGCAAGACTTTTTGATCCACTAGTGTGTGTGGGATCATTTGTTTCCATCAATTTTCTTTATTTTTTACAATAGTGGCCTTATATTTGACCAAAGCATATTAATTAGATTATCAAAAATTGATATGAAGAGAAATTATATATATATATATATATATATATTTCACAGCTTGAGCTAGTAAGGCGTGACCGGCATCGGGATGAGGAGTCTTTCATGCTCGTGAACACATTGGAACCCTTATAACAACATAACTTATATAAATTCACATTAAATATGCATATACCTCATAACTCTCCATACAAACATTTTCTAACATAATATAGTAATACATATGACATTTAGCCTGTATACAAGGGAGCGACTGAACTAAATCATAAAAATAAGGAAAGACATAGCTTTAGTAGTAAGCTAGACTCACTAAGGAATTAATCGCCAAGATTAAAATTTTGAAGGTGGATGTTCTGGATTGCACTAGAATCTAAAAAATGTTAAATAATGGGGTGAGTGGATACTTATAGTGGTACATCCTTCGAAATTTAAAACCAGATATCATACAGACATAATACAGTAATATCAAATGGAGAATAATCATTAATAGAATGCATTATAACCAGTTTTTATTACAAAATACAGAGCTAACACAAGGCTAGTGATAACATATCAGAACTTATACTCACTCAGTCATAGACTCTGAGTAAATATCATAATGGCCCTAGGCCTCAATAGAATATATTGGTAAAAGCATAATACCCAACCTTATCAGATTACCAATCGTAGTGCACTACGATTAACGTCTACTGCTGTTAGCCACAGACATTTATTTTGGACATATTCTTAATATTCAGAAATAAATAAATATCCATGTACTAATATCGAAAATTTCAAAATTTGTACCACTTCAGAGTTCAGATTTCAATATTCTTAATAATTCAAAATTCAAAATTTATAATTCATAATAATATTTTGCATAATTATAATTATCTACTTACCAAAGAGGAGTATACCATCCTCTTTCTATCCTTGATTATAATTCCTTTGTTGACAATTTTCTAGTTGCCTAAATATTTAATTATCCCTTATTCACTTTAATCTAATTCTCCTATTTCTTTTCTAATTTTTTTTGGAAATATAATTTATGGGCCCCTTCCTTTAAATAATACTTTAAAATACTTATGACCTATATTTCATTTTGTTGTTGTTATTATTATTATTATTATTATTTTATTCAATTATTCCATTATGCACTTATCAAATTTCTAACACCTACCATCACATAAATTTCACCTAGGTATCAACTAATAAATTATAAATTTTCCATTTAAACTCGAATAATATTTAATGCTATCTAATTAAGCCAAACTAATTTTTTCTCTTATAATTTCCTTCCTTTTTCTTCATGAAAAATCTAGAAAAATTATGAAAATTTTGAAATTTGTTTTAAAATTCAAACTAAAATTTCTAAAAATTCTAAATCACTCTCTAGGTGCATAAAAAAAAAAAAATTTTAAGAAGCCTTAATAACTCGAATACCACTAGATTGCCAAATTGCCCCTAGACCCCTAAATTGGGGTTTTTAAATCTGAAAGCCAATCAGTGATTTCAAGGGAGAATGGTGCAAAATTTACCTATGAAGTGTAATCCTAACTCAATTTAAAGCAAACAACCCGAATTGAGCTCAAATTTGCCTTTTTTTTGGATGAACAATATCGAAATTAGGGTTCTTCGATTCTGAGCAAATTGGACAAAATTGATTAGTGTAAATGAGGGAGAAAGGTGCAAAAATACTACAGAAAGTGAAGCCTGAAGCTTAATTGGATTAAAATGCACCAATTTTTGAACAATTTGAAGCTCAAATTTCCCTTCTCGAATTGTTAAAAAATTATAGAAAATTTTGGTGATTTGGCTGCCAGTTAACATTGTTGGGTGGTCAACAGTGTTGCTGTGGTTAAAGAGAGTTGTCGATGAGGTGGAATAAGGACAGAGGAAGCTCTGGTTGGCCGAAGAAAAATTTGAACCATTAAAACTTTAACGCAATGTTTTTGGCGATTTTTGCCTGTGGAGAGGCTGTCATTGGTCGGGGTTGGGCCGTTAAGGGTGTTAATAACTCACCAGTCATTTGCTAATGAGCTGGAGTGGCTGTTGAAGTTGGAAGCTTAGATAGGCGTAGTGAATCGGGAAGGAAGGTGTAGAAAAAATGGGATCTGATGCATAATTAGTAGATGATTTATGGATTAAAATATGATAAGTGGAGGTTAGTGATATGATTGAGGCAATAAAATAAGGTGAGTAGAGTTAGTGGAAATAATTAAAAATTTACAATATTTTAAATGTAAAATATTGTATTTTTTATCAGATCAAAATTTCCCTTATAGATACTTGGTTACCGTACTTAGTTAAGTTACAAGTATTAAAAATATACTGGATGAGGCTTAGGTATTGACTTTGGTTACAATCTCTATCGTAACCGACCTTTCGGCGGAATGGAATAGAAAAGTTTAAAACTGATTCCCAAAAACGGAATTTTGAAAATCAATTTATTTGGAGTCGCCACCAAAATTTTTAATGGAAAACTTTGGAAAACCAATTTAAAACAAAATGAAAAAGGCGAAATGGTTTGCGAAATCAAAGATGGGTTCGAGAGTCTATTTGAGTGTGGGGAAGGTGTTAGGCACCCCACAACACCCGCCCATAAGGACGGTTACCTTAAACCAGTCAGTTGAAATAGAATATGGTCTTTAATTAATCTCAATTACCCTTTTAGTGACATGGATGCATGTCAGACATAGGAGACAAAAAAAACGAGAATACATGCAAACAGATAGATATTTACAAAGGGCGGACTTGACCTAGGATGAGAGCCTAGGGCCTACGTACCCTACGATGGGGATCAAAGCCCACGTAGTTCGACCAAGAGGCATTTTTGTGGGTCTGTGGTTTTTTGATTTGTGATGAGAATAAGAGGATTTTAATTAAAACAGATCATTGTAAACAAAACGGTATTGGAATTTGGTTTGTATGTCTTAATTTACTACAATCTGGTTAACCTCGTTCTCCTGACCTCTTCACATTTTCTCTTTTAAAATTTTTTTGTCGATTTTATTATTATTATTATTTTTTTTGAGTTTTGGGAGTTTTGGGAGTTTATATTTTGGGAATTAATGCCTAATTTATAATGTAAGGAATATATTTTTTGAATTTATTGTTGGTAAACATTGATTATTATTATTATTGATTATTGGTAAATAATTTAATTCAAGTGCTGTTATTTATTTGTGTATCTGTTTATTTTTGAACGAATATATGCTAATTTTTGGGTTCTATGGAGGTTAAAATCCCACACGAGCCCGAGAAGTCGAGGAGAGAAAAGTATTCTCACACGATTCATTTTGTATAAATATTTAATCAAAGTTAATATTTAATTATTGTCCATTTATTTATTTTTAGTATTGTTATTATTATTATGAATATCATTATTATTTCTGAATTAATTATAGGGATTTAAGGAGATTAGAACCTCACATAATCCCACGCAATCGAGGAGAATGATATTCTCACACGATAATTTCGTAAATAATGGGAAATGTTTAATTAAAGCAAATCTTTTAATTATTTATTATTTATTATTCTTTTTTTTTTAAAAAACAAAGGTATGCTAACTTCAGGGATCTGAGGAGATTAAAAATCTCACACGATCCCAAGTAATCGGGGTGAACAATATTCTCACACGATAATTTTGCAAATAATGGGAAACAGTTCATTAAAGCAAACATTTTAATTATGATTATTATTATGATTTCATCAAAATTAATATTTAATTATCATTCATTTATTTTTCACCATTCATTCATTAATATTTCATTAATATTATTGTTGCCTTTCAATTATTTAATTAGTTGCAAGGATTTAAGGAGATTAACATCTCGCATAATCCCCGGTAATCGAGGAGAACAAAATTCTCACACGATAATTTTTTATGCATCATGACAATATTTATTAATTATCATTCACTTTTTTTTTACCATTCATTCATTAATATTTCATTAATATTATTATTGCTTTTCAATTATTCAATTCATTGTAGGGATTTAAGGAGATTAATATCTCACATAATCCCCGATAATCGAGGAGAATAAAATTCTCACACGATAGTTTTGCAAATAATGGGAAACAGTTCATTAAAGCAAACATTTTAATTATGATCATTATTATGATTTAATCAAAATTAATATTTAATTATCATTCATTAATTTTTCACCATTCATTCATTAATATTTCATTAATATTATTATTGCTTTTCAATTATTCAATTAGTTGTAAGGATTTAAGGAGATTAACATCTCACATAACCCCCGGTAATCAAGGAGAATAAAATTCTCACATGATAAGTTTTATGCATCATGACAATATTTATTAATTGTCATTCACTTATTTTTTTACCATTCATCCATTGATATTTCATTAATATTATTGTTGCCTTCCAATTATTTAATTAATTGCAAGGATTTAAGGAGATTAACATCTCACATAATCCCCGGTAATCGAGAAGAACAAAATTCTCACACGATAATTTTATGCGTAATAGCAATATTTAATCAAAGTTAATGTTTAAACAATGGTAATAAACAAAATTAAAACAAGTTTAGGCAAATGAACAGTAACACCTCAGATTAAAATGCATGAACAGTGCAGAATGCATGAGATTATCTTGAAGCAACTCGTATGAACAGTGACATGCATGCATAAATCTCGGCCAAGCAGCCCATGCAACCATACCTGTGCGTTTTCAGCCTCTCCCTTGTGCTCCAATGAAGAATGACCTTCTGCTCCTCACTCACCTATGGTAGATGGACCTCCAACAGCCCCAAAGTAGCTGGTCTCGGCTGGAAGCAAGCAGAAATGGCGGACAACACTTCTTTGGGCAGCGTTGGAAATTCTGCTCACGCGTCTCTGCTCCTTGGTTGGAAGGTAAAGGCTGAAAGCTTCCCTTCTTCTCAACACTTTCTCTTCTTCCTTGTGCTCCCTAAGTTCTCCTCTGTTTACCTCTATTTTTTGGGCTCAAAACAGAGTTTTTTCTCCTCCATGGTTCAGCCTCTATCAATCCTTTTGCTGCCACTTTGTTTTGCATTCAGGCCTCCTTGTTTCTGCTCATCATTTTGGCATCCAACTCTCCATTTTCTGCTCCTTGGATGGTCTGAACTTCAGCTTCTTTTCTCTCCATGGTTTGGACATTTCTCTCCACAGTTTTCTACACCACTACTCCCCCTCTCTTCCTCTTGGTTTCTTCCTCTCGTTCAGCTCCTCTCCCTCTCAGTTTCTGGTTTTGTTTTCTCTTCTGTTTTCTCCCTCACATTGCTGCCTCATTTTTTGGTTTCATTCAGCTCCCTCTTCTTCTCGGTTTCTCTCTTATCCTCTCGGTTTCTGCTTCTCCCTTTCAGCTCTCATTTTTCTCTCGGTTTCTCTCTTATTCTCTCCCTTTTCTCTTCAACTCGTTTTTCTTCTCGGTCACGTGGTTCCCTCCTCTCTTCAGCGTTGTTTCTCCCTCCTTTCTCCCTCTTCTCTTCTTTTCTCTTCAGCTCCCCTTTTCCCAGCCAAGGCCTTCTCCCTTTATGCTCCAGCCCACCTCCCTTTTTCTGCCATGTTGCTCCCTTTTCTTCTTACTTTTCCTGTAACTTCCAGCCACTCCACTTACTGCTCATGGTCCCCTCCTTTTTCTGCCATTTCCAGCCACGCCACTCTCTCCTTCTCTGCATCAGCCGCTCCACATTCTGCCTCCTCTGAAAAACCAGCTCCCTCTTGCTTTTTTGTCCTTCTTGTCCTCTTGTGCATGTGTGTGCATGTGAGTGTGTGTGTTCATGGGTGAGAGTGTGTGAGAGTGTGAGTGTGAGTGTGTGA
The DNA here is from genome assembly GCA_037074485.1 of Delonix regia. NCBI lineage: Eukaryota > Viridiplantae > Streptophyta > Magnoliopsida > Fabales > Fabaceae > Delonix > Delonix regia. The sequence continues at coordinate 28,342,490 of CM073455.1, forward strand.
GGATGTGTGTCTGTGAGTGAGAGTGTGAGTGAGAGTGATGTGTGTCATATGTGTGAGGGCAAGTGAGCATGTAAGAGCAAGTGAGCATGTGAGAGTGTGTGAGTGTGAGCAAGTGAGAGTGTTTTGCAATTTCATTTTAATTAGGTGGCCTTATTCATTTTATTTCTTTACAAGATGATTGCCATGTCTCTTCTTCAAACATATATTTTGAATTTTCTTTTTTATTATTTTTGGTTCTTATATTTGGTTTTTTCCATATTACTTCTATTTTTTTGCCTTTTGCAATTTTGTTTTAATTAATTAATTATTTATTTTTGAAATTTTTTTGAATTTTTGAATTCTATTTATTGTTATTACCATGATTATTATTATTATTGTTAATTCGGGTGGGGTGTTCACACCATGGTTATTTTATGTGCGTGCAACCAATATTGGGCAATGCCTATAGAGTCATTGGATCTCATATTGAGCTACTGGTGAATCATTAGGTGTTTATGAAAAATTTTGGTCTCACATGACAATGCTAATATCTCATGAAGACATTAGTCTTACAAGGCAACATTAATGTTGAAAAACCCATATATGTTTATAAGATATGTCTACAGAGGCGTTGGAGCTCACATGGCAAGGAACCCAAAAGAGAGTACCTATGGAGGCATTGGACTTCACATAGCACATTTTGGAAAGAGAGTACCTATAGAGGTGTTGGACCTCACATGGCACATTTTAAAAAAAAGAGTACCTATGGTGGTCTTAGACTGTACTTGGTACATTTTAATAAAATAAGCGTTGGTGTTTGGTGTGTGTGAGTGTTTGATCAATCATCCATGAATGTAGGTGTGTATTGGTGTCAAATAAAGCATTTATGGGTGTTTATGTGTGCAAGTGTCCAATTAAATATTCATCATTGCTTAGAAATACAAGAAGCTTAATAATACATAAACTACAATCAAGCTTAAAGTGATTAAAAAACTTGATCTTACTTACCTGGCCCCCAATTTGCCATCCTTGCTTGGGTATCTCTTTGCATCTTGATTTAGAGACCTCTTAGCCTTGGTTCCCAAGTTTTAACTTATAACACTCTAAAAGAAAGTTATCTAGAACAATATTGATAGCAAAAACACTTAAATTATAATTGAAACCTCATTGTTTCAAAGAAAATTTTTTTATAACTTCAAAACTTACCTTTGACCATTATTAAACTAAGAATTAACCATCTTTTGTGATGAATCTTCAGGAAATGGAGCCAAAAAAGGACAAGCAAAGAAGGGACGAAAAATCAAGATTCCAGTGCTTGGGCACAAGAAATCCAATGCTTGAGCACCAATTCCAGAGACTTAACACCTGGGCTTCAAAAACCTAGCACCTGGGAGCTAATTATGCATTTCAAAATTTTGCAGTGAATGGTACCATGCCTAGGCGCCAATTTTTTGGAAAAATAGTGCCTAGGTGCTAGAACACCATCACCCAGGCACCAAAACTAGAGAGTTGGTGCCCAGGCACCATAAAGATAGTGCCTGAAATCCATACATGGCATAAAGATGGTACCCAGGCGCTTGAGTTTCAACTCCCAGGAGCCAAAACTAGAGACATGGTGCCTAGGCACTAAATGGGCATCACTTGGGCTCATTGCTAGAAACCATAATATGCTCTAATGATTGAAGGCTCTGTGCTCAACACATACTTCACTTTTGGGGTTCTGAAGCCTATATATAGGGTCTTAAGGGCAAGCAATAAAGCATCCAAGAAGAAAGGAATCATAGAGAGGAGTGGAAATCACTTAAGGAAAAATCTAAGTTGAGAGTTACTGAGGAGAGGGGTGGTTTCAGAGTGAGGGCGCTATGTAGAGTTTTTCCTCTTATAAACATTTCCCTTTCATCCTTTTTCATGTATTTTTAGTGCTTTCCTTTGTTACTTGATTATGTACTAATGCCCATTAGAGGCTAGTAGGTTTTATTTGGTATTTTGGTTGAACCTTTTGTGGGATTACTTTTGTATAACGATATTTTCTGATTGATGTTTTGAATTCAGTTTATTTATTTTCTTTTTGCTCTTAATGCATTTATGAGCTTGATCACCTTAGAATTGAATCTACATTCAGGCTTACTTAAAAGTGAAACTCTAAATGAAGAATTGGATGAAGTTGATCTCTGTTTACATGATTAAAGAGTAGTAAGTATTGCAATTAGCAGTCAAGACGACAGTACTTGATTGTATTAGATAACCAAGATTAGGGTAGCGTTTGACAACAACTATCTTCTCAACTGACTTTCATAGGAATATAGGGAGTTGGGGGAAGCAGTTAGGTTTATGATGATTTGAGAGAACATCATATGCAGTTGAATCCTTTGGTTCGTAAACTAATTCATAACTCAAGAAGAAGTAACTGTCAATACAAAGTAACTACACATTTTGGTGAAGTTAAGGTGCTAGATTCATTTAGTTATCTATTTACTCAATTTTACATTATTGTCAACTTATTCAATTATACACTCCTTCCATTTACCTGATTTAAAAGTTTGATAATGGTGTCAGTCCCGAATTAAATCCAAGTCCTTGTGGGAACGATATCTTACTCACTCTATTACTTTTCGTGATCATGTGCACTTACGTGTATAGAAATCAGCTAAGAAATAATTCCACATAATTTGGATAGCAAGAAGCTTACACATTCATTGCCAAAATTAAGCAACCCAATGATTAATCATGATACAACATTATGGAACAACTAAATATGAGAAAAATAACACATTCATTAACATGATTCATGGCTGTAAAGTCAAGACCAATAAACCCCCAATTCAAAGGCAGTGTAATTATACTTGAGAGATGGACATCAAAGTGTATCAACATGAGAACTAAGGTTGAGCTCAAAATTGAACACCATAATGTACCCAATGTAACACCATCATGTTAATTAAAATTGACAACAATAGGTGTCACAATAGGAGACACAAATAAACCCAAAATTGTACACCAAAGTAAACTAAATATGACACAATCATGATAATTAAAATGGATAGCCATGTGCATCATCATAGGAGACCAAATTCAACTCAAAATTGTACACTAAAATAATACAAAAGTGAATTCCACTACTATATTTTCTTTAATTACTGAGTTATGTATGATAATTAGAGGAAAAGTGCTATATCCCAAGAGAAAAAACCTTAACACTAATTTATCCTAAAAACTAGACAAATAGAGGGTTCACATACTAAAAAATCAGCTCAAAAAACCTTCTAGATCAATACCAGAAAACCTGCACAAAGTTAACTATACTTAAGTTGTCAGGTGACATAGTTATGTACGTAAAGTTGTACAAATGGCATACCAATCGGTTATTATAAATTTCATAAAAATTTGAAAACAACAAAAAAATAACATGCATCATGTATACCAAATTTCAACTCTAAAGTATGTATAGACACTTCCCAGAAAGTTTCAACAAGTTGAGCTATGGTAAAATTCACTGAAATATAGCATGTTCAAGACAAGAACTAAAGTTCACCACTTATTCGCTACCCATCCTAGCTAAAAAATTAATAAGAAATTCATCAAGAATCTGCACATATGATATAACTTTGACACCAAATTGTAATGCACAATGACATTATATGAAGTCCTAGAAAATTCACATAAACCACATTGAGGCTAAATTTGGATATTTAAATGGCATATATGTGAAGCAATCCATCAAACACTTGAGGATCAAATACCAGCACATCAATAAAACATCCATGGTGATTAATTAGCATCTAATCCATAAAGCTTTCAGCTAACAAAAGAAGAAGTAGTGAAATAATTTGACATTAAAATAATTAAAATTGGAGAGATGATTAGACATATGTTGAGCCCATTTGTTGAAGACATCAATGTTTTAATGATTATAAACTTAGTATGAAAGTTTTTCAATGTTATGTAAAGGTTTTAGATGGTCTTCATTGTATTATCATGTCTTAGGAACCTTGATAAGTGATATTGAGCTGATAGAGTATATTTCAACAGGTTTAATAATTGATTTAGATCTGACATGTTGAAATAGTCTGATTTTGGAAACTTTGGATGTTTCTAGTCAACTAGTAGAAGCCCAGCAGTCAACTGGCCTCTTGCTAGCCAATTGCTAGCTCATGTCTAAGTTGATTGGGCTATTCCAAAAAAGTCTCAGTCAACTAGCCTCTAGTCCCAATCGACTGGCATGCCTCTATAAGGTCTCAATCTACAGCTAGCTAAGGCCTTAGTCTACTAGGAGCTCTCTGTGAGTCATCAATTGACTGGCTATTAGCTAGTAGTCGACTAGCCATACCCAAGTTAAGTCCAATCAACTGCTAGCCTCAGGACCATTCGACAAGAAGCTCTCTGTGAGTGACTAGTTGATAGGCCACTGACCAGCAGTCGATTGTCAAGGTCTAAATTTGAAAGTTTTAATGAGGGAAAGAGGGACCAGTTGACTGGCCATAAGAGAATAGTCAATTAGGAAGTGAAAGAAAGACTATAATTAATTCTCAACAGATATATTTTAAAATGTTTGACTTCCTTTTTACTCCTGACGAACCTATTGGACCTTTGACTATTTATACATGACCTATGGACTATGAATTAATAAGGAACAACATTCAAGTGTGATTATATCATAAGATTCATTTTCTTATTAGCTATCTATTACATTAATGCTTTAATGTTATATATACTCTATTGTGAGAGCTTATTTCTCTATAATTCTTTTTCCTTTAAGAGTGAGAAACTCAAGAAGGTTCTTTGAGTGTGTTAAATAGAAAGTGCTTAGGTTGAGGGCAAGGTTCCCCCTGGTTAAACTTGAGAAGGTTCCTTAAGGGTATCAAGCCAAGAGTGGTTGGGTAGAGGAAAAGTTTCATATGGGGAATTGTATTTAAAGGAGAAGTTCTCCTTAATTATTATAATTGATTGTCGAAATAGAGAAAAATCCGAAGCGGTTGCTTGGGGGCTAGATTTAGGCATGGGTGGAAGTTGAACTGGGATAAATATCTGTGTGCACTCTCTTCCCTTACCTTTTTAACATTTTGCATTTATCTTTTTTGAATTACATAATTTATTTCGATTGTTTCAAGTTTGAATAACTATTTCAAGTATTTTCAAAGTGTCTACATTTTAGTTAACACCCAATTCACCCCTTTCATGGGTGCCATCCTTGCTTAACAAAATGTACACAGTGTGCTTCTTCCTTCCTTGCTTCTTCCTCTTTAGCACCTAAGTCTCCACCCAAGAGCCAAGAAGACCTTTCAAGATGAGCTCTCCCAAAAGTGTCATCCAAAAGCTAGATGAAGAAATGATCAAATTTGAAAATTTAATCCCTCAAATGCAAATGTAATCCCAAATGAAATGAAATGCACATGCACAATGAATCTAGCCTAATTTGTGTATAATGTGTGAAATGAAACCTAAAATAACTTAAATGTAAATACAAAATGAAATTAAGTAATGATGAATGAGGTGATGCCACATGTGACCTAAAATAAAATAAATAAAAATCTCAAATGTAAAAACAAATGCAAATGAAATTTTAATGAAATGCAAAATAAAGCTTTCATAGGGTGACACGTGTAAAATGCATGAAAAGGGAAATGAATAAAATCTAAAAATGAACCAAATGCAAAAGAAATTAAAATAAAATGAACATGAAAGCCCTTATGTAATGACACATGTAAACAAGGAAGATAGAAAATAAAAATCAAAGGAAAAAGGGTCAAGATGGGTCATGGATTTCGAGTCATGGGTAAGAGTGTTATAGGTTTAAGTAGGCCTTCTTGGATCCTCATGCACCAACTTAAGTTGGCTAGGTCTTACCTTTTATATTTAGGTGTACCTTTACTTTATTTTTGACCCATTGTACAAATGTGCCCATTTCATGTTTACTTTATTATATTTTTCCCCATTTTCAACTTCTTTTCTTCATTTTTTATTTCAATTGTTGTTCATTTCTTTATCATTTTCACCTATGATTTATTTATTTATTATTTTTATTTTGATTTTCAAATTTTCTTATTTTTAATATTTTAGCACTATTTCGTTTTTTCATTTTTATATTTATACTAATATTTGATATTTTTGTCTATTTTAGAACTTTTGTTGTTTTTATTAATTAATTGTTTTGAATTTCCTTTAATTATTGAGATTTGATACTATTTAGACATATTACAATACTTATATACTATTGCTTGATATATTGTTTAAAATTATTAGATTAAGATTAGCAAAAGGATTAAATCTTTTTTCAAGAATAGAGTATCTAAAAATAATAATGACCTTTTGTTTTCTTCACCTTCTACTTATATCAATCAAAATCATATGTTGATTTTTCATAAGCATGTGAATGTCCCTTCAAGGCTTCTAGAGATGAAATTGAAATGTTAAGTTGAAATGAGAGTCATGTTAATCATATTTGATCTAATATAATTAAAAAATTTTTGCCCTTTGGAATCAAATTCTAAATTTGATACACACCAAAATTATTCAATGTATAAGTTTGAATATATTTGGAATTGAAAATTGATGCTTGTAGCTTGAACTCAAATGGCTAGAATTGAAGCCTTTTGTCTTTATCATATTTGCTAAATAATACATATATATATATATATATATATAGTTGTTGTTGCCTCTAGAGCAATATTGATAGCTAGGTAGTAAATGTTGACATAAATATTTAACTTACAAGCTTTGATGAGGATGAGCTATCTAGTGGAGAGGATGTAAAAGGCATGGATCTTTAGGTGCCAACCAGTCCTGTAACAAGAGCTCGAGCCAAGAAGTTTCAAGAAGTCATACAATGCTTAGTAGGGTGTTTACTTTTGGAGGTGACCTAGTTGGATGAGTTTAGCTTAAAAAAGGAAACCAATTAATCAATTTAATTTAAGTCATACCAAATGAAGGCCCAATTACTTTAAGTTAATTTATCTTGTTATATCTCTATTGTAATAAGTGTTTTTGATTGTATTTGCTATGTTTAGTCCTTGAGTATGTTTGATTGTATATTGGATTTCTATTGTAATTAGAGGATGCGACTAAATGAACAAAGTGTAATAAGGAAGCAAAAGAAAGTGTAATTGTCATACCATAATTCATAACATTATTTAAGCAAGTTGTTCAAGTGTTCACAAGAAATTGGAATCCATTGAGCGATAAAAAAAAATGAAGAAAATTTGATGGCAAGGTAACTAGGTAGGAAAGACAAATTCTAGTTAGTGTGATGTTGATCATATAGTAAATTTTCCAATTTTGGATATTCATAATTTATTTTTGGAAGTTCTAAAAGTTTTAAAATTTTTCGAACAACTTGAATGACATGATAACTAATCAACTACTAAGTTTTAATTCAAAATTCGTTCAATTGTTCTTAACAATAAATCCATGATAGGGGCAGTATGAATTTATGTAGAACCAGATTTTAAATACTAATATTTGGTGTAAAGGTTGCTTACATGCAATAGAAATGATGTGAAACTTTTTAGAACACTTCATTAGTACCTCAGGGATAGGAAAATAAAATTTTAGCCCAAAATTAATCCATTTGGTCCCTCAACTATCACCAAACATCATGCATATCAAAAAACTTTTCTACATAATTCTCATTAGTTTAAGCATGAAAAAAGGATAGCTACATGACTCAAAATTAAATGAAATTTGGTATAGATCAACTATGATATATTTAAATTCAACCTACCAAAGATCTTAATTTTTGGAGCCCATCTACTTAAATTTTCACATTTTCTCATCTCTCACGAAATTGCACCTTCTCAAAACTATAACTAAATTAAAAGAGTTTCAACATACCAAATTTTAAGTTTGGCCTTATCCATTCATACTTATGCTTCATGAAGCCTTCTATTGCATATTAAAATTTGTGCAAACTTTTGGTTTGTCATTTTTTCATACTTATGCTTCAGGAAGCCTTCCTTATGCACATATAAAGAAAGCCTTGCACTACATCATCATATTCATTCAAGAGCTATATAAATCCCTTATCCTAACTCATCATGGGAATATCATAAATGAGTCAAATATTAAAATTTCACATAGGATACCTTAATATGCATTTGATTTACACATAACATATTGACTAAACCACATTACAATGGGTCAAAATTAAACCAAATTAAATGTAATATAGTAATGTAATCCAGGTCGTATTCACTCAAGGAGCCTTTATTAGAAATCCAAAACTAAACTAAGTATCAAAAACATGCAATTAGTAAAGGTCTTGTGTTGGAATTCTTGAATTAATAACTAAGTGAATATGTAATCAAGTGGACTTACATAAAACTAAATAAATCTAAGCTACTAATTTTTAGTATTTTCATCAAATGGGAATGAGTGAATAAAAATTAGTTGGAAAGTATATGATGGATGCTCTCAGAAATGGAATGATAGCTATCTTCATTCAAATTAACATGGGAGTTAATTCTTCATTAAGTCTTAGGGAAGAACCTCAAGTTACCACTTAATTCTAGTGTTCATACTTAGTAGTTACTTCTATTAATATAGCTAGCAACACTAATTATGACGCTATTTAGAAACCACTTAATGTGATTAAAATTGGGCAAAAACAACTTGTTCCTCTTTTAAGTTGATGCTCAAATGAGATAATCAAATACAAGCATACAAGATTATATAATCCAATCATAAACTTGATAGGAAATAATATCTCATATCATTGCAAGGTAATAATTCCATACAATCTCTAAATCACATTCACCAATTAAAAAACACAATTGTCAATTAACAAAGATAATGTACCCAAAAATCTAGGTTTCATAATTGCATAACCAAATCCAAAAATTGGGAAATTAATTACACAACTTGAAAATTGAATTGATAAATTAAAACTCCCCTTGGAAGTTTTCGAACATAAGCTACAACCTGCATCTTCAAGAAGCCAAGGTTTAGCTAACCATTGGAGAAGAATCTACCATATGCTTCACTTCAATCATAGTGGATGAGGTGTAGATGATGAGGAAATGAAGAGGAATAAGAAGAAAAGGAGGAGCAAAGATGAATGGCATGAATGATAGAAAGAATTGGGAGGACATGATGGGTAGAAAGAATGAAATATGGGAGATTATGGAGACAGGCGTCAATTTTTAGGATGAAATATATAGGTGTGTCATGAAAAATGCATGGCTGAGAAAGTACAAATGAATGGCGTGAATTTTTTTCATTTCGGAGATTAGTAAGTGAGGTGGCATGGATATTGAATAATGAATGAGGGAAGAGGCACTGAAATTGGGAATGAATTGTGTGAAAAGTGGCATGACTTTTTTGAGGGTGAATATAGATTTTGGATTTTGGGCTATGGTTTTAGGTCTTGGGTCATGGCTTTTGGGTCTTAGGTATTGGCTTTAATGGATCTTGTGTCTTGGGATAGCATATTTTTGGACTAAATTTCCTTTTGCTTTTGCTTTGTTTCTTTCTCATGAAAACCTATAACAAAAAACAAGCCCAAGTCAAATAATTCAATCTAAAATTTTATACTTGAAAATTAATCACAAAAATTATAATAATTAAGCCCTTTTTAAATTGTATTTTTTTGAAATCACTGATGACCTAAATTTATCATAATTAATTCATGTAAGCCTAATAAAATATGATAAAAGTCCCAAAATAAGATATAAAACATTATACAAAATAGGGACCTATCACATACCTAAAGCTCTATATGATAACATCAATATGTCATCATTCTTTCTTGTCTAGGTGTTATTCTGGAAGCTAGAGGCTCATCAAAATCCATTACTAACCATTACATCTCTTGTATATTCTAAGTTACACAACAATACATCTTTGATCATTGAATTCTTGTTGCATACATCAAAAGTGTCATAACTTCCAAACTTACTAAGCCTCTTTGGCTTTGCTCCTCTATACGATCTAAAAGGCCACTTCTTTTTGCTTATCCTTACTAGATTCACCTAAAATAGTTAATTAGAAAAAAAGTTCTAATAGCTCACTTCACATTCCACAAACACTATGGCATTCATCAGTAAAGTAATGCACACATCATCATAAATGAACGTAAATCATGGAATCATGTTAGAGTTTACACCTTTGAGTTTGCTTCATGACCATACCATGTTAAATATCATGATTAGGGTAGGATTACTATTTCCAAACCCTATATGAAATCACACATAATATCAATTGTGAGCCACTAAGGCTCCATGTGGGATATCACACCATCATACTTTAACTTATAGCAATATAAAGCATGAAAATTTATCAAGTATGCAATCACTAAGTAGAGACACACATAAAGTTGATGAGGAATAAAGAAGGAGCTACCTTACTACTTCAAGCTAACTCCTTTCTTGATTTCCCTTGTAATGACAATACCTCTTTTCCAAACTCAATCCTTAATAGTTCTTTTAGCAATAGCAAATCTCTTACACGTAGTATTCATTATTAAACTTCCATATATTATTTTCCTAGACCTAGTTATTACTTATTCTTTTTTTATGACTTCATTATTTTACATGGGCCTCATGAGTCCTAGGTTGTTCTTTTAGGAAAGGCTTATAAATCATATTCCTTTACATGTAAAAGTTAAATTAGATCTTAATATCTTCTTAGATCCATAACATCTATTAGAGTCTCATAATTCCTTATGAACCAATAATAACCATAACATAGTCATTTATTTTATTCAATTTTTGTCAATAATACATTTTTAGATATGGATCATTGGATGCTAAAGATTTAATTTACATCCCAAATATCATAGTCAAATTCATATAAATAGTGCAACTCCGTATGTTTCTTCATTTTTGTGTGTGTGTGTGTGTGTGTATATATATATACATATTATTTTCTTGGATAAAACTCATGGTTTAGTTTTCACATTTCATTCATTTTAGAGCAAAGTTCATTTTGTTCTCTACTTCTTTACCAAGGTGGGCATTACTAAACTCATGATTACTGTTAAAAGGATTGGGGGTTTTTGTTCTCAAGGTAAGTATTTAAGTTTCTCATATCTATTTAAATAAGAAGTTTCCTAATTTTCTAGACGTTTTTTGATTCGATGGTAAAGTCAAGCTAGTTGATTTCTTTGATATGCTTTATGATAGTGAAGGCTAGCTTTTAGTTGTTTGCTTTATTTTATATCTTTTTTTATCTTGAAATTTTATCACATTGTAAAAGTTGAATATTAGGGGAAAGTTGTCTTTCTTAAAAATCTAATTAGATACTAAGGTAAAACCATGAATATAAAGTGATGGCAAGATAGTCAAAATATTTCATATTACCGAAAAGAAAAATTACAAACTTTTTACACGATATGGAACAAGGCATACTTGGAGAATAATGGGGCATTTCCTAGTCCCTTGTCTCTTTGCCATGACCACATTCTTATGCCTAGGACATATGTCACTAAAGTTAAAACTTTTGCATATGATTTCTCTTAACGCTATAATGAATATGATAGATTCTCAGTGGGTGGGGATTATCTTTTGAGGTAACAGTATAAAATGAATCTCTACCACAAAAGGCCTAAAGAAAATTCTGATTTGCCTTGCATGTGCACTTTCCTTAAGAGCCTACACTTTGTTCCTTCCCATAATTATGAATAGATGAGTAGACATCTTCTGGTTTTACTTCATTAATGCATGTCTTGTAGTATATAATAATGGTAATATGAACAATCTACATTCAAGTCTCAGTTCTTGAATACTTTCATATCCAAATACAATATATGTTCATCACATTAAAAAAAGCGTACATATGATTTTAAATATTTTATCATATCAAAAGTACAATTTGATTATTAACTTTGAAGATATGATAAACTTAACCTAGACAAGAAAAATGTGTACTAGACTACCAAATCCTATCTTAAAAAATTCCTTGTATAGAAATTAGTAGCTTTCTCACTTACACTTGTCAATTAACAACTAACCTCATCTCAAAAAATTCCCTTGACTAGTATACAAAGGCATGGGCATGGAACACTCTGACCGTATTTCCCCCTGATGCTTTATAAACACCCAACTTAGTCTTCATATTCTTGCTCTTAATGAAGATAAGTGATCCTACTACAAGAAAAACTATAACTAGGGATGGATTTTTCCGTCCCTAATTGTGCAAAAATCTATACTTAATTTATCTAAGATGTATTGTGGGATGGTAAAAATCCATCCTAGAAATTAATGTTGCAAATCATTAAGGATGAAAAATAAAATCCATCCTTAAATTTGGGATAGAAAACAAAACTTTCGTCCATAAATGAGGAATATGGTAATCATGTTTAGGGACTGAAATTTCATCCCAAATTTCTTCCAATTTAGGATTGAATTTCATGAGAGAATATTCTATCGCAAATATCCATCCCAGAATGTGACAAAATATTCCATCCTTAATTCCTTTCCAAACTGGGACATAATTATTCACTCTCAAATAACCGTCCCAGATTGTGACAGAAAATCCCCTTTTTAAATTCAAACCTAATTTGGGATGGAAATGTTATTCCATCCCTAAATTTCATTCATATTCTGTCCCTATTTTACAATCTAGAAATATGTCCATCTTTAATCCGTCCCTATTTTACAATCTTAAAATATGCTCGTCCTTGATCTGTCCACAATTCGTCCCTAATTTGCAATTTGAGAATTTTTCCATCCTTAATTCATCCCTAATTCGTCTCTAAATGTCACAGTCCTATTTCACATTATATTGTTATTGGACATTTGCACACCTATATACAAATAACACGCAGATAACTAGTGGAATATATAAGTAGTCATAATATTAACAATAAAGTGTATACATAAAACTAATCCAAAATGAAATCTAACATAATATAAATATCAAGCAAATCCTAATGTAATTATCAAAACGACAAAGTTCTCTAATTTAACAACAAAGATGAAAAAAAAGAAAAAGAAAAAAAAAGATAAACTTGAAGTTTTCTAGTACAAAGATTGACAAAGCAGTCATTGCCATGACCAAAATAGAGAGATTAGTAGTGGAAAGAGAGAATAATGTTAAAAAAATGATGATGATAAAAACTTGTCATTTTTCACTAAGATGAGAATCTATCATTGTTGCCAAAGAGTGAGCCATATGAGAGGAGGAAGAATTTGTCTGGTAGGCTTTGCACCTATATAGACTTTAAAACATATTTAACTAATTGGTCAGAGTAAGACAAGAATACCAAGTTGGGAAAGATTAAAAATTGTGCAACATGATTGCATAAAGATAGTGTTGTAAAAGGCTGTGATTTGATGTGCTGATAAGAATAATAAGGACAAAGCATACATTTAATATAAAGAATGCTAATAAGATATATGGAATTTATGCAAACCATAAATTGGGCGAAAAATTAATCAGTGTGCAAAATTGAAAATTCTAACCACTCAAACCAAGTTCCCTTTGAGAATAGTTGATCAAATTATATCTTTGAGTAAATTGTGAGAAAAATTAATCAGTGTACAACAAGAGAATAAAGAAAATAATGAATGAATACATTAAAACATTGTTATCTACTAAACAAAGTATTTTGGCAAAAAAAAAAAATATTAATAATTTTGGAGACTGAGATGCTATAAGGGAAGAATGATGCTAAATTTCGGTGATTGAGATGTCTAGGGGAAGAGTGATACTAAAATTTAATGCAAGGTATATAGCATATTGACTAAATCAACTCACTTTGTCTCTTACATACTACCATCACATTTTTCTTTATTGGAAACTTTTTAGCTTTTTGATAATATAAACATTTTTTGTTAGACACTTGAATGCAATCTCAATGATGCATGCACCAACTACCATTAAATGCCTCGGCGAGGTATACAACTGAAAAAAAAAAGATAAAATAGCAAGGTCTATTCATAAAAAAATCTAATACTAGTATCTCACAAGTGATAAATACTTCACATAAAAACAAATTTACACAAACAATTAAACATTGGCTAAGCTAGAAGTATATTCCAATTGCTCTTCATATAAACTTTAGTAATATAGAGGCTACCATTATTAGCTTCTCCTATGTCAATGATGTAGAATTCTTCTCTCACTGCTCTATAATCCACTCTAACAAAAATAACAATAGATGCAAGTAGTTTGTCAAATAACAAGCTTGGTAGTGGTGCTATCTAATTCTCAAGGTCATGCTTACTTTGCATGAGGAGAAGTATATTGAATATGATTAAGGTAATCCAAGTATATATATACTCTTTAATCAATTAAAGCATGAAATCTAGTCCATATATAGACAATCAACACAACAAAGATCATTTAGTTACATATTCATGGAAACAAATATTGGTGAAGTTTAATGAATGAAAGTAACATATAGGCAACCATATCAATGAATTCACTTTTCAAGAAATGCATCAGGCATGACAATGTAAGTAAAATCTCATATTGGAAACCATAAAAGTCACTCCAAATGGTTATTCCTACAACTAATAACAATCTCTAGCAATCCATTTCCAAACCTTATGGTACATACTATTGTTTTGGCTTCTTCATCTGCTATCTTTATCACAAATCAATTAAGTTAGAATCATAGTTAATAATTATAATAAATAAATATATAACTACTATTAGTGAAAAAATAAGGGAAGGAATATATATATATATATATATATATATGGGTGATATCCTTTTCATAAACCATAAGGTGGAAAGAAGACAAAATAGAGAGACACGTAACCCACCTATCTATATGCTATAAAGGAGAATGTCATCATAATTTTGTAAAGGCTTTATTAAATTAACCCAACATGTATGATCTTATGAAAATAATGTATACAAAGTGAACCAAAATATAACCCATTTGCATACGCTTTATTACAACACCCTTTTCTTTCTTGATGCATTTCCATATGCTTATCAAACTTAGCGAACAACTTCTGATCATGATTCTCTCTCTCTCTCTCTCTCTCTCTCTCTTTCTATGGGTTTATATATAAAATGGAAAGAATATAACCCAAGTCAATGATAGAGCAAAATAAGGGAATGAAATGTGTATAAAGTGGGCTAGAATAATAAAATATATATGGTATTACCTAAGTGTTGTCAAGAAAGCTATTATGCCATTTTTTTTAATTGGTTGAAGTTGAGTTCTTCCTAAATCTACGTCAGTACCCAAAATCATTACAAACCCAATATTAATATGTTAGAATAATTTTAATATATTATGGACTAATATTAATTATTCTATTAGATTAATATCTTGTTATTACTGATTAGGCAATTGATATTATAATTTGTAAACTATGAATGGATTGGGTTTTATTTTATTTATGAATAATCGGTGATGGGTTCAATTATCCATAAGCCCACTGGGCAGAAACCCAACCCACAGCCCAAGAGCATTAGTAATCATCTCGTCAGATTACTAATTTGAGACTGTTACCTAAAGAGAGATTAAATGGGCTAATTTTTAACTAATTAAATAAGAAATCATTTTAAAGATTCTGAAGGATTTTATTTTAATAATATTAATTATTATATTATTAAAATAAAGCTCTATAAATAGCATACTGAAGCCCTAATTACATACACACTAATTTCATGATCATTCTTTCTGGTCGTTAAACACTCTGAGACACTCTTAGGTATTGGGGGTTGAAATATTTTAACTCAACTAGTGCACATAGTTATTATATTGTCTTCATCATGTCAGATCATCGATTAACTTAATCTCCCTATATTTTCTGTTCATGTATCATATTCTATAATTGAATGTATACATCCTCCAATCTTGTTTTCAAATGGTATCAGAGCCACGGTTTGATGAACTATGAAATTTTTAAATTTCCTTTCTCTAATCTTGTCATCATAACATGATTTAGTATATTATAGTTTCCCTTTTTCTCTTTTCCTTCTTCTTCTTGAATGATCTTCATGGTAATCCCTTATTGGCTTATAGTCATTTATCTAGAAATTTTATTACCATGACCTTCTATGAACTCATTCAAAGTCTAAGAAGGGAAGAATTATAAAAGAATGAGGCTAGGTAAATATTTTGAAATATCTAGGGAAATGTTGTGTAAGCTATAACAAGCTTAGGATAAGAATTTTGATGAGTGAATTTTCTTGTACCAAAATTTTTTTTTTAATCCTTTTCTCTGGATCTTGTCATCATTAGAGTCATTTTATGGATTATAAATCTTTATTCCTTTTTATTTTTTAATGATCATCGCCTTCCTCGGTCACCATTGCCGGTAAGAAACTCACCTTCCAGCATGAAATTTTCTTTCCCTGTTGCCATTTGAAGTCGTTGTTGTTGCTGGCGATTTGAACAGAGACAATCATGACTGTCAACTTGGGTCACCAGTGTGCCTCATCTTGAACCAACAAACTAATTTTGAACTAAAAACGATTGAAACCATCGAAAAGTTTCAAACTTTAAATTCAAATATAGCTTAAATGGAAGAGATTGACGTGAAACCGTTATAAGGGTCTTAAAGATCTTGACACGACAATTAAAACGATCTTGGTTTCAAAGTCTGAGGAGTAGAAAATCGGTGGGTCAATGTTCAGATACTAGCAGGTTCTCTGGTGGGTCGATTTGACCCGCCAGAGGTTGAAGAAGGTGTGTGCGGCCACACCACCAGTCAAATGAACTTCAAAATTTTAAATTAGCACTACTCGCCCTGATCTAAATTATGGTGATTTTTTTAGAATTTTTTTAGCCTTGGAAATAGGAGTTTTGAAATCTTTTGAAAATTAAGGGCCTTAAAATAATGTGTAGATAAGGTATTTTGACCTGAAAATTTTTATGTAAAGACTATAAATAATATGGAACAATATGTTCAGTTCAATATCCCTGATTATGTGTAAATAAATTATAATCAATTTCTTTGCGTTAATTATTAGATTTTATTCCTAATTTAAGCACATGCATTAAAAGGAATAGGTTGCGTGTAAAAATTGTAATGATTTAGTTCACATACACCTATTGATTGTGTGCTCACCTATCGTGGGCATAATCATGGTGATATGTCTTTTATAAATTAATACTATATTTGTTATTTAATTTCCTACATATTTTGAATAATTTAATTACTATTATCTGAGATGAGTCTGAATATTGTGATAAGTCCACTAGAGAAAGTGTATGTAAATATTATGTTGACAATGGACATGCCCTATTGATGTGACATTGTCAATATAATTTTGTGAATAAGGCCTATTTGTGGCTTGTCAGCGACAATTTGCTGATTGATGTATTCATGGTTTATCATATCCTATTGATATGGAGATTGTGGGTGCATTTTGTGTCGTTTCTCTTGATAATGAGCTTCCCTGGTGTGTATGAGTTTTCGTGATTTATCATAGTCCAAGCCCTTAGGTAGGATATGATGAGTATTTTGTTACACAGTTGCTAAAGTTAAGTCTTGTTACGGAAACTTTGTTATATATATAATTATATGTCTGAGACATAATTATATGTTTCCTATTTGTTTTTCCCTCAACTTCTCTGTTCTTGCAACTATTTATGGTGAAAACTCTGAACAGAATAGACTACAATAATTGGATTGAGTCCTTTATATGTGTTTAATGATCATCGAGGGAAGTTTAGGTATGAGAGAACCTAAGCCAGTGGATCTCACCGTTGAGTCTATCGCTGCTGACAAGGCTTACCATAAGCAGTGGTATAAGTCCAATAAGATTTGTCTAATTGTCATTAAGTATACAATTGAGAAGATTATCAGACAAAGTATTCCTAAGAAGGACATCGCAATTGAATATCTCAAAGCAGTTAGTAAGAAATTTAATAAGTTTGATAAGACTTAAAAGGGCCTATTATCTCTCTTTGCTAGATAACACTCACTATGATGAAGTGTTAAGAGTGTGTGAGCACATGATGAAGCTTGTTAACTGTTACAATAAGCTAAAATCCTAGATGTGGACTTGGATGAGAGCAACCTAGTTTATAGAGTTCCCTAATCCCTTTCTACTGAATATGGGGTCTTGAGAACCACTTATAATTACCAAGAGTTAGAGTGGTCTATTAATCATATGATGTCCAAAATGGCCTAAGAGGAAGAATCAATAAAGAAGGTGAATTCTCATAATTAGTGAACTATATTTCACATGGTTCATCTAGCAAGGTTGGAAATGTGAAATTGAAAAGGAAAGAAAAGTGAAGGCAATGCCTATGGCAAGAAACTATATGGACTCAAGAAAACCAATAAGAATAATAAACCATGCTTGGAGTGGAAGGAAGTTCAATTACAGTTAGTTGTATAGGCATTATAATCACAGATGAAGACTTGCATGAGGATGTGCTGTGTGTGGATGACATCCTATTGGCCAGTAACTCAGTGTGCTTATTAAATGAGACAAAGCACATTTTGTTATGCCACTTTGATATGAAAGATCTAGGTGAATTTTTTTTTTTTAAAATGAATTTAGATTCACCGTGATAGATCTTGTGGCATTCTTGGTTTGTTTTAAGCAACCTATATTGAACTAGTGCTCAAAAAATTTTGATATGTATTCTTGCACTCCTTGTGCACTTGTGTAAATTGGTGATAGATTGTTTAAATCGTTATGTCTTAAATGATGAAGAGAGAGCTTTGATGGGCAAAGTTCTATATGAATCAGTTGTTAATAGCCTAATATATAGGCCTAAGTGTGCACACATTTGATTATTATTTTTCTTGTTAGTGTGCTTTGTAGATATTTAAGTAATTCTGGGCATGATCATTAGAAAGCTACAGAGATAGTTATGATGATCCAGAACCCACTTTTAATTACATCTATATGATGTTTTTGAAGGAGTTGTTTTGTTAAGAAGTGTCAAATGGACATTTACAGCCTTACCTATATATATAAGTGAAGAGTATGTCGCTAGTTTTGTGATGTTCACTCGTTAGGGAATATGGTCAAGGAAATTAATTTTTGTTATGTGTATATTTTAAGTCTTGACCATTTTGTTGCTACATGACTCTATTATACGCTTCTCTCAAAGTTACAAGAGTTTCAATTGCATCAAATTCTGACACTCAATTCCTATTTGTTAGAGAGAAGATCTATGCATTTCATACTCATTTTGGGTGATCCATTTACAAACACAAACCCACTAGAGTTTTTGAAAATATTTGACTCTTGGGTATATTCGAATTTTGATGTGTTGTTTTGGTGAGAGTCTGAGTTGTGTTCTTAAAGAACACTTTGACATATTTTGGCACTTATAACGTTTGTTTCCTTATCAGATTTAATGTTTTGGTTATGCCAAAACTTTAGATATAATTTAGAATTGAAATTTTGCTGGGATTTATAACAATACTTTCCTTATTGGATTCAATATCTTAGATCCATGATTTCATTTCTAAATTTTTAGTTATCTCAGACTTGCATGGTTCATATTTGCAATGAGTGCATGAGGATGGATTTATTGACCAATGCCTACCCATAGGAGTAATTCAAATTGTATAACTTATATGGGTCTTGTTGAATTTTTGATGTAGCCTTGGTCCAGTGGGAGAATGAGTTGAGTCCTTAAGGGACTTTTATGGTGCAATTTGACACAAATTTATGAGTTGAGTCCTTAAGGGCCTTTTGCGGTGCAATTTGACACCAAATTTCTGAGTTGAGTCCTAAGGGGACTTTTGCATTATAATATGATGTTTCAAATGTCATTTTGTATACCATTCTATTCAGATATTGAAACTAATCAATGACAATGTTATATCACTTGTTTCCCTATCGGATTCAGTGATCTTTGTGTACAGTTTAATTTCTAAATTTTGTTTAGTTTATAAATATACACACATCCATGTGTTTATGTGAACATTAATTTCCTGATTATGTATTTGATTATTGACCTAATAATTTAATTAATGATATCCAAGTGGGAAATTGTTAGAATAATTTTAATATTTTATGGATTAGCATTAATTATTCTATTAGATTAATATCTTGTTATTACTGATTAGGCAATTGACATTATAATTTGTAAACTATGAATGGATTGGGTTTTATTTTATTTGTGGATAATCGGTGATGGATTCAATTATCCACAAGCCCACTAGGCAGAAACCCAACCCACAGTCCAAGAGCATTAATAATCATCCTGTCAGATTACTAATATGAGACTGTTACCCAGAGAGAGATTAAATGGGCTGATTTTTGACTAATTAAATAAGAAATCATTTTAAAGATTCTAAAGGATTTTATTTTAATAATATTAATTATTATATTATTAAAATAAAGCTCTATAAATAGCATACTGAAGCCCTAATTACATACACACTAATTTCAATATCATTCTCTCTGGCCGTCAAACACTCTGAGACACTCTTGGGTATTAGGGGTTAAAATATTTTGACTCAACTAGTGCACATAGTTATTATATCGACTTCATCAGGTCAGATCATCAATTAACTTAATCTCCCTGTAGTTTCTGTTCATGTATCATATTCTATAATTGAATGTATACATCCTCCAATCTTGTTTTCATAATATTGTTCATAAAGCTAAAGCATCTTGAGATAATCACAAAAGGGGACAATTAAGAGATGTGAAACTAATTTTTGAGCTCACAATTCCCACCTAAGCTATTGCACAATAGATCCATGAATAGAGGAAAAAGAAGAAGAACATTTCTGCTTAGCCACTACATTTTTGCAAAGTAACATAAGAAACAATAGCAAATCATATACCCAAATCAAGAAAGAAAAGTCAAATAGTGACATGAACCTTACATGCAAATCATCTGCAAAGAGTTTATTAAGATTGGGAATGGGTGGAGTGGAGTTAGGGTTTGCAGTGAAGAGGTGACTGCAGTTATTGAGCTTGACGAGGTAGTGGGGGTTTGGTTGGTCACAAGTGCTGTCATTGAAATTGAGGGCAAAAGGGAGAAAGTGAAGATGTTGGAAGAAATGAGTTTGTAGAGAAAGTGAGCGAGAGAAAGTAAGAATGAGAGGGATGAAGATTTTGTTTCAAAGTGTGAAAATAAAGATTGGAGTGAAGTGAAAATGAATAATGGGAGGGAGAATAGGATTAGGTAGGAGGAAGTGAAAAGTTTTAGAAAAGTCAAAAGAGGGAAATTTTAGGAAAAATATTAAAATATTTGTTTAATTATATGATTATAAATTTTTTTTAAAAATTAATTTATAACAAATGTTTATATGAAAGTTTAAATAAGTTATTTCAACATCAATATTATTAAAAATTGTTAATATGATGAATCAGATTTTCTGTCAAGGATATTGTCTTTACTTAAACTTTAAAATAAATAAAAATTGTAGTTAATTAAATTTTCATATATTATAAAGTTTAATAATATAAGGCAATTAGATGTATACTTAATGGAGTAAAGTACATAATTGGTCATTCACTTTTGCACTTTGTGATATTTTGGTCCCTCATAAATTAATTATGAAAAATTAATCTCTCATAAATTTAAATTTGTATAAAACTAGTCGCTCATAAATTCAAATTTGTTCAAAATTAGTCCCTTCCATTTGTATTAATGAAGGACTAATTTTTCATAAAAATAGAATTTTAGAGAGACTAATTTGTTATAGTTATTTGTGTGGGTCCAAAATGTCACAATACAAAAGTGGAGGACCATAATGCATCCACATAATTTCAAGTAGTAAAGTTCAAAAGAAAAATATGTAGATATTATATAGAAAATATAAATCAATAGCTGAAGATAGATAATAAGGATTAAGAAACAAATATATATGAAGATTTTCATGTGTGTTACAAATATATACAAATATTTAGAATATATTTAAAATTAGAACTTTTTTTTTACCAAATTAAGTTACAAAAATTATTTAATATATATACCTTAATATTCCATAATTTAGTTATTTCAAAATTAATCATGTTATTATAAGCACTAAATGTTAATATAAAATAATAAATACAACAAATAATTAAGAGCCAATAAAGTAAAAATAATAATTAAATTACAAATTGGTTTAAATAAATGTGATGAATTCCACTTAAATAAAGAGCCAATAAAATAAATTGCAAAAAGTGAGCATAATAGCAAAGAACAATTTCAAAACTTCCCAATTACATATGTAAAATGATAATATACTAAAATTAAAGTGTAAAGAAGCAACTCAAAGTATAAGTGGTTATATAAATTTATTATTTCTAAGAAATAAAAAATATAATTATGTTTGTTTATTAGTAGGCTAATTAATATAATATGGAATGCGTTTAGCACTTCTTCACTCAACTTTCTTGGGCTTCGATTAAATTAGGACTTATGGGGACTTAAGGACTTGAGTATACTAACAAGAGTCTGAGGAAGCTTAGAAATGGATCATTAAGGTCTAAGATCAACTTTAAGAATGAAATGCACAATACACGTACAATATGTAAAATTAGTTAATTTCTATAATTATTATTAGTAAATAATTAATTTTAAAATGAAGATATAACTTCAACCTACCATTTTAATATATATATATATATACATGCATTCACACACACACACACACACACATATATATATATATATATATATGCACACACATTTATGTATATCAAAATTACAGAAATCTATATAAGCAATCATTCTTCTTAATCAGCTCCATTAAAATATATTTTTATAACATGCATTAAGTTCAAATATAAAGTAAATAAAACATTATCTTATTAATTCTCATTTTATTTTATAATGTAAAAAAAATTTAAAATTATATTACTTAATCCTTTATAAAAATAGAATATTATAAAAAATAATATTCAATGTTGAAATATTTACTTATTATATTTTTTAAAAAATAAAAAGTATTAGGGATGCATTTTTCCCTCTTAAAAATCCTCCTAACTTGGGTAGCCTATTCTAGGACTAGACAATCCTATTTTGACATGGATTTGACATGGAATCATGTTTAGAATTTAGAGAGGGAAAAATCTATCCCTAAATTCCGTCTCAAATCAGTTTAGAAAATAATTTTTGACAAATTGGTCTTAGACACGCATTTTGGGTGGGATTGGGGACTGATATTTTGACACATGAAATTTTGTTTTAGAAATCTGTCCCAAATTTATTTTTAAAATATCAAACTTAAATAAAATATTTGATAGACATGGAAATATTTCCGTGTCTAAATTCCAATTCTAATTTTAGGTTTTCTTGTAGTGTCCCAAGGTTCTTTATAGCTAGCTATACACATTAGTCAAGTCAATAAATTATGCACTCACAAATTAAAGAAAGTATTATAATACTAAGAACTTCGTCTTTAATATTTTTTTTTCAAAAAATTTAGCCTATAATTTTCAATTTGTTTGTAATCTTTTTAGAAATAAAATTTTCTGATAAAAACCTAAAAGACCATGTTACACAGCTACCGACAACACATTAATTATAACCTTTTCAGTTTTGTATGATTATATATACTGAACTTTTCTTTGGCCATTTGAGAGGTTAAGGGCTTAAAAGGCATAATCAGGGTACTTTGCTTAATGAGGTTTTGCTATAAGGGATCCAAATGAGTTTATCGTTACCGTTTTCATTTTTTTTTTGGGTCACATGATTGGCTTCTTTCAGTATACCACTTTTGGCATTACCTAATAGTTCAGAAGAAAAATTATGGGTATAGACCATAAGTTTAAGATATTTATTATCTGGAACTTCAAATTTCAAAATTGTTTTAGATGATTTAGGGACTATATTCATTTTGCTCTAAAGAACTTGTCATGTATCTTTGGGTATAAATAATAAAAGTGAATATATAATATTGAAGGATTTCAAGGCAAGGTCCTTCAAAGTTTTTTTGTTTTAAATCTTATCTTATTTAGAATTATCATATATTTAAAGTATTTTATAACAAAAATTTAAGTTTATAATGATTAATTATAATTCTAAAACACTGTTTTGACTCAAGAAAAAGAAAAAAGAATGGAAAAAAGTAGTCATAGCCCAAAAGGAAAAATAAAGAATTAACACAAAAAGGAAAAATATACAAAAAAGTAAGAGAAAATATTCTTTTTTATTTTTTCATGTTAGATAATTATAAAAGGGCATAATTTGTGCATTTGGTTTAATATGGCATGTCTACTTGTTCTATAGAAAACAAATTGATGACTAGATAAGCTTATTGAATTTTTTTTTGAAAAAGTCTAACAAATAATAATTTCCCAATTGATTTGTAAATGACTTTATTGACTTGTTAAGCTTATTGTATATGGTAGAATGAGAATAAATGTATTACTAAAAATAAATTAGACATGTTTTATCTTTTTTTTTTTGTTCATTTGTGTTTGTAGCTATTCTTAGTTGTTTAATTAACATACAAATGGATGTTCCATATCATAGAATGAGGACAGATAAAAGAGCAGGTTTTAATTGAAGAATTACAAATGAATTTTGGGTTGGGATACAGGAATTTATTGAATTTGTTGTAGACAAGCTCATTATAAAGAAAAAGGAATGTTAAGATGTCCTTGCAAAAATTGCAAGTGCAAGGAATACCAATCTGTTATTGATGTCAAGGTACATTTATGTAAGAAAGGGTTCATGAGTAACTAATATTATTGGCTAACCATGTCAAAGTCGCTCCTCCAATTCCACCAGTGGGTGAGAACTCGTACTACGGAAGAAATCTGCTAAGAGAAAACTATAATAGCTATGAGCATTTGGTAATGGATAGAGCTAGGCCTTCAATTGTAGATCACCTTAAGCAACATAGTTTAAGGTATAAAGAATCAAGATCAGAGGATCCTAACCCAAACACTGAAATTTATTTTGAAATGCTGAGGGTTGTACAAACTCCTTTGTGGAATGGTTATGAACACATTTTGAATTATCGATTGCATTAATGGGTCTTAGTTTGAATCTAAGTTTAACTTATTTATGGCGTGCTTTAGTTGTAGGATGCAATTTATGAGGCAACTTTACAAAACTAGGCTTAGGTTGTCTACCAAGCAAAGAATTTGGTGACTAAACTAGGCTTAGGTTGTCAAAAGATTCATTATTGTCCCAAAGGATGCATGTTGTAATATGAAGAAGATGAGAATATGCATAGAAGTAAATTTTGTGGTGAGCCATGGTACAAGTACGTTAATAGAAGATGCAAGGTGAAAGATATTCCTTTGAAGAAAATGTGGTATTTCCTTCTTGTTCTAAAGCTACAAATGCTTTATTCTTTAATGTAAACAATAAGTCAAATGCATTATTATTTTACAAGCATATAACTTCTCACATTTGACTTAGTTCATGTCTTCTTTAATACCATCTAAGGACCTTAATTTACACTAATGAACCTTTTAGGTTGCTAATATAGTAATGAATTCCTTAGTTAACATGACACAAGAAAAGCCTATGTTGCAATCTATACATGGTCATACTTGTTAGTTTCATACACTATTTATATTTTTTGTGATATTGTGTTGATTACTTTGAAAATCCTGAATTACACTATTCCAAACTTCTTCTGATACATATTTTCCATAGTCATGCTGATACATTATAGTAAGGCACATTCACTATGAGAATTATAATTGTTGTTCTTTAGTAGCTAATAGGGTTTTACTCAAACTCATTTGATTTGAGTGTTTCCATGTTGCATTTAAACTCATTTGAACTTATAAACTTCATAGTAGCTTTGGTTTATGGCATATTCTAATAGAAGAAGAGGAATGGGTAGGGGTAGAGGTAGATGGATAGGGAGAGATACATATCAACCATATGAACAACCCACTACATCTTCTCACCCTCAAACTAGGGCTGCTGATAAACCTTCTCATGCACCATCCATAGAAAGACACCATACCCTTATTCTAGCTAATCCATTGATACATATGCTAGACAATTACCTAGATCATCTCCCCGACCACTTAGGTCATCTACTAATCCCTAACCAATGGCGTCACCTAGTTCATCTACCCCTACAAATGGATCATAATCTAACACACAAACCATTAAATGGGCCTTTTTTTAATTGTAGGTTTTATTGGAAATTGTAGAAAGAAATTAAAAAAAGAAACAAATTTAGTTGAAAAAAACCATTGATGCCAAATCCAAAAAAGAAAAAAACCTAAGACCTATATATGGACCCACAACATTCTCTAAATAATTTTGGATGCCACTCACTTTAGATTTTGCCATTCATATTCATGCCACCTTATTCACCTTTTTCCTAGTCATTTTCGACCAATTTCCTAAGAACAATTTAAGCATATACTTTTCTTCTTTCACTTCATTTTCATCATGCCTCCCACCCATTTTCTTCTATCTTCACACTCTATCTTCTCTTTGTCTTGTATTCACCTTCCATCATCTCACTCTCTCCCATAATTCATGTCTCTCATCTCTTCATTTCTTCTCTTCCTATTTTTTCCTCCTTCATCCTCCTCCTCTTGCATCATGGTTGAAGAATAGCAAATTTCTGCATTTACTCTAATGGTTGACTAGAGCTGGGCTTCATGGAAATGAGGATAGTAGCTTGAGTTCCAAAGCTCCAAATGGGAGTTTTCATTTCTCAATTTAATTTTCAGATGGTGTAATTAGCTTCCTAGTTTTAGGATTTTCTTTACACAATTATGAAACCTAGATTTTAGGATCATCATCTTTGTTAGTTGAGTATTGTGATTTCTAATTGTGAATGTAATTTGGAGATTGTATGGAATTTTTACCATGTAATGCTATGAGATGTTATTTTCTATCATGTTTAGGATTAGATTATATAATCTTGTATACTTGTATTTGATTGTCTTGTTGGAGTATCAATTGGAAAGAGGAACAAATTGCTTTTGCACAATTTTAATCACTCATTAAGTGGCCTTTAAATAATGTCTTAATTAGTGGTTGCTAGCTATGTTAATGGGAGTAATTACTAAGTATGAACACTTGACTTAAGTGGTATCTTGAGGTTTTTCCCTTAGACTAAATGAAGAATTAACTCCCACAATAATTTGAACAAGGATAGCTATCATTCCATTTCCATGAGCATTTATCATATACTTTCCAACTCATTTTTATTCACACATTCTTGTTAAAACGAAAAAACAAAAAAATAGTAGCTTAGGTTTATTTTAATTTCATATTAGTTTTACTTGATTGCATATTCATTTAGCTTGAAATTTCAACACAAGACCTTTGTTTATTGCATGCTTTTTTATCCTTATTTTAGCATAGGATTTCAAATAAAGGCACATTGAGTGAATACGACCCAAAATCACATTGCTATATTACATTTAATTCGGTCTAATTTTGACCCCTTGTGATGTGGTTTGGTCAAAATTTTTGGCGCCATTGTCGGGGAGCCATTTTATTTGGTTCTTTAGTTAGTTAAGTGTCGAGTTTTATGCCAATTTATTTAGGTCTCTCTTGTGTTGCCCATTTGGTGTAGTTTTTCTTCTTTTTCATTTGCACTTGCGTAAAGAAAAATTTTTCTAGAATACTAATAAAAATGTTTCTCATCACTGTTCTGTTTTTCTGTTTTTCTCTGTTTGGTTTTTTATTCTGTTACTGTTCATCATTTCTGACTGTTCACTGGTACTACTCACTGTTATTGTTCACTGTTCACTATATTATACTGTTTCTGTTTGCTGTTTTGTTGTTTTTGTTGCATCTATTTTGCAGTTCTGTATAAGTTTTCGCTGAACTGTTAATTGTTTGCTGTTTTAGTGTTTGTTGTCATTTTGCTGTAATTTCATTGTTCTACCTTTTTCTGTTCTGCTTGTTGTAATTTTGTTGTTTCTGTTTTGCTATCATTTCTCTGCTGCTGGAAAAATCTGTCATCTTTCTGTTGATGTAATTTCTGGTTACTATTTTGTATTTTTCCTCTGTTTCTGTTCACTGTTACAATGGAAGAATCTTGAGGATTAATCAATGTTATGATGATTATGGCAATCCTAAGTGAGGAGCACAAGTTCAACAATTCATGGCCATTTCTATCCTTTCTCTTATGCATAATATATTTCATATCTTCTATTTAGAATGAATAATCAATATCTTCTCATGTTATTTTTGCTCTCTTTATCAAAATAAAGTAGAGGGATCAATGTCTTGAATCGTTGCTTGATTTTAATATGATTTTGTAGTCCCCGCTTACATCCAATTTTTGATAAAGCTTGTAAAATTTAAAATATTACTAAAAATGAACCATTTGGACCCAATATGGATTGGGTACCATGAAAAGGATGTGATTTGCTTTGTAGATAAGGAAGAGAAGCAACTTTCCTTGACAATGCAAGCTTTTTGAAAATGCTTCGAGCTTGGATATTGGTATGAAACTTCAAAATGGAAAACAAGCAACTTCACACTAATGCCAAATAATTGAACATAAGGACATAAAAGACTACAATTATGATGATATCTATATCTTACCCATTCTATAAGCATTGTTTGGAATATCATAGATGGGTAATGATTATAATTTAATATATTTACATGTCCATAATTATACGATATTGCACTTGCTGGAAGGGTACATGCTTCTAAAATATATATGTTTGTCTTCAAATGATCTTTTTATACTTGAACATGTGGTAAAGTGGGATCCTTTTGTGCATAATTGAAATATATTGTTTCACATCCTAACTTATTGTCTTATACATCTTTTGAGCTTGAACTTGCAAAATTTTATTAAGACTTATGTTTGTTATGTTAGCCAACAACAAGCTCCACCATAATTTTAGAGAAAATGATGAAAAACAAGTTTGAAATTCTTTGAATACCATGAGAAAATTTTTTAGCTTTACTAAATTTCTTATCTCTCATGCTTTCTTAATCTTAACTACGGCTTCCAAGAGTATTATTGTTGAGTTTAGCAAAGGGTTGAAGCTAAATGGCAACAAGTATGAGATCTGGAGTATGAAAGTCCAATATCTCATAGAATAGCAAAAGGCTCATAAGGTTCTCAAAATGTCATAAAAGAGCCAGAAGCTAGTAACATGGCCCAACAAAGGCGGGATCGTGAGGCTTATGATGCTTGGAAGGAAAAGAACTCCATTGCTCACATTACGTTGCTGAGCACTCTAGATGATGACATCCTAATTGAGTTCAAGGACTACCAAAGCTATGGGGCTTTTGAATGCTCTGAGAACGAGGTTTGAAATTACGTCCGTATCCAAGTTGTATTTTTTCACGATCAAATTTGACTCATGTAAGAAACGCCCAGAACATTCTATAAGGAAATATCTTAGGCTAATGTCAAACATGATCACTGAGCTCAAGGATGCCGAAAATGTCATAACAAATGAGCAGTAAATCGAAGTCATCATTCGCTCTTTGCCCAGTTTAAGGGAGAATATGAAGATGCATCTCGCTTGTAATGATAAAATCATGACTCTAGAAGATGTTTAGAGGCACCTTGAACTCAAGGAAGAAAGGCTTGAATCAGCCAAGTCAATACCTGAGTTGCACATGGCAACTTTAGGTGGAAAACATGATTTAAAGAAAAAGAACTAGGGAAAGAACAAAAGACCAATGCAACCTAAAAAAAAAGCTAAAGACTAATTAGTAAGGCAAAAGAAGCAGTTAAAGGTGAATATGGCAAAAGTTAAGTGCTTATATTACCTGAAAAAGGGCCATTATACGGATGATTGCCCTAAGCCTTTAAAAAAGGTAACCTATAATGCTTATGCTAGTGAACTTTGTGTTTCTAGCTTTGTTATGCTTACTTAATCTTGTCCTTTGTGGATTATAGACCCAGGAACCACAGACCATATAACGAGGGACCATGAAGCCTTTGTTGATTATTGCGAGTTCCATATAGAGTATTATAGATATATGTGGGCAACAACACTATGGTTACTGTCAAAGGGATAGGAATGTGCAAGTTAGTCTTATATGGTGGTCAGGACCTAATCTTACATGGTGTCCTTGATGTACCTTAAGTTCATCAGAATGTTATTTCAGTTTTAGGCTAAGCTATGATTTGTATTTCCATAACAATTGTGTTAAATTGAGTTATGACATAATTTTGTATGGTTTTAGTTATGTAATCAGAAGTTTTATTTCTATGGATTTGGATGATGAATCTTATATTAATAATAATGTTAATTTTTCCAGGTTAGACTTAGTCATATTGGCTAACAAAGAATGCAATGGTAAGCAAAAGAGGGTTTGCTTCCTAGCTTTGAACAAGTAGATTTGTTTACTTTTAAATCTTGTCTAATAGGAAAATCTACTACAAAACATTTTGGTTAAGCAACCAGAGTCAATTTTCCATTGCAATTAGTTCATTTTGATATCTATGGACCTATGAATGTTAGGGTCAGGCATGGACCAAACTATTTCATCACATTCATTGATGACTACACTCGTTTTGGTTATGTATATTCAATTTCTCATAAGTTAGAATCATTAAGCTGCTTCAAAAACTCTATGAGCTTAGTTAAGAATCAATTAGATATGAAGATTAAGGCTCTTCTAACTAATCAAGGCCCCGACCTAATTCAATGAATTATGTGATAAGAAAGGGATAGTTCATCAGTTGACTATACCAAGTTCTCCATAACAAAATGGCGTTGCAATGATGAATTAGCTTCTCATCAGCAACCTTCTTCATCATAGATGCGATTGAAAGTGTTCCTGAGCCAGTTAATCTAAGTGAGAGTGACCAAATGGGAGTGAGGCCATCATTCTTGATTCGAGTTTAAACAATGTTGATCCAAATGAGAAGAAGGAAGTAGGATTCAATGAATCATAACTGTGACATGGTTTATGTGAAATGATTCCTTACTGACAATATGAGATTAAAGGAGGTGAACTTTTTATAATACTCTTGCAAAATGAAGATGGGCCAAGAAATTTGGAAGAGGTTCTCTTATCCCCTTTTAAGGATAAATGGACTAAAGCTATGGAAGAGGAAATAGAGTCTATGAGAGTTAACAATGTTTGGGAACTTGTTGACCTTTCGGAGGGACGCAAGGATTGGGAACAAGTGGGTTTGTTGATTAAAATTACAATCAAAGTGCAATATCACACATAAGCATACATGGTCAGCAAGTAATATGAAGATGAAATGAGTATCGTTCCCTTAGAGACTTGGTTTAATATTTATTGATAGAATTTGTAAGTTGTGTGAACATGGATGGATTGAATGAGTAAATGTAAGACAAATTTGAATGTTAGTTAATGCAGAATTTTAACAACCAAGGATTTTGATCTTTCGCCATATGTAGGGAAGATTTTTGTTATGATTATTGCTGTGTTCTAACTGAAGAATAAATTGCTAACTTAGGATTCTAACCTTCTTATATGCTTCTTTCAAATGCATACAAGTTAAATTCTTTCCCCCTAATTCCCTATATGTCTATGGCAACCAGTTGGGATAAGAACGTTATGAATCCAAAATCTAAATGTAATTATCACAGACAATTAAGTACTTTTGTCTTAACTACGAATTACATTTATAAAAATAGTGGTTATATGCATCCAATTCAAACATTTAGGTAACCTTGTCTAGTTAACATAAATTCTATATTCTTTCCTAAGATTATTAGACCTAGAAATAATAACTACAGGATGAATATAAAGAATCATTCATTCAATGAAAATTGTAATAACATTCAACAAATAAGCATCCCTAACAAGGGTTAAGTCAAAATCCTAGGAACAAGCTACTTAGCCTCTCATTGGCATTAGTACAAAATTAAATAACAAAGAACAGCATAAAGAATATATGAAGCTGAAGAAGAAGGAAATGTTCAAAAGTGGAAAAACTCTATATAGAGCCCTCTCTCTGAAACTAACCCTTTCTACATCAATCTATAAATTTGAGACCTTTCTTCAAGTGTTCAAGATACTTCCCTCTGCTTGGTGTGAGCTGCTTCCCTTCAGGGTCCTTTATATAGGCCTTAGAAACCCTAAAAGTGCAATATAGGCCAAGTATGAAGCTCCTTATCATAAAAGAAAATTAGGGTTTCTAGTGATATTGTCGTAACCCACCTTTTGGTGAGAAAAAAAAAATAAAAAGTGGTTTAAATTGATTCCCAAAATGAATCTTAAAAATCAATTTATAGGAGTCGCCACTAAAATTTTTAACGGAAAACTTTATAAACAAATTTAAAATAAAAAGAATAAGGCAAAATGGTCTGCGAAAACAAAGATAGGTTCAAGAGTCTATTTGAGTGTGGGGAAGGTGTTAGGCACCCCATAACACTCGCCCATAAGGACAGTTATCTTAAACTAGTAAGCTGAAATAGAATATGGTCTTAAATTTATCTCAATTACTCTTTATTAACATGCATGCCCATTAAATAGCGAAAAAAAAAATGCTAATAATGGAAGCAAACATATAGATATTTACAAAGGGCAGACTTGACCTAGGACGAAAGCCTAGGACCTATGTTCCTCGTGATAAGGGATCAAAGTCCATGTAGTTCGACTAAAAAGGCGTGTCTAATAGTTGATGATTTGTAAATTTTATGATGAGAATAGGAGGGTTTAAATTAAACAGATTTTTGCAAACAAAATAGAATTGGGATTTGGTTTGTGTGTTTTAATTTACGGCAACCTGATTAATCTAGCTCTCTTGACCTCTTCATTTTTCCTCTTTTTAATTTTTGTTTATTTTTGGAATTTTGATCTTTGTTTTGAAATTAAAATGAAATGATTATGGGATGAGATTTTTAGGATTTTTGGGAGTTTATATTTTTTTGGAATTGAAATGTAATTATAATGAAAGGAATATTCTTGAATTTTTTAATTAATTAATTATTTTTTTGGATTTTCAAAATTAGAATTTATCATTGAAATTAGGACGAAAATAAAATCATTTTTTAGATTTTTGAATTTATGTATTATTTGGATTTTGGTTTTTATGTATTTTTGGATTTTTAAAATTAGAATTTATTGTTGAAATTAGAACAAAATTATAACGGAAAGCCAATTTTTGAATTTATATATTTTTTGGGTTTTTGGATTTTTCTAATTTTGAAAGTGAGATTATGATTAATAGGACTTTTAATTAATATATATATATATATATATTATAATTTATTTTGAATTTTAAACTATAATGGAAAAAAATTTCTATGATTTTTGAATTTATGATTTTTGTATATATTTTTTTAAAATTAGAATTTATTTGAAACTTAAAGTAAAACTAAAATGAAAATATTCTTAGGATTTTTAGTTACATAATACGTAGGACAAAACTCCCTATTTTTTAATTAATTCATTCCATTATTTTAAATATTAATTTTTGAAACCTAAAGAGACTCAATGTCTCATGCAGTCTCTACTAATTAACCTTAGGCTGCCAAGGAGATGCGCGATCTCATGCGGGAACCCAAAAATATGGAATAAAATATTTGAAAATTTTTCAGGATTTTATTTTTATGGATTTTAAAATTAGAATTCTTTTAGTCTTATTTTTAATAAGATCAATACTCCAAAGCCTATGGAGACCCAAGTCTCACATGGCATTTTTTTAATTAATTAAATTTTATAAAACACCGACCCAATCATTTTGTAAATAATATAAAATACTTAATTAAGATATTTATTTTTACATTATTATTATTATTGTTATTGCTATATTAAAACAAGTATGTACTAATTTTTGGGGTTTATGGAAATTAAAATCTCACATGACCCCAAGCATCTAAGGAGAACAATATTCTCACACGATGATTTCATAAATAATAGAAAATATTTAATTAAAGAATTGATTTTTGCATTATTATTATTTTTGTCATTATTATTTTAAAACAAGTATGTACTAATTTTTAGGGTCTAAAGAGATTAAAATCTCACACGATCCCAAACATCCAAGGAGAACAATATTCTCACACGATGAGTTCATAAATAATAGAAAATATTTGATTAAAGAATTGATTTTTGAATTATTATTATTTTTGTCATTATTATTTTAAAACAAGTATGTATTAATTTTCAGGGTCTAAGGAGATTAAAATCTCACACGATCCCAAACATTTGAGGAGAACAATATTCTCACCCAATGATTTCCTTAGAACCTTGTTTGTAAGGCTAAAAATTAATCTCCTATTGGCATAAAAGTAATAATAATAATAATAATAATAATAATTAAAATAATTAAAAAGAATGAAGAACACGAAGTACAGTGAAGAGAAAATGTGATGCATGCATGCTCACCTGCTTCGTCTCGACTCCCTCTGCTCATCATCGATCCTTCTCCTCGGTAATCCTCTTCGGTCTTCCTCAGTCTTCCTTCGATGCTTGGTGGCCCACTGTCAGCTCTCTCTCTCCTCTCCTTGCTCAAACTGCGACCTCTCTCTCTCCTCCTCTTTGGTGGTTTCTCAGCTCCCTGTCTCTCTCTCTCTCTCTTCCTCTATTCAGCTTGGTTTCATTCCTTCTCGGCTTCCTTCCTTCTCAGCTTGGTTTTGTTCACCTTGGTCTCATTCCTTCTCAACTTGTGTTTCTTCTCGGTGAACTCAGTGATCACGTTCAGTGACTTTGGGGCTTCTTTCTTTTAGTGTTCTATTAGATTTTGAGGCACTTCAAAGGATCCACTTCTTGTATTGGGAGTCTGAATATTTGAATTGCGTTGTATGAAAGGAAGCGTGGCAATTTAATAACTTTGCTTTGAATCTTGAATGTTCCTATTGCCACCAGTAAAAGGTATTGCAGGAGAAGTTGCTCAAAGTTTGTCTATCTGTAATCTTTTGCCTCTGTGAGTGTGTGTCTTGGGTTTTTGGCTTCTCTGTGGGGAGTGGGTAGTACTAGTATACAGGCAAACGTGAAAGAGGGAAAATGCGAAAGGAAGAGCATGAGGAGGCAGTGAAAAAGGATCTTAGGTTTGAAGAGAGAGAAAAGGTTAGGGTTCTAGTGGCCATGGCTGTCAAAATGAAGCCATTCAAGTTCCCCCACTGGTGCCTCACCACACTGAAGGAAAAAAGTCCAATCAAAAGAGGAGGAGCCTAAGGAAACATAGGAGTTGTCTCTAGTAGACTCAAAAGCTGTAACCCCATAAGCAGGAGCGCACTTTCTTCCTTTTCTATCTCTAAGCTCCTCTTATTTTCCCTTTTTAGCTTTTTTCTCTTTTCCTCCTTCTAGCTTTGCTCTACTTTCTTCCTCTCAAGCTTTGCCCAACACTTTCTTTTTTTAGTATTCCTTCGTAGCTTTTAAACGTAGCATGTTCCAGCCAATTTTCTCCTAGTTGTAGCTTTATGATTATTTTTTGATTTTTATTACTATTACTATTATTATTAATTAATTTTAATTTTTAATTTTTTTTTCTTATATATATTTTTGTTTTTTATAATTTTTCCTTGATTTATTATAATTAGCTAATTTTATTTTTGAAATTTGAGTTTATTTAATTGTTTCCCATTATTTATTTTTACTTTCAACTTATCCCCAATTGAAAATGCCATTTGAGGCTTTGTCATTTTTAATTTTCCCATTTGCTTAATTATTAATCAATTGGTGTATCAATTAATTAAATAATTAAGTAATTAGGGATGAGGTGTTCACAGACATGCTAGGGCGAGGCTCATTTGGCTCCAGGGCACCAAGTCTTTGGTTTTGGTGCCTAGACACTGAGATACTAGTACCTAGGCACTGTCTTCATGGCATTTGGGCACTATTTTTCCAGCCACGGCTGTACCTTCTACAACATTTAGCACTAGGGCATTAGGTCTCTGGCACTTGCCACATCTTTCTAGATTTGGTGCCCTAGCATTGGAATTGTAATGCCTTGGCTCCATCTTTTTGGATTTGGTGCCCTGGCCTTGGCATCATGGCGCTTGGGCACTGGCCACTGGTCTTCAGCAATTTTTTTTTTGTCGTCTAGTCCTTTTTCCTAAAATAATCTTCAATTTTTTTCAAAACTAATGTCAGCAGAAAACTTTAACCTTCTATATAGGAGATTCATATGATTTTTATTCAAAATTGCAATATTTGTTTTATTAATGTTTCCTTAAAAGCTTTTCTTTAGAGAGTTATCAGGGTTATTAAAATCAAGAAAAGAACCGATGACACGATTGAAAGAATTAAGGCTCGACTAGTGGCAAATGGGTATACAAAGCAGAAAGGTATTAACTATAAGAGACGTTTTCCCTTCTTGTATGATTTAATTATGTTTGCTTATTTCTAGCTATAATGGCTTGTTTAAATCTTGAATTACATCTAAAGGATGTAAAGTTTTCCTTTCTCAATGAAGAATTAAACGAATAAATTTATATAGAACAACTTGAGAGTTTCATCAAAGAGGGGCCAAGAAGAAAAAGTTTATAAACTTTTGAAGTCTATTTATAGCCTTAAACAATATTCAAGGCAGTGGTATATTTTTTGTCACAATTGAGTCATCTTTAGTGGTTTCAATGTGACAAGTGAAGACAATTGTGTATATACCAAAAGATCTAAGGACAAGATGTAATTTTGACATTATATGTTGATGGCAGACTCATGGTTGGAAATGATATGATGTCTATTAATGAGGTAAAGACCTAGTTGTCATCGCACTTTGAGATGAAAGATATGGGTGAAGCTAAATAGATTCATAGAGTCAAGATTTCAAGAAATCATTCTAAGAAACTGTTGTATTTCATGCAAGAGAATTACATTGGAAAAGTTCTGGAACATTTTAGTATGGAAAGTTGTAATCCTGTAGACAGTTCTATCAGAACATGTTGAACCTTGTGTGCTTAATGGGTCCTAAGGCTACCATGGAAAGAGAGCGTATGAGCGAAACTTCATATAGGAATGTAGCTAGTTGTCTAATGTACACTATGATGTGTACTTGACCTAATATTTATTAAGCAGTTGGCATGGTAAGTAAATATCAAACCAATTTAGGCCTTAAACTTTGGGAAGCTGGAAAGAGGATATTAAGATATTTGAAGGGGACTGCAGATTATATGGTTAGCTATCAAGGTAGTAGAGATATGCAATTGGTAGGATACACTGATGCTGATTATAAAGGAACTTATATGAGCAAAAGTCTACCTTAATATACATTTTCTTACTTAGTGAAGGTGACATATCTAATAACTCTATAAAATAGAGTTACTATTGTCATTACCATGCTCTCTCAATGTGCCACCATGTTAGTTTCAATATGAATTGAAGTCTTTCTTGTCAATTTAAGAGATATATTTTTGGTAGTGAGGTTTTAGTTTAGCTAGTGTTAATTTATGTTTAATTGTTACATTTTTAGTCGATTGTGAGCTATTAAAGTGATTTTATATCTTCCCTAGGTTGTCAAATGGAAAAAAATGAAGGTTTTAACATTAAGTAGGTAAGCACTCAACTTTGAGATGACTTTTGGACCCTTAAACATCAGAATCTAGAGATGGTTGTCCTACAAAAAGTTGTAAAGTTGGTTGAGACCTTTCCAATAAGTGGTAGTTTGCTCAAATCATATGGTTGTTTCTGGTGCCAAGGCACCACAATCTTAGTATTTTTCTCGAAAGTTGGTGCCAAGGTGCCAGAATGTACATGCAAGTCAAAAGGCTAGGCCAAGGTGCCAGGATTCTACAAATAAAGGATAGATTCATCTTTTCACATTTTAGGACATTGTAAATCATTTTCTTAGGGTGCTTGGCAAAGTGGAAGCTATTTTGAGCTACAAGAGAGGTTTTTCAAAGTTCTAAAGGTTAGGTTTTACTAGAGAAGGCATTTCAAAAGGATTTCATGATAGGAAACCGATTAAAGCTTCAGAAATGGAGTTCTTTATCTTTTTCTCTTATCTAGTTTATGTTTTCTGAATTCTATTGAATTATAATCATGAGAATGCTTGGCTAAACCCTTATTTCTCTAGGATTGTCGATCATAGGCATGTAGATTATTGAATTTTGTTACTTTCTTACCTAAAATTCATTGCGTATGAAGTTATTCAGTTCAATTCTTATATGTTCCCTTGTTGATTGGCCAACAATTAGGGTTTATGTTGAAGATTTGGGGATTTTGAAAGAGAAGCCCAAATTTAGTCATAAGACTAAATACCACATGATTGATGTTAAACTATTGCTTGAATTAAACTCAATTTGCCTTTGGATAGACATATACCTATTGGATGTTTAAAGTCATGTTAGTTTGACATAGTGCATCTATCTAAGTGGTTCTTATAGAGTTATAGGGAATTAACGCATCAATAGATTCTTATAATAATGTTAAAGGCAAAGATTACTTCATAAATCAATGAGTTTAACTTTAAAAAGTAACTAATTCACAATTGAAGTCCCTTGGTAATCCATAAATCAAGGAATTTAGTTTTAGGCTTATGGTGTCTAAAATATTATTTGTACAACATTACTTATGAAATAAACATAAACTCCACTAGAAAAGGAGGAAAGTTGTAGCAT
The DNA here is from genome assembly GCA_037074485.1 of Delonix regia. NCBI lineage: Eukaryota > Viridiplantae > Streptophyta > Magnoliopsida > Fabales > Fabaceae > Delonix > Delonix regia. The sequence goes on from CM073455.1 coordinate 28,380,683, forward strand.
ATGTTTCATGCCATGTGTGCAAATGTCAACCATATGGATAAACATGAGTGTGATCTTAACTCATGATTATGTAAGACCATTAAGCCTTTATGCTAGCTCTATATTTGTACCCTTGGAATTTGATTAGGTACTTGAGACACAATTTAGTGTTAGCTATCTTAGCATGTTGCCTAAGGACTATATGTGACGATTCAACCTAGCGGGATATGTCTAGAAATGCGAGATAAGTCTATGTTGTTAGGAATGTGAGAAAAGAAAGATCATAGAAAGAATCTCATTATTCTATATTCACTGATATACCAGTCATGACTTGTGTGTTATGATTGTGAGTACAAGATATTATGATTGATGAGATCATTGAGAGATATCTAAATGTGATTCTTATGATCTAGGGTGCATGTATGCTTTATGATATGTATGCAAGTGCATTTTCGATGAGAGGCTATATATTCGTAACTCATGTATTACATTGATGCCCTCATAGTATGTTGGTTGCAGGGCCTACTTTCCATGTATGAACAATTGCAGATCATAAAGAGAAAGTGTTCTTTTGGTTTACTGAGAATATATTTCTTGAGTTTAGAGCATATGACCACTCCCATAATGTGTAAGTGGGAGATGTTGGATATCATTTAAAATACACCCATAAGGAGTGCTAATTAAGTAAGGGTAAAATAGTAATTGTAGGAATTACAAAACCCTAACCTTAGCTAGCCTTTATAAATCTGCTAGCTAGTTATATGACACATGTACAAAAGTAGTTTATCTTAGACACTCACAAAAGGAATACCTGCGAGTATTCTACAATCGAGTGTGAAAGGGAATTCAGGCTATGAAAACCTGAGATACACTAGACATACTGTGGGTATCTCTACGATCAGTGATCCTAGTTAGAATTAGATTAGCTTTCTCAATGCACGAGATATATGTAAGTCTCTTTTCTGAATTAATTTTTGCATATGTGTTATTTATTAGTTTTCTTCATGAATGATTAGTAGTTTGTAATTGAAACATTTTTAGCATAGTATGACTTATTTGTTTGTTTATTTGGTTAGTTGGTAATGTAACAATACTTTGTTTTTTAGGATGAGTATGAGAGGCAGATAACTCAAAGAGATGCCATGTATCTTACTAAGGAGGTAGTTGACAATTTGATAACAATATTTGCTTGGAAGTTGTTAGAGGTGTTAGTAAGAAAGGTCACGTCAAGGGATTGGGATCACAAGCTGATTTGTTTGCAAAATTTGTTGTCACTTCATCATCTTCCATTGACACTTCTACATAAGCAAAAGTGACTGCACTCTAGGAGACAGTTTCAAATCTCACTACTCAGTTGCAGGGCAAGGATGAGCAATTTGCTATGATGATGTAAGGGATGGAGTTGTCAGGGTAGAGGTTTGGGATCTTAGACTTGCATAATGATAAGACAATGGCACCACTTACAACACAACAAGCACATGAAGGAGATGAACACCATATGGAAGAGGAGGCGTATTTCAACATAGAAAAATAATTTCATTTATGATCATATTAGGATTGTTATGAGATTCTAGAACTTTGTATTGTCCAACTGATAATACTTTAGTATTATTATTATTGAGCTTGTGTTACACTACTTGATATATATATATATATATATATTAATTTTTATTAGTGTTATTCTTAATGACTGTTTATTAGGTAAATTTTTTAGATAGAAATGGAAACAGGTGAGAAAGTATAGCTTTTGAAGTTAATAGAAATTAGACATGAAATTTGATATGAAAAAGTGTAAAATCCAATTATCATTTTGAGACATAATGCATTCTATATCAAGGCCAAACAGTGTAACATCCTAAAATTTTTCTTTCAATTAGGTCCCCCTATCCTTAGTTGAAAAGAAAGTTATAAGTTGAGGACTAAATTACAAATAAGGTAAATTTTTCATATAATACCCTAACTAAAAATTTTATTAAGGCATTAAGATGCAATTTTATAAAAGTGTGGGAAGCCTATGCAAATTAACAAACCTAAAGGGTAGTTTATTCCATAGACATATAAAAAGGTGATGTCTTAAAGTGCAAAGTTTTCTTAAGATTAGGGTTCAAAATTAATTAGTGAAAGAAGAGGGTAAAAAGGACAAAACACATACTGTGGTCTGTGAATGTAATGTGTGGCAAGAAAAAAAGAAAATGGAACAAGTTGAAATGGAACTAAATTGGTTGCCATATGGTTCATGGCCAACTAATGGCAAACCAAGCAACTTGTGAGTGAAACAAATGAGAATTTTGGTCTGCAAGAAATCCATCATTTAACTTAAGCTTGGTGTCATCAAATTAACATGCTTGGCCAAGTGCCAAAATGCATGTTAGTTAAGCAAATTACATGGCAAGTGTTAAGATAAAACAATGACTCCTAAAAAAAGGCATTTAATGCCATACATGAAGCTTAAGTTATAAATAGGTGTGGTGGTGAACCTTAGTCACACACACCACTCATCCAACAAGTCTTGAGGGAAAAGGAGGAGTTTAGAGTGAGAGTGTGAGGAAGAGAAGTTGGCCAAGAGCAAGAGGCAAAGGAAGTCAAGTAATATAATCATTTTTATTCTTTTTCATTCATATTAACATGCAATAGGATTAGATAGAGTATGAATGCATGTCTCTTTCTTCTCATTCATGCGTCAGCCGAGATCTTGGATAGTGTTTTCAAGAGAAAACTCTAGCTAAGTGAAGTTAGTTAAACTTGCTTGTTTTACTTCATTTTGCTTATGATATATTGATAATGTTGTATGGCCATGGTGGCAGCACCAAAGGGTGTATTATTGAGAATTTGAATCCTTGCTTTGGAAGCAAGTTCAATTAGCATGCATGTGGTGGTATAATGGATCAAAAAATTGAAATGAATTCATGCTCATTTTGTGACATACTTACATGTCATATGTCTATGCTTAAATATGGTACATAGGCATGTTCAACTACTGAGAATTTCTTTAATTCCCATTGCATTATCTCACAATTTTTAGGTCAAGATAACATTGCTAGACGTGTCTAGATTTGTCTCGCATTATGATAACTTTACCATGGTGTTTACTATCATGTCGTATAACATTAATGGAGTAATCCATGCCAAAAATGATCACAAGAAGGCTAGGTGTGGAAGAACAATATTCTCCTAGTGAGACCATACCAAATGTAACCATAATGATGTTTTATAGACCTTTGGACATCATTTAAGGAGATTGAAGATGAAGCACCATGGGAAGGAGGCTTTGTAATGGCTAATTTCCAATTTTGTTTTGTATTATACTAGAAATTAGCCTTAAATGTGTGTGGTTTGTAAGCCTAAGTTATATTATGTGACAAAGACTACTTGTACATGTGTTTAAGGTTGGATATCATGTAATGAGATGTTAAATACATGTTTAAAGTTGTATAAAGGCTACAACCAACTTACGTATGCACGGTGGCATTTAGTTAGTTCATGTGCAAAGCTTAGAAAGTGAATTTAGATTCAAACTTCTATAAGATATATGCATGGAATGTATGACAAGTTAGGAAAGAGACAAAATATACAAGATAAGATAGAAAAATGGAATAAGAATCTTGAAATAGTATTGATTGATAGGAAATTTATAGATATTGGTGTATTTTGTTTGTATTTGAATAGAAAATAAATAATAGAATATTACCCAAGGACTAAGTTGCAAAACCTATGGCCAAAGGGACTAAATAATAATTTAGAATTATACACACCATATATTAAGGGACTTATTTGAAAATAATATGATTCTCTTACATTTATGTAAAAATATTACAAGATGGGACAAAACTGAAAATATAAGTTAAAGTATGGAAGAAGTTGAATATCTAAGAAATTTAAATGCAATGTATGTTGGTTTTGCATGAAGAAGTTTGTTTAAATATGCATATGGGTTCTTGCTAGTATAATTACCAAAATGCCATATAAAATATGAACTTTTTTATAAAATTTTAATTTGATATTTAATTTATAAAATTGTAATTTTATCACACATTGGTTATTAGATTATAAATATGCTTTGTACAAGAATTAAACTTATAAACAATACTTGTAATTTTCTAGAATTACATACTTTGTTAAGTGTGTGTTTACAAAGTAAGCAAAAGAGGATTACCTACTTGGTAAAAAAGTGATGATTGTTTGATTATACTACAATTAATCAAAGTTTTGTAAAATATAGTATTTGTCTTGAAGTAATATTTTGGTATATAAGCTATGTAAAATGTAGATTTAGTAAAACTATTTTCCTTTAATGATAATTTATGTAAACATGTTCACAATGTGAGAATTTAATAAGTATTTTCAAAGTTTACCTATTTGTCAAGTGTTTTAAGTGATTGATTAAGGAAGATATCACTTTTTTTATGTATATTAGATAATCATGGTATGGTGTAATCTACATTGTTTACATATATAAAGTAAAGTGCAAATTATTTTATTTATACATGAAGTTGTTGGTAATAATATTTTACAAATGCTAGACTATTGTACATTATATATATAAAGTGTGTGAAATGAGATAAATATCATTTCATGAAAGTTAGTAATGTTTTATTACATAAATGGATTATTTACAATAAATTAAGAACATTTATTTACAAATAAATAAGATACATTATGATTCTTATGTATTTCGGTTAATTGGTTGTGTAATTTCAAAAATGGAAATGGTTAAGTATATTATAATTGTGTTAATTAACATTTGGTTCTTAAACATTTTAAAGTAGATATATTATTGTTGTTTATATTTTAGTTGTATCATTGTATTTTCAATGCATATCAATAAGTGAATTACTACCACTCCCTGAACTAAGGAAGTGTGACTAGCATGAAGAATGAAATAAACTCTGCGTCTGTGAATTGAAAATGGTCAAACCACCCAAACAACTCGAAGACAAACCTACTAAGTAATGATTACCAGATTAAGTCAATGTATAAGCATAGAATTCACTAATTGGCTTCAAGGGGAAATTTTGGCAAAGTCTTCCCTAAAATATAAACTTCCTGAAATTTCCACAACCAAAACCAATAAAATTAAAATACAAGAGAGCTATGCTCTAATTAAAAAAATACAACTAAACAATTCCTAATATACCATACAATCGCTAATTTCTTACCTATAACAATTGGAGCTACTAGATTACAAAATTTACAATGCTCAATAATAATAAGTAAACAATGCCATTGTGGACTATGCATGGCAGACCAAGGGATTTTTAACTTCTCTCTCTACAACAGAGGGGTCCATGATCAATATTTCTCTCTGAAAAACATAGAGATAAAAGGAGTGAAAACACTTAGTGAGTAAATATCGCTAGCTATACTAGAAAGACAAAAAAAAAGCATAAGAGTTTTTTCATAAATAAGATACTTATTTTTGAAATCTTCACATGAACAAGTAATTATTCACAAAAATGAGTTGTGAGAACTTATTAATATTCACTCAAAACTCAGTCTAAAATAGAAAATACAATACAGAAAAAAGAATTAGATTCTATAATACAACATAAATGAAACCCATGCAATGCAGTAAGGTAGGAAACTAACAGTATCTCAGAATATCAGAGCTAGCTCAAGGCTAGTGCTATCAAAATAGAACAGATATTAAATGCGAGCATCAAGCTTAAAATAATCATAACATAGGTCATCTGCCACAATCAAATATTTATAATCAAGTCTAATTCACATGTGTTAGCCCTACACACGGGGATAATATCTCCCCTACGAGTTGAGGTGCTATCAGATCTAAACACGTATTAGACACAAGCATCAAGCTTGAAATATAGAATACTGGCTGACAAATAGGGCTAGTATCACCCCTACTTGCTTAGATTTAGAATCATGGTGCATTATGGCTAACGTCTATTTTCGTTAGCTGTAGGATTATAGACTGGAGAGGTTCCCAAAAATTCTTTTACAAAGATGATTATATAATTAAGCTTTATAGAAAAAATTCAAAACTAGATAAATTCATAAATCCATAATCAGAGTATTTCGTCAATGCAATTTCAAAGCATTTCATAAATAAAAAATTAGAGTAATTCATGAATCTAGAAATAGAGTATTACATCAATTCAATGACAAAGTATTTCTTGAATCCAGAGTTTCTAGAATATCTAAAATTGAAGTGGTTTAGAAAATCCAAAATCATATTTATTTAGAAAACACAAAATTAGAGTAATTCAAAATTTTAATTCAGATAAAATTCATAAATAGAGAATCATAGAAACTTCAAAAAAATAGAGCTAGAGTCTTTAGAAGTATGAGATTCCTTCCTAAATACAAATCAGAGAACTTTGTACAAACCAAGCTTTCAGAATACTTAAAATCTGAATACTTAAAGAATCTAGAACAAGGTTCATTCTAAAAGTAAAGTTAGATTGATTCAAAATATCATCATCAAGGTAAATGAAAAGCCAAACAATATAGAGATATGAATCTTAATTCTAAAGTCATACTAAATACTAAAAGAAGCTACATATCACAGTACCTAGATGTTGTGAAGGCATTAAGATAAATTTTCAAGAAGGAACAATGTATCTGAGCAAGTCCGTTCCCTATAGAAGTTGTATGACATCCAATTTTATTTTATATATACCAAACATAAGTGACAAATTAAGTTGACTTAAATTGATTGTGAGAATGAAAGATGAACTAGGTGAAAAACTTGAGGCCAAATGTCAATTAAAAGTTCAATATAAACCCAATTAGGGAAACTAAAGCCAAAATAGCAAAAGGTGGACTAAGATGATATTCATGTAAATAAAGCTAAGTAATGAAATTTCAAGTCATATCATGTTAACATGGACTTCATGTAACCTAAATAAGGCCTCAGAATGACTTAAATTAAGTCCTATAGTACTTTTCTTAGTAGGTGGAAACCAGTGGTAAAGTTGTAAATTTTACCCAATATGAGCCACTATAAGCCTAATTGAGAAATTGGAGGCCATGAGAAGTTTTTACTATATCGAAATTGACTTAGAAGGTTACTTAGTCAAAGACTTTTTGGCTCTAGAAGATAGAGAAATTATGATAGGGGCATTTTAGTTGTTTATGAGTTACTTTAAGTCTTTTCTAGTAAAAAGCTTCTTAAAGCTTCTCTCACCTTATGCACGACTCACCAACAAAAAAGGAGGGAGAAGATATGGTTTTTCTATGAGAAGAAGAAGAAGAATAGACAAAAACAAGAAGAAGGCAAAAGGGGTAAGAAATCTTCCTCTTTTCATCTCACTTAACTTAGCAAACTTCTTCCCCTCCTCAAAAGCTCTCTTCTCATGTTAATTTCAGCCTCTAATTCATACTTTGAATAACAATTTCATCGAAATGAAGGGCTGATTTGGTGATTTTAATAGCAACATAAGAAAGAGGTGTGTTAGTTATGCAAAACTATGTATGAATTGTAAATGGAAAAGTGAGGTTTTGGGATTAAATTTTGTCATCTACTTATATAAGAAAAGGGCTTTGTAAAACTAATTCTAACACATGATTTAAAGCTCATTTGGAGCACGTTTATGATTTCTTTATGTCTTCTTATGGAACGAGATGTAGATTTCTCATTAGTTTCCTAAAACCCTTCAAATATGCCAAGTTGTAGAAATTAGGGTTTATGGAAGATAACTTAAGAACTAATTTAAAAGGAGCTTTATGATGATTAAAAGAAGTAATTGATGGCTTTTATTAGTTCAAATAAGTTGAATAGAGTTAGTTTTATGAAATAGACCATTAAGAGGCCATTAGGCCAAGCTTTTGAAAATGACGAAGCATAGGAGGCTGTATTGTTTTTTGAATTTTGCTATGATATTTGGGTTGTAAATGGAATCCTTATAACCCCTATGACCCATATCTAAGAGGTTATTATTTAGAAAAGGTTAATGAAAGGGATGACCCATGTAGAATAATGAAGTCATGAACAAAGAACAAGTAATAACTAGGTCTAAAAGATGTATCTGTAGGAGTTTAATAATGAATTCTATGTATATTGGGACTTGCTATTACTAAAAGAGCTATCACAGATTGAGCTTAAAGAAGAATTATTTCCATTGCATAGGAAATCAAGAAAGGAATTAGCTTGAAATAGCAAGGTAGCCCATTCTCCATTCCTCATATGCTATGTGTGTGCTTGTGCTTAGTGATTTTATACTTGATAAATTTTTATACTTTATGTTGCTATGAGTTGAAGTATGATGGTGAGATATCTCACATGGAGCTTTAGTGACTCACAATTTGTATTATGTGTAATGGCATGTAGGGTTTGGACGTGGTAATCCTACCCTAATCATGATATTTGATGTGATGTGGTTGTGAATTGAAGTTAAAGGTGTCAACTATTACATGTGGTACATTACTTTACTTATGTATGTAATAGTGCATGCGAGATGTAAAGTGAGCTATTAGGACTTTTTGTCTTATCCAATCTCTAACTAACTATTTCAGATGGATCTAGTAAGGATTGTTAGCCAAGGTATGTGGCAGCAATTATCCTATGGCAGAGGCCCAGGTGTAGGGCCGAGTCACAGTTGAAACATGAGGATTGTGCTAGGTCCTTATTAAGGAAATTGAGTTACACCATGACTAACAACTATAGCTTTTGGCCTAGTGGTAAGCACTTGATCTTACAATTAGTATTTGTGTTGAGGTCATGTATTTGATTCCTAATGGGACAATTGCTAAGGGGGGAATTATTAGCCAAGGTATGTGGCAGCAATTGTCCCATGGTGGAAGCCTCAGTGTAGGGTTGAGTCACAGTTGAAATATGGCACTGTGCTAGGTCCTTGTTATGAAAATAAAGTTGCACCCTAACTAACAACTATAACTTTTGGCCTAGTGGTAAGTGCTTGTTCCTACAAGAATAAGTAAAAGAAGGTAGCCTCTTAGATCTCATAAAGGAGCAAAGCCAAAGAGGCTTAGCTAGCTAAGAACTTATGTTACTTTTAATGTATATAACAAGAAATTAAGGATTAAAGATGTATTGTTTTATGACTTAGAATACATGTGACATGTAATAGTTAATTATTGATTTTGAAGAGCTATAAGCTCCAAGAGTAACACCTACACATGAAAGAATGAAGACATCTTTATGTTATCTTATGGAGCTTTAGGTATGCTTCATGTAAAGTGAAAATATATGAAGGTATCCTATGTGAATTCTTAATAATTGACTTACTTCTTATAGTCACATGAGGTTATGAATGTGTTAGAATGGGGAGTTTATATCGCTCACGAATGAATATGATGATGTAATGCAAGGCTTTCTTTGTATGTGTGTAAACTCCCACATGCATGAAGAAGTGACCAACCAAGAGTTTGAACAAATTTCAATAAGTGATATAAGGCTTTTTGATGCATAAGTATGAATGGATGAGGTCAAACTCAAAATTTGGTATGTTGAAAACTATTTGGTCAAGTTTTAGTTTTAAGAAAGTGTAATTTCATGGGAAAAGAGAAAATGTGAAAAATTAAGTAGATGGACTCAAAAAAATTACAATATTATGTGAGTTGAATCTTAATATATCAGAGTTGATCTGTAACAAATTTCAATAAATTTTGAGTTAGGTAGCTACCCATTTTGCATGCTTAAATTATTGAGAATTATATAGAAAATATTTTTGATATACATGAGGTTTGGTGACACCTAAAGGATTAAATGGATGAATTTTGGGCTAAAATTTTGTTGGAAGTCCTTGAGGTACAAATGAAGTATTCTGGAAAGTTTCATGTCATTTGGATTCCATTTAAGTTGGTTTTGCACCAAATATCAGTAACAAAATTCTCATTCTGCATAATTTTGTACAGCCATGATCATCGACTTATTTAAGGGGACATATGAATGAAATTTAAATTGACACTTGGTAGTCAATTAGTTATTATGTTATTCTAATTTCTTAAAAAAATTCACAAATTTTGGAGCTTCCATGAAAAAATTATGAATGACCAAATTTGGCAAAATTTACCATATGAACAGTACCATCGAAATAGAATTTGTCTATCCTATTTAGCTACCTTCCAACCAAGTTTTCTTTATTTTTAGCACTTGATTGACTTCCATTTCTGGTTTGCACTTGGAAAACTTCCTTACTTGATGTTATGTATCATGGTGTGACAAGCTGAATGAACAAATCATATGAATTTGCAAAGAAAGGTACTAAAATACATATTACAAGCATAGTTAACAATATTTATTCTCCTGGAGATGAGCATTCAAACCTCTTCCTAAAGCCTTTAACAATTCACTTAATCACAACTTTTCTAAAGGACCTATTAAGTAAGGCAATGTACTTTTACCCATAATTATTCAGGAATGGTATAACTAATTCTATCCACTTATTTAACTAGTATGTTAATTCTGAATCGTAAATATATGCCTTAATATTTATAATTCTTAAATTGCCAAATACAACCTTCCATAGTTATCCTTGGTTCCACTCACCATTCTTCTCATACTGAAATCCAAATTCATAAATAAACATCACTTTAATAAGGTAAATGACACTCTTAACTTAATTCCAAGTAAGAGTATCCATAGGTTCCTAAACTGCTAATTAACTTAACTTCAATGCATTTAAACATTTAATTATCCAACTATAATTCAAGACACATTCAATAGAACAATTCTCAAACTTTATTCTTCAAGATTACTAACCTTTAAATTCTTCAATAGCTAGGGAATAGTCATCCTCCTAGTCCCAAATTAATTTATGACCTTAATCATTATTAAATACCTTGAATCTTCCAAATATGCGTGATTATGCCCTTATTCCCTATTCATGAATTTATTAATTTCATGAATGTGGCTTGAGGGATCAACCGGCCAAATTCAACAATTAGTTAGTAAATTGATATTACCACCTAAGACCACTTTATCAACTCCTTTAAGGTTTTTCATTCATCTTTTCTTCTCTTAACATCATTGACAATCCAAGAAAATTAAGAAAATTATCAAATCTACTTACAACTCAAAATGAAAATTTTTCATAGCTTTAATCCTTCCCTCAATTGCTTAGTGATGAAAGAAAAGCCCAAGAATTTCAAATTTCATAGACTTACAAGCATGTACACTCTTAACCAAATAGGGGGTTTTCAACATGGAAGCTAAAACATGAAATTGATCATTGAAGTAAGGTGAAAAGAGACAAAATTGACAAAGGATGCAAAGCCCTAACTTTTTTTGGAAGAAAACAGAGCAGAATCAATAAATTTTTTGAGGAAACTGCATTTTTAACAATGCAAAAAGGGGTTTTCAAATTTAGAGCCAATTTGATGCAATTGATAAGTGAAAACAAGTGAGAGAGCTTCGATAATTACCTTACAAATGAAGCCCCATCTCAATTTAACAAAATTACACCTAAATCATAAGGAAGCTCAAAATTTATGTCATGTAAACATTGCATAAAGGGGCTTCATGATTTAAAGCTGATAAGAAGAAATTTGTGCAAAGGAGGAAAAAAGGGCTAAAAATCCATTTGGAAGTAAAGCCCAATGGAGATTTGAAGAAAACTCTCCCAAATTTTGTTGAATTTGAGCATGATTATGATATGCAACACTAAAATCCTAATGCATTGTTTTTCCATCAAACAAGACGAAAAGGGAATAGCAACTAATTGGCGATGACTCAAAGATGATAAAGACACATTGATAATAACAAATCATGGAAGGAACGGATGAATGGTAGCTAGACAAAAACAAATGATGTTTTCGTGCATAAGAGAAATGTGAAGGGGGAGAAGAAATAATGAGGGGCAATTTAGTAACTTCATATAGGGACATGTGGCAAAAATCTAAAAACATGGGTTTTGCATTAGAATTTTCCATGGGTATGTTCAAACTCGAGTACATGTGGATGCAAGGAGTGAGGCTTAGCCACTTATGCTAGCCTCAAGTTTAGATTTAATATTGCTTTATTTTCTATTTAAGTCTCTTTAAATTTCCCTAGTCCAATATTTCCCCAATATTTTTTATATTCAAGCAAATACTGAATGCATTTTCTTACTTTTCACCAATTATAAAATCATTAAATTTTTTTCCACTGAATATATAGTATTCAACATATAAATATTTGCAATGTTTCAATTATAATGCAATCAAAGAAAATAATTGATGTTGGTTGTTTTGTTTGCAAGAGTTTTTAAAATGTATTATACCTTTGGACCTTAAAATGTTTCGTTATTTTCCATAAAACATATATTCTACTATATTGTTTTCCATTTTTAAATTACAACAACACTTAAGTTGCCATGTTGAATTTATTTTCCGCTATGTCAAATTTCTTTGTGTTATATTTACTTTGTGAATTTTAGTGGCAAATCTTTAGGAAAAATTTGGGATGTCACAAATAAAATTAGAGATAAAATGCTATTGATTCCATGGAATTAGAGATGGAACATATTAATTAACTTTTTATTTGAGATGGAAATCATTCTGTATCTAAATAATAAACATGAAATCTGATACTGATCAAATTCAACTCCTAACAGTAAATCAAATCTTGGATACAATTTTGGTTGGTATATTGAGATGGAAATTTTAATATCTTGACACAAATATTTTTCATCTCAATTTTGAGACGGAATACATAATTCCATGTCTAAACATTTAGAGACCAAGGATTATGCTATGAATAATTTTCTATGCCTAATTTTGTCTCAATTTTATTTAGACACAAAATTTATAAGATTTAGACATGGAATCTGTTCGTCTCTATTTTGCTTTTTTTCTAGTAGTGTGATGAACCACAAGCATATGAGTTATATTGTAGCAAAAGGATAAAAAAGATCCAGTATCATTCCCATGATGATAAAGTGTTATATTTATTGTTCTTGGACTAAATTTTTGCTTCCAATCATGCAATTTGTACAAAAGCAATGGTTAGTATGATTATTTACATATATGCATTAGTGGTGCAGATAAATCTAGTCACTATGAAACAAATCAAGTATTTAACAAAAAAACTAAGTATCTAAATAACATTAAGACTTATTAAGACTCTAAATAAAATGAAAAGGACTCAAGAAACTACACTAGATTTAGCTAACTATGAGTTCAATTGAAAATACACTTCTGAGTAGTTTAGCTCACCAATAAGATAAATTTGAATCCAATGTATATCCTAATTCTAGTTCCAATTATACTTAAAAGTCAAATCCAAGTAGTTCAAGTGTAATTTTATGTAAATTGTATTAAGGTCAATAGCTAAATTACCAGCCACAACCCATCGAAAAGTCAAATCCAAGTAGTTGAGGTAGAATTGCACTACTAGAACAATGATCTTCCTTTAAAAGTTAGATCTAAGTAGTTTAAGAGAAACTAATCCAAAGGTGCATTAAGCTCTCGAAAAAACATTTAGAATTCAACAATGAATTCACCTTAAAGTTGGTTCCAAGTAGTTAAGGCAAATTACTCCTAATCCCTAATGAAACATGTCATCGAATGCCTTGTGGGCATTTGACTCCATGACAAGAGATTTTGAGAATTTCAACAATGTAAACCATTCAATCTACTTCCAATCATATTAGTCAATAAAATAATATGGAAGTCACAATTAAGAAGCAAAATACATTCCATAATTAACACAATCACAATCGTATTTAAATACAATCTCATATATGTGAATAAAAATTCAACAAATCTCAACTCAATATTCTCAAGAAATCTAACAAAACAACTAAAAACAAGTTTTAATCTATGCTACATAAAGAAATAAAATAATGAGAAAAGATAGGAAGGAGTCCTCCAGGGAAGAATCCATGGAGGTTTAGCCAAGGAAGGTTCAAGAAAACAAACCCTTGGCCTCTCCTTCCAAGAAAACACCTTGGAAGAGTAAGTTGATTGAAGTTTCCCACAAAAACCCTTGTTCACTAGAGTTATTTTATGCCTCTAGCCTTCTTCCCTAGCTTTTGACTAGTAAAATCTTAATTTTTCCTACTTATTGCTCCTCCCCAAGAAAATTTAGTAAACGAATAAATTACCCTAAAAATTTGAAAAAAAATACATCTAATATTCCTTTTGTTTTAAAATATGGGAAAATTCATCTTTTAGTCCTTATAATTTACCTCAATTTTTAAATTGGTCCCTTTAATTTGTTTTTTTCCAAATCCATCCCAACACTTCCAAAATGTAAAAATTGATCCTTACCATTTTAACACCATCAGATTCCATCTAATATGGCTAATAGAAGTTGAATTAGTGCTGACATGGGAGGAGAGCAGGGTGAGATAGATGCCATGTGTCATATCTCATATTCCCTGCCTCTTGGATAGAGGGAGAATAGATGCATGAGAAGATGGAGAGGTGAACAGAGGGAATGGAAAAGGGATATAAAGGTAGGAACATATAAGATAGAAGTAAGATTGAGGGGCATAACAATAATGTGGGAGTGGCGTGACTTGAAGAGGATGAGAGCTTAGCATCCTCGGTAGCTTTTGAGAGTTTATGCTAGTAGAATCAATGTCAATGCTTTGCCAAATGTTGCTTCTGCATCACACCAAGCCATATAGCTGATGCTGATGCTAATTCTAATTTTGATTCCAATAACAATTAGGTATTCATGCAATGAAAGAGCCTATCATGGACAGAAACTTGAAGCCAATTTGGTCCCTAATCAACTTAATTAATACCTCCTATACATTAATATTGAAGTGTGTGTGTATATATATATATATGTGTGTGTGTGTGTACATATATATATATATATTTGTAGAATTAACAATGATGGTGATGACAAATGGCATGCGTCGAAGCGTGAGACATAGAGCATTGACCAATGCAAGGAAGGCAAGAGTGTTGATTCATGTATTTCTTTTAAAAGAAAATAGATCATTCTTTTTCTTTTGTTTTTAGGCAACTAGTATTAATGACTTGCAACTTGGAAACCGTCCTCCCTTTTGATAGAGTATCTGAATAGGCGTGTACATGTGAGTGTGTAAACAGTATGGATATTTGAGTTACTTGCAAGGGAATAAACGCACTCTAAAAGGAAATAAGTGTGTTTGCTTACCAACCGCCCTTAATCCCCTTTATAAAATCTCAAGAACCCCTTCCACTATTCTCTCATTCTCTTTTCAAACCCTTTTTCTCATTTATAAACTAACCTGCAGGAATGGGTAAACAAGACTTACCAAGGTTTTAGGTACACTTAATTGTTTGTATGTCACATTTTCATCCCTTACACTAGTTCAGATCCACTTCACTCACTTTCTTTTCGTATTTTCCTACTTCTTATCCTATAATATGCTTACTATAACTAGTTTCTTATAAGTTGTTTTCCCTTGTAGAGTTGTATTCTCAAGGTGAATATTTGTTATGAGGGCTGCAAGCACAAAGATGTGCTTTAGAGTACCGCCTTTGAACTTGTGGATAACTCCCTGCCCAAGATGGTGTCACCCTATAACTTTTCTCTCTATAAGCCCTTCACTGGGCTTATTACAAGTAAGTGTCTTATTCCCTTCGACCCAGACACTCTTGGCTCAATCTCTTCAAGGCTAAAGACCCCCATCTCTAACTCCTCCGCTACATTTGGTTTGCTGAAATTAGTTATTGACTAAAACGAAGTATTGACTAAAATGGTTTCAAGTTATTAGTCAAGGATACAGGGGAAGGAGATATGATACCTGACATCCATGTCAGCCAGCTCTAGTCTCACATTAGCATCAATTTAGCTTCCATAAGGCACATCATATGTAATTTGATATTGTTAAGATGGTAGGGATCAATTATTACAGTTTGAAAAGTGTAGGGATGGAATAAAAAAAACAAACTACATGGATCAATTTAAAAAATGTGGTAAACTATAAGGACTAAAAGATTAATTATCCCTAAAAATATTATTCAACTTATATATTTGATTTACATTATAAAAGCCTCGAAAGGAAAGGATAGTTGAATAGGACTATTACTATATTAGGAATAGTATCATTGACTATATAGGGGGACATGTTGTTTAGGGAGTCAAAATCTAATTACCAACTATTACATTAGGTGTTGTAATGTAAAAAAGTGACCACATAAGGTCAAGAAATAGCCTAAATATCAATTACAACACCAATTATAATAGCAGACGACATGGTCATTCAGGTATTCCATTTACTTGGTGATTTTCTTAAAGAGGTCTTATATGAAATTCTTACCAATTTTAGAATTTTCTGTTGTTCATGCAGACTACAAATCAATGATTATATTCATACATAATGCATTCACTTGCTGAAAACATTTTAGACCAGAAGTTGGAAATATCAGAGGTAAAAATATCATCTCTACATAGGGGATCTACGCATTTAGTTGGATAGCTAAAGGTTTGTTAGAAGATGGTTCTTTCAACAGCTGTACATTTCTTTATCACCACTGTCTTGAATGATGCCAGAATTTCATGCTTTGCTTGCTTTGTGAAGTAATGTTGATTCTCTTGTGGTAAATTTTGCTACAAAGTATGTGAACACCCCACCTAAATTAACAATAATAATAATCAGGGTAATAATAATAAATAGAATTAAAAATTTAAAAAATTAATTAATTAAAACAAAATTGCAAAAGGCAAAAAAATAGAAGTAATATGGAAAAAACCAAATATAAGAATAAAAAATATTAAAAAGAAAAATTCAAAATATATGTTTGAAGAAGAGACATGGTAATCATCTTGTAAAGCAATAAAATGAATAAGGCCACCTAATTAAAATAAAATGGCAAAACACTCACTTGCTCTCACACACATGTCACACATCACTCTCACACACTCATACTCTCACTCACGGACACACACACTCACACACTCACTTGCTCACATGCTCTCCCACTCATCACTCTCACACACTCACCCTCTCACTCACGGACACACACCCTCACTTGCTCACTCACTCCCACATGCATACACTCATGCACACACATACATTACTAAGGAACAAGAGGACAAGGAGGACAAAAAAGCAAGAGGAAGCTGGTTTTTCAGAGAAGAGCAAAAAGTGGAGCGGCTTGTGCAGAGAAAAGAGAGAGTGGTGGGGCTGGAAATGGCAGAAAAAGTAGGGGACCGTGAGCAGTGAGTGGAGTGGCTAGAAGTTGTAGAAAAAGCAAGAAGAGAAGGGAGCAACGTGGCAGAAAAAGAGAGGTTGGTTGGAGTATAAAGAAGAGAGGAAGAGGGAGCTGAACGAGGGGCAAAAATAGAGAGGAAGAGGGAGCTGAACGAGAGGTAGAAACCGAGGAGAAGAAGTGAGCTGAAGCAACGTCCAAAAGGAGGAGAGAAAGTGAGCAGAAGTAACGTCCAAAAGGAGGAGAGAAAGTGAGCAGAAGCAACGTCCAAAAGGAGGAGAAAAAATGAGCTGAAGCAACGTCCAAAAGGAGGAGAGAAAGTGAGCTGAAACAACGTCCAAAAGGGGGAGAAAAAGTGAGCTGAGGGAAAGTCCAAACCGTGGAGAGAAAAGGAGCTGAGGTTTAGACAATCCGAGGAGCAGAAAATGGAGAGTTGGATGCCAAAATGATGAGTAGAAACAAGGGGGCCTGAATGCAAAACGAAGTGGCAGAAAAAGGATTGATGGAGGCTGAACCATGGAGGAGAAAAACTCTGTTTTGAGCCCAGAAAACAGAGGTAAATAGAGGAGAATTTAAGGAGCACAAGGAAGAAGGGAAGGTGTAGAGAGGAAGGGAAGCTTTCAGCCTTTGCCTTCCAACCAAGGAGCAGGACACGTGAGCACTTCCAGCCAGAATTTCCAGCGCTGAAACCAACCAGAATTTCCAACGCTGCCCAACGAAGTGCTGTCTACCATTTCTGCTTGCTTCCCAGCCGAGACCAACCATTTCAGGACTGTTGGAGGACCATCTACCATAGGTGAGTGAGGAGGAGAAGGTCATTCTTCATTGGAGCACAAGGGAGAGGCTGAAATCGCACAGGTATGGCTGCATGGACTGCATGGCCGATTTTTCTGCATGCATGTTACTGTTCATGCAAGTTGGTTGAAGATAATCTTATATATTCTGCACTGTTCATGCGTTGGTTCTAAGATGCTACTGTTCATTTGCTTAAACTTGTTTTAATTTTGTTTATCACCATTGTTTAAATATTAACTTTGATTAAATATCGTTATTACGCATAAAATTATCGTGTGAGAATTTTATTCTCCTCGATTACCGGGGATTATGTGTGATGTTAATCTCCTTAAATCCTTACAATGAATTGAATAATTGAAAAGCAATAATAATATTAATGAAATATTAATGATTGAATGGTGAAAAATAAGTGAATGATAATTAATAAATATTGCCATGACGCATAAAATTATCGTGTGAGAATTTTATTCTCCTCGATTACCGGGGGTTATGTGAGATGTTAATCTCCGTAAATCCTTACAACTAATTGAATAATTGAAAAGTGATAATGATATTAATGAAATATTAATGAATGAATGGTGAAAAAATAAATGAATGATAATTAAATATTAATTTTGATTAAATCATAAAAATAATCATAATTAAAATATTTGCTTTAATGAATTGTTTCCCATTATTTGTAAAATTATCGTGTGAGAATATTGTTCTCCTCGATTACCTGGGATCGTGTGAGATATTAATCTCCTTAGATCCTTGAAGTTAGCATACCATTGTTTTTTTTTAAAATAATAATAAATAATAAATAATTAAAAGATTTGCTTTAATTAAACATTTCCTATTATTTGCGAAATTATCGTGTGAGAATATCATTCTCCTCGATTGCTTGGGATTATGTGAGATTCTAATCTCCATAAATCCCTGTAATTAATTCAGAAATAATAATAATATTAATGATAATAATAACAATACAAAAAATAAATAAATGGACAATAATTGAACATCAACTTTGATTAAATATTTATACAAAATGTATCGTGTGAGAATACTTTTCTCTCCTCGACTTCCCAGGTTCGTGTGAGATTTTAATCTCCATAGAACCCAAAGATTAGCATACATTTGTTCAAAAATAAACAAATAAACAAATAAATAATAGCACTTGAATTAAATTATTTACCAATAATCAATAATAATGTAAAAATGAACATTTTAAATAAGTCAAGCATAAAATTTAATTAATAAAAAAAATGACATGTGGAACTTGAGTCTCCATAATCAACAATAAATTCAAAAAATTCATAAAATATATATATATATTCCTTTCGTTATAAATTATGCATTAATTCCCGAAATATAAACTCCCAAAACTCAAAAAATAAAAATAATAATAAAATCGACAAAAAAATTTAAAAGAGAAAATATGAAGAGGTCAGGAGAACGAGGTTAATCAGATTGTAGTAAATCAAAACATACAAACCAAATTCCAATCCCATTTTGTTTACAATGATATGTTTTAATTAAAATCCTCCTATCCTCATCACAAATCAAAAACCACCAACCCACAAACATACCTCTTGGTCGAACTACGTGGACTTTGATCCCTATTGTAGGGTACGTAAGCCCTAGGCTCTCATCCTAGGTCAAGTCCGCCCTTTGTAAATATTTATCTGTTTGCATGCATTCTCACTTTTTGTCTCCTATGTCTAACATGCATCCATGTCAATAAAAGGCTAATTGAGATTAATTAAAGGCCATATTCTATTTCAATTGACTAGTTTAAGGTAACCATCCTTATGGGCGGGTGTTGTGGGGAGCCTAACACCTTCCCCACACTCAAATAGACTCCCGAACCCATCTCTGATTTTGCAGACCATTTCGCCTTCTTCGTTTTGTTTTAAATTGGTTTTCCAAAGTTTTCCATTAAAAATTTTGGTGGCGACTCTAAACAAATTGATTTTCAAAATTCCGTTTTTGGGAATCAGTTTTAAACCATTTTATTCCATTCCGCCAAAAGGTCGGTTACGACAGTTTGGTAACTCCATTGGGGATATTCGTGAGTCAAGCCTATTTAATTAGTTAGTTGAAATAATATGGCTTCTTGTTATTTTAATTACCCTTGTTGTGTTTTGTTTGGTTTAATGGTTTATTCTTTTTTGGTGTTTCTTGATCATTTATCTTTTGTGGTTGCATGATATGCCTGTATATTCTTATGTATTTGCTATTTATTTTCCTATTTGTATAGGTGTATTTCTTCCTTTTCAATCATATAACATGCTTAAAGTTCCTTAGTTACCATGTAATTTTGTTAGTTTATTTGTAATATGTATGTCAGGATAGATAACATGTGGGATAGAACCTTAGGATAGACAACCTCTGTTTATGTTATAAGCTCTTGTCTTCTCTTGCAATTTGACTGTTTGATAAATAAAGGTTGGATAAACTGTTGGTTTAGAGTTTTATATGTTCCCCTCACATCTTAAGCACGTTGACACTCTACCTCACACACCTTTTGGGCTCTATACCCAGGTCCTTAATTGCCCTAGGTTAGTAGAGGTTTATAATGGTTTTCCTGTGAAGCTTCTCGCTTCCAGAGACTACTGTGAAGACCTCTCTCAGGTTGTGTCTCGCTATATGGATTTGATTAGAGTGGGATTCTATCCTCTTTTAGTCTAATTCATGTCGCGAGATCCTCACTCTTTTGAGTGGGGATAATCTGTAGACCAATAACGCTTTAAGATGCTAGATCTACCCCCAAACCATGCACCTTAATGGACCACCTTAATAGATAATCTTCTTAGAACCTATCTTCTTTAGGGTACCATTCCCACACATAGGGTTGGCCCAAGTTAGGACACCAAGGATCATGTTACACTCATATTTTGCATGTCAACACATCATTCATGGCATGATTACATTTTTTCAAAAAGAAAAAAGAAAAAACTTTTATGGGGTATTGAATTATCACAACATTTCCATTTTAACGCATTGTTAGCCAAGCGAAATGAACTACAATTGAAAACTTCAGCAGTGTGGTAAGATTTGCCTAATTGATGGAGTTGGGAGTTTTTGAAAATCAATAATTTCAAGGAAAGTAGTACATCAATAGGTTACCTGGTTCACTTATTTAAGCCTTGTCCACGTGAGGATCTATTTCTCCTTAGGATGAGAGTTATAGTTGCTATTCCCAATGGATCAATAAGGTCTTTGGCGATTAGTAATGAAGAAAGTGATTAGTAATCTATTGATTAAATAAATTGTGTGCTCATTTCATTTTGTTTCTAACCCATAGGTTTGTTACAGTGAACTGTCATTTTTGTTACTTGGCATAGAGACATGAAGGACTCACCGGATGCCACAGAACCATAAGACACAAGCTCAACAGAAATGGCCTCATCTAGAAAGAGAGTTAATGTGAAGGTAGAAGCTGAATCGGTAGAAAGCTTAATTATTATAGTGAGAAACTCAAAGGGGAACAACTCCGTCATTTTCAAAAGGACTATGGAGATATTTTGGAGTTGCTATTAGTTCCTATCCAACCTGATGCTCTTGTAGACCTAGCTCAACATTGGGATGATTCCTTGAGATGTTTCACATTTCCAACTTTCCAGCTTGTGCCCACGTTGGAGGAATACAGGGGATTGATGAGAATGCCTATTACCAAAGACACCCTTGTCTACTTGTACCCCGGACATCTCCCCTCTAAACGAGTTGTAGCCTAGATTTTAGGGGAGGAACCTACACGAGTACAAATATGCCGTTCAGGAGCAACAGAAGGATTATCCAGGAAGTATTTAGAGAAAAGGTTGGAAGCTTTAGCTGAGAAGGGGAACTGGGTTGTTTTCAGAAGAGTGCTTGCTTTAGCAGTATATGGGCTAGTATTATTCCCATTCGTAGTGGGTGTAGTCGATCTGGCAGCGGTAAGTGTCTTGGGGATGGTAGAGAATCACCGCGTGAATCCCGTACCAGCACTGCTAGCGGAAACATTTTTGACATTAAGTTTTTGTCATAGAGAAAAGAAAGGGAAGTTGAAGTGTTGTTTACCATTCTTGAATATATGGTGGGTTAACCATATCTATGGCAGGGAATATCAACTTGGAACAAGGTTTGACATCGTCCATCACCTGATCTGAGATTATGCCCGTCGCGAGGGGTCAGTTCCGTTACAAGTGAGAATGAGTCGTGATCAATGGATTAAGAAAATAGGGGAACTTAAAGATACCACTATTTGGTGGAAGCTCTCTTGGTGGGAGAGCGAGGATATTATATACTGTTGTGGACAATTCCCTAATGTTCCTCTCATGGGCGCCAGAGGATGTATTAATTATAACCCTGCGGTTTCTCACTGCCAATTCGCATATGAACAGGACATCCCATCTGAAGAGGTTGTGCGAAGGGTCAGCTTTTACTACACTGATCCCCTGAAGATGGAAATGATCCAACAGATAAGGGATGCATGGGGCCGTGTAATGCGTAAAGGGAAGTTTGAGTTAGGGAAACGTGCCGTGGCAACCACGAAGCAATATGAGATTTGGCTCCAGAAAAGGACCAGGGGGATCCATCCACCCCTAGGATCTCAACCCCTTGTTGAGTAACGATTTACGAGAGGTTAATGAGGGTTTAGCCAAACAATTAGAAGATAAAAAGGCTAAGCTGCAAAACCTGGAGGAAGTAAGCAAAAGACACTTGGAGAACTTATCTAAGTCACAAGAAAATGAAAGAGCAAAAAGGAGAAAGGAGTCGGAGATAAACACCGAGTTGAGGAAATTGAAAGAGGAGAATGACAAGTTGAAAAATACTATAAGAAGGATTCAAAAACGAGCTGAGGAGAGTAGCAAGAAGGTCCTCCATTATCAAGCTCGATTGTCAAAGGCCATTAAAGAAAGAGATGCTATGATGAGGCGGGAAGAAGAGCTCAAGTCTCATAGTAACCTCCAACGAGAAATTGATGTACTCACCAAACGGTTAGAAGAAAAGATAAGGGAGGTGATCAATGTCAAGAGCGATAATGCAGTAGCCATACAAAATTTAGTTGAGCAACTCAACCGTCAAGCAGAAAAGGCTCAGCTGTGGGAGTCACGCCATGAGGAGCAAGTGGCTGAGAAAGAAATGTGGCTGGAACGCTTCAGAAGAATGATCTTATTTGCCAATGATGCCATTCCTAAATTCATTCATGCATATAAGCAAGCGGAAGGGCATGCCATTCCCATGAAGACTCCTGTAGCAGTAACTGAGTTTCTCGCTCTGTGTCATGACCATATAGAGGATTTGAAAATGTTGATAAAATTTTAGATAAGTAAGGGACAAAGACAGCTTCAGTATTTTGTAAGATGGACTCATAGATGGGGTCCCTTTAATGTGTAGCTTCAAAGTCGATTGATGTAATCAAACACTTTATTATAATGCATGGTTTCGTCTTTTGGCCATCAAATACGTTCGAAATAGTAGAGATCATGTGTGGAAATTGGTTGTGTGGTGTAAAAATAGACCTATACATATGGATACTAAATGTCCCTTGTGTTAGTAGTTAACTTTGATTAATTGAGTGTTACTATATGTATCCTTAAGGATTCAAAGGTCCGTGGTTCTTATATCCTTTATGCCGAGTTAACACACTGAAAATCAGAAATCTAGGTAATCGTTTTTTATTTACATTCATTTTGTTAAAAAAAAAATATAACAATAATGACAGGTAAGATGCCAATATTGCCAGAAAAGGGAAGAACTCGTCTAACTAGGCCCAGCCGTCTGGAAGAACGTATATAACCCGAGCGCGGGCTAGAGCTATGGCTGCTAAAAATAGTCAATCAGAGACTGAGCAACGGCTAGAAGCGGAAGTAGGGGTTCTAAAGGACCAAATGGGGGCAATGCAGTTGCAAATGGTAGAAATGATGAAGCTATTGCAGAATATGAGTTCTAGCGTGGCCGCGAACCATGTTTCGTCAAACCCCACTAATGTCGACCATGGCACCCCTAATATAGGTGTAGGAATACCAGGAGTAACTCCAGGTAGTCCTTCTGCCACCGGAGTGCCCAAACCGACACAAAGATCGGCAGTGGCAAACCGACCACCAAACCCTTTGGCTTCAGGGGCTAATGGACAAGGGAACCTAGAATGGAGCCAAGGTGGTGTTTTCACCTATGACATTCTTGGGGGGGAACCAACTACTGGAATTGTAGTGCTTGCTCGGCCTGCTGCCAACACCAGCTTCAAGATGAAAGAGGGCGATGAGAGGAAAGATTAGGAAGAGGACATAGCAGAGGTTAAAGACAGACTGCGAGCTTTGCAGAGGCTGACTAACTATAAGTCTATTGAGTTAGAAGAGTTGTGCCTAGCCCCAGAGGTCCCCATCCCTAAAAAATTTAAGGTACCTGAGTTTACCAAATACGATGGTAGTGGAGATCCACACTACCACCTAAAATCATACTGCACCAAGATGTCGGTATGGTCCAGGGATGAAAGGTTCCTAATAAACTTCTTTCACGAGAGTCTGACCGGCGCGACCTTACATTGGTTCATGAAATTGGATCACTCCAAGCTAAAGAGGTGGAGAGACCTCACTGATGTGTTCATGAGCCAATACAGGTTCAATCTGGATACAGCCCCTACACGAGAGCACCTGAAAGGGCTGAAGAAGAAGGGAACAGAAACCTGTAAAGAATATGCCCAAAGATGGAGAGCCGCAGCTGCTGAAGTCCAACCACCACTTCTGGACTCGGAATTATGCTTTTATTTTATCCGTACCTTGGGGGACCCATACCGTAAGATAATGCTAGGGACGCACATAAATGAATTTGCTGATCTGATCCAAGTTGGAGAGAGGATAGACGTTGATGTGCACGATGGGCTATTTGAAGCTACCCCCATGGAAACTAGAAAACCTACAAACAGTCGAAAGAAGGAAGGGGATATTAGCCATATCCATGCCACATTCCAACATCCCCATCCTGTGCATAGTCAATATCCCCAGGCACCTTTTCACGATCAGAATCCAGCCATGTCTTACCAGCCGTGAGGCCCAGCTACGAGGAATTACACGAGCTACCCGACACCACCACAACCCTATTCTGGGCTGTAACAGCTGACAGCCCAAAATCAAGGGTTTAGGCCAACGCTACCGCCCCGCGATGACAGGCCATTACCCAACTTCAATGTTAGCCGATCGGAGCTTTTTCATGACTTAGTGGCAAAAAAGCTTATGGGCCCTAGACCTGTCAAGCCACTTCAGCCACCATTCCCTGAGTGGTATGATCCCAATGCCACTTGTGAATATCACATGGGAGTTGCAAGGCACAATATTGACAAATGTGAGGCCTTCAGGAAGCACGTGTTAGCATTGTTAGACAATAATCACATCGGCATAAAGATGGGTAATGACCCCAATATCGTCACCAACCCCTTGCTAAATCACAATAAGGAAAGGCAAGTGTCCATGATAGATAGGGAGGATTTTGGCTTGAAAGACTTGGCTAAGGCATCCTATACCATGCGGCAGTTATATGAAGGTTTGAAGGATACTAGCTATGACCCCGCTCAGAATGGGGGACAGAACAAATTCAGAGGGTCGCAAAATAGGTATTGTGAGTTTCACGATGGAGAAGTGGGTCACGACATTGAGGGTTGAGAGCAGTTCAGGGAATTGACAAAGAGGATGATGATGCTTGGAGTTCTAACCATCAAAAGAACTTGTGAGCCTACTAAAGGGAATGTGTGCATCACAGAAAAAGACGGTGCCTGGACCAAGGGAGCATCCGACTCCACATGGCTTAGGAACTCCTTCCTGGTGGTTGACAAACCACTCTATGAAGTTAAGGGAGCCACCCCGATCCAAAACAATCATGACCCACTAGGTATAGCGCAAGGATCTTTACTTGTAGTACCCACGCCAGTGCCTGTTAAGAGTCCAACCACCACTATTTACGTGCCCTCTCCATTTCCATATCAGAGTGATCATGCTGTGCCGGGGAATTACGGGTTAAAGATAGAATGTTCTTCTGACAATATGGCATCGAAAGAGAGGTCTGTCACAGAAAGAAGTCATTTAGACGTTGTAGGAGGGATCACTCGCAGTGGTCGGGTATACTCCAAAGATGTGGGAGGAGTTCTGAATCCAAACCTGGAAGTAAGGGAAAGCTCGAACCTCAAGGAAGCCCCTGGGAAGGAAGGACGGGAGGAAACAGAGGAGTTTCTAAAAATTATGAAACAGATCGAATATGACGTGGTGGATCAACTGCGAAAAACTCCAGCCCGAATTTCTATTTTGAGCCTAATATTGAATTCAAAAGTTCACCGAAGGGCATTACAGAGTGTGCTGAATCAAGCTTATGTGCGTCCTGATATCACCCTGGAAAAGGTCATGAACCTGATAAACGCAGTAAGAAACTCTACCTTGATTTCCTTCTCTGAGGATGAAATACACCCCACATCGGTCGGAATGCCCAAAGCCCTCCATATTACTCTGAAATGTTATGGGTATATAATTGCTAAAGTGCTCATCGATGGGGGGTCAGCCCTGAATGTCTTGCCCTTGTCCACTTTAGGGCAATTACCTATTGAGAAGTCATGCATCGAGTACAATGACCTGGTAGTGAGAGCCTTTGATGGGACAAGGAGGGAAGTGATTGGAAAGGTTGAACTCCCTTTAGAAATCGGTCCAAATTTATTTACCGTCGAGTTCCAAGTTATGGATATCGACGCAGCGTATACAATGCTCCTAGGGAGACCTTGGATTCATGCCGCTGGTGTAGTCCTATCGACCGTGCATCAGAGGATCAAATACAACGACGAAGGGAGGCTCATCACCATAAAAGGTGAAGAAGAAATGATTCTTAGCAGGTCAAGTATGGTACCTTACATTGAAAATGCCAAGCAAGTCATAGACAGCTCTTTCTTGAGTCTAGAAGTATTAGAGGCTGGGAATTCTAAAAAGGGCACTGACCCAATGCCATTGGGAGTGGGGGAATCCACCAAAGGTGTCAATCAGGTAGTGGCCAAGATCATGATGAACAGTGGGTATCAAAAGGGAAAAGGACTGGGCATAAATCTGCAAGGCATAGGGGAACCAGTTGAGTTGCTTGAAAATCTAGGGTGACAGGGGCTAGGATACGAGCTCTCCATGGAGACCCACAAGGCGCGATGGAAGAAGGGTAAGCAAAAGAGGAAAGCAGAAATACCTCTCATCTGAGAAACTTTTCCTACTCCCACTGAGATAATACATCCTGGTGACTTAGTCATAATAGCAAGTGAAGAAGAAGGAGAGCATACGGAGGTTGCATGGATCCAGCTGGACAAGCTAGGAGAAACTCTAGACAATTAAGAATATGAAATTTTATCAGATGTTATGTCATTAGAGTAATGTTTTGAATATCGTGTTTTAAAATTCTGTAATAGCTAATGACTTGAAACTTTATTTTAAATATTGAATGAATGCAGTAGTTTCAATCTTTTGCCAAAATCTTGTTCGAATCTTGCATTTTTGTATTTATTTTTGCTTTTTCTACCCACTTTCCAGGGAATTTGAATCCTCGGTACTCTTGTTTAAAGCAAAAGCACTTGGGCACTGCTTTAATGAGCCTTGTGTTGTCACAGATGCAAGTGATTTAGAAATTGATGATAATGATGACATATCTCAAACCTTTGTTAAAATAGTAGAGTCTGCAGAAAAGGGTATTGTTCCGCATGATGAAACCACTGAAGTGATCAATATGGGGACAGAGGATGATAAGAAGGAATTAAAAATAGTTGATAACCCAGAAAGGGATGATATGATCAAGTTGTTTAGGGAATATATAGATGTGTTTGCCTGGTCTTATCAGGATATGCCAAGAATAGATCCTGAAATTGCTGCCCATAGGATACCCTTGTATTCCAATATAGGACCCAAGAAACAGAAGCTGAGGAGGATGAGCCCAGAGATGTCCCTTAAGATCAAAGAAGAAGTAATGAAGCAATGGAATGCCAATTTCTTAGAAGTTTCTAAATACCCCCAATGGGTCGCGAACATAGTCCCTGTGCCAAAGAAAGATGGGCGAGTAAGGATGTGTGTCGATTATTGGGACTTAAATCGGGCCAGCCCGAAAGATGACTTTCCATTACCCCACATTGACGTCTTAGCCGATAACACAGCAAAAAGCTTAAGGTATTCCTTTATGGATGGATACTCTGGCTATAATCAAATCCCGATGCGCCCTGATGACAAGGAAAAAACCACATTCATTACCCCATGGGGAACCTTTTGTTACAAGGTAATGCCCTTTGGACTTAAAAATGTTGGGGCCACCTACCAACGCGCGATGGTCATCTTGTTTCATGACTTGATGCATAAAGAAATAGAGGTATATGTGGATAACATGGTCGCTAAATCAGCTGAAGGGGAAAGTCATGTGGCTGTATTACGAAAGCTCTTTGAAAGACTACGGAAATACAAACTTCGATTGAATCCTAGTAAGTGCGAATTTGGGGCTACATCTGGGAAGCCCTTGGGATTCATTGTTAGTAAGAAGGGGATAGAAATAGACCCTGATAAAATTAGAGCGATTCGTGACTTGCCACCACCTAGTACAGAAATAAAAGTCTGAGGGTTCTTGGGTCGTTTGAACTACATAGCCAGGTTCATCACAAATTTAACTGCCACTTGTGAACCAATATTTAAATTATTACGCAAGAACCAACCAGGGGAATGGAATGAATCCTGCCAACGCGCATTCGATAAGATAAAGGAGTACCTCTTGACCCCCCTATCTTGGTGCCACCTATACCGGGGCGGCCCCTTATCCTTTATTTGACCATCCGACTAGGGTCCATGGGTGCGGTGTTAGGACAACACGACGAATCAGGAAGAAATGAGCAAGCCATTTATTATCTAAGCAAGAAATTTAATGAATGCAAGTCGCGGTACTCGTTAATTAAGAAGACTTGTTGTTGTCTTGTGTGGACCACAAAGAGACTGAGGCAATACATGCTTTATCATGTAATGTGGCTAATCTCCAGGATGGATCCAATCAAATACATTTTTGAGAGTCCTCGTGTATCGGGAAGAGTCTCAAAATGGCAAGTAATACTCTTAGAATATGACATGAAATATATGACCAGTAAATCAGTCAAAGGGAGCGTTATAGCTAAGCATTTGGCGGCCAATCCCCTGGATGAATATCAACCGCTGGACTTCCAGTTCCCAGATGAGGATATTCTGACATTGGAAGAAGATGATCCAAAGGAAATCAAGTGGACTATGTATTTTGATGGGGCAGCCAATGTACATGGTAGTGGATTAGGAGCGGTAGTAATATCACCTGAAGGCAAGCAATATCTAGTGGCAGTCAAGCTCAATTTTGACTGCACAAATAATGTTGCAGAATATAAAGCTTGTGTCAATGGTTTGCAAGCTGCCTTAGAGTTAGGTGCCAAAGATCTTGAGGTGTTTGGAGATTTAGCCCTTGTAATTTATCAAGTAAAAGGAGGTGGCAAACCAAAGATCCCAAACTGGTCCCATACCAAAAACATCTGACAAAATTGGCGTCAAGGTTTAGGGAAATAAATGTCACGCATTTGACCCGTGATAAAAATCAGTTTGCTGATGCGTTGGCCACCCTAGCTATAATGATTAAGTTGGATTGTGGAATTAATATGCTCCCTATCTAAGTTGAGACCCAGGACACCCCGGTTTGCTACTTGAATGTGGAGGAAGAAAATGATGGATGGCCGTGGTTCCATGATATAAAGAACTATGTCCAGAACTAGCAATATCCGGTTGAGGCAACGGAGAATGACAAAAAAACCATTCGTCCATTGGCGATGAGTTTTTTCCTTAGTGGAGAGGTGTTATATAAAAGGTCATGGGACAACACTCTACTTAGATGTTTGGATGCATCAGAAGCACAAAGGATAATGATAGAGATCCATGAGGGAATCTGTGGGACCCATGCTAATGGCCATACTATGGCTAGACAAATTCAAAGATGTGGATACTTCTG
Organism: Delonix regia; assembly: GCA_037074485.1. Lineage (NCBI taxonomy): Eukaryota > Viridiplantae > Streptophyta > Magnoliopsida > Fabales > Fabaceae > Delonix > Delonix regia. The sequence continues at coordinate 28,410,473 of CM073455.1, forward strand.
GTTAACCATGGGAAAAGACTGCATTGATCATGTGAGGAAATGTCATAAATGCCAAACATATGCCAATAGGATCAATACTCCACCCCAACCCCTACACAACTTGGTGGCACCGTGGCCATTCTCAATGTGGGGAATAGATGTGATTGGCCCCATCAACCCAAAGGCATCAAATGGACACCTATTCATTTTGGTAGCCATTGATTATTTTACAAAATGGATAGAAGCATGTTCGTTTTCCAATATTGGCCAAAGGGTCTTCCTCCAATTTTTGAAATCGAACATTATTTGTCGATATGGTATACCAGAGAGGATTATTACGGATAATGCTCCCAACCTGAATGGAGCTGACATTAAGAAATTATGTGGTCAATTCAAGATTAAGCACCATAACTCTGCACCCTACCGGTCACAGATGAATGGAGCAGTTGAGCCAGCAAATAAAATTATCAAAAAGGTCATTAGCAAGATGGCTATTACTTATAAAGATTGGCATGAGATGCTCCCATATGCTCTTCATGGGTATCGAACGATGGTACGTACATCCACAGGGGCAACTCCATACTCTTTAGTATATGGCATGGAGGCAGTCACTCTGATTGAAGTTGAGATCCCTTCTCTCTGAGTGTTGATCGAATCCAACCTCGAGGAGAGCGAGTGGGTAAAGACGCGGTATGAGCAGCTGAATATGATCGAAGAAAAGCAATTAATAGCTATATGTCATGGGCAACTATACCAAAAAAGGATGGCAAGGGCCTTTAATCAAAAGGTTCATCCTAGGCAGTTCAGGCCAAGGGAGTTGGTTTTGAAAAAGATCCTCCCAAATCAAGAAGATAATATAGGCAAATGGGCAACTTCATACGAAGGTCCATATGTGGTGACGCGAGCATTCTCTGGAGGGGCCCTGACTCTTGCCGATATGGATGGTAGGGAGTTTGGAAAACTAGTTAACTCTGACGCAGTCAAGAAATACTTTGCTTAGACGGGGATGACGAGAAAGAAAGAAGAAGAAAGAAAGGAGAATTCGTAATTTGGGCTAGTTCAAAAAGGAGGTTCAAACGAAGGATAGGGTGGCAAAGGATGGACAAAGTAAGGTGGTATGAAGACTAAATTGCCAACACGAAAGGATCCTTAGAGGTTGTCTTCATTAGTCAGTTTTGAAATAAGTGTATCCAATGGCAACACTAGGTGTAAGCAACCATTGCCGCTTGGAGACAAAATTCAGAGTCATCCCAGTTGTATTTTGCTATTCTTTATACTTGCGTTCGGCTTATCACCCACATTCCTTAGGGTCTTTAGTTGTTTACTCATTTAAGTTAACTTGCCTTTTATCACTCTTTTCCCCTACATAACCATATTGCCTTTAAGATTGTCTCATACATTCAATATGCAAAATAAAACATTCAGGTGAATAGCGCTATTCAAAATATTGTCTGATGATATGCATCCCAGAAATACTCCAATGCGTTTTAAATAAGTGTTTCCATGCAATTACTATGATGAGGCCTAAAAGATGCAGTATATACGCAATTTGGCATTTTCGTTACCGGTTTACCTTGTATAAAAGGAAATAGAAGCAACTTCAATGTCCTCGGGCTTACTGTAAAGAAGAGAGTATAAGCCTGCTTGTAGTTAAACTGAAGAAGCGAAGTATGCGGATTATCGACTGTTGAAGCGATAGATTTAGGGTTGCATTGAAGGAAGCGTGGTTAGACAGTTCATTCACTTTGGGCAATATTGATGTTTTTCCAATTGACTTGAATCATAATTTAACATGTCACCCTTCCGATTTCCAAAATAAAAGGTAGGGGTTTTACGCTCACAAGCAATTTTCTTACTTCTAACACAAAGGGAATAGGTATCATTTTAACATGTGTCAAAACTAATAAAATTTTCATTATCCTTTAAGGATGTGCCTTTCTCACGCATACACATTTTTCCATGTTCGACACCTACCTCGCTCCTGTATCAAGTCCAGGCAATTTACATTTTTGCAAAAGTCCTGCATCAAGTCCAGGCAATTTACATTTATGCAAAAGTCCTGCATCAAGTCCAGGCAATTTACATTTCTGCAAAAGTCCTGCATCAAGTCCTGGCGATTTACATTTCCGCAAAAGTCCTGCATCAAGTCCAGGCAATTTACATTTCTGCAAAAGTCCTGCATCAAGTCCAGGTGATTTACATTTCCGTAAAAGTCCTGCATCAAGTCCAGGCAATTTATATTTTTGCAAAAGTCTTGCATTAAGTCCAGGCAATTTACATTTCTGCAAAAAGTCATGTATCGTGTCCAGGCAATTTACATTTCTGCAAAAGTCCTGCATCGTGTCTAGGCAATTTACATTTCCGCAAAAGACCCTGCATCATGTCCCGGGCATTTCCGATTTCTGTCTAATAGTATTTCATTGTGCCTAGGTAGCCTCAAGCTCTATTCGGGCCTGGGAATACGTAAAAGTCCTCATTCACTTGTTTTCCCTCAGCATGAGGAGTGGTGTGTTCATGTCTTTGCTTGCTCTTCAGTTAGGTCATCTCCTCACAATGTTTGCTTCCCTAACTTAAGAGACAAGCAAAGAGAGGCAACTCTGAACACCCCACCCAAATTAACAATAATAATAATAAATAAAATTAAAAATTCAAAAAATTAATTAATTAAAATAAAATTGCAAAAGGAAAAAAAATAGAAGTAATATGGAAAAAACCAAATATAAGAATAAAAAATATTAAAAAGAAAAATTCAAAATATATGTTTGAAGAAAAGACATAGTAATCATCTTGTAAAGAAATAAAATGAATATGACCACCTAATTAAAATAAAATGGCAAAACACTCACTTGCTCTCACATACATGTCACACATCACTCTCACACACTCACACTCTCACTCACGGACACACACACTCACACACTCACTTGCTCACATGCTCTCCCTCTCATCACTCTCACACACACTCACCCTCTCACTCACGGACACACACCCTCACTTGCTCACATGCTCACTCACTCCCACATGCATACACTCATGCACACACATACATTACTAAGGAACAAGAGGACAAGGAGGACAAAAAAGCAAGAGGAAGCTGATTTTTCATAGAAGAGCAGAAAGTGGAGTGGCTTGTGCAGAGAAAGGAGAGAGTGGCGTGCCTGGAAATGGCAGAAAAAGCAGGGGACCGTGAGCAGTGAGTGGAGTGGCTAGAAGTTGTAGAAAAAGCAAGAAGAGAAGGGAGCAACGTGGCAGAAAAAGAGAGGTTGGCTGGAGTATAAAGAAGAGAGGAAGAGGGAGCTGAACGAGGGGCAAAAACCGAGAGGAAGAGGGAGCTGAACGAGAGGCAGAAACCGAGGAGAAGAAGTGAGCTGAAGCAACGTCCAAAAGGAGGAGAAGAAGTGAGCTGAAGCAACGTCCAAAAGGAGGAGAGAAAGTGAGCAGAAGCAACGTCCAAAAGGAGGAGAAGAAATGAGCTGAAGCAATGTCCAAAAGGAGGAGAAAAAGTGAGCTGAAGCAACGTCCAAAAGGAGGAAAGAAAGTGAGCTGAAGCAACGTCCAAAAGGAGGAGAAGAAGTGAGCTAAAGCAACGTCCAAAAGGAGGAGAAAAAGTGAGCTGAAGCAACGTCCAAACCGTGGAGAGAAAATGAGCTGAGGTTCAGACAATCCAAGGAGCAGAAAATGGAGAGTTGGATGCCAAAATGATGAGCAGAAACAAGGGGGCCTGAATGCAAAACGAAGTGGCAGAAAAAGGATTGATGGAGGCTGAACCATGGAGGAGAAAAACTCTATTTTGAGCCCAGAAAACAGAGGTAAACAGAGGAGAATTTGGGGAGCACAAGGAATAAGGGAAAGTGTAGAGAGGAAGGGAAGCTTTCAGCCTTTGCCTTCCAGCTGAGGAGCAGGGACACGTGAGCACTTCCAGCCAGAATTTCTAGCACTAAAACCAACCAGAATTTCCAACGCTGCCCAACGAAGTGCTGTCTGCCATTTCTGCTTTCTTCCTAGCCGAGACCAACCACTTCGAGACTGTTGGAGGACCATCTACCATAGGTGAGTGAGGAGTAGAAGGTCATTCTTCATTGGAGCACAAGGGAGAGGCTGAAATCGCACAGGTATGGCTGCATGGGCTGCATGGCCGATTTTTCTACATGCATGTTATTGTTCATGCAAGTTGGTTGAAGATAATCTTATATATTATGCATTGTTCATGCATTGGTTCTAAGATGCTACTGTTCATTTGCTTAAACTTGTTTTAATTTTGTTTATCACCATTGTTTAAATATTAACTTTGATTAAATATCGCTATTACGCATAAAATTATCGTGTGAGAATTTTATTCTCCTCGATTACCAGGGATTATGTGAGATGTTAATCTCCTTAAATCCTTACAATGAATTGAATAATTGAAAAGCAATAATAATATTAATGAAATATTAATGATTGAATGGTGAAAAATAAGTGAATGATAATTAATAAATATTGCCATGACGCATAAAATTATCGTGTGAGAATTTTATTCTCCTCGATTACCGGGGGTTATGTGAGATGTTAATCTCTGTAAATCCTTACAACTAATTGAATAATTGAAAAGTGATAATGATATTAATGAAATATTAATGAATGAATGGTGAAAAAATAAATGAATGATAATTAAATATTAATTTTGATTAAATCATAATAATAATCATAATTAAAATATTTGCTTTAATGAACTGTTTCCCATTATTTGTAAAATTATCGTGTGAGAATATTGTTCTCCCCGATTACCTGGGATCGTGTGAGATATTAATCTCCTTAGATCCTTGAAGTTAGCATACCTTTGTTTTTTTTTTTTTAAAAAAATAATAATAAATAACAAATAATTAAAATATTTGCTTTAATTAAACATTTCCTATTATTTACGAAATTATCGTGTGAGAATATCGTTCTCCTCGATTGCTCGGGATTATGTGAGATTCTAATCTCCTTAAATCCCTGTAATTAATTCAGAAATAATAATAATATTAATGATAATAATAACAATACAAAAAATAAATAAATGGACAATAATTGAACATCAACTTTGATTAAATATTTATACAAAATGTATCGTGTGAGAATACTTTTCTCTCCTCGACTTCCCGGGCTCGTGTGAGATTTTAGTCTCCATAGAACCCAAAAATTAGCATACATTCGTTCAAAAATAAACAAATAAACAAATAAATAATAGCACTTGAATTAAATTATTTACCAATAATCAATAATAATGTAAAAATGAACATTTTAAATAAGTCAAGCACAAAATTTAATTAATAAAAAAAATGACATGCGGAACTTGAGTCTCCATAATCAACAATAAATTCAAAAAATTCATAAAAAAAATATATATATTCCTTTCGTTATAAATTATGCATTAATTCCCGAAATATAAACTCCCAAAACTCAAAAAATAAAAATAATAATAAAATCGACAAAAAAATTTAAAAGAGAAAATATGAAGAGGTCAGGAGAATGAGGTTAATCAGATTGTAGTAAATCAAAACATACAAACCAAATTCCAATCCCGTTTTGTTTACAATGATATGTTTTAATTAAAATCCTCCTATCCTCATCACAAATCAAAAACCACTAACCCATAAACATACCTCTTGGTCGAACTACGTGGACTTTGATCCCTATCGCAGGGTACGTAGGCCCTAGGCTCTCATCCTAGGCCAAGTCCGCCCTTTGTAAATATCTATCTGTTTGCATGCATTCTCGCTTTTTGTCTCCTATGTCTAACATGCATCCATGTCAATAAAAGGCTAATTGAGATTAATTAAAGGCCATATTCTATTTCAATTGACTAGTTTAAGGTAACTGTCCTCATGAGCGGGTGTTGTGGGGTGCCTAACACCTTCCCCACACTCAAATAGACTCCCGAACCCATCTCTGATTTCACAAACCATTTCGCCTTTTTCACTTTGTTTTAAATTAGTTTTCCAAAGTTTTCCATTAAAAATTTTGGTGTCGACTCCAAACAAATTGATTTTCAAAATTCCATTTTTGGGAATCGGTTTTAAACCATTTTATTCTATTCCGCCGAAAGGTCGGTTATGACAAAGTATGTTCACGATGTTTAATTCTCTTGGGATAAAAAGTTTTTCTTTTCAAGACAGGCCAATAACTTGCAAGTAAAACAATTATCGTTGCAATGATTATATTTTTATTACTCATGTTTTCTTCTGTTGTATGAATAATTTTAAAAATTATGTGAGTCAATTCAAGTCACTTTGTGGTCATTGATCAGGGGGAGTTTAAAAGGAAAACCATCCCATGGATTGAACAACCTAAGTCCGTTATTTCTTAGACTTAAGCTTTACCCAAAAGTATGCTAAATGCAAAACCTATAAATTTCCACCAAGTTGGCTTATTTCATTAACCATGATCTTCAACTTTTCAAACCTCACCATCAAGAATAATAAATCTGACTTACACCAAAATCATTGGGTCATTATATCATTAATTTTCCCTTTTACTATCACTGCCACTTTTATTTTCAAAAAATACTGTAGATAACACCTTTCCATTGCTATCAAACTCCTTTTACTATTACTTGACACAAAAATAATTTTACATATAATACATAGAACAAATAACAGAAATAATAATATGAACCACATTAGATGATAAAATTTTCAAGTAATTAAATGAAAAACTCCTACAAGCATAGATGTTAAGAAAACATACAATAAACATGATCATTCAAAATCTAGCATGAACATAGACTTAATGAATAAAATTAATACCACACACACTCATGATTATTTATTTAATAGATTTTGACAAACCTTTTCTCTACTAATTCTTTTTTTTTTTTGATTAATGTACTCTATAAATGCAATGAACTTATTAAAGTGTTAAGACAAGTAAAGGCTTTAAAGAGTCAATTACTCTTTAGCAAAATTCATAAACAATAAATTCATTTCAATCCACTATATGTGCCTTCAATAAATCTAGTTTAGTCATGCCTATATAAACGTACACTCGCTCAAAAAAAAAAAAAAACCCCTCATTTTCATTCATGTTAAATAATTAATTTGCTTAATTTATTTAATCAATTCTTTCTTCCATTGCTCGCGCCAATTGAAGTCCATGGAATCAAATATCAAAATAGTTCTTAATAATTAATGTAATTGAATATTAAAGAGTCTCTACGTATGCTCCAACTCCTGTCCCTTAAAGTATTGAACATGTTCCATATTAAAATTAGGACTTCATCAATAACACAACTTCTTGACGACCATCTATTATCTATTATCAATTATCTATTATTTTATATTATTATTGTTATTATATATTTAAAGTATACTTTCTTTAATTTGGGAACTTTATTTGATTTGTGACAACTATTATTTGATCATTCCTTAAACTTTTTATGTAGTGACTGACCATTCTCATGCATGCATAAGGAATTCTTTGCATCCTATGAAATGATACTCCACCAATCACACACAATATGACTAGCTCATCAAAGCACACTTTCTCTGAATGTGAAATTATATGATATCCATAATGAAGATGACCAAATCTATATCAAGTTGATCTTACTCGATGAACAAGTTATGATATCTCTTCCTTACTAACGTTTTCACACCCTAAGGCCCAGAGTGTGATTGGCACAGAAAATGAGAAAATAAATTTTGTTTCTATATGCCTAAACCAATTGTCTCACAATTAATCCATCAAAAATTAAAGTAATCAAGAAACATCATGCTGGAATTTCAATTTACCAGTTAAGAGTTTAAGATTTTCTCAATGTTCAAATTCTATAGAAATTTTGACAAAGTCTCCCTTGTAATTAGGACCTTCAAAATTTTCTACAGTGAGCTTATCATCTAATACTTTTAGAATATTGTATAATATCTAGAGAATAAGTCTGTTAAGATATTATATGTATGTTAGAATATCATATAATATCTAGAGAATAAGTCTGTTAAGATATTATATTGTGTGCACCCATAAAGGGTGCTCATTAAATAAGGGTAAAATAGTAATTATAAGAATTACTACTAAACCTTAACTCTAGCTAGCCTTCTATAAATAGGGCTAGACTAGTGTACGATGAAAATAACTCATTAGAGAGTGAGACTTGAGACACTCTGACCAGAATACCTACGAGTGTTTTGCAGTCATATTTGAGAGGGGATTTAGGCTGTGAAAACCTGAGATAAACCCAATACATTACGGGTATCTCATCTGATCAGTGATCCCAACCAGAGATCAATAAGCTTCCGCAAATTAGGAGATCAATGTAAGTCTCCTACCCAACTTTGAATTTATATTCTTGTGTTCTTTTATTCCCTTCACATACCAATCAACATTAAAGATAGCTCCACTCTTAATTTAAAATAGATATAACTAGACAGGGTATGAAGTCTTGTCTATGGTCATCTAGATACATCTAAAATATTAATACCATAATTAAGATCCCAATTAACATAAGTTATAGAAAATGTAAAAACAACCTCAACCCTCACAGAACAATACGAGGGCTCACCTGTGACTCTGCGTTCTATTCCTTAATCTTAAGAATGGCTTTAATTGACTATTTGAAGTAATAAAAGTAAACAAATAGCATCCATAAAACATAATAACATAATGTAATCACAATGAAAAGAATAAGGAGAATAATTACGCAATAGGCCTAACAAAGATAAGATTATCTCTATACCAATTAAAACAACTATAAATGATTTTTACGGTGAAACTTCCATAAGTTATCAAAGCTTGCATAAGTTTTGGAAAACCATTAACAACAGCTTTTGTTCAACAATAACGGAATAGACACATTAAAAAAAAACAATAATTAAGAGGACTATCATGAGACATAAATCATCAGTTGTAGGTGCACAGCATACAATGCCATAACCATCTATCAAGACTCTAACATAATATCTACAATTGTGGAATACTACATGTTATCAAATATGCTTGACTCTTGTTAAAACAAATTTTAAAAAAAGCTTTCCTTTTTGTAAAAATGACAATTGGCTCAAAACCTAGATTAAAAGGAGGACTATCAAAGACATCAAGTATCAGTCATATGCTTTTGACTCATGCATTTTAATTATTTGTCGAGAGCACATAGCTCTTGAGGTAATCAATATCGATCAAGGGTATGCAACCCTTGGGTTATTCATAGTCAGTCAAGAGCACATAGCCTTCAGTATAAACTTCTCATACAGTCATGAGTTGCAAGCTCATGCTAAATTATCTGACTTAGACTAGTCCTCCCTAAATCTATGGAAACTATCATGCACGGGTTTTCTTCTGTTAATATCAATGCCGTTAAAATACAAGTTTTGCTATTTCAATTAAGACAATAATCTTTCTATACAATTTATTTAACTTCATGTATGATTCCAATCATGTATAAAGAAAAGATTACGGTCCTAATTAAAAGCAAGCTTTATAACTAATATCAAGTGAACTCTTCTCATTAAAATGAGACGAATAATTAAAATAACAGTACATGAACTTAAGAGAATCATGTGAAAGGATTATTTAATAACAATTTGGAAATGCTATTTGCTTAAAATACATCAGCTTTCAATTGGTAAAGAAAATGAACTCTATTCCTTTTTGGTTAAATGTGAAGAATTCTCATAGTGAACTTTTAAAGCGACACACAATGGTAATATATCTTACATGCAAATGATATGCATAATACTATTGGGAATGCTACTACTTCCTTGGTTGGTAGAATAATTATAGCTATTCCAAACTTCTCTCTTTGCTCTCGGAAGGTACTCTTAAAGTATATCCCTATAATAGAGAAATGCATGGTATTATTTTTATTCGCACAATAGATCATTACAAAAATATAGTTAAGCTCAAAATCCCTTACTAGTTTAGTTAAGGGCTAATAAATTAGTACACTCAATAAAGGAATGACTTAATGATCTTATTAGATATCCTACATCCTTAGCTTAAACACAAAAAATAACCTTCCTTCTGCTAATATACAAACTCATAATAAGACTTTCCAAGTAAACACCATTACTATAAAATGGATAAGGAGATCTAACTATCTAATTACAAGCTTTAAGGCTTGTCCAACTTACTTAGCAACATTAAGAATTGAATACATATTTATATAAACAACATACATGCCAAACATGAGCCTTCCACATTTTACCCTCAATAATTTATGCATAGCACTTTTCAATATTCAATCTTTAATAATACTTATATTATCATACTTGTTAGTCTTAGCCAATGCACCAGCAGATTTAGATGTCAAATTATCACCATGCAATTTTTCGGAACAATGACACATCCTTAAATACCATTTCTAGTAAACTTTTTCTGCTACCTAATTTTATCTGAAATTCTAATTCACCACTATTTGGATATTATTTCACCTAGAAAAACAATTCCAAATTTGGTAAAATTTGACACCTAGCTTCTTATATGTGTTTTTAACCTACAATACAAATTTGAAGTACAAATTCTTTCTTTTTGCAATAGAGTTTCCTTGATTGTTCTATTTTGAGAAATAAGCTCGTACAGCCATGAATTTCATGTTGTATTCCCTACTGAATGATTTTATAAAATTTCCAAACTTGCTAAATCATATCCTTAGCATGATATGATGATGCATGCCAAATTTCAACTTGATTAGAGGCCATTTACCTATTCTTTCATTCCTATTTACAAAATAGTGTAGTTTGTATCGCATTACTACACTTTCCCTTCTCTTTAAAATCTAATGGCAGCCAACCCCAAAGAGATTTCAAAATTTTGGTTCCTTTCAAACTTTAACCACATGCAATGGAGAATTTCTAGAATTTGGGGAGCAAAATCTAAATATTAAACACTAAGCATAGGGAGAAACAACCGACAATCATATGATTAACAAAAGCCCAGCAAAATTTAGAAAATCCCTCACATTTTCATACTTAGTCCACCCCATACACCTCACCCCAGCCTCATGTTAGAGATATAAGATGGTGCTAGAATGTTTTTTGACAAGAACAACAGTAGTAGTTGACGATGGTAAGGAATGGTCGGATAAAAGGAAAACTGACAAGGCTTGAAGGAAAGTAGCGGTAGAAATTTTTTCCTACTGGAGGAAATTTTTGTTTGTCTTTGTGAAAGAGATACACGTGAGAGAGAAGAAAGTGTGGGGGCAAATTTGTCATTTAACCAAAAAATGCCATATGTTTTCATTAAAAAAAATCATTAGAGGGAAGAGCAGAGATTCAAACCTAATGCCTTGTAGAATAAAAGGGTGAGGTTTAGCCAGTGTGCCAGCTTCAATTTCAAGTTTCATACTTACAATATTCATATTTAAGTTACTATTTGCTTCTTTATATTATTATTATTTTGATAAATTTTCTTTCTTAAGCTCTCAAACAATTTAATTTAAGTAAAGAAGGTTCCTAGGTATTACAATAGTACTATATTTTATTTGATCTATGTAATTTTAATATATACATTATAACATTTTCTTATGAAAATTTTGGTTACACCAATTCATGTTATAGTAAGGAAAAATCTCATAAACAAGCTAAAGCCATTGTAGTATGATGGAAAGGTCTTCAACATCAAGAATTTCAAAGTTGTGCTAGTAAGGAACAAATCTAGCTAGCAGAAGTTGAAAGCATTATTTCATCTCACAATGTCTGTAATCAAGGACAACAACCCTTCCATTGTAATTCTAAGCCACTACTTCAAATCAGCCTCCTTGAAACAATTGGAGAATAAAGTGGGAGAAAGGCCTATTTAGCAAGTAGTTTCACTACTCTTATCATATTTAAATGGTCTAAAATTATTTCTCTTGCTAATTCCAATAAGGGTATTTTTTTCCCATTTTTTAAATATAATTGGGAAGCTCATTGGATTGGAATGGTTTGAAGAAATTGTCTCAAACAAAAAGTTGAGTATGATAAGATGAATGGAGTTCTTTCTAAAGAGTCATTTTTGTAAACAACTTCACAACTACTCTTCATATGTTTAGGTAGGGTAAAGACGAAGAACCTCTTCAGTAGCTTTAACCCTATGAATAGACATTGGCTAACATAGACTAGGGAATGTTTGTAAACATAAGGTTCTTAATGGATATATTAGACAAGTAGTTGGAATCACCTAAATGGGTCTTATATCCTATCCTAAATATTGCTTAAAGATATAGTCTATTAACAAACTACAATTAAACATACGAAGGATAAAAACTTCACTTTTTTGACAACCATTAATAAAATCAATGATAGTTATGATTAGTGTTATATAGCATGTGAAATTTGTACGAGAATGCTAACACAAGAAGGGGACCATTATATTACAAAGTATGCAAACATACCTCCATGTATCCCGCTACAAGGTCTAGTATACTTTTAAATTAATTGCATCGAATAATCAAACTTCAACATGTTAATAAAAAAAAATAATAATAACCTTCCCTCTTATAGGTTCAAAGTGCACTTGAAAGTTTTTGATGTTATAACTTTTGCCATGTTTTATAGAAATGCCCAAGAATTGCTTAGCACAATAGCCTTAAAATTATTGTCCCCTTAAGATAAAGATACACAAAGAACTCTATTATAGCTTTGAAAATTTTGTGATCACACTTTCATATTTGAAATTTTGTTGGATAATTGCAATCCTTAAAGAGGATGGTAGAAGTACACTATCATGAGAACAATTCTTCTACATGCTTATGTGAAAGAACTACATTAGCACAATGTAATAGTCATGAAATTCCCATTTAATTTTTTATCCAAGTGGGAATTTTTTTTGATATTAGCATTAATAGGAGAAATGAAAGGATCATATTTTGGGCAAGTGTAATATTTAAATAATTGAAGGGAGGTTGGGAAATAAAAAGTATAAGACTCATATATTAATTTAGTTAGCTCTCTACTACAAGTAAGAGATTTGGTTATTTAAAGAAAAGCTTCGGTTATCTTAATTATGAGTTAAGCTTAAAAACAAACAACAAAGATAACACTTGCAAAAAAGAAAAAATAAAGAAAAGAAAGGAGAAAAGGTGAATTTAATATATAATAGTTTGGTTATAATTATTTATTTTAACTTCTCTATGTCTATATGAATATGGGAGGGCTTGAGGTATACTAAGATAACATGAAATGAAACATATTTACAATGAATTGAGATTCTAACATATATTATCTCATGTTCCCTCCTTTCCTTATTCTTTCACTTTCAAAAAAAGTTGTGTCCAATAGTGGGGTCATATGAGATCCAACGACTCCATAGGCATATCCTAATGGCAGTCACATTTGTTTAGAATAAATTTAGGGTTCCAACAACCCATATCCTATTTAAGTGTGTTTCGAGTGAACAGTGACAACATGCAGAATTCTCGGCCAAGACAAAACGTGCAGCTGTACCTGTGCGTTTTCAGCTCCTCCTTTGTGCTCCGATGAAGAATGACCTTCTCATCCTCACTCACCTATGGTAGATGGACCTCCAATAGCCCCCAAAAGTGGCTGGTCTCGGCTGGAAGTGCAGAGATGGTGAACAACTTCGTTGGACAGCTTCGTTGGAGTTTTCTGGTTGGCTTCAGTGCTGGAAACTCTGCAGAAAGTGTCTCTACTTCTCGGCTGGAAGACGGAGGCTGAAAGCTTCTCTTCTTCTCCACACTTCCTCTTCTTCCTTGTGCTCCCTAAGTTCTCCTCTGTTTACCTCTGTTTTTTGAGCTCAAAACAGAGTTTTTTACTCTCCATGGTTCAGCTTATATCCCTCCCTTTGCTGCCACTTTGTTTTGCATTCAGACTTCCTTGTTTTTGCACATCATTTTGGCATCCAACTCTGCATTTTTCTGCTCCTTGGATGGTCTGAACTTCAGCTCCTTTTCACTCCACAATTTGGAACGTTGCTCCATGGTTTTTCTGCACGTTGGACAGCTTCGTTCAGCTCTCGGTTTCACTCAGTTTTTGGTTCACTTTCTCTGCTATTTTTTCCTCATGTGGCTACCTTGCTTCCTTGCTTCGTTCAGCTTTGTTTCTCCCTCACGTTGCTGATTCCATTTTCTTCTTTTGTTCAGCGTTGTTTCCTCTTGGTTTGTTGCTGGTTTCGTTGCTCTCCCTTTCTTCTTCAGCTCTTCTTCCCTTCTTGGTCATGTGGCTCTCCCTTTCAGCATGGTTTCTGCCTTCTTTTTCCTTCCACTCTTCTTTTCTCCAGCTCTCTTTTCTTCTCAGCCAAGACCTCCTTTCTACTCCAGCATTTTTCTTCTCCCTCTCTTGGTTTGCTTGCTCTTCTTTATACTCCAACGCCACCTCCCTTTTTCTGCCATGTTGCTCCCTTTTTCCCTTGCTTTTTCTGCAACTTCCAGCCACCACCTTGCTGCACACGGTCCCCTCCTTTTCCTGTCATCTCCAGCCACGCCACACTCTTCTTTCACTGCACTAGCCACCTCACTTTCTGCCTCCTCTGCAGAACCACTCCCACTTACTTTTTTGTCCCCCTTGTCCTCTTGTGCATGTGTGCATGAGTGCATGCATGTGGTGAGTGTGTGTGTCCATGGGTGAGAGTGTGTGAGAGTGTGAGTGTGAGTGTGTGAGGAGGTGTGTCCGTGAGTGAGAGTGTGAGTGTGTGAGAGTGATGTGTGTCATGTGTGTGAGAGCAAATGAGCATATGGGAGCAAATGAGCATGTGGGAGTGCGAGTGTGAGTGTGTGAGAGTGATGTGTCCGTGAGTGGGAGTGTGAGTGTGTGAGAGTGATGTGTATCATGTGTGTGAGGGCAAGTGAGCATGTGGGAGCAAGTGAGCATGCGAGAGTGTGTGAGTGTGAGCAAGTGAGAGTGTTTTGCAATTCCATTTCAAGTATGTGGCCTTGTTCATTTTATTTCTTTGCAAGATGATTGCCATGTCTCTTCTTCAAACATACATCTTGAATTTTCCTTTTTATTATTTTGGTTCTTATATTTGGTTTCTTCCATATTACTTCTATTTTGTTTGCCTTTTGCAATTTTGTTTTGATTAATTGTTATTATTATTTTATTATTTTATATATTTTTTTGAATTTTTTAATCCTATTTATTATTATTATTGTGATTATTATTATTGTTAATTTGGGTGGGGTGTTCACACTAGGTAATATATTTGATTGAAGTTTCAAGTTAGCAATATACAATTGCAAAATCTGAAAAAAAAAATAAAAAACAAAAAATATAAGCTAACTTAAAATATTTTTTATACCAAGCAACTTTGTTATAAACAATAATTGTGTAAAATGGAATATACCTTAATATCAATTATAATGATACAAAGTTTCTCTTTTTCCCATATGAACTTATCCAAAATTTAATTAACGCTTGGCCATACTAGTTCAAGAGAAAGTCTTTAAGCAAGGAATAGTTTATACAACTTTCTAAAATTATATTATTCACAAAATACCAAATTATATACTTATCCATAAAAGTAGTACTTTATAAAATAAGAACAAATAAGCAATTGTTATGCCAAACATAGAAAAATATCAAACCTTGCCAATTAAATACCTTAAAGTAATCAATAGTAGGTCCCTCCAAATGAAGATGTATAAAATGTTATTTATATATTAAATCCCTTTATGCCTTGAATTTTTGTTTTAGTCCTTAACTACTATTTATGTACATTTTTTGTAGTTATTAGCCGCACATATATCTATAGAACCCTATTTCATTAAACTCTATCATTTCTTCTTGTTCTTAAACTACTATGACATATATTTCCATTCATAATTCAAAGTATATTCCCTTACCAATCATGAAGAGTCAACTATTTTTTGTACAAGCCCACTATAGTCAAAAGTCATACATTGGTAAGTTATGATCTTTCAACATGAGTGACATATTACATAAAAGTTAACTACATCTCCCAACCTTCAAATGTACAACAAAACATTTACTTATGGCAAAAATCTAATATAACACATTACAAAAAGTGGAACCTTTGCCAACTTAGCTACTTATAACAATACTTTCTCCTACTAGAAAATATTCATAGGCCTAAAGAACGCAATTAGAGACATGTTGGGCATTGTTTCTCAAGTATTGTAGTATTCTCCAACCATGAGCCTCCTAAATGCCATAGAGTAAGTAACATAGGGAAGTGCAAACCTAAATACATCAATTAAAGACATTTTGACCTAAAATATTTATGAGATAAAGGAATGAGAATTCAAGAAATTCTCAGTAGTTAAACATGCTAATTTTTACCATGTTAGACAAAGATATAAGATGTGTAATCAAAATACAAATAATGAGCAAAAATATCACATAATTATGGATCCAAAATTGCCACATGCATGCCAAAATATTTGCTTCCAAAGCAAACAATCCCATTGCTCAAATGCACAAATGTGCCACCACCATGGCAAGAATACACAACTAAATATCAATGATTAAAATGGAGAAGTTTAAGCAAGTTAACCACCTTGATCAATTAGAGTTTTCTTCCTTGAAAAACTCATTCAAGTCTCGGCCTAAGAGGAAAAGGAGGAAGAATGTGGATTCATAAGCTAACCAATACTAGAGTACTAAAGCATGAAAGAAAGAATAAATTATTTATCTTACTTGACTTCCTATGCTTTCTTCTTCATGGTCAAGCTTCTTCCTTCTCCTTCTTTCTCTAACACTCCTCCCTTTCTCTCAAGAAGTGTTATGTATAGTGGTGTGAGGAGAACAAAGCTCATTTCCACCTATATATAGCCTATGGTTCTTGCATGGCAAGTAAAGCGCACATTAGGTGTCACTTTCTCTCTTGAACACTTGTCTAAAACTTATGATTACTCTTGCCACCTTGCTTCATCTTAATTTGCCACTTAGCCCTAACTAATCATGGCATTAAGGGTTCCTTAATCGTAATTTGTCTTGCTTTAAAATTTCTAATAATGCCATTTGTTGAATGATAACCAAAAGGGCTTCCAATTTGGTTCCTTTCCAACCAATCTTTTTCCATGCTAAGGCTACATGCTACACCCAATAATTGTAGTATAAATTTTGGCCTTTTACCCTTTCATTTTTTTCTATTTAAATTTTGACCCCTAACCTAAAGAAATTGTTTGCGATTTAGTACAATGCTTTATTTTACATTTCTTAATTATTAAGAAAACTACATTTAATGTTTTCTAATTTTATTAATGTTCTAAGTAGCTTCTTAAATACTTGTTTATGCCTTACTAAAAATTTCATTCAAGATTTTATGGTAAAAGTTATAACAAATTTTTCAATCCTTGACTTAAAATTTTCTTTTCATTTAAGGATAGGGTCCAAATTAAAAATGAAAAGTTTTAGGACCTAATTGAAAACAAAAGAAATTTGGATGTTACAGTTCCAGTAGCCTTCATGCATTCCTATAGGAGCATTAGGTCTTATTCATAGGTACTCATGTCTTGTTAGGTCCTTGAATGTTAGTTGTTCCTTTGGGAACCCACATTTTCTTTCCTTCCAGAAGTTTATTAACTCTATGGGGACAAGAGTATGATCTATGCTCTTTCTTGCCACAATAGTATGATCCATGTCCCTTCTTGCCCCAATAGTAAAAAGTGATAAATGGAGTGTTGGTCATGACAACAAGAACAAAGAAGTTCTTATAATATTTTTGCCTCTTTTTAATATTATATCCAATACTAGCTTTATTAAACATGCATCTTTGTTTGTCAAGTAAGATATTAAAGTTATCATTTCATTTGGTAAATTTGTCAAGAGTATTTATCAAATCAAATTTCTCTTTCCATAGAAGTTCATAATTACAAGATGTTTATTTTTTAGATTACCACAATCATATTCCAATTTCACAATTTGTTTTTCAAAATAATCTTTTATTTGAAGTAAAGAATTGTTTTCTTCCTTTTTCTTCTCTAACTCTTCCTCTAAAAGTAGAATTTTCTTCTTTGAAAATTTTAAGGCTTTTTCTATCTTGAGAAATTCAGCATGTAAATCATCAAAAGCATCATGTAATTCTTCTTATGAAGGGAGAGAGCTTTCCTCATCTTCATTTGCCATTAGGCTGAGGTTGGCTTCTTCATTAGCATTAGGTCTTATCCATTGGATTTTTTTCTTTTTTTTCTTCCAAAAAAAAGATGAAATATGGGGTTTTAATCTTTAGCACAAATTCATATACTCGGAATAGATCCAAAATGGAATAGATGTATCTAAGGATTAGTGGTTTCAAAGTGAATTCTCCCTAGATACACAATACACATATCATGTTATTTCACAATTGAATCAATTTAAAAAAGACCTAAAGTTATGGGTATCTCAATAGGTAATGTTGTTCCAATGCCCAACCAAAGAGCGCTACTGGATAACAAAAAAGGTTTTAGAATTTATTAACATTCTCCAAAAAGGGTACTGTTAATAATCCTGCCAGTACTAAACCCATTAAAAGAACGCCCAATAACTTATTAGGCACTATATGAAGTATTTGAAATACAAGAAAGAAATACCATTTAGGCAATATTTCCAAAGGAGTTACAAATGGATTTACTGGTCCCCAATCATCGATGGTTCTAAAACTGCTAAGCCTATGTTACGAGAATAGTACCTAAATCACTATTGGAAAAATATATAAAAGATCATTAGGCTATGCAGGTTCTTTGTAATAAATATAACCCATTCCCTTAGCCAATTTAGCTCTTAACACAGGATCATTCAAGTTAGATTCTTTGGTTATTGGGATAGGTGAATTCTTATAGATCCATCCTGCAAAAGAACCGGACATAATAATTTTTCATTATCCGGTTCAAGCACGAATCAAACGAATCGAATGGATCTATCTAAAAAATTTAGATGTTATATACACATATATGAATATGAAGATTCTATGTACAAAAAAAATTAGCATATTGACTTTTCTGAAGTTACAAATATCCATTGCAAGAAATTCAGTTCTTATAAGTTAAGAAAATGCTCAATACCCAAGTAGCCTTACAAAGTTGACAGAGCTTTCGGGGTCATCACAAACCTTGCGGTTCATATTATATATTAATATTATATTATATATTTAATTAAAATTCTATATTTATTTAATTTTTATATTTAATATATTAATTTATTTGTTTATAATAGATACATATTTATTTAATTTTATTATATATTTAATATATTCATTTTTATTATTTCAAATTATTTTAATATATTTATTATTCATTTAATATATTATCATTATAATATTACATTATTATATTCATATTATTATTTTTATTTATTATATTTATAATATTTGTTTAAAATATATTTAATATATATTTAATATTTATACAATATAATATATTTTAAAAAATAATATTTATATATATAATAAATTTATATAGTTATTTATTTATATAATTATTTATATATTTATATATTGATTATATAATTTATTATATATTGTATATATTTATATACTTATTGTTGCATATTTCATATATATTTATATATTTAATTTAGTATATATCTAATATTTATTAATATTTAATATATTATTAGATTTAATAATTAATTTATTTTATTTTATATTCTATTTATATTAAAATTTTAAATTATTAGATTATTAGTTATTAGGGGATATATACATACATATATATTTTTAATGAATATATATTTAATATAGGAGCCACAATTTGAATAAAAATTTGTATGGTATCTTCGTTTTTGGCATGTGAAAAAAAAAAGTTATATAGAATAGATTCCTCTTTTATTCATTCAATTCAATGATTGACCAAATGTGAATAAATAATAAAATAAAATTACATGAACTTCGATCACTCAAATGCTGATATTTCTATGCAATAATTCGGTCTACCAAATTGATTTAGATGGATTTTATCCATATGGGATTATGATAAATAAAAGGAAGAGAAAGCTTTAAAAAAATGAGATTAAAAAAATAGGGTAAGTGGGGGGGTCAAACTAGGTGTATAGAATCTAATTGCTATACGACAACTCTTTGTTTTATGGATGCAATTGAATCTAAGGCACGAATAAGAGGTTTACGATATGAAAAAGCACATGTATATGTGATATTTGATATTAAATAGTTATACATGAACCATACATATATAGAAATCCTTCCATTTCATCTATGATTATGAATTGAATCATGAATAACTTAAGTAATTAAATCAAGAAAAGAACAAAGAATTCAAAGAATAGGTTGGAATGTAAAGTAAGATAAGGACAAAAATTGTAGGGATTCACAAACACTGCATGGTTAGAAAGTTAAAAAAAAGTATCGAAGTGTTTCTGATAGTCCAATAAATACTATTATAGTTCCATAAAGATTTTTTTTTCAATTCAGAATTCTTAATTTTATATATGTGTTTGTAAGACATGTTAAGTCTTGAGGATTGCATAGAATTTAACATACTTCATTTGTATATTCAAATTTTCCCATTATTCATAAATAGAGATGTTTTGATCTTCCTTAATAATCAATAAAGTTTGATTTCTATGCTTACATATCTTTATTTGAATGTTGTGTACATTCTTATTTATTGTTAAGTATGTCAGGTAGATAAAAAGGTTAGCCATCTCACACAAGTAACTGTCTCAGTGTCTGTGTGACATTAGAGATGAGACAAGATTTTAAGAGAAATTATTAAGAGGATAATTTGTGAGTAACGATACTTAAAATCATTTATGTCACCTAATTGATGACATAAGCTCATTAAAATTGATTTGATGAAATAAATTTATCATTTCTAGTCTACCTTAGTTGCCAGATGTGAGTTTAAGACATTGTGTCGATCTAGGAACTCAATTTTAGACTTATGGTGTCTAAAATATTATCTATACAACATTATTTGTGAAACAGACATACACTCCACAGAAAAAAGGAGGAATGCTATAGCATATATTTCATACCATGTGTGCAAATGCTAACCATATGGGTTAACATGAGTGCTATCTTAACTCATGATTGTGTGAGACCCTTGAGCCTTTATGCTGGTTCTATATTTGTACCCTTGAACTCTGATCAGGTTCTTGAGATGCAGCTTGGTGTCTGCTATCTTAGCATGTTGCCTATGGACTATGGGTAATGATTCAGTCTGGCTAGACATGTCTAGAAAAGTAAGCTAAGTCTATGTTGATAGGATCATGAGAAGATGAAGATCATAAAGAGAATCTCATTATTCTGTATTCACCAGTATACCAGTTATGACTTATGTGTCATGATTGTGGATACAAGATATTATGATAGATGAGATCATTGAGAGATATCTGAATGTGATTCTTATGATCTAGGGTGTATGCATACTTTATGATCTATATGCTGGTGTGTTTTCAACGAGGTGCTATATATTAGTAACTGATGTATAACATTGATGCTCTCATAGTATGCTAGTTGCACGACCTACTTTCCTTGCATGAATGATTGCAGATTATAAAGAGAAAGTGTTCTCTTGATTTATCGAGAATATGTTTCTTAGATTTAGAGAGTATGAGCACTCCCATTATGTATGAGTGGGAGATGTTAGAATATCGTATAATATCTTTGGTTTAAATTTGTTAAGATATTATACAGAGTCCACTCATAACGGGTGCTCATTCAATAAGGGTAAAATAGTAATTATAGGAATTACTACTAAACCCTAACCCTAGCTAGCCTTTTATAAATAGGGCTAGACTATTATATGATAGATAACAGAGATCTAAAGAGAGACTTGAGATGCTCTGAGAAGAAATACCTATGAGTATACTGCAGTCACATTAAAGAGGGGATTTAGATTGTGAAAACCCAAGATACACCCAATACACTGTGGGTATCTCATTCGATCAGTGATCCCAGCTAGAGTTTGATAAGCTTTTGCAATCAGAAGTATGTAAGTCTCCTACTATGAATCTATAAATGTTCATTTTATTTTTAAATCCCTAATACTGTGACATTTTTCAAAAATTTAAAAAATTCCAAAATTCCAAAAATTCCAAAAAAAAATTAGAAACCCTAAATTCTTTTTGGATCTAAAACCTTAATTTTTTTCTAATGGGCTTATAGGGTTTGATCTGGGCTCATTGCTAAAATTTTTGTTTTGGGCCTTCAAAAATTTTTTAAAGAAGATATGAGCCTTCAAAAAGAGTTTTTTTAGGCCATTCATTTTTTTTAGAGTTGGGCCTTGTTATTTTAATTGGGTATGTGACTCATCCAAAAATAATTATTAGAAGCCTAACTGTTAAATTCTTAATTAAAGAACATCTAGATATGTTCAAAAATATAAATTGTGTATTTATATTTTAGCCCCAAATAAATACAATTAATTTTTTGAAAAATTAATTTTTTATATCCCAATAAATTTTAGTCAAGTAATATGTGATTACTTGTCATTTTGTTAATTAGTTTAACATTTTTTTCTCAATTTTCATCCAATAGAAAATTTAGTCATATGTTAATTAGTTTAACATTATGCATTTAATTGTGCTAATTTGTTTAACATGGGTAAACCCTTACACTTTAGATTCATATATCAACTGGAAATCCAAAACTGCTAGCTACCGGTCCTAAGAGATCTAATTTAGATCTATGTTCTTGATCTAGCAATGCCACATATTGGATCTACTATTTGTTAAAGCATTAAATGCATATATTAAATATGTTGATTAGTTTAACATGTTTATTAATTCATGTTAATTAGTTTAGCATTACATAATTGATTTATTAATGTGTTAATTAGTTTGATGTGATAGTTAACAAATGTTAATTTATTTAGCATTTGAAAAATCATGATTTACAATTTGTTTGTAGCATGATTAGGACACTTAGTTGTGTTTTGATTTCATTGATTTACAACTTGCATACAACCTTAGGACGATAATTGGCACTTTGTTCTCTTTCGACTCCAAGTTATGCATGGGTTAATTAGCTTAATCATATGATACTTAGTGTCATAATTTGTAAGCATGGTGAACATTAAATCTTGTGTGTTTTTTAATTATCTAATCTTGATTCAAGTCTGTCATTCTTTTTATGTAAAGAATGACGACAGTTTCCAAAAGTATTGTTGCTGAGCTTAACAAGGGGTTGAAGTTAAATGGCGACAATTATGAGATCTAGAATATGAAAGTCTAGTATTTCCTAGAAGAGCAAGAGGCTCCTGAGGCTCTTAATAATGTCATGGAAGTGCTAGCAAATAGAAATACAGCCCAATATAGGCGGGACCATAAGGCTTATGACACTTGGAAGAAAAAGAACTCCACTGCTCACAATATGTTGCTGAGCACTTTGGATGATGACATCCTAAGGGAGTTCAAGGACCACCAAAGCGCTATGGGGCTTTGGAATACTCTAAGAACATGGTTCAGAACTATGTCCATATCTAAATTACATTCTCAGGCGATAAAATTTGACTCATATAAGAAACACCTAGAACATTTAATTAGGAAACATCTGAAGCTGATGTCAAATATGATCACTAAGCTAAAAGATGCTGGAAATGTCTTAATGGATAAGCAGTAGATCCAACCTATCATTCACTGTTTACCTAGTTCATGGAAGCATATAATGATGAATCTCACTCGCAATGATAGAATCATGACTCTGGAAGATGTTCAGAGGCACCTCGAGCTCAAGGAAGAAGAGCTTGAATTAGCCAATCCGATACCTGAGTTACACATGGCAACTTTATGTGAAAGACATGATTCAAAGAGAAAGAGCTAGGGAAAGAACAAAGGACTAGCTCAACCTATGAAAAAGCCAAAGACTAATCAGCAAGGCAAAAAGAAGCAACAAAATGTGAATACGGCAAAAGTTAAGTGCTTCAATTGCCAAAATAAGGGACACAATGCAAGTGATTGCCCTTAGCCTTCCAAAAAGGTAACCTGTACTGCTTATGCTAGTGAACTTTGTGTTTCTAGCTCTATTATGATTACTAAATCTAGTCCTGTGTGAATTATAGACTCAGGAGCCATAGACCACATAGCAAGGGACCGTGAAGCCTTTGTTGATTTCCAACAAGTTCCCTATGGAGCATTTGGGATATCTATAGGCAACAAGTTCCAACAAGGTTACTATCAAAGGGAATAAAACATGCAAGTTAGTCCTACGTAGTGGTCAAGACCTGATCTTATATGATGTCCTTTATGCTCCTTAAATTCTTTAGAATTTTATTTCAGTTTTGGTTTAACTTAGGTTAGGCTATGGTTTGTATTTCCATGACAATTGTGTTAATCGAGTTATGACTCAATTTTGTATGGTTTTGGTTATGTAACCGGAGGTTTTATTTCTATGGATTTGGATGATGAATCTTACATTAATAATAATGTTAGTTTTTCCATGTTGACCTCTACGCATGATTATGATCACGATGCAAATATATGGCATGCTAGACTTGGTCATATTGGCCAACAAAGAATGCAACAATTAGCAAAAGAGGGTTTGCTTCCCGGCATTGAATGAGTGGATTTGTCTACTTTTGAATCTTGTCTAGTAGGAAAATCTATAACAAAACCCTTTGGTAAAGCAACTATAGCCTATTTTCTATTGTAGTTAGTTCATTCTGACATTTGTGGGCCTATGAATGTTAGGGCCAAACATAGAGCGAATTATTTCATCATATTCAGTGATGATTATACTCGTTTCAATTATGTCTATTAGATTTCTCATAAATCAGAAGCATTTAGCTGCTTCAAAAACTATATGAACTTAGTTGAGAATCAATTAGATAAAAAGAATAAGGCTCTTCAAACCGATTGAGGCCATGAATATTTGTCAGTTCAATTAAATAAATTATGTGATGAGAAAGGGATAGTTCAACAGTTAACTATTCCAAGTACTCCACAACAAAATGATGTTGCAAAGAGAAGGAATTGAATGCTCCTTGAGATGGTTAGGTCTAGAATGGCACAGGCTAATTTGCCAATCACCTATTGGGGTGATGCATTGATGTTTACCGCTTATGTACTTAACTATGTACCTACATCAGTTGCAACCACTCTATATGAGTTATGGACTGGGCGAAAGTCTAACCTAAGTATTTTGAGACCTTGGGGATGTGCTACCTATACACATGATTCCTCTCACAAGTATGGAAAATTAAGCCCAAGAGGAAAGAAAAGTATCTTTATTAGATATTTAGAATCCTTAAAGGGCTATGTGTTTATAAGTCAGCAAGATAGTGGGAGCCTAACTAAATTTGAATCTAGTGATGTCACATTCTCAAAGAATGAATATCCTAAGAAGGGTGAGGTAGGTCAAGACCTATCCTTATTTGAGACAGAGGATCTAAATGCACTAAGACCACTTCATTTGAGTGGGAGTCTTATAGCAGATGATGAATTAGTTTCTCATCAACAACCTTCTTCATCATTTCATGCGAATGAGATATCCACAGTGTAGTGGGTGTATCTCAGGTTTTCACAGCCTAAATCCCCTATTGAATACGACTACAGAATACTCAAAGATATTCTTCTTAGAGCGTCTATAACAGTCTATATTTTTTTTCATGAAAGTTATTTGTCATATAATAGTCTAGCCATATTTATAAAAGGCTAGCTGGGAAAGGGTTTAGTAGTAATTCCTAGAATTACTATTTTACCTTTATTTAATGAGCACCGCTTATAGGTCGACTTTGTATGATATCTTAATAGATTTAAACCCAAGATATTATACAATATTCTAACAAAAGATTTTAAAATCATCATAAACCTTCGTTTTTCTTTTTTATTGCAATTTCTGGAACATTATATAATGATTTTTAAACTTTCCATATATATAGAAATTGAAACACATAGACTAAAAACGACATCTCTTATCACAGTGACACCAATGAAAGGGATAGTAATTGAATGAAATTAGTATAAGGATGGAATATAATGAAATAGTGCCACATTAAGGTTCCCTATGAAATAAGGCATGGAATGGAGCCACTATAAAGAAGTTCCAAAAGTTATAAAGGAAACTTCAAGCTTATATTGGTCGTGGGTTAAGAACAAGAATTGAACTCTATGAGATCTAATTTTTCATTATTCCACAATTGCTCAATAGTAGAGTGGTTAGCAATTAACTAACCGGTCATAGGTTTGAATTCAACTTGGGACAATTGGATTCATTCCAAATTCTTTAATTTGGAATAAAATGGTTTGCTTTGATCATTAAGAGTAGCTAACTTGTATCTATTGCATTCTCTCTCATCGTATCCCATTTTGTTCTGTGATGTTTGAGAATCATCATCAATACCTCTGTGTATTTCCTAGATACTCCTTTGTTCCACAATTTAGGACCATTTAAACTAACCAAGTAAGAATTCTTAAATGAACTAGTACTTGCAAGTGCATCTTTGATGCAGTCATCTATTATCCCTAGAGGCCACAATTACCGTGAGCAAACATATTAATGATGAGGAAGGCATTATTTCTATGCTACTAATACTTTACTGGCTTTGCTATTCTACCCAAGCCTTGCTGAGGAAGAATTATGAGGCGTAAAATAAAATGAAATATGTGGATTAGGGCATACAATATTTATTTTAGATTTTCTACCATTTACAATCATGTTTTTTATTAAAATGAAAACAATAAGGTAAGGCCATTCCATTTTGACAAAATACCCACACCCAAGTTCCATTGCTTTAGGTCCGCTATCCCAATCATGATTTTCCTACCCCTAGAGGGAAAGGCCTTTCCTTTTTTGACCAGTTGTGGGCGAGAACGGATTCGAACCCCTAATACCATTGCTTGTAGCCATATGCTCTAATCCTATGAGCTATAGGCCCCACCCCATCTCTATTGGATTTATTCCCTATAGTACCCTAAAAATATGGATCCTTTCCTCTCCCTAGCCATTTTGACTTAAGAAGATACGAAAGTGCCTCTCTCTATATGAATGGTGTGTTCCATGGTGTGAAGTGGGAGAGAAGGGATCTCATAATTGGGGTTTCGGATAAGATGACCTTTCATTTTTCATTCTTATTACTTTTTCAATATGCAAAAGCAATAAGAATGAGAGGTGTTAAGCTTTTTATCATCCTGGTGCTGAGCTATTTTTTCGCAGGACCTCCCTTACAATGTTGTCATTGCAATAAACTTTAACCACCAAGTTTGGGATGGATTGGCATGGTTCCTCCACATTTAGGATTCTAAAATATCGAATCATGAATGAAAAAAGTGTATTGGCTATTGATAGTGAGGCTCTAATTCTGGACTTGAGGGGACATTAAAGGCCTCTACCCTTTCATCCTTTAAATAGATAGAGAGGGAAGGTAGAGCTTTTGGTTTTTTCATGTTGTCAAAAAGTTTGAACATTGAAAATAGATGGTGAGTGCCTAATTAAATTGATAAGATCATGTAGGAACAAGGTTTAAGTCCATTGAATTGAGTGGGTCATGTAGGAACAAAGTTCAAGTTTACCGATTGTTCAAGCTTTTATTGGGAGTATGGCATGGGTTACTTTATCGTCATAGCACCTTGTACTCAAACATTGGCTTAAGGCATTTTCTTTACCCCTTCTTACCCTTAAAAAACAAGGGCACCTTTCGTCCTTGAATCGATAACCATCTTTTAGCTAACCTAGCCTCCTCTATCCCATGGGAGCAACAATGGGTAGTATAGGAATATTCACTTATTATCCATTGACTACGCCTTTTGGCTTGATCTTAGGCCATGACTCACCTTATATGGACAAACCTTATAGAGGAATCCATAGGTTCTTGGGGCATTAGATTCACACCAAAGTTTACATTACTCAAGCTAACATTCTCGCTTCTACTTTGTCCACCATTACTAGCATGAGTCTTCCCTTTAAGGCAGAACACTTCCCTATCGATGCATTTTTACATCCCGTAGCTTCAGCAGGTTATTTAAAACTATTGATCTTTGGTGTAAGAGCACTCGATCGTTGAGTTATTATGCACTCTTTCAACGGTGGCTGCTTCTAGGCAAACTTCTTGGCTATCTCTGCACCCCTACCTCCTTTATCACTGAGCGGTCGCTTATGGGGCTTAATTAGTGATAAGAGTTGTTTCCCTAATGAAGCTTATACCCCATTGTCTCACTGACTGATCTTGACCTCTATTATTTTGAGGGCATATCTAGTATTTAGTGTTTGCCTTGATTTGGTACCACTCTCGCAGCCTCCACCGAAATAATGCTTTACCCCCAGATGTCTAGTCTACTACTGCGACTCAATGTATTTTAGGGAGAACTAGCTAGCTCTGGGTTTGAATGGCATTTCACCTTTAACCACAACTTATCCATTGATTCTTCAACATTAGTTAATTTGGACCTCTAGTTAGTTTCACCTAAGCATCATCCAATTCATAGAAAGATCACCTAGGTTTAGGTCCATAAGTAATGGCAATTGCCCTATGAATACTCACTTTAACTATGGCTCTAGGGGGTTCCTTAACCAAGCCACTGCCTTTGAGTCAACAAATCATTCTTCAACAAGCACACGGTCAAAGCCCCAATCTCCTCCCACTGCTTGGGAACATATAGTATCATGTTTTATTTCACTCTCTGATGGGGGTTTTTATCACCCTTCCCTCATGATACTACCTCACTATTGGTCACCCAAGAGTATTTAGCCTTGCAAGGTGGTCCATGCTAATTGACACGGGATTCCATGTGCCCCATGCTACTCAAGTCATAGCGTATGCTAATGATGCTTTTGGCAATTGAACTCTTGTTATCTTGGGTGTAGCACTCAACCGCTTTGCCTAGGCTACTTCCATTTCATTTACTACTACTACAGGAATTGTTTTTGCTTTCTTTTCCTCTGGCTACTAAGATGTTTCAGTTTACCAGGTTGTCTCTTACCTGTCCATGGATTCAAGAGCAATTTGAAAGGTTAACCAATTCGAGAATCTCCTGATCTACGCTTATTTTCAACTCTATAAAGCATTTTATCACTTACTATGCCCTTCTCATCTTTGGGTTCCTAGGTACCCACCATAAGCCCTAAAGTGCTGCTAAATGGAAGGATCTTATCAACATCCATGAATAATAAATCATAGTCTAGATCGAGCAGGCAAATCGAAAAAATTGGGTGCTATCATATAGCTTTGTATTAGTTAAGTTCACAAATTAGAGATAAGCGGACTCGAACCACTGACATCTTCCATAAGGTAAACCACCGCCTCATGGGCCCCCAATTGATTCTACCATAGAGGCGAACAATAAATAATAATTCCCCTCAAAACACTGCTTACAACTTTCATCGTACTATGCACTCCAAAGAACAACTCTTCTAAAAATCTCAAAAGCTATTAAATTGGAATCCTATTTAAACTAAGGATTCCTATGGTTTAAAGGATCCAACTATAGAAGGATTGGAAACAGAGAGCTTTTCCCCCTTTCTACCTGACTCTTTGGTCTGAAGAATGCTGATATTAAGAATGAGTGATTACCCTTCTCTGACCCTTATTGTCTAACCTGAGCGCAAATAGCTAATATGTTTCACTTATTGAACAGAATTCTATGGTTGGTCTATGACCTCTGGATATCAAAGGCATTCTTGGGGTAATCTTGTAGTTCTTACAGGGTGGAATAGGATTTATGGCTACACAAACTATTAAGGGTTAGATCTGGTCTAAGACGAACTACTGTTGGGAATTTGTTGAAACCATTAAATATGAAATATGGTAAAGTAGCTCCTAGTTTAGGAACTACTTCTTTGATAGGTGTTGCAATGGCTCTATTTGCGATATTGCTATTTATTATTTTAGAGATTTACAATTCATCCATTTTGCTTGACAAAATTTCTATGAATTAGATTCATAAGAACTGACTAACTAGTTTTTCAATACAAAGTGAAGCATTTAGGTCTTAGATTTTTAGCCCATTCAAGTTTAGTAGTTTGACCGTGGAGTTTTATTTCTTCTATAATTCTGGAATATGAAAGTGTGACTTGTTAGAATTGATCCTATTGATAGTAGAGAGAATGATTATGTCATCTTGATAGAGATGATGTTACCCCATCATATATTTATTCTAGTATTTAGAGCACAAAATATAGAAAATAGAATCTAAAGTGCTATAACTATGATTCATACTTAATATTTAGACCCCGTGACCAGACTTGAAATTTTTTTTCAAAAAGTTAGAAGTTATAATAATTTGAAAGATTTTGATTCTTGAAAAACTAATACCTACCCATATTTTTATCAAAGGACAAACATTTCTTTGGATTTCTTTCATTATATCTATTCATTAAATAAGTGATGATCCAACAATTCTTAGGGAATTTTTGGACTTAAATTGAAAGTTGAATCATTGTGGCTTTGGTATGAATCTGAGGTTTTTTTTAATTGATTCTATAGGGTGTTAACAAGATAATTCCTATCAATAGTAAAGATGACACAGTAAAGCCACATTACACACACACAAAAATGACACAAATCGAAAAAAAGAAAAAAAGTTAAGTAAATAGAATATTCAAGAGGCCAGTATTAATCAAGATAAAGATGATTGAGCCAAATTGAAATTTTGGCATTATAACCACAAAGAAGAGCTTTCAATTTGTATTTTCTGTTTCTTCAAAGAAGATTGGAATCGTAGGGATAAGTTAAGAAGTTGTAAACTTTTTATTACACATATTTGTTAAAACCAGTATTGGGGTTTTTTTTGTTTAACTTGTACGAGATGAAATTCTCATATATGATTCTCAAAGGAGGAGTCACCTTGGTTTAACTTTTTTAATAAAGTCAATGATTAGTTCACAAAACATCTTGAGATTCAGGTGATCATAGATGACATAACTAGTAAATACATTCCTCCTCATGTCAACATGTTTTATTGCTTAGGAGGAATCTCACATACTTGTTTTTTAGTCTAAGTAGCAATGGGGTTTGCTATGACTTTTACTATCATCCAACTATTATTAAGGCTTTTGCTTCTGTTCAATACATAATGACTAAATCTAACTTTAGTTGGTTAATCCAATCAGTTCATTAATGGTTGGCAAGTATGATGGTCCTAATGATTATCCTGCATGTGTTTCGTGTGTATCTCACTGGTGGTTTTAAAAAACCTCTTGAGTTACCTTAAGTTATAGGTGTATTTTTGGTTGTATTGATCACATCCTTTAGTGTAACTAGTTATTCCTTACCTTGGGACCAAATTGGTTATCAGGCAGTCAAAATTGTAATTGGCATACTTGAAGCTATTCTTGTAGTAGGATAATCTTTGGCAGAGTTATTATGTGGAAGTGCTAGTGTGGAATAATCTACCTTGACTCATTTTTATAATTTACACACTTTTATATTACCTCTCCTAACTATCTTATTTATGTTACTGCACTTTCCAGTGATACATAAGCAAGGCATTTCTATTCCTTTATAGAGAATATGGACCATAGATATTTGGAATCAATCATTTATCATTTTAGGGAGGAGAAGAATAGTATGTCATTGCTACAAATATGGATTATTTAAAGGAATAAGACATGTATTTGGATATTTCTCATCAACTTCACAAGATTGGATTATTTATTTGATAGTCACAAATAGTTGAAGGGAACTCTTCAAAGAAAAAACATATTATGGGAGTGTGTGACTTGAACTATTGATTGGGCCATGTAGATATAAGACTTTTTCTTATCTACCATATTTGAATTCACAATTAAATCTGACTTTGTTCTAACCATCACGTATGCTCCCTATCTTTTTTTTAATTTTCCCAAATTACTACATTTATTCAACTATCCACAATGATGAAAATCTCTTTCTTTCCTATCTCTATCTTGATGAGCTGAAGCCAAGGCTTTTATTTTTAGTTGAGTAATAGTTTGAGTAAGTCTTGAATGAGCCCCTCAAAAGCTTGATGTAAATAAACAATTTTTTATCCAATGTTTCCAAGTTATATATCCTTGTTTAATTTTGATCATTGAATAAATGAGACTTTGATGAATAATTAATTCATTGATGAATAACTATTTGATTTCTTTTCTTTCAGTTATTCTTTTCCCTTTACTAGTTTATTAGTAATAAAACATATTCTTCTAATCTATAAAATAAAAAATTCCAATGGGTTTTGCTATTATAATCTTCCCAACCATGATTCTTCCTTTTTCTTTCTAAGCATTTAACCTCGAAATAAGAAATTGTGTTGATATTAGGTATTAAAAAACATATTCAATTAAATAAAAATGGATAAAGAAATAGTGGATCCCATCATTTCTAAGGTTACTTCTCAAATGGTGAGGTCCTCTCTATACACCAAAGTCCCTTCTCTCATTTAATCAATGCTATTGTTAACTTACAGTTCACACTCTTTGGCTCTACCCATGAAATAGCTAGGACTAGGACTTGCACAATGAAATCTAACTATATAGTAACAATACTTAAGTATGAAGATTAGCTGGGTAGCTGACCTTGTTAGTCCTTCTTACAAGAATAAGGGCATAATCTTTCCACTTTTTACTTTACAAATAGGATTTCCCTGGCTTAATGGATAAGCATTGGCTACCAATAGGGAAGTCTTTCTCATTTGAAATGGCAAAATGAGGTGATTGGATTTGTGCCAACGGAAACCATAAATTTGATAAACAATAAAATGATATATATTATTAATTGATTTTTTTTTTAAGATAGTCAATGGAGTTCTTCCATTCTATCCTAACTAATCGTTGATACTGGAATAATTTGTTTCCTCTCTTTTGTCTTAGTCCATTATCAAAACAAGTCATACATACACCCTAGTACATGTTCCTCATCATTATGGGCATCCCTAAAAGGTGAGGGATTTCATGACATTTCATATTAGTTGTCTTGTATTTCTAATAAGTTGTTTTATAGTTGCCATGTTGAATCGTAAACACAATGACCTGGTTTAGATCAATCCTAACTTGATGTGTATGAATTACTTATATTCTATATTAATAAATTAACTAATATATATATTATATTAAATTTGGTACGAAGATAAAATCTCAAATTGTATATTTGCATGGAATCCCTACTAACTTTTTATTCAACCGCTACAAGATCAACAATTCCATGAGTTTGGGCTTCTGCTACTAACATAAAAACATCCCTTTTCATGTCTTTGGATACAAGCCATAAAGGTTTTCCGATTCTTTGTACATAAACACTTGTGATAGTTTTGCGTAGTTTCAGTAGTTCATTTGCTTCTAGGATAAATTCTCCCAATTATGCCTTATAAAAAGAACTTGCGGGTTAATGGGTCATTACCCTGACCATATAACATAATAAATGGTTCCTCTATCTCACACGATAAGGCAAGAGATAACGAATAATAAAAGACAAAGATAGAATTGAACAACCTACAAACATCTTTTTGCGTATTGTATACAACTCTACTATAGAATTGGTTTTTACCTCCCATCAAAGAAATAGAAAATAGAGAGGGTCTATCTGGCCTAGATCGGTAAATGATCCAATAACCAAGCTTCCTTTTGTTGTTTTGGAGTAGTTAAAAAATACTATAAAGGTTTTATTGCTTTATTATTTTGTCTGTTATTTAGCAATCCCAAAGTTTCTTTATATTAAATATATATGTAAGTTATATAAGTAAAAAAGATCTTGTCTTTTTATTTTCATATTCATTCATAACATAAATACTACTAAAAGCTTTTAGGTGTGAAAACAAAAAAGTTTGTGATGCTGAAGTAGGCTACAGATAAATCAGGTAAAATTGAAAATATGCATTTTCTCATACTACTTTCTCAATACATAATCTAATGGCTTTGAAAAAATTTTGCATATCAAACTTGAAGTACCATGCTATTATTACTTAATATTCATATGGCAAAGGCAATCATCTTTGTTTTGTTAATTAAATAAAAGACTCATTGGTGCCAAGCATGAGGGGATGCTAGATGTATAGTAATTTCTCCTCCAACAAGAATAAAAGATCCCATTGAAGCAATTAATCCCATGCATACTATTAGTGCATTTGGTTGCATAAATTGCAAAGTATCAAAAATAGCTATTTCAAGTATTACCCATCTGCCCAGAGAATTTATAAACAAATACAAATCTTTCTCAATACTGAGATATACCATAAGGCCAACAAGTTAATTTGATACCTCACTATCAATCCCTTGGCCTAAAAAAAGTAGTCTTTCTCGCCAAAGTCGATGGATTAGGATAAAATTTTATCCTTTAGAAGTCGTACATGCACCTTTTAATGCATGTAGTCCACCAAAAATTGCAAAAAAGAATCAATATGTAGATTTCAACTATCTTTCTTTTTTCATAGTAGACTTTTTTGAACTTCTTATGAAGGGTCTTTTTCTTACATTTTTTAAGAAAGACGATTTTTGACCCATTTATCTATATTAAATTATAAAAAAATAATGTACTAAACACTTATTGAACTAACTTCTCATTGATGTATTGTTTTCATCGAGATTGAATCCAAATCACAATGTATTTTCTTGTTTTTAAATTGGATTATTCAATTCATTTAGGTTTCTATTCAACTCCGAGTAAAGATTTTCCTGATTTACTTTGCACATATAGCACAAATCCTCCAATACCACATCTTTCTGCTACAACTTTTTTTTTTTCTTCTTCAATTTATTTCATATTTTCTAGCAAATACAAATATCTTATAGAAGTAGTAATCGAAGATATATTACCAATTGGGTTTTTTTTAAACAGAGCCTAGATGCTTCATTTTATTGGTCCAACCAAGCCAACAATAAATTATTGTAAATTGATAATATTAAACTGGATACCTTCCCAAAGAAAGATCTAATTACACTTAATTGCACTTCTCGGTCTAAATTTTTGCCAATTCAATCTTTTTCTAAAGAGGATATCTCGATCAGGGAGAGAATGGGGAAATCCCATATGACCCAATATATATGACAAGTCGCACTATACGTTATCCTATGATGCATCTTCCTCTTCAGGACTTCAAAAGGGTACTTTTGGAACCCCAATAGGCATTAAATGAAAAATGAATTAAATTAAGTAGTATATCTCACTTTGATGCAAAAATGTAACAATGGGTTTATTGTCATAATAATGATTAGTCTTTATCATATTTTATTTATAAATTGAATAAATTCGTAAAAAAAATCCTAAATACAAAAGGAAGACCAAGTGACTAAAGCAAAATTCTTATGAATAGGTCCTTTGAGTGATGAACAAATATGTCTACATTCACTGATATAAAGATATAAACACTAATAAAATATGGTTAAACCCCCTCCTCCCCTCCACTGTTACATATTGTTACTTACCAGGAATAGAATAGATCTACTTCTTTTGTTCCTATGAATAGAATTCTTCCATTATTACTAAAAAACTAGAACAAATATTAATCCTTTCCTCGAGATAATCCACTAAAAAGATAGGGTCCATAGTATAGTATTTTACAGTGTAATAAAGTTACATAATGTCCATTTTTTATTGATATAAGAGGTATTTTCATGGTTTTGCCCTGGTATCATGTTCATACAATTATATTAAATGATCCTGACTATTAGCTTCTTGTCCATATAATACATGCCACACTAGTTGCTAGTTAGGCTGGTTTGATGGCTCTACATGAATTAGCTGTTTTTTATCCCTCTGACCCTATTCCTGACCAAATGTGGAGACAAGGCATGTTTATTATACCCTTCATGACTCATTTAGGAATAACCAATTCATGGGGATGTTGGAGTATCACAAGAGGGACTATATTGAATCCAAGTATTTGAAGTTACAAAGGTATGGCCAGGGCACATATTGTGTTTTCTGGATTGTGCTTTTTTACAACTATCTGGCATTGGGTATGTTAGGATCTAAAAATCTCTTGTGATAAACGTACAAGAAGACCTTCTTTGGATTTGCCAAAGATTTTAGGAATTCATTTATTTCTTTTAAGGGT
Organism: Delonix regia; assembly: GCA_037074485.1. Taxonomy (NCBI): domain Eukaryota; kingdom Viridiplantae; phylum Streptophyta; class Magnoliopsida; order Fabales; family Fabaceae; genus Delonix; species Delonix regia. Next base: position 28,446,178 of record CM073455.1, read on the forward strand.
CATTTGTTTTGGTTTAGACGCATTTCATTTAACAGGATTATATGGTCTTAGAATATAGGTGTCCGATCCTTATGGACTAATCAGAAGGGTACAATCCATAAATCCCCCATGAGGTGTGGAAGGTTTTGATCATTTTGTTCCAAGGGGAATAACCTCTCATCATATTGTAACAAGGACATTGGGCATATTAGTGCGCCTTTTCCATCTTAGTGTTCATTCACCCCCAACGTCTATACAGAGGGTTGGGTTTCTCTCACTTTTAGCATAGCAGGCCCTTAGCAAGAGGCCAACACGATGGGCTATTAGGTCTATGGTAGAGCATGCCCCTGATAATTGTGTTGTTATGCTTGGACTATGAGGGCTATCAACCACATGGATAGTTCAATGTGTTCTTTAGCACCTAACCTTGAGATGTGGATCATCTAAGGCACATTAGGATGGCTTACTTCTCCTGTTCGAATCGAGGTTTGAAACTAAACTTCTCCTCAAGAAGATAGATAGGGTGATTCAAGTGAGATCTAATGTAAATCTAACTTTCTATTCACTTATGGGATCTAGGTGGTCCAGGGGATACCACCACGACTCCTTGTTTCTCGAGAATTCAAACATCCTTTATCGGTATATGGACATCTTTCTCTTGAGCACAGGTTTAGGTTCAACCTTAATGGAAAAATAAAAATGGAGCATCTAACAATATATCTTCACAAACCAAGAATATGAGATCACCCCTTTCATTATCGAGTGACAGTGGGATTGTACCATTTGAGCCTTTCTTTCATGCTTTTCTCAGGGATCTGGAGAAAATTGCAATCAATAGGATTTTCTTAATCCTCCCTTCTTGAAAGGAAGAACATGAAATTCTTTTTCCTTTTTATAGGGACTAGGAGATTGGATCTAGCCATACGAAGAATAGAATGCTTGGTTGATAAATAACTCACTTCTTAGTCTTCAACCCCTTTAGTCACTACAAACGACCCCTATTTATCTTTCTCTTGACTCAAAATGGGAGTTGGATATTAAAGTGTCTAGGGTTGGGCCAGAAGGGTCTCTTAACGACTTCTTTTTTCTTCTTATTAGAGTTATTTCATAAAGACTTGTCATGGTAAAGAAGAAAGGGGAACAAGCACACTTGGATAGCACAGTACAATGGAGAGTTGTATGCTATGTTTGGGAAGGATGAATCACTCCCAAAAAGGAATCTATTGATTCTCTCTGTCGTAACTGACCTTTTGGCGAAATAAAATAAAAAGTGTTTAATTTGATTCCTAAAATGAAACTTGAAAATCAATTTATTTGGAGTCGCCACCAAAATTTTTAACGAAAAACTTTGGAAAACCAATTTAAATAAAAAAGAAAAAGGCAACATGGTCTGCGAAATTAGAGATGAGTTCGTGAGTCTATTTGAGTGTGGGGAAGGTGTTAGGCACCCCACAACACCCGTCCATGAGGACGGTTACCTTAAACTAGTCAATTGAAATAGAATATGGCCTTAAATTTATCTCAATTACCCTTTATTAATATGCATGTCCATTAAACAGAGAAGACAAAAACAACAATAGTGGAAACAAACAGATAGATATTTACAAAGGCAGACTTGACCTAGGATAAGAGCCTAGGGCCTACGTACCCTACGATAGGGATCAAAGTCCACGTAGTTCAACCCAAAAGGTGTGTCTATTGGTTGGTGATTTATGATTTTTGTGATGAGAATATGAGAGTTCAAATTAAATAGATTTTTGTAAACAAAACAGGATTGAAATTTGGATTTGTGTGTTTTAATATACAGCAACCTAAGTAATCTAGCTCTCTTGATCTCTTCATTTTTCAGTCTTTTAATTTTTGTTTGTTTTTGGAATTTTAATCTTTATTTTGAAATTTAAATGAAATGATTACGGAATGAGATTTTTGGGATTTTGGGAAGTTTATATTCTATTCTATTTCTTTTGGAATTTGAAATGTAATTATAATGAAAGGAATGTTTTTGAGTTTTTTAATTTATTTAATTTTTGGATTTTGGTTTTTTTTGTTTCACTTATTTTTTTTTATTTCTTTTTTTTTAAATCAGGATTGAAATTAGAACAAAATATAACAGAAAGCCATTTTTGAAATTTTTGAACGTAGCATTCTAATTCGTTAAATTTATAAAACCCTGACTTTATTTATTTTGTAAATAATTCAATTAAAATTTTCGTTTTTGCATTATTATTATCTTATCTATTTATCATCATTTTTATTATTTATCTTTCAAACAAGTATGTACTAAATTTCGAGGTCTAAAGAGATTAAAATCTCACACAACCCCAAGTATTTGAGGAGAACTATATTCTCACACGATAATTTCATAAATAATGGGAAATATTTAATTAGAATGAATATTTAATTATGATTTTTTTTTCTTTATTATTATTATTAGATAGAGGTATATTAATTTTAGGGAACTAAGGAAATTAAAACCTTACATATTCCCATGCAATCAAAGAGAACCTACTCCTCACACAATAGTTTCGAAAATAATGAAAAATATTTAATTAAAGTCAATATTTAATTATTATTATTTTTAAAACAAATGTGCTAATTTTTAAAAGATCTGAGGAGATTAAAATCTCACACGATCTCATGCAATCAAGGAGAACCGAATCCTCACACGATAATTTCATAAATAATGGAAAATATTTAATTAAGTCAATATTAAATTATTATTATTTTAAAATTAAATGTGCTAATTTTTAAAAGATCTAAGGAGATTAAAATCTCACATGATCTCATGCAATCAAGGAGAACAAAATTCTCACGCGATAATTTCATAAAACTTTACCCATGGGACCAAGATTAGTCTTATATTCAAACAAAATGAAATAATAATGATGATAATAATAAAAAATAATAATAATAATAACACAAAACAACACAATCATAACAAATATGACAAAAATGAGAACAAGACAACTTCTTACTGGTTCATTTTCCTTACCTTATGTATGTTTAACTATGCATGCACCCATATATTCATGCACATACATATATATGTATATATACCCAAAAAAAGAACCTATTCTCACTTCATTCTTTCTTTTTGCACCTTATATATATATATATACCTAAGCACACATACATATGAGCATATATATGTATATATACACACTAATGTGCACCAATGCATTCTTTCTTGTTCTTCTTTTTTCTTACCCATAAACATGCCGAGACACATACATATACACATTGATGCACTCCCCCTTTTGCTTTATCTCTTCTCTCTTATTCTCATACACCGAAACCCAAGATACAAAAACATGCATTGACAGATGCATATACATATATATACATTGCTGCCCCATCTCCATGTTTCCTTTTTCTTGTTCTTAAACACCGAAAAACATGCAGAAACTGACGCGACATATACACGTATATATATATATACGTTGCTGCCCCATCTCCATGCTTCCTTTTTCTTGTTCTTATACACCGAAAAACATGCAGAAACAGACATGACATACACACACACATATATATATATATATATATATACGTTGCTGCACCATCTCCATGCTTCCTTTTACTTGTTCTTATACACTGAAAAACATGCAGAAACTGACGTGACATATACACGTATATATATATATACGTTGCTGCCCCATCTCCATGCTTCCTTTTTCTTGTTCTTATACACCGAAAAACATGCAGAAACAGACATGACATACACATATATATATACATACGCTGCTGCCCTATCTCCATGCTTTCTTCTACTGGTTATCATACACCAAAACACACAAATACAGAAACAGAAGCTGACAGATACATATATACATATACGCTGATGCATTCTTACTCATTTTCTATCAAAAGCAATCTAACAGCAGACAAAGATAGATAACAGCCAACCTTCTACATGCATCCATGATAGATCAGACAACAAACTAAAGACAGAAAGACCAGAAATGGGAACAGCAAACCGAGGAAACCAGGTAGACACCTTTAGCTCACTTTCTCTCTGTTTGTCTCTGTTTACAGTGTCTGAAACAGGGGAAGATGTTCACAGCTTCAGCTTGTCACAATCTACTTCCAACATTAAGCTTCCAACTCGCCACGATTCTACACAGCTCTTTTCTCCAGTCACAATTCTGCACCTCTCTCCTCCAACCACAGTTCTGCACCTCTCTCCTCCAGCCACGATTTTACACCTCTCTCCTCTAGCCACGGTTCTCCTCCTCTTATGCTCCAGCCAAGGTCTCTTTCTCTTATCCTCTAGCCACGGTTCTCTTCCTCTTATGCTCCAGCCAAGGTCTCTTTCTCTTATCCTCCAGCCAAGGTTTTGCACCTCTCCCACAACGAGCTCTCTTCTCTTTTGCTTCAACCAAGGTCTCTCTCTCCTCTCCCCATGGTCAAGCAGTGCCCTTACCTTTTAAGCTTCCAGCCTCTCCTCTTTTTTTGCTTTCTCTAAAACCACCAGCTGCTCCACTCACTCTGTTGCAAATGCTCCTCCACTTTAAGCCTCCAGCCTCTCCTCCTTTCTGTTTTCTCTGAAACCACCAGCTGCTCCACTCACTCTGCAAATGCTCCTCCACTTTAAGCCTCCAGCCTCTCCTCCTTTCTGCTTTCTCTGAAACCACCAGCTGCTCGACAAAAGGACCTCTCTATCCAGCCCCTTTTTCGCTGTCCACCATGCTTTTTCATTCAGCTTTTTCCCTGCAGCTCTTTAACGTGAAACATACTACTACAGACAGCTTTATTACCTTTTATTTTTTAATTTTCCTAATTTTCTATTTTTTTTGTCATATACATTTTGTATTTTGTATTATTTTGTTTTTATTTATTATAATTATTTTTGATTAGTTAATTCTATATATATATATATATATATATTTTGTTTTGAGTTTATTTAATTATCCTTCATTATTTAATTCTAAATTGTCCCCTAATTGGAAATGTCATTTTGAAGTTTTGTCATTTTTTAATTTTCCTCTTTGCTTAATTATTAATTAATTGGTGTATCAATTAATTAAATGATTAGGCAATTAGGGATGGGGTGTTCACACTCTCCTAACTGGTTGGATCATAGGTGCAATGATTTACTTCATAGGTGAGGTCTTTGGTTCAAGTCCAGGGTGACCCAGCTACACCAAGGAAAAGAATAAAAGAAGCATTTGACACCTTCATGCATGCTCCACTAGGCTCAGGGGGATATAGCTCTGTTGGTAGAGTTCAGCTCTTGTAATTAGGTCATTATGATTACAAGTTAGATGTCTAATTGTCTAGGTAGTAATGATAGTATCTTGTACCTAAACCAATGGCTTACTTTTTCTAAGTAATGGGGAAGAGGAGCCACTGAAAGACTCTACTGAGATAAAGATGGACTGTCATGAACATATAAGAGGTAGGATGGGTAGTTGGTCAAATCTAGTATGGATTGTACATGGACAATAGTTGAAGTTGGTGGCTCCCCTAGGGTTTCCACATCTAGATCCTTATGAAAGAGGATCTAGTTAGCTGAGTGAACAGCTTTATTCACTATCTACCTTCAACCCTTTGCACTATCTTGTAGATATCTTTTTTTTCAGCTATGGGTGTTCTATTTTTAGCTATTTTAGACATATGGATTGATGCTTCCCTATGTTATGGCCATGGCATTTCGTAAAGTTTGTTTATGGGTGGTAATTGGGTTATAATTGATAAACTGATAGGCAATATATAATATAAATACATATATATATATATATATATATAATAAAGTGAATATTTTGCTAATTGGCTTTCTTCTTTATATTAATTCGACATGTTATGGCCATGAGAAATTCTAGCATGTTTTATTTTAACCATGTTGTATGCTCCATAAATTGGGATCAATAAATATTAAGTAATTTAGTCTTTTCTTGGGTTGAAGTACGACCCCGTTTGCACTTTTCTTCATCAAGCATATTAATGAGTCAATTAGGAGCTATTTTGGTGTCGTTGTATTCACAATTAATCTCTCTTCTTCATCGGTTGACATTTTGGTGGTACATTTAAGTGGGACTTTCTCGTTGGAATAGAAACATTCTCAATTTTATTAGTTCCCTAAAGTTAGATTTTCAACTCACTAACTTCATTAGATATTTAAGTGGGATGACTTATGTCGTAACCAACCTTTAGGCGGAATGGAATCAAAATAGGTTTAAAACCGATTCCCAAAAACAGAATTTTAAAAATCGATTTATTTGGAGTCGCCACCAAAATTTTTAATGGAAAACTTTGGAAAACCAATTTAAATGAAAAAGAAAGGGCAAGATGGTCTACGAGGTCAGAATGGGTTCGGGAGTCTATTTGAGTGTGGGGAAGGTGTTAGGCACCCCACAACACCCGCCCATAAGGGCGGTTACCTTAAACTAGTTAGTTGAAATAGAATATGGCCTTTAATTAATCTCAATTACCCTTTTATTGACACGGATGCACGTTAGACATAGGAGACAAAATAACAAGAATGAAGGCAAACAGATAAATATTTACAAAGGACGGACTTGACCTAGGATGAAAACCCAGGGCCTACTACCCCGGGAGAGGGATCAAAGTCCACGTAGTTCGTCCAAAAGGCATTTTTGTGATTGGTGGTTTTTTGATTTGTGATGAGGATAGGAGGATTTTAATTAAAACAGATCATTGTAAACAAAACGGGATAGAAATTTGGTTTGTATGTTTTAATTTACTACAATCTGATTAACCTCGTTCTCCTGAGCTCTTCACATTTTCTCTTTTAAAATTTTTTGTCGATTTTATTATTATTATTATTTTTTTGAGTTTTGAGAGTTTATATTTCGGGAATTAATGCATAATTTATAATGAAAGGAATATATTTTTTTATTTTATGGGTTTTTGAATTTATTGTTGATAAATATTGATTATTATTATTATTGATTATTGGTAGACAATTTAAGTTAAGTGCTATTATTTATTTGTTTATCTGTTTGTCTTTGAACAAATATATGCTAATTTTCGGGTTCTATAGAGATTAAAATCTCACATGAGCTTGGGAAGTCGAGGAGAGACAAGTATTCTCACACGATCCATTTTGCATAAATATTTAATCAAAGTTAACATTTAATTATTGTCCATTTATTCATTTTTGTATTATTATTTCAGAATTAATTATAGGGATTTAAGGAGATTAGAACCTCACATAATCCCACGCAATCGAGGAGAACGATATTCTCACATGATAATTTTGCAAACAGCATATTAAAGCAAGCATTTTGATTATGATTATTATTATGATTTAATCCAAATTAATATTTAATTATCATTCATTTATTTTCCACCATTCACCCATTAATACTTCATTAATATTACTGTTACTTTTCAATTATTCAATTCGTTGTAGGGATTTAAGGAGATTAATATCTCACATAATCCCTGGTAATCAAGGAGAACAAAATTCTCACACGATAATTTTATCCACCATGACAATATTAATTATCATTCAATTATTTTCACCATTCCTTCATTAATATTTCATTAATATTAATTGTCTTATTTCTTTTTTTACCATTTATTCATTAACATTATTATCACTTTTCAATTACTCAACTAGTTGTAAGGATTTAAAGAGATTAACATCTCACATAACCCCGGTAATCGAGGAGAACAAAATTCTCACACGATAATTTTATCCATCATGACAATATTCATTAATTATCATTCAATTTTTTTTCATCATTCTTTCATTAATATTTCATTAATATTCATTGTCTTCCAATTATTTGATCAATAGCAAGGATTTAAGGAGATGAAAAAAACTCACATAATCCCCGACAATCAAGAACAACAAAATTCTCACATGCTAATTTTATACGTAATAGCCATAATTAATCAAAACTAATGTCTAAACAATTATAATGAACAAAACTAAACAAATTTAAGCACATGAACAGTAGCTTCTCATATTAAAATGCATGAACAGTGTACATGCATGAAGTTGTCTTGAAGGAAATCGAGTGAACAGTAGCATGCAGCAGAAATCTCGGCCAAGATAAAACGTGCAGCCATACTTGGCGTTTTCAGCTCCTCCCTTGTGCTCCAATGAAGAAGGACCTTCTCCTCCTCACTCACCAATGGAAGATGGACCTCCAACAGCCCCTCAAAGTGGCTGGTCTCAGCTGGAAGTGCAGAAATAGACAGCTTCGTTGGATTTTCGTTGGACAGCTTCGTTAGAGTTTTCTGGTTGGCTCCAGCGCTGGAAACTCTGCAGAAAGTGTCTCTACTTCTCGGCTGGAAGATGGAGGCTGAAAGCTTCTCTTCTTCTCCACACTTCCTCTTCTTCCTTGTGCTCCCTAAGCTCTCCTCTGTTCACCTCTATTTTTTGAGCTCAAAACAGAGTTTTTTCTCCTCCATGGTTCAGCTTCTATCCCCCCCTTTGCTGCCACTTTGTTTTGGATTCAGACTTCCTTGTTTCTGCACATCATTTTGGCATCCAACTCTCCATTTTTTTGCTCCTTGGATGGCCTGAACTTCAGCTCCTTTTCACTCCACGATTTGGGACATTGCTCCACAGTTTTTTTCTGCACATTGGACAGCTTCGTTCAGCTCTCGGTTTCTGCAGTTCAGCTCTCTATTTCACTCATTTTCTAGTTCATTTTCTCTGCTGTTTTGTCCTCACGTGGCTGCCTTGCTTCCTTGCTTCGTTCAACTTGGTTTCTCCCTCACGTTGCTGACTCCATTCTCTTCTTTTGTTCAGCATTGTTTCCTCTCGGTTTGTTGCTGGTTTCGTTGCTCTTCCTTTCTTCTTCAACTCCTCTTCCCTTCTTGGTCACGTGGCTCTCCCTTTTCAGTGTGGTTCCTCTTTCTTTTTCCTTCCTCTCTTCTCTTCTCCAGCTCTTTTTCTTCTCAACCGAGGCCTCCTTTCTCTCGGTTTGCTTCCTCTTCTTTATACTCCAACGCCACCTCCCTTTTTCTGCCATGTTGCTCCCTTTTTCCCTTGCTTTTTCTGCAACTTCCAGTCACCACTTTGCTGCACACGGTCCCCTTCTTTTCCTGCCATCTCCAGCCACGCCACACTCTTCTTTCACTACTCCAGCCACCCCACTTTCTGCCTCCTCTGCAGAACCACTCCCACTTGCTTTTTTGTCCCCCTTGTCCTCTTGTGCATGTGTGTGCATGGGTGCATGCATGTGGTGAGTGTGTGTGTCCGTGGGTGAGAGTGTGTGAGAGTGTGAGTGTGAGTGTGTGAGGAGGTGTGTCCGTGAGTGAGAGTGTGAGTGTGTGAGAGTGATGTGTGTCATGTGTGTGAGAGCAAATGAGCATATGGGAGCAAATGAGCATGTGGGAGTGTGAGTGTGAGTGTGTGAGAGTGATGTGTCCGTGAGTGGGAGTGTGAGTGTGTGAGAGTGATGTGTGTCATATGTGTGAGGGCAAGTGAGCATGTGGGAGCAAGTGGGCATGTGAGAGTGTGTGAATGTGAGCAAGTGAGAGTGTTTTGCAACTCCATTTCAAGTATGTGGCCTTGTTCATTTTATTTCCTTGCAACAAGATTGCCATGTCTCTTCTTCAAACCTATATCTTGAATTTTCCTTTTTATTATTTTTGGTTCTTATGTTTGGTTTTTTCCATAATACTTCTATTTTGTTTGCCTTTTGCAATTTTGTTTTGATTAATTGTTATTATTATTTTATTATTTTATATTTTTTTGAATTCTTTAATTCTATTTATTATTATTATTGTGATTATTATTATTGTTAATTTGGGTGTGGTATTCACAACTTATGTCAAAAATGTAACTAATTAAGAATGAATAAAATGGCTAATGGAAGGAGTTAGTTGATGAGTTGGTATAACTTGTGAATGGTTCAAGTGTTAGTACTGAATGAGATATGTACATCTCAAGTAAGTCACTATAATTTGTTGAGAGTTTGAAGGGCAAAATAAAAAAAAATTAATGTATTTTGTCCTTGAAGCAAACTAAATTTATAAAGGGCCTAAGAATCATTAAGAAGTTTAACCACAAAGTACTACTTGGTAAGTTGATGATTTTACTTGTAGGCTATATTAAATTTAGTTCAAAAGGAAAGCTTAGTGATCCTATTCTTGTGCTAAGACATGAAGGTTGCCCATAATTTGGGCAAGTATATGAATTGGAAGTTTATAAGAGCATTAGCATTTGATTTCTTACATAATAGTATGGTAATAAGTTAGCCAATTCCTATCAATTGTTCAAGCTAAACCAATTGTGAAACAAAGAGAATGGGCTTATGGGGTAAACTGAGCTCCTTGTGCCATTACAACATTGAGCGATAAACCTTAGATTGTGAATAATTGTAGGAAACTGTAGACACATGTTACGTGCCCTCGCCTTTTTGATTACCCTCATAGGTTATGTGCCCATGCCAGATTTTTGTTCCATATACAATAGTCCTTTCCCTAATTTAGATTTCATTAACAAGTGATTCTCTATCTTTTAATGCAAGTGCATGGTTTTATTTCAAAATTTTACAGTGCATTATTGATTGCTTGTATATACATGAATTGGTTTTCAGTATGTCTACCTCACATTATATTTATTTATGGTCATGTAAATTTTGTTCTATTTATTTAATTTAATTTTTAAAATTGTTTATTTCATTGAGTTGTTATTTACTTAGTGAAATTTTAGGATCTCATATAGTGTAACAGGTATGGAATTGGTACCAAAGATGAGAGATTTGAGAAGCTTAATAGGAAAAGGAAGTGATTGTGATGTGTAATTTGTCTGAGTGTGTTATTGAGAAATGTTGTATATTGTAAGATGTTTAAGTAATCCAACAGGTAGCTCCCCAATTACCACTGGTAGGTCCCCCACTATGTATTAGTTCTATTAAGTTTAAATTTGAGAGTGGAGCTTTCTTGCTTATATTGTTTAGGCTTATAAGTATTTGCTAAAATTTTGGTCAATCCAATTATAAGGGAAACTTTGTCAAAATTTCTGCAAAACCTGGTATGATTTATATATATGTATATTTAGTAAATTGACTAAATGGATTATTCGACCAACTTTATTTTAGGTGGTCTATGTAAGTTCTTAAGAATGGTTAGACCAGTGGGAATGAAATTTTCTCATATTTCACGCCGATCACGTCCTAAGATTTGAGGCATGACAACTTACATATTAAATATCGCAATGTAAGTATATAGAAAAAATAGTTTCAATGACACAATGAAATAAAATGGTAACTAATGGCAATTTAAAGGAAAGAAAAGTAACAATAATATAAACAATTTAAAAAGAAAAATAAAATAATGCAGTGACCAAAGAAGATTAATGTAATAACTAAGAAAAAAGCACACACACACACACATATATATATATACATATATTATGTAACATCCTAAAAATGTATGTAGTTAGAGATATATGATATTTATAGGGGTAAAAATAATAGTAGAGCCTCCTAGTTAAACCTAAGATTATTTTAAAAATAACATTAAAGAAATAAAATAGAATTTTAAGGACTAAAATGAAATAAGAAAATAATATTTGGCTAGAAATTATAATTTAATATGGACTAAAGTAAAAATAAAAAATATTTTTCAAATAAAATTATAGTTTTAACTTTTAATAAAATTGTTGGTAGAATGCGACCAAGGCATAAGGACTAGACTGAAAGGAGAAAATAATGTTTAGATAGAAATTATAATTTAATAGGGACTAAAATGAAAAAAAATAATGTCTAATGAGAAACCGTGGTTAGGCCATGTCTTAGCCACAGTTTGTTTAAATCGGGGTAAAAACCAGTCCTAACCATGGTCTTTTAGAAGTTGGTTGTTGTTAACCGTGGTTAGGACACGTCTTAACCACAGTTTTGATGAAATCGTTGTTAGGACTGGCTTTTACCATAGTTTTGAACAAACTGTGGTTATGATGCATAGTAAGTATTTTTCATTCTGTGGCAATTTAAAGTGCAGCCAACAGTATTTTTTTTTTAATTGCATATTACTATTAACTTAGTTTTTTTTTTCACACAAACTTATAATAATCTAAATAACGACAAAATTTAGCCAACCACAATTCAATGGCATAATATAAGGAGTGCCCATTACATACACATGGTTTCATTACATAGACATAGTTCCATTACAAAGTTCCCTAAGGACACTAACATAAGTATAGCACATCTAAATGTACATATAATTATCTAAATACACTAACATAAACACAATTCATCTAAGCTATCTATCAAAGGTACTAGAATGCAACGAATTAGTAGCATTATGTGAAAGTACGTGTTCACTGTTGTGATCACTTGGTACCTGAGAATGAAATGATAAATTTTAATGTAATGACTTGAAGTTTGTTATAAATGAAAATATAATTTAATGTAATGACTTGATAATTACTTTTGCAGTCTATAAGGGAGCAAGCTTAGGTAGTACTTGACCATGAAAACCTTGTAAAAAGAAAGCCATTTATACTTCCAATTGTTATGTTCGAGCATCTATTTCCACCATTTAGGCATTTATTTCTACAAATCTTACATCTCTTTTTGCCATTTGCTGCCTAAGCATTGTCACCTCATTTTACAACTCATGATAAGAAGGACCAGAGGGTGAACTCCCAAATGTACTTCCACTATGTCCAAATACCTAAGTTGGGGAAACACCCAAGCCATATCCATACACTCGACCATGGTGCTCTCAGTTTCCCATCTTTTTTAATACAAGTCACATTGTACAGTCTTCCACTTGCCTCCAATGGATTGCAAAACATACCTTTTTGTGAACATCATCATTAAGTACAAACTTCGTCAATAGGATTGTAAAACATAAATGTTAATGCACTGTACTATATATTATTGCAATAATAAAGAATGTGGCATTACCTGTGTGGTATTTTTGTACATGTGATTCTTATACAACGATGACCCATAAAACACTACTTTTGACTATGGGGAAGATGAATAAGGGTTGAGTCAAAATTATAGTTGGGACATGTCAAGCTAGTGTGAAATTCTACCTAGATAAAGTTCCAAGACATGGAAAATTGCTAATAGTCCCCTTTTGCACCGCATGCATATTAAACACCTCATTGTACTCAGATTGCCAAAAGCAAAAACCATATGTGGCCAAACCTAAGTATACGTTATGTGGATCTATGGCAAATTAAGGATTCATTAGGTCAAATCACTTCCATGTCTCGCAATCCTTCAGATGTCTCAAGAATCCATCATTATTCTTATCCAATGTATGTCATCTCATGTGCTTAACAATTTTAGAAGAGATAAACAACCTTTGCAACCGTGGCTTCAATGGAAAGTCTAAGTACTTTTATCGATTGCTTGGTTCACTTTTTTCCCTTACCTTTTAGTTTCCATCTACAGGTATTGCACTTCTTGCACACTTATCTATTTTCATCCTTCCCCCAATATAGCATGTAATCAATTGGACAAGTATGAATTTTTTCATAGTTGAGCCCTAATTTGTTTATAATTTTCTTCGCCTCATAAAAAGATAGTGGACTCTTGGCATGTTCAAATGCATCAGCTAATAATTCAAGAAATATTGGCATAGCCTTGTTACTTATTCCACACATACACTTGATGTGATACAATTTCACCAAAAGGGACAACTTAGAGTACATCTCACACCCTTTGTATAAATTTGTAATCCATCCTTAAACAAATCTTGAAATTCTTGCACAACTATGTAATGTTTAGTTTAATGTTGAAGTTGGACCACCAACATCATTCACAATTGCATTATAATTATGAATCCCAAATGTATCACAAACCATGTTGTGTATAAGGTCATCCCTGCAAATTGACTCATCTCTAACTTGTGGCCTTACTTGAAGTTCTACCTCATGAAGTTCTTCATTAGTTGTTTCCCCAGGCCTAACCCAAAAGGTGTATCCTTGTGGGAAAGGCTTTATAATTAAGTGGTCTTGCACAATTTCTCTGACTTGCCATTTCTTAAATCTACATTTAGGACATGAGCATATTATCTTATCCCCAATACTCTTATTTGCAAATGCAAAGTCTAAGAATCTATTTAATCCCTCTAAATATTCAGGAGTATTTCAAGGCCAAAGAATCCAAGACTGATTTATTTCCTAAAGACTAACAAAAAAAAAAACATAGGAAATAATATCAATTTCCCAACAATCAACAAAGGTGTAAGAATATTCATTTTGAATGTCATACATATCATCATGTTTCTCAATAACAAAGCACAATCATTATATATATATATATATATATATATACAAACTAAATCAATTCAACACATATATCAAATGGTTAATTTAATCTAAGTATTTAACTCATTAAGTGGACCACAGTCACATAAGTCAGCCTTGGTTTAACCACAGTTTGTGGGAAACTTTGTTTAAACTGACAATTTTAACCACGGTTTGTATAAACGGTGGTTAAACCAATATGTTTAACCATAGTTATACAAATAGTGGTTAAGCCAAAGTTTAACCACGGTTTTATAAACCATGGTTAAACTTCCGTGATTAGATGTAATTTTTCCTATAGTGATATATATATATATATATCTCTCTCTCTCTTTTTTTTTGGGTTATTACACACAGCCCACATCTTATTTAATTCTTGTTCACATAGCATAAGATGGGCTTGGTCTTCCTTTTGATTTCGTCATTCATCAAACTAGGTTAATGAACAATTTTTAGGCCCACATATATCAATTCAAAGTTCACTTCTAGTACAGGTATAGTCGAGATTAGAGAATATTCGGTTAGACAACAAACTCATCGTGATATATATTGACATTTAGACATTCTTTAATATATCTGTATTATATGTGTTAGGTTTTTTTATAGTATATTTGTTTTGTTTCTCCTGCGTTTTGATAAGCTTCGTCTTCTTCTTTTATTTAATTATTTATACTTTGTATAATTATTCTACCATAACAAATACCTAAAATATATATACCAAACGTTACTCAATCGTTGTCATTTACTACTGTCTTTGTGGTCCAGGATCTAGTGATTGATATTTAGTTCATTATGAATTTCGAGAAGATCAGATTGTAGGACACAAGACATACAGAGATTGGCACCTTTCGTTTCGTTGTTCTTGCATTAAGTAATTAATTTTTTTCTTCTCTTTCTCTTTTTTCAAATCTTATTTTTTATCATGGAGTAATTATGAATTCATTATACCACTACAGATACCGGAACAAAAAAGATCTACAAGATCATATCCGCGTATACGTTTTGCCTGTATGCACGGGATGAGTGATTTTAAATAAGAGATATATATGTAATATATACAATCAATATTGATATTTTCATGTGATATAATTTAGGAAGAAAATAAATTAAGGTTGTACAGGAAGATTTTGTGTTTTAATCTATAAACATAAACAATTGTCCAATTACATTAGAAGACTTTTAAAACCCAAACTATCTATCAAATTAGTAATAGTACAAGTTGTCCCCATTCATATATCAAATCAATAGGAAAAATAAAGTAAATATTGCATTAAACTTGCGTGAGAGGCTTCAAGCTTTAAAAATTGTTTACGAAGAAATCTAACACAAATAAATTCAAAAATAGAATTAAAAATTTTAGTCACTCAAAGTAGACACTGGAGGACTAAATTTTTAATTTTCTTAATAAATTTGAAACCGGATTCTCTATAGTTTCTCAAAGTAACTGTAGCCGTCCGATTGTCTAATTAATTTAATGTGGAGTGTTAGATTAAAATTTAAAATTGTATGTGGTCAAAATTAAATTTTTTGGATAGTCACTTAGTTTAATTATAGACCGATAGATTTATACAATTCCTCTAATATTTACCCATGGATTTGCACGTTAGGAAATGCAGAAAATCTATTTTCGTAAACTTAAGTTTGCATTTCAACTGGAGTTTACACCCACTTGGAATATTTAACCACATGAAGCAAATACATAGCTAGACAAGCCGATTTCATATTGGCCAAACAAAAGAAACAAAAAGAAGACGCGCAGATTTTCCCACACTTCATCATCCCAACATGTTTGAAACTAGAAAAACTAAAGCTGGTTAAGGCGAATGGGAAGGTCCTGTGCTGAGAAAGGCACCAAAGCACCAGAAACTGGTTCATGTGGAAACACAAGCTGCCATTTGAAGTTGCTCACAAGACTGTGAATGAAGGCCACAACTGCTAAGCGTACGTAATCCATTCCTGGGCATGTTCTTTGTCCTGCACCAAAGGGTATAAACGTATATGGACTAGGACCATTTCCTTCAATAAACCTTGAGGGATCGCACTTTTCAGGCTCCCGAAAGTACTTGGGATCCATGTTTGTCGCTGTAATCGTCCAAAAGTTCTGCCAAAATTCACATAATACTGTTGGACAAGGAGTTAACGAACAGGAGCTAGCAAGCTATAATTAAAAGGCATACCTAATTAAGAGGATATCATATTTATCTTTATTAATTTAACTTTGATTGTTTTAGAGAGCATTAAAAAGTTTTATATATATATATATATATACACAACTCTTGACCATTATATATATATATATATATATATATATATATATATAATATACTATACATATTTAGATTTAAGTTACTAAATAAAAAGTACAAAATAATTACAAGTTTTGGTTTAATTAAAGCACGAGTTACGTTAAGCATACTAAGTTTGGGTTGGCTTGGCTTGGCTTTATTTATCTCTATTACAATTTATTTGCAGCCATATTAACTCCTCACATATTCTTTTCAATCTTGGATGGACTTGGTGGTCTTCCTCGGGTATTATCCTATAGATGCAAGCTATATGGGTGATCAATTTCTCGCTGATGGTTTAGCTAGCATATTATAGAGAAAGATTTATGTGATGCTATCTCTATTGAGGCTATTGCGCTCTTGAGGACAATAGTTGAGTAATCCAATTTTTTGGTTATCACTTGTTAGTTAATTTTTGATTTGGTTTCTTATTAATTTTTATTTTTATCTTGGTCCTTCATTAATTTCCATTCTCACTCATCAATCCATTCTCAATTTGCTCCATCTTATTTAATTTAAACTAATGGGCTAAAAGTGTTTACCTAAAAATTAATTAGTGGGGAACCAAATTATTAATAAATTTATAAGAAAGGGATTAAATTGAAAATAAAAATTAGTGAGAGACCAAATTAAAAATGGACTAATAATTGAGGTGCCAAATTAAAAATTAGTTGATACGTGAGGGACCGAAATAATGTTTAACTTGATGACAATTTATAAATACTAATATTATTTTTTTAGAAATTTCAATTCATGATGTGTGTGTGTGTGTATATATATATATATATATATTGTCAATATATGAAGATGGATATATACCTGCCACCCCTTAGGAACAGTGAAACCATCAAATGTGATGTCTGTTGCTGCCACTCCGAAAGCTCCGGGTGCAGTGGGCTAGAGTCTCATGGTCTCCTGTGCAACAGCCCATGTGATCTTAATTTTTTGTATGCTTTCCCAATCAAGTCCTGCATTGCCTCCTCTTGATCTTGCTATTTCTGTATGTTCTGCTTCATATGGAAGCAGAAAAAAATAGTCTATATTAGACAAACAAAGGCATAGATACTTCAAGTTTTAAAGACGATCGCAAGGTTTCTATGATTAACTTTATTAATTTGGAGTAAGATTTAAATTAAATTGTTTAAGATTGACTTAAAAAATTTGAAGACAAACATATGGGCTCAGTACACATCATTCAAATGTTAGACTGACAAGAAAAATGTTGTTTTTGTCTTCCACAAATTAAAAGTATTAAAATGATTTTTCATTTTTAAACTTATTCTCATTTTAATTTTTTACAAATTTAAATTTTCAAAATAGTCTTTCGGTTTTTCAAAATTGACTCAACATTGTTTTCTTTAGTTTTATTTAAAGAATAATTACTTTGGATTAGATTTTGAAAAGTAAAAAATTATTTTGAGACTTTCAATTTATAAAAAACCAAAATAAAATTAAACTCAAAAGTAAAGAATCAAAATAGTATTTTTTCTCTTACACTGACTATTTTAAAATATACATTTTTGTTCAATTGCAAATCTTTTAACTATCATACCCTCATACGAAAAATACACAAAAGGGTATTCTAGATTAAAACAAGTATGTATTTAGGTTAATAGAGTACATAAGTAAAGGAAAAATTAAAATTGAATTAAGGTGTAGCGTAACTGTTAATTCCAGTAATTTCAGGAGAGCTCTATGTATTTGAACATAAACGAAAAATTGGTTCTTGTTTAACTATAGTCAAAAGAGATCTTGATAACGAAGTAAATAACAAATGAAGGATTCATCTTTCAAGAATATTATCCGATAGGATTTTGTGGAAGATTTCAGGGCTCTGTCCAATGTGCTTGATCATGAAGGACAAGGGAACAGCTAAAGAAGTGTAGCTTGAGTTCATCATACCCATAATTACGTTGCTTACTTCTAGTTTTGGCTCATACTTTCCACCTTACTGGGCTCCAACTATGTATGCTAGTAGGTCTTTTTGCACTTCAGAGCCCACAGACAAAGCATCGATCTTCTCTTTTATTACCATCTGAATCTCCCTTCGAATTTCTGATGCTGCATTCAGTGCACGATGATATGTCGTGCCAGGCAAATTCACAGGGATCGAATAAATCCCAGAAAACAAGTCGTCAAATAGAGTGGCGAGTTTGGCTGCAGTAGGACTTTCAGGCTTGTCAAGGCCTAAATAGGTCTTAATGAGAAGTCCTCCATCAAGGGATAGACCTTTACTTCCTTTTGGTCTTTCCAATGTGTATTGAAATTACAATAAATGATTAATAGTTGAAAATAAACAACTTTATTGGGTGAAGTTAAGGCTGCCAAACTTATGAATTTAGTAAAAAAAAGAAGATGAATTTGTCAAGCAAAATCTGTTAGTAAATAATTCTTCTATAATTACACCGTCATAATACGATATATATAATAACAAATCTATTTAAATGTTGCTAATCATAGAGGAGGTAAAATTTGCCAACCTATTTAACTTATTATTTTTGTGGATTGTGTTAAAATTTTTAATTCATTTAACGTGAGTGAAATTAATTAGCCTACTTGACCTACCTATTAAATGGGAGCCAATTCGGGGTTTAATATGTCTGAATTTTTCACCTAACGTTATAATATTTGGTAAACAGGAACATCACATTGAACATACAGCAAAGGAATTGAATTCTGTTTTATTTTAAAACTAATCACCTCATTCTAAGATAACAATCTTTTGAACATTTATCTTATGCATTTGAAACTAAATATGCATTATATTCGCATATTAAAGTCGATTGGTGACGTTTTATTTTGCATTAGTGGTCCCAACATCAATTATTCATGCAAACCATTATGGCAAAATAAAATTTGAACCAGATAAGGCTTGAGTCATTTAATATTGATAATCCATCATGGTTAACTGGATTCATGCACTCTTATAATATTAATTAAACCTTGGCTTATGAACTTAACCTATATTTTTTGCAATAAACAATATTATATACATATAAGCAAGGTTGTTAAACTCACGAGTTTAGGTAAACTCGTAAGAAAGAGATAAACTCGTAATGTAGACTCGTAACGTAAACTCGTAAAAGTTTGCCGCAATTAATAAATAGTTACCAAAATATGTAATTTTATAGTTTAAATACTATATACATTAAAAAATTATTCAAATGTAATTCAAATTATACTTAATCAAACAAAAACTATTCATATTTCATAATTTGTAATACTCAACATGAATATTTTAAGATGGTCATATATAAATGATTATTCAATATAATTAATTGAATAATATTTATTTTATTTTATTTAATAAGTACATATTAAATGTAATTTTATTTTTCATGCATATTCAAACTTGTAATAAAATAAATTGTAAAAGTTTTATGAAAAAGAAGCTTGTCTATATTTTATTTAGACTTGAGTTTAAATGATTATGTTACTAACTTTACAAGCTAATTGACACATTAAAATCTTAAACTCGATAGACTCGATAAGTCAACTCGCAAGTTTACTTGAATTTGTACTAAGTCTGAGTTTACAACGAGTTAATTCGTATTTTTTATGTACAATTGTAAACTCGGATAATAAACTCGCAATTTTGACAATTATGCATATAAGTGAGTCAAAGGTTGGGCAGGGTCATGATGTCATTAGATCAATAATTCATTTTTTAGCTTTAATTATTTTATTGGTACTTATAGTTTCAATTAATTTTGAATTTTTAAAATTTGTAACCTGAGCTATTATAATTTTTTTGCAAATTAATTATGCCTTTGCTATCATTAAATTTT
Organism: Delonix regia; assembly: GCA_037074485.1. NCBI lineage: Eukaryota > Viridiplantae > Streptophyta > Magnoliopsida > Fabales > Fabaceae > Delonix > Delonix regia. The sequence goes on from CM073455.1 coordinate 28,466,424, forward strand.
TTCACAATGTGGTTAAATTTTGCTGACAAGCATGGGTTACAATCACAGGTACCTTAACACTCTAAATATTCATGATATTTGTGGGAAAGATTGATAAACGTAAAATATTAAGTGAAATGTACTCTTGTGTACGTATCACGTGTGGCATATACTGTAGTATATATTGGCCTGATGAATTAGTTTGAATTATATATAAAATAAAATAAAATAACACATAATTAGCTATATTAACAAAATTTAATGGCTTAGGAAAGACTTAATTATCGACACCAAATTAATTTTTTTGTTTAAAATTATGCAGTTAACCAAAAATACTAAACTGTACGACCAAGGAAATAAAATCATAACCAAATTTGTGAAAGAGTTGTAAAAATTTACGTATGACATAATCATACTTGACCATCCAAAATCCAACCATTTGAGATCTATCTGTACCGGAAATGTTGCTGTTTCATGTATTCAATCCCTCTCATGTAATTCATAAGTCCTTCTGGTTTTAAAAACCTTAATATCTTCACCGGAACTGCTGCAGCTGCTTTAGCTTTTTCTGCGTCCTTGTGTTTAGCTTCATGATCCTCGGGCTTTGGTATACTGAACAATCTGTGTTGGGTTTTCAAGTACTGAATTCTGACAAGCTTGGACTCATTCATGGAAACAAGTTTGGTTGCACTAGGACCAGATATAATCACTGTTGGCTCCCCAAGTAAGTTTGTCTTGAAGATATCTGAGGAGTACTTTTTCCTCCTCTCTTTAAGAAAATGGTCATGCTTCTTAAAGATGAATTGGTATGATTCTCCCACAAGAGGCCACCCATATCTACCTGGAGGAAGGTTTTTGATGCCAAGAAGCTTCCTTTGATGCAAATAAAAGCTTGACACAATGAAGATGATGAAAAGCAGTAGTGTGAGTAGCAAAAAAATATTCATTTTTGCTTCAACAGTTTCTGATATTTAGGATGGAATGGTTGAGTTGCTTCCATTCATAGGCCATAAATTTACTAAATAAAATCGCTGGTGCTGTTAAATAAATCAGGATGGTTGGATCAAATTTTTAAATTGTTTGTAATTGCGAGATAAAGTCTTAAATAGTAGCCATTTTTAATTTTAGAAAATTACTAATTTTGTTTTTTAAATTTCATATACAAACATGTTAGAAGGTGCTGTTAATATATATATATATATATATATATATATATATATATATATATAATATATCTGACCTATCCCACAGCTTTAAAATTTAACTAAAGCATAAATGATTGTCCTGCTTTTGTTGTTTACTTTTTATTAACATTTTTATTTGAAGAAAAATTTGTCAATTTCTTTTGGAGAAAACAAAAGCGTAATTGTTGATTAGGTATATATGTACTATATTATTAATATTAATTTCTAACGTGACATTTTGGCTTAAAATTTAAATACATCGATTAGTGTCCTACTATAGTTGTTGTCAACTTATTAATTTAGAGTTAATATTTTCGTTATTTTATTGGAGAAGGCAAAGATGTAGTTATCAGGTATATTGTACTATATTAATATTTTACAAATTTATTATATTTTCAATGTCGTTTTAAAAATTTGTGGTCCAGTATAAAGGACCACCATGCAATATCATTATTCCCTTCTTAGACAAATTGCGTAGCTTTCGGTAACAATCGCATGGTACCATCATGCAGAAATCCAATTATTTTATGTAATAAAACGATAATAATCCTTCAATTCTTAGTCCCTAAAATATAAAATATAACGTCAAAATATCAACCTGCTGAAAATTGATGATGTGGCACTAAAAGCCACTAAGAGTTAGAATGAAAGCAATCACACAAATAATATCACTAATTTAGAGGATCAAAGAACTGAAGAATTTACTGTAATTTGGTCTCCTAAATTAATATTGCCACTAAAATTTTTAAAAGAAAAAAATTGAAACCCTCTATTAATAACACTTTCTCAAAACCTCGATTACATCCTCCTAATCAATCTCAAGAGTTGGCTTATTCTGATGCCTATATAAAAGATTAAAGGGTCTATTTATAGGAGAAAACCTTTTTTCTTTTCCGCCAATATGAGACTTTGGAAAACTATTACAACGTTAAATGTAATTCATATACTAGAATATGTTTCTCACCTTCTCCCAATATTCTAGTTTTATCTTACAACTTAATGAATGCAAAATTGTTGTTTATCAATAATATATATCAACCTTCTTGTTGCAGTAAGAAGTCTCTTTAAATGACTTAATGACATTGGATAATTTGTCTAAATCCTATAGAGAAACATTTGAAATTCACAAATGCTAAAACAAGGACTTTCAACAAAGTAGTGCCTGATTCTGGTACACTCACCGCAACATTGTCAAAGGCTTAAGAAAACGAGTCAATTTATTTGAATATTTAAACTCAGTATTTATGCGGTCAAACTCATATGAGGTAAATTTATATTACAAATTCCAAATTTATTAGTTTAACAATCTTACTTAAAAGTGCATTTTAAGGAAGTTATTACTTGGATTTGAAATGGAAAAGGTAATTGGATCTTCCCAACCCTTCTATCAGGGAAGAGAAAGAAGCAAGTCCATACATTCCTAGCAAAGCTTTTCATATTCTTTATCATAAGCTAGTGATTAAAGATTGGCATAAAACTATATCTTACAATCTTCCATTATCTGTAGCATCATCTTTTAGGGAAATTTAGTTGCCATATACTGCAGTCAGTAGATTCAATTAGACGACATAGGAATTTTTTAAGCACTTTGATGCCCAAGAGCCTTCTAATTTTTGGACAATACTTTGAATTTTTAAAACTTTGATTTTTTATAAAAATTTATTTTTTATTTTTTATTTGATTCTTTAAAAGAATTCGTCTCCTTTGGAGTGTAAAAATTTGCATCTTTGATCTAATGATTTTGACCTCCTTTAAAATTAAATCTTAAATCTATCATTTGATAATATATTCATTTGATATATATATATATATATAGATATATAGTTATGGACACACTTGCACATTGCAACACGTATATAATTTTTTAATCATATCATGGTACGTGTATTTTTTTAAAATTTAATTATATATCCATAATAGTTAATTAATGTTTTAATTGCTGATTTTTTTATTCACTTACTTAAAAATAAAAAAATGAAGACAATTTTAAACCATTGGTGCAATTTGTCCCTGGCAAACTCTAAGCACATGCGCACAGAAGTATGGAGGACCAAAGCATATATGTGTGTGTCTATATATATATATATATATATATATATATATATATATATATATATATTCCATTTTTGTCTATGTCATAATTTAATTTGTGGTCCAGCCTTATGAGTTTGAATTTGCTGGCTTTTGCAAATTGATAAAGGCGGAAACTTCGTGTGATTTCCCAAAATTGAGCGGCTGATGGCATTACTTTGAATTTCATAAACTTTGATTTGGTACTGTTGAGAATTAGAGTCCTCTAATTTAAAATAGATAGAAGGGAAGGGAGTTACTCGTCTTAAATGGAGGATGAAATTATACTACAGGGTAACGCACAAAAATAAACTACAATATAAAAAAAAAAAAACACAATATAAAACATGTATGATAAGAAATATAAATGAACCTATTTTGTATGATTCATTTCCAGTAACTAACTTTTATGAATTATAAAATGATTTCAGTTATAAATAATTAAATAAGACCTATTGATACTTTTATGATGTTGATGATAATAAAAATAATAATAAATCAAACAAATGAAACCATCAAGATAAAGTAGTAATATTTACTCTTTTATATTTTAGTTTACTAATATTAAAAATGTAAATAAAAGTCTTTTTATGTAAGTTTTCCCTCCTCCGCCAATGATATCTCACACCTAATTAAGGAGGTATGACTGACATAGAAAACAAAGTAAACCCCGTTTCTGTGAACAAGAATGAGTCAGACAACCAAGACCGTTTAATGACAAGCATACTACATGACGATTGCAAAATCATCCTAATTCATAAGCATAATACTCACAATTTGGCTTTGAGGGAAATTTCAACTAAGACTCCCCTAAAATACAAACCTCTTAAAATTCCCATAACTAAAACCTATAAAATTAGAATGTAAGAGAGCTTCATGCTTACTAAATAATACAACCAGAACATCCAAGATATATCATACAATTACTAATTTCCTGTCATGACGATTAGAGCTACTAGATTACAAAATTTACAATGTTCAGCAACAAAAAGAAGTAACTACATCATTGCAGACAATGCAATGTAGTAGAAGGATCCATGGTCAATATTGCTCTCTAAAAAATATAGCAATAAAAAGAATAAGAGAAAATACTCAGTGAGCAAATATCACTAATTATGCTAGGAAGGGAACAAATGGAGACGGAAGAGTTTTTCACAAATCCAATATTTATCTTTGAAATTTTCCATTGAACAAGTAATTATTCACAAAATACGATTATTAAGAACTTATCAACATTCACTTGAAACTCAGTCTAAAAACACAAACTACAATATGGAAAAAAATGAATCAGATTCCATAATACTATATATATGAAATCCATACAATGCGGTATAGTAGGGAACTCCAATAGAACCAACAGAATCTCATAATATCAGAGCTAGCTCAAGGCCAGTGTTATCATAACAGAACATCAATCATATGCGAGCATTAAGCTTGAAATATTTAGAACACAGGATGTACATCGCAGTCAGATATTTAGAATCAAATTAGATCTACATGTGTTGGCTAACACACAGGGCTAATATCTCCCTTAATAGCTAGGGTTTAGAATTACGATGCACTATGGCTAACGTCAACTGCCATTAGCTGTAGAGTTCTGGACTGGATAGGTTTCCAAAAAAAATTCTTTTACAAAAAAACTATTTAATCAAACTTTACAAAAAAATTTAGAACTAGAAATTCATAAATTCATAATCAAAGTATTTCATCAATCAAATGTCAAAGCATTTCATAAATATAGAATTAGAGTAGTTCATGAATCCAAAAGCAAAGTATCTCATCAATTCAGAGATAAAGTATTTCTTGAATCCAGAGTTTTTGGAATATCCAAAACCAAAGTAGTTTAAAAAATCAAAAATCTAAGTAATTCAAAATTTTAAGTTCCCTAATGGAATTTATAAAGATTACTAGACTTTGTTTGTTAATTATCATCTTAACTCAAGAACTAAGGTAACATTAATTATTTTATTGACAAGTTCTACTGAAACCAACTTATGATTGTATTTTTTTAGTGAATAGCAAAATGCCTAGAAGAATAGAAACAACAGAAAGAAGCTAACTATGCCTCGTACAAGTGGAACATAAAGCATTGCACACAAAAAGGCAGAGATGGTAATCTTAATTTCTAATAACTATAATGTAGTATTTTGTTAAACATGCATGTGTTATTACGTATTAGTCAATTGTAGGAGTCAGAGTTAGATCATTCGGTAAGTAGAGGAGAAGTATGGACCGCAACACATAAGCATGTTAATGGGTCTTACATTAATGAGGAGGTTCAAACAATTGGTGTAGGTGTTTTGGACATTCCTCTCATTCTTACACTAGAACAAGCTCATCTTGTCTTTCTAACATTGAGTTGGAAAGTTAGTTCATCAAAATGCAATTGATGATAGAACAACAAAGTCAAGAAATACAATATCAAAGGACTAAACTACAAGCCATGATGAATTTTATTACACAAACCTTTTAGGGTCAAATGCCTCTTGACCTTGCTGCCTTCCAAACATCACTAGTGATGTTTTTAATATATGCATTATAGTTTATTTCAATATATTAGATTACTAGTTATACCTTATAATTTAATCTCTATGTGTGTCTTGCTATTTCTTGTACTACAATTTAGTTACCGAATTGTGCAAGTGAACATCAACTGAGTGTAGTAACTCATTCTCTAGCAGCTTCTGATAAGGATCAATAGATTTAATAATCTTGAAATCCTTTGAGGACTATGTTATATTTTTTATTTTAATAGTATGTTATCTTTAATGAACTTGGATGATTAGTACATGGAACATGTTTTGGTTTGAGATTCTTAAGTGTAATGACTATATGTTTTGTTGACATTGACATTGAGTTGTATGAGTTTAGTTTGAATATTGGTTGAAGTTGGGTTATGAACTGTGAATTAGCAGGTTTGAAAAAAAAATTAAATTTTTAAATGTGTATTCTTTTAAAAAAAGTGGAACATACAACCACTGCTATAATGTTTCAAAAAAAAAAATCTTTTGAAGACCTTCAACCGCAGTTGGCAAACCATAGCTAAAGTTCAATGGATGTAGTTACGTTTCTAGTAAAACAATAGCTATCGCATTTGTATCTTTAGCAGCGGTTTGAACAACCATAGCTAAACAATGTCACTTTTAGCAGCGGTATGGTTAAAATTGTTGCTAAACCTGCATTTACCAATTATAGCTAAATTCATTAGCCACCTTGGATTTAGCTGTGATTAGACCAACCGCAAATAAAACATTTAAACCACAGTTAAATTCCATTTTTTAAGTAGCATGAAGTCACTCCACTCATACATAAAGGGTGTATGTTGAACCAACTCATGGTCAATTTTGGCATTCAACTTTCTATTTTAGCTTAACTAACCCTTAACTTAATTGAAGTTATTTACATTCAAGTCAACCTAAAAGGGAATCTTAATCCCTTGAGAATCATGATTCCTGCATAAAAGGTAATCACCAAGCCCTCAATATTTTGATGGAACCACAACCTTTCATAGGAATTTAAGGTCAAATGACCATTTTGCCCTCCCACTCTCTCCTTCATCAAGTCATCATCCTCTCTTTAATCCACCATTCTCTCTTTCATTATCAACCAGTGTGACGACAAATGTGAGAGAAGAGTACCAAATTGGTCAATCACTTTTATACTTTGTGACAATTTGGTTCCTCACAAATTAAAGTGACAAATCAGTCACTCAAAAATTATATTTTATGCAAAATCAATCCTTCATTAATCCAAATAGAATGACTAGTTTTGTACAAATTTGGATTTGTGAGGAATTAGGTTTGTAAAAAATTAAATTTGAGAGGGACTGATTTGTCACGGTTAATTTGTGAGAGACCAAATTGTCACAATGTGCAAAAGTCAGGATCAATTTTATACTTTTCTCAATAATAACTATTTTCAATTTTATAATAATAATAAACTTTTAATGATAATAAAATTAAGTTTTATACATATATTTTATTATGTAGTTATGGCCAAAACTAGCTTCTACCTTAGTAGGGAGTAAAATATGATTTTAGTCACTCACTTATGAGTTTAGTCTTAATTTGATCCTTCATAAATTTTCAATCTCAATTTGGTCTCTCATTTATGAGTCTAATCTAAATTTAATCCCACACTTATAAGTCTAATTTCAAATTGGTTCATGGCTAATATGAAAATTAATACATTTAGTCCTTTATTTTTAATTAAATTTGGACTATGCAGGGATCAATTTGTGACTAAAAATAATGAAAGATTAAATTCAAATTAAACTGAAAAGTGAGGCATTAAAATAGCATTTTATTCCTTTAAGTTGGTGATTGAAATAAGCTTGCCTACACTGGTGGTTGAATAATTAGTATGATCAAAGCAAGCTCTCCTCTGCATTGGTGGTCAAATGAAGGTGAAGTTTCGGCTAGAGATTCAAGAAGGTGGTGAGAGTTAGGTTTCATGAAGGCATTTTTGGAATTTTGAAAATTTATTGACACCATGGAGGTAATTAGATTTTCCATTCCAAGAATGGGATCCCATTTTCCCTCGTGGCATGGAGGGAATTCCCATTAATCCCACAGATGTGGGAATGGGCTTTCCCCAACCATTCCACCCCTTCAAACCAAATATTTTTCTTTTAGTCCATTTTCATTCTCAACAATCAATTTACACAAGCTTTGAGTCAAAATTAGAAATAACTTTTTAATTTATTTTAATATTTTGGGAGTGTCGTTGCACCTTCACTTTGAAAATGGAAAAAACTTTTAAGTGATAGTGGAAGCATAGTTGTCAAACTCGTAAGTTTATTATATGAGTTTTTGAGTTTACGGTTGTACATAAAAAAAACTAGTCAACTTGATGTAAACTTGACTTAGTACAAACTCAAATAAACTTGCGAGTTGACTTACCGAACCTACCGAGTTTATGATTTTAACATGTCAACTACCTTGTAAAGTTAGCAACATAATAATTTAAACTCAAGACTAAATAAGATATAAACAAGCTTCTTTCCTATGAAGTCTTTACAATTTATTTTATTACAAGTTTGAATATATATAAAAAATAATTAAATTACATTTAATATGTACTTATTAAATAAAATAAAATAAATATTATTAAATTAGTTATATTGAATAATTATTTATGTATGACCATCTTAAAATATTTATGTTAAGTATTACAAATTGTGAAGTATGAATAGTTTTTGTTTGATTACGTATAATTTAAATTACAATTTGAATAATTTTTAATGTGTATAATATTTAAACTATAAAATTACATATTTTGATAGTTTACGTTATGAGTTTACTTTTCTCTTATGAGTTTATCTGAACTTGCGAGTTTAACAATCTTGAGAGGAAGCAAATTTTGTTTTCTTTGAAATAGAAACAAAATAAGAAAATTATTCTTTAGACAAAAATACACAGACACACTCAAGATATTTGTTAGTAACCTTAGTTATTCCAACATTTTAACCAGTTTTCTTTGCTCATTACAATAAGTTGTACTTTTTAGCAATTTAACAATAAAAAATTAACTATTTGAAAGATCTATCATATACAAAAAGATTTAAAATACAATTTTTAAGTGGATAAAAATTTACAACAATCCTTAACAACGTATAAGTGATGCTGCACATAGCGGAATTGCATGGAACGGATCCTATTCTGGCGAAAATAGGAGGGGGTCCTGTCCTCTCTTTTACAATAGAGGGCAGACACTTGTTTACTATGTTTGATATTCAAATATTAATTTTTTTTCGAAAAAAATAGTACTAGCATGTTAGATGAACATTTCAAATATAAGGTGTACAGTGTAACCAATTTTCATTGGTAATTTTTTAATATGAAAAACCATCAGACTTCACACCTTATATTTATTTTTTAATATAAATATTCTTATAATCTATGATGTAAGTATTATTTTTTAAAAAAATTATATTAAAATTTTTTTTTTTAAATAGAAGATGGTTAGATGTTCAAGCACTATATTTTAGGCCTTGCTTGGTATCTAAAAAGAAAATGGATGGGAAAGAAAATAGGAAAGAGAGTAAACAAGGAATGAAATAGAATAAAAAGTTTGATGCCAGAATCTGTGGCACATTAGAAATAGAAAGGAGAATGAAGATGTAAAATTTGTTTGATATGATGGTGATAATAATAGAATGAGGATGATAATAGAATACAAAGACCAAAATGCCCCTAGTATGCCCTTATATCAAAAACATTAAATTAATATTTTTTCAAATTATTTTTAGGATAATATTAATAAAAATATTGAATTATTCATAATAAATATTAATAATATTAAAAAATACACTCTTTTTCATTTTTAATTTTTTAAAATATTAAAATATTTATTTTTCAATTTCTCAGTCGAAAGTTAAAATATTAGTTGTTGATTTTTATTTAATTGAGAAAAATATTTAACTATTTAATTTTAACAATGAAATTATTTTTTTAGAAAAAAGCTTAGCATGGAGGGTAATTTTGGCAAAAATATCTCATTCCCAAGAATCCTAAACTTTCCTGGCAATGGAAACCTCATTCCATTTGTAATTACCCTCTATTTTACCAGACCGTCAACAACAAACATTCTATTTCTCTTTTCTCTTCCCATGGCATCTATTTCCTTACACCAAAAATTACATAAAGATGACAATTTTGTGGGTAGGAGCTAAGAGTGTCTTTCTACTCCGCATCCTTATAATTAATTATATCTCTCATCTCCAATCCCATTCTCTACCGAGGGGGAGATTTTTCCCCATCCTTATTTTCTACAAGGATGTGGATCCCTAGAGATCCCCATAGGGACTTATTTTTGTAATAAAAATTGAATAAATAAATAATGCTGATATATATATGTTTTAAAAAATTAGATTTAAAGTTTTAGCTCATTGTTAATGTTACCTAACAAGCTTTAATTAAATTCATAAAAACAATAAATATTCAAATAACAAGTTCTACAATAAGTTATATAAGTTACAATAGCTAACATTTAATAAGGTAAGTTAATTTTGAAATCAAAAAGCTTAACAAAAGAAACTTAAATTTAAAATAAAACCATTTAAATAATTCTAATTTTTATGTTAATCCTTATTCTTAATTTACAAATAATTAATATTATTTTTTCTAATGTTCATTTTCCATTATCCATTACAATGTGATAGCATCGAGGTATTTTGAAAGTAGTCATTATGTTGTTCAAATTTTAAAGAAGTGGAAGATAAATATGTAATTAGTAGAATTACTCTTAAGTTAAGTTAGTTTTTAATTATTTTGAATATAAATAATGAATGGAATAACTAAAAATACAAAAATTAGTATATACATACATATATATATATATATATATATACACACACACAATATTTATATATAATTGACGGGACAGGAGTATAATCTCCATCTCTATTCCCATACTTTCTTTGGGAGAGTTTTCCCCCACCTCCATCTTCATACAGAAAAGTTTTTTAAATATAACTCTCCAAATGAGACAATTCCTACCCGATATCAAAATTTACAGAACTTTTGCTTTCCTTACTTTATACCCACGAAAATACAAAGAAATTAAAATTTAGAGTTTAGGATCAATCAAAGGTTAGGGTTGGCAAGGAAGCTTATGAATATGACAGTGAACGTGAGAAATATATATATATATATATATATATATATATATATATATAGGCAAATGAGTGTCCTCTAGTCAAACTCAGAATCATTTCAAATGTTGCGCCTCTACTTTTGAATGTTTATGTCCACCTGCTCTACCCCAGTAAATCTAGACTGTTTTATTTAATAATTTAGTTTGTTATTACAAAATATTAAAATTTTATTTAAAAAATTCAACTGTCCATATTGTTACTATATAAAAATACCGCTTTAGTGGATCTTTTTCAGCTGGGTTTGGTACTCTTACTTCACGGGGGGAGAAAAAGCAGATGTTGGAATCGGTAAATCGTATGTGATTCTATATAAAATTATCCTCGCGGCTGCTACTGTTACTCAATTCACTAAAAAATAATAATAAATGTTGAATTTCATAAATCTTTTACACATAAATTGAGAGTAAAATATCTTTTGGGTCTTTCACTTATTGAAATACTCAAAATAGTCACACATTCATTAGAAAATGCCACATTTGATCTATCACCTTTTTTTGAAAAAATCAAATTTAAGCCATTAAATTTAGGGTTTAGGATTTGACAGAGAGACTAAATTTAGTAATTTTTTGAAAAGTAGAGGTTCAAGTGTGACATTTTCTATGAGTGAGAGACTATTTTTATCATTTTAATTAGTGAGAAACTAAAATAATAATTTTGTGATAAGTGAAAGATCAAAAATATATTTTTCTCCATAAATTGACCATACATTTTGTTTGGCCATCAACACTAAGAGATATTTAATATGAGGCAAAAATGAATATCCTAGAGAGAGAAATAGAAATGAGATATCGTTTTCATACGGGTGTGTGAAAGACGAAGGTGATCTCTCCAGTTTGTACGTTGTGCAATTTCATAAGAATAGAAATGTGATCGTTTAATAGTAGATAGACATAGATGGATACTTCTGTGCATGGGGACTCCAGTAACAGTTATAATCATGGGTAATTAGAAATAGTGAATTTGGCCAACTTTTTTCTAGTAAAAAAGTCCTTAATTCTTTCAAAAATATATTTATTTTAATTTTTTGAGGTGTTTGTACTTGCTCCTAAGAAAAGTAAAATGTTTTTAGATGGTAGTAGAAATAAATTTTTTTTTGCTATTGAAAAGTAAAACAAATTGTAATTCCTCTTTTTAAATAAAGGCATAATTAAAATTATTTTTTTAGAAGACAAAACTACTTACACTCTATCTTATTATCATATACTACTCTTAACTATTTTACCTAAGCAAATCTCTACTCATTACAACCTTGTTTAGTAATTTAATAGCAAAAACATTGCTTTATGATAAATTTATCGAACATAATAATATTGATTGAAGTGTTTATCAGATAAATTTAGCAAACACAAAAAGCTTTACTTTATATTGCTTTTTGTGAAAATATATTATCTTTCAAAGGTAACTTTAAAATAAATGCAAATCTTCAACAATGCCAAAAGCGGTATAAGTGAAAGTACATGTAATGGGAGCTTGTGAGGAAAATTTCCATGCCATTCATTATTTACTGGCTAGGTATAATCACTGCTCCATAAAGGCTACAACAAGTTGGGAAAACTATAATTAAAAACTTTAAGTTAAAAATATTTTTTAAATAACCTTATATTTTGAAATTATTCTAAACGATTTATGAATTATAATTTTTTTTTTCATTTGAAACAACATCACTTTGGAATTGTTGATTCTTACTTTGAGGACTGCAATTTTCAAAATTTTAGGTCAAATTCCATTAAAGTAAAAATAAAAAAATAGATCCCTAAAGCAAAATGGTTCATTAATAATGCTTGTAAAGTGTAATAATGGCAGTCATTGAATTGGAAAATAAGCTTAATGTAAACTGTTGAATTTTAAAAATGAAGGTTCTTCGTAACGAACATTTTATATATATATATATATATATATATATATATATTTATTTATTTATTTATTTATTTATAAGAAACATATAGCGTTTACATTACCCACTGCGCGGAAAACAACTCAAGAAGATGGTTGGGAAGGAATCCCTGGATGTAACATATCTATGGAGGCATATGAGTGTCCTCTAGTCAGTTCAAAAGCTTTTCAGAATTTGCGTCACTACTTGTGAATGCAAGTGCCCATGGGGTCAATGTTTTTGGGTCAATTCTTTGGTGCCCTCACTGATGCCCCTATGATGTGGACTAATTCTTTTGGACTACATAATGAAAAAGAAGATTATAATAAAATCATAATATGATCCCAAAGTTCGTGCATAATTTTTTGATAGAAATTTTCAACTGTCTTTTCGCAAACTTTCAACCAAAACATGTTATAGAATTTCCCACCAAAACACGGTTGAAAATTTTTCCAAAACTGGTCCAAAATTTCCTATCAATAAACTTTTAAAAATTCTCTATCTATATAGGATTGCTTCTTTGTTGGTTGTGTGTGAGAAATAAGATTTTTATGCTCTCAATTTATGGGGAATGGCGAAGGCTTCAATACAAGTTTTAGATGGCTAAATTGCAATTATAAAACTTTTTCCCCCTTTTTCTTTTGACGGTTACTAACAAAAAATTTTTGTCTTTGGACGGCACCATCAATTCACAATCTCCCACTTGAAGATTTGACTAAGAATCAATGAATCTTCACATCATTCTTCCTTCATTGCCACATTCTGTTACTCACATCTCTGTTAGGCCGATAGAGGATCTACACAAAATGAACTTACCACTATTTATTGGCTTTGTTAGTGCATCTACTGAGTTATCTTGAGTATGGATTTTTTGCATATTCACACTTCCTTCTTACACCTTTTATCAGACAAAGTGATATTGAACTCATGTGTTTTCACTTAGAATTGAATGCCAGATTCTTTGCCATATGGAAAGCACTTTGATTATCACATAATAATGTAATCATCTTGAGATCGTACCCGAGCTCTTCAAATAGTATCTGCAACTAGATTGCTTAGCTGCAATATATTGTGTTTCAATCGTTGAAGTGACCACAATAGGTTGCAACTTGAAACTCTACTCATAACTTTACCTACAAGAGTAAACACATAACCACTTATGGATTTGTTATTGTCAGTGTCACCTACATAATCTGAATTAAGTTTGCATTAAGTCTATTATATCTAAGGCACATAATGAAGGAATCAAATCTCTTATACCAACATCTCGATGCTTGTTTAAGACCGTACAGAGATTTGTTCAACCCCTAAACCAAGTTCTCTTTTCCTTTTTCTTTAAACCCTTTGGCTCAAGCATATAAATTTCTTCTTTAAGATCTCCATGAAAAAATTATAGTTCTCACATCCAATTTCTTTAAATGTAAGTGAAATGTAGCACATATTGCTAAGACCACTCGAACAACTATGATTCGAACAACTGGAGAAAATATCTTGTTGTAATCAATGCCATCTTATTGAGAAAATCCCTTTACCACTAGTCTAGCATTATATCAATCGACTTGATCATCACTAGTTCTCTTAATCTTGAACACCCATTTGCTCCTAATGGCCTTCTGTCCTTTTGGTAATGGAACAAGATCCCATGTCATGTTCTTGCTATAGGCTTCAATTTCTTCTTGCATTGTTGCCAACCATAAAGAAGCTTCTAAAACTTTCCATGGCCTTTCAAAAAATCAAATGCTCTCCATCATTTGTGAGTAAACAGTATGCAAAATTTCCTTCCATAATGTAATTTAAGTGTCAAACTAGTTCTTTCCTCTTTTGAGTTGGTTTGTGGAGTTGCAAGATTTGATTGCTCTTGTTCACCGTACTTTGGTGCTACTTTAAAAGAATTTGGTACTTTTGATTTATTTTCTCCTCCTTTAATCTGGACTGTATGTTATTTACTATTTCTTTTGAAGTCTTATCACTTTCATGTATATGTTAGTTTTCTTCAAGAAAAATGACATCCCTGTTGATTATAACCTTGTGGTTAGTGGGATCCCACATCATATCCCAAGAATAAGTATCTTTTGGATTTTAGATCTTGCTTTGTAATATCTTGGGTATTATACATCACGTATGCTAGACTAGACTTCCAAAGTCATGTAGGTTTGTATAGTTAGTTAACTTCCCTATCCATATCTCTAATAGGGTTTTTAGATCAATTGTAGTTGATAATGATCGATTGATCTCGTAGCAAGCTATTTGATTGTTCCTTGGCAACTATATCGAATTGTATAAGTAATACAGAGTGTTTCTTTTTAATTGTATTGGGATTAAAGGGAACTCAATACAATTAAAAAGAAACACTAATAGCAAAAAGGAATTAGTTGGTATTTTTGGATTTTTGACAGCAAGAACAATTAAAATTATGAATAAGCATAAATATTCAAAAGGGGCTAGGGATCTGACTTCACTTGACCTACTAATGTTTCCTAGAATCCTTACTTAGCCAAGCTTTATTCCATAATTGATAATTAAATTTCTAAAATTAATTAATAACTAATCCCTTGGAATATTAGTACTCCTTAAACTAAATGAGATTTCCAACCCCTTAGACAAATCCCAATTAGGAAGGTCTTTACAAAAGAGCAATTAAATTCCACAACAACCACACTATCATCATCATCTTTCCATAGATAAAGTCAAATTATGGTGTCTATCACATAAGCAAGCTCAAATGTGAATTTCCTAATTCAATACATGAACCTTAAATCATCTGATGAGTGTCCAAGTCAAAGGAAGCATTAAAGCCATGGTAAACAATCAATCAATGGAAATAGAAACTTGTATTAAGCAAGAAAACTAACAAAACATCATCCAAGTCAAGTTACTTCTTCACCTTAGCTAAAAGAGTTCAATTATACATAGTTAAAGAGCAAAAATAGAGGTAGAAGAAGAAAAAGTAAGCAAACTCCATAGTCTTCTTGGTCCCGAAATGAGTGGAGAGCTCTTAAATCTCTTGGAATCAACTTCTTCCCATCCTTTTCTCCTTTCGCAGCTTGTTTTCGGCCAAATCCTAGCAGAAGTTCCATTAGCTAATTAAAAGATTCAATTTATAGGTGAATTTCCACACTTGTCAGAGAAATAGCGAATGCCTAGGCATTACTTTGGATGCCCGGGCATTAAGTGACCTGAATATAAAATAAAGGCTACAATGGATGCTCAGGCAATAGATTGAATGCTTCGATAGTGGGTGGCCAGAATACACACAAAGAGAGTAACAGTGAATGCATAGGCATTAGTTTGGATGCTCGGGCATTGGACCAATAGAACATATTTCTACAAAATTTCATAATCTAAGTCTTTTCTTCAGCTTCCAAATTTGAAAGTAAAATTACAACATTACAAGGGCAAACTTGGAATTTAAGAACATTTTTCTACACAAACAACTACTTTTTAATAGGGAAATTAAGATTAAAATCAAAGTTATCATTGTCTTAATTTTTTTAGCCCAAAATGACTTAGCTAATTTAGCCATTCTTAGGATTGCCCTCGTCCTTTCCAACAAAGTCTAGTTCATCACCTCTACAATACCATTTTGTTGTAGAGTGTACACCACTGTGAATTACCTCTTGATACCTTCTTGTTGACAGAAAGTATCAAATTCGTCATTGGTGTATTCTTTTCTGATGTTAGCTTTTAAGCACTTGATCCTTTTTTCATATTCACATTCCATAGGTGCTTTGAGGGTTTTGAAAACTTTAAATACATATCCCTTTCTCTTGATTGGACACACCCAACATCTCCTGGAGTAGCCATCAATGAATAATACAAAATACTTTGCTCTTCCCTGGGATAAGACTGGTGCTTGCCAAACTTCAGGGTGCAATAGTTTTAAGATAGCTTTACTTCTCTCTTTAGAGCTGCTGAATTGCTATCTTTTTACTTTCAAAACTCTTAGTATGCCTTCAATAACTTTTAGGATTCCATCCTATAACTAGGTTTTGTACCCATTGCTATCAAATTGTCCTAAAGACAATAAATTTTTCTTGAGTCCTTTCACATTTCGTACCTCTTGGATGGTATAAGTCATACCATTATACACATTTAATTTGATGGTGCCTATTCCAGCAATATCATCTCCAATGAACATATATCCTCTAAAGACAAGTTGATACTAGTGGAATGATTCACTTTGTGAGGTCATGTGCCATGTTGTTGCTGAGTCTAGAAGGCAGATATCACTGAACATTTTTCTATCTTTATAACTATTGCTGCCTCACTGTATAAAACTTCTCCATTATCTAAGGAACTTGCAACACATCCTTCAGCACTTGATGACTCTATATCTTTACCTTTGGCCTTTGCATTCTTTTTTAAATGCTAACACTCATTTTTGTAATGTCTCATTTTGTTACATTTAAAACACCTAATATTCTTCTTGCTCCTAGATTTTGATCTACCCTGATTTTAGCTCCCATATGAGCCATATTCTATTGATCTTTCTCTCTTATGAACAAATCAACATGTTTCTTTGTTTTTGTGCTAATTTTCATCATCTAGTATAGCTAGTGCAATGTCAACAAAAACTAGGTAGTCCACAATAACAATATTGGTAATAGTAGTCTAGTAGACTTTAAAGAAGAATTTTAGCATATTCACTTGGCTCTATTTTGTGACCTAACGATGTGACTTGTGAAAATGGGGTATTTAGAATGTTGATGTCCTCTATCGCTGAAGTAGTTTCCAACATCCACAACATGTATAATTTCCTTTTGAGGAAAATTTTGTTATGAAGTGACTAAGCCTTGCACAATTTAGTTAGATGATCCAAAATTTTCTGTCATTTTCTTTTCCTCTATACTAGACAATATCTCATTTGCAAGTGCAAGATGAATATTTGTAACAGCATTCCTATCCATGTTGTTCCGCTTATTTTCATCAGTGAATTCTACTAACCTTTCACTTATAGTCGTAAGACAGTTATAGTTTCTCAAGATAGCTTTTTTCTTTATCTTCCATAAAGAGAAATTACTGCCGTTGAACTTTTGGATCTCAAATTTTGTTGTCATTGTTTCAATCACAGTCTATTTGTGAACAAAAATAGCTCACACTATTTTTCATGAAATAAATAGTACACTATACTGTTGAATAGTACCTAGTATCATATAATGGGCGAGAATCATCTTACTTACTTTCTTATATAAAGAATCCACTATATTTGTGGTAGCCACAAAGCATACTATAAGTTGATAACCACACACCTAAATAGGCTCTAAAACCAATTGTAGAGAAAATTGGCACTGGATAGAAGCAAAACTACAAAAAATAATTTGAGAAAAATGTGACTCACTCATATTTTACGTGGAAAACGACAATAGGAAGAAATGGCTTCACTTTGAGAAAAATAGATCTGACCCTTTCTATCTATATAACAAGGGTAATACAATATTTTTATATTTCTTGCTAATAGAAAAATATTAATCTCACAACTCTCTACATATCTCACCACTCTCTATATATTTCTTCTCTCTATATATAGGATTGCTCCTTTCTTAGTTTTAAGAAATTAGGTTTTGAAGCTCTCAATTTACAAGGAAGGGTGAAGGGCTTCAATACAATTTTTAAAAGGCCAAACTACAATTATAAAAATTTTTCCCTTTTTTTCTTTGGACTATAACTAACCAAAAATTATCTTTGGATAGCACCATCCACTGACATTTGAGTTTGACCAATTCTATACAAGTTTAACGGAATCTGTTTTGATTGCAATTTGTCACACCAGAAATGTGATCGCAAGGCGCGAAAAAAGAATACTTTTAATTCTTGCTTAAAAAATGAAAACTAAATTCAGGAATCACCGCCAAAATTTTTAAAGGATAAATTTTGGAAAACAAATTTATAAGATAAGGTGGTCTACTATATAGGGATCAAGTTTGGGAGTCAATTGTGTGTCGGGAAGGTGTTAGGCACCCCATAACACTTATTCTCAAGAATGATTATCCAAAGTTGATTAAGTAAAATACATATGGCCTTGATTCAAATTTCAATTACTCTTATCATACGTAAAAAAGGAAAATAATGATGAAATCAAGAAAATAAAATAAAGGAAGAAAAATAAAATATTTACAAAGGTAGACTTGACCTAGGATCAGAACCTAGGGCCTACGTATCCTACGATGGGGATCAAAGTCCACATGGTTCAACTAGAAATGCATGCTGTTGGTTGGTGACTTTTTTTTTTTGTGAACAGAACAATATGGTTGAAATCAATATGCCTTTTGTAGACAAAATGAGCTTGAATTTGGTTGGTGTACTTTAATTTATGAAATCAATTTAATATCACTTCTTTGCTCCTTTCATTTTCTCATTTTAAATTTTCTTTAGATTTTTAAGATTTTATTTTAATTTTAAAAATGAGATTATATTGAAAAAGTATTTTTTAGGATTTTTTATTACCAATAATAGGTAAATTAAAACTCATTCTTTGTTTTTTTTTTACTTTGGAATTATTTCATCTTTGTATTTTGAAAATAGTTATTGACTAATTAATTTATGTAGCCTCTACTAATTAATTCTCAAATATCTGAGGAGATTAACCATCTCACGCGGCAATCTGAAATGTAAAAGAAATTATTTGTGATTTTATTTTTTATTGATGAAATTGGAATTTTCATTTTAATTTCCTAAAAGAAGTGAAATTATAAAGGAAAAATATTTTGGATTTTTGAATTTATGTTTTTTAAGTTTTCTGAAATTAAGATTTTTGGCTTTAATTTTTCTAGGGTTTTTTTGTTTACAAATTACAAACCAAATAAATAATCACCAGTTCCTAAATGCTTGCGGAGGCAAACAATATTCTCGCACGGTGACTATTGAATTAAGAGGGGGAAAAAACTTGTGAGTAGATTATTCAAGTGAACTAGCAATTTTTATTTTTTTTATTTCTTTAAAAAAATGGAGAAACCTAAGGAGTCTAAAAATCTTATGTAGCCTCTACCTAAGTACCTAAAGAGATTAACATTCTCATGTAGCAACACTAAGTATACAAGTAAATTAATTATTAGAGATTATATTATTCTTGCATTGTGAGAAATCATTAAATTACTTCATTAAGAAAGTATCCTATTTTTATTATGCATTTTGGAAAATCATTAATTTTGTGTTAGGAAATTTTTTTTTGTTTTATCTTTGGGTTGTGGGAAATAAATTTTAAAGCCATAAGAGATTAAATGTCTCATATGGACTTTATTTATTAATTTTAAATTACCAGTGACATTAAAATTCCTACACAGCACCCCCAAATTTTTTTTAAAAAAATGAAAATAAAAGTAAAAATATAAAAATGATAAAAATTAGGGCATGAACAATCACTATCATGTGTTGTTGGGTGCATCTGTTCATAAGCATTGCATGGGTCCCATTGACATCTACCAATTTGCATTTAAAGAGGAGTAAACAAATACATAAAAAAAAAAAAAATGGGAACCAAATAAGGATGAAAGGAAAAAGGCAAACAAAATAAACCATCAAAACAACTATTTCTGGTATCTTCATACAAAAGCACTCAGGCGTTCATGTATGCTCCATTTATGCTTACAGTGATTACAAAAAAAAGTAAAAACAATTTTTCATCCACAGCCCAGAGCACTATTTAGCTTATTAAAGTAAAAACAAGGTCAGCAACATACCTTCACAATTTAGCAATGAAATGTTGCTTTTGGGCAATGATCAACCACCTTCTATTTGAATCACCAGTGTTCTCCTCGATTCGTCATTCTCTTTCACTAACAACTTGGCGTTATGCTCTTTCCACTGAAACCAAATAATCCCTCTTCTTCCTTTAATTGTTATCACATTCTCTTATTCTCTCTTGCTCTCTAACTCAGTTCTCCATTTCAACATGCTCTCTCTCTCTCTCTCCATGCTTAGCTTCACCTCATGCGGCACCTCCTTTTCTTCCTCTTTCTTCCATGTAGTTCTTCTTAGCTAGTCGATTCTTTCTCCCCCTGTTGTAGATCGCTGAATAGCGGTACAACCTCTCTCTTCTTCTCAGGGCACTTTTACCTCCTTTTTGTCCTCTTTGGCTGGTCTTTCATGCACTCTTATTGTGCTTCTGTTCTTTCCGTTCGTCCTCGGTCCTCTTCTTACTTTGCCTTTCGACACATTTTCTACTTCTCCACTTTCTCTAAGGCTCGATTTTGTTCATTCTACTGGAAGCAGCGACAAAGAACTCAGAATCTCTACAAGCTTGTTCTTCTCTGCCACTCTATGCCTAGCTTTACTTCTTCATGCTCATCTCTCCAACTCCATCCCATTCTCTCAGGTTCTCTCTTTTGTGTTCTTCATAATCTGTCTATCTTAGTTTTCACTTTAGCTCTTCATCTTACTCACTCAATCTGCATAATTGTCTCTTCCATGGTACGTCAAAACTCTCCTCCTCTTGTTCTCAATTTCGAGCTCTTCAGCGTCTTTGTTACACTCTCAGGCTCTCACATTCTCTTACTGGTTCTTTGTCCCTACATGCTTTACTCTTTCCTCATCGAAACAGGGCTCATTCTTCTCAATTTTCTCTTTCTGCCTTTATTCTCTCTCCCCGAGCTCCACTCCTTCGTGACTCTCATATCTGTTTTTGAACATGGAAGCAGAGGTGCACCGAGAGAGGCTTCGTTGTGTGTCTATCTCTCCTTTCAAGCTTTTCTTCTTTCTCCCTCTTACCACCTCCTTCCCGCGAGCTCACTCTTCCTCTCTTCTTAAACCCTCTCTTTCCTGTTTTGCTTTCTTTTCCTAGCCCTCTCTTCTTCTCTCGGCTTCACTCACTCTGTTCCCCCCTGCTCCTTCGGTATCCTATATTTATGGAGAGTGCCCCCTTAATGTGTCAGAGGAAGTATGGGCTGCCTTCCCTCTCTCATTCCTTGCTTCTCCTTGCTTTTCCACTACCCGAGCTCCATCATATTCAAAATGTTGCCCCTGTGCTCCACTTCTCCGACTAGCACGGGTGTGTCCGTGCGGGTTCTGCATGGGTTTGCATGGTGTGGGTGTTTAGCCTGTGCAGGGTATTGGTTTGCAATTTTTTACTATTTCTGGTTTTGTGACTTTTTATTTTGTTTTTTATTTATGATTTTCATTTTATTTTCATATTTTGATTTTTATTTCAATTTTGTGATTTGCCTATTTTGTGTTTCTTAATTAATGATTTAGTTAATTGATTAATTAATCAACTATTAATTTTTATTCTTAATTTATTTTAGGATGGGATGTTCACATATACTACAAGGGTATCAATTATTTACTGTAGAGACATGAACAATCCACATCTTACTTGATCCAAAAAAAAAAAATAATCCATATCTCACTAGAACTTAAACCGGAAGAAGGAAAAACAAAACATGATTCCATCCAAGGGGAGAACCGATGAATAATAATCTAGATAATTTTGTAAGAAATTAAGGAGGTTTCTACTACGTACATGTTCATGGTGTGCATTTGAATCCTTATTCCTGCGATAAGCAAACTTCAACAACAACTGAAAAAGAATTACATTCAAGAACTGAAAAAGACGAGGAGGATGAAGATGATATGACTTCCCTATAGTTTTTAACTCGATGAGGAGAACACTTAAAAGGACAGACCTAACCCACCTCACTTCCCTTTCATGACTTCAGATAATTTCTCGATCATGGAAGAGGAAAAATGATTTTTCCAATCTCCTATTCCACCCTTCCTAAAGAAGTCCCTGTATGCATATTTTTGAACGAATTTTCCAGTCTTGTTTGCCTCCAATTCCTTCGAGTTCTCAAAGCTACATAACTCAATTATGTTTTCAATTGTACCATTACTTTCCTCCTCTAAGTTAAAGGGACAACCCAAGAACTCTGCCATCCTTTTCAAGTGGAAAATGATATCTCCTTTCAAATCCTCATACTTTAGAAACAGAACCTTGTTAGTTCTCTCATGGGTTACCTTCAATAACCCAACATGTGTGTCCAAAATGGACCATAGTCGATGATTCCCTTGGTATACCTCTCAAATGCTTCCTCACGTGATAATTTGGGTTATGATGGTGGTACAACTTTGTTGAGGAAAATCCAATAGGACACAAAATGGTCAAATAGGTTGCCACATAAACAGATTATCTTGCATTTGGACTTCTTGATTGAATAAGGCAATGAATGAAACGGGACATGGGTACCAAAGAGTCTTGGTTCAGGTAAGTTAATTGGAGAGGTCTGGAATTTGGTTATTTGCATAATGGTTGAACTCAAATAAAGGCACAAGGTCATGGGAATTAGAAAAGAGCAAAAGATGGTCTTTCTGTGAAGGAGGAAAATGATTGCAAAAAACAATGGCAAAAGTAAGGGCTTTTAACCAAGTGGTACCTGATTTTGGCATAGTCTTACTTGAAAGTGCTTATGAAAAGCGTTTATGGCTTGAATTCGAGCTGGTGGGTACCAATTGTCTTGGTAGAGATAAAGATAAGGTGTAACACTTGCAAAATTGTGTTCTTAGAAAGAGTAAAAGAATAAATATCCATGGTGTAGATTGTTAATTATATAAAGAACCTTGGTTTAGTGATAAGGCATTGGCACTTTGAGTTTGATGGCTCGGGTTCAAGACCCAGCTTCCTCCTCCCTTAGAATTTTTCTAGTGCTACCACGTGTCCTACCATGTGAGATTACCAAAATGCCCCTCACTTTCTTTCTTCTCTAGTCGATTCTTTTTTTTGTAGAACATCATCATCTCAGTTTCTCAACTTCTTCTCTGCACCGCTACTGCTTTGCCACCACCCCAGCCTTCGACCAGCGTCCCCCTTCACTGGTGACGTGCTTCAAATCGTCGTGCCTTGTAGTTTTCGGCAATAGCACCCCTTTTTCCAACGACACTTTCTGGCAGTCGAGAGGAGAGATTTTTTAGTGGTTTTTGGTGAGTTTTTGCTCGTTTTTTCATGGAGATGTTGATGGTAGATGAATTTTCGGTCCTTTCCCTTTAAATTTCAATCTTGGAAGCATGTTTTTAGACAAGTTTTTTAGATTAATTCTCTTAGGGACTAAACCAAAAATTTTCTAGATTTTTGGGGTTAATCAAAGAATTGTAGAATTATGGAATTTAATGGTTAAAACTGGTATTTTAGGAACACTATTAATATTTATGAAATTATATCTTATTGTTCTTCATGGCTAAGCTTGGTTAAAGGTGAAAGGAAAAGTTAAATTATGGCTATTTGGGATGAATTTGAATAACTAGTAAGTCTATAAGGAAGTGAATTCAATTGATGAAAAAACCGTGCAAGTCATGTGGTGGAATCAAGAAATATGAGCTAAGGCTATGTCAATAATGAGGTTTAACATGAGTTTGGGTATGGAAATGATATGAACTAAAAGAAGAAAACTCTTCTTAATTTGAATTATGCGTTGAGTTGATATTATGGGTTAGTATGAGAATTATAAATATTTTGGTTGTTTTTAGTAAGTCTTTTCCATTTATGAATTTGTTAAGAGACATTGGAATGAGCCTGAATTAATGTATATTGGTGATGGTGAATTAAGGAAATTGTGCTTTTGTGATATAGGGATTATCTGGTGCAATATCTTATAACCAAGAGAAGGGAGAAAAGATTATTCTAGACTACTTCACTCACCAGGTAAGTGGTAGCTCTTCCAACCGTATGACATGTTATATGATGTTTGTTTACCATTCACGTCAATATATGGTGGCATAGCTTATTAGTAACAGTAAATGAGAAAAGTACCATTTGATCCTCCATTTTTTATCTTAGTTTTATTTTGGTCCTCTACAAATTGAAAATCTCATAATTGTCTATCATTTTTTAATTTAGTCACATTTTGGTCCTCCATATTTGAACATAGTCTCATTTTGGACTTCTACAAATAGAAAGTCTCAAAATGGTCCTTTACTTTCTAAGATTTACCCAAATTAAAAATTGATAAAATTTTTTTCTTACAGACCAAATTGTTAAAATTTTATGATTTAATAATGATCTCAAACGAATTTTAGAAAATTTAATGTTAAAAGAGTCATTAAATATTCTAAAATTGTTACAAATTGATCTTATATATTTGCAAAATGCCTTTTGTTAAAAGAGACATTCTTAAAGTTTCTTTCTCAGGAACTTCATCATAAAAATAGAGTATTTTTCTTGCTTTTCTTATATTTTTTATGCGCCAATAGTTAAGGCATAAATTAATATTTTTTGTTCAAATATTTTTACACCTAAATAAAAATTATTTTAAAATAGGAAAAAGGATAAATTTTTAAATTAAAATAACTTCTAAATACTTAAATACTTTTTCGTCTATAATAATTTCTACTCTAAAATAATTGATATATATTTATAAATATTAAACTATACTAAAAATTTTGAGATCATTATGAAATAAATTTTAAAATATTTTCTATGTGACAAAAGATAAGATCAACTTTCAAACTAAAGCGAATTTTATATATAAACTTATAAATTATTAATTTTAAAAATAAGAAAAAAATGAGACATATATTTATAGATTTTAAACTACACAAAAAATTCTAAATTAATAACATTTACTTTAATATAATTATATTAAGTTTTATTTATTATATTATATGTTATTTAAAATAAAAATTGGGAGGGGGACGTGCTCCCTCATTATGATGGGGGAGCCTCCCCCCTCATTCATTAACAGGGGATACTTGTCTCCTCATTAGAGGTGTTAAAGTGGGTCATCTAAGTTAGTGGGTTAGTTTGTTTAACCCTTCAATTGGTTAAATTAATTTTGACACCTCTACTCTTACGAGAGTGCTTTCTTCCCTTCATGACTATTGGATTGCATGCTAAAAAAATTAAAACATATAAGTTTTTAGGCTTTAGCAATTTGTAACTAGCAATTTGCAACTCTAAAAAATTTTGTCAAAATGAAAAGTCAAAGATCGGATGCTATTAGAGCCTATAACCATATAAAAAATTTTTCTAAAAAAAATTATATGCCGGGTGAAATGTTTGGTATTCAATTGTTTTTTACGATAATTATTTCAATAATTGGAGTATGGTAAAAAAACCCATTGTGCCTGTACGTGCGAGATGAGTAATTTTAAATGTGTGATAAAAGTAATACATAACCACTCGTAAATCATAAATTTCTTTCTATAATTAATGCAAATATTAAGGAAGACAATATTTTAAATATTTTCATCCATTAACAAGCACCAAAATTTAAAATTTTTAATATAATCTCATAAGAAGCTCTTGATAAACTTTTACAATTGAGTAACAAAAACTATATTAATATTATGTAAAATCATTGGTGCAACTTGCACAAGTGCAATTATTACGTGTGACACAGAGAAAGATATGTGATAATGACATTTATTGTATACTGATTTAAAAAAATATTGTATTTATATTTTGATCAACATTATGAATCCAAAGTATTTTTAAGAAAATTTTCGATTTTCCCCTTCAACATTTGTTTTTAAGTAAAATCACAAAACATTAGTTTATAAATTGGAAATAAGGATAAACTTAAGAATTTTGGGATTTATTAAAAGAATAATGATATATAGATATGAGTTAGTAGACTTATAAACATATGTCAACATATTTTAACACATTATTTTCAAGTGTTTTTCTTTAAATGTCTCACATAGTAATTGTACCAATGAAACTAATTTTTTAGTTGCACTAAATAATTTACTTAATATTAACTAGTAGATAAATTTTTTTGTTTTAGAGTTTGGCTTTATGCCACATTAAGTACATATTGAGATATCCCTAGCATAAATTAGACATACATGCTAGCATTGAGGATAAATTAGACAAATTATAAGTATCAGGGTAAGAGTAATGAAAACTTTTTTTTTCCCCTTTTTTTTAAACCTTTTGCCCTCTTCATTGAAATAGGGAGTTCATGTCATTTAGAAACAACATTTTTTGTGTGTTTTTCTCCCTCTTTCTTCTCTTTCTCATTCTTTCTTTGAGGATTTGTCAAGTTGTGGTTCTAAACTCTCAAATGAAAAAACAATATTCAAAATGGATAATAAAATAGAAAAAAGAGTAACATAATGCATCTTCTCATTATCAAAGAACATTTTGATACATACTCCATCAAGCTAATCATTCTGGATGTAAATATTGAAGTTTAAGCTGACCACAACATGTGAAACCTTATTTTTATGAAAAAAAATATATCATAACACTTGCATAGTACCTTTATGAAATCCAGATCCACACGTTCTCTTCACAAAAAGAAAACTTAAAAGGTGAGATCAGATCCACCTAACTTTTCTTCCATCACTTTGGATAATTTTTCTACCATCGAAGAGGAAAAGAGATTAACCCAATCCCCTACTTCACCCTTCCTAAACAAATCTTTGTTATAAAAACTGTCATAGAATTTTCCACTTTTGTTTATCTCTAATTCCTTCATGTTCTCAAAGCTACAAAACCAACTTATGCTATCAATTACACCTCCCCTTTCCTCCTCTACGGTAAAAGGGCAATCCAAGAACTGTGCCATTCTTTTTAACTGAAAATTGATATCTCCCTTCAAGTCCTCATACTTTAGGAATAGAACCTTATTAGGTATCTCTTTTCTCCGACTTTCCTTCCAGTAACCTAACATATGAGTCCAAATAGGACCAAATGGACTGATTCCATTGCAGTACATTTGGAAGGCCTCCTCAAGTGCCAATGGGGGTAAAGATGTTGGCCTGCCCTTTGCAAGGAAGTACCAGGCAGATACGAAATTGTCAAATGGGTTTCGAGATATATAAACTATCTTGCATTCGGACTTCTTGATCGAACCGGGCAATGAATCAAAGGGGATATGAGTTGCAAAAAGCCTTGGCTCAGGCAATGTGGAGAGGTCTGGAATCGGATTATTATTATAAAGACTGAACTCAAAGAAAGGCACAAGCTCATGAGGACTAGAGCTAAGCAAAGGATAGTTGTTTTGTGAAGGCATGAAATGCTTGCGATTTACAATGGCATAAGTGAGGGCTTTCAACCAAGTAGTGCCTGATTTTGGAGCAGAAGCCAACACAATGTCGGTATCTTTTGCTTGAAAGTGCTTCTGGAAAGAGATTATGGGATGGATACGAGTTGAAATGCACCAAAAGCCTTCAAGAAGGTAGAGATATTGGGTTGTCCAACCCTTCTCTTTGGGGAGAGAATGAAGCAACTCCATAAATTCCTTATCTTCATCATGAGATTGATTTTTCCTTACCGGGGCCATAATTTTTTCAGCCATTAAAGCACTGACGATACAGCTATCTTGTAATGATTGACATGCAAATTTTAGCTCGCAACCTTCCGTTACTTATAGCATTTGAGCACTCATTCTAGCTGCAAATAGATAAAGTGGACCTGTACCTATTAGCGCCTTATCTCACAATCAGTGGCAGCTGGCAAAATGGCCTTCGATATTTGTGGGGTCGTACACTGTGCATCATCTATTTATTGGGGATGCTTTTATTTATCATTTTTGGTTAATCATATTACTTTCATTTTCATGTTATTAGTTTATTAATACCCACCTTGTCAATCTCAAATTGCTTAGGTGGGGTTTGCTCAATTCACCTATTGGCATGACTTTTTGTCCTCTTTCATCTTTTTCTTCTTTCCCATGGGACCCTTGTTATAAAGTGTTTCCAAAAATAAAAAAATATCATTAGTCATGATATGTTGAGCTTTCAAAGCATTAATTATCATTCCTCACATTGACAAAAGATGCCAACGTAGACAATTTCATCTGAGAAAATCTATATAATCTCATCTGAGGATATCACGTATTATTAGGTTGTTGAGCTTATTGAAATAAATAAAAGCTAGTTTACCTTAGATATTACTTCGTCTCTTAATTTTATTTTGTTTCAAGTTCGCCCTTATTTTGAAAAAGCTATTCGGTTTTTTCCTCTAAAGCCAAATTAGAATGAGGAACAAATTGGGCTAGTAATAGCAAAAGGAGGAAAGCAAACATAAAAACAATGTTGACTACCGGGTGCTAATCAAATTGTAGTTGTGGAAGAATAAGATATAGTCTATGCATGAGCTTACTCATATCACTAGATAAATGAAAATATAAAAATGAAAGGAGAAAAAAAGTAATTGAGTAGGTTTTTAAAATTAAGAACCAAATTAGAAGAAAAATAAAATTATGGAATCAAAATGAAACTTGAAACAAAATTAGAATACAAAGAAATTAATTGATAAAAGTGAAACTCAAAATAAAGTTAAAGGACTAAAGGTAAACCTGAAATAAAATTGAGGAACAATTTAAAACTAAATAAAATTAAGAGATGTCATTGAAACTTAAAATTAAATTAAGGAGTCAAGTGTACTTTTGACGCTCACTGTCTATGTTGACCCACACTGGTATAAACTGCCATTATTATTTTCCGTCTTATTAAAATTTCATAAAAAATAAAAATATTAAAATTAAAAAATTATCATAATGTAAATGTCTATAAAATTTAATATCTAACTAGTATACATGTATATAGTCGCGACATCTAATCGTTATATCTCTATCAGACGTGTCTCTGCATTATAGCCAACTGTAGTGACCCATGTTTGTATTATTGTGCAAATTGATTGAAAGAAGTCATTTCGGTTGATATGTTTGATATTTGAGCCATCTACCAATGTTACTATATGCAGAAATCTAACAAAGCTTTAATAACCTGTCACACACACACACACACACACGTTTGTATGAAACGTTCGTAGAATAGTATGAATCAAAGCAAAATATATCATATTTTTTGTATGAGAAATATATCCTGAAAGGTTAATTTTAAAATTTATTCACATAGTACAAAAATTTATAATATTTTACCAAAAATAGTTGCAAACTTGCAAGATATTAAGTCTCCTAAATAAGCAAGATATTATTGATTGAAAATTTTAATTCTAACGGTTAATTTTATGAGGAACCAATTATATTAAAAGTACTCAAAGTTTAAAATTTTACATAAATAATTATTCATTAAAAAACTATGTTGTAATTGTTACTGACTACTGAAGCTTGCGATTCAGCATTTTTTGTTTTCTTTAAAAAAACTTTTCACTTGGATGTAGACTGTAATATTTTTTAAAATTAAGAGCCAAACTAGAAAATAAAATAAAATTATGGAATCAAAATGAAACTTGAAACAAAATTAAGGAACAAAATTAGAACCAAAAGAAATTGATGGATAAAAGTGATACTAAGGTAAAGTTA
This sequence comes from Delonix regia, assembly GCA_037074485.1. Lineage (NCBI taxonomy): Eukaryota > Viridiplantae > Streptophyta > Magnoliopsida > Fabales > Fabaceae > Delonix > Delonix regia. Next base: position 28,496,385 of record CM073455.1, read on the forward strand.
AAAGACCAAATTAAAATTAAATGAAATTAAGAGACAAAAGTGAAACTTAAAATAAAATAAAGGTTTAAATAAAACTAAATAAAATTAAATGATGATAATAAAAATTGAAGTAAAGTTAAAAAATAAAAAGTACACTTTTGCCACTCAGTCTCTGTGTTAGCCCACACTACTATACAAACCGCCGTCATTATTTCCCATCTTATTATTATTTTATAAAAATTTAAAAATATAAGAGTATAAAAATTAACATAATATAAATGCATACAAATTATATATCTAACAAGTATAGATAGTCCCGACATCTAAATTTTATATCTCTACCAATCGCTTATCTGCATTATATATGCTGGGGGGTCAAGTGTAGTGACTCGTGTTTGTATTATTGCGAAAATTGATTGATCATAGAAGTCATTTCACTAGTGACATATTTGTTTTTATTTGAGCAATGATACTATATGTAGAAACCTAATAAAGCTTTAATAACCCATCACACACACATGTGTGTTTGTATGAAACTATAGTAAAATAATATAAATCAAAGTAAAATATATCTGTAACACCCCAAAACATGGAGTGTGACTAGCATAGATAACAAAGACAAACTTGCTTCTGTAAGCCTTAAACATTCAGCATTAACCGTACCCATCAAGATTAAAGCCCCGAAGATTCACATTTATAAATTCCCTAGGTAGCAACCATAGGTATCAAGGATATTCACTGGCTTAAATTGCATAGAGATTTCAATAGAGTTTCTCCTATAATTGGAATCTCTTGAAATTTCTACGATGTGCTTGTCAGCTCATACCAATCAACATTAAGGAGAGCTCTGCTCTCAATTTAAAATTGATACAATTAAACGGCGTGCAGAATCTTGTCTGTGGTCATGTGTTCATCATGATACATCTAAAAGATTTATACCATAAATCATAACATAAAACATACAAAGAAATCTCAGCCCTCACAGAACAATGCAGGGGCTCACCTATGATTTGCATCCTATTCCCCAGTCTTGAGAATGACTCAAATTGACTGTCTAAAATAATAAAAGTAAATAGGTAGTATCCTAGAAAAACATAATAACATAATTTAATCATGATGAAAAGAATTAGGAGAATAATTACACAATAGGCCTAGCAAAGATAAGACTATTTAGATTATTTCTATACCAATTAAAAACAACTAAAAATGATAATCACGGTGAAGCTTTCATAAGTTGTCAAAACTTGCGTAAGCTTTGGAAAACTATTAACAACAGCTTCTGTTCAACATTAAAGGTGATAAAACATTGAAAGCAATAACTGTAATTAATACGTCTATCATGAGACATAAATTGTTTGTCATAAACACACAGTCTACAAACTCATAACCATCTGTTGAGACTTTAAAACAATACATGTGAGTGTGGAATACTACTCACTATCAAATATGCATGAGTTTTGCTAAAGCACATTTGAAAACCTTACTTTTAATGTAAAAAATAGTTGACTTGGAAATCATATGTTGAGGAGGACTATTAAGGACATGAAACAATGGTCATGGACTTTCAGCCCATGGAGTCTAATGATCGGTCGAGAGCACACTGCCCTCGTGGTAAGCAATATCAGTTGAGGGTGCATAGCCCTCAGGGTAATCACTATTAGTTGAGGCACATAGCCCTCAGAGTAAACTAACTAAATGGTTGAGTCACAAGTTCAAGCAAAATCATTTGTCCTACGCTAGTCCCCCCTAACTCTTTGAAAAACTGTTGTACATGGGTTTTCTTATTCAATATCCATATTGTTAGTGTCCAAACATTCGTATCAATAAAGACAATAAGCAATACTCATTCTTTATAGTTTATTCAACCCTATATACAATTCCAATCATTCATAGAGAAAAGATTGCGGTCCTCATGAAAGCAATCTTCATAAAACGGTGTCAAGTGAACTCTTGATAAGCATGTGAAAGGATTATTTAATAATAACTTGGAAATGCTATTTGCTTAAGATACATCACCTTTCATTCGGTAAAAGGAAATGAACTATATTCCTTTAAATCATTTTGCTTAAATGTGAAGAATTGTCAACATGAACCTTTAAAGTGACACACAAAGGTAATATACGATATATGCAATTGATATGCATAATACTATTGGGAATGATATTGCTTACCTAGTGGAAGGAACAATCCTAGCCACTCTTAACTTCTCTTAATACCCTTAGTAAAGTGAACTAATAGTAGATCCCCTATAAGTCAAAAAGTAGAGCAATTTTAATTCACATGATAACAGATTTAGATGTCAAATTATCACCATGCAACTTTCAAAAAAATGACACATCCTTAAATACCAATTTTAGTTAACTTTCTTCGTTGCCCAATTATTCTAGAATTCTAATTCACCACTGGTTGGACATTATAACACCTAGCATATCAATTCAAAATTTAGTAACTATTGACACCCAACTTCTTATATGTGTTTTTAACCTACAGTACAAATTCTTTCTTTATCCAACAATGGAGTTTTCCAAGACTACCTTATTTTGAAATATATGCTCCTACAGCCTTGGATTTCATGTTATATTGCCTATCAAATGAATTTAAAAAATTTCCAAACTTTCTAGATCATTATCCTTAGTATGTGGTGATGGTGTATACCAAATTTCAACTTGATTGTAGGCCATTTACCTAATCTTTCACTCTGGTTTACAAAATAGTGTTGTTGGTATAGTATTACAACAAATTACCCTTTTTTTTAATGAGTAAAGCCCATCGTCATTTCTTTTATATATATATATATATATAATAATCAAATACCATGCCTTGAATTGATAAGGTTTCATATCAGGCTATTTTACTAAGTTCATACCAATACTCTTGTAAACTTGATTTCAAAACATTCATTTTAAACTATCTCACTTTTCAATCATAAATCTTAAATAAATCTAACCTCATACAAAGTTCTAACTCCATCACATTCACAATTCCAACATTCCTACACATTATAATCTATGCCATAATCTATACACATATAATACAAGAATCTACTTCCATACATGTCAGATTTTCTAAATCTAATTTTTCTTTTGATCCAATTCCCCTCTAACCATTCACTTATCACAACTATTCTTACCTCAATGTTTCTCTTCCCAAGCCTAACCTTCTTCCCTCCTTGAAGCCTATTATTTGCCTATATTCATATCAAAATTTGAATTTAGCCCTAAGCTAACCCTAAAAAGAAATTGAAACTTGGATTACAGAAATCAGAGCGTAAAAACATGTTGTTGAAGTTGAAATCCAGGGGAGAAAAGGATGAACACATGGTAAGAATCAAAATCCCCATGAAGATTGAAGGAAAACTCACCAATTTCAGCTTAAATTTGAGCACTTAAGCAGGCAAAACACTAAAATAGACATGGAGGGGTTTCTTGCCAGAAGACATGGGCTGTGGAAAGATTTTCCTTATTGGCGACAATCATAAAATGACAGCAACAATGCCTAGTGCAGGTGGACAGCAATGAACAATTAGAAGCTTTTGGGTGAAGGTCTGATGCAGTAGAGAGAAAATGAGTCGAGAATAAGAAGAAAGGAAGGAGGAAAAGAAATATAAGCTGAGGGGCACTTTTGTCTTTTCACCTCTTGTTGCCACATGTCATTACAACAAAAATAATGAGTGATTTAGAGCTAGGATTTGAACTTGTGACATGCTGGAGGGGAAAAAGTATGCCAGACCATTGAACCATCCTTTATTTTAACATTAATTTATCATATCAGTTGATCTTATATTTTTCTTAATTCTTTTAAACTTTTCCTAAACTTTATTGAAATTTATTTCTTTCACTTCACTTACTAGCTAAATAGTTCATAGCTCAATTGTTTAATACCAATCAAAACTATTGGGTTATTACAATATCATATTTTTTGTATGGGAAATATATGATGAAAAATTAATTTTAAAATTTATTCACATGCTACAAAAAGTTATAATATGTTACTCAAATCAATATAGTTGCAAACTGTAATATATTGTGAAGAGAATGAAGCAACTCCTTACATTCCTCATCATCTTCATCATGAGATTGGTTTTTCATTACCGAAGTCTAAATTTTTTAGCCATCAAGGCACTCATGATATGGCTTTCTTGTAATGACTGACATGATATTTTTGTTTTTCTTCACTTAATTAATTATACACTTTTGGTTTGACATAATGTTGCTTTATTAGTTCAATTACATAATTATGTCATAAAAATTACATATTGAAATGGCCTAAAATTGTGAAAAATCACACGAAATGGTGGAGAAGACGATGGTATTTATCTTGGGTAATGTCAAGCCAGACCATTTTGCATGGTTTCTTCACAAAACATACAATTTATAATTCAACCAAGGTTTTCATTCATCTTAGATTTTAAAATATATTTTTTAGTGATAAATATTATTTTGGTTCTCCACATTTGAACTTTATCTCATTTTAATTCTCCACAAATTTCTAATCTTACAATGGTCCTTTGTGAATGTAATGTCATTTTGATCCTTCACAAATTACATGTTTCAAAATGCAATACAAAAATAATACATGCAGCAGTGATTAAAGTTACCACCAAAAGCAAGAGAGTCGCTACTAATTACTATTGGCGATGACTTTTTAGTTGCCACCTTGTTGTTGGTCTACGTCACCAAATCTTCAGTGGCGAGTGTCTTCAGCGGTGACTAAAATTGTCACCAAATGATTCATAATTTTGTAATTGAATCTAAGACACTTTGATAAAATATGTGTCACTATTGAAGATTGTTATTTAATGGCAACTTTAGGCTTCACCAATGCCTATTTTTCGAAACAATTTTGGATGTTGCCGTTGAATGTATTTTTACTGGCAACTTTGTTAATCATCACTGCCATTTGAATATTTTTAGAAGTGATGAAAGAATTTCATTTTATTTTTATATTATTTTCTAAGTAGTGTGTAATATTAAAATCAAATACCAATTACAATATTTCAAACATGTTAAAACACAAAAAAAATATCTTGCCATAAGCAATATTGTCATATGTTTAATACTTAATAAAAAATATTAGAAAAGCATTAGGTATAACATGGAACAATTGTATCTCCATTTATAAGTACAAAATCCATATTTGAAACTTGTTAAAACACATAATAGATACCTTGCCATAAGCAATATTGTCATATGTTTAATATTTAATACAAAAGATTAGAAAAACATTGATGATAACATGGAACAACTATATCTCCATTAATAAGTACAAAAAATCATTATGAACACCCCATCTCTATCTAAAATTTATCATGGATTTGCTAATCAATTTTAAATTAAGCAAATGAGGAAAATAAAAAGGACAGAGGTTCAAATGATATTTTAAAGTAAAAACAATTTAAAATTCAAAATGAATATTGAGGGAATTTAAGAAAAAGAAAAAACCAAAATTGGAAAATAAGAATTAATTAATAATAATAATAACAAATCAAAATAAAAAATATAAAAAATACAAAAATAGGAAAAATCCAAAAATAAATATTAATGGTGATGTTGACAAAAAATAAATGAATAATAATAAATAAATAAAATATAATAATAATAATAATACTAATAATAATAATAAATTAAATCAAAAATTACCAAAATATATATAATAATCCTGCTTACTCTGATGAAGTTTTTTGGCAGTGGTTTTCGACTACAAGTGGGCAAGTTGCTGGTAACTATGGTTGCAGTCCGTAGCTCGGCTGAGGAGGTGACAGGAGCAGGTAATGATGATGGAGCTTAAGCTGATAAGAGGAGAGGCATTCAACAAAGGCAAGAGGGGAGGGAACGAATGGCTGAACTGAGAAGCAAGAGGCAAACCGTGAGTTATGGTTGGAGGGAAAACTGCTGCTGAAAGGTGAAGGAAAAAAGAAAACAGAGAAAGACGAACTGAGGCAGCATGAAAGAAAGAGAGAAAATCGAGAGAAGAGCAAGAGGTTCATACCATGATGAGATGGAAGCAGAATGAGCTAGGCAGAACGAGGACAAGAACCAGGGAAGCTGAGAAACGAGGAAAAAGTCTAGAAGCTAAAAACCAGGGAGAGCTGCGCGTGAACCAAAGGGGGAGCTGGAACCTAGGAGATGATGAGCCGAGACCAAGCTGAGGCCAAAACCAATTTCTCCTATTTTGGATGCTGTGACTAGGGATAAACAGAGAGAGAGTAAGCTGAAGGTGCCGTGAAGGAGAAGAGAGGAAGAAAGTAAGCTTCTTTGGATTCCTAATGCTTGCAGATTTGTTTTATCATGTTTATATGTATGTATGTGTGTGTGTTTATATATATGTGTGTATATATATATCTACATATAGGTGTAGGCGTGGGGATGCTTCTTCTTCTTCCCGAGGTGTGCTTCCTCTTGTGTCTACATGTATATACATATATAGATGCATAGAAGTATATTGTATATGTGTTTATATATACATGTACATATATATGCATATAGATAGATATATATATTTGAGCGTATATATACATACATTTGTTTCACTGCTGCCTGATGCTTGCTCTCCCTTTCTTTCTATCATGCCCATATATATACTATATAGGTGTTTATATATATGTATATAGGTGAATATATATGTGTGTGTAGATATAAATATATATTGCCTTCACTGCGTGATGTTTTTTCCTGGAGCTTTCCACCTTTCGTATCATGCTTGTATAGATACTGCATATAGGTTTAATATATATATATATATATATATATATGTATATATATATGTGTACATAGATATATCTATATGTATATACATGTGTATATGGGTATACGTTTTTTTTTCTCTCCCTGATGCTTGCTCTCCCTTTCTTTCTATCATGCCCATATATATACTATATAGGTGTTTATATATATGTATATATATATATATATATATGTATATAGGTGAATATATATGTGTGTGTAGATATAAATATATGCTGCCTTCACTGCGTGATGTTTTTCCTGAAGCTTTCCACATTTCATATCATGCTTGCACAGATACTGCATATATGTTTATATATATATGTATATATATATATATATGTGTACATAGATATATCTATATGTATATACGTGTGTGTATATGGGTATACATTTTCTTTTCTCTCCCTGATGCTTGCTTCCTGGAGCATTCTTTGCTTCATACTATGCTTATATAGATGTTACATATGCATCTATATATATAAATATATATATATATATATATGTGTGTGTGTGTGTGTATATATATGGATACATATAGGTATACATATATTATTATTATCTTTGTATCTATACGAGATTAATTTTGGCTTATAAACAAAGTTATAAGAAAGTCATCAAGTGAGAATATTATTCTCTTCAAGTGTCATCAGATCTCCTTAGATCTCGAGAAAAAAAAATTATTAATTAAAATTTAATACATATTCGCTATAAATAATAATGATACAAAAAGAATAATAATAATAATAATAATTAAATATTTTCCATTATCTGCGAAATTATCATGTGAGAATATTGTTCTCCTCGATTGTATGGGAATATGTGAGATTTTAGTCTCCTTAGATCTCTAAAATTAGTATACATTTGTTTCAAAATAAATAAATAAATAATATATATAATAATAATAATTAAATATTGACTTTAATTAAATATTTATAAAATTATCATGTGAAAATACTGTTCTCCTCGATTGCATGAGATCATGTGAGATTTTAATCTCCTTAAATCCCAAAAATTAGTATACCTTTGTTTTAAAAAATATATATAATAATAATGCTAGGATAAATACTTTCATTAAATATTTTTTATCACCTACGAAATTATTGTGTGAGAATATTGTTCTCTGCAAATGCTTAGGGTCGTGTGAGATTTGAATCTCCTTAGATCCTCAAAATTAGTACACACCCCTTTTTCAAAAAATAATATTAATAATAACAATATAGATAATCATGCAAAAATATCTTAATTAAATAATTTTTATTCACAAAATGATTAAATTCACTCTTTATAATCATTTCATTTAAATTTCAAAATAAGGATTAAAATTCCAAAAATAAACAAAAAAATAAAAAATAAAAAATGAAGAGATCAAGAGAGCTAGATTAATCATATTGTCGTAAATTAAGACACACAAACCAAATCCCAATTTCGTTTTGTTTATGGAAATCTGTTTAATTTAAACTCTATTATTCTCATCACAAAATTTACAAATAATCAACTAATAGACACGCCATTTTGGTCAAACTACTTGGACTTTGATCCCTATCGTAGGGTACGTAGGCCCTAGGCTTTCATCCTAGGTCAAGTTTGCCCTCTGTAAATATCTATCTGTTTGCTTTCATTCTTGCTGTCTTGTCTCTTTTGTTAACAGGCATGCATGTCGATAAAAGGGTAAATGAGATGAATTTAAAAGCATGTTCTATTTCAGCTGACTGGTTTAAGGTAATCATCCGTATGGAAGGGTGTTGTGGGGTGCCTAACACCTTCCCCACACTCAAATAGACTCCTGAACCCATCTCTAACTTCACAGACCATATTGCTTTTTCTTTTTTTTTTTTTTAAATTGGTTTCCCAAAATTTTTCATTAAAAATTTTGGTGGTGACTCCAAATAAATTGATTTTCAAAATTCGTTTTTGGGAATCAATTTAAACTCTTTTTATTTTATTCCGCTGAAAGGTCAGTTACGACAATCATACTTGCTATTTCCTCCCCTAAATGTCATTTCTCCTTCTATCTGTAGTTGGAGCATTTGCTGTAGTGGTTGACATTTGTCCTTGAAAATAAATAATCTATGTAAGATTTATCATTTAATATTGAAACAAATCTATGATGCAAATGATAAATGATAGTGATTAAATTCCATGATCATAAAATCCTTTAAAATTGTGTATGCATCTATTGAATGAGAAACACACCATTCAAAATTGACCAAATATTACCTAGCCATATGGGGAATTTTAGGTGAAGACAAATTTTCTACAATCAAAGTTAAAAATTAAAGGGAACATATAAACTCAAGCATTGATTTTTTTTTAAAAAAAATCTAAAGTGGACTAAATACCAAGATATGGTGTAATAGCAAGTAAAAAGTAAAGATGTTATATATATAAAGATTGATTTAAGATTGTGTGTACATTTGTCAATTCAATCCACTCTTAAAAACGCCACCAATTGAATAAGAAACAAAGCATTCAAGTTTGACCAAATATTACGAAGCCATTGAGTTAATTATGGGTGATATTGGTTTTTCTATCGTAAAGGTTTTAAAAAAAAATGAAGTAACATATGAGCTCATGCACTAATTTCTTTTGCAAATTATGAAATCTAATGAGGACAAAATAAAAATTTATGGTGTAATAACAAGCAAAAGTAAAATATTAACACATGGTGAAATTGTGTATGCATTTTTCAAGTCAATTCACATTCTTCTCCAAGACTACCAATTAAATAAGTTTGGCCAAATATTATACCATCCAATAGGAGATTCGTTAACAAAACTTATCAAGAAATGATTTTCTTCTTATGCCATTAACTTTTGCCACTCAAACCATGTATCACAACTTCAATAAAAAATATTAAAGATGGTAAAAATTAAAGAATGAACAACCCTTGACTTAAGAAGGAAAACATCTAAGAATCTATATCTAGTTAGTGTAGGATTGAAAGCATGATCATGAGATATCATTAATATCATGAGATATCATTAATACTCAAAATTTTGAAAAGCTAACAACCACCAATACTTAGCAATGATATCCTATATTAGTAGCCTAAGTCTAGTATATATCAACCAACAACAACCAACAATAACCAACATTTCTTAAAAAATAAGGAAAAATTACTTGTTGGATAGAAGCCATCAAGGTAGCCATTTATGCTTGAATCCTATGTTCCATAAGTCGGTCCATCCTTTCTTCCATCTGAGTGCACTCCACCTCAAACCTTTTTTTAAACTCTTCATCCATTTGTTGACACATACTTTCCATTAAGGAAGTATCATCAACTTGAGCAATACCCCATTTTCGTGTAGCCTTTGCTCCATAACATTTCCCTCTAACATATCCTATTCTTTCACCAAGGATGTAAGTTAAAATTTGATTATAAGCCAACCTACTGTCACTTCCTTGGGTTTATTGTTGCAACATAACCTCTTGGATATGAAACTACAAAAAAACATCAATTTAGTGTGATAAGTTATAAAACAAAACTTCGTGAAAAGTTAAGCCATTATAATTGAGTGGATACATGAATTTCTTGTGATTGTGGATTTGACCACACTCAATCTAGCAATGTTGACTCCTCAGATATGGGGTCTCTCTATGGTGTATTATTATAGCAAGGATACACATAATGTAAAAAAGGTGAAAATACAGAAACATAAGAATAATGAAAATGAAGAAGCATTCTCATTGCTGATTCTTCGACTTCTGCAAATGACTTAGGACCACATGTATGCTTAATTATTTGCTTCTATTTGTTTATTTTATTTTTTTCACTTTTATTCTACAAAAAAGTGAATATTTATTTAAAGAAAATAAGACTCAAAGAACATTTTCTTCTAAATGTATTACTAAGATACCTTGAACTTGTTACAACCAAAGTGCTTTACTAGCCATTGCCAATCTTCAGGGATGATACTATCGAGTCTGTGGGCTATCCTCTCCTCATCAATGGTGTATAAATCATAATGGGCATGTGTTTTATTCATCCAATATATAAAAGCATTTTGCTTAGTTTGCATAACAATATTTTGAAATTCTCCATTTTTTTCTCTCATCAGTTGGTTCAAATTTTTCCAAAACCACTTATAAATATAAATATATATAGTTCTTGTCAAACTTTTCACTAAAAAGTCAAACTTTTTGTGACAACTATTAAAGTTGCTGTTGAATGTCGTCACCAAAATTCAATTTTTTTGTAATGATGGTTCTCTACACTTCAAAAACCAACTCAAAATGATCATTCACTTTTGAATTTATTTTCATTTAAGAAGGGATTACTTTAGGTCAAATCTTGAAAATTTAGTAATCTATTTTTAGACTTTTAATTTGTGAAGAACCAAAATGAGGCCAATTTAAAAGTTGAAGACCATTTTGAGACTTTAAATTCTTAGATGACAAAGATGAACCTAAGTTAAAAAATAGAGAACCAAAATGACATTCTTTTTCTATTTTTTTTTATTTTATTCATTTTGAATTTCTCATTCAAAGAGGTTAATAATTAGAAAAGGGGAAGACCATTTTGAGACTTTGAATCCATGAAAACCAAAATAAGACTAAATTCTAAAGTCCAAAATTATTTTTAGACTTTCAATTTGTAGAGGACAAAAGAGTAACTAAGTTAAAAAATAAATGATTAAAATGATATTTTCCTTTTTTATATTATATTCATTTTATATTGTAATTTTATAATTAGATTTTATGTAAATGCTTTTCATTATTATTAGTTATTATTAGCTAGCTTCAGTGGGGCATGCACAATTTACCAATTAATAGGACCTTTCAACCTCTTTTTTCTCTTCCTTCTTCACTATGATATGTTGAAACATTTATTTAGTCATGATATGTTGAAGTAATTGACATTGTCTTTAAGCGTTCATTCCCCACAAGAACACAAGGTATCAACATTGAAAATTTCATTATTAATTAATAAGAAGCAAAACCAATGGTCACAGTAGGGTTGAACCAAATAACATTAGTTTACTTTTACCAACATTTGTAATTCTTTTATTTAATATAACTTATAAAATACATAGTTAATGATTAAAATTTTAAATTTAATATCTAATATTAGATATAGTTTCAATAAACTAATTAAATCAATTTAATCAAATTTTGACCACATGATCTCTAAACCACGAACTGCTTCCTTCCTCGAATAAATAATTAATTTGACTTTCAAAACATCAGTATACTCATCATTTTATACATCATAAATCTTTTGTTTCTATTACACAATTAGGTTATACAAAATGTTGAAAACAGAAAGTATATTATTGATTGGGCACTAAAATGAAAAGCAATTTAGCTATAGTCTTTTACAAACCATGGTTGTGAAAACCATGGTGGATCCAACTATGGGGATGACTTTTTACCAAATTTTTTTCAAGTATGAGTACAATAGTAAAATCTAGTAGCACTTCCCCTAAACTTGTAATTTTTCTAGTTCCATTACAACCATGCATAACCTATCAACACATAAATATCTAACAACCATACCAACTTACTAATGCCAGGAAATATATATTTATTAAAGAAATAGCCTAATCCAAGCTTAGAATATTTACAATATATATACATCCCAAAATAACTTGACACCTAGCAGCCATCACCATGCAATTGGACGTACATTCCAAAGATAAGTTTGGGTACCAAGTAAGTCCTAGTGTAGTGATGGATGCCAAATCCTCCAAAAATAAAATTGCCTACTCTCAAGTGAATATTTGTATTGCGATAATGATGAGTAGGGTTGAATCCACAAAGATTGGCAATTCAAACAATAGAACAACTAAAAACAATACATAGAAGAAAGAAAGAAAAATGGGGGTTTGTCAAATCTCAAACAACAATAATAACAACTAAACCAAAAAATAAAACAAGTAATTTCAAAATTAGTAACTAAGAAATGTAGCAATTTAAATTGAAAGAAACTGAATTAGAGATAGGCTTCTAATTATGGTAGGTAGTGAATGGTTTTTCTCAGTTAGTCCTAGGCATAGGCACGACTCCATATAAATTCTTCTTCTTTCTTGTTAAATAGCTATGGTTGTTAAAATGCTTTAGCAACCTAGGCTTTCTTAAGTATGTTGGCTAAGAGAAGCTCCTAACTCAACCTTTAATTAATTAACAACCCTAAGTAAGCACTTAAAATTTAATTGACCAACTGCTTTAAGAAGAGAAATCTAGATCTAAAATAATGCCTTTGAAAAGAAAAGAAATGACCTAAAAACTAAAATCCTTCAGCTCCCTTTGATTTTTCCCTAATTTTCCATCATAAAAATGTGGAAATTCCACCCTAAAATCTATTTTGGAACCTCCCATGCTCCTTGCTATGTTTCCAAATAGCTAAAAGAAAGAAATCTGTTAGAGAAAATGCGTTATCCATTTTCTATTTTAAAATCAGCATCCTTAGTCGTGCCCACTTTTATTTAAGAGAATGGAAGTAGTGGAAAAAGAGAAAGAGAAAGGAAGATTAAAAGTCTAAAAGAGTGAATGGGAGCATGTAAGATTAGATAAAGTAAGATATTTTAATAGTTGGAAGTCTTCAACTAATTATTGTAATGACATATTCTGATAGTTAGAAGTGTTCAATGAATTAATGAAATAAAACATTTTGATAGTTGGAGGTCTTCAACTAATTAATGACATGAAACATTTTGATAGTTAGAAGTTTTCAATGAATTAATGAAATGAATCATTTTGATAGTTAGAGGCCTTCAACTAATTAATAAAATGAAACATTTTGATAGTTGGAACTCTTTGACAAATTAATGAAATGAAACATTCTGATAGTTTGAGGTCTTCAACTAATTAATGAAATGGTCATCTTCAGTCATTCCTTTCATTTCTTACTCATTTAACTAAAACTTAAAAAGAGAAAGGAGAGAAAAAGAAAAACTCTACATAATATTCTAAAAATTTGTATTTAATAATTTAATTCTTGTGTAATAATTTTGTGAATAATTACATTAATCTAAGGGAAGAATCAATATAAATAAGGAAAATTATGATTTTATATAGTTTAAAAAAGGGAAATTAAAGATAGAACTTAAATTAATTCAAACAGCATTTTTCATGAGACTTAGGCTAGCTCAAGTAGCTAAGCCATACCTATGCAACCAAGAGGGCCTTAATTTGAATTCCCCTGTATGCATCTGATTATACTTTTTCCTAAGCTACCATGTGTCCTTTACGAAATCAAATTACTAAAATACCCATATATCTTCATCTTTTTGCTTCCTCTTTTCGTCAGTAAGCTTGTTCCAACTAAGCTCAGATTTCATTTTTGGTCTCTATCACATTAGGCTTCGATGGGTGTGCTACGTTGTCCTCCACACCATTTTGACATGTTCTGGGTCTTTTCCAATGAGAATGGATGTGTAGGTGGCTAGAAATTCAAGCATCCATTTCCGTCCAAGTACTCAAAATTCTTTATCAAATTTAAGTTCAATTCATAAGTTTCTCTTTCGATTTTAGTATGGGTTCTATTCTACTACGAATTTCAACTCTCTCTCTTGTAATGTCATAGCTTAATATCAAGTATATCTTCATAATTCAGAATCCCCTTCTTGGCTATCCGAAAAACATATAAATAGTAATTGGGAGCCAAAATTCTTGTGATTCAGGTCAGTTTCAATTTGGTTGAGGGCTCTGCATAATAACAATATTTTGTACATTTCTCTAATGATTTTAGCTCCAAATTTTGATTTATTATAGCATAAATTGAAAATTCCTACTTTCACATGATAAAACTGAATAGTCACTGAAACAATCCAATTAAAGCTCAATTTGAAGGAATTTTGTGACATTTCCTTGGGATTTTTAATCTAAGGTAAGTATCTAACAATTCCCATGTGACGATCTGATGATTGGATTGCTAAATTAAAAACACCGCTTTCTTGGTTGGAGTTGAAGTGCATAGAGTGATAATATATGAAGATTTATTGATTTTCTAGTGTTACTGGACATCAAGGAAAAGAATTTGAGTCATTGGAAGTTATCGTTTAGAGTGGTAAGTCACTTGGGAATTTTTCTCAAATTATCTTAAACCTAATTGTTGATTAAAGAAGCCTGATGAATGAAAGTGCATTGAAAAGTGATTATAATTATTGAATAAATTACTTTGGTTATTGTTTGTATAAAGTTTGATCTAAGATTGGATGACTTAAGGGTTATAAGGAGCAAGGAATGGGCGACTTGAGGCTAGTATTGGTTTTCAATTGTTTATTTAGATGATGATAACTAGCAAGTGTGTTCAATGCCATTTTCATAATAAGAAATATCATTGTATTATGTTGAAAATAATCTAAGTAATGAATGAGATTGGTGGAAATTATGTGGTCATATGAGCATTATTAAGAACCTTGGAATATCGTAGTGCAATTTATCTATGTTGGTTATTGGTGAGATGGTAACCCTAAGTTATAGAGCATTTGGTTCCTAAAGTATTTTCTAAGTATATGTGGATATATATGCTAGTTATGGCAACTCAAAACATTAAGAGGAATAATGGGGACCTTTGATAAAAGAAATAGAGAACCAAAATGGATTGTAAATGCCAACTTATTGTGTAAACTTGTTAGAATTTATGTGAGCTAAGATTTTTCTTAGCTTGGAAAGTTAGAGGTCTATTATTTGTTTGTAGGGTCGTAGTAGTTGTACTTTAGTCCGTGGGTAAGGGAATGAGTTGTATAGACCATAGTGAGTAGATAATCCTAATTATGCATGATTTATGTTTTACAATATCTATTTATAAAAAATACTATTTCTTGATCTCCTTGTGCTTTAAGGCAAAATTCTGGAATTATAAATAACATTTGCATACTTTGAAAACTTTGAATTTTTGGATTGGTGGATTTATGACTCTGCATTTATGATGATTTTGAGTTTTTTTGAGTTAAAATATTTTTGAACTTTTGAACTTCTCTATTTGTGTGTTAAAGTACTCTGGTTTTATATTCATGAAATATTTGGTTATTTAATTATGAAATGTTTGATTCTATATATACAATGCAATGGATTCTAAAATCAGGATGCTTTTATCTGTCACCATGGAAAAGTTTGGTTATGAGTTTTTGAAACTCTGATATTTGATTACATATTTACATATGTTGAAGAAATTTTTGAGAATGCATCCAAATAGGACCCTGTAACTTATAGTAGTAAACGTTTTTCATAGTGCACTATGATTTGTATTTTGAAATGATTGGGCATGATGGCACTATTTTGATACTCTGCCTAAGCCCTAAGGGCATTATTCTGAATATTTTGAGCTTGAAGCTTGTGGTTAATATCTACTACGTTCTGATTACACTAAACTTAGGCTAACTCTTTTTCTAATATCTGATGGTTCTGTAGGATGTTCCCAAGCTTTTAGTTGGTTTTGAAATACTCTTGTGTTATTTATGTATTGATCTATTTTTATTTAGAACTAATCTTACAATTTTTATATTAACGTCTTTACTATAGTTTAAGATGTGTATTGTATGCTGCACTATTTATACTAACTATAAAATATGTTTGATTTTAAGCCAACATATGATTTTTCTCAAAAACTCTAGCATGACTAGTCAATCCCTTCCTTTGTATAATTAGTATTATTTACTCACCGAGTTTTTACTTACCCCCACGTTATTTAACACTTTTCAAATTAAAATGCTGATCCAAAACACCCACCAACAGAGTAAGAGCTTACAGAGCCTTGTTGTTGCATGGGCAAGAGCTCTACTTTTGTTGTAAATTTGAAATTAAATTTAATGGCTCCCCTTGTAGTTAAGGTTGTGACACTTAAGCCTTTGGTTTTGGAGGATGAAGCATAAGGTTGAAATGCGACTTTCTAGCTCTTGCATGAGGCATTACCTCTTATCATTTACCTTAGGTGTTAGAGAGAAAGTTATTTAGAATCATATAAGCTTTCTAGTTATCTAATTTCTTTCATCATTAGTTAAGTTTAAGTTCATCTTTAGTCACTTTAAAGAATTAAGAGGTAAGTGATCATGTTCTCATGATCTATTTTTCTTAAGTGACATTTTAAAGTTTTTTTACTAAAATAAAGTAATATGAAATGTGTGTCTTGTTACTAGATTTAAAAAAAGGATAATGCATGTTTCAGAAATAAAGATTAAGGCCATAAAATGTTTATTTTAATAGTAGTATATATCACTTTAAGTAAGGACCTTAAAAATATTTAGTTTCTCTATATAAGAGTTTTAGACACTTTATTTTTGGAGTCATGTTATTGATGAATGAATTCGGTGTAATGTAATGGCAATGGATTCTAGTTTAATTAGGCATTTGTTTTGATCCAAGATATTAGAAACTAGTGATGATATCGACATAATGATTTAGTCAAAATTAGGCTTTTTATAGGGTTCTAGTGTTTCTTAGCCAAAAATCAAGTAATGGAAATTTGTAGGGGTTTAATTATTAATATCAATAGAAAATTTTATAACTATAGGACATATTTGAATAATTTAATTTACACCTCCCTTGGTGAAATAACTAATAGCTCAAAGAATAAATATAGGAGAATAGAAGTTAAGGGAAATCTTATGCACAATTAGTAATTGTTCAATGTAGATTAACATGTAAGACATTTTATATATGTCCTGATCGAATTACAATATAAATCTTTTACTCAAGGACTTAGACGCTTTCAAGAAGGGAAAGTGAACTTGAAGACAAGGTAACTAGCCTTATCCTTAAAACTTGAATTTTTCTATAATACTATCTTATGTTATCCATTAATGCATTGATTGTAATTTGCATATGCTATATGAATTTATAAGGATATGTTTAAGCATTGTTGGAAATGATGAATGAATAATGGCCTTAACTCCCCTTTCCTTAATATGATGATCATCTATCTGTATATGCAAGAGATTACCCCACCTAAAGGTTAAAAGACATAAAGTATTATGCACTAGAAGTGAGAAGAGATAAAGCATTCCCCACCTAAAAGTGGGAGGACATATAACATTCCTCACTTAGAAGTACAAAGAGATGTAGCATTCTCCACCTAGAAGTGGGAAGAGATTAAGAGTTTACCTCACCAAGTAGTGAGATGAGATGTGGTATGCATAGCATTATATGTATGCAATCAATGGTATATTGTTCACAACATTGGATTGAATTGTATGGCATGTTTAAAGACTGAGATTAATGCTTTTGACATATGGCTAGGTATGGAGATTTATATTTCATCCCTTTTGTTACTAATATCAATTCCAGGTGCCTAAGAAGTTACCCAATCAATTGTCTAACTGAATTAGAAATCCCCATAGGGTTATGTTTTTGGATTTGTTATGTTTGGGAATGTAATTAAGTGTGGAATAATACCCTAAAACTTAAGTATGTTGAGTATCATTTTACAATTGTAGGCTTGTATGTTGTTAGAGTATGTTAGATGTAAACTTATGTGACCAAAGTTACAACTATAACTATGTGAAGTGCTTCAAGGAAGTTTAGATTGAACAATCCTAAAACAAATAAATGAAAAAATAAAAGACAAAACAACTAGCAATCTCGAATGACAAGTTTGCACACCACAGTCAAAAATACTAAGTTTGATTCGCCATACTCTAGAATAGAAGAGGGAGACTAATAAGAATTGGGGATAATTTTGCACTAGGTTTAGAAAACTTAGATGAGAAATTCATATATAAGAGGCTAAGCTAAATTTTAGAGCATTCAAGGTTGCATTTCTCATTGATAAGTTTAGTAATCATAGCCAATCCTCATATAAGAGGCCAAGTTTAGTATTCATAGCCAAGAACAACCCTCACCTAATTTGGAAAAACATGCATAGAAATACACCTAACATATACTTTCAATCAAATGTAGCTTACCTAACTTATCTAACTTAGACTTTCAAGGATTTGTTGCTCCACCTAACTCAGACTTTAACCATTAATCCTAATACTTTTTTCAACTTTTATCACATGCATGGTTGACTTTCCATAATGCATCCATTATAGCACATGATCAAATTGTCCCACTTGAACTTAGGCTCCATATAGAAGTTGGGCTTGGACCCTAAATGGTCAGATTCCACTTTAAGTTGTTGGACAACCATGGCCTAAATTTTCTTAGTCATAGAAAAAGTAATTGGCCCAAATTGAATTCCTTAGCCTAAGCTAGCCTTTTGTTCAACTTAATGCTCATCATTCTCCTCGAGTTCAAAAGGATTTGTCCTCAAATCTATGTCTTCATTATCATTTAAGTATGACATCAAATCTCTTACATTGAATGTGGCACAAATATTGCATTCTCTTGGTAAATCTACCACGTAAGCATTGTCATTTATTTTCTCCATAATCTTAAATGAACTTTTTGCTCTGGGCATCGGTTTTGACTTACGTTTATTGGGAAACCTCTCCTTTGAAAGATGAATCCAAACAAGATCACCAGCATGAATTGAACTTACATCTTTCCCTTGTTTACTGCTTTTTCATAAGTTGCATTCTTCATTTCAATCTACTGCTTCACATTTTCATGTAAAGCTTTAATCATTTCAACCTTCTTCTTTCTATCCATGCATAATCTATCACTTGAGGGTAGCAGTACTAGATCAAGCAGTGTGATAGGATTAAACCTATAAACCACTCCAAAAGATGAATGTTTAGTAGTACCATGAACACTTCTGTTGTATGCAAACTTAACAAATTGCAAACATTCATCCCAATTCTTTATATGCTTACCAACAATAACTCTAAGTAAGGAAGAAAGTGTTTTGTTGACTACCTTAGTTTGCCCATCAGTTTGAGGATGACAAGTTATGCCAAAAAGTAATCTTGTCGTAAGATTTTTTCACAATGTTTTCTAGAAATAACTCAAAAACTTGGCATCTTGGTCTGACACAATCCTCTTTGGAATGCCATGTAATCTTAGAATTCCCCAAAAGAACAAATTTGCTATATAAGAAACAACATCAGTTTTGTGACAAGGAATTAAAATATGACATTATCGAAAATTGATCTACCACCACTATAAATGATTCTTTGCCCCTTTGAGGTCTTCGTAACATAAGCACAAAATCCATGCTCAAGTCCACCCATGGCTAATTAGGAACTGGTAATGGCATATACAAACCATGCATTGCCTCCTTACTCTTAGCTTTCTTACAAGTTGCACATCTTTCCACCATTTAATGTACATATTTAATCATCATTGGCCAATCGAAGTGTTCCATGATCATCTCTAAGAACTTCTTATCACCAAAGTGTCATGCCAAACCTCCCTTATAAGCTTCTCTTACCAATAATTCTCTGACAGAGCAATAGGGAATACAAAGTCTGGAACCTTTGAACAAGAATCCCTCATGCTTTTAAAAGCTGTCAGTAGCACTCTTTTCTCTACATATTGGCCCTTCAATAATTCAAATCCCATTAGCTTGACATTCACTAATGAGATTAAAGTATGCCCTCAAGACAAGGCATCAGTAACCACATTAGCTGCTCCCTTTTTATATTTGATGACGTAGGGAAAAGCCTCTAGAAACTCCACCCATCTAGCATGTATTTTTCTTAACTAGTTATGACCCTTCAAATATTTCAATGACTCAAGGTCTATGTGAATAATAAACTCCTTGGGTAAAAAGTAATGTTCCCAATTATGTAAGGCTTTGACCAATGCATAAAACTCTTTGTCATAAGTTGAATGGTTTTGAGTTACTCCATTCAACTTCTCACTGAAATAGGTAATGGGATACTTCTCCTACATAAGAACTACACCAATTCCTACCCCAAATGTGTCATACTCAATCTTAAAGTTTTAGAGAAATCAAGGAGTGCTAGAATTGGTACTAAACACAACTTCTTTTTAATGATTTTAAAACTTCGTTAGGCCCCCTTACTCCACTTAAAGTCACCACCCCCTTTGATGCAATTAGCTAAAGGCGTGTTAGAATATTACTGAAGTTTTGCAAACTTTTCATCTCATAAATGTTTATAGGAATAGGCCACTCCTTAATAGCTCTAACTTTCTTTGGATCAACTTTAACTGCATGTCGATTAATCACAAACCCAAGAAAAATAACTCAGTCTTTGCAGAATTGGCACATTTTGAGATTGCCAATTAATTTTTCTTTTCACCATACTTCAAAGACCCTCCTCAAGTGCTCAACATGTTCTTCCTTACCCTTGCTATAAATCATAATGCCATCAAAATAATCCACAACAAAATCTCTAATAAAATTTTGTAGGACATGATTCATGAAACGCATGATGGTGCTTGGGGCATTTGACAAACCAAATGGCGTAACCATCCATTCATACAAGTCATGCTTTAGTTGTCTTCCACTTATCCCCTTCCTTCATTCGAATCTAATGATACCTACTCTTAAGATCAATCTTCGAAAAAATTGTAGAGCCATGTTACTCATCAAGCATGTCATCAATGCTAGGGATGCGATACCAATACTTCACTGTGATTTTGTTTATGGCCTGACTATCTACATACATCCTCATAGTTTCATCCTTCTTTGACACTGACAAAGCTGACACTGAACAAGGGCTCATTGACTCTCTCATAAAGCCTTTATCTAGTAACTCATTTACTTGACATTGTAGGTCCTTCACCTCTTTTAGATTACACCAGTAAGCCAGTCTATTAGGTATAGTAGCTCTTGAAAAGAGATCAATTTAATGCTCAATCCCTTTAATTTATGGTAATCCCTTCGGCGTCTCATCAAGAAACAAGTCAATGAATTCTTTTACTAGACTTCTCAATTAGATGAGGTATAGACACTACCACTATTGGCATAGCTTCCTTTACTATTAGCATCAATATTAGATTACTTGAATGTAGAGCTGTCAAAATGGGTTTGACCCACCAGGTTGAGCCCGTTTAACCCACCTAAGAGGTGGGTTAGGTTGAGGGGTTTCTTTGAGAACCCATTATCAACTTGGCCCGTTTAACCCGCGAGTTAAACGAGCCAACTCGCGAGTTAAAAGGGTTAAATGAGTTGCCTATTTTTTTTTTTCACTCACTCAGTCTAGCGCTCCAACCCACTGCACTTTTCTATTTAAAAAAATTAACCATAATGTATGTGTTGTGTTGTCTCTATTATTTTGTAATTTGTTAGATTTAAATATTCTGTTCATAATTATATTCTTATTATTAATGAATCATTGAATTATTGGATTACTCTACTTGTTTTAATTTGTTTAAACTTGGTTTTTATCTAGTTATTTTTTTGTTTATTTATATTGATATAGAAATTGATTGATTAAACATGACATATGCTTAAAAAAAGTCACATTTAAATTTTTATAATTTTTTATTTTATTTTTATTTTTTTTAATTTTTTGGTGGGTTAAACGGGTCAGCTCGCTTAACCCACCAGGTGGGGCGGGTTGAGATTTTCAACCCACCACCTTATGGTAGGTTAAATGGGCTGACTCGTTTAACCCACCAACTCGGGTGGGTCAGCTCGAGTGGGTCGGGTTGGCCCACTTTGACAGCTATACTTGAATGTAAAGCTCTCTTAACTTCTCCTTTAGTTGCAAATAAGTTCTCTTTTTCCTTTTCCTTCTTTACTAGCTGATCTTTTAGAATTTGTTAAGGACTAAGAGGTGCTAAGACATTCTTCTTCCCATACTTGGTAACATGATAGGTGTTTTTAAACCCATCATGTGTGACTTTACTATCATATTGCCAAGGTCTTCTTAGAAGCAAATGACTGAAAATCATTGGTACCACATCACATACTACTTCATCTTTGTATGACTTTCCAATAGAAAATGGTAGCTAAACTTGTTTAGTGACTTGAATTTCTCCTTGGTTGTTCAACCATTGCAGCTTGTACAGATGAGGATGCTTTGTGGTCTGAAAGTTTAGTTTCTCCACTAATGTTGTTGAAGTAACATTAGTACAGCTACTTCCATAATAATGAGACCACAAACATTTCCACTAACAATACACCTAGTATGGAATATCTTCTCAAATCATCAACTTCTACCTTAGGTTGTGAGTTCAAAATTCATCAAACTACAAGTAACTCCCTTTCATCTGGATACTCTACAATGCACTCGTCATCTTCCTGTTCAATTATTGTTTCATCTTCACTTTCAACTTCCCCTCATGCTCCTTGAACAATCATCACTCTTTGATTTGGACATTCAAAAACAATGTGTCCAAAACAAAGACATTTGAAGCACTTAGTTTCTTTACTACTCTTTGAGTTCTTTGCATCATCAACCTTATCCTTTCCTCTAGATGAATTAGCATGGTTACTAGAACTTGTCTTTTCCATCTACCATTCATTCCACTTTAAGACATCTTTAGGTGTTGAAGAGGTTAAGTGCCTTAAAACTAGTAAATCGTGAGCTTCCAAATTTAGTTGCTTCTCTTCTACGTTGCCTTTACACCTTAATAGCAAGCTTAAGTACATCCTCAAGTGTTACATAAGGTTATAATTCTATTGCATCAGCAATTACCTTATTCAAGGCTCCCAAGAACATTGCAATAGATTGTTCCTAAGGCCCTTATATCTCACATCTCATCATCAACATTTCAAACTCTTTAACATAATCTTCAACACACTTCGCCCCTTGTCTAAGAGTTTACAACTTGATGTATAGCTCTTGCTTATAATAGTCAATAACAAAGCATTTTTGCATGAGTCTCATCATAAGCCTCTAACTCCTGATCTCCTCTTCTCTGGCTCTTCTTCGTTGTGCTTTCAAATTCTCCCACCATAGATTTGCATAATCAATAAATTCAAGAGCAGCTAGTTTGCATTTTTAAACTTCAAAATAGTCATAGCACTCAAACACCTTCTCCACTCATTGCACCCAATCAAAGTACTCCTTTGGTGAGCTAGTACCTTTGAATGGTAGAATCTTCAATTTGATGTTGTTTCCGATGTCACACTGCTACCTCCTTTGTCTATGAGCATCAACTTCATCTTTTGTTTCTTCATCATGATCAAAATTAATGGAAGTTCAATTATTACATCGCTATGGAGGTTGCTAAACAATTAATCTTGCAATTGCCTACTTCAAATGAATCAACTACTCTTTCGTTTCAAAGCATTTAAGGTTACATTTCTCATTGATAAGTTCAGAATTCATAGCCACGACGAACCCTCATGGCACAAGTCTAAGATTCAATTAATTCTCACCTAATTTGTAAAAACGTGTATAAAAATACACCTAACATAGACTTTCAATCCAATGTAGCTTACCTAACTTATCTAACTTAGTCTTTCAAGGAATTATAGCTCTACCTAACTTAGACTTTAACTAATAATCATAATACTTATTTCAACCTTTATCACATGCATGGTTGACTTTCCACAATGTATCCATTATAGCACATGATCAAATTGCCCCACTTGAACTTGGGTTCCATATAGAAGTTATGTTTGGACCCTAAATGGTCTGATTCCACTTTAAGTTATTGGACAACCATGGCCTAAATCTTCTTGGTCATAGAACAAGTAATCAACCCAGATGAAATTCCTTGGCCCAAGCCTGGCTTTTGTTTAACTTGAAGCTCATCACTATGCATATGTTAATATGACTTGTTTATGAGTATTAACAGGAAATCCATCAAAATGACTTTAGAATAACGTGAAATTGGCTATAATGCTTCTTGACACATTAAACCTCTAAAATGTGAAAGTGTAGGTTATAAACCCATACAATTCAGATTATGTGCACAAAGAAAAAATTGAGCATATTTTCTAATTTCTAGAATTAAAGTGGCAATTGAAAAATTTTTAACCAGAAATTTTTATGACATGTCAAGTACACACCTAGAAATATTCATGTCATCTAAAAAAGTTCTAGACAATTTTTTCCAATTGTCAAGGTCAAACTGATCCATCACAGATTCAAGGGACCAAACTGTACAGTTTCATAAACTAGTTTGCCTTAAATTATATATAATAATATGAAAAAGGAAAAAAGTTTAATTAGTTTCAAAATTTCAATGAGACAAAGATTTCGTATTTAGAGTTAGGGGTTATACATGCATTCATGGGGGAAGGGGAAAGCAAAAGAATGAAATAAGAGGGGAAAACTAGAAAAATGGAAGGAAACTTGTAGAAAATTTAAAAGATTGGAAAGAACTCACCAATATACTTGAAATAGTGATTTCAAAAACTCTACCAATCCTAATCTTCAAGTTATATCTGATTCAAATAGAAGTAGGGATCAAGATGATTATTACATATATCCAAGTGAAGAAAAATTAATGAAGAATAGAATGGAAGAAAACAAAGAAAGGGTAGAAAAAGAAGGCAAAAACCTCACCAAGTTGTGCCACACTGCTAGCGAGAGACCAATAGCAAAAATGAAGTGAGAACACGAAGAAAACAAAAAAGGTGGGGTGGAGTAAGTTTTAGGTAAAATTACTTTTTTACCTAAAAATTTCATTCCTATAATATTATGTTTTGGTCTCATTAAACCTTACCGTCCTCAAATTAAGTCCATATATTTTATTCATAATATACATATCTCTTTTTTTTTAGGTTATTACACCATTGTTGGATAACCCATATCTTATTTAATTCTCATTAAAACATAGCATAAGATGGGCTTAGGCTTCTTTTAGATTTTGTCATAATGTCATTCATTAAAGCAAGTTAATGAGCAATTTTTGGGCCATTAGATATATAAATTCAAAGTTCCCTTCTAATGTAAGTATAGTGGAGATTAGAGAATATTCAGTTAGACAACAAACTCAAGGTGATATATATATTGACATTTAGACATTCTTTAATATATCTGTATTATATATGTTAGGTTTTTTATTGTAAATTTGTTTTATTTCTCCTTTGTTTTGATAAGTTTCTTCTTTTTTCTATTTAAATATTTATACTTTGTATGATTATTATTTTACCATAACAAATACCAAAATAAATATATATACCAAAGGTTTCTTCATCATTAGTCTTTTACTATATTGTCTTTAGGGTCTAGGATCTGGTGGTTGAATATTTAATTCATTATGAATTATGAGATTTGATTGCAGGACACAATAACATACATAAGTAGGCACCTTTTGTTTTATTGCTTCTGCATTAAGTTATTAATTTATAAGCTTTTTCTTCTCTTTCTCGTTTTTTTAATCTCAATTTAACCTTGGAGTAATTGCTAATTTATTATACTACTAAAGATACTGGAACAATAAAGATCTACTACAAGATCATATCAGCGTATACGTCTACCCTATATGCGCGAGATAAGTAATTTTAAATGAGAGATATAAGTAATAAATACTGTAATAACCCAAATATATATATATACATATATATATGTGTGTGTGTGTGTGTGTGTAGATTTTAAAATTAACATTAGAAAATTAAAATAAAATTTTGTGGTCTAAAATGAAAGGAGAAAATAGTACTTAGAGTACAAATTATAATTTTAACTTCTTTTAGGGACTAAAATGAAAAAAATATTTTTTTTGAGATAAAAGGTATCATTTGAACCATTGCTTAATACCTTGCATAGTAAATGTCGGCAAAACACGTTTAGTTGCTATTTGTACAGTAACTATCAGTAAAAAAAACGTTTGGATACTATTTCCATAGTGTCAAATAGTAATTTGCATGGTTACTTGAAAATTCCTATTAATAGCACAAACATTTCTTAATTTTCTCATTCAACCTAGAAAGAGAGGTAGTAGAAAGAGTGTTCATATTTGTGTGAGAGGTAGCTTTGCGAAGACCTCTTTAATCCAGGCTGTGCTATAAGAATAGGGGATCTCTACTATTGATCCCAATCAGTGTGTATAATTAGCAAAGTAGCAATTTTTTATTTTACCTAATGTCTTTATTTTCTTGTCTAACTTTCAATTTCATTATTTTCAATGATATTCTTTTACAAAATGAGAAAAAAAATGTTGTTTTAAGCTAGCTAGGCTAAGTTGATTTGGCCTATGCACCGGTCACGACCAATGAATTTGGGTTGTGACAAAGTTGGTATCAGAGCCAAGTCTGTCTAGGTTTGTCTAGGTCCTATAGCTACTAGGTTAGGAAGTAATGGAATCTTATATGTAATTGAGTGAATTGGCCAGCATACCTTACATACAATAGGCTATTGTTACCAAATCCACATCATGGAGTCTTTAATCATAGGACATATGTCATCCATATTAAAGTAGTTATAGAACTAGTTAGAATAATCATTTAAATCCAAATTACTTATCTCAGGTATAGGATGCCACCAAGGAAGAGGATGACTCCTAAGAGGTTTATTCCTGATAAAGCTTACTCCTTGCCTCGTAACACCATTATGGCTTCCAAAGGTCGAAGGTGTAGGGGTGGTAAAGGCCGTGGACATAGCAATAGACTAGAACATGGTTAAAGAAATGAGGTTGTTATAGAAGCTGAAGATGAATTGCCTGAAAATAGGAAAGAGAATATGACAATAGCTGATGTAGTTGCTGGGATTCGCGATATGTAACTGATAATGAGAGAGATGATAGGCATGATGATGTAGCAACAAGGACAGGCTAGAGGACATCATGTAGACCATGAGCCTCAACGAGAGGCAAGACTAGTTAGAGGATAGCCAAATCCCTAAGAGAGGGGCATTGAGGTATAGTTATCTAACTTTATGAAACTTAAGCCTCCTTCCTTTACAGGGGCATAAGTAATAGAAGACCCACAAACTTTCGAGATGAGGTAAGTTAGCTTTACAGGGCACATTCATATTCCTTAACTAGGTCGGCAGAGTTGGTAGAATTTCGACTGTTAGGAGTAGCCCAAACTTGATTTAAAACCATGATGCAGGGAAGACCTCAAGATTCACCTCCTTTAGAATGGGAGGAATTCGCATAATTATTTTTTAGGAAATTCCTCCCTCAATTAGTAAAGAATGCAAAGGCAAAAAATTTGAGGTCTTGAGGCAAAGAGAAGACTAGCTCCTTAAGGAATATGAAGTCATATTTACTCAATTATCACGATATGCTCCACTTAGTGAAAATTAAAGACATGTGTGCAAAGTGCTTTGTCCATGGGATTCTAGATTATTTATATTAATCAGTGGCTAAACCACGATATGTTTCCTATGAAGATACGGTTGAAAGTGCAAAATTCTTTGAAGCTAGATTAAAAGGTGGTTGAAATATGCAAGAGCACCATAAAGGGCAATGCATTGGAGGTGATCAAAGTGGCCAACTAGGTCATGGTGTTAACTACATTAGTAGAGAGATCATAATGTGTCATGAAGGCTATCAAAGGAATCCTCAACAATCGGGAGACCATAGTAGTCATTCTTCTAGCATTGTGCAGAGTAATGGAAGGGGGCGGTCATATGGGTCCTATCCCCTTTGCCCCACTTATGGGAAGATGTATATTGGTATTTGTTTTGCAACTGGAAGGGTATGTTACAATATGGTCAACAAGGCCACTTTAAAAAGGATTGTCCTATGCTATCTACACCACCATTCTCTAGTCAAGCATCTATCCTTACTGTGCTACCATCATCTCCAATACCTATACCACCCTTGAGGCAAATTGGAGGACTTACAGGTCATAGACCTCAAATTGGAGGTAGAGGTTCAGGGGGTACAAATCAAGGACATGTAAGGAAAGGGCAGGCCCATGTTTTTGCTTTGACTCATCAAAATGCTCAAACATCTAATGTTATAGTTACAAGTATACTTCCAATTTGTTCTTATGATGTACATGTTTTATTTGACCCTGGGGCTACATATTCCTTTGTGTCCCCATTTTTTGAATTATGATTTGCTAAGGATGTAATACTCTTAGATACACCATTAGTGATATTTACACCTATCAAAGATTCAGTTATCACTAATCATGTGTATAGGTAATGTGAAGTCATAGCAAAAGGAAATCAGTTTCTAGTTAATCTGATAGTCCTGGATATGATGGATTTTGATGTGATTTTAGGCATGGATTGGCTTTTATCTTGCCATGCCATGCTTGAATGTCCCAACAAAGTGGTGAATTTTGAGCTGTTAGGGGGGAAAACCTTACTTTTTGTGTATATCAAAGCTTAGCACCTACTTATACTTGTATGGGGTAACATGTGAAATTTACACTGATGACAAGAGTCTTAAGTATATATTTCAATAGATGGGCTTGAACTTAAGACAAAAGAGATAGGTGGAACTCTTGAAGAGCTATAATTACAATATTATATACCACCCATGTAAGGCTAATGTAGTTGCTGACGCTTTGAGTTGGAAGTCTATGGGTAGCTTGGCTCATATAGTTGGAAACAAGAGGTTGATTACAAAAGAATTCCAAAAGAATTCCACATTTTGTGGATAGAATTAAGGCAATGCAAGACTAAAACATTTAGTTAAAAAGGATTATGGAAGAAGTCCATAAAGGGAAGGTACAAGAGTTTTCACTAGATGAAGAAGGTTTTATATAATGTGGTTGTAGGTTATGTGCACCGAATGTGGAAGATTTACAAAGGAAGGTGTTGGAGGAAGCTCATCACTTTGAATACACTTTTCATCCAGGTTCCAATAAAATAATGATTTAGGTGAGTTATATTTATGTAAAGGGATGAAAAAGGATGTAGTAGAGTTCGTTTCTAAATGTCTAGTGTGTAACAAGTGAAGGCTGAACACCAAAAACCTGTAGGCTTGTTTTAGTAGATTAAGATTTTGGAATGGAAGTGGGAAAGGATCACAATGGATTTTGTTATCAACTTGCCCAAGACCCTTAAAGGATATGATTCAATATGGTTAATTGTAGGTTGGTTAACTAAGACTACACACTTTCTACCTATAAAGGCTATCAATAGTGTAGCCCAATATGCTAAACTCTACTTAGATGAGATCGCCTCCCTTTATGGGGTGCTAGTGTCTATTATTTTTTACCGTGGGCCATAATTTATAGTCAAGTTTTGGAAGTCTTTCCAAGAAGCCTTAGGGACTCACTTAGATTTAAGCACTACCTTTCATCCATAAAATGATGGACAATTAGAGCGTGCAATTCAAATATTGGAAGATATGCTTTATGCATGTGTTTTGGATCTTAGTGGCAGTTAGGATAAACATTTGCCTTTGATGGAGTTTTCCTTCAATAATAGCTATCAATCTAGCATACAGATGGCAGCTTTTGAGGCATTGCATGACAGGCATTGCAAGTAGCCGATTGGTTGGTTTGAAGTAGGTGAATCTAAACTTTTGGTTGGGCTGTAGGAATAAAGGATTACTACTATTGATCCCTATCAATGAGTGTATAATTAGCAAAGTAGCACTTATCATTCTACTAAATGTCTTTATTTTCTTATCAAACTTTCAATTTCTTTATTTTTATGTGGATATATATATATATACACATACATACACTAAACTAGTCTTTCAAGAATATTGATATATTTTGTACAACAAACTTCTACATATTATGCACGTAATGGTGGTGGAATCCCATTTAATTGATTGAGTAGAATTAAGACACTAAAATGAAATTTAATAGTACTTTTACGGAGCCTTATGGACTTTGTACAAGTAAGACTATAGCAGACTATGTCACTTAAATGACTAATTTAGACTCTATAAGTTCCTTGGCAAAGTAATTTATCCCATAACTCTTAGATCTATGGAAGGATTATACTGCCCAAATGGCCACTGGAAAGTGAGGTTGCTATATTTTCCTTGCCATAAACATTTTGGAACATGTACCAAGCTAAAGGCTCCTGGATCAATCTAGACTTAGAAAAGTGGAAACTAAATATATAGTAAATTTTAAGACATAAAAAGTGTTCTAAACTATCAAGAGTATTATAATTATTATTATTACTTTTTTAAAAGACTAGACACTCATATAGTTTTAATGATGGATGATTATCTATATTCTAGTCATGATTAGTGTTTAGATTGATTAAGGGAATAGGAGCAAATGAAAATTCCTAGTTTTTGCTCCCAGAAAGATGGTTAGCATTATTAGGAATATGATTCAATGTAACTATTTCAGGCCTGAATAAATATTATATATAGGATTTATGATTTCCATATATGACAATTGAGGTATAAATACAGATGATCTGCAAGTTCTCAAGTGATCAAAATGTAAGTTCCATTTTAATCCTTTATATTATTGTCACTTCATTCTCAATCACTCTTTATTTTACTTTATCTTCAAGATTATTTTCATTTAAATTACTATATGGTAGTAAATATGTTTAAATAAAAGTATTTATTAATATATCCTATAAGTGGATTTTATAATTTATAGGATGGATAGGAATTCATGTGATAACTCTCCAAGGCAAAGCCTTTCAAGAAACTTTAATTGAACAAATATTGCAATTTTGGATAAAAAATCATAGGGATTTCATATTCAACTTGAAAATTTTCTGCTAATATTAGTTTTGGAAAGAATTAAAGGTTATTTCAAGGAAAAGAACCAAAATGAAAGGAAAGCTGCAGAAGACCAGAGGCCAATGCCCAGGCACCATAAACACAGTGCCAGGGCACTAAATCCAAAAAGATGGTGCCAAGGCACCATAATTCTAGTGCCCGGGCATGAATTCCAGAAAGATGGCACCCAAGTGCCATGAAGACAGCTCATCGGCACCAAATGCTATAAAAGGAACAATCATGCTTAGAAAAATAGTGCCCAAGCACCATGAAGACAGTGCCCGAGCACCAATTATTCCTAGAACATGGTGCCTAGGTGCTAGTATCTCAATGCCTGGGTGCCAAAACTAGAGACTTGGTGCCCTGGTGCCCAAGCCATAAACCCTAATTTCCTCTAATGATAGAGAGCTCCATACTCGGCCCATGCTATACTTTTAGGGTTTATGAGGCCTATATATTGGGTCCTGAAGGCAAGTACCTCACACGAAGCATAGGGAAGTGTCTTGAACACTTGAAGAGAGGTTTCAAATTAAGAGATTACTGAAAAGAGGGTTGGTTTTAGAGTGAAGGCTCTATATAGAGTTTTTCCCCTTCTGAACATCTCCCTCTTCTTCAGCTTCTTGTATTCTTATGCTCTTCTTTGTTATTTAATTCTGTACTAATGTCCATGAAAGCCTAAGTAGCTTGTTCTTAGGATTTTGACTAAAGCCCTTATTAAGGATTCTTTTCTGTTGAAATTTATTATAGTTTTTTATTGAGCAAATGATTGTTTAAATTGGTCCTGCAGTTATTATTTTCTAAGTCTGATCATCTATGGAAAGAAAATTGAATTTATGTCATGCATATAATCACTGTTTACATAAAAGCAATTTGTAATTAAGATGAAAGTAGTTAATTATCTGTAATAACCACATTTGGGTCTTGGATTTGTAAGGTTCTTATCCCAACTGGTTTCCATAGACATATAAGAAATTAGGGGAATGAACTCAACTTGTATGCATTTGAAAGAAGCATATAAGAAGGGAAGAATCTCAGGTTAGCAATTCATTATTCAATTAGAACATAGTAATAATCATAAGAAAAAGAATCCCTGCATGTGGTGAAAGATCAAAATCCTAGGTTGTTAAAATTCTACATTAACCAACATTAAATTTTGTATTACATTTGCTTAACCAATCCTTGATCACACAACCTACAAACTCTATTAATAAAGATTAAACCCAAGTCTCTGAGGGATCGATACTCATTTCATCATTGTATTACTTGTTGACCATGTATAATTGCGTGTGATATTGCACTTTGATTGCAATTTTAATCAACATCATGCAAGAACCTCGTAGCCATTATCGAGAGTAATGACCTTGGTCCACCTTGTTAAAATGACTTATTAAGACATATCTGATAAAGGGATATGGGTATGAATTATTGAGAGATATCTAGTAAAAGGACACAGGTATGAACTATTGAGACATATCCAGTGAAGGGATATATATATGAGATATTGAGATGTATCCAATAAAGGGATACAGGTATGAATTATTAAGACATATCCTATGAAGGGATATAGATATGAGATATTGAGATGTATCCAGTGAAGGGATACATTATTAATAATTGAAATTTAAGGTTTAGGAATAATATTCTTATTTTATCAAAACTTGTTGTTATTTAAAAATTCTAAGGTCTTTATTGTTTTCCCTTCTCACTTGATTTGCTATTTATGCACTCACTAAGTTAGTGGTAGACTTACACCTCTCTCTTTAATATTTTTCATATTTGTAAGTGCTAGTGAATATGCTCTAGGTATTTTCTTATTGTTAAGGCTTTTTGGTATCTTATTATGGGTTATTCACGATATATATCAGACTCCACGGTGGTGGCTACTAGATGTCTATTTGTTTGGGATTTTGTGAAGTATTGTAAGCCTTGTGATGGCTATTTCCTTATTATACCAAATATATATTGTCAGACATTATTAAGTTTATCAATTTAATATCATTGTGAAATTATTGTATTATATTTCAAAGTATGTCTAATGTGTATCATCAATATTTTCTTAGAAAATGTAAAAAAAAAAAATGTTATTTTAGGCTGATTGGGCTAAGTTGATTTAGCCCATGCATTGGTCACGGCCAATGAATTTAGGTCGTGACATATATAGTCAATTTTGATATTTTCATGTGATACAATTTTGAAAGATAATAAATTAAGGTTGTATAGGAAGATTTTGTGTTTTAATATACACTAACAGAAAATTGCCAGTTAGCAATGGAATTTAGTAAGGGACTCAAAATCCATTTCTAAAATACTTAATTAACAACGGGGTTAGGAACAAAAGAGCAAATTTGTCCCAATATTTTGGAGTTGTTTAATTAGCAACAGATTAGCGACTTCCTTTTCTATTGCTAAATTTTAGCAACAACTTGATATCGCTATATCTGTTGAAAAGGTAAATTGAAAATATTAAAAAAAACATTGTAATTTAATTATTTAGAAAGGGATTTAGTGACTTCATTCTCATCACTAGACAAATATTAAAATTAAAAAAATTTCACTTTGCTCTTCCTTTAGACCTAAATTTTGTGATGCTAATTATCTTTTCTTCATCAGACCCACGATCCCTCAATGTTATGTGCAACCATTTTTGCTTCCTCCAAAGCTTCAAGATTGAATCTATGGCTTTTGTCTCCTCTAAAATTTCCTCACTTAACCTTGATTGTTGCAATACAGGGGTAAGTGTCCTCTATTTTTTATTAGTTTCTTTTATTAAGATGTTACTTTTTCTTTTCCACTGTACATTTAGTGTTTACTATTCTTCAGTTTCGAATAGTTTTCATTATCATTGTGTATTTGTTCAGTTAGAAGATGCTCTGCTTTGTGCAATCTAAGATATTTTATATTCCCATAGCATGTGTTTAGATATATTTCCTTTAACAAAGTTCTAGTAGTTTTATCTTGTTTGTCCTTTCCTTTTTCTTTTGTAACCTTTAAACTGGTTGAAATTCTTTAACTCTTCTCTGGCAAATGTTATAGAGGATATCGAGGATCACGCAGGGATGGCCCAGCATTGATTTGACTTGGATTAAATATCCTTATATTCCAAAAGCTGGGCAACCTCTTTTATGCTGGATATACATATATATATATATATATATATATATATATATATGGTGTATTTTATTCAGTGATGGCTTTAGTACAAGTTTTATTATTTTGGCAATCATTGTTCTTGGGTTCATGAAATTGCCTTTAGTTAATTATCAAACTTTTTTTTTATAATATTAGAGGTTGAAAGGCTGTCATCTTAGTTTAGATATTCAATATTTAGTGTTTGAGTTTAGGTTTAGAAAAAGACATAAGAATTATTACTTTACTGTTGTTTTTTGGTTTCACATATCAAAGTCATTAGTGACCTATGTGATACCTTCCAAGATGGCAATATCTTCAATTCAAAATGTCAACTTATACTTTTAATTCTCATTGCATTATACAAACATAAAAAAGTGTGACACTAAATATCATTGTTTTTTATTTATCATTAGAATTAGAATTTGGTCTCAATTATTGGTTTATTTTGTTAAATTCCAGATTCTACAAAATGTTAGTTCTATTGTTATTAGAACATTGTGTAGGAACAATTATTCACTATATTATTGGAAAAAAAAATAAGTTAAAGAAAATGACTATTTTACCCGAATTTGAGCAACAAATAGCTGGCTAAGTGAATACACATAAATTGCTGTCAAACTTGCTTAAACAATCTTGGGTTGATTCGAAACAGCCATACATAATTCGGTACACTTAGGATTACTACTTATAAGTTAGAATGAACTTGATGTGTAAATCAAGAATTTTTGTAAAAGATTTGTATGAATACCCTTATTGGGTATTTTTGTTCTAGACTATGCATTATACCAAAGGTCAGTGTATACTTTTAATTCTCATTGCATTATCCAAACATAAAATAGTGTGACACCAAATGTGAACACCCTATCCCAAAGTAAAATAAGAATTAAAAAATTTAATGAATAATCAATTATTCAATTAATAATTTATTAATGAAGCAAATATAAAATAGTTGAATCAAAAAATCAAAATAAAAAAATAAAAAAGACAACAAATATGAAAAACAACATAAAGATCAAAATATGAAAAATAAAATAAAAATAAAAAAATGTGGAAAAAATAAGAAAAACCAAAATATGAAAAATAATAATAATAATAATAATAATAATAAAAAATAAGTAAAAAAACCAAAATAAGAATCGAAGAAGGTGACAAAAATGGGCAAAATGTCAAAAATCGTAAAAAAGTACATGATCCATACGATCCCATGCAACCCATACCTCACGCATGCTACACCTATGCCACTACAACTCCCATGCAAAACCCCATACCTCCGGTATATACACACATGGAACACTACCCCATGCTGTTTGGTAAGGGGGTGCCAGCATTACCCATGCAGGACCTCTGCCACACCAAAAAACACGCGGCAAAGTGGGTTGAGTGCAAGAAGAGGGTAGCAACTCAACACTGGGGGGAGAAGCTCATATCTCCATCAAGCTGTGCAAAGCCATAGGCTGAACCCAAAATGCCACTCTAGTAGCCATAGGGAGCCGTTTTATCAACAAGGCCATGAAGTTTGCTGCCGATAATGGCTTACCGGCTTCCGTGAGAGTGTACAGAAGCCATACTATTTAAGAAGCCAGTGGCACTGAACGTGTTAGAGTTCAATTGAATTCTTGAGGCTTTGTTTGATATGCACCATTTTGGATAGCTCAAATGGTGGAGACTCCATTCATGCCAGCAAACGAAGCATAGATGTACAGCCAATGGAGAAAAAAAGGATGAGAAGAGGAGAAATCGAGAGAAGAGGGGAGTGTCCTATGTGTGTGGTGGAGCTGAGAGGAAACCCATGCAATGTAGGAAATGAATGAGTGAAATGGAAGCTAAGGGCAGACAACGAAAAGTTTAAGAGTGAGAGAGTGAAGGGGAGGCCCAGGGAGAGCTCGTAAGTAAGAGATCGAGAAGAGCCCGAAAGGAACATGAGAGCAGGTGAGAAACCAGAGCTTTAATGGAACCAAGGTTCCCTATTTTGAGCTCTAAATGCAACGTCAGGAAGAAGGGAGTTTGTAGAGAGAGAGAAAGAGATAAAATGAGCAATGGAAGCTAAGTGTTGGTGTAAATTAGTTTCACTCATCTTCTCGATACCTTCGTGTCTTTCTTCTACCCAGCTCAAATCAATATCTCCTACAGCTCATGGTTGGCCTCCAGCTTCTTCTAGGCTTTATCATTGCATGGCTATCAACAACTTCATCCTTCTCGTCATTGGTTAAAACCAGCACCAGCAATGTGGATCCTCCTTCTGTGGCGATTGATAATAGTTAAAGTGCTAAGAGGAGGATCTAGAGCAATAGAAATAACTGACTTGTGGATGGAGTATGTAGCGAATTCTTCTCCAGAAGTTAAATTAGTCAAGGACATGGGTAAGGGGGAGATGATACTTCAGGCCGTGGAATATGAAAATGGCCAAAAGCTGACACAGAAAAAAAATGAAAGCAGAAGGGGGACTGAAAAGAAAGAACAGAGGGCAATGTTAGAGAAAAGGGTAGACAGGAAGCAAGAGCCAGCAAAAGCACAAGGAAGAAGAAATAGAACGAGATGGAGATGAAGAGAATGAGGCTTTTCAGTTTGGTGGGAGAAACGGAGAGGGAGCAGTGTGAGGGAATCCTGGCGAAGAAGAAAGAAAGACCGGGGGGAAAGAGCTGTGCACAAAGAAAAGAGATGGAGAGCATGAGAGAGACCAGTGCAGTGGAGGGAGGAAATAGAGAAAAACCCCCCTGATCACACATGGTAAGCCTAACAAGTTGATTCTTAACTGAATTACAATCATACATAACAAACATTCCTAACCAAGAAGATTCACATTCAAATCAAATTTGTAGAAATTTCGGTAGAGTCTCCTCTATAACTGAGACCTCCCGAAGTTTCTACCAATATTTGCCCAAGACAATATTATACATAAAAGAGAGCTCAGCTCTCTATGCAGTCCAAAGACAACTACAACCCAGGAGAATGGAGAATCTACCTATGGTCATACATAACATTTACATTTATTTACATATATCAATGACAACAAAAATCTCAACAAAATTGAGAAACAAAATGCCAATAGGGCTCCTCTAACCCTCTTGATCAGCAAACTGCTCAAGATGGCTGCTTGAAATTCATTAAAACATAAACAGGTAGCATTTCCAATAATGAATCAATTTATAATTTAAACCGTTATTGTCGTAACCGACCTTTCGATGGAATAAAATAAAAGTGTTTAAATTGATTCCCAAAATGAAACTTGAAAATCAATTTATTTGGAGTCGCCACCAAAATTTTTAACGGAAAACTTTGGAAAACCAATTTTAAATAAAAAGAAAAGGCAAGATGGTCTGCGAAAACAAAGATGAGTTCGGGAGTCTGTTTGAGTGTGGGGAAGGTGTTAGGCACCCCACAACACCCGTCCATAAGGATGGTTACCTTAAACCAGTCAACTAAAATAGAATATGGCTTGTAAATTTATCTCGATTACCCTGTACTAATATGCATGCCCATTAAACAGAGAAGACAAAAACGACAATAGTGGAAATAAACGGATAGATATTTACAAAGGCAGACTTGACCTAGGATAAGAGCCTAGGGCCTATGTACCCTGCTATAGGGATCAAAGTCCACGTAGTTCGACTAAATGGCATGTTTATTGGTTGATTATTTGTAAATTTTGTGATAAGAATAAGAGAGTTTAAATTAAACAGATTTCCATAAACAAAACAAAATTGAGATTTGGTTTGTGTGTCTTGATTTACGACAATTTGATTAATCTGGTTCCCTTGATCTCTCCATTTTTCTTTTTAATTTTTTTATTTATTTTTGGAATTTTAATCCTTATTTTGAAATTTAAATGAAAATATTATAAAGAGTGAATTTAATCATTTTGTAAAACAAATTTAATTAACATATTTATTTTTGAGTTATTATCATTATTGTTACTATTATTCTAAAACAATTACGTATTGATTTTTAGGGTTTATGGAGATTAAAATCCCACACGACCCCAAGTATTCGAGGAGAACTATATTCTCACATGATAATTTTGCAAATGATGGAGGACATTAAAGCGTTTATTTTTGTATTATTCTTATTATTATATTTTTTCCTTGAAAAAAACACATACGTATTGATTTTTGGGATCTAAAAATATTAAAATCTCATATAATCCCATGCAATCGAGGAGAACAATATTATCACACGATAATTTTGTAAATAATAGAAATTATTTAATTGAAGCAAATATTTAGTTATATATTTTATTTTTATTTATTTATTTTTTAAACCAATGTGTACCAAATTCAGGGGTTTAAAGAGATTGAAATCTCACATAATCCCATACAATCGAGGAGAGTATAACTCTCACGCAATAATTTCATAAAAATATTTAATTTATGATCAATATTTAATTATTATTTATATTTTTTATTTATTTATTTATTAAACCAATGTGTACCAAATTTAGGGGTTTAAGGAGATTGAAATCTCACATAACCCATACAATTGAGGAGAGCAAAACCCTTTCACGATAATTTCATAAAAATATTTAATTTAAGATCAATATTTAATTATTGCTTATATTTTTATTTATTTATTTATTTACTTATTTTTTTAAAAAAATAAACTAGATACCATGCTAATGTTTTATTACACAATTTAAGCATCAAAACAACATTGCATTCATCACACTAGTATACGAATATCTTTGAACATATTCCCATGCATTAAATCAAATCTTAAACATATTTAAAACCAAGCAGAACAAACTAGACAACATGCTAACATTTTTCTACAGAATTTAAGTATTGAAACAACAGTGCATTCTATGTACTAGCATGTAAGCACGTCAATGCTACGTCAAAACTATGTTTAAATACCATGAACGTGCTTAAAACCAAGTGAGGTAATTTGAACAGCATACCAGCATTTCTAGATGGAATTTAAACCTCAAAACAACGCTGCATTCTTGCACAAAAGGATTTAGTAAGCTCAAGATTCTTGGCATTTGCAATGACATATTTCGAAGAACTTCTTCCTTGTTTGTCCTCTTTCACTCACTTTTTGTATTTCACATCAAGTACACTTCCTTCTTCCATCTCAGTTTCTTCTCTGTTTGAACTTTTCTCGTACACTCTCCCTTTTTATTTTTATTTTTTCAATTTTTATCTCAGTTTATCTTTCCCAACTCTGCTTCTTGATTACAGAAACTGGAAGTTTAGAAAGCACTCTCCTTCACGGCACCAAGAAAAGGCAGCAGTCTTCAATATATATATATATATATATATCCTTATACGTATACATACACATATATACACACACACATATATACACGTATACAATGCTCTCTCACTCTCCTTCATGGCACCAGGAAAAACATGCAGCAATCTTCAATATATATATATATATATATATCGTTATACCTTTAACGGAGAACCACAAGAAAAGCGAGAGCAATGCCACGTCCCTTTCTCTTCTCTCCTTCACGGCTACTCTTTAGCTCAGATGATTCTCCTCTGTTCGCCCCTATTCACGTTGCTCGGAACAGGGGAACAAGTTTTTTGGTTTCCTCGACTGTCACTGTAGTGTTGGCCCAGCTGGTTGTGTTCTTCAATTCCAACTCAGTTCTGCTCGCTTTGTTTCTGGATTCCAGCTCGACTTCCTTCTTTCTCAGTTTGCTCAGTTTGTGGCTTCTCTCGGCTCCTTCTCTTCTTCTCGGTTTTCTCCTTCCCCCCTCCTCCTGCCACGGTCTCCTCCTTATATATTCTAGCCACGTTTGCACCTTCCATACTCCAGTCACGGTCTGCACCCTATATACTCTAGCCACGGTCTGCACCCTATATACTCCAGCCACGGTCTGCACCCCATTTTTTCCGCTTTTTCTGAAACCACCAGTTGCCTCCTTTCTCTGCTCACGGTCTCCTCCTCTTTTCTATTTTTTCTGAAACCACTAGCTGCTCCACTCTCTGCTCCAGCCAACCTCTTTCCATTTTCTGCATGATCTGCTCCACTTTCTGCTCTCCTCTGAAACAACCAGCTCCCTATTGCTTTTCAGCCCTCCTTGTCCTTTTGTTTCTTAGTAATGTGTGTGTGTGCGTGAGTGTATTCATGTGGGAGTGGGAGTGTATGAATGTAAGCAAGTGGGAGTGTGTGAGTGTGAGCATGTGTGAGAGCAAGTGAGCAAGTGAGAGTGTGTGAGAGCAAGTGAGCAAGTTTTGCATTTTTATTTTAATTAGATGGCCTTTTTCTCCTCTTTGTATTTAGACAAATTTATTAACCCTATTCATTTTATTTTTTTGTAAGATGATTATCATGTCTCTACTTCAAACATATATTTTGAATTTTTCCTTTTAATATTTTTGGTTTTTATATTTGGTTTTTTCCATATTACTTCTATTTTTTTTCTTTTTGCAATTTTGTTTTAATTAATCAATCTTTTAAATTTTAAATTTTATTTATTATCACTGCTATAATTATTATTATTGTTAGTTTAGGTGGGGTGTTCACAGTTATAATTTAAACCATAACAAGCAATAACATTCACTCAATGAAACGTTTAAATGATTTTCACAATCAAGGATCCATAACCCTCGGAGAATCCTGTCCATCGGTTAACATCAAACTGTCAAGGAAGCTCAGCCCTTGGATACTTGTTAAAGTTAGGTAAAAACCTTCCTTTTTATTCAAAATATCATTGGCTTAGGACCTAGATTCTAGGGAGGACTATCAGACATAAAGTATCGGTCATGGACTCGTGGCCCATGCAGTTTAATCATCTGTCGAGAGCACATAGCATCTTAGGGTAAATCACTCATACGGTCGAAAGCACACAGCATCTTGGGGTAAATCACCCATACGGTCAAGGGTATGTATCCCTCAGATTATTCATATCGATTGAGAGCACACAGCATCTCGGGGTAAATCACCAATACAGTCGTGAGTCGCAAGCTCACACTAAAATCATCAGTCTTATCTTGTCCTCCCTAAATCTAAAGACTTGCCATTTATAATTTTTTCCTTTTGTCAATATCAATTCTTTAGTAAAACATTCCTTCTTTTATTCAAATCTCTCTTTTACAAATTTTACATGAATATCACATATCAATCAAAATTCATAGGTCATATGCAAGGCTAACAAGTCTAACAAGTTTGCTACCATAATTATAATGGTAATTATACAGTGGAAAAAACTACTGCTTACTTGGTGGTTGACGTGTGCTAATCTCTCTTGATTATAAAATTGGTTTCACCCACAATCCCTATAACATAAGAATATACTTTCCTCAATTCCATCACTAAACACATCAATTTAACAAAGCCATAAAACAACCATAATCTTATCTCATTACTTTATTACATATTCTCTTTACTTCTTCATATTGCTATTTCCAATTTGATATTCCATTCCCTTCTCATTACTCAAAAAAAGCCAAAGATCAAATTTTTAATTCCATTCCCTAACTTTTCCCAGAATTTTCGTCAATTTACACTCACTGCCTTAAAAACTTTCTAAAGTTTCACTTTAGTCCCCCATTTCATACTTTTTCCTTCCAACCATGAAGAACACTAAGGTTTCATGTCATACACTGTAAAAGTGATCTTATAAGACCAATTTAAACCCATTAAACTGCAGAATTTCACCATTCTTTGAAAACCACAAAATTTTGAAACTTCTCAGTTTAGTCCCTATCTGAATAACTCCAAAAAAACTTAGCTAAAATATATTTCTGAATTAATTATAGGGATTTAAGGAGATTAGAATCTCACATAATCCCAAGCAATCGAGGAGAATGATATTCTCACACGATAATTTTGTAAATAATGGGAAATGTTTAATTAAAGCAAATCTTTTAATTATTTATTATTTATTATTATTTTTTAAAAACAAAGGTATGCTAACTTCAGGGATCTAAGGAGATTAAAATCTCACACGATCCCAGGTAATCGGGGAGAACAATATTCTCACACGATAATTTTGCAAATAATGGGAAACAGTTAATTAAAGCAAATATTTTAATTATGATTATTATTATGATTTAATCAAAATTAATATTTAATTATCATTCATTGATTTTTTCACCATTCATTCATTAATATTATTATCACTTTTCAATTATTCAATTAGTTGTAAGGATTTAAGGAGATTAACATCTCACATGATCCCCAGTAATCGAGGAGAATAAAATTCTCACACGATAATTTTATGCGTCATGGCAATATTTATTAATTATCATTCACTTAATTTTCACCATTCAATCATTAATATTTCATTAATATTATTATTGCTTTTCAATTATTCAATTCATTGTAAGGATTTAAGGAGATTAACATCTCACATAATCCCCAGTAATCGAGGAGAATAAAATTCTCACACGATAATTTTATGCGTAATAGCAATATTTAATCAAAGTTAATATTTAAACAACGGTAATAATCAAAATTAAAACAAGTTTAGGCAAATGAACAGTAGCATCTTAGAACCAAACACATGAACAGTGCAGAATATATAAGATTATCTTCAACCAAAACGCATGAACAGTAATAGCCATGCAGCCCATGCAGCCGTATCTGTGCGATTTCAGCCTCTCCCTTGTGCTCCAATGAAGAATGACCTTCTCCTCCTCACTCACGTATGGTAGATGGTCCTCCAACAGTCCCGAAGTGGTTGGTCTTGGCAGGGAAGCAAGCAGAAATGGCAGACAGCACTTCACGTTGGTCAGCGTTGGAAGTTCTGGCTGGTCTCAGTGCTGGAAATTCTGGCTGGAAGTGCTCCCATGTCCCTGCTCCTCGGCTGGAAGGCAAAGGCTGAAAGCTTC
The DNA here is from genome assembly GCA_037074485.1 of Delonix regia. Classification (NCBI taxonomy): domain Eukaryota; kingdom Viridiplantae; phylum Streptophyta; class Magnoliopsida; order Fabales; family Fabaceae; genus Delonix; species Delonix regia. Next base: position 28,539,298 of record CM073455.1, read on the forward strand.
TCTTCCTCTCTACACCTTCCCTTCTTCCATGTGCTCCCTAAATTCTCCTCTGTTTACCTCTATTTTTTGGGCTCAAAATAGAGTTTTTTCTCCTCCATGGTTCAGCCTCTATCAATCCTTTTTCTGCCACTTCGTTTTGCATTCTGGCCCCCTTGTTTCTGCTCATCATTTTGGCATCCAAATCTCCATTTTCTGCTCCTCGGATTGCCTGAACCTCAGCTCCTTTTCTCTCCACGGTTTGGACGTTGCTTTAGCTTATTTTCTCTCCTTCTTGCTGTCTCGGTTTCTTCTCCTTCGTGTTGCTTTCTTGGGTAGTTTTCTGTTGCTATCTCGGTCGGTTTTCTGCTTCACGTTGTTGTCTCGGGGCTTCACGTTGCTGCCTTGGTTTGTTTCTTCCTTTACGTTACTGTCTCTATCATTTTTTCTGCTTCACGTTGCTGTCTCGGTGCTTCACGTTGGTGTCTCGGTCTGTTTCTTCAGCTTAGTCTTCCCAGTCTATTTCTGCACGTCCTTTCGGCCCGTTTCTTCCTCCTCCTTCTCAGCCTCTTTTCTGCAGTCCTTTATCTCTGCTTCTCCTCTCCTCCTCTCTTCTTTTTCTTCTTTCTTTCTCTCTGTCTGTCCTCTGCTTCTCCTCTCTTCCTCTTTTCTCTTTTTTTCCCCTCCTCTTCTTGACCTACTATTGTCCCCTTTTATATCTCCCTTAGGCCACTTTTTTTTTAATCATTCTCGCCCTCTGCTCCTGTTTTGTGTCCCTTTCTTTTCCTCTCAGCCGGTGCAGGGCCTACAGCATTCAGCCCGCTGCTTTTCTCTTTTCCTACTCCATTATCCATGTTGTCCCCCCTGCCATCTTGCACCACCACCTTTTCCAGCCTTCTTTCCACTTTTCAGCACCACCTCCTTTTTCTCTGCCACGCTTCACCTCTTTTGTACCCCCTAGCATCCCTTGTCTCCTATGTGAGAGTGTGTGAGTGTGTGTGTCTGTGGGTGAGAGTGCGTGAGAGTGTGAGTGTGAGTGTGTGAGGATGTGTGTTCGTGAGTGAGAGTGTGAGTGTGTGAGAGTGATGTGAGGGTGAGTGTGTGTGTCCGTGAGTGAGAGTGTGAGTGTGTGAGAGTGATGTGTGACATGTGTGTGAGTGAGAGTGTGTGCCTTTTATATTTGTTTCAAATTAGACCCCATTTTTTATCATTTATTATTATCTTCTTTTTTAAAAAAAAAATTAATAATTTTTAATCATTATTAATATTTTGGATTTTTCTTTTGATTTTCTATTTTGGTGTTTTTTATGATTTTTTTTATCTTGATTTATCATTATTATTATTAATTAATTCCTATTTTTAAATTTTGGTTTTTTCTTAAAATTCCCCCATTATTTATTTTGAATTTCAACTTGTCCCCAGAAAATGTCGTTTGAAGCTTTGTCATTTGAAAACAATTTATTTGCTTAATTATTAATTAATTGGTGTATCAATTAATTAAATAATTAAGTAATCAAGGAAGGGGTGTTCACAGTTGCCCCTCTTTGCTTGTCTCTTAAGTTAGGGAAGCAAACATTGTGAGGAGATGACCTAACTAAAGAGCAAGCAAAGACGTGAACACACCATTCCTCATGCTGAGGGAAAACAAGTGAATGTGAACTTTACGTATCCCCGGGCCTGAATAGAGCCTGAAGCTACCTAGGCACAATGAAATACTATTAGACAGAAATCGAAAATGCCCGGGACATGATGCAGGGTCTTTTGCGGAAATGTAAATTGCCTGGACACGATGCAGGACTTTTGCGGAAATGTAAATTGCCTGGACACAATGCAAGACTTTTTGCAGAAATGTAAATTGCTTGGACTTGATGCAGGACTTTTGCAGAAATGTAAATTGCCTGGACTTGATGCAGGACTTTTGCAGAAATGTAAATTGCCTAGACTTAATGCAGGACTTTTGCAGAAATGTAAATTGCCTAGACTAGATGCAAGACTTTTGCAGAAATGTAAATTGCCTAGACTTGATGCAGGACTTTTGCAGAAATGTAAATTGCCTGGACTTGATGTAGGACTTTTGCAGAAATGTAAATTGCCTGGACTAGATGCAGGACTTTTGCAAAAATGTAAATTGCCTGGACTTGATGCAGGACTTTTGCAGAAATGTAAATTGCTTGGACTTGCTGCAAGACTTTTATAGAAATGTAAATTGCCTAGACATGATGCAGGACTTTGGCAGAAATGTAAATTGCATGGTCATGATACATGAGCGAGGTATTCCCCACATTGAGAATGGCCACGGTGCCACCAAGTTGTGTAGGGGTTGGGGTGGAGCATTGATCCTATTGGCATATGTTTGGCATTTATGACATTTCCTCACGTGGTCAATGCAGTCTCTTCCCATGGTTAACTAGAAGTATCCACATCTTTGAATTTGTCTAGCCATAGTATGGCCATTAGCATGGGTCCCATAGATTCCCTCATGGATCTCTATCATTATCCTTCGTGCTTCTGATGCATCCACACATCTAAGGAGAGTGTTGACCCATGACCATTTATATAACACCTCTCCACTAAGGAAAAAACTCATCGCCAATTGACGAATGGTTTTTTTGTCATTCTCCGTTGCCTCAGCCGGATATTGCTGGTTCTGGACATAGTTCTTTATTTCATGGAACCACGGCCATCCATCATTTTCTTCCTCCACGTTCAAGCAGCAAGCTGGGGTGTCCCGTGTCTCAACCTGGATAGGGAGCATATTAACTCCACAGTCTAACTTAATCATTACAGCTAGGGTGGCCAACGCATCAGCAAACTGATTTTTATCTCAGGTCAAATGCATGAAATTTATTTCCTTAAACCTTGACACCAATTTTGTCAGATGTTTTTGGAATGGGACCAGTTTGGGATCTTTGGTTTGCCACTCTCCTTTTACTTGATAAATTACAAGGCCTGAATCTCCAAACACCTCAAGATCTTTGGCACCTAACTCTAAGGCGGCTTGCAGACCATTGACACAAGCTTCATATTCTGCCACATTATTTGTGCAGTCAAAATTGAGCTTGATTGCCACTGGATATTGCTTGCCTTTAGGTGATATTACTACCGCTCCTAATCCACTACCATGTACATTGGCTGCCCCATCAAAATACATAGTCCACTTGATTTCCTTTGGATCATCTTCTTCCAATGTTAGAATATCCTCATCTGGGAACCGGAAGTCTAGCGATTGATATTCATCCAGGGGATTGGCCGCCAAATGCTCAGCTATAGCGCGCCCTTTGACTGATTTACTGGTAATATATTTCACGTCATATTCTGAGAGTATTACTTGCCATTTTGTGACTCTTCCTGACACATGAGGACTCTCAAAAATGTATTTGATTAGATCCATCTTGGAGATTAGCCACGTTACATGATAAAGCATGTACTGCCTCAGTCTCTTTGTGGTCCACACAAGACCGCAACAAGTCTTCTCAATTAACGAGTATCGTGACTCGCATTCGTTAAATTTCTTGCTTAGATAATAAATGGCTTGCTCCTTTCTTCCTGATTCGTCATGTTGTCCTAACACCACACCCATGGACCCTGGTCGAATGGTCAGATAAAGGATAAGGGGCCGCCCCGGTATAGGTGGCACCAAGACAGGGGGTCAAGAGGTACTCCTTTATCTTATCGAACGCGTGTTGGTAGGATTCGTTCCATTCTCCTGGTTGGTTCTTGCGTAATAATTTAAATATTGGTTCACAAGTGGCAGTTAAATTTGCGATGAACTTGGCTATGTAGTTCAAACAACCTAAGAACCCTCAGACTTCTGTTTCTGTACTAGGTGGTGGCATGTCGCGAATTGCTCTAATTTTATCAGGGTCTATTTCTATCCCTTTCTTACTAACAATGAATCCCAAAAGCTTCCCAGATGTAGCCCCAAATACACACTTACTAGGATTCAATTGAAGTTTGTATTTCCGTATTCTTTCAAAGAGCTATCGTAATACAGCCATATGACTTTCCCCTTCAGCTGATTTAGCGACCATGTCATCCACATAGACCTCTATTTCTTTATGCATCAAGTCATGAAACAAGACAACCATCGCACGTTGGTAGGTGGCCCCAGCATTTTTAAGTCCAAAAGGCATTACCTTGTAACAAAAGGTTCCCCATTGGGTAATGAATGTGGTTTTTTCCTTGTCATCAGGGTGTATCGGGATTTGATTATAGCCAGAGTATCCATCCATAAAGGAATACTTGAAGCTTTTTGCTGTGTTATCGACTAAGACGTCATTGTGGGGTAATGGAAAGTCATCTTTTGGGCTGGCCCGATTTAAGTCTCGATAATCGACACACATCCTCACTCGCCTATCTTTCTTTGGCACAGGGACTATGTTCGCGACCCATTGGGGGTATTTAGAAACTTCTAAGAAACCGGCATTCCATTGCTTCATTACTTCTTCTTTGATCTTAAGGGACATCTCTGGGCTCATCCTCCTCAGCTTCTGTTTCTTGGGTCCTATATTGGAATACAAGGGTATCTTATGGGCAGCAATTTCAGGATCTATTCCTGGCATATCTTGATAGGACCAGGTAAACACATCTATATATTCCCTAAACAACTTGATCATATCCTCCCTTTCTGGGTTATCAACTATTTTTAATTCCTTCTTATCATCCTCTGTCCCCATATTGATCACTTCAGTGGTTTCTTCGTGCGGAACAATACCCTTTTCTACAAACTCTACTATTTTAACAAAGGTTTGAGATATGTCATCATTATCATCAGTTTCTAAATCACTTGCATCCGTGACAACACAAGGCTCATTCAAGCAGTGCCCTAGTGCTTCTGCTTTAAACAAGAGTTCCGAGGATTCAAATTCCCTAGAAAGTGGGTAGAAAAAGCAAAAATAAATACGAAAAGGCAGGATTTAAACAAGATTTTGGCAAAAGATTGAAACTACTGCATTCATTCAATATTTAAAATAAAGTTTCAAGTCGTTAGCTATTACAGAATTTTAAAACACGATTGTCGTAACCGACCTTTCGGTTGAATAGAATAAAAATGTTTAAATTGATTCCCAATAACGAGTCTTGAAAATCAATTTTATTTGGAGTCGCTACCAAAATTTTTAATGGAAAACTTTGGAAAACCAATTTAAAACAAAACGAAAAAGGCGAAATCGTCTGCGAAATCAAAGATGGGTTCGGGAGTCTATTTGAGTGTGGGGAAGGTGTTAGGCACCCCACAACACCCGCCCATAAGGACGGTTACCTTAAACTAGTCAGTTGAAATAGAATATGGCCTTTAACTAATCTCAATTACCCTTTTATTGACATGGATGCATGTTAGACCTAGGAGACAAAAAAGCGAGGATGCATACAAACAGATGGATATTTACAAAGGGCGGACTTGACCTAGGACGAGAGCCTAGGGCCTACTACCCTGCGATAGGGATCAAAGTCCACGTTGTTCGACCAAAAGACATGTTTTGCGGGTTGGTGGTTTTTTGATTTGTTATGGGAATAGGAGGATTTTAATTAAGACAGATCATTGTAAACAAAACATAATTGAGATTTGGTTTATGTGCTTTAATTTACTACAATCTGATTAACCTCATTCTCCTTATCTCTTCACATTTTCTCTTTTAAAGTTTTTTGTCGATTTTATTATTATTATTATTATTATGAGTTTTGGGAGTTTTGGGAGTTCATATTTCGAGAATTAATGCATGATTTATAATGAAAGGAATATTTATTTTTTTTTGAACTTTTGAATTTATTGTTGGTAAATATTGATTATTATTATTATTGATTATTGGTAAATAATTTAATTCAAATGCTATTATTTATTTGTTTATCTGTTTATCTTTGAACGAATATATGCTAATTTTCGGGTTCTATGAGGATTAAAATCTCACACGAGCCTAGGAAGTCGAGGAGAGAAAAGTATTCTCACATGATTCATTTTGTATAAATATTCAATCAAAGTTAATATTTAATTATTGTCCATTTATTCATTTTTTTGTATTATTATTATTATCATTAATATTATTATTATTTCTGAATTAATTATAGGGATTTAAGGAGATTAGAACCTCATATAATCCCACGCAATCGAGGAGAACGATATTCTCACTCGATAATAAATGTTTAATTAAAGCAAATCTGTTGATTACTTATTATTTATTATTCTTTTTTTTTTAAAAAAAAAGGGTATGCTAACTTTAGGGATCTAAGGAGATTAAAATCTCACGCGATCCTAGGTAATCGGGGAGAACAGTATTCTTGTGCAATAATTTTTGCAAATAACGGGAAACAGTTCATTAAAGCAAACATTTTGATTATGATTATGATTTAATCAAAATTAATATTTAATTATCATTCATTTATTTTTCACCATTCATCCATTAATATTTCATTAATATTATTGTTGCTTTTCAATTATTCAATTCATTGTAGGGATTTAAGGAGATTAATATCTCACATAATCCCCGGTAATCGAGGAGAATAAAATTCTCACATGATAATTTTATGTGTGATAGCAATATTTCTTAATTATCATTCACTTATTTTTTGACCATTCCTTCATTAATATTTCATTAATATTATTGTTACCTTCCAATTATTTAATTAATTGCAAGCATTTAAGGAGATTAAAATCTCACATAATCCCCGGCAATCAAGAAGAACAAAATTCTCACTCAATAATTTTATACGTAATGGCAATAATTAATCAAAGTTAATGTTTAAACAATGGTAATAAACATAACTAAAACAAGTTTAAGCAAATGAATAGTAGCACCTCAGATTAAAACGCATGAACAGTGCAGCATGCATGTGATTGTCTTGAAGCAACTCGTATGAACAGTGACATGCATGCAGAAATCTCGGCAGTGGCAAACCGTGCAACCATACCTGTGCGTTTTCAGCCTTTCCCTTGTGCTCCAATGAAGAATGACCTTCTCTTCCTCACTCACCTATGGTAGATGGACCTCCAACAGCCCCAAAGTTGCTGGTCTCGGCTAGAAGTAAGCAGAAATGGCAGACCACTTCGTTGGACAGCGTTGGAAATTATGGTTGTCTTCAGCGCTGGAAATTCTGCTCATGCGTCTCTGCTTCTCAGCTAGAAGGTGAAGGCTGAAAGCTTCCCGTCTTCTCTACACTTTCTCTTCTTCCTTGTGCTCCCTAAATCCTCCTCTGTTTACCTATGTTTTTAGGGCTTAAAATAGAGTTTTTCCTCCTCCATGGTTCAGCCTCTATCCGTCCTTTTGCTGCCACTTTGTTTTGCATTCAGACCTCCTTGTTTCTGCTCATCATTTTGGCATCCAACTCTCCATTTTCTGCTCCTTGGATGGTCTGAACTTTAGCTCCTTTTCTCTCCACGGTTTGGACATTTCACTCCATGGTTTTTCTCCACAGTTTTCTGCACCATGACTCCCCCTCTCCTCCTCTCGGTTTCTGCCTCGTTCAGCTCCTCTCCCTCTCAGTTTCTAGATTCATTTTCTCTTCTGTTTTCTCCCTCACGTTGCTGCCTTGTTTTTTGGTTTCGTTCAGCTTTGTTCCTCCCTTTTTCCTCTCGGTTCATTGCTCTCCCTCTCTTCTCTTCAACGTTGTTTCTTCCTTCTTTCTCCCTCTTCTCTTCTCTTCTCCTCAGCTCCCATTTCTCTCCGTTACGTTGCTCTCCCTCTCCTCTCTTCAGCCCTCTTTTCTCTCAGTTTGTTGCTCTCCTTTATACTCCAACGCCACCTCCCTTTTTCTGCCATTTGCTCCCTTTTCTCCTTACTTTTTCTGCAACTTCTAGCCACCCCCTTACTGCTCACGGTCCCCTCCTTTTTCTGCCATGCCACTCTCTCCTTTCTCTGCACCAGCCACTCCACTTTCTACCTCCTCTGAAAAATCAGCTACCTCTTGCTTTTTTGTCCCCCTTGTCCTCTTGTGCATGTGTGTGCATGAGTGTATGCATGTGGGAGTAGGTGAGTGTGTGTGTCCGTGGGTGAGAGTGTGTGGGTGTGAGTGTGTGAGGATTTGTGTCCATGAGTGAGAGTGTTTGTGTGTCATGTGTGTGAGGGCAAGTGAGCATATGGGAGCAAATGAGCATGTGAGAGTGTGAGTGTGAGTGTGAGTGTGTGAGGAGGTGTGTCCGTGAGTGAGAGTGTGAGTGTGTAAGAGTGATGTGTGTTATGTGTGTGAGGGCAAGTGAGCATATATGAGCAAATGAGCATATGAGAGTGTGTGAGTGTGAGCAAGTGAGAGTGTTTTGCAATTTCATTTTAATTAGGTGGCCTTATTCATTTTATTTCTTTACAAGATGATTGCCATGTCTCTTCTTCAAACACATATTTTGAATTTTCCTTTTTATTATTTTTGGTTCATATATTTGGTTTTTTCCATATTACTTCTTTTTTTTTTTTTTTGTCTTTTGCAATTTTGTTTTAATTAATTATTATTATTATTATTTTTGAATTTTTTAATTCTATTTATTATTATTACCATGATTATCATTATTGTTAATTCGGGTGGGGTGTTCACAGTTGCCTCTCTTTGCTTGTCTCTTAAGTTAGGGAAGTGAATAGTGAAGAAATGACCTAATCTTAAGAGCAAGCAAAGACATGAACACACCACCTTCCTCATTGAGGGAAGACAGGGGGAGACAGGAGTAAATTCATGCTTAGAAAGGATGGTGAATATCCTGAACAAAACGCCTGGTTTTCGACATAAATGTAAATTGCTTGGACACGATGCAGGACTTTGACAGAAATGTAAATGGCCTGGACTTGATGCAAGACTTTTGCAAAAATGTAAATTGCCTGGACTCGATGCAGGACTTTTGCAGAAACGTAAATTGCCTAGACTTGATGCAGGACTTTTGCAGAAATGTAAATTGCCTGGACTTGAGCAGGACTTTTGTGGAAATGTAAATTGCCTGGACTTGAGCAGGACTTCTGCAGAAATGTAAATTCCTTGGACTTGAGCAGGACTTTTGCATAAATGTAAATTGCTTGGACTTGAACAGGACTTTTGCAGAAATGTAAATTGCCTGGACTTGAGCAGGACTTTTGCAGGAATGTAAATTGCCTGGACTTGAGCAGGACTTTTGCAGAAATGTAAATTGTATGGTCATGATGCATGAGCGAGGTAGGTGTCAAACATGGACAAACATGTATGCGTGAGAAAGGCACATCCATAAAGGATGATGAAAATTTTATTGGTTTTGATACAGGTTAAAATGATGCCTATTCCCTTTGTGTTAGAAGTAAGGAGACTGCTTGTGAGTGTAAAACCTCTATCTTTTATTTTGGAAATCGGAAGGGTGACATGTTAAATTATGATTCGAGTCAATTGGAAAAACGTCAATATTGCCCAAAGTGAATGAACTGTCTAACCACGCTTCCTTCATTGCGACCCTAAATCTATCGTTTCAACAGTCGACAATCCGCATACTTCGCTTCTTCACTACAAGCGGGCTTATACTATCTTCTTTACAGTAAGCTCGAGGACATCCAAGTTGCTTTTATCTCCTTTTATACAAGGTAAACCGGTAACGAAAATGCCAAATTGCGTATATGCTGCATCCTTTAGGCCTCATCATAGTAATTGCATGGAAACACTTATTTAAAACGCATTGGGGTTTTTCTTGGGATGCATATCATCAGACAATATTTTGAATAGCGCTATTCACTTGAATGTTTTATTTTGCATATTGAATGTATGAGACAATCATAAAGGCAATATGGTTATGTAGGGGAAAAGAGGGATGAAAGGCAAGTTATCTTAAATGAGTAAACAACTAAAGACCCGAAGGAATGTGGGTAGTAAGCCGAACGCAAGTATAAAGAATAGCAAAATACAACTGGGATGACTCTGAATTTTGGCTCCAAGCGACAATGGTTGCTTACACCTAGTGTTGCCATCGGATGCACTTATTTCGAAACTAACTAATGAAGACAACCTTTAAGGATCCTTTTGGGTTGGCAATTTAGTCTTCATACCACCTTACTTTGTCCATCCTTTGCCACCCTATCCTTCGTTTGAACCTCCTTCTTGAACTGGCCCTAATTGCGAATTCTCCTTTCTTTCTTCTTTTTTTTTCCTCGTCATCCCTGTTTAAGCAAAGTATTTTTTGACTGCGTCGGAGTTAATTGGTTTTCCAAGCTCCCTACCATCCATATCGGCAAGAGTCAGGGCCCCTCCAAAGAATGTTCGTGTCACCACATATGGACCTTCGTATGAAGGTGCCCATTTGCCTCTATTATCTTCTGGATTTGGGAGGATCTTTTTCAGAATTGTGAACACCCTACCTGAATTAACAATTAATAATAATCACAATAATAATAATAAATAGAATTAAAAAATTCAAAAAAAAAATTATAAAATAATAAAATAATAATAACAATTAATCAAAACAAAATTGCAAAAGGCAAACAAAATATAAGTAATATGGAAAAAACCAAACATAAGAACCAAAAATAATAAAAAGGAAAATTCAAGATAAAGGTTTGAAGAAGAGACATGGCAATCATCTTGCAAGGAAATAAAATGAACAAGGCCACATACTTGAAATGGAATTGCAAAACACTCTCACTTGCTCACATTCACACACTCTCACATGCTCACTTGCTCCCACATGCTCACTTGCCCTCACACACATGACACACATCACTCTCACACACTCACACTCTCACTCACGGACACATCACTCTCACACACTCACACTCACACTCTCACACACTCTCACCTACGAACACACACTCACCACATGCATACACTCATGCACATACATGCACAAGAGGACAAGGGGGACAAAAAAGCAATTGGGAGTGGTTCTGCAGAGGAGGCAGAAAGTGGGGTGACTGGTGCAGTGAAAGGAGAGTGTGGCATGACTGGAGATGGTAGGAAAAGGAGGGGACCGTGTGCAGCAAAGTGGTGGCTGGAAGTTGCAGAAAAAGCAAGGGAAAAAAGGAGCAACATGGTAGAAAAAGGGATGTGGCGTTGGAGTATAAAGAAGAGCAAGCAAACCGAGAGAAAAGGGAGAAAAACGCTGGAGTAGAAAGGAGGCCTCGGCTGAGAAGAAAAGAGAACTGGAGAAGAGAAGAGAGGAAGGGAAAAGAAGGCAGAAACCATGCTGAAAGGGAGAGCCACGTGACCGAGAAGGGAAGAGGAGCTGAAGAAGAAAGGGAGAGCAACGAAACCAGCAACAAACTGAGAGGAAACGACGTTGAACAAAAGATGAAAATGGAATTAGCAACGTGAGGGAGGAACAAAGCTGAACGAAGCAAGGAAGCAAGGCAGCCACGTGAGGAAAAAACAACAGAGAAAACAAACCAGAAACTGAGCGAAACTGAGAGCTAAACGAAGCTATCCAACGTGTAGAAAAACCGTGGAGCAACGTCCCAAATTGTGGAGTGAAAAGGAGCTGAAGTTTAGACCATCCAAGGGGTAGAAAAATGGAGAGTTGGATGCCAAAATGATGTGCAGAAACAAGGAAGTCTGAATGCAAAACAAAGTGGCAGCAAAGGGAGGGATAAAAGCTGAACCATAGAGGAGAAAAAACTCTGTTTTGAGCTCAAAAAACAGAGGTAATCAGAGGAGAACTTAGGGAGCACAAGGAAGAAGAGGAAGTGTGGAGAAGAAGAGAAGCTTTCAGCCTCCACCTTCCAGCTGAGAAGTAGAAACACTTTCTGCAGAGTTTCCAGCGCTGAAGTCAACCAGAAAACTCTAATAAAGCTGTCCAACGAGCTGTCCACCATTTCTGCACTTCCAGCCAAGACCAGCCACTTTGGGGGGCTGTTGGAGGTCCATCTACCATAGGTGAGTGAGGAGGAGAAGGTCATTCTTCGTTGGAGCACAAAGGAGGAGCTGAAAACGCACAGGTATGGCTGCACGTTTTGTCTTGGTTGAGAATTCTGCATGCTGTCACTGTTCACTCGAATTCTTTCAAGATAATCTCATGCATGTACATTGTTCACGCATTCTAATATGAGATGTTACTGTTCACTTGCTTAAATTTGTTTAGTTTTGTTTATTACAATTGTTTAAACATTAACTTTGATTAATTATGGCTATTACGTATAAAATTAGCATGTGAGAATTTTGTTGTTCTTGATTGCGGGGGATTATGTGAGTTTTTCTTAATCTCCTTAAATCCTTGCAACTAATTAAATAATTGGAAGACAATTAATATTAATGAAATATTAATGAAGGAATGGTGAAAAATAATTGAATGATAATTGATAAATATTGTCATGATGGATAAAATTATCGTGTGAGAATTTTGTTCTCCTCGATTACCGGGGGTTATGTGAGATGTTAATCTCCTTAAATCATTGGAACTAATTAAAAAATTGGAAGACAATTAATATTAATGAATAAATGGTGAAAAAACAAAGGAATGTCAATATATATATTAATGAAATATTAATGAAGGAATGGAGAAAAATAATTGAATGATAATTAATATTGTCATGGTGGATAAAATTATCGTGTGAGAATTTTGTTCTCCTTGATTACCGGGGATTATGTGAGATATTAATCTCCTTAAATTCCTACAATGAATTGAATAATTGAAAAGTAACAGTAATATTAATGAAGTATTAATGGGTGAATGGTGGAAAATAAATGAATGATAATTAAATATTAATTTGGATTAAATCATAATAATAATCATAATCAAAATGCTTGCTTTAATATGCTATTTGCGAAATTATCATGTGAGAATATCGTTCTCCTCGATTGCGTGGGATTATGTGAGGTTCTAATCTCCTTAAATCCCTATAATTAATTCTGAAATAATAATAATATTAATAATAATACAAAAATGAATAAATGGATAATAATTAAATATTAACTTTGATTAAATATTCATGCAAAATGGATCATGTGAGAATACTTGTCTCTCCTCGACTTCCCGGGCTCGTGTGAGATTTTAATCTCCATAGAACCTGAAAATTAGCATATATTTGTTCAAAGACAAACAGATAAACAAATAAATAATAGCACTTAAATTAAATTGTCTACCAATAATCAATAATAATAATAATCAATATTTATCAACAATAAATTCAAAAACCCATAAAATAAAAAAATATATTCCTTTCATTATAAATTATGCATTAATTCCCGAAATATAAACTCTCAAAACTCAAAAAAATAATTATAATAAAATCGACAAAAACAATTTTAAAAGAGAAAATGTGAAGAGCTTAGGAGAACGAGGTTAATCAGATTGTAGTAAATTAAAACATACAAACCAAATTCCTATCCCGTTTTGTTTACAATGATCTGTTTTAATTAAAATTCTCCTATTCCCATAACAAATAAAAAAACCACCAACCCGCAAAACATGTCTTTTGGTCGAACTACGTGGACTTTGATCCCCATCGCAGGGTAGTAGGCCCTAGGCTCTCATCCTAGGTCAAGTCCGCCCTTTGTAAATATCTATCTGTTTGTATGCATCCTTGCTTTTTTGTCTCCTATGTCTAACATGCATCCATGTCAATAAAAGGGTAATTGAGATTAATTAAAGGCCATATTCTATTTCAACTGACTAGTTTAAGGTAACCTTCCTTATGGGCGGGTGTTGTGGGGTGCCTAACACCTTCCCCACACTCAAATAGACTCCCGAACCCATCTCTGATTTCGCAGACCATGTTGGTTTTTTTTTCTTTTTTATTTAAATTGGTTTTCCAAAGTTTTCCGTTAAAAATTTTGGTGGCGACTCCAAATAAATTGATTTTCAATATTCATTTTTGGGAATCAATTTAAACTTTTATTTTATTCCATCGAAAGGTCGGTTACGACAATCCCCTATAATTCAATGGAGAATTCAATGTTCAAAAGGCCAAATCATGGCTAATGCAAATGGAGAAGATTTTTTAAATTTTGGAGGTTATTGATCATCAAAAGGTGGTCCTAGATACCTTAATGTTCATTGAGGAAGCAGAACATTGGTGGCAGAGTACTAAGTATGTTTTACAAGCAAGAAATGTACTAGTAACTTGGGAAAGTTTTGTAGAAAAGTTTTATGAAAAAAATTTCCCTAGGTCTATTAAAGACAAAAAAGAAACATAATTTATAAATTTAAAACAAGAGGAAGATATGTAAGCTGATGCCTATGTGGCTAAGTTCATTGAACTTACAAGGTATTCCTCGTGTTTAAAGAAATTTGATGATGAGGTATGGAGGGCTGAGAAGCTTGAGAGGGGGTCTAAACTAGAGATTAAGGATATAGATGCCCTTCAACAAATTAGAGTACTTAATAAATTAGTTGAAGTGGAAATGGTGATAAAAATAATTTGAAAAGAATCATAGGGTCTACACCTAAAATTCTCTCTGAAGTTAAAAGGCCAAGAAAGGAAGAAAGTAGTACCCGAGGCAATAAAAGAGGTAGTAAAAATGTGTGGCCTAGAAAAGGGAATGATAAAGGAAGGAATAAGACACTTATCACATAGGGAAGCTTTCGAAACCCCATTTGTCTGCAGTGTGGTAAAAATCATGGCTTTAGGCCATGCCTAGTAGGGCAAGACATATGTTATAGATGCGAAAAGCCAAGGCATTTGGCTAGAGATTGCCCTTAACAAAAGGAAGTGGTTCCCCTTTCCAAATCACTGACCTAAGGAAAGATCTTTGCCTTAACACAACAAAAGGCTATCCAATGTCCTTCTATGATCCAAAGTAACATTACAATTAATGATTGTCTTGTAAATGCAATGTTTAATTTGAGTGCTACCCACTCATTCATATCATATGATTATACTAAGAGGTTAGGGCTGCATATTGATACTTTGGCATATGACTTCTCTGTTTCTACCCCCACTGGAAGTAAAGTTGTGACTTTTGATGTGTGTTTGAATTGTATCATCCAATTTTACCATTGTTCTACCACCATAGATTTGATAGTTATGCCTTTCCATGAACTTGATGTTATTATTGGTATAAATTGGATGATTGCCCAGAATGTCATACTTGGTTGCTCTAATGAAACCATTTTCTATTCCTAATTATGGGTCCATACCATGTATTGAGTCAGAACTTGTCTTTATGTCTTCTGCCCAGGTTGAGAAATGCTTAGGAAAGAGATGTCAGGGGTTCTTAATATTTTTTTTAGTGGAAGTCAAAGTAAAAGAGGGAATAAAAGAAATACTAGTTTTGAGAGAGTTCCTAGAAGTTTTTCTTACTGAGGTGAGTGACTTACCCTCTAAAAGGGAAATAAAGTTTGCTATTAACATAATACCTAGGAGGGACCTATTTCCAAGGCACCTTATAGAATGGCACCCACAAAGTTAGTCAAACTTAAAAGGTAAATAGAATAACTTTTGGAAAAGGGATTTATTTGGCCTAGTGTCTCTTTATGGGGTGCTCCTGTTCTTTTCATAAAAAAGAAGGATGGGAGTTTGAGGTTATGCATTGATTATAAGGAATTGAACAAAATAACCACAAAGAATAAGTACCCATTACCAAGAATTGATGATCTTCTTGATTAGTTAGTAGGATCTTCAGTGTTTTCTATGATAGACCTAAGATCTAGATATCATCAATTGAGATTCAATGTTGAAGACATCCCAAAAATAGCTTTCAGATTAAGATATAATCATTATGAGTTCTTGTCATTTGGTTTGACTAATGCACTAACTATTTTTATGGATTACATGAATAGAATTTTTAGGCCTTACTTAGATGAGCTTGTTGTGGTCTTTATAGATGATATTTTGATTTATCCAAAGAACCATGAAGAACATGAAAGGCATTTGAGAATTGTCCTATAAACTTTGAAGGAAAAGAAGTTGCTAGCCAAACTTAATAAATGTGAATTTTAGCTCATAAAAGTAAGATTCTTAGGCCATGTTATCTCTTAAAAAGTGGTCACAGTTAATCCCAGCAAAGTTGAAGCAATCTTAAATTGGGAGAGGCCTAAAATAGTTACTAAAATAAGAAGTTTTCTAGGTTTGGCAGGCTACTATAGAAGATTTATACAAGGCTTTTCTCAAATTGCTTTACCATTAACTAGATTTACTAGAAAAGAAAGACCATTTGTGTGGGATAGTGATTGTGAGAAAAGTTTTCAAGAATTAAAACAAAGACTCACTTTTGCACTAGTACTTATCATCCCAGATCGACATTACACTTTTGTTACTTATATTGACACTTCCAAAAAGGGATTGGTATGTGTACTTATGCAGCAAGGTCGAGTGGTAACTTATGCTTCTAGAGAATTAAGACCATATGAAGAAAATTATCCCACACATGATTTAGAACTAGCAGTAATAATTTTTGCTTTAAAAATTTGGCAACATTATTTGTATGGTGCCACGGTTGAAGTTTATACTGACCATAAAAGCCTAAAATATTTATTAAACCAAAAGGAGTTGAATATGAGACAAAGAAGGTGGATGGAATACTTGGAAGATTATGATGTTACTTTAAAATATCACCCTAGAAAAGCCAATGTAATAGCTGATGTACTTAGCCAAAAATCGATCCATATGACCATGATGATAGTTAAAGAACATGATTTAATTGAATCCTTAAGAGACATGAACTTGTCTTGGGAGATACAACCAAGTAGACAACTTTCCAGTGAGGTGAGAATTGAAAATGAATTCATGAAACATATTATAGAAGCTCAAGAGCAAGATGAGTATTTACTCAAGGTGAAAGAACCAATGAATTTGGGCAAAGCAAGAGAGTATAATGTAAGAGAGGATGGTTTTGTTAGGTTTCATAAGAGAGTTTGTGTACCTAATGACAAAGAATTAAAGAAAAGGATCTTAAATGAAGCACACAAAAGTAAATATACCATTCATCCTGGTATAACCAAAATGTATCATGATTTGAAAAATATTTTCTAGTTCCCAAGAATAAAGGGTGATATTACTGAATATGTGGCTAGATGCTTAACTTGTCAAAGAATAAAGATTAAGCATCAAAAGCCAATTGGACAATTACAATCCATAGACATTCCTGTATGGAAATGGGATAATATATCTATGGATTTCATTATGGGATTGCCTAGGACTTTTTATCGGAATGATGCTATCTGGGTTATAGTGGATAGATTAACAAAGTTAACTCATTTTCTTCTAATTAAGTCCACTTATACTCTAGATAGATTATGCTAACTTTATATCAAAGAAATTGTTAGGCTTCATGGGGTTCCTAGTAGTATTGTGTCAAACTGTGATCCAAAGTTTACTTTAAACTTTTAGAGGTCTTTACAAGAAGCATGAGGAACCAAACTACGTTTTAGAATTGCTTACCATCCTCAAACCAATGGGCAAATAGAAAGAGTTAATCAAATCTTAAAAGACATGTTAAGGGCTTGTGTTTTAAAGCTTAAAGGAAATTGGGATGAGTATTTACCTTTAGCAGAGTTTGCCTATAATAATAGCTATCAATCCAACATTAAAATGGCCCCATTTGAAGCATTGTATGGGAGAAAATGTAGGTACCCCCTTTATTGGGTTGAGCTTAGAGAGAGAAGTTTGATAGGACTGGAGATAGTTACCAAACCTCAAGGCAAATTAAGTCTATAAGAGATTGATTGATTATAACTTAGAGTAGACAAAAAAAGTTATGCAGATAAAAGAAGGAGGCCATTAGAATTAGATGTAGGAGACCATGTGTTTCTTAAAGTGCCTCTAGTCATTGGGGTTAGTTGATCAATAAAAACAAGAAAACTCAGTCATAAATACTTTGGTCCATTTGATATTCTAACTAAAATTGGATCTATGGCCTACCTTATGGCTTTACCTCCTAACCTATCCTAAATTCATGACACCTTACATGTTTCCTAATTGAAAAAGTGTCTATCAGACCCTTCACAAATCATTGAATATGAAAATATTACATTGCAAGACAATTAGTCTTTTGTTTTAACACCAAATTGGATCATAGATAGGAAGATTAAACATCTAAGGAACAAAACAATCCCTCTGGTGAAAATGGTATGGAAGGATCTATCATCTGAAGAAACTACATGGGAAATGGAAATTGAAATATAGAAGAAGTACCCACATTTATTTGCTCCAGGTAAGTCTAAATTTTGAGGACAAAATTTTATTCAACGGGGTGAAATGTAACATCTTGGAATTTTTAAATCTATGTTAATTAAAAATATGTATATTTAAATAATTTAATATATATATATATATGAGGCCCAATTAAGTGAAAATTAATTTTAACAAAGTAACATATAATTATTAGTTGGCTTGTAAGAATTTAATGTTCCAAGAAAATAGAATTAGACTAAAATGAAAGGATAAAAAATTAGTTTAGGTAGAAATTATAATTTTTTGGAACTAAAGTGAAGAGAAAATAATATTGTCTGGGATAAAATTGTATTTTTAACTTTTTATAAAAGAAACCAAAAAATAAAAAACAAAGTGTCAGCAGAGGAATTATTGCATAAGGATCAAATTAAATGAAAAGTAATATTTTGGGTGGAAAATATAAGTGTAAAAGGGACTAAATTGAAAATAAAATATATTGTTAAGATAAAAATATAATTTTAGCCATTGCATAGTAACTGTATAGTAAACAATAACATGTTAAAAATGTGTTTTTTTACTATTTGGATAATAATATGCATAGTAACTTGAAAAACTTTTATAAATTGAATGAACATTTCTTAAATTTTTCATTCGAAATTAAGAGAAATGAAGATAAAGGGTGAGATAGTGGAGGAAGTGTTCATAGAAAATTCATATTTCAAACTTACATTAAAGGTAGTATATATTTTTATTCTTTATATCCCTGTTTAAGAACTGGTTTATTAATATTTTTCAGTATATCTTGCTTTGTATGTATTTGGTTAGTTTTGTTTATATATAAATAGCTGCATGTCAATTTCTAAAGGCAGAATGAACTCTTGAGTTTTTAAACGCACCTCGATGATGAGTTAACCAATATTTAGACATGATGATGATCATGAGAATGATGATATGATAAGGTAGCCATAAGTATGGGATTATGGTTATTAAAGAAACCAAATGTGCATTCATTCATTATCATACATAGGCCATATTAATGGTCCTAGTTCTTATAGTAGGTATGTTAATAATACTTGTATATTCTGAATAAAATATATGACTATTGAGATTTGTAATCTCATCCAAGTTCAATAACATTTTACAGGTGAAAATTTCTAAGTGGATAAAAGAAAGCAAGCTATGTAATAAACTTTAGGAACATGTTTTTCGTAATTGTATAAGAAATTAATGTGTATAATATATCTGAATTATGTGATTCTATAAACTTATTTGTATTTATAAATAAGATGCTCGGTATACAAACTATAGATATGAATAATCAAAATAGATTTATGTTATGCCAAGTATTATTATTATTTTTATTGTTGTTATTATTAATAATATTAATTGTGTATGGGGCCTAGTCATTTTATAATACTAGGCTATTTCTTTCATATAAATTTTTACATGTTATGTACATAATAGTGGTGGAATCCCAATTAATGGAATGAGAAAAATAAGACATTAAAATGAAATTGAATAATACCTTTAAGGAGCCTTATAGACCTTGTACATATAAGATTATGGCAGGCTACGTCGCCTAAATCATTAATTCAAATCCCATAACTCTTAAGATCTACAGTAGGTTTTTCTTTTACTGCCTAAATAGTCACTGGAAAGTGGGCTTATTATTTTTCCCTATCAGAAACATCCTAAAACATGAACCATGTTAAAGGCTCCTAAATTGATTTGGACTTAGAAAATTGGAAACTATATACATAATAAAGTTTAAAAAAATAAATGGGATTCCTATTTACCATGATTAATGTATTGTATTATTATTATTATGATTAATTTGATGAAGATGATTATTATTATTATTATTATTTTTAAAAGGTCTATCTAGCCATAAAGTTTTAAATTATTGAAAAAATGTATTTAATTGTTTTTCTTTAGACGTTATACACTCTACACATTTAAGGTAAATGCATATGCACTATCACGATCGTCATCTTCTTCATCTGACGACTGAGATTTCATCTCAAATTCACTTTCCATATCATATTCAGAATAATATTCAGTCTCAATGGTGTTTTGATTGACTAATATGGGATTAACTTCATCATAGTCACCTGCATTATCTTGTCAAGTATAAAGTTCATCATTATTGATAACCATTGGTAATACAACTTGTAATTTCTACCCTTGAATGCTTTGAATTCAACTTCAATTGTATTTGGAGCATCAATTGTGGTCCTAGCCTTAACTTTAGTGATAACTAGCCAATCAGCCTTATCACGACTTGTAGGGTAAGGTGTATAAAACACCTTTGTTGCTTGTTGTGAAAAAATAAATGTATCATACTTGTTGTAACTCTTTAATGCCCGAACTTCAAAAATTCCTTATTGATCAAGAATATGCATACCACAGTTAAGAGTAGGATCAAACCAATCACACTTGAAAAGTACTATATACTTTACTGGTAACCCTGTATATTCTAGTTCCATAACCTCTTGCAATATGCCACAGTAGTCATTTTCCAACTGTCTATAGTTAGTACCCTTGATGAAAATGCCACTATTAACTATTGATTTTTGAAGGCTCAATGCATGTGGGTGGAAATTGTAACCATTAATAAAATAAATAGGTTGTCTTTGGACTTTTCTCTTTGGCCCACGAGCATTGTCTTGTATGAAATGATCCATTACATTGTTGGTAGGATCTTAAACCTATGAAACTAAAATTCAATATGGAACTTGTAACTATTTGTGTCTTGTAAGTAAGTCATAACATGTGAAATACAAACTACTTATGTGGTTACAGAACCACGAGGGGAACTATGATTCAATGCATTGATCCACCTCAGCATCAATAATGTGTGGCATTGATGAAGTCAATCCCTCAACATACTGGCTACAATTTGAAGATGAATTAGTAATGTATAAATGAATTGTGGAGAATGAAAAATTATTTGAGGTTAGCTAACTCCTACTTTAAGTAATGTTTCACTTCTTCACAATTCATGAGCAGATAAGTTGTGGTTGTAGCCAATTCATTGTCATTAAAAAAGCGTGACTTACACGCCTCATATAAACGACCTGGATAGTTGAATATTAAAATTGGCAGTATGATTGATTCCCCACTATCATCATTTCTAGGCATTCTTGCCTTTTTAGAATGGACAAGTAGCTCAAAGTAATGTGAGCAGAAAATAGTTCTCTCTTTGATTATGTAGGCCTTGCATATAAAGCCCTTTATATGAGCTTTATTCTTCACTTTCCATTTTAAGGTATGAAGAAACCTACAAAAGAAACAGTTGAGGGTCAGACATACTCGAGAAACAAGTAGTTGTTGCATAAAGAAGTTGTCCATACCTCTCAAATAGGTACATCCATTGATACTAAACTAGTCCGCCAACCTTAACTTCTTACATTAAATGGATAGGTAGGTGTTCCATTGAGTCAAATAAACCTGGAGGAAAGTTCTTTTCTAATTTGCACAATGTCAAACTAATGTTTTGCTCTAATAACTCTAGTTGATCCACCATCAATGTAGTGGACCAGAGGAGCACTAGTAAACAAAAGTCTACAAAATAAAACTTAAGGCATAGAAAAACTTTCTTCAGCTATAGCATTCTTTATCTGTCACCTTAGTTACTTAAAACACTACTCAATCTGTAAGATATTAAAAGAATTATTGAACTTATGCTAACTTTAAATGCATTATTCTTAGTAATCAATGAAATCATTATTGATTTCTTAGATAAACTAAAGTGACTGCTTTTTCAAAGTTTTTGATTTCCATCCAGCTTAAGTAAATATATCAATGATTCATTCAAATCATAGCTTTGTGCCATTGGCCTACTTTTCACACCATTCTCTACAATTATAGGCGAACACATAGTCGGAAATCAACAGGACTTTATGTGGCATGTAATGTAGGGCTTTGGTATTGGGTGGATAAGAATATTAACTTTTATACTTAGACCATACCACAAGCACTCCACTATTTAGGATCTTCAGACAAAATTTCTACTATTTCCTAGCCTTCCTTCAGACAAGGGGATAATTGTGTATACTCATTTTATTTCTGTTATGTTTCTTTGTCTTTTTTTATTTTTGAGGTTTTACTGCACCTTTTCTTTATCTTTCATTAATGCTTTTCATTGCTTTACAATGAATATTTTCATTTTCTTGTTCATCATCATCATTTTTTTCTTTTCATTTCTCTCTTTTTTATTTTTTATTTTTTATTTTTAACAGATATCTCAAAGCCACTCACTCTTCTTTTTGAACATGATATTATATATCCATGCTATGCTTTGTGGTATGTGTAGAGTAGTAAGGATTTTCTTAATTTGGCTAGGTTAATAAGTGGTTAAGAATAAAATTGAGTACTCAGGCTCAAATGAGAACTTCTAGGTCATATACATATTCAGGTGGGCTTTAAGTTTAAGCTCAAATTGTCTAAACAATGCCTAACTCATTTTCCTAATTGTGTGTTACCTATGATTTTGCCTCAAGTGGTGATTATATAAATTCTAGAATGCATCAAGATAAGAATGAAGCAAAGTATGTATGCACAAGTTTTTAGTAAAATCTTGAACTAAGAAGGTTCAGTTGCATATAGTTCATTCAAAGTATCACAAGTAATTTAAGATCATGGTAGCGATTAAAACAGATAAATGTTTATATCCATTCAAGTTTCCCTTTCTTCCATGCTATGAGTAGTTAGATAATATAAATAATTTTCATATGACAAAAGAACAAATATTGATAATCAAAGTTTGCCTAATGTTAATAATGTTCAATATGATGGGAAGAGTTTCATTTACATTCTAACACCCTCTAACTTATAGTGTCTTCATTGTGTGACCTAACCTACTCAATCCAAACACGAAGGAAAAGATAAAAGAGGACTATAGTCAAATAAGAATAAAAAGGAACAAGATACTCCCCTATCTATCTAAAATTCCTTCTTTTTGGCATCTTGTGTGGATTTGGATTCATCCTCCACTAATTCGTCCTCCTTCACATTCATGCTAGCAAAGGTACTAGATGACTGTCTTTTTTTCATAGTTGAACCTTGGTGGATCTGGGGGCTTAACTTGGAATGAGTCCATGAAGGATCCCTGCAATTCTGTAGTTTTCCAAAATTGGTGCCTTGACACTCGTTTCCCAATGCTTGGGTGCTTGCTATCTAGAATTAGTGCATGGGCATTATTGTTCTAGCATATGGGCGCTAATCCTTTTTCAAATTTTCTGGGTTTTGGGCATTATGTACCAAAATTTTTACTTGCACAACCAGTTGATTATTTAAGTGATTAGTGAGTTCTTTCAATGAAAATTTAATGATCTAAAAGAAAGAGAAGAAAAAAGAAAAAGAAAAAAATGCATAAAACTTAAGTTGCCTCAGAAGAAGCACTTTAGTTATAGTTATTAGCTAGACTTTCTCCTAGATGTGCTAGCGATCTTCATACCCATAGGTTGAGCATTCAACAAGTTTACACATATAAGACACATAAAGTAGCCATTCTAAAGGCCATAGTGTCAGCTATGTAGGATATGCATTTATACTAATGTATGTAACATTTAACTTGTCTAGTACCATATTAATTGCATTGAGGTTGATGTTCATTAAAACTATAATTGATAAATAATCTTAGTAAACTTTTGTACTTACTGAGATTTACTCCAAACTGGTAATTGTCCCTTATTCGATGTCAAATCAATTAGAAACACCACAAGCTCCAATGAAGGTTCAGGGGCAATTTCATGCATTTTTTTAGTAAAATTAGTGTTTTTTCTTCAAATTATAAATTGCATCAAGCTCCTATGATTAGCCTAATTAATTCCTACCAACAAGCTATAAATTGCAAGGCCCTTTTTTTATAGCGTACTAATCGTGATTTCTAAGGAGTTTGGATTTGTGTTTTTCTTTCAAAATCAACATAGGGCTTTTACTTGTAATATGAATTTTGAAGCTTTCTCTCTTATTTTCATCAATCAATTTCATCATTTTGGCCTAGAATAAAAAATTTCAAATTTTGGCTTTGTTCATGCACAAAGAGTGGAATTTGGAGATCAATTTAGTGTGATCTCATTAAATTATGCTAGGACTTCATATCCTTGATAAATTTTGAACCCTTCTCCCTTAAAATTAGTGATCAATTTCGTATGTTGGCTCCAAAATTGAAAAACCTCAATTTGGCTATGTGTGTTCATACTTGAAACATGATGAAATTTAAAGTTTTTGGACTCTTCTAGCTTTATCAAGCATCTAAGGGAAAGCTTAAATCCACAAGTGTTTTCTCTTTGAATTCTAAGTGGATTTCATAATTTTTCGTAATTTCTTGGATTTTCATTTAAGTTCTTAGATTTTCAAGGACCTACACACCTTGCGATAGGGATCAAAGTCCATGTAGTTTATCCAAGAAATGTTTGGCTTCCAATTCTTGTCTTTCAATTCATGTGAAAAGAGCAAGATATTAGAAATTAGTTCGTTTTTTGTAAATAAAATTGACTTGGAATTTGGTTGATGTGTTTTAATTACAAAAACACTTATTTCACTCTCTAGCTCTCTTCATTTTCTATTTTTAGGGTTTTGGTATTTTGTGAGTTTGAAATTAGGCTTTTTATTACAATTTTGAAAGAAGAAAGAAATTATAAAGGAAAGGAATTTTTTCAGCTTTTATACTTTTATTTTGGACTTTTGGAATAAAATTTGGTTTGGATTTTTTATGATAAATGATATTATTAAAAGAAATAATTTTTAGATTAAAAATAGGATTTTTATTTGAAAAAAGAAATGAAATTATTGGACAGATATTCAGGATTTATAATTTTATCATTTGATCAGTAAAGTTATTTTACTTGTGCTCATTCTAAAATCAAACGTTAAATTTTAAAACCTATGGAGACGTAGAAAAAAAAAGCTCATGTTGTCTCTATTGATTACCTTTTAAATGCATGAAGAGACTAACAGTCATACTTGATGACTTTTATAAGAAGGAGGAAACTAATTACTTTGTGATTTATGAATTATTTAATTTTATTACAATTTATTTACATTTTTACTTATTCTATGATTACATTTTAACTTTAGAAACTTAAGAAGACTAGGATCTCACATGTAACATTCTATCATGTTGGCAATTACTAAGGGAATGTCTGAGCTTTAGAGCAAATTATTAACCTCAAGCATCAAGTCAAAGATTGAACCAATACCCATGCTAAATTACTAATAACAAATAATCCAAATGCCAGCCCAAGAAACTATACCCACTCCTTAGTTAAACCCAATGAGACAAAACAAATGCCCAAAAAGGAACCCAAAAATTGTTTATCATCTTTTCTATCATAGGGAAGATGATAAAGGGGGTTTGGCTTCATTCTCCCAGCCTTCTTTCTTCTCTCTTTTATATGGATTTACTAGTAAGGATGGGGGTGTACTACTTTCACTGAGGCTTGACTTCTCTGCCTCCTCCACCCTTCCCTACTTTGCCTTATTTTCTCTCACAGTTCAAACTCTCCTAATGTCTCCTTCGAAGCTCCCCAAGTTCTCTCTCTTTCTTTCGGCTTCCTTCTTCTTCCCTGGACTTATTTCCATGGAAGTTTACCGAAAGTGGGTTGTTAAAGAAGCCAAATCTTTTAATATCTAACTTCTTCAAAACTTAGAGTACCTTTCTTGCTTAATATTTTTATTGATATTTAATTCTCTTCACTTCATTGCCCACTCATCTTTATTTAGACCTTCCTACAAAATAGATTTTTAACTTGCAACCTGAATGATTGTCCAAATGGTTAATCAATTAAGCATATATTGACATTATATTCGTACTCATTTTTTTCATATATTTTTCATCATCAAAACCATCTCAACAATCTCCCCCTTTTTTATGATGACAAATCACTAAAAAAAAAGATGTCAAATAATAAAATGTGAAATGCATTGAGCATATGCACATATTTTCCTTCTCCTCTCACCATGCACACTCCTCTAATCATGCATATATTTTTTTTGTTGTTTTCTCTCTTCCTTTGTCACATTAAAAAGGGAAGAGAACATCTAGTCCCCTATTCTAATTTTTGCCCCTATTTGAGTACATATTCCTCTATTAATCAAATGAATCATATCATGATGTCAATTGGTATAGGGTAAGTCTCATCAAAGTAATCACTCTTTCTGCATCAAAAAGTTTTATATTATGTAAGATATGATTTAAAAGCTATATTATCAAATGTATAATTCAATTCCTATCTCATCAAACATGCAAGCTTGCAATCGTTTCATATATGCATAGTTCTAACACATTTGAAAATGTTTTCCATATTGATGATCATATATGTAATTACCTCATTTTCTGTGGATAGAATAAATGAAGAAATAAGAAATGTTATGGTGTACCATGGATTGATAAAAAGATGGATACCATCTTCTTCTTTGAGATGTCAAGACTATGGATAACAAAATCAAATACTTATATATCACATGAAATAAGCCGCCCATAGATATATCAACTCAATTCTAGGCTATATTCACTTTCAAACAATGCCCAAAAAAAAATGTATCACCCATTTTTCTTATTTTGAAGAAAAATCTTCCTTGGAAAGATCTTATTTCTTTTTTCAAAAAGGTGAAAGTCATATGAATGATATTTCAAAGAAATTTCCCTTTAATTGATTCATATAAAAAGCACTTGATAGATATTCAAAGCTAAACATCTATATGTGTAATTTCCTTTCTCATTTCAAAAGAAATGATTTTTTTAATCAATTCAAAACATTGAGTAATCAAATGAAATGGGAAGGATTTTCTACAAAAGATGATGATCATATTCACTGGCGATCAATAGGTATCACAATAATAGCATAATTGCCCTTATACATTTGAATGATATCCCCTATAAAATATCTAACTTTGAAAAACAAGGCTTCCTTTCATACATTGTTTTTTTATTACATTTTCAAGCTTTATTGAATATAACATAAAAAATTTGAATCTATAAAAGCTTAGAAACTCAATTGGAAAACTTTGAAGGTTTAATTTATTAAAAAAAATTTGTAAAGCTTCTAAAAATAAATAGCTCTACCATGAGAATGTATGCAAAAGGAATCATAATATATTCAACTTACACAATCAATGACATATCAAGCAATTAATACCAATTTGCATATATGTCAATGATAAGTATACATTCCATGTATTCGTAATTTCCTACATAACCTATCAATCCAAAGAGTGTCACTCAATCTTAACATGAGAAGTCATAAAGTTACTGTGAAGCTTATCAATTCTAGCAATATTGAGATGCTTCTTGATTTGTTACATCTTCTTGGAAGTTAGCTATCACTTGTCCATTCTTCAATGACATCCAAGATAGGATCTTTGAGTTGAGCATCTGACACTTGGCTTGCATATCATGCTCATTGCTTAAGTAGAAACTTAAAGTTTTTCAATTATTAGCACAATTTGAAACATTTAACATTTTTTAAATAGATACTGTTGGTAAGTATGAAATCTATGTTCAAAATTGAATGAGAGCATTAAAATGAGCAAATTATAGATTTGCCAATTCATCCTAAAACATAGATCATTCCAAAAATAAGAACTTTAAGTAAAATTAAGTGATCATGAGAGATGAGAAAAATTGTAAGGCTAAAAGTTTGTGTCATGGTATTTAAAGAATATTAAACTTGGTTTTCATCATTTTCTCCAAATCTTTTGATTTTATTTTAGTGGAGCTTATTATTGGCTATCTCTAGATCTTTCTTGTGTTATCATGTTCATCAATATATCAAACATACTGTGTTTGAAAGTATATAATTCATCTCTAATTTTTTTTTGGGTGAGCATGTTCTATGACATTTATATTTACTCATGTCATTTTATAATATTTAAGCCAACATCATAATTCTCTAAAATAAGATTAAAACCAAGTTCACTTCTTTATGAATATTCATGAGCCAAACGTTTTCCTTTAAGAAAGATTTCACAAATTATTTCATAAAACCAACATTCAAATAAGTATATGAAAACAAATTTTGACATACAAAAGTTCAACTCAAGGAGTTTAGAAGTCATCACATATAAAGAACATAAATCTATTATATAATCTTTCAAGTTCAAGATCAAGAGATGTGTATAACAATGGGAAAGGATGTGAAACAATATATTTCAATTAAGCACAAAAGGATCCCACTTGACCACATGTGTTTAAATATGAAAGACAAATATGTACATTTCAAAAGCATGCACCCTTCTAGCAAAAGCAATATTATATAATTACTATTTGAACATGGATTGCTAGAGAAGCACAAGGATACAAATACTCCAATTAATAATTTGTCACCCAATCATGACATTTTAAACAATACATGTAAAGTGGGAAAGAAATGGATATCACCATAATTATAGTCTTTTATGTCCTTTTATTCAGTTGTTTAACATTAGTGTGAAGTTGCTTATTTTCCACTTTGAAATTTGTCACCAACATTCAAGCTCCAAGAATTTGTAATGGAAGCTTCATCAACGTTAGTTGTTTCTCTTGCATCTATATTACACTCTTGAATGTTTTTCCTTATTGATTCAGAGTCCACAGGTTATGTACAAATAGTCAAAGGTCTAATATATCTGTTGGGAGTAAGAAGGAAGTCAAATATATTAAAATATATTTGTTACAAAACAATAATGAACTTTCTGCTACTTCCGAGTTCACTATTTTCTTTTGGCCAGTTGACGGCCCCTCTTTCCATTATTAAAAGTTCAAATCTAGGCCTCAACAGTTGACTTTTCACTCATGGCCAATTGACTGGTTTATCATAAAAAGCTCCTAGTTGATTGGTCCTGAAGCTGGTAGTCGACTGGATCTAACCTTGGTATGGCCAGTCAACTTGTGACTCACAAAGAGCTCCCAGTCATTTAAGGCTCAAGCTGGCAGAAAGTTCCCATTCAATTGGGACATGGCCTGGCAGTTGGCAAGTAAGGTGCCAGTCAATTGTTGGGCTATTGCTAGTCATGTGAGTTCCCTAAATCAAACTTTTTCAACTTGTATGACTCTAAATCAAAATTTTAATGATTTTAAACAATTTTTATCAACTCAATATTACTTATAAAGGTTCCTAAGATATGATAATACATTTAAGAATATCTAGAACCTATGTATTAAATTGTAAAACTTTCATATAATGTTTATTATCATCAAAACCTTAATATCTTCAACACATGGGCTACTTTCATTTTCTATAAAGCAAATTAAATCCATTTCATGATACCCAATTCATATTGGGTCCTAAGGTTTAATGTATAGTAATATTTGAAATTTTCAAGTTTTACCAAAAAAATAAGATATAAGTTACAACTACCGAATCATATTTAAATCCTAGTAATGGTTCAAAACATTGATTTATTTAATTTATTTTAATAAGAAGAGCAATAATAACATGATAAGATATTGATTATCCATTCTCAATAGAAGATATGAATTGTATTATGCATAAGAGAAAGGATAGAAATGACTATTAATTGGAACTTGTACCCTTCTTCTAACAGTTGCCTTAATCATCATAGAGTTGATTGATCCTCTAGATTCTTCTATTATCCTCCATTTTTATTGCATACTTGAACTAGAAATCACTCTTATATCTACAAAACATTATAACTCTTCTTCTTTAGCACCTAACCAATTAGGAACCAACAAAGGTTAGATTGGAAAGGCTTTAATATGTTCATATACCTTAAAGAATTAAATAAGCCAAAACAATTGGGCATATTGAATTAACCATAAAATCATTTATATATCGAATTTGCACTATCCCTTTTTATCAATATATAAGCATAGTAAAAAGCATGAGAGATTGATATTAAGCATTGCATTTCTCATATAAATTAGTCATTCAAATTAACAATCTAAGGATGTGAATCATGACTAATATCATTTTGAGAAATAATTCTAGAAATTTTTTTTCTTTTATTGGGATGGTATTCTAGACCATGAATTCCAAAATTCCTTTTGAAACTATTCTCCTTTAGACACTTAGGAAAAGCACAAGATGAATTTTTAGTAAATAAATCACTTTCAAGTTTTAAGTCACAATACTTGAGCATTGAATATCTAAAAGTACTATCACATGTAATTCATCAAATGTATGTGACAACTTTTCATAAGGAAAGATACTATTAAGTTTGAAGTTGTCATGTACCTTTGAATCTTTGTGAGATGGTGACTGAGGATTTTCCAATTCTTGTTTGCTAAGCTTACTTTAGGAGTCATCCATCTTTTCATTATTGATGAAGCATTCTTAAGGATTTTCATCTTCTTTCCCAATTCTATGTTGATCATCTTCAAGAGACATAGAGCATCTTTCTTCATCATGTACACTCTCTTGAGAGATACCAACATTAATAACTTCAACAACTTGATTAGAATGATACAAAGCAAGAAAAGTATCCTATATATCCTTAGCATTAGAGCAATGTTTGATTCTAACACAATCATTTTCATTTAAAGCACCATATAGTACTTGCATTGCTTTAATATTAAAAGAAAATTACATATTATCATACATATTCCACTCTATCTATGGTTTGGAGGTAAAAACATCTTGTACTACATCTTATAAGTCTATATCAAGAGACTGTATATAACATTTCATTATAGCTTTCCAGAAACCAAAACAAGTAGCATGAAGTAAAGGGGGTTTAGTAATATCAAAACCTTCCATCAATGTAAAACATCCAATGGTTGCTATTCAAACTCATGAGACAATTAAGTCCTTTAAACAAGAGCCCAAGCTTTGATACCACTTGTTAGACTAGGCAACAAACACACAAGAGGGGGTAAATTGGGTGTTTTTAGAATTTTAGTTCTTTTCAAAATTGCTTTGCAAAAATACTTGTTTTGAACATTGTTTAGATGAGTATGATATAAAACAATAATTATATGAATCAATTGAGGACTAATATAGATGTTTGGGGTATGTATTAACACTTCGAGTGTGATATCAAAAATAAAAGCAAAGCATAAATATGATAAGTCAAAATATAAAAAGTACAAGGATAAAGAAAGCAAACTCAGAGATTTATCATGGTTCAACTCCAACTCAAGCCTACATCCAGTCCTTAAACAACTTCTTGGGATTTTCCACTATCACATTAGTCAATTACAACAACAAGGAAGAACCTCTCCTTTAATTACAAATCCCAAGAAGAACCTCTTCCTAATCTTAAGTTCACACTTCTTGACACCTTCAAGGAACTTCCTTAAACTTAACCAAGGGAACCTCCCCCTCAACCCAAGCACTCTCTGCTTAACACCCTCAAAGAACCTCTTTGAGCTTCCCTTTCTCAAAGAAGAATGGAATACAAATGAATAAACTCCCTCAAACAAGTAAATATATAAGATGAAGATCTAAGAACTCAAATGACAAAGAATATGCAAGTTTTGGGTCAATGATGTTTGTTTCTCTCTCAAAGATGATATAACAATTTAAAGATCACATCCTAGCATTTAGATCTACTCAAAAAAATGTTTAGAAAGTCATATATATAGATTAATATGAAATATAGTTGTTACATACTCAAAAGAGCCGTTATTAACTTTTGAAAACTCTTTCTGGAAGTTGTCAGTTGACTATTGAGGACCTCCTAGTTGATTGCCCACAGAATATGATCGTTAGCTCGATTTTGTATTGTCCTAGTCAACTTGCCAAAAGGGACCAGTCGATTGGTCACATACAGTGACATAATCCCAACTTCAAATGGTCATAACTTTTAAATTTTAAATTCATTTTAAGTGTATGAACTATTTTGGAAAGATATTTACATCTATTTTCTAAAGAAAGAAGTCTCATATTAAAATTCAATATATTTTAGGATATATGATCAAAATAATAACCAAATATCATAAAACAGTTTATGTAAAATCCATATCTCATTACTCATATTTCAATAATCATAACTTTTTCATTTGAATTTAATTTTAGGTGAATGAACCAAAAAGCTAATTGAGTCTATTTTCTAATAAAATAAGTTTCATAACTAATCTCATAAGATTTGTGAGATATAAGCAAAATAGTAACCATAGGTCAAAAACATTTTTAAGTAAAATCTACATCTCACTATCTTTTAAGTCAAAACTTATATTTTGAGAACTAAAATTTCTTGAGCCAGTAAATGCAAATTTGAATAATTGAATTTCAAAAGATAATACGTAGCCCATGATAATTACACTTATTCAATCCATTGGTTATCTTGATACAGCCAAGGTTTCAAATCTTTTGATATTTAACTTCTTCAAAGCTTAGAGCAACTTTCTTGCTTCCTATCTTTATTAATATTTCATTTTCTTCACTTCAATGCCCATTCATCTTTCTTTGGACCATCCTACATAATAGATATTTAACTTGCAACCTAAATAGTTAGTCCAAATGGTTAATCAATGAAACACATATTAATATTATATTTGTAACTCATATTTTTCATATACTTGTCATCATCAAAACAATCTCAACAATAACCCATTACCTATGCCCTACTTTACATGCTGCATAAAGTACTATTGATTTCTGACTATTTGTTCACCTATAATTATGGAGAACAGAGTAAAAAATAAGTCGATGGGATAAAGCTATGATTTGAATGAATCACTTATATATTTATTCAAACTAGATGGAAGTAAAAAACTTTAAAAGAGTAGTCACTTTAGTTTATATGAGAAATCAATAATGATTTCATTTATTAGTGAGAATAATGCATTTAAAGTTAGCATAAGTTCAATGATTATATTAATATCTTGTAAATTTAGTACTGTTTTATGTGATTAACATGGTAAATAAAGAACTCTATAACTAAAGAAAGTTTTCTATGCCTAAAGTTATATTTTGTAGACTTTTGTTTACTCAAGGACTAGCAAACTTTCAAGTCTATGGGTGTAACTAGACTTAACTTTACAACAAAAATGCCTAATCTTTAAAGCAAATTCAACAATTATGGATGCATTTTAGGTAGAAATATATTATCTCTAAGAACTTTTACTATATCACTGTCTTTTTTAACTCTTCTAAAAGTTTTTATGGTGATAAATTTTCAAGAAAGTGAAGTTGGAGCAACCATTGTAGCTAAGGGAAAGAAAAAAAACAAGAAAATTCCAAGATGAAGGTCAACATTAAATATTTTGTAAGTAAAGTCAAAATCTAAATTACACACACTATAATTTAATTATAGACACACTTTATTGTAATTAGGTATTATTCATGACTTTCAAATAGATAAAATAGAAACAACAACAATGAAAACAAACAAATGAATATTTACAATGAGGTGGACATAACATTGGATGAGAACTTAAGTCCTACATACCCAGTAATAGGAATCAGAGTCCATGTAGTTTGTCAAAAAAATGGTGTCAGTTAGTTGGTGGCTTTTAGCTTTTTACTTTTTTAGGAAAAGAACAAGATTGACAAAATTAAATTGGTTTTGTAAACAAAATGAAGTCGAGATTTGGTTAAAATGTTTTAATTTACAAAATCAATATAAATTCATTCCTTTCCTCTCTTTATTTTCTCTCTTTTAAATTGTTTGATTTTTCAGAATTTGGATTTTATTTTAATTTTGAAATTATTTTTTTATTTGAATTTGATTTTCTTGTATATGTATACATATAAAAAATAAAATTTTTAGAAAAATGAAAAAGAGGAAAAAAGTAAAGGGAGAAAGAAAGAGGGATTAATTGAGCTTTACAACCACTTCGATGCTAAGTCTGCTCATATAAATATTTTATTTTTCCTTTCAATCATTGCATTTATTTTCCTTGTGATTATTCTAAGCTAATTATTTATTTTTATTTAATTTTGTTCTAAATATTAATTTAATTCCCTCTTAATTTTAAAAAATATTTTCTTCAAAAAGATTATTTAGTAATTACGAAAATTACTAAACTCCTTGTGGAGAACACATCTTTATAAGAATAAGATCATAAATTTATTTGTTACAACAAGACTATTTGTGCACAAAAATTAATCATGAAATAAATAGTATGCATAAAAAATTATCAACTACATCATAGTAAATTTTTCATTTTACTAGAAATATTATTCAAAACTGGTCTTCCTCATCAATCCATATTTGAAAAAAGAAATAAAAGGGTTAATAAAGTGATGGGCTTCCAAATCATAAGTCTAATAGTTATATCTAATATGATTAATTGGTTTATTTGATTAAACTAATTATAAATTATTAAATTTAAATTTCAATGCATAGGAGGAGAGTTAAGCACATAGACATAGAATGAGCTCAAGAACATTAGCTTAAGTGATGGAGGTTTAGGTTTTAGGGATTTTTCTAACTTCAAATTCGCTTTATTAACTAAAACGGGTTGGAGGATCTAATGAAATCCAAATGATTTATAGGTAAGAGTGATTAAGGGAGTATATTTTCCTTGGACTGATTTTTTGAAGGCAGAAAATGGGCATAAGGCATCGTGGACCTAGTCAAGTATCTTGGAGGGGAGGAGAATATTAGAGAAAGAGCTTTGCTAGATGATAGAGGATAAGAGAAATGTGAATTTATGGAAAGATAAATGGCATGTGCATTATGAGGTGTATGGACTAAGACCGAATTATATAATGGAATTCAATGAGGAATTATTAGGGGTAGATTTAATTGAAGGTGGTAGATGGAAGCTAGAAGGAATAGGGAGAAGGATATCTATGAAAGAGAAGTACAATTGAATGTATACCATTGCCATTGGTGGGGAGAATGGATGAGTTAAAATGCATAAGAGAGAAGGATGGGAGGTAGAAAGTAAAAGGGAGCCATAGATATAGTAGTGAAAGCACAAAAAGGGAGTTAAGAAGTGATCCAAGTACCTCATTTTCACTTCCTGTAGAGCAAAGGAAATGTATTTGAAGTTTAAAAGTTCCAAGTAAAGTTAAACATTTTATGTTATAGCTACTAAGGCAACATTGTTTAAAA
The DNA here is from genome assembly GCA_037074485.1 of Delonix regia. Taxonomy (NCBI): domain Eukaryota; kingdom Viridiplantae; phylum Streptophyta; class Magnoliopsida; order Fabales; family Fabaceae; genus Delonix; species Delonix regia. Next base: position 28,574,196 of record CM073455.1, read on the forward strand.
GGAGAGCTTCAAAGGATGCATTATGTCCAGTCTATGGAAATGAAGATGAAACAATGTATGGCTTGCTTCTGTTATGCCCATGGGTGACAAGGGTATGGTTTGGTTGTTGTTTAACCATTAAAGTGGAGCGAAAAGCTATTACAAGTTTTAGTCAGTAGTGTTGCAATTTTTTGTTGAATTAAAAAGTTAATGATTATGTGAAAGCTTTATGGTAGATGTGTGCTAGAACATATAAAAGGCTAAGTGAGATACAGTGTTTTATGAAAGTGAAGCGGATGATTGGAGAGCAATTAGGAGTGCTAGTTAGTGTATAGCTGAATTCTAGGAGGCAAGAGGATTGTTTACTATAAAGAGGAAAGAGTTGAATAGGAGAATGAAGTGTTGAGAGAAAGGTTAGAAACATCTTATGGATGGACTGATCAAAGTGCATGTAGATAGAACATACAATAAAGAGAGAGATTAGCCTAGTTTTAGGGTAATTTTTCATATGAAGAAATTGACAGAAGTGGTGAAAGCATAAGGGCTAATTCAGCCTTGATGCTAGAAGCATGTGGATTAAAGAAAGCACTTGTTATGACTAAATGATTTGGGTTAGTGGCAATAAGTAATGAATTTGATTGTGAAATTTTATTTAGAGCTATTACGTGTGGAAAAGGAAAGGGTACTGATTAGAGGTGTAAGTGTGTAATTAAGGATATCATTACTTTACTTAAGTATTTTCCTAATGTTTCATGGCCTTGGTTTTTCACCCAAGGAATTGTGTTAGAGATTGGGTTACAATAGCTAATGCAAAGAGGTTGTGCCCTATTAAGTGGTGTTAGAACCACCATCCTCGTTGAAGTAGATTTTAAGTAGAGATTTAAGTAAAGTTAATGATAGTCCTTGCCCTATGACTGGCATTGGATGAGGGAATGTGTTGTGTTTGTCGATTTAATGATTGTCAGATTACTATTTTTAGTATTTTTGTTACTGTAGAAGTCTTGTAGTTTGTACTGTTGATTTTTTGTTTTTTAGGTTGATGAGATAGTGTTTGAGATGTAGTAGTTCTTTGCTAACTACTATTCTGTTAGCTGGTTAGGTATGGCAGGTTGTATGGGGTTGTTTGTTTCATCAGGTGTTAGTTTGTGAATCTTAGAGTTATATTGTTTCTATAGTTATATTGGTGTTCTACTTTCTATAATGAAGAAATATTTTTATCTAAAATAATGAACCAAAGTAATGCCTGACAATTAATATGACTCAAAACAAAAACAATATCTATTTAATATATTATGTTTACATTAAGGTTGGTTATGTGGTACTATTAAAAAAGATAACTATATTAAAGCCTAATATTGGTGCTAATCTAAAGTATTTTCGAATAAACGAGTGAAAATTTTTAAAGTAAAATGTGTTTATATTTAGGTTACATACTAATCAACATCCAAGTAATAATATACTTATACTTTTTACCCTTTGATGAGTGGTAAATATCATTACTACCACAATCACATATCACCATCACCAGTAACTTTGTTTGCCAAACAAGTAAATAATAAATACACCAAAAGATGAAGAGTAGGCCATTTACAACCCTAACATCCATCTTTTTTTGTACATATAATTCTATGAGTTTAGGGTTGGGTGTAAATAGCTCTCTTAAATAGCATGCTTCTAATAATGAAATACACGGGATTACTTGCACATAATCTCAAGCTTGGTGATGTGATTGTAATATTTTTAAAGGTCATAAAGTTATTTGTAAACTAGTCAAAATTTAAGAAAATTTTGAATAAAATTATCAGGCCAGCCTTTAATGTTTATTAGTTTTATATGGTATTTCTTTAACCACGTTATGTTTTTAAACACAATAAACATGGTTAACAATAAAAATAATAGATGACATCAGTGTATATTCTATTGCCTATCACTGGTAAATATATTATCTATTTTAAAATTAAAATAAAGATTAATGATATGAAATAGTAATTTTTCCTTGGTTATTTAATATTTTTTACCTTATTATAAATTTTCCTTTTTCATTATACTTTTGATAACTCTACTTTATAGAGTTGTTATAATCTCATCTTAGGTAGATTTTGAGTTATTTTGTCGTAACTTTAATTAATTTAGGAGTAAAAGTCATGTTCAGTTTTAGTTCTAGTTTTAATTTCATTTCATCTTATTTTGTTGTTTTACCTTTGTCACTCCTTACAAAGAGATTACCCAGTACACTTTGTCATTTTTGTTGCCACAAACACAATTGTAGTGAATAGTTTACCTTATATATAAATATGATATCATATTTATTACTTTCAATCATAATTAACTCCAATGTTGTTAGAATATGACCAAATTAAATGCTTAAGAACTATCATATCTTCATACTAGATATAAATTTTAAATTCATATTTAGTTTAATAAAAGTTGAGAAATGTTTAGCCAAAGGATTGGTAAATATCTATTTATTGAGATTATTTTATCCACTTTTCTTCTAACCGCATATCAAGTGCTAATTTAAATTAGGATTAGATTGGCAATATTATCAACTCAGATGTTGCTAATTTCTCATTTTAAAGCATAATTAAATAATATTTTAGTTAGAACTCTCTAGCAAATTTGAAGCATAAAATTAAGAAATTACATCCTACCATCTATTCCATTCCCATTTATAAATGCTTGACTCCAGTCTTGATTTGGTGCCAAATCATCAACCATTTAATTATCCTTTCATTAACATATTCATAAAGGAATAAATTAAAAGAATGGAACACAAACAAAATATTGTTGTTATAGATTATGACATCCTCTTCCTCTATGATGTCTTTTCTAACACTAATGGGTATAGACTTATCTTTTTGTTTCTTAGACTTTTGTTTGTATAACTCAAACTTCAATGGCACTAAACCTGATGGTGATAACGATCATTACGATAAGCTTGAGCTTCAGAAATAATAGACTAGCAATGATGAGGAAGCAAGTGGAATTAACAGTTTTGATGAACTACCATAAAACATATGTATATTTTATGTCATAAAATGGTAATTATCATATATGTGTAGTCTTGCCTATTGCAATGTCCACACCAATTTGGACAAACCAATTGAACAGGAATGTTATATGCCATGTAAAATAACTTATTGCATTTACAGCTATCCTATGAGGAAGTAAGGTGAGTGCCAAAGGCAAAATCAGTACATTAAGATAGAGAAAGAGATTAGCTCGTACTAAAGTAATATAAGGGACAACTATTTAACATAAGTTAGCTTTTCATTTGACACAAAAAACATGTTGTACTGCTAAATGTCATCTAAATTAAAAAAAAAAAAAAAGAAGCAAAAAGCTAATATGATGCTGCTAAGCAAAGTGATGATGAGTATGAGCTAGGAACTAGCAATGAGAAGATTCAAAATGGAAGTTATACCTACATTTCTATCATTTGCAAAAAAGAAATAGTGTAGTAGACCAATTGTTTCACATTAGCCAAAACCATCTACATAACAAAAGTGCAATAGAGGGGAGATTTTAAAAGGAATGGTATTATTAAAATGACACAACAAGCACTGATGCATCGTGCCTATTGGTCTAAATGATACATTTCACTAAGCATCTAAGGGAAGGTTAACAACCTAAATTATGCTTTTAAATTAAGAAATAATCTCAATATAACTTATGCTAAATATAACAATATTTAATAATAATAATTGATTGGAATTACATGGCTCATTAAGTTACATAAAATTTTTTCCATCAATCTTTAAAAAACATTTTTAAAGCATATTCCTTTATTACATATATGTGCATTCAAAAGTTTATACCATATATTTAATTTTGAGCTATTGACTGCCATTTGTTGTTCTATAGTTTTCTCATAATATTTTGTGGGGATTAATCCTTCTTGAATACAATTCATGTCTGCTCCCGAATTTACTAATACTATTAAATTTCTTGAGTATTCATTTGTCTAAATTCATTTGACATGGCTTCACCTAAAAATAAACACACTTACTTTGTCTTATATTTATCAATCCACTTCCCTAAATCATGTGCTCTAAGTTGTGCATCAGAAGGCATTACACTTCTGAGTGTAACATCATTAAGCACCAGATTACCATGTTGCATATGGTGAAATAACTCTATAGCATCAAAATACTTCTCACTTTGGGCGTTACCAACAATCATCACATTCCACAAAACCGCATTTCTCTTAAGCATTTTATCAAAAAGCCAGCGTGCTTCATATAACTTACCTATCTTCGCATGGCCACTAATCATTATTGACTAAGAAACCATGTTTTTCTCAACCATCATGTTGAAAATCCACTTTACCTTATCGAGATTTCCTCTTAAAAAATAACTAGAAATTAAAGTATTCTAAGATACAATATCCTTAAAAAGCATCTCATCAAACAACTTCTAAGCAATCCCAACCTGACCCACTTTGAAATACAAATAACTGTATTTTAAAATATAAATATAAATATGTATTTTATATAACACTCTATGAATATCAAGGGCCATAGACTTACATGTACATATTTGTATATACATATAAGTTTACAAATCAAAGAAAAATTATTTGGAATTTGTTAGCTCAAAACTTACATTTTAATTAACCTATTTTATTTCCTTGCCTTATGGTATATTTTCAAATGGTTTAAATTAAATAGGTCTTATCACAAATAAAAACACCAATGAGGGCATATTGTTAGGTTGTTTGATAATGTAACCTAATGATATGACATGATTAATTATTTTAAATGTAATTAAGAAGTCAAGATAATTTAGTTTTGTTGATATATTGATTGTCCCAATAATTTATTACTTTGAGGTTAAAAATTTTTATTCAGATTGCTTGTAGATTTGAAGAGGTTGCTTTAGTGTATCATAAGAGGTTAAGTTGTACAGTTTAAAATAATCACTTTAATGTCCTAAAACAATGAGCTAAACAAAAACTAGCTAAACAAGAATTGTTATACCATTTAATTACATCGTGTTTTTTATTTATTATTTCAATGGGCTCTAAATAAGCTCTATGGAACACTATCACACTTTTAAACATCTCAAATGTGCTTTAAGTTGCAAATTTGAAGTTTAAAGTATGATGGGCTTTAAATTAGCTCTATGGAGCACTATTGCACTTTTAAACACTTCAAATGTGCTAAAAGCTAGCGAATTTTATAGTCTTAAAGCTTGATACTATGCACTTTTAAACACTTACACGATATTTTTAGATTTCAATCTCATAAAGATATGACTTATACAAAATTTAACATCTACATCCAATTATTTTTTGTTCTCCGATAATGGTAAGAAAAATATGATAAGTGATATCCATAAGCTAAGAGAATAGTCATAGAATAAAGGATTAGGCAAAAATTGTTGAAAAAAACATGGAGTCTTTGCATTTTCTTCTAAATAAAAAACATACATTCTTGGGAATAGATACTGATAGTACATGACAAGCATGACTTTGAAATATTATACCTACATTGTATGTTTTATTCTTCTATTTATACCCTTAATATGGAAAGGAAGCATTTTTTTTCTAAATATCCTACTTTATCGAGGCACCCTTTCAATCTCATCACAATGAACTAGTTAAAGTGAAAAACTAACTTAGCCCCACCATTTAACCAATCCACATTGAATAAACAATTTCGATAACACATTTTTGCTATATCATGAAAGTAGAAATTGGACATTTTCACGACAAGCTAATTAATGTTAGCCAAGGTGTACAATAGCAATTGTCCCGTGGCAGAGGCTCAAATGTGAGAATAAGTCACATTCAAAATGTGGCACTTATTGTAGGTCATTGTTAATGAAATAGATTTGCACTCTAACTAATAGCTATAGCTTTTAGCCTAAAGGTAAGCTCTTGATCCTACAATTGGTATTAAAGCAGAGGTCACATGTTCAATTCCCAGGCGGGCAATTCTTGAGAAGGAGATTGTTAGCCAATGTGTGTGGTAGCAATTGTCCAGTGGTAGAGGCCCAAGTGTGAGGCCAAGTCACAGTCAAAACGTGGCGCTTGTGCTAGCTTGTTGTTAAGGAAATAGCATTTCGCCCTGACTAACAGCTACAACTTTTGGCCTACTAGTAAGTACTTGATCCTATAATTAATGTCATGGGAAATGATTTAGTTGGTAGAGCAAACTTTTCATAGATGTAAACTGGTACTACTTGGTTGTGTAATAAACAAAGAGTAGAAAAATTAAATTTAAAGGAAATCAGCAAGTTCAAAAAGGAGGCTTTGCTAAAAGAAATTGTAGTTAGTAATGGCAATCATGAACAAGGAATGAATGTAATGATCCCCATAAAGAAATAAGCTACTTCAATATTTTAGGCAAAATGAAGACCCCACATTGAAAATTTATGGATTTTGATCTTCTTTTCAATTAACTGGTTTTAAGTCCCTATCAGTGGTTGACTCCACACACTTTAACCAACAAACAATCCAAGTTTACATTCATTAATAGAAAGGGTCTAAATTATGGGACACAACCAATAGAAATAGGACATGGGACACAAGTAAAAGTCACATAAAAATGTATATAGTCTAACTTGTTAGGAATAAAGCGTACATGGTAACAAATGCAAAAACATTGGGTAAGTAGGAAGAATATGACATGTAAGTAATGCAAAACGTGATGTTTGGGAATAATTTTATCCATTGGAAAATCATAAAATAAGATTAGATCCTTTGGGATAATTTTAAAATTTAAGGTCTTTTTTAGTATTTAATTGCATCTACTGGTCCTAAATAGAAATTTTCCCAAATTACTAAGTTGTAAAATAATATAAAATTTAAAACATGGCCTCTTTTGCTAATAATGTAATTATAGATTGAAAGTATATCAAATATTTTAAAGCTAGTAAATTGTTCTTTGCCAAATGTTGTTATTATTATTATTATTTTATAAGTATTTTATTTTTTAGCCATTCATAAATATTCTTTTTATATATTATTTTCTTCCTTTTTATTCCTATATATGAGAATTCATATAATGAAAAAATAATAATTTCAAAATCAATTTTCAAATGAAAAGAAAAATTACAAATAGGGAAAATTAAGAGCAAAGAGTTTAGCATGATTTCATAAGCTTTGCTTTGGTCAAGCCTAATCATGTAATTTTTTGTGAATATTCCTTCTGAATCATTTATTTAAATTTTATTAAATATTTACTTTTTCTTGTCTATATTAATTTCTTTCTCAATATGAATCTTTCTATTATTATTTTTATTTGTTTGATTTTGTTATTAACTTCTATTTTATAAATATTTATGTGTCCATGTAAATATTAATTTATTTACTCTAGACTATTTTTTATTGTTAATATTTCCTGCTTGAATTCACAAGTATTTTTTTTTTTTTACTCGTTTGTAATTATGATAAAATGATCCATACTAACTTATAAAATGTTAGTGCCCAGCTAGGTTTCTATTTACAGCTAGAGTTTTATTTCATACCTTCATTCCCAGCTAAAGTTCTATTTATGGCTTGACGATGAGTTGAATTTAGTGGCTAACTTGGAATGAGTTTAGATAGAAATCCTTATAAGGGCTTGGTCTATATCCTAAAGGAAATGAGACTTTATGGCATTAGCAATATAAATTGGTTCTCTTAAATTTGCTAAATGGCTGCCAGTTGGGCATGCCTCTAAAAGGAATGAATATATAATTCCCTTTGAATTCTAAGACATAAGCTCTTAACATATTCTTAAGAGTTCAAATGGTTCTTGTACTTTGACTATCTGATTAAGGATAATATGTGGTGCTAAAATCTAGCCTAGTGCCATAAGTTTTCTATAAGGATTTTCAGAATTCAGAAGTGAATCTTGGATCCCTGTTTAAGACAATGCTATTTGGCACTTAATAATGTCTCATTATCTCATTAATGTAAATTTTTTACATCTTATCAAGGGTGTAGGTAGTCTTGTATAACAAAAGGTGGACAAACTTAGTTAGTCTATCTAGTATGACCCAAATTGAATAACAACCTTAGGATATCTAAGGTAAACCTATAACAAAATTCATTGAGGTAATATCCTATTTCCATTATGGGATAACTAAAGGTTAAAGTGACTTTGCTGGCTTATGATGTTCTACTCTTTCCCATTGACATACTAAACATCTAGACACAAACTTAGCAATATTTGGTTTCCATGAACTTCACCTAAAACTATTTTCCTCAAATGTTTAGTCTCAGCTACATAACCTATCATGAAATTTTATCAAATCCTATTATGATATGTTAAACTCTTTACACTTTTCTAGAGATATTTGATCACTAATCTTGCTAAAAAACTTGAGCATCTTTGATCAACTTCTAAATATCATTTTGAATCTTAAGTTTATTTACCTGAAGGCTACTAGAGGCTAAAGACACTGAAAAATTCAAATTTTGAAAGTCCACTATTAAATGATATTCCTTACTTATCATTTCAACTGCATATACTGACTTCCTACTTAAAGCATCAGTGATGACATTGTCATTTCTTAAATGGTATTTAAGAGTGAAATCATAATCCTTAAGACTTCCATCTATTTTCTTTGCCTCATGTTCAACTCTTCCTGATCAAAAAGATATTTTAAACGCTTATGATTACTAAAATCGTCAAACTTATTAGCACTATAAAGATAGTGTCTTTAAACCTTAAGGGCAAAAATAGCTACAACCAAGTCTAAGCATGTGTGGGATAATTCTCCTTATATGGTCTAAGTTGTCAAGAGACATATGTTACAACTCTCCCCTACTGCATCAAGCCACATTTTAAACCCTTCTTGGAAGATCACTTATAAATTATAAGAGTTTCAACAGGGTCAAGTAACACTAATATAGGGGTAGAGTTTAACTTACTCTTCAGCTAACTAGGAAACCTAAAGAAATACATGATCTCCTTATTCAAATTCCATGGTTATAGCTAAAATAAAATTCCCAGCACATGTATATCCAAATTTCATTCATAGTAAACATAGATACTCTATTTCAAGTAGTTGTTATAAATTATATTTCCTAATTTTAGAATAGTAATACATTAGGGTAAAATATTAAATTTCCCATAACTCTTGTTTTTCCTCAGCCAAGTCTTAGCAACTTAATTATGTTTCCTAAAAAATAGCTAATATCTTCTCTCCTTTTGGAAGTAGGAAAATAATTCCTCTTTTTTTATTTTTTTTCTAGTTCGTTAATGTTAAGCTTCATTTGACTACAATTCCACTGACAATTAACATCATTTTCTTAACTAATGCATATCACATATTACTTTAAATGAATACTTTACTTTGAGTTAATGCTTCTATAAAGGTAAACTTGAACCAAAATTTCTGACGCTTTCAATGATTTAGGCCAATAACATACATTAAGTTAAACTAGAAGGCTAGTTTACTTCTTATTGTGCAAAAAGTGTACAACTGATGTACAGTCTTGCTCCCTTGCTTTAATTAGGCAAACACAGAGATTTCCTTAAGGGTCACTACTTGAGTTCCTTTATCGGTTATAAATCTAACAAGTTTTAAAGCATAAGCATTTTATTTCTTAGCTAATGTTTTCTTTGAAACATTCATTATTTGTTGTATGAGATCTCTTTTCTATATAATTCAATCTTACAAAATTATGTCTTATCTTTGAGGGTTAGGACCACATGTCTAGTGGTAATTGATATTTTCCTCAAAATCTTAATAATAGTTCTACCAAGCTTTTTCATCTAAACATGTATACAGGTAATCTCACAATATGTTGCCTTGGAATATAAATTATGACACATATATAAGCTCTATGCATCCCAAACAAAGTCATAATATCTCTATTCAAGTTTAAATAGTTAGTCTTAACGTAATATGTTATCCTGACAGCTACTTATAAGGTATCCTCATCAACCTTCAAGGCCTATCATTATAACTCTCATCACAATGATCGCCTATGACTAGTTAAATTCCTAACATAATCAATAGACAAACTATGACACAAGACTCTACACCCAATGGCTACGAAGACCACGACAAACCTAGATAAACCTAAATATATCAAAGAAATTTCTTAGAGGTTAGCTAAAATTCAACAACACCTCTCCAAAATTTAATGTTTTCTGAACTTGTACAATCAGCCATATTTTAATAATATCACAATGATAATTAATAAGCTAGTTTAATAATTTCTCAAATTATACATTTAGTATAGTATGGGAATAGCCTATACAAGCCTTACAACACCTTACAATATTTATAAACCTAGACAACCAAATATCGAGTAGCTGCAACCTTGGAGTCAGAGTTACATGATGATTAACCCAAAATGACACATCAAAATGTTTGAGTGACAAAAAAGTCCTAACTTAATTTATCACTTACTAATATGCAAAATGTTAAAGAGAGAGGTGTAAGTCAACCACTGACTTAGTGAATGCATAATTTACAAAGTAAGCAAAAGGCGAAATAGTAGAGGCTTTAAAGTTTTTAACAAGGTTTTATTTAAGTAAAGAAATAATTTTTGATAAAATAAAAACACCATTTCTAAATTTATAATTTTGTATATTGTAGGTATCAAGGAAAGAACCAATATTATCGTACCCATATTCCTTTATCGAATATGTTTTAACAATTCATACTATATCCTTTTACTGGATAGGTAACAATGTCTTATACTCGTATCTCTTTACCGGATACATCTTAATAATTCATAATCGTGTCCGTTCACTAGATACATCTCAATAATTCATACTTGTGTCCCTTCACCAATTACATCTCAATAATTCATTTCAACACAGTGTACTAAGGTCATTACCCCTGCTAATGACTACAGGGTTCATACATGAATTTTCACCCATCCTTTAAATTATAAAATTAATTGAATATAAATAAATTGTGTAAATAGGATACATAAATAAATAATTTTATTTAAACATATTTATTACCATAAAGTAATTTAAATAAAAATAATCTTGAAGATAAACTAAAATAAAATAAAGAGTGGTAAGGAGAGAAGTAACAATAATATAAAGGATTAAAATGGAAAACACAATAATGCATCAATCACAAAAAAATAAACTTAAATAAAATTCCAACATGAAACATGTAAATAAAGTAAAGAAGCAATTATAAGTAAGAGTTTTACCATAACCTTTCTCATTTCATATACAACTTTTAATTTATATAATATGACATTCACTTTACACTTCTCATATACCAAGTGTATTTCATAATAGCAATAATTCATATAATTTAGTAATATCATTTATATCTATACATATTAGAACATATATACATAGTTGAAAAGTTTGGAAAAACATAGATTTGTTTCCCTATAAGACGTAGAGTATGAAATAAGGAAATTGAAAGTTAGAAAAGAAAATAAAAACATTTAGTAAAACGAAAAGTACTACTTTGCTAATTATACACTCACCGATTAGGATTAATAGTATAGATCCCCTATTCCCACAGCACAACCTTGATTGAAGAGATATCCATAAATCTATCTCTCAAACAAGTTCAAATATGAATTTCCTACAGAACTCTTGTTCCGTGACCTCTTTATCTCTTCATTTCTCTCAAGTTTGAATGAGAAAATTAAGAAATGTTCGTGTTATTTATAGAAATTTTAAAGTTACTATACAACACTATGCAAATAATAACCATATGGGTTTTTTCAACAATTTACTATGAAAAATGTGTTTTGTCAATATTTACGTTGCAACTTACTACAATAGTTAAATTTATATTTTTATCTCTAAAAAAATGTTTTTCTTTTCGTTTTAGTCCCTAAAAATAAGTTAAAATTGTAATATGTACCCCAAATACTATTTTTTCCTTTCATTTTAATTAATAAAATTATATTTTATTTTTATAATGTTATTTTTTAAAATTCATACATATATATCTTTTGGGTTATTACAAAAAAGGTCTACAATGGACAAAACATAGAACAACAGTAGCAACAATAACGAATTGAGAGGAAAGAAATTAACATTTACAAGAATAAGTAAATATTTACAACAACAAAAATATATGAAGGAGAAGAAATATTCACAAAGAAATATAGTGTAATAAATAAACGGAAATGGAAAAGAATTTATTTGAAGAGAAAATAAAACATTCATAAAAAGTATTGAAAAAAATTAAGTCATAAATAGTCATAAAAAATTAATAACATAGAGGGAAAAGATTGAAATAACCACAAAAAATAATGCAATAAATAAAATGAAACTAATAATTACAATAAAAGTAAATAGTTACAAAAATAGGAATATATATATTCAAGGATAAATTTGAAAAAATGTACAAAATCAATATGTACAAAAGGATAAAAGTGTAAAATATTTATGAAATTAAGTAGGAAATAATAATAATAATAATAACAATAATGTAGTACATAATGAAGGAAGCTGGGAAATAAATTATAATTTAAAAAGCTATTTAAAATTTTACAAGACTTGATAGTTAAAAGTATACTGCAAAAACCGAATTAAATATTACATTGACATGATAATTTTGGAATCTCTAGATTAAACCCATGGGATTATTAATTATAAACTAATTCAACGATGAACTACTTTGACTATAATTGACCATAAATATTACATTGCAGAGTTCTTGTTATGATGATCAGGTCATCATTTGATTTAAAAACCAAATTAAGTCCCTAAATTATAATGCTACTGCATTATAAACCTCACTTTATTTCACTTTTCCTTGTACATTAAAGTAGCTATTTTATCCGTTTGAATTTTATATAACAAGGTTAGTTTAATGATATCAAGACGAACTCCTTAGAAAGTTCATATTTAAAATAAACTATTTAAAACTCATCCTGCGTTGAGTTTTCAAGGATCTGAGAGACACCTGCATTATTTAGGCTTCTAAAGTCATTGGAATGATGTCTTTTGATCTCCCATATCTTCCTTTTTCCCCCATTTCTAGTCTATTTCTGTTGTAGATAATATTGTATATCATACCTAGAGCTCTTTAGCTCTGGGTTCTCATTTTCAATTATGAACAATAATGATGGCAGTTTTCAGTCTGTTGGCTTTCTTACTCATATTTCCAATCATAGATAGGCAGTCATGAAAAAAGGAGTTCCTATAATTCTTTTTAAGCTCCAAGGTTAGTTGCATTTAAGTATGAGTAATTCATTTGGAAATGTTTGAAGAAAACATGAAGTTTGTGATTTCATATATATAGGCACTCAGACACATACATATACCCTCCCCCCTCCCCTCAAAAATATGCGTAAACGCACACTGTTGTTCTGATCCATAATGATGAAGTATAAGGATGAATAAATGATGTGTTGATCATTCTATTTTTTTTTTTTTGGGAAAAAAAGAAAGATGTTCTCCTAAAAAAAAAATTTAAATATCATTAATTGTGGCTACAAAATATTATTATTTTTAAAAAAATTAAAGTAAAGAAATAGTTATAAATAAAGATTATGAAAGATGGACATGTTTTCTTTCTGTCTTTTGTTTGTTACGTCTTTACGAAAATTTGATAGACTTGATCTACGGGCCTAATCCAGCTGGAAGCCAATCAAATTCAATATGATTCAAATTTTATAAAGTATAAGTTCTTGAATCTTATAAGGTTAAATTATTACTTTAATTTTACAGTTTCATTTAATTTTTAATATAGTTTATATACTTCAAAAGTTTGTGATTAAACCCACATAAATTTGAAAGAATTTGATTGTGTCTCATAAAAATTTCGTGAGTTGTTAAATTTTGCTAATGTGGTAAATCATGTATCACTTCATTATTTTAAATTTAAATTATTTATTTCAGAAAAAAGGATAAAATGGATAAAGAAATTAAATTAACTTATATGCTTAGCTACAATTTATGTTAATTTTAATGATGATGACACAATAAAAAAATTTTTAATATATAGGGGAGAGTAAGAAGGAGATATTAACTTGGTTTTACAAGCTAAAACTCATAAACTAATTTTTTTTTGTGAAATTAATTTTTCATCTTCTTCCTTTCACAATAGAAAAACACAATGACATCAACTTTCTAACTCTTTACGAATATGTGAATTTTGATCCTTATTTTCAGGTATGTATTTTTTAGGAGGGTACTAATAGGTAAAGGGTGGGAAATATTGAGAATATAATTAATGGCTATCCAATTTTGAATTTGTTTAGATTAATTACATAAACTCAATCGAGAAATTTGACTTTTACCTATTAGACTAGATGATTAAATGAAATAAGACATTTCCCAATATGTCAATCTACTCTGATAAACAGCGAATGTTTAAGTTAGTGATTTCTATTTACAAATTATTTAACTACTAATATTTTTAATTTTTTCTGTTTTGAATATCTAATATGTAAAAAAAAAAAAAAGTATACCTCGCATCTAATTTGTAAAGTTGTAATAATTATTTTGTTTTGTTCCATTGGCATAAACTAACTGTTATTCCTTATAAAGTGTATAAGGACGAAGCACCATGTTATAATTTGGAACATATTCGAGATTATGTTATTTATAGCAAAGGTTAATCAATATATTAAATACGGTTATTTAATTAACTATATTGATAAACACTATTTCGCTTTCCCTGTTTAAAAATATTCTTCATGTATAAACTTCTATTTCACACAAATTTAAAACTGGAAGAATAATCAATTTTTAACTTAAGATTGCTAAATGGACACTCATCTTTCAGTTGATTTTCAAATAAATAAGCATTCATTGAATGCTGCTTTCTTAGCTTTTCTCTTTTGGAATTTTTATTGCCTTGGATATTGAAATTATCAAGTATTACAGACCAAGCAGGGAATGTTAGTTTAGTCTATTTTTCTCATTAAGTGGTATGTTTCTTCTATTTCATATCCTCACATAAGTGGACATTATTTTTCAGTTTCTAGACTAAATCAATGAACTAGGTTGAATTCTTGAATTAAATTCCTTTATAGAGTAACGGTATAGATTAGAATGTATTGTATAATATCTAGGGTTTAAATCTATTAAGATATTATACTGAGTCCACCCAGAAGGGGTGCTCATTAAATAAGGGTAAAATAGTAATTATAAGAATTACTACTAAACCCTAACCCTAACTAGCCTTTTGTAAATAGGGCTAGACTATTATATGATTCACAACTCACAAAGAGAGAGACTTGAAACACTCTAAGTAGAATACCTACGAGTATTCTGCAATTACATTCGAGAGGGGATTCAGGCTGTGAAAACCCGAGATACACCTAATACACTATGGATATCTCATTCAATCAGTAATCCTAGACAGAGTTTGATAAGCTTCTGCAATTAGAAGATCAATGTAAGTCTCCTACTCTGAATCTATGTTTATGTTCATTTATTCCCTTCATTGGTATCAGAGCCCTTAAGGTAGTTTTCTTATCATTAGTATATTTTATTGGGATCTATGATTTTCTTTGACGCTATCTTAATTAGGGTTAAAATAAAATAAAAAATTGATTTTTTTCTCAGTCAACGAGCTTCACAACATTGTCACCTCCTTCTCCCTTTGCAACACTATCGCCTCATTCTCCTCCTCCTTCTCATACCTGTCACGTAGCGACAGTGGTCGCCAACACTACCCTATTCAAATAATAATAATAAACAAAATAGGGTTATTTTCGACTACTTCCCTCGTCGTGCAAGAAAGAGAGGTAGAGATCTCTCTACCTCATCATTGGTGGCAATGGCTGCGGATGATGCCACAATGGTGGCAAACATCGTCGCCACCCACCTCTACTCCCCGCCAACAAAAAAGCAATGAGAAGATTCAAGCAAGCTTTTGTCGTTGCTCACCACCTCGATAGTTGATGCTGACCACCTCGACAGTAGATGTCGCATCGCTAACACCCATAAGTGGGCGACCAGCAAGCAACAGTAATGTGGTGAGGAGCAGTGGAGAAGAAAAGGGGAGGAGGAAGAAAAACACTATAGCTTTAACATATTTTTCGAAAACAAAAATTTTTTAAAAATTTTGAAGTTTAAAAAAAAAAATATATATATATATATATATCATAAAGGAAATAAACTTTTTGAAACCCTAAAATTTTTTAGATCTAAAACCCTAATTTTTTTAATGGGCTTATAGAGTTCGATATAAGCTCATTGCTAAAATGGTTTTGCGCTTTCAAAATTTTTTTAGCCTATTAAAAGATTTTCTTTTGTCTATTTTTAAAAGTTGGGCCTTGTATTTTTTAATAGGGCATGTGGCCTATCCAAAAATAATTACAGGTCTAATTGTTAAATCCCTAATTAATGAACATCTAGATATGTTCAAAAATATAAATTGTGTATTTATATTTTAGCCCCAAATAAATGCAATTACTTTTTTTTGTGAAAAATTAATATATCCCAATAAATTTCAGTCAAGTAATATGTGATTACTTATCATTATGTTAATTAGTTTAACATTTTTTTTTTGGTCAATTTTCCTCCAATAGAAAATTTAGATATATAATGTTAATTAGCTTAACATTATGCATTTAAATGTGTTAATTAATTTAACATGTTTATTTAATGAATGTTAATTTGTTTAACATTATATAATTGATTTATTAATGTGTTGATTAGTTTAACATGTTAGTTAACAAATGTTAATTTGTTTAGCATTTGAAAAATCATGATTTACAACTTGTCTGTAGCATAATTAGGACACTTAGTTGTGTTTTGATTTCATTAATTTACACCTTGCATACAACCTTAGGACGATGATTGGCACTTCGTGCTCTTTCGACTCCGGGTTATGTATGGGTTAATTAGCTTAATCATACAATACTTAGTGTCATAATTTGTAAGCATGGTGAACATTATATCTTGTGTGTTTTTAATTATTTGATCCTGATTCAAGTTAGTCTTTCTTTTTATATAAAGAATGACTACGGTTTCTAAAAGTATTGTTGTTGAGCTTAATAAGGGGTTGAAGCTAATTGGCGACAATTATGAGATCTGGAGTACAAAAGTCCAGTATTTCCTAGAAGAGCAAGAGGCTCTTGAGACTCTCAATAATGTCATGAAAGAGCCAGAAGCTAGAAACACGGCCCAGTATAGGTGGGACCATGAAGCTTATGATGCTTGGAAGAAAAAAAACTTCACTGCTTGCATTATGTTGTAGAGCACTATGGATGATGACATCCCAAAAGAGTTCAAGGACCACCAAAGCACTATGGGACTTTGGAATGCTTTGAGAACAAGGTTTGGAACTACGTTCGTATCCAGATTGCATTTCCTGACAATCAAATTTGACTCATATAAGAAATGCCCTAAACATTCAATGAGGAAACATCTGAGGTTGATGCCAAATATGATGGTTGAACTAAAAGATGCTAGAAATGTCTTAACAAATGAGTAGCATATCTAAGTTATCATTCACTCTTTGCCTAGTTTGTGGGAGCATATGAAGATGCATATCACTCACAATGACTGAATCATAACTTTGGAAGATGTTCGGAGACACCTCAAACTTGAGAAAGAAAGGCTTGAATCAACCAAGCCGATACCTAAGTTGCACATGACAACTTTAGGTGAAAGATATGGTTCAAAGAGAAAAAGTTAGGGAAAGAACAAAGAACCAAATCAACCTAAGAAAAAGTCAAAGACTAATCAGCAAGGCAAAAAGAAGTAGTGAAAGGTGAATACAACAAAAGTTAAGTACTTTAATTGCCAAAAGAAGGGACACTATGTGAATGATTGCCCTGAGCCTTTCAAAAAGATAACCTACAATGTTTATGCTAGTGAACCTTGTGTTTCTAGCTCAGTTATGCTCGTTAAATTTTGTCCTATATGGATTGTAGACTCAGGAGCCACAGACCACATAGCACATGACCATGATGCCTTTGTTGACTTTCAACGAGTTCCTTATAGAGCATTTTGGATATATATGGGCAACAACACTAAGGTTGTTGTCAAAGGGATCAAAACATGCAAGTTAGTTTTATGTGGTGGTTAAAACCTAATCTTACATGATGTCCTCTATGCACCTCAATCGCCGAAATGTTATTTTAGTTTTGGTTTTACTTAGTCTAGGCTATGGTTTGTATTTCCATGACAATTATGTTAAATTGAGTAATGACTCAATTTTTTAAGGTTTTGGTTATGTAACCGGAGGTTTTATTTCTATGGATTTGGATGATGAATCTTATATTAATAAAAATGTTAGTTTTTCCATGTTTGCCTTTACGCATGATTATGATCACAATATAGATATATGGCATACTAGACTTGGTCATATTGGCTAACAAAGAATGCAATGGTTAGCAAATGAGGGTTTGCTTCCTGGCATTGAATGAGTAGATTTGTCTACATGTGAATATCAAGGCCCGGCACGGAGTGAATCATTTCATCACATTCATTGATGATTATACTCATTTCGGTTATGTCTATTTGATTTCTCATGAGTTAGAAGTATTGAGCTCCTTCAAAAACTATATAATTTAGTTGAGAATCAATTAGATAAGAAGATTAAGGCTCTTCGAACCAATCAAGGTTGAGAATATTTGTCGGTTCAATTCAATGAATTATGTGATAAGAAAGGGATAGTTCATTAGTTGACTATTCCAAGTACTTCACAACAAAATGGTGTTGTAAAAAGAAGGAATAGAAGCTCCTTGAGATGGTTAGGTCCATGATGGCATAGGATAATTTGCCAATTACCTATTGGGGTGATGCATTGATGTCTACAGCCTACGTATATAACTGTGTGCCTACAAAATCAGTAGCAATCACTCCATATGAGTTATGGACTAGGTGAAAGCCTGACCTAAGTGTTTTGAAACCTTGGGGATATGCTGCCTATACACATGATTCCTCTCACAAGTATACACATGAAAGAAAAGTATCTTTATTAGATACTCAGAAACCTCAAAAAGTTATGTGTTTATAGGTCAACAAGATAGTGAGAGCATGACTAAATTCGAATCGAGAGATGTCATATTCTTAGAGAATGAATATCCTAAGAAGGGTGAGGTAGGTCATGACCTATCTTTTTTTGAGATAGAGGATCTAAACGCACTAAGACTACTTCATTCGAGTGGGAAGATTATAGCAGATGATGAATTAGTTTCTCATCAGCAACTTTTTTTATCATTTGATGCAATTGAAAGTGTTCCTGAGCCAGTTGCCCCAAGTGGGAGTGACCAAATGTATATCAATCCAAGCGGGAGTGAGACCAATGTTCTAAATCCGAGTAGGAGCAATATTGATCCAAATGGGAATAATGAAACAAGATTCAATGAATCACAACTAAGACGTGGTTCATGTTAAAAGACTCCTCACTAATGATATGAGACAATATGAGATTGAAGGAGGTGAACTTTTTACAATGCTCTTGCAAAATGAAGATAAGCCATGAAATTTGAAAGAGGCTCTCTTATCCCCTTCTAAGGATAAATAGACTAAAGCTATGGAAGAGGAAATGGAATCTATGAGAGTCAACAATGTTTGGGAACTTATTGATCTTCCAGGGGGATGCAAGGCTATTAGGAACAAGTGGGTTCTTAAAATCAAGAAAAGAGCCAATGGCACAATTGAAAAATTTAAGGCTTGACTAATAGCAAAGGGGTATACACAGTAGGAAGGAATTGACTATGAGGAGACTTTATCTCCTACTGTATGATTTACCTCCGTTCGCTTACTTCTAGCTATAATGGCTTGTTTGGATTTGAATTACATCACATGGATGTAAAAACTGTCTTTCTCAATGGAGAATTGAATAAAGAAATTTATATGGAACAACATGAGGGTTTCATTAAAGAGGGCCACGAAGAAAAAGTTTATAGACTTTTGAAGTCTATCTATGGCCTTAAACAATCTTCATGGTAGTGGTGTATTTGTTTTTACTATGTAGTCATCTCTAGTGGTTTCACTATGATAAGTGAAGACAACTATGTATATATCAAACGATCTAAGGACAAGTATGTGATTATGACATTATATGTTGATGACATACTTAAAACTAGAAATGATAGGGAGCTAATCAACAAGGTAAAGACTTAGTTGTCATCTCACTTTGAGATGAAAGATATGGGTGAAGCTGCATACATTCTTGGAGTTAAGATTTCAAGAAATTGTTCTAAGTAACTCTTGTATCTCTTGCAAGATAATTACATCAAAAAGGTTTTGGAACGTTTTAGTATGGAAAGTTGTAACCTAGCTGACACTCCAATCAGCACAAATTGAATCTTAAGTGCCAAAATGTATCATATCACTACCATGGAAAGATAGCGTATGACCCAAACTCCATATAGGAATGCGATCGATTGTCTAATGTACGCTATGATGTGTACTAGACCTTATATCTATCAAGCAGTTGGCTGGGTGTGAACACCCCATTTTTAATTACTTAATTATTTAATTAATTGATACACCAATTAATTAATAATTAAGAAAATATGAAAAATTAAAAATGACAAAGCTTCAAATGACATTTTCAATTAGGGACAATTTGACATTAAAAATAAATGATAGGAGACAATTAAATAAAGTTAAAACCCAAAAAAATAGATTAGCTAATTAAAGTAATAATAATAAATCAAAGCAAAATTATTAAAAAAAATAAAAGAAATAAAATATATATAACAAAACAAAAATAGAAAATAAAAAAATAAAAAAATAAAAATTAATTATCGATAATAGTAATAGTAATAAAAAAAAACCCATAAAGCAACAACTAACATGGAATGGGGAAAATAGCCTGCAACCCACTACTTTTAAGCTATAGAGGAAAGCTAGAAGAGAGGACTGTTGGGCAGAGCTTGAGAGGAAAAAGGTAGAGCAAAGCTAGAAGAAGAAAAAGAGAAAAGAGCTGGAAAAGGAAAATAACAAAAGCTTGGAGTGGAGAGACCAAGGGACAGAGGGCTTTTGAAGGGAAGTAGAGAGTAGAGAGACCAAAAGAGAGGGCGAGCAGTGAAGAAAAAGCAAAGCAAAATTGGAAGGGAAGACAGAGGTTAAGGAGGAAGAAGAGTAGAGGAGAAGAGGGAAGGAGGAGATGAGACTAAGCTAAGAACAAGTCATGAACAGAGAACAACAATAGGCCAAGAGTTCCGAGGTGGAGAGAGAGAGAGAGAGAAAGCTGGCGTGTTGACATGAACGAATCAGAGCCCAATTAAAGAGAGAAAGCAGATGAAGGAGGAAGATGGCAGAGCAATGCAAAAAATGAGAGATAAAAGAGTTTTCTACATAAAATGTTGAAGATTTCGTGTAATGGTACTGAACCCATTCAAGCTCTTGCCAAATTCAATTCCAAGCTACACCTAGTTCATTCTTTACTCGCCAGAAGAGTGACATCTTTTTCTTTTTTTGCTCTCGAGAGACTAAAACATCGCCGATTTTTGCCGTCGTGTCAGACTGTGGCGATTTTGGGTTCAATGGCATGGTGACTTGGGTCGAACCTCGTTCAGGGATTTTGGTAGACTGGTTCCGACTGGGCAGCTTGACAGAAGATAGGCTATCTTATAAGAAAAAGTTCATTGTAAGAAGCTATGAAGTTGGGATTAATAAGATGGCCACCGTTGAGACCATTGCCAATCTCTTGCAGGAGGTTAGATGTAATTATGCTCAAAGTGTTGGATTTTTAATTGATGGTTTTGAAACGACCCCTACTATAAGAAAGTTACATCTCATATGGGTGACTAGTCGCATGCACATTGAGATCTACAAATACCCTACTTGGAATCATGTAGTTGAAATAGATACATGGTGTCCAGGCGAAAGAAGAGTTGGAACCAGACATGATTTTATACTTAAAGACCATGCCACCAATGAAATCATTGGAAGAGCAACAAGCAAGTGGGTGATGATGAATTAGGACACTAAACGACTTCAAAAAGTCTCTGATGATGTTCGAAAGGAGTATCCGATTTTCTATCCTCAAGAGCCCAGGGTCTAAAATCCTTGGCTTTAAATATAGCCATTGTAATGTGGCAACTCTTATTTACTGAAAAGAAGTGGCCATTGGTTGATCACTGGTGCTAGTTCTAACAGGGACACATGGTCTCAGCTATTGGAGTTTGCAAAGATCTGGTGTTGGTGGTGATTTCTGTTAACCCATCTCTAAACAACGACATTATGTGGTTAATAGTATTCAAAGTTGATATACAAGATTCAAAGGGGAAATGTGGTTTGTTTTTATTTGCTTTGTTACTATTATTTTTATTATTATTATTTAGTATTTTATTTTATTTTATTTTAATTTATTTTATTTCTTATTTCTTTTATTATTTACTTTATTTTAATTTCATTTTATTATGCATTTCATCATATTTTATATATATACATATAGATATATATATATATATATATGTATATGTATATATATACATGCACCAAAGAGACATTGCAAGGGTAATTGCATGGACTTCTTGAGGGACGTGCATGGCAAGATGTGAGGGAGTGTATCTTATTTTCATATTTTTTACATTTTTTATTTTTATTTAGTTTATTCATTTAGTTGTTTATTTATTTATTTATTCTACTTTATCTTATATCATTGTTTAGTGTATGTTTTCCACCACTAGTATCATCATTATTATCCTTATTATTATCATGTCCCAAGTTTTAACAGTGCCATGTGAGAACACTAGTCTCCTTAGGCACTTAGACAAAAGTCCCGTGGGAATATTAATCTCCTTATGCATTTAGACAAAAGCCACATGAGAATATTAATCTCCTTAGGCACTTAGACAAAACCCATGTGGGAATATTAATCTCCTTATGCATTTAGACAAAGGCTATGTGAGACCCTTAATCTACTTAGGCTTTTATGAATAAATTAGTAAAGGCCACACAGGATCCTTAATCTTCTCAGGCCTTAAAATTTGATACCCATTATCAAAAATACAAAAATAAAATAAATTCCAAAATATATATTTTAAAAATATTATTTTCCCTATTATTCATAATTAAAATCCTAAGAAATTCTTTCTTCATTATGACCTCATTTTCAAAATTAAAATAAAAAACCAAAAATCCAATAAATATATAAATTTAAAAATCCAAAAAATGGTTTTTTTTCCTTCTTAATTTCAATGATAAATTCCAATTTTGGAAATCCAAAAAATAAATAAATTCAAAAATTCAAATTTATTCCTTTCATTATAATTACATTTCAATTCCAAAAAATATAAACTCCCAAAAATCCTAAAATCTTATCCCATAATCATTTCATTTAAATTTCAAAATAAAGATTAAAATTTCAAAAATAAACAAAAATTAAAAAGAGGGAAAATGAAGAGGTCAAGAGAGCTAGATTAATCAGGTTGTTGTGAATTAAAACACACAAATCAAATTCTAATCCCATTTTGTTTACAAAAATCTGTTTAATTT
The DNA here is from genome assembly GCA_037074485.1 of Delonix regia. Taxonomy (NCBI): domain Eukaryota; kingdom Viridiplantae; phylum Streptophyta; class Magnoliopsida; order Fabales; family Fabaceae; genus Delonix; species Delonix regia. The sequence goes on from CM073455.1 coordinate 28,597,472, forward strand.
GAATTCTCATGTTCTCATCACAATAATTACAAATCATCAACTAACAAATATGCCATTTTGGTCGAAATACATGGACTTTTATCCCTATTACAGAGTATGTAGGCCTTAAGCTTTCATCCTAGGTTAAGTTCATCCTTTGTAAATATCTATTTATTTACTTTTGTTATTGTTGATTTTGTCTCCTCTTTTTAGTAAACATGCATGTCAATAAAGGGTAACTGAGATAAATTCAAGGCCATATTCTATTTCAATTGACTAGTTTAAGGTAACCGTCCTTATAGAAGAGTGTTGTGGGGTACCTAACACCTTCCCCACACTTAAACAAACTCTCGAACCCATCTTTGATTTTGCAGGCCATTATGCCTTCTTCTTTTTTTGTTTTAAATTGGTTTTCCAAAGTTTCCTGTTAAAAATTTTGGTGGCGACTCTAAAAAAATTGATTTTCAAGATTTGTTTTTGGGAATCAGCTTAAACATTTTTTATTTCTTCTCACCGAAAGGTCGGTTATGACACTTGGTGAGTAGATATCAAACCAACCTAGGTCCTAAACATTAGGAAGCTGTAAAAGGGATCTTAAGATATCTGAAGGGCACTGCTAATTATGCACTCTGCTATTAAGGTGGCAGAGATCTATGATTAGTAGGATACACTGATGCTGATCATGGAGGGGACTTAGATGAGCAATAGTCTATCTTATAATATGTTTTCTTACTCAATGACAGCACCATATCATGGAGCAATAAGAAACAATCCTGTGTATAGTCCATGATGGAGGCAAAGTTTGTGGTCCTATCTTCAGTAGCCTATGAGGCTATTTGGTTGAAAAGGTTCTTAGATCAACTGTTGTGCAAAGTAGAAAACACTAAACTAGCATTAGTGTGTTGCAACAATAAGGCTGCAATTGCTTACACCAAAGATCCAAAGTACCATTGCAAAACCAAACACATAGATATCAAGTATCACTATGTGAAAGACATGGTTGCATGCAAGACTATGAACCTGAAGTATGTGTCTATGCATGAGATACAGGCAGATCCACTAACCAAGTCGATTTTTAGAAATGTGTTTGTGAGACACGTTAGATCATTAGGATTGCATAGAATTTAGCATATTTCATTTGTATTTTTATTTTTCCATTGTTTATAGACAGAGATGTTTTGATGTTCTTTGATAATCAATAAAGTTTGATTTTGATGGTTACATATCTCTATTTGAATGTTGTGTACATTCTTATTTATTATTGAGTATGTCGGGTAGACAAAAGGGTTAGCCTTCTCACACAGGCAACCGTCTCAGTGTCTTTATGACATTAGAGATGAGACAAGATTTTAAGAGAAATTATCAGGAAGATAATTTAAGAGCAATTATACTTAAAATCATATAAGTCATCTGATTGATGACATAGGGTCATTGTCGTAACCGACCTTTCGGCGGAATAAAATAAAAAGTGTTTAAATTGATTCCTAAAATGAAACTCGAAAATCAATTTATTGGGAGTCGCCACCAAAATTTTTAACAAAAAATTTTGGGAAACCAATTTAAAACAAAAAGAAAAGGCAATATGGTCTGCGAAATCAGAGATGGGTTTAGGAGTCTATTTGGGTGTAGGGAAGGTGTTAGGCACCCCACAACACCTATCCATACGGACGGTTACCTTAAACCAGTCAGCTGAAATAGAATACAGCTTTTAAACTTTTCTCGATTACCCTTATATCGACATACACGCCCGTTAAATAGAGGAAACAAAATAGCAAGAATGAAAACAGACAGATAGATATTTACAAAGGGCGAACTTGACCTAGGATAAGAGCCTAGAGCTTATGTTCCCTACAATAGGGATCAAAGTCCACGTAGTTTGACCACAAAGGTGTGTCTATAGGCTGATTATTTGTAAATTTTATAATGAGAACAGGAGAGTTTAAATTGAATAGATTTCCATAAACAAAATGAAATTGAGGTTTGGTCTGTGTGTCTTAATTTACGACAATTTGATTAATCTAGCTCTCTTGACCTCTTCATTTTTTCTTTTTAAAATTTTTGTTTATTTTTGGAGTTTTAATCCTTATTTTGAAATTTAAATGAAATGAAATGATTATAAAGAAAGTATTTGATCGCGTAAAGAAAAGAAATTATTTGATTAAGACATTTATTTTTGTAATATTGTTATTATTGTTATAATTATTTTATAACAAATATGTGTTGATTTTGGGGATCCAAGGAAATTAAAATCTCACTTGACCCCATGTAATCGAGGTGAATAATATTCTCACATGATAATTTTGTAAATAATAGAAATTATTTAATTAAAGTAAATATTTAGTTATTATTATTTTTTAAAACCAATGTGTACCAAATTTAGGGATCTAACGAGATTAAAACCTCACATAATCCCATACAATCGAGGAGAATAAAATTCTCACACAATAATTTCATAAATAATGGAAAATATTTAATTAAAGTCAATATTTAGTTATTATTATTTTTTAAAACCAATGTGTACCAATTTTAGGGATCTAAGAGACTAAAATCTCACGTAATCCCATACAATCGAGGAGAACAATATTCTCATACGATAATTTTGCAGATAATGAGAAATATTTAATTAAGATCAATATTTAATTATTATTATTTTTAAAACAAGTGTGTACTAATTTTAGGGATCTAAGGAGACTAAAATCTCACATAATCCTATACAATCGAGGAGAACAATATTCTCACACGATAATTTTCTTAGAACTTTACTCATGGGACCAAGATTAGTCTTATATTCACATAAAAACAAGTGAAATAATAATGATGATAATAAAAAAAAAACAAGTAATAAAACATAACAACACAAAAATAACAAATATGACAAAAATGAGAACAAAACAACTTCCTACTGGTTCATTTTTCCTTACCTTATATATGTTTAACTATGCATGCACTCATATATTCATGTATATACATATATATATATATATATATATACATATACCTGTAGATATCCCAAGAAGAAAAAAACAACTTGTTCTCAATTCATTCTTTCTTTTGCACCTTATATATATATATATACCTAAGCACACATACATATGAGCATATATATGTATATATACACACTGATGCACACCAATGCACTCTTTCTTGTTCTTCTTTTTTCTTGCCTTTATACACACCGAAACACACAAATGCAAGTTGACATATACATATATATATATATATACATCGATGCACTCCTCCTTGCTCTCTCTCTCTTTTTTCTTGCCCTTATACACACCGAAACACATAGATGCAAATGGACATATACATATATATATATATATATATATACACATCGAAGCACTCTTGCTTGTTCTTCCTTTTTTCCTTGCCCATATACACACCGAAACACACAAATGCAAGTGGACATATACATATGTATATATACGTTGATGCACTCCTCCTTGCTCTCTCTATTTCTTGCCTTTATACTCACCGAAACACACAGATGCAAATGAACATATACATATATATATATATATATATATATACATCGAAGCACTCTTGCTTGTTCTTCCTTTTTTCTTGCCCATATACACACTGAAACTCATAAATGCAAGTGGACATATACATACATATATATATATATATATATATACGTTGATGTACTCCTCCTTGCTCTCTCTCTTTTTTCTTGCCTTTATACTCACCGAAACACCCAGATGCAAATGGACATATACATATATATATATACATCAAAGCACTCTTGCTTGTTCTTCCTTTTTTTCTTACCCATATACACACCGAAACACATAAATACAAGTGGACATATACATATATATATATATATATATACGTTGATGCACTCCTCCTTGCTCTCTCTCTTTTTTCTTGTCCTAATACTCAACGAAACTTACACAAATGCAGGAATATATGTGGACATATACATATATATATACATCGATGCACTCCTGCTCGTCTTCTATCAAACACAACCTAACAGCAGAAAAGGATAGATAACAACCAATCTTCTACATGCATTCATGGTAGATCAGACAACGAAACTAAGAACAGAAAAACCAGAAAAGGGAATAGCGAACTAAGGAAACCTGGTAGACACCTTTAGCTCACTTTCTCTCTGTTTGTCTCTGTTCACAGCGTCTAAAACAAGGGAAAATGGTTTTGGCCTCAGCTCGGTCTCTGCTCATCCTCCTCAGTTCCAGTTCTCCCTTCGGTCCCCGTCCAGTTCTCCCTAGTTTTCAGCTTCTGGATTTTCTCCTCGGTTCTCAGCTCATTATCTACTCGGTTCCAACTCGTTCTGTTTCTATCTCATCGCGGCCTGCACCTCCTGCTCTTCTCTCGGTTTTCTCTCTTTCTTTCACGCTGCCTCAGCTCGTCTCTCTGTTTTCTTTTTTCTTTCACCTCTTAGCAGCAGTTTTCCCTCCAACCACAGCTCACTGTCTGCCACTTGTTTCTTAGTTTACTTCGTTCTCCCTCACAGTTCAGCACCTCTCCCTCTCTGGGTTGAATGCTTCTCCTCTTATTAGCTGAAGCTTCATAATTATTACTAGCTCCTGTCATCTCCTCAGCCGATCTACGGACTGCCACCATAGCTACGAACAACTTGCCTACTTGCAACCAAAAAACCACCGCCAAAAAATCTCATCAGAGGAAGCTATGCTATCTTATATGCTTAGGTAGTTTTTGTTTTAATTTATCATTATTATTTTTTTATTTAACCCTTATTATTATTATTATTATTATATTTTATTTATTTATTGTTATTCATTTATTTTTTGTCATCATCACCATTAATATTTATTTTTGGCTTTTTCCTATTTTTGTATTTTTTTATGATTTTTTTATTTTGATTTGTTATTATTATTATTAATTAGTTCTTATTTTCCAATTTTGTTTTCTTTTTCTTTTTCTTAAATTCCCTCATTATTCGTTTTGAATTTTAAATTGTTTTTTACTTAAAAATATCATTTGAAGCTCTGTCCTTTTTATTTTCCTCATTTGCTTAATTTAAAATTGATTAACGAATCTGTGATAAATTTTAGATAGAGATGAGGTGTTCACAGTCATTAAAATTGATTTGATGAAATAAGTTCATCATTTCTAGTCTACCATAGTTGCCAAATGTGAGTTCAAGAAATTGTGTAGATCTAAGAACTTAATTTTAGACTTGTGGTGTCTAAAATATCATTTGTATAGCATTATTTATGAAATAGACATACACTCCATGGGAAACGGAGGAATGTTGTACCACATGTTTCATATCATGTATGCAAATGCTGACCATATTGGTTAACATGAATGCGATCTCAACTCATGATTGTGTGAGACCTTTGAGCTTTACGTTAGCTCTATATTTGTACCCTTGGACTCTGATTAGGTACTTGAGATACAGCTTAGTGTTTGCTATCTTAGCGTGTTAGTTAAGGACTATGAGTAATGATTTAGTCTAGCAGGATATGTCTAGAAAAGTGAACTAAGTTTGTGTTGATAGGATTGTGAGAAGAGGAAGATCATAAAGAGAATCTCATTATACTATATTTACCAGTTATGAATTGTGTGTCATGATTGTGAATACAAGATATTATGATAGATGAGATCATTAAGAGATATTTGAATATGATTCATATGATCTGGGGTGCATGCATACTTTATGATCTACATGCAAGTGCATTTTTTATGAGAGGCTATATATTCTTAACTGATGTATAGCATTAATGCTCTCATAGTGTGCTGGTCGCATGACCTACTTTCCCTGTATGAACGACTGCAAATTATAAAGAGGAAGTGTTCTCTTGATTTACCAATAATATGTTTCTTAGGTTTAAAGCATATGAACATTCCTATTATGTATGAGTGGGAGATGTTAGAGTATCGTATAATATCTAGGGTTTAAATTTGTTAAGATATTATACTGAGTCCATCCATAAGGGGTGCTCATTAAATAAGAGTAAAATAGTAATTATAAGAATTACTACTAAACCTTAACCATAGCTAGCTTATTATAAATAGGGCTAGACTATTATACGATTCACAACTCACAAACAGAGAGACTAGAGACGCTCTGAGTAGAATACCTATGAGTATTCTGCAGTTGCATTCAAGAGGGGATTTAAGCTGTGAAAACCTAAGATACACCCAATACACTGTGGGTATCTCATTCGATCAGTAATCCCAGCCAGAGTTTGATGTGCTTTTACAATTAGGAGATTAATGCAAGTCTCCTACTTTGAATATATGTTTATGTTCATTTATTCCCTTCAGGATAAATTCTCAAATTATTCTATTTGGAACTTCATTATGGAAGAGTTTGAATTTTCATACTAGAGTTCATCATATGCTAAAGAATTTAGGCTTCTCATGGTATGTCTCTTCTATATAACCTTATAATTTAGTTTTGAAAGGGATTGGAGTAGTTATGCCTTTTTTTATTTGTTGTTGTTTTGTTCTTACCATGTGTTGAAGTAGATAATATATAAAATAATTATAAATTTACATTTCTAACTTGTTCCTTTTTTCATTAAACCTTGTAATCATTGAGTCATAAATTTTCTTTCAACTTTATTTTATTTCAATTTGTGTCGAATTTTCAAACAATGTTTATATATTTTGACTCAAGTGTTCCAAAACTTGTAGAACTTCTCATGGTATTTATGTTCCATATAACCTTATGAATTGATAACTTATATATTGCTAGTTTTAATTTTAAAATTGAGATAAAACTAACATGTTTAAATTTAATGGCTATATGTTAGGAGTGAATATAACTCTGGATGAATCTGACTCAGCCTGACTATATTAGGATGTGATCAAAATCAAAAAATTACATTTGTTTTGGAAAGGACCAAATTTCAAATTTGTTCAATATCAAGTCTAACTTGATTATATTTTCTTTATTTTTAAATATTTATTTTCATAATTTTTTATTTTGTTTAATATAAACTTTATTTATGATAAATAAGAGAACAAAGTAATTCTGGCCCAATAAATTAGATATTTTTAACCCAAAAAAAATTGATGATAATGGGTTTCATAATATTTATGCTGAAATCATTCTTTTACTCAGGTGGATAGAGCTTTAAGGTGAGAATAATTTTTTGGCACTAATATAAACTTTATTTTCTGAAAATAATATTTTTCACGCCAAAAATTCCTTGGATCCAACACTATACTTTCATAGTAAACTTTATCTCTTTTCTCATTTAATTCTTAAATTATCACACTCGACTTTTACTTATCTAAAAGCTTTTGAAATAATTTTTTTAAGTTAAAACTTAATTACTTGAAATCTATTAAAATAAAATAAAGTAATTGCCTCAAATAATTATTGATATGATTCAAAACAATTAAAATGATTTTTATACTATGTTTGATGGATGGTCAGGAATGACATAACATAAAATGGAGTGGCTAATTTGGTGCATCATTATGTTTGAAAAAATTTTTTTTAGTAAAATGGAGTGGCAAAGGGGAGTCTCCAAGACCCCTCCTTGCCATTTAAAACCCCATATTTTTTCGTCTCTCCAAATTGAAGGTGGAGTGGTCAAGTGATGTTATTACAATGATACCCTCTTTATTTAAAAACTTACTATAATAGCATTCTATATATAAGGATAATATTATAAATATAATATGTAAGTCTTTCCATTCTATTAATGACTCTCCTTTCTCACTTTATTAAACTTCTAAACAAGAGAGTGACACATATCTTATTACTCCACTCCCTTTCATTAGTAGTTATTCCAGTCCATGCTCACCAAAACTCCCAAACATACCCTTCTTAAGTTTTTCTAAAAAAATTTATTCATTAAATTTATTATTATTATTATTATATATACACAGACACATATATTTAACAAATAAGTAAATTATTATATATAAATTGAACTCTCAAAGCTATCCAAAAAAAATTTCAGGCTTGTACTCATATTTCAACATCCTATCCAAATACGATTTATAAATTTTACAAATACTCATATAATTTATGTTCCTTCTCGCTTCTAATAAAAGTAAAACAAAATGTTTAAATATGAGCACATTTAAATTCCCCTATCTACATCACTAACATTCCTAAGAATACATCTTAAAAGCACAATTTAATTCTTCTCTTCAACATAAATATTTTTCTTATCCAAGGTATTCCTTCTTTAATTTAATTCGTACCAAGAAAGAAGATAAGGATTGGACTTATAAATTAAATGATTTTTTATTAATAAATCAATGTAGTTAAATGCATAACCTCAAATTAATAGATCAAGCCAATTATAAATTGATGAGTAAACTAAATGCATCTTTAATTAAAACTTGTCTTTATCATGCTTTTATGGGAAAAAATTATATGTAGTTCTTTGCATATTTGTTGTGTTATTCTCCAATTAAAATACAAGTTCATAATTTTCTAATTATATCATGACATGCATATAGCTATGGTATACAATTGAAAAATTTTCAAATTAAATTATACAATGTTATTATTAGTATTATTAGTTAATCATACTGACAAAAAAAAAACATACACTTGTCATGTGTTAATTGAAAAATCTAATAGCAAGAATAAATGGAACAATGTTTAAGTCTAATCCACTTGTATGTCAATTTTTATATATTAAACTAGTTCTTTTAATTACTGGTATGATTACTTTCCCAAGCTGTGCTTGAACAGGATAAAAGAAGTCATAGAGAAAGATGAATCTAGATTAGTAAACTAAGATGGGTAAACATATTATTTATGAGAACTAAGATTCTTCATTTTTAATCTTTATTTTGTTCATTGCACAATTTTTTTAAGTAAAAAACTGGAAATTTTGTGTCTTGTTAATGTTTAAGATGAGAAGAGTCAAATTCCATTTTTCCCTTATAATTTAAAGGAAATAGTGTGCACCACCGAGCAAAGCTACAAACACACCAGATTAGGCTTGTGAACACCCAAATTATGTGAAACAGACAAAATCAATTAAAATTAAACAAAGAGAAACAAAAATAAACAATAAATAAAAATAAAAATAATAAAAAACCTTATGCCAACCCTTCATATCGCCTTTGAGTTTGAGACGTGCAGGATCTAGTTCGCTACCATAAGAGGGTATTGTGCACCCCAACGCACAATAGTTTTTTTTTTTTTAATATATTGATAAGTATTAATTAATTAAAAAGAATATCAAAATGAAATAATAAAAGACAATTTTTATTTTCTTTTATGTAAGATGTTAAGTGAACTACGGAGATTTAATTGTCCACACTAAAAAATGGAGAAATTGGTAATTTTTACTTACAAATTGTTAAAATTTTAAAAAATAGATCCGATAATCCATATTTAGTTAAATGTATAATCTAACTGTCATCAATCAGACTCTCATATTATAGACATTCTTAACTTGTAAAAGACAAGAAGATAAGTAAAAACAACAAAGGGAGAAAGAAAAACATGAAATAGAGAGGAAAAGTGAAATAAAGTAAGGATGGGAATGAGAGAGAAAGGCTGAAAGTGAAAAAAAAAAGGAAAAAAAAAAAAGAGAGAGATAAAGGCAAGAAGAAAAAAAGGAGAGAGTGGGGAAGAGAAAGTGAACATTGTTTAAGAGATGTACAGCAGCATATGTCATGCCCCTTCAAATTCCTATAATATATATATATATATATATATATATTAGTTTTTAGTATTGTATATAATAGATAAAATTATTATTTGGTCCCTAAAATTACTTTAAAATATTAAATGGTGGCTTTTTCAAATAAAACAAAATTTAATTTTCCCTTTTCACCTTTTCCAAAGTACATTTATGCTCTATTGCTTGTTATATTTCTTCATTTAGCTTTAATCAGTCTTAATTTAGTCATAGACATAGACACAATTTTAGATAAAGGCTTCAAAACTCAGTAATACTCATCACACTTCATAAAATCTCAAAATTAACCATGGTTTAATTAAGAAATTCAAATTAAAAATATTTAATATTTTCATTATAATTATCCCTCCATTAAAAAAATTAAAAACAAGAAGCCACTAAGAATATTGTTTGAAAAAATTTGCCCTTGGACTTCATTTTAACCCATATTTTTTTAATTCTTCTCTAAAAACATATTTACATTATTTAAAAATTAAAAGTTAACAAAAATATATATTAAGGGATGTATAATGTATGCTAAGGATTTAAAAGGATTCATTGTTGCTTAAACCACTTAAACGTATAAATCACCTTATCTTTAATGCCACTTTAAAAATATTAATGTATAATGATCATTTTATTTAAATACAATATCTATCTTGTTTAATGCTACAAATAAGAAATTAAAACTAACTTCTAAAATAAGAAACTCCTTTTACATGAAGTATTAATTTTGGATAAAGCACAAGCACAGAGAACTCCCATGTCGAAATTAGCACATTGATTCCCTTCTCTAAGAACATGAGCCAAAGTTACTTGCGACCTTTGATATAGCTTATGAATTTCTTTAATAACAACTCCATACATTTGAACTTCGATGTTAGCCCAATCTATTAATTGAAGGCATTGCTTGAATCTGTCTCACTTGTGACTATACGACATCCTTTATTTAATGCAAGTTCATCTTAATCACTAGAAGTTCACCAAATAAGATTTCATTAAAACCGAAGTGACCTACAAAATCAACTATCCACCTCCTACTTGCATCTCAATTTGATATGTATGTTATATATATATATATATATATTATTCATATTGACAACATATTCTGTAATTAAAATGAAGAGTTTTATGAAATTTTGAGTTATCGTATTGGGTGCTCCTTTTATCTAATAAACATGTGATATATATTTTAATAGTATTTGAAATTTGTTCAAGCAACAATTGACAATTCATTTTCTTTTTGTCAAGGTAATGGATAATAGTGGCACCTTCCTTTTATATAGTATCGTTAAGCAAGAATTATGTGGTTTAGCTCTATTTTACCAGTGCTTTCAATCTTGTGATATACAAATTACTATAGTTACAAGTGTGGTATTATCATCTTTCAAAGAGTCCTCAAGGTTTTGATGACTATTTTGTGGTTGATGCTAATTGTACGGTATTATTGTAAATAATACTAGAAGTGATTTTAATCTTGATCCTCTCATATTCTAGTAGAAACATGAGGTCATGTTTGATGATGATGGACTATTGGACAAACACTTAATGGTCTAAATTTATAGATAGAAAATATAACTACATGCAATTGTATTAATTTATTATAAATTTGGACTATTAAATTTCCATTCAATGATCTACCATGATCAAATATGACCTTATGTTCCTGTAAAAACATGAGGATACCTAAATTATAAGTGATTCATTTTATTAAAATTATGTATTTGCAAAATTAGTTGGCACAACAATTATGAAAGGTTAAAGTATTGAAATGAGAAGTCTTGATAAATCCATTGCAAAAAAATAGCTAACCAAGGACGGAAAAATCTGTCCCAACTCACGAAAAATTCTATCTTTGAACAATCAGGGACCAAATTAGAGACAAAAATGCATCCATCCTTAGTAGAGTCACCGCCAAATTCAAAGACGAATATTTTTTCCATCCTTAAAATTAGAGACAGAAAATTCTTTTCCTAATAATTTTTTTGTCGTAAAATAATAAGGAAAGCCTATTTTTGTTTTGGGATAAAATTTCTTTTCTACCCTAGATCGATCCTAAATTTGTAAAAGATCTAGGATGAAAATTTTGTCCCTGGTTGTATATTTTTTGGGATGGAAATATTCGTCCTAGATCTATCCCAAATTTGAGTAAAATTTGGGTTGGAAATTCCATCTCTGATTGCACTAATTTGGGATTGAATAGTCCATCCCAAATTTGCCTCAGAAATTGATAAAGGACTTTTTAGGACGGAATATTTCATCCCTATTCCATCACAAATTGGCAATATAGAATTGTAAATCTGTCCCCAACCCATTGCTAATCCATCTCTAAAGTTGATAGTGGCAAAAATAAAATGCACTATTTTTCAAAGTTAGTTGCCCTAATTGTACTTCAAATTTAAACCTACTATAAATTATAAGCAATTCAAAACATCAATTTTAGTTAATAATATATATGAGACCAAAATCTCAAAACAACATCCGAAAACAAAGTATTAAAATTACAACATAAATAGATCTAAAGAAATTATTATGTACCATTGTTTCACTACTAAAGAAGTAAACAAACATAAACAGGTCTAAAGAAGTTAACAAACTAACTAAGATAATCACAACATCCTAAACTAGGGGCATCCTCGTCTTGTGCATTGTCATGCATGGCTGGCTCTTCATCAATACTATTAAGCTGTATATGATGGATCACCCTATCAAGTCAGCATTGTAGAGACATAATCAAATTCTTCTGCTTTAAAATCATATTGCTCTGCTCAAAAATCATATTGCGTTGCTGAAAAATAGTTTGTTTAAGTTCTGCTTGTTCACTAAATCTATACACGCAAGTGTAAGTGATCTCGAAACGTAATAAAGAGTAAGTAAGATATCATTCTTACGAGGACTTGGATTTAATTCAGGAATGATACTGTTATCAAACTTTTAAATCAGGTAAATGGCTAGAGTGTGTCATAACTTGACAATAATGTAAAATTGAGTAAACAAACAACTAAATGAATCTAGCACCTTTACTTCACCTTAATGCGTAGTTACTTTGTATTGACAGTTACTTCTTCCTGATTTATGAATTAGTTTACTAACCTAAGGATTCAACTACTCATAAAGTTCTATCAAATCATCATAAACCTAACTGCTTCCCAGAACTCCCTATATTTCTATGAAAGCTAGCTAAGAAGACAATTGATGCAAAGAGCTACTCTATTCTTGGTTATTTAAGACAATTAAGTACTGTCGTCTTGATTGCTAATTGTTATACTTACTACTCTTTTAGCATGCGAACAAAGCTTATCTTCATCTAGTTTTTCATTTAGGGTTTCCCTATCGAGTTAGCCTAAATGCCAATTCAATTCTAAGGTGATCAAGCTCAGAAAAGCATTAAGGGTAGAATGAAAATAAGTAAATTAAATTTAGAACATCAATCAAAAAATACTATCATACAAAAGTAATCCTATGAAGGTTTTAGCAAAATACCAGATAAAACCTACTAGCCTCTAATAGGCATTAGTACAAATTTAGATAAGAAAGAAATGCAATAAGAATACATGAAGCAGGAGGAGAGGGAGATGCTTAGATGGGGGAAAACTCTATACAGAGCCCTCACACTGAAACCACCCCTCTCCTCAGCAACACTCAACTTAAATTTCTCCCTATGGGATTTCCACTCATCTCTATGCTTCCTTTTAGCTAGGATGCTATGCTGCTTGCCCTTTGGACCCATTATATAGGCCTCATAACCCTAAAAGTGGAGTATGGGTCAAGTATGGAGCCTTCAATCATTAGAGCATATTAAGGTTTTTAGCAACACACCCAGGCAAGGCCTATTTGGCACATGGGTGCCATGTCTCTAGTTTTAAAGCCTAGGCAATGGATTTCAGGCACATAGGCGCTATTTTTTGGTACTATTCACTGCAAAATTCGAAGTGCACATTTAGCACCTAGTTATTATTCACTGCAAAATTTTTCATAATCTTCTTTTTTTCTCCCTCTTTGCTAGTACTTTTCCAAATCCATTTCCTATAAATTTATCACTTGGAATACTTAAATTTTTGCTTGATAATGGTCAAAGTTATACTACATTTTTTTTCAAAAAAATCAATAGACATAGTTTAACTCATAGCCTCAAATTAATGGATCAAACCAATCATGAATTGACATGTAAATCATTTATGGCAATAAGAAAAAGTTTTAAGTAACAGAATTCTCATCATTAACATGTAAATCATTAATGCATAGCATTTGAACACTAACATTTTTATTGACATGTATCTCTAACTCTCTAATTTGCTTGGGTATTCAGAATGGACAATATACAATTAAAGATGACTATGAACTTTTAAGTAACAGAAATCTCAAAAGCCTCGATCCCTATTTTTCTTCCCGGTTGGAGATTTGGAAACTTTGACTACCTTGGGTTATAGTTTTCACTTTAAAACTCATTTTTACAAGTCAGCCTACTAGTGGTATTTTATGCAAACATTATTTCCAGGTGGATTCAATATGCACATTCTATAATGAAGTAAATGAATCTTTGAATCATCTTTTCATCTCATGCTCCATTGCAAGGGCTCTTTGGTTTACCTCTCTGTTAGGAATTAGAATTGACAGTCTTCTTGACAAAGATGTAATTACATGGCTTAACTCCTAGTTCACATTTAGGAAGTACCACCTAACTGAGAAGAAACCCTTCATGCACTGGATCATTCAAACCTTATATGAAATTTGGCATCATTAAAACTAGGTTGTCTTCTAGTGTATCAACCTTAAGCCCTTGAAAAATTTTTAAACTGTGTAAGTTTCATGTTTGAATCAAATTTTGTAGCCAGAAGATCTTATCATTAAGAGAACCATATGGACTAAGTAAATAATTATTTGGTATTTAAATTTGACATTTCTTCTAATGATTGGTCCATTAAAAAAAAAAAAAACTCCTAGTATATATAAGTTATTTTTTCCTAAATACATTGATGATGCGTACAAAGTAGCCAATGACTGCAATATTCCTTATTGAGTTCTTCAACAACATTTGCAATCCTTCCCTCCTTCATTATTTATAGACTCCTAATTATTCAATAACTATTGCAACAATTCAACTACCAACTAACTTTTAACAACTAACAAACATAACAGATAACCATTTCTAACTGCTAACAACATAATAGACCAGTTACACTCTAACCACCCATAACAATGACACTCTCTTTAGATTGTGAACATGGGAAGAGCTTAAGATTGTTTCAAAAGAATTCATTTTCATAAAAGCCTTAGGGAAAGTGTTTGCATGGATTTTGCATCAACAATGTTGGTCAAATCCACAAAAAAAATCTGTGCAAATTCTCTTCCTTGAAAAATGCATTCTAAGATTGGTCTTTCATTGTCATCTTGAGGACTAGACCTTGAATGTTGTCAGTGGAGACATTGTTTGGCAACACTTTGCTAGCACATAACACAATTCTAAATTCTATTTATCGACATTGTGAGTAGAGATAATGTTCATTTCTTTAGAAGTAGATTAAAATTTATGAACAATTCTATTTGTAACCTATTTTATTAGTCTTTGCTCTATAATAATAATAAAAAGATAATTGACATGTAAATTAAATGTACCTATAAATAAAACTTGTCGTTATCATAATTTACAGAAAAGCCATTACTTATATCATTATTGTGCTGTTCTCCAATTAAAATATAACAAGTACCTAGTTTCTAATCATATCATGACATATATATAGTTCTTGCAAAGAATTGAGTAAATTTCAAATTTAATTATATACTTGCTATATATTTTTTTGGTCATTCACTTGTTATGTCTATTTAATTTTAAAATTTTATTATAAATTAAACCTGCCTAAAAATTTTCTTTTGATAACCTAATAAGTGCACATGAACAAGATAAAAGGAAAAAGTTTTATTAGTTGAACTATGTTTTTAAAATAGAAATAACATATATAAATATATAATATTTTACCATATATGATAGAAATAACTAATTTGAAGAATTAAGTTATGTATGCATTGGATTAAGATGGATTTGATGGTTCAAATTAATTTGAATCTTAATTTTTTTTTTTATCTAGTTCAAAATATGACTCAGCATAGTACATACAAACATAACCACTTGAAAATAGATAATTTTTCAAAAAAGGATTATGTCAATACAATGTTATATTATAATTTAGATTTTATTACAAATTAGAACATAGATGATGAGAACACCCCGCCCTGAAATTTCAAAACAATAAATAAAAAAAGTAAAAATTGAAAATAAGAACATAATTCTAAAAGAAATAAAATAAAATAACATGAAGACATTAATAATATTTGAAATTCTCAAAATTTTAAAATTAAAAATCTAAAACAAGGAGATTAACTTTTTTTAAAAAAAAAAAAAAAGAAGAAGAAAGAAAATAAAAAAGCATATAAAGCCTAACAAATTCACATTGCATTTACTAGGCAAATGTCAAACCAAAAAAATAAAAGAAGAAGGCAAGAATAAAATTGGGAATTTAAAAATTGAAAAATAGAATGTAAAAATAAAACACACCAAAACACCAAAAAAAAAAAAGCACTAGAAGTTAAACAAAACAAACAAAGCATCATTATGGGAGGCATGCCGCAGAAATGTCAAATGATAAATAAAAAGGGGTTAAACAGTTTGCTTCCCCTTTAAATAAGCACCAAGAAGGAAAGAAGTAGATGGTGAAATAAGCATCAGAGAAATGGGAGGTAGCAGCTTGGACAATGGCCATGTCTAACTCAGCTGCAGCAAAAGAACAAAGGAAGTTGATCAAGATACTTAGAGGCTTGAGGAAAGGGATAGAACCTATTGAGTCTCGAAGGAAGGAGTATTGGTAAAGAATGAAAAAGAAAAGAAGGGATGTTATCGGGTAGTGAGGGAAAAAAGATAGAGGATAAGAGATAAGGAGACCAATAGAGCTTCATGAGAGAGTGAGAAAGAGCTTCAAGAGAAGGTGAGAAAGCTTGGGGTCTAAAAGAAAAAAAGAGTTTAAGAGAGCTTCAAGAAGGAGGGAATGAAGAAACTAGCAAACAATGAGGAAAAAAGAGATAAGGGAACTTAGGGAGATAGGCTTGAGAGACAAGAACGAAAAAAACACAGATAAAGTGAATGAAAGAGCATGGAAGAGCAGAGAAGGAGAGGTGAGCAAGTGCATAAATGTGAAAAGAAGAATTAAGACGCAAATCCAAAAAGAGCACAGGAGAAGAGGGCCCCATATTTTCATGCATATGAAATAGAGGTCGATAGGGTGAGAGCGATGAACCTCTAAACAGCAAACAAAGGTGAGAACAAAGGGAAGATAAAAGAGAAGATACTAAGAGAAGGGATGCAATGAAAGGTTAAAAGACAGAGATAACTCATGAAGCAAAATGAACAATGAAAAAGAAGGTATGTTATGCCATTTTCAAATTTTTCATATGTTCATCTACAAATATACCTCTAATTAGGTAGCTCGCTAATCTGTGATCTCATATGAATCTGAATGCTTGAATGTTTTTTTTTAACCTTATGTTTGCATCTCACATACATGGCCAGCATATTCATCATACTTCTCATTTTACATGTCATGGGGAATCACTTCCCCACTTGCCAATGCGCTATTTACTTTTCTACCTGTGTCAGTTCAGGCATCATTTCAAAGTCCTACACAAGTCCAGACACCTTTACATTTCTACTAAGTCCTACATAAGCATTAACACCTTTTATGTACCTGTCAAGTCATGCACAAGTCCAGGCACCTTTATGTTTCCGCTAAGTCCTACATAAGCCCAGGCACCTTTAACATTCTATGAAGTCATGCACAAGTCCAGGCACCTTTATGTTTCTGCTAAGTCCTACATAAGCCCAGGCACCTTTAACATTCTATGAAGTCATGCATAAGCCCAGGCACCTTTAACTTTCTGTAAAGTCTTGCATAAGTCTAGGCACCTTTACTTTTTTGTGCAAGTCCATGCATCCTTTCAAAATCCTGCACAAGTCCAAGCACCTTTATTTTTCAGCACAAGACTTGTACAAGTCCATACATCCTTTCAAAGCCCTACAAGATAGGCACTTCTCAAAGCCCTATAACGACACATTCCCTAAAGCCCAGTATCAATTGGCACCTTCAAAGCTCTTTAAGACAGGCACTTCTTAAAAATCTATAACGACAGGCCACCTTAAGCCTAGTACCAATTGGCACCTTTAAAGCCTAGTTTTAGCTAGCACCTTTCAAAGCCTTGTAAAGACAGGAACCCTTTAAAAACCTATAATAGTAGGCACCCCTAAAGCCCTATACTAGCTGGTACCCTCAAAGCCCTTTAAAGACAAGCATTGTTGAAAGCCCTGTAATGACAAGCACCCCCAAAGCCAATACTGACTGGCACCTTTCAAAGCCTTGTAAAGATAGGCACCCTTCAATGCCCTGTAACGATAGGCATCTCCAAAGCCCAGTACTAGTTGGCACCCTCAAAGCCTTGTAAAGACAATCACCTTCAAAGCCATGTAATGGCAAGCATCCCTAAAGCCCAATACTAGCTAACACCCTTAAAGCCCTGTAACGACAAGCACCCTAAAGCCTAGTACCGACTTGCACCTTTAAAGCCTTGTAAGGACAAGCCCCTCTCAAAGTCCTATAATGGTAAGCACCCTCTAAGCCTAGTACTCCTTGGCACCTTTAAAGCCCTATAAATATAGGCACCTCTCAAAGTCTTATAATGGCAGGCACCCCCTAAGCCTAGTACTAGCAGGCACCCTCAAAGCCCTATAATGATAGGCACCCTAAAGCCCAGTACCATCTAGCACCCTCAAAGCCTTGTAAAGACAAGCACCCTTCAAAGCCCTATAACGATAGGCAACCCCAAAGCCCAGTTTTGGCTAACACCTTTCAAACCTTCTAAAGACAAGCATTCTTCAAAGTCCTATAACTGTAGGTACCCCTAAAGCCTAGTACCAGCTGGTACCCTCAAAGCCATGTAAAGATAGGTAACCTTCAAATCCCTGTAACGACGAGCACCCCTAAAGCCCAGTGCTGGTTGGTGTTAAGATTGTTTTGATGATGACAAATATATGAAAAAATATGAGTTACTAACATAATTGTAATATGTGTTTAATTGATTAACCATTTAGACTAAATATTTAGTTTGCAAGTTGAATATTTATTATGTGTAGGATGGTCCAAAGAATGAAGTGTTGGCATTGAAGTGAAAAGAATGAAATGTCAATATCATACTTCTCACAAAGATAGTAAGCAGGAAAGATGCTCTAAGCAATGAAGAAGTTAAGGATTTGAAGCTTGAATGCATCAAGATAGCCAATGGATTGAATAGGTATAATTACCATAGGCTAGGTATAATTTTGTGAAATCAATGATTTATATTTGCATTTATTTTATTATTATTATTATTCATATTATTTATTATTTATTTATTATATTATAACTTATATTATATTATTTATTATTATTATATTTTTTTATTTTATATTATTCTTTATATATATATTATATTAATATGATATATTATATTAATTATTATTAAATTTATTATGTTATTAAATTAAAATAAAATGTTAAAATTATATTTTTTACATATTACATTAATTTATTATCTGATTTATATTATAATTTATTATATTATTATTATTAAATTAAATTTGATTAAAATAAAATATTATTATATTAAAAATATTAATAAGTTATGAAATTAAATTATGATATTATTACATTATATTATTATTAAATTAAAATATAATAATAATATTTAAAATATAACATTATAAATAAAACATAATAAATAATATTATTAAATATAATAAAACAATATAATAAAAATATAATATTATATTTATAATTATATATTATATTCTATAAATTGTTATATTATATAAAAATTATTATATTTATATTGAAATATTATAACAGTAGGTTATTCAGTTAAAATGGAGTTTAAATGAAAAATCTATAACCTTATAAAGATGAGTGGGGACATATGGATTAGTACAAAACTGTATTCTGGCCCTTAGTCATTGTTTTAATCATATATCCAAAATTGTATTGAGTTTTGATATGAAACTTGTTTTATTCAAATATAGACTTGAAGAGCTTTCCAAAATAGTTGTTCATTTAAATTTGACTAAAAATGAGAAAGTAATGACCATTTGAAATTGGGACTGCATCACTGTAAGTAACCAATTGACTGGCCACCTGTGGCAAGTCAACTGGTGCAGTCTTAAAAATGAGTAGTTGACTAGTCAGCCCACGATAGTCGACTGGTCAATCCCAAATTTGAAATAACAGTCATATTTTGATAAGCAGTTGATTGGTGAGCCACTGACAGTCGACTGGTCACTCTTAGAGATAGTTTTCTAAAGAAATAACAGCTCTTCTAAGTGTGTAACAACTATATCTCATCTTGGATCTATAAATATGTCATTTCAAACATATTTTTTAGAATAACCAAATGCTATAGTGTGATCTTTAACTTGTTATAGCATCTTCGTGAGATAAACAATGATCATTAAGCTAAACTATCAAATTCTCTGTCATTTGAGTTCTTAGAGCTTCATTTATATATCTACTTCTTTGAGAGAAGTTATCCATTTGTGTTCCTTTCTTCTTTGAGAGAGAAAAGATCAAAGAGATTCCTTGAGGGATTCAAGTAAGGGTGTGCTTTGGTTGAGGGGAAGATTCCCCTATTTAACCATAAGGAAGTGGTTCTTCTTAGGAATTGAGATTAAGGGAGAGGTTTTCCCTTGTTGTTGTTGTAATTAACTATTGAGATAGTAGAAAATCCCTAAAGGTTGCTTGGGGACTAGACGTAGGCTTGGATTGGAGCTGAACCAAGATAAATTACTGAGTTTGCTTTCTCTATCCCTACACTCTTTATACTTTGAATTATCATATCTATGCTCAACATTTATTATTGATATTACACTTGAAATATTTATATATATATATATATAACCCCCAAGCATCCACATTAAGCCTTCGTTGATTCATATAATTGTTGTTTTACATCATACTCTTCCAAGCATAATTCATAACAAAGATTTCTATAAAGTAAATTTTGAAAAGAAATAGAAACTCTGTAAACACCCAATTCACCCCCCTCTAGGGTATTAGTTGCCTGGGCCAACAGTTGGCACCCTCAAAGTCCTCTAAAGACTGGCACCCTTCAAAGCCCTGTAATTACAGGCGCCTTTCAAAGCCCTATAATGACAGGCACCCTCAAAGCCTAGTTTTAGATGGCACCTTTCAAAGCCCTATAAATACAGGCACCCTTTAAAGCCCTGTAACGACAGTCACCCTTAAAGCCCAATACCAATGGCACCCTCAAAGCCTTGCAAGGACAGACACCCTTCAAAGCTCTATAACATTAAAGAAACCTAGAGGAAAGATCTTTTCTAATTTGCACAATGTGAAACTAATATTTTACTCCTACAACTCTAGTTGATCCACCCTTAATGTAGTTGAGCAAAGGTCCTAAATGAACTAACTAAGCTCAGTTAAAGGATTCTAAATAGCTTCAAGTAAAGGATTCAATACCACAAGAAGCAAACACTCCATGAACACATGACAATCATGACTTTTTAGTCCATATAGCTTTGCATCTTTAAGGTCCACACATCAGCTAAGATTTGAAGCATAATTATCAAGCAACTTTAAGTTCTTGACGCATTAACAAACTGCTCAGTTTTACTCTATATTGAAAGTGTATTATGCCTTAGGTTTTAGCAACTTACCCTAATGGTCAACAAGTTCTAATTCTCTATGTCGACAAAGTTGCTAAACATCCATCCTTGCTTTTGCATTGTCTTTTGTTTTCCCCTTGACATCCAAGACTGTGTGAATCACATTGCTAAACATGTTCATCTCTATATACATGACATCAAGATTGTGTTGAAGAAAATTAGTTTTCCAATATGGCAACTCCCAAAAGATACTTTGTTTGGTCCAGTTATGTGACACCTTATATCCATCAATAATTTGAACTTGTCCCCATTCAATAACCTTGGGGTGATTGCACATCCTCTCCTATATTTGCTCCCTATCTAGTTAGGGGGGAAGTGGTGATTTATCCTCTTTGTTTTTTTGAAATGCATTTTTATTCCTCCTATATGGATAATTCATTGGCAAGAATTATCTGTGACAGTAAAAGAAAGTTGGTTTCTAGCCATACTTGATAGTGAATGCCTTTAATTTCTTCATACAAATAGGGCATGATAAATTCCCAACTGTCATCCATCCGAACAACATTCTATATGCTGGAAAGTTATTAATCATATTTCAAAGTTTTTCTTTAAAGAAATATCATATGTAGGCACTCCCTCACTCCATAATAGTTTTAATTCATCTACCAATGGCTTAACTATATACCTTCCAGAAAGATGACAATAGCTCTTCATTCATGAATATGAGAAGTACATACCTTTTCACATCAAAACTGAATAAACCATCTTCCCTACTATTGTAGACTAAAAGAATTCTTCCAATAATTTTGAACTTAATCTTTTAAAAAAAAAACACGTACAATACATCTAATCATAATACATAGCAGTGCCATCAAAGCAAATTTATTTGCCATAAATAACTTCTACTTCTTGAAAGGAAAAAAAAATAGTACCAATTCACTATTACTATTTTGCTTTTTTCCTTCTAAAGGAAGTGATGTGTTAATACTGATATAGAATGAATCTATCAGTTCACAAAAGGCTGAATAACATATTTTAATTTACAATTTTAAATAGGTAGTTCAAGAATTAGCACATCAATTTACTTTAATATAACTTTAGTACCGTAAGAATTTTAAAGCCTTGCCTTTGGAGATACTCTAGGACTACGAACTCACTAAGAAGAAAAATAGACATGCATGGGATATTTTCTACCTTTGTAAGCTCTCTACTCTATAATATTTTCTAAAAAAAAATTCAAACTTGAAATGTCCAATCAATGCCTGATAAAGATCTTGTACTTAAAAGTAAGATAAAGGAACTGTTAAATCAATATTAAACATAATGGAACAAAAGCTAGCACTTTGATAAGAATTTATGCTCAAATCAAGTTCAAGAGTCGACCTAAATCCATGTTAAACCCAATAGCACAACAATCAAGTTTTGAAAAGAATATTTGAACAAAATAATCTGAAAACCCAAAACCAAATTAGCATAATTACATAGATGGGGTAGCAGTAAGACTTTCGATTTAAGACCCAAACCAAGAAAGGAATTACAAATATTAACAATTGATTAGTCAGTGGAATTGAATCTTGACTTGCGTCTATCCTTTTCAAATAGTAAGTTACATCTAATGGTTTTTATACTTATCCACCCCACAAAATATAAAAAGATATCAACTTTTTTAATGACTAAAAATTTAATAGTTTTGGATGAAATGCACAAAACTAAGTGTGTTTTTGTCTTGCTCACACTGACAAGACAGAGAAGCATGCACACACACATACACACACACACACACACACACATATATATATATATAATGTCTAAATTTTGAAAAGAGCATCAACATCAAATACCCACCTTATCCCACGGCTTCGTCAATTTCTACATTTTAGTTTACTGGGTATATTAGCATATGCATATGTGGGTGAAGAGAGAAGGTTACAGAATGGCAATAGTTACAAAACAACCAAGAAATTTCCAAAACGTAAATTCTAAAATTGTTGAGGAAAGGGAGAAAATTGGTTAAGAAACTAAAAGCACAAACCTATTTCCCTAAATCTACACCATTCCATGCCCAAATGGTGTCATTTTTTCTGCCCTAGCATCATGTGAATGCCATTTGAGGAACTTCCAGTTTGAATATGTCACCAAGAAGTGAACAACTGCAAAGAACTCTTGGGAACTACTAAAGAGGGTGAGCTTTCAAAGAATGATGAAAATGGATGATGTGATCACAGATGACAAGAGACATGATGGCTTGAATGATGATCTAAATTTTCCTCCAAGTCTAATTACAATATTGAGAGCCAAGAAGTTCAAGCAATCGCTGTAAATTTATATGGGAAAATTCTTAGAGAATGCAGAAGAAAGTCACTTAAATAGTTTAGGCTTGGAGAAGTGGACCCAAGTGATTAATCTAAGTCATGTCTAGCCTAAATGAAGGCCCAATTGTTCAGGTTATATCCTCTAAAAATAATGCTACCGAAATAAGTGTTTTAGACCATATTGTAATCAATTTGGGCCTATGATGTATATGGTCATATATTGGGCTTCTATTTTAATGTCTATAGTTATTTTAACATCATTTGACCCAACTTATTAGGGACCCAATGTTGCATTTCGAAATTAGGGTTTCTTAGAGGGTTTGAAGCTTATAAAAAGGCTTGAGCCTCAACCTTGTAAGACATCAAGTTTCATTCTATCAAAGAAACATTTTGGTTTCTTTCTTAGCTTGGCTAGAGCTCTCTAAGGGAGGATAGCTTGTCTTCTTCTATTGCAACAAGAATTAATTCTTAGCAAGGTGATCTCTTGAGGTGAATTTATTCTTGTTTCTAATCAACCTATCATTTGTGTTTCCATTTGTATATGTCATTTGGGGGTTCAATAGGTTGGGGGTTCATTCCATTTCATGTTCTTGTCATAGTATGTGTTTTAGGAGTTTTAGGTTCTTCATAATCATAGGGTTCCACATCATTTGGTATCAGGACTAGGTAAATTCTTATTTATCCTATTTGTTGTTTGTTGTTCTTAAACTTCTTGTTTGTACTAGAAATTTAAAAAATAAAAAAGGAAATCTTTGTTTCATTCTCTTTTAGTCTTAATCTTGGCTAGATTCTTTCATCTATTACTAATTTTTGTTCATCAGTGTATTTCCATATGATTTTGCTTCTATAATCTTATTATCTTGATCTTATCTTAGAAAGTTTATGGGAAAATGAAAAAAAATAAAATCAGCTACTCATTCTACTTTAATTCTATCTTGTCCAAATTAATCCTTTAGTAATTAATTTCTATTCATCTACTGTCACCTTTTGTTCATTAGAGAATTTGCCTTTGATCTTGTCCAATATTCTTATCTTCTTTGGGAAAAATGAAAAAAAAAAAAGTCTGAAAGTGTTGAGTGTGTTGTATAGAAGTCAAAAGTGAAAGCATATTTTGAAGACTTTTAATGAGTGAATGTTGGAGTTTGTAGCCTACCACAAGAGTCCAAGAATTTTGAATGCTTCTTGAGGTAGTAGTCTGACCTAAGAATCCAAGGGTTACTATTTCATTTATTTATCACTCTTTTAAAATTCAAAAGTTGAAAAAGAAAAAAAGAAAAAAAAATTGGTCAAGGGTACTTCCAAACAATCAGACTTTACAAGTTACCATAAGTCTATCTTCATTTTTCTTTCACATGCCTTCTATAGTTTGATTTTGTTATTCTTATATCATTCCATTGTCTCTAGTTGATAGTCTATTCTATTCCCTTCTATTCATTTAATTTGCAAAAGAGGTCTATCCTGTATGGAAATATATTCTAAAGTGCAATCAGGGACAACAAGCTTTAGTGGTAAAAAGGCTTGAGTGTTGTGAGCTTAAAGAGAGGTAAAATCCAAAAATCAGTGTGAAATACAGGTACATTAAACACCCCTAAATGTAAACACATGAGGTAGTGTGCTACTTACCAATATATTCTATTTCATTTTCTTTAGTTCTTTTCCAGATTAAGAATTATTAGTAGTTATGGAGAAAACAATGAAGTTATTTATGAAAGCTATACAAGACTAATTGAAAGCTCTAAATTTAAGGTTGGAAAATTTAAAGTTACCAAGCAGGTCAAGACCTATCGGAAGGCCTCTATTTGTTGAATAAGAAGGAGAATGAGATCATGATGATGTAAACTCCATGAGAAATAGAAGAAGGGATGTACAAAATGAAAGAAATGATAACAATCTCAATGCTATCAAGATGAGCATTCCTCCATTTAAAGGTAAGAATGATGCTAAAACTTATCTTGAATGGGAGAGGAAGGTTAAGATGTTATTTTCATGTCATAATTATTCAAAGGAGAAGAAGGTCAAATTTGCTACAATTGGATTTTTATATTATGCTTTAGTTTAGTAAGGGGAACTTGTAAAGTCTAGAAGAAGAAATAGTGAGGATTCGATTGAGACTTAGGCAGAGATGGAGAGAGTGATGAGAAAGCAATTTGCGCTTTCTTATTATTATAAAGAAATACATCAGAAGCTACAAAGGCTTATTCAAGGGGCAAAGTCAATTAAGGATTACCACAAGGAGATGGAGGTGCTAATGATAAAAGCTAACATTAAGGAAGATGAAGAAGTGACAATGTCTAGATTTCTTGCTGGTTTGAATAAAGAAACTGCTGATGTGGTAGACTTGCAGCCTTATATGGAGATTGAGGATCTAGTCAGCCTAGCCATAAAAGTGGAGAGGCAACAAAAATAAAAGAGTTCAACAAGATCATTTCTAGATTCTAGCAGTAAATAGAGCTCAAAATGGAGTAAAGATGACAACAAAAAGAAAAGACCAAGTCTAGATTTGAAAGTGAAGGCCAATGACACAGACAAGGGTAAGGTGAATAGTACTTCAAATAAAAATGGTACTTCTAATATGCCTTCTAAACATAGAGATATTAAGTGTTTTAAGTGCCAAGGGCATGATCAATATGCATATGATTGCCCTAATCGAAAGACTATGCATATTAGGGGAAATGAAATTGTTTTTAAATATGAGCATGATAGTGATCCTGATGATAACTTAAGTATGCCATCTTTAGATGATTGTTCAAATGTTAATGAGGTTGTTGAATATGATGTGCAAGGAAAATCCCTAGTGACTAGACATGTATTAAATTTGTCTATTAAGGATGAAAGCTTAGAACAAAGGGAAAATATATTTCATACCAAGTGTTTGGTAAGTGGGAAATACTGTAGCATGATCATAAATAGTGGTAGTTATACTAATGTGGCTAGTACATATTTGGTTGAGAAGTTAATGCTAAAGTGTGAAAAGCACCCCAAATCGTATAAGCTCCAGTGGTTGAATGATAGTGGAAAGTGCAAAGTCACTGAGTTGGTTGTTATGCCATTTTCCATTGGGAAATATACTGACAAAGTGAGATGTGATGTAGAACCTATACAAGCTGGACATGTTTTATTAGGAAGGCCATGGCAATTTGATAGAAAGGCAAGATTACACTTGCTCCTATGACTCCATCTAAAATTTATCAAGACTAGCTTAAAACAAGGTCAGAGGGCAAGGATTGTGAGGGTTCCAAAAGAAAAGAGAGAAAAGAGGCCAAGAGTTGAAAGAATAAAGAAAAAGGTCCAATAGTGGCTGCATAAGTGAGGAAAAGAAAATGAGATATGTTGGAGAGAAGAAGTTAGTGATTGCAAAGCAAGAAAAGAATGCAAAAAGTAAGGAAAAAGAAATTGAGAGGGGTGAAGGAGTTAGGACACAGAATTGTTATTTTGCAAAACAAAAAGAATTAAAAAGTTCATACTTAGGCAAAATAATTTAATCCTTATACTGTTCAAAGAAACTTTGTTCACTAACATTGACCTTAATTCGAATTTATCTAGTGTGTTTGTGAGTTTAATATAGGAGTATGATGATGTGTTTTCTAAAGAGGAATCTCACTAGTTATTACCATTTAGAGGGATTGAACATTAGATTGATTTCAACCTCAAAACATAAATTCCTAATAGGCCAGCTTATCAAAGTAATCCCAAGGAAACAAAGGAGTTGCAAAGACAAGTAGATGAGTTGTTGGCAAAAAGGTATATGAGGGAAAGCATGAGCCCTTATGCTGTTCTTATCCACTTGGTACCAAAGAAAATGGAACTTGGAGGATGTGTGTGCATTGTAAGGCGGTCAACAAAACCACTGTAAAGTATCATCTTCCTATTCCTGACTCAGATTATATACTAGATGAACAGCATGGTGCATGTGTTTTCTCTAAAATTGATTTGAAACGTGGCTCCTATCATATTAGGATGAAAGAAGGTGATGAATGGAAAACTGCATTTAAGACAAAATATGGATTGTATGAGTGATTAATGATGCCTTTTGGTTTATCTAATGCGCCCAGTACATTCATGCACTTAATGAATCATGTCTTGCGAGAGTTTCTTGGAAAATTTGTTGTTATCAATTTTGATGGCATTTCCATCTATAGCAAGAGCTTAGATGATCATGCCTTGCATGTTAGGATCATTTTAGATGTACTTAGGAAGGAGAAATTATATGTAAATCTTAAGAAATGCACTTTTTGTATGGATAAAGTTACCTTCTTAGGTTTTACTGTAAGTTCAAAGGGAGTTGAAGTTGGCTCTGAAAAGGGGAAGGCTATCCACGAATGGTCAATGCCTAAGTTTGTTAGTGAGGTTAGGAGTTTCCATGGTTTAACAAGTTTCAATAGGCGATTTGTTAGATATTTTTCTACTATCGCTGCCTCACTAAATGAAATTGTTAAAAAGAGTGTTGGATTTAAATGGAAAAAGGAACAAGATGACACATTTAACACTTTGAAGAAAAAATTATGTTCAGCACCGATCTTGCATCTACCTAATTTTTCTAAAACCTTTAAAAATGAATGTGATGCTTCTGGGATTGGTGTGAGGGCTATTTTTATGCAGGAAAACCAACCCATAGCATATTTCAGTGAAAAGTTAAGTGGACTAACTTTGAATTACTCCACTTATGATAATGAGTTCTATGCCTTGGTAAGGGCTCTTAGAGTGTGGGAACATTACTTGCTGCCTAAGGAGTTTGTCATCCATAGTGATCACCAATCACTAAAATACTTGAAGGGACAAGGAAAGTTAAGCAAGAGGCAAGCAAAATGGGTGAAATATCTAGAAACATTTCCCACATGATCAAATACAAGCAAGGAAGAGACAATGTGGTTGCTGATGCTATTTCAAGAAGGTATGTTTTGATTTCTATGCTTAGCTCAAAGCTACTTGGATTTGAGCATTTGAAAGAACTGTATTGCAATGATTCCAATTTTGGTGATGTGTATCAAGCTTGTGAACATGCTACATTTAACAAGTTTTATAGGCATGAAGGCTTTCTTTTTAAGAATAAACAATTATGCATTTCTACATGTTCTACTAGAGAATTGCTTGTGAGGGAATTGCATGGAGCTGGGCTAATAGGACATTTTGGTGTTCAAAAAACTTTAGACAACCTTACTAAACAATTTTATTTGTGAAAGGTTTGTGCTAAGTGTATCACATGCAAACAAGCTAAGTCTAAGTCTAAGCCATATGGCTTGTATACACCTTTACCTGTTCCTACTGAACCTTGGACTGGTATATCAATGTATTTTGTTTTGGGACTACCTAGGACCAAAAGGGGTAGAGACAGCATATTTGTTGTAATTGATAGATTCAGTAAAATGGCTCATTTTATTGTTTGCCATAAAATAGATGATGCAACAAACATTGCCGATCTTTTCTTTAAGGAAGTGATTAGACTTCATGGTGTGCCAAGAACCATAGTTTCAAATAGGGATCCTAAGTTCCTTAGTCATTTTTGGAAAGTCTTATGGGGAAAGCTTGGTACTAAGCTTTTATTCTTAATTGCATGTCACCCATAGGCTGATGGCCAAACTGAAGTAGTAAATAAGACATTAGGAACCATGTTGTGTGCAATTGTGGGAAAGAATTTAAAAACTTAGGAAGATTGCTTGCCATTTGTTAAGTTTGCATATAATCAAGTTGTCCATTCTTCTATAGGTTTTTCACCATTTAAAATTGTGTATGGTTTTAACCCATTAATTGTATTAGATTTAATGCCTTGCCTTCAAGTGAAAAAATGCCTGAGTAGATTGAAAAGTGGAACTGCATGTATACTCAAAGAGCCAATAAAGGTCGAAAGAAAGTTGTTTTTCAACCAAGCGATTGGGTTTGGGTGCACTTGCGAAAGGAGAGGTTTCCACAGCAAAAGAAAATCAAAACTTAATGCAAGGGGAGATGGACCATTTCAAGTGCTAGAAAGGATTAATAACAATGCATGTAAAATAGATTTGCCAGGTGATTATAATGTAAATGCCACTTTCAATGTTTCTAATCTTTCACCATTTAATTTTGATTCAGATTCAAGGACTAATCTTTTTAAGGATGGAGGGAATGATGTGAGCATAGATGACAAGAGCATAATGGCTTGAATGATGACCTAAATTTTCATTCGGGTCCAATTACAAGACTAAGAGCCAATAATTTCAAGGAATTGCTGCAAATTTATATGGAAAAATTCTTAGAGAATGCAGAAGAGAGTCACTTGAATAGTTTGGGCTTGGAGAAGAAGACCAAAGTTATTAATCTAAGTCATGTCCAGCCCAAATGAAAGCCCAGTTCGTTTGGGTTATATCCTCTAGAAATATTACTACTGTAATAAGTGTATTAGACCACATTGTAATCAATTTATGTATATGGATATATATTGGGTTTCTATTTTAATGTTTGAAGTTATTTTTAGCATCATTTGACCTAACTTATTGGGGGGCCAATGTTACATTTCGAAATTAGGGTTTCTTAGGGGGTTTGAAACTTATAAAAAGGTTGAGCCTCAACCTTGTAAGACATCAAGTTTCATTATATCAAAGAAATATTTTAGTTTCCTTCTTGCAACAAGAATTAATTCTTAGAAAGGTGGTCTCTTGAGGTGAATTTATTCTTGTTTCCAATCAACCTATCATTTGCATTTCTATTTGCATCTGTCATTTGGGGCTTTAATAGGTTGGGGGTTCATTCCATTTCATGTTTTTACCATAGTATGTGTTCTAAGAGTTTTAGGTTCTTCATAACCTTGGGGTTCCATATCAATGGAGCTTCCAAGGCTAGACAAGGCAACTTCATTTGCAAAAGAGTGCTCACACAAGGAAAGGGAGAAGTTAAATGACTAGGTTACATGAGTTGAAAATGATGGGATGAAGAATTGGAGGGAGTGAAAAATTTTAGGAAAGTTAAAAGAGGGAAGAGTTGGGAAAATATTAAATATTAAAATATTTTTTTTTAATATGATAATTATCTTTTAAGATTTTTAACATGTAACAAATTTTAATATGAAAATTTAAATAATTTATTTGAGCATCAATATCATTAAGAAATTGAAGCAACATAAATTTTTTAGATGGTTTAAATTATTATTAAATTGTGTGAAGAATATAATTTTAAATGAATATCTGTGAAGTTTGAATGTATACATTAATTTCATAAAACCATTAACATTTATAATATAATATATATTAATTTCCTAAAGTGAACTGCGTTCAATCTTAAAGAGGGAAAATTTGAGAAAATATTATATTGATATTCTAAGAATTGAGATCAATCTTATAAATCGGTATAAGATAATAGTATATAATATTCATAATTTTGTACATCTTAAATTTTTCTAGAAGTTAAATTTTAATCATATCTTTGTAATTATTAAATTAGGTTGGAATTGTAATTATTATTTTCAGTTTAAATGAATGGATAAATTGGTATGAATTATAGTTCTTAAAAAAACTATACTCTTTCTAAATTTAACGTAAACATGATATGTGGGTGTTATCCCTAAATAATCTTAATTCAAATTCTAGTATATATTTAATTAAGATTTATATCAAATTTATAGGTTTCTTCTACGTATTTGAATTAAAATTGATGATTATTAATTTCAGAACTTTAATTAATAGACTTATTCTTTGAATACTTTAAACTTAAGTTATGTTATGAAATTTAAGTTTAAAGTATTCAAATTTAAGTTTATATCAAATTTATAGTTATCTTCTATGTATTGAAATTCCTAACAATTTGACTTATGATCCAAAAATAGAATTAGAATTATTTAAATTACCTTGTATAAATGTTTTCTTAATTATTACTAATTATGAAACAATATTCAAATTTGCTCCATAATTACTCACGTGTTGGTGAACATCCTTGAACATATTAGACGTCAAACAAATTTAAATGATTCGTCAATTATTATATAATTTTTGGATTTTGATAAAAACTTCCTAAGTATTTGAATTATTATCCTAAAATAGAATTAGTATTTAAGACTATGTATGATAATTGATATTTTGCCTTAATGATGTTTTATTGTGTTTTTGCATGTTTGATAATTTTATAACAGTTAAAATGGGTTGGACTCACTGTGTTGAAGCTGTTTGACCCATAAAAAATGGGTTGAGCTGCAATTTTTAACTCATTTATCATAGATGGGTCAAACTAACGTAAGCCACAGTGGGTTAGTGGCTAGGCCACTTAAAAGGTCTTGTTGAGTTTCTCTTATGAAATGTTTAATATTCTATAATTTTAATTTTAATTTTTTTTTAAATATGCAATATTTGATTAACAATAAACAGGCCCCAACCTATCTAGTGGGCCGAGTTCAGTATCCTAACCTACCAAATTTAAATGGATTGAACATATTAGCTAGTTTAACCTACCAATTCAATGGCCCAACCAACATGTACCAAATTGACCTATTTTGACAACTCTAAATTATTTAAGATGTTTATTGGATAATCAATAACATTTATATTTAACCTAAATTATGAATACATCTTATAACTAGATTTATATACAAAGATATATTAGTAATCTTAAGTAGATTTAAATTATATATTCAAAAGACACTTAAATTATATAAAGATGTTTAAAACTTCATAATAATCAAATCATACAATAAATTCTAAAATAAAGGACCAACTAAATATTAAAAACTAGAATAAGATTCTTCAAAGTGACACAAAATTTAGTCTTTATAAGATAGATTGTATTAAAATATAAACTAAATAAACAAAATTAATTTATTAATTCTTATTTTATTTTTAATTTAAAAATAAATTAAATATTTTTTATTTAATTATCTGATAAAAATGAAATTTTATAAAAATATTTAAAATACCTTTTTTATTAAAAAAATTTAGGGACAAATTTTTTAGAGGAAAAAATTCGTCTCTAATTTGGTTTATAATATTCTGGCATAGTAAAATCTTATTTTGATATGGAATTGGCACGGAATTAGGAATATAATTTAGAGAGGGAAAAACCTATCCCTAAATTTTGTCCCTAAAATATTTTTTTATAAAAATATTCTAAAAAAACTACGAGGGATTGATTTAAAACAAACTAGATACTGATATTTTGAGACAGAATAATCCATCTCTAAATATTTTTAAATTGCAAAATAAAATTAAAAATTGGGATGGATTTGAGGCCAATTTAACACAAATTAGGCACAGAAAAATTTCCGTGTCTAAATTCCGTCTCTAATTCACTATTTTCTTGTAGTGATCCATGTATACTAATTTTTTTTCCTCTTCAATGCAAACTAGCTATTTCTTGTGTCGATGTATCCACAGAAAGGCTGTAATTATCAGTCTTTGACTTATTATTAAAAAAGAAAGACTAAAGGTAAACATAATTTATTTTATATATTTAAATTTTTTTTTATAAAAATAAAATATGTAAAGAAGGATTA
This sequence comes from Delonix regia, assembly GCA_037074485.1. Classification (NCBI taxonomy): domain Eukaryota; kingdom Viridiplantae; phylum Streptophyta; class Magnoliopsida; order Fabales; family Fabaceae; genus Delonix; species Delonix regia. Next base: position 28,630,502 of record CM073455.1, read on the forward strand.
AACTTAAGTACAATTTTTTATATCTTTACATGACAAATATATAGCTAATCAATAACAATATAAAAAATTTATAATTTAATTAAAAACATTATACTATAGTAACTTTACCCATGTCGTTATATTATTAGAAAATTATATATTTATAGCATTTTAATTGAAAAAACAAGATGACAAAGATACATAGAATTGCATATATGTTATTTCTTATAAAAGAATTTAAAAACTTCAATAACCAAAAACTGAAAATAAGTAATAAAATTATTGAAAAACTTCAATTTGTTCTTTTCAGCACCAGAACATCTATTTACTCAAAAATAGTTATCTCGAAGTGTATATATATATATATATATATATATATATATATATATATTTTTTTTTTTTTTTTTTTTTTTTTTAAATGCTAAAATTTTTCCTTTCATTTTTTATTTTCAATTTGTGGCTTATCTTGCACGTGACTATATAACATCCTTCCATGCAAGTTCGAGAACTTTTTTAATTGCAGAAAGTTCGGCATATAGGATTTTATTGAAACCTGTGAAACTTGCAAAACCAGCTATCCACTTGCAATTTGCATGTCAAATGAGCTCTCCTATACTAACCTTTATTGTATTGCTGAAAGAACTACCATCAATGTTAATTGAAAATTTTCTAGATTGATATGCTTCCCACTTAACTAGTTGAGCTGGTTTGGATGGTGTGAATCTTAGTTTTTGCATGTCATCATGAAAAACTTTTCTTCCTGTTAGTATGTTAGTGGCCTTGTGTAAATAGCAATGATATTATAAATTATGATATTATAAGTATATGTATTTATATATTTATACACATTACACATCAAACTTTTGTAATTATTCATAAGGAACAATTTCTAGTCATGCAAATAGAATAGTGTGCAAATTTTTATAATAGCATTCTATGTCTAAATTTAAAAATATATATATATATATATTTTTATTCAAATTTTTTAAAAAGGAGGTGACTCAGCTTGACCCAATTATTAATTGATTTGGTTTTGAGTCCCTGATCTTATTCAAACGCAACTCACAACCTACCTAAATATCTATTTTACAAAATGACATATTTACCATTAATAAAAACAATTTTAAAAACAACAATTAAAAGTGGCTCTTGTTTTTAATTCTTAAAAAAGTTAGTTTTTTAGTTGTTTAGAATAGTTAATAACAAACAATTTTCCAAACAATTTTTTTTATTTTTAAAAAATAAAATCTAGTTTTAAAAACAACAAACCCAAAATATTATATACTTATGATTCTAATCTAAGTTCTTGTTTTAAGGAAAGAAAAATAAAGGTATGAGAAAATTAAAACGATGCAACTACAGTGAACAGAGTAAAAATTAAGTTTTTAAAGTGCGTATTATAAAAAATAAAAGTAAAGAACATATCCATTATGAAGATAACAAAGTTCATACCCTTATTCGTTTATTCATGTCTTCATAATCTTTATTTCTAAATAAAAGGGGAAAAAAGGAAAAAGAGAAGAACAGTTATGATCAAGTGGATTTTTTCTTACCTTACGAAGATTTCTATGATACTTCTGCAAGTTTTGGTTAGCGAAAGAAGAGTGAAGGATAAAGAATATAATGCAGAGTTATGGGAAGAGATAGTAGAGTGAACTACTATTTGCACTTATTATGCGATGTATATAAAAAATTATTTCTAATTCAAAGACAATTAAAATATCAGTCAAGATAATATTAGTTCTTTTATTAAATATATAATCTTTTGGGTAAGGTTGCTATGATGGACATCTTATCTCATTAGAACAAAGTATTTTTACTGATGGTTTAAATGATGACATCAGGAATTTTATTATTTAATGGTCCAAGTTTAATTGAACTATGTTCTCAAAATAAATACTAAAATATAAATATATGTAATATTTTAAACTTTATGAGATCAACAAGCCGGAATGGATTAAGTGTGGATATGCACATTGTGCATTCATTAATATGGAATTATAAAGGAGTTCAATAATAATTTTATTATGAAGATATATATCAAATTATTTTTAATTAAACTTTTATCAAAATATCTTTCAAGAATACTAATTTTTTAATTAAATATACATGATCTTTCAAGAAATGTTGCTCATATCAAAATCTTATCTAAAATTGTTATGGATGACTAAAAAGTAACGATAAAGTTTTAAATCTTATCAAAATTGAGTCTCAAGTTCTAAATCCATCTCAGATTCCTTCCATACATAGTGCTTCAGGAACAAATTTGAAAGTTGAAGAACTATTTTGAAATACTTCATAGTGCTAGATGTGTTTCTCATGTCTGCCAACACTACTAATTGGGATCACCTGGATTGCTTTATAATCCTCCTCTACAAACATGGGTTGTAACTTATAGAAATCCTACATTCGAGCCTTGTGTTATAAGATGACTAACTTTGTCAGTTACACATGCAATCCCTAGGGCATTTGCTAGTGTAAAATGTCCATCTCTTGGCAACCACAGATCAAACCATATACTTATGCTCTTCTCTTCCCCTACTCTCCATCTCATACCTTGCTTTAATAAATATAGAGAAAATCATACACTTCCCAGTAAAACTCATATTGGAACCCAATCGAAAGGTTCAAAAGTCTCCATCAGAAAAATATTTAGCTTTGAGTACACCAAAAACAAGAGTCTTAGATGACATACCTAGAAGCCACCCTTGTTTTCCCAACATGGCTTTATTAATATAGTGTAAGTTACGGAATCCTATGCCACCTTCACCTTTTTAGTTGCACATTTTATCCCAATTCTGCCACCTAATTCATTTACTCCTTTCACGGTTATTTCCCCACCAAAAAGGGTTCATCATCATTGCAATTCCTCACAAAGAGATGTTGAGAAGAGGAAGACATTCATACAGAACTTGGAACTGCTTGTGCAACCGATTCGATAAAGATTTCATTTCCTGCACACAAGAGGAATTTATTCTTCCAATTATGAAGCTTACCCCACAATTTGTCTCGAAGGAAATTGAAAATGGACTTTTTCCTCTTTCTGATAAGTGAAGGAGGACTCAGATACCTTCCATGGTTTATTAGGGGTATACACACCAATAATATCACATAATGTATTTCTAAGCACCCTGCCTACATATGAACTAAAAAAGATGCTTGACTTCTGGAAATTCATGGATTGGCCCGATGCGGCCTCATATTTATTTAGAATCTCTCTTATGTCAGCATATTTTTGTTCAGAAGCTTCATAAAAAAAAGAGAATCATTGGCAAACAAAAGATGGGAAACACATGGACGTCTCATATTAGTGTTACACCCATGAATGTAACCATCTTGCTCTGCATTTTTTAGTAGGCTGAGAGCCCTTCTACACATATAATGAACAAATAGGGGGAAAGAGAGTCCCCTTTGTCTATGACCCCTTTGAGCGGTGATAGGGCTAATTACCTCTTTGTTTACCAAGTAAGAGTATTGAACATTTTTCACAAATTAGATCATTTAATTTATCCAAATATCATGGAATCATTTGGAAAGAAGAACACCCTCTAAATAGTTTTAGTCAACTTTATCATAGGCCTTGCTTACATCAATTGTAATCGCCACCTAATCTTTTTCCGCTTAACCATCCTTTTCATCATATGAATAAGTTCAAAGCTACCAGGACATTATCAGTAATCTGACGTCCTGGGATAAAGGCTGACTAATAATTAGATAGGAGATCAAGGAGGATGTTCTTCAGTCTATTTGCCAAAACCTTAGCCACTAATTAATAAATAACATTACTAAGAGAAATGGGGCGACAGTCTTTGACCATACAAGGGGATTTCATCTGAGAACAACTAAAGTTTTAGACAGATTACTTGGGAAAGAGCCACTTCTCAACCAATATGTACAACCTTACACGACTTCTTCTCCAATTATATGCTAGAATTTTTGGAAAAAACCCAAGTTAAATTTGTTTGGTCCTGGGGCTTTTTCTTGGAGCATATGGGATATTGCCTTCTTGAACTCCCAAGCTTCAAAAGGTCTGATAAGTTCACTATTTTGTTGATAGAAAATAACTTAGAATTAATTCAAGAACTTGGCCCCTCGATCCGCTTTCTCCATTGTAAACATCAGCGAAGTAGTTTAATGTCAGCCTGTGTATATCTTGCTTTTCATGAAACCATTGCCCATGATCATCAACAAGCTCGTTGATCATGTTAGTGCATTTCTGAGCAGATGCATACAAGTGGAGGAACTTTGTGTTTCGATCTCCATGTTTCAATTAGTATGTCTTCGAACGTTGCTTCCATCTCATCTCTTCCAGCATAAATGGCTTATTTCTCTATTTTTTAAAAGCTAGGTATTCCTTGTTTTGTACATATCACTTGAACAGTCTCGGAGGATACTCAAATCTCTTTGAATTGATTTACATAGTCTCCCCTGATGATCATGCTCCACTTTCATGTTCTTCTTTATAGTTAGAGATTTTGTTCAATGCTCCTGTTTCATTGGAAGACTTCCACCTCTTGTCCACCACAAATGAAATGCCACACATTTTCGAACTGAAAATGCAACATTCCTGGTACTCGAAAATCTGGACATGTTTTATTTGGAAACATGGAACTAAGTGCTATCTGTCATTTCCAGGTTAAGTCTCTTCCTCACAATTCTTGAATTACTGCTTTGAACCATGCAAGAAAAGAACTTGGGTGATCATTTCCACTAACTTTTTCTAATGCATATAGAAGGTCATTGTAGTCGTGAATGTAAAGCCAAGGAATAGAGATGCCATTTGAGAGGTCCCTTTGGCATTTGCCAAGGTTTATACCCTCTGGCTTTCTTTTGGTAACGATAATTACCAGTTAGGCAGGATTCCTGACCACTTACAGTGCTGATTTTTCCATTAATAAAATTTCTGAAGTAGTTCAAAATCTCCAAATTCACACCATTCCTCCATAACATAGCTAGTCCTCCACCTATACGAAATCTATCTACCAGAAGACGATTCTCAAAATGAATATTATCACTTATCTCATCTAGTCGATCCTCACTAGCTGATGTTTTGATTAGGAAAATAATACCGGGCTTATACTTCATATTAAGCTCTTTAAGAGCTCACATTGCCTTGGGTTGCCGAAACCCCAGCAGTCTCAACTTAGGAGATTCATGGCTTTCAGCAAGCCTGCTTAACTGGTGCCCACCAATATCACATTTGTAAAATGGCTTTAGTTTATATCTAGTTCACCAAGATGCTACTTGTTGGGTTCATTAGCTGCATTTTTCACCTTTGATCTTGGCCTCATTTTATTATCTAGCATCGTAATTTGGCTTTCATCCCCTTCCTGGTCTATTGTAATTGGGCATGAACGTTGACCCTAATCACCTGCCCACCTCAGCATTTTGTTTGAATTTTTTGTCATTTCCTCGCCCCTATCTGCACCTTTTCCAATGCTTGTTCAAACTAATGCACGAGATCTGGGTGATTGATCTCCTTGCAATCTGCCATTATTGACACCCTAAGTTCTTGAACCACTGTCATCCTTTAGCTACTTGCTCACCGGTGGTGTGCTCCTCCATCTAGCAGCCCTCAAAGATATATCCCACTGCATAACGAGGTTTTCCCTCCTCTATTGATTGCTTTGGCTCTACAAAAGCTATTGGAGTGACCCAATTTCCCACATAGGAAGCAAAAAACTGTTAATCTTTCATACTTGATATATCCCACTGCATAACGAGGTTTTCTTTCTCGTTGAATGGTGATACTTGTTTTGTCACTTAATCGGGGCACCTTCAATGATTTTCATTTTAATAATGAATAAAATACTATTTTAATGCCTTATTTATCAATTAATTTTTATTTTCAATTCATCCCTAACTAATTTTCATTTTAATTTAATTCTTCAATTATATGAAAGTTAGACAATTTATCTATAAGTTTTAACTAAATTTAAGTTAAATATACTAAAATTAAGATTGGCAAGGAATCAAATAGAGAACGATAAGTAAGGGATTAAATTAAGAATGAACTAATAAATAAAAGACTAATTTTAGATGAAAATTAATAAAGAACCAAATTGATAATAATCAATAACTAAGTGAAAAATACACTTTTAGTCCTTCACTTTTTGTTATTAGATCAATTTAGTCCTTAAAAAATGAAAAGTACTAAATTGGTCCCTAAAAGATAGAAAGTACTAAATTGGTTTCTCAAATATTGCACTGTTATCACATTTGGTCCTTCTACCATGAGATCATTAAAATTCATTTAAGTTGAACTATTTTTTATTGATGCAACACATTTTCAATTAATCTTTCATACTTGAATTCACATGAATGAGGTCATCCCCTCCATGATTAATTTTGTGTCATATTACAGATACTAGCCAACAAAATTTCCATATTGTGTAGCTACTGTTTTCAACACAAGCCTTTGTGGTTGATCATGGATTTGCACCCAAAAATCAACAAAGAAAAGAGGGACATGACATGGATCTTCACCACTTCTGAGTCAATGAACAACTAGTAGGTGGTTGTTGAACATCCATGGACTATCAAGCACCCTTTCAGTATCAACATCATAAAAAATTAATTATACTTAGTGTGAGGAATCTCCCTACTAGGCACAAATCGAAGGACTCGTCCAAATTCCCTTATGACCCATCCAATCCTTCCACACTCCAGGGTTCCTCTTCCTCATCATTTAGGGACAATTCCTATAGGTTTACCTCTATTCTCCTCAATAGATTCTAAAAAATAGGAGCTACCCACTACAACGTGCTACTTGAGTAGCCATAGAAAACAAGCAGTGCATTACTTAACCAGATTTATGCATCACAATTTTGTTTTTTTTCAAAATTTTAAATTTAACTTTATTAAACATAACTTTTGAAAATAGAAAATATTAATTTTATTTTAAATAAACTTGATTGACCCTACTTGACCTTATGCAGCTCCGTCATGAACCAAGTTTCATTGGCCCATGTCCAGGACTTGGTCTTAGGTTGAGCAAAAACTCCAACTAGCCTTATATTTGTTTACTCCTATCTTCAATTATCTTTGGATTGACTTTGATATTATTTGAATTTATTTTGGTATTCTAGATTTGAGGGTTAGACAATGGGTAAACTCTTTTAATTCTAGTTTAGTTAAGCAATTGAAATTCATAAACATTTCATATTATTATAATTATCCATATTTTAACAATTTCCAACTAGTATGAGAGTATTTTAAAATTTAAAATAAATGAGATATCAAAATGACAATTCAATTATATGTCAACGAATAAAATGATATTTTTCCCCAAAATACTATATATTCAAAGTGATTTCTCTTTACAACACTATCAATAAGTACTTACAAAGAATAGTTAAAGACTACATTTCAAATTGTTAAGCTAGGTTAACACCCAATAGGGGTGAATTATGTGTTATAAAACTTTTGTAGAAAAACTTCTTTGAAAAGATTTAAAACAATCAGAGCAAACTCAATGATTCAAAATAATAAATCGACTGTTGTCTCATGGCCAATTGACTGGTCTTGCTTTTCCTCTTAAAATTTCAAATTTTGGATTCTAATAGTCTATTGCTCTCCCATGGCCAATTGACTAGTCTCTCACAAAGAGCTTCCAGTTGATTGGTCATAAAGCTAGCAATGGACTGAGCTTAATCTGGGTTTAGCTAGTCAACTACTAGTTAGTGGCCAATCAACTATAACTCTTAGAGAGCTCCCAGTCAATAAAGGTTCAAGCTGACAGTAGATTGGGACCTCTCAGAAGGTGACCAGTAGATAGATAGCTAGTAGCCAGTTGGGTGGATCTGGTTTATCCTTTTAAGTCTTTTCATCAACTAGTTATACACTATAAGCTAACTATCATCTTTATCCTCAATTATATATGGTTACTTCTTCAATTATTGTTAAAGTTTGCTTATCTCAAGAATAATGATTTAGATGTTCTATGGCAATGAGAGCTTGAATCAAGGTTTTTCTCTTTGTTCTTATTTCTTGATTCTAGTATTAGCTTTAGTAAGAAATGGATTTTTCTTTTCTCTTTATAATATATAATTAAAATCCCTTTTGCATAGTTGCATTCTCTTCTCAGAGTTTGCAACCACAAAGTGACATGTCCAAGTTTGTAATGCTTCATATATTGGTTGCCTTAAGGCATCGATTTAACTATGTTTAACTATTGAGTGGAGAGATATTAAAAGGATGACAAGGGTTTTGATATGGCCATATAACATATGTTACCAATTAATGATCTTTATTGTCCTTAGGATTGAATTTTTGTAAAAAATCTAGCAATTTATACAAAAGAAGAGGCTAGTGCCAATATTTATATTATATACCCTAGTGACCCTAATAAATGCAATCACTATGAGTCCAACCAAGAATATTAGACTCAAACAAAATACCTAAAATATACTAAGACTTACTAAGGCTCTAACTAAAAATAAAAATGACTCAAGAAACTACATTACATTAAGTTAATCAAAAGTTGAAGTGAGGATTAATTAAGTTATTTATTTTATATATTAAGTTTGCTATCCACATGTTTACTGCATAGATTTGAATATCCATATTTCTTGAGATAAGCAAACCTGAACTGTAATTGAAGATGAAATACAATTATAAATTGAAAATGAATATGAGGATGAAGACAATAGCTATTCCATTGTTTAGAATTTGGAGACGTAAACTATTAAAAGGATAGACCAGATCCCCCCAACTTCCCTTCTATGACTTTGGATAATTTCTCAACCATTCAAAGGGGATAATGTTTACCCAATCCCTTTTTAACCTGTCCTAAATAAGTCCTTGATTTCATATTTTTGAAAGAATTTTCTAGTCTTGTACGTCTCCAATTCCTTCATCTTCTCAAAGCAACATTGTTCAATTATGTTTTCAATTGCACCATAACTTTCCTCCTCTAAGTTAAAAGGAAAACCCAAGAATTCTGCCACTCTATTCAAGTGGAAATTGATATTTCCATTCAAATCCTCATACTTTTGAAATAAAACCTTGTTAGCTATCTCTTTGTTTACCTCTCAATAACTTAACATGTGTGTCCAAAATGGACCATACTCAATGATTGTCACAATTCAAATTCATTAACTGTGTGTATTTGGTAAAATCAACTTAGCCCAACTAGCTTAAAATAACTTTATGAAAAACTTTAGACATTTAAAATGTAATTAAGTAATTTCACAATGTGTATTTGATATAATAAGGAAATAGCCTACACAAGGCTTACAATACTTCATAAAATTCTAAACAAAGAGATATCTAGTAGCAACCACCTTGGAATCAAACGTACACTGTGATTATCCCAAAATAACATACCAAAAAGCTTAAACAATATGAAAATTTCCAGAGCAACTTTACTAGCACTTACTGATATGAAAAATATTAAAAAGAGAGTTGTAAGTTTATCACTGACTTAGTAAGTGAATAAATAACAAAGCAAGTGGAAAGGAAAATAAAAGATACCTTAGAAATTTTAACAAACAACAAGTTTTGATAATATAATTTTATATGAAATGGGTAGCAAAGAAGGAACTAAGATCATTATACTCATATTCATTTACTAGATATATTTTAGTAATTCATATTTGTATCCCTTCACCGGATACATCTCAATAATTTGTAATCATATCCTTTTTATCGAGTACATCTCAATATCTCATATTCATATCTCTTCACTAGATACATCCCAATAATTCATTGAATAGTGTAAATAGGATATAAAAATAAATTTATTTAAATATATTTACTATCATAAAGTAATTTAAATAAAAATAATGTTAAAGATAAAATAAAGAGTGATTAAGAATGAAGTGACAATAATATAAATAATAAAAATTCAGATCACATGAGAACCTACAGATATTGACATCTATCCCTTATTTGTCAGATATGGAAATTATAAATTCTATATGAATGTCTAGTCTTTAATAATAATAATAATAATACTCTTCATAGTTTGGGATCTCTTTTATGTCTTAAAATTTACTGTATATATAGTTTCCGCTATTTTAAGTCCACTTTGATCCAAGAGCCTTTAACATGGTTCAGTTCCATAATATTCCTAGCAAGAAAATATAGTAACCCCACATACCAATAACCATTTAGGTGGTATAATCCTATCATAGATCTCGAGAGTTATAGGATGAATTGCTTTCATAAGGAACTAATAAAATTTAAATTAGTCATTTAAGTAGCATAATCTACCATAGTCTTACTTGTACAAAGCCTATAAGACTCCATAAAGTTACCATTAAATTTCATTTTAATGTCTTAATTTTATTGGACCTGTTAAATGATATTCCACCACTATCATGAGTATAATATGTAGAAGTTTATTGTATAAAATAGATCAATACTCTTAAAAGACTAGAGAGAAAAAAAAAAAAAATATATATATATATATATAATCCATATTAAAATAATGAAATTGAAAGTTAGACAAGAAAATAAAGACGTTTAGTAAAATGAAAAGTACTACTTTGCTAAATATACATTCATCGATAAGGATCAAGAATAGAGATCCCTTATTCCTATAGCACAGTTCGGATTAAAAAGGTCTTTGCAAGGTTACCTTTCACACAAATATAAAACTCGTTTAACCACTCCTTCCAGTTTGAAATGTGAAAATTAAGAAATATTCATGCTATTTATAGAAATTTTTAAGTTACTATGCAGGTTACAATTTGATACTTTGTAAATAATAACTATGCATTTTTAATCACAATTTGTACAATAACCATGCATTTTTGCTTACATTTACTATACAAGTTACTATACCATTGTTAAAATTATATTTTTTATCTCAAAAAATATTTTTTTCATTAAAATAGTTAAAATTATAATTTGTACCCAAATACTATTTTCTTCTTTCATTTTAGTCCATAAAAATTTATATATTTTTGGGTTATTACAATGATCTCCTTGGAATACTTCTCTAACGCTTCCTTACACAATAATTTGGGTAATGATGTCAATACGACTTTGTTGATGAAGATCCATAAAGTATATAATTGGTCTCTACTTTTGTACGTTGTGATAATTTAGTCACACACAAATTAATTGTGACAAATTAATTCCTCACAAATTCAAACTTGCACAAACTAACTCATTACAAATTTAAATTCATACAAAATCAAACCCTTAATTATGATTAACAAAGGACTAATTTTGTATAAAATGAGAATTTTGATGGGCTAATCTGTTATGATAATTCGTGAGGAACCAAATTGTCCCAAAGTATAAAAATAGGGGACCAGATTGGTACTTCTTTAGACACAAAATTGTCAAATAGATTCCAACATATCTAGATTATCTTGCATTTGGACATCTTGATTGATTCTGGTAGTGAATGGAAAAGGACATGGGTACCAAAGAGTCCTCTGGCATGTTGGAGAGGTCAGGACTTCACTTTTTTCCATAATGGTTGAAGTGAAACAATGGCCGGAGGTCATGGAAATTTGAAATGAGCAAAGAATGGCTTTTTTTGTGAAGGAGGAAAATACTTGAGATACGCAATGGCAAAAGTAAGAGCTTTCAAACATATGCTTGATTTTGCCATGGTTCTAGATTGCGGCGACATCACTGTGATGCGGCTGCAATATTGTGGTTTCAGCTTCCGCGGCGTCCAATTGCAGGGTGATTGCTATTCACCCTAATGCGCTACAATAAAATGGTGTTGTGGCCGTAAAAATGCTTTGATGCAGCCACAATCCCGTTTAGTTGCGTTTTTGGCTTCAATTCTAGATATTGATCTTTATTGTTTCTAAGATTGATTGGTTTTGTTTTGTTTTAAGTGGTGGGTGGGGTTGGACCTGAGACTTGGAGTGATAGGGATGAGAAGAAAGCAAAAGGGCTTAGGTAAGCATGGAAAAAAATAGAGATTAAGAAGCAATACATGGAACGAAGAAGCTGAAATAGTAAAAGCTCACTAGTAAAGAAGATACAAAAATAAGAAAAGAGTGGTTGGGAAAGTGTGAATACCCCATCCCTAATCACTTAATTTTTTAATTAATGGACACACCAATTAATTAATAATTAAGAAAATAGGAAAATTAAAAATGTCAAAACTTCAAATGATATTTTCAATTGGGGACAATTTAGAATTAAAAATAAAGAATGGGAGATAAACTCAAAATTCAAAAAATTAGCTAATTAAAATAATTATAATAAATCAAAGAAAGATAATAAAGAAATATAAAAATATAAAATATATTACAAAGTAAAAATTAAAAAAATAAAAATTAATTAACAATAATAGTAATAATTAAAAAAAAAAAAAAAAGAGGGAAAAGTATTATAAGGCTGCCACTACATGAAAACCGAAAAAAGGAAGCTGAAAAAGAAAGGCAAAAAGCAAAAGGAGATTGGTGGTGCAGAGGGAGCAGAAACGAAAGGCAAAAAGCAAAAGGTGGCTGGTGGTGCAGAGGGAGCAAAAAAGTGAAAGGAGAAACAGAAACAAGGGGAGGGGGAGCTGGTGGTGAAGAAAAAGAAGGAGAACGACACAAAAAGGAGGGTGGAAAAGAAAGACTCAATACAGGAAAAAAAAAAAAAAAAAAGAAGCAACAGCAACTCTGAGCGCAGGAACGAAGCGTTTGGCAGCCAGAGATTGAGAGTGTCTCTGGCTTTCATTTGACGCCTCCAACGCACCCTCCCTTCTCTTCTCGCTCTGTCATTCGCCTTGCTCTTCCCTTCAGCCATGGCTCTCTCAGAATCATCAAACCGCCAATCTCTGATCCCAAGCTTCCTTTACTCCTCTTCTTTCTCCCCCAAAACTTTACCTCCCCAAAAGATGCTCAACTCTAGCCCCGTCGCTGTCTCTTCTCCGGCTTCGAATCTTGACGGAGGATCGTCCAGGTCCAACTTCATGATTCCGGCTCCAAGTGAGCCTGGCAAGATCGAGATGTACTCGCCTGCCTTCTATGCTGCTTGTACTTTTGGTGGAATTCTCAGCTGTGGACTCACCCACATGGCGGTTACACCTCTTGACCTTGTCAAGTGTAATATGCAGATTGACCCTGCGAAGTATAAGAGCATCTCGTCTGGATTCGGAGTGTTGCTTAAGGAGCAGGGAGTCTAGGGTTTCTTCAGAGGCTGGGTGCCTACCTTGCTTGGTTACAGTGCTCAGGGTGCCTGCAAATTTGGATTTTACGAGTTCTTTAAGAAGTATTATTCTGATATTGCTGGTCCAGAGTATGCGGCGAAGTACAAGACCTTGATCTACCTTGTTGGTTCAGCATCTGCTGAGGTTATTGCTGATGTTGCACTTTGCCCCTTTGAGGCCAAGAAGGTCCGAGTTCAAACTCAGCCGGGTTTTGCTAGAGGTCTGTCTGATGGGCTCCCAAAATTCGTGAAATCTGAAGGAACTTTAGGGCTGTACAAGGGAATAGTTCCTCTGTGGGGACGCCAGATCCCATATTGGTGATAAAAAGAAGCAGTGAGCCTGGAGGCCATGAGCATCGACGAGAATGCTAGAGAGATCAACTGTTAGGTAGAGAAAGAGAAGTAGAAAGGAGTCCATCTGTACACCCCTATTTTAGCAGTCCGAAATAGAGAAGGAAAGATTCATGGGATGAGTTGTGACTAAGAGAAAGATTAGGAAAGAAAGAAGACCTCCAAAGGAACTAGCGTTCCCTGTTTTGGGCTCTAAAAACAGAGCTCAAGCAACGTGAAACTAGGGAAGAAGAGGAAGAAATTGATGGGAAGAAGAAGGAGTTCAGGCATACGAGAACAAAGAAGGCAAAGACACGGTGCTGGAGGAGAGAGCAAACGAAAACCGAGAAGGAAGGAAGAGAGAATGAAAAACCGAAAGAGATTGGCGAAGAACCAACGTGAAGTCACCAAGAGCTGAGGTTTGAGTTTCTTCATGCATGCATGTACTGTTCATACGAGTTGCTTCAAGATAATCTCATGCATTCTGCACTGTTCATGCGTTTTAATCTGAGGTGCTACTGTTCATTTGCCTAAACTTGTTTTAATTTTGTTTATTATCATTGTTTAAACATTAACTTTGATTAAATATTGCTATTACGCATAAAATTATTGTGCGAGAATTTTGTTCTTCTCGATTACCAGGGATTATGTGAGATATTAATCTCCTTAAATCCTTACAATGAATTAAATAATTGAAAAGCAATAATAACACTAATGAAATATTAATGATTGAATGGTGAAAGATAAGTGAATGATAATTAATAAATATTGTCATGATGCATAAAATTATCGTGTGAGAATTTTATTCTCCTCGATTACCGGGGATTATGTGAGATATTAATCTCCTTAAATCCCTACAATGAATTGAATAATTGAAAAGCAACATTAATATTAATGAAATATTAATGGATGAATGGTGAAAAATAAATGAATGATAATTAAATATTAATTTTGATTAAATCATAATAATAATAATAATCATAATCAAAATGTTTGCTTTAATGAACTGTTTCCCATTATTTGCAAAATTATCGTGTGAGAATATTGTTCTCCCCGATTACCTGGGATCGTGTGAGATTTTTAATCTCCTTAGATCTTTGAAGTTAGCATACCTTTGTTTTTTTCAAAAAAAAGAATAATAAATAATAAATAATTAAAAGATTTGCTTTAATTAAACATTTCCTATTATTTACGAAATTATCGTGTGAGAGTATCGTTCCTTGATTGCGTGGGATTATGTGAGGTTCTAATCTCCTTGAATTCCTATAATTAATTCAGAAATAATAATAATATTAATGATAATAATAACAATACAAAAAATAAACAAATGGACAATAACTAAATATTAACTTTGATTAAATATTTATACAAAATGAATCGTGTGAGAATACTTTTCTTTCCTCGACTTCCCGGGCTCGTGTGAGATTTTAATCTCCATAGAACCCAAAAATTAACATATATTCGTTCAAAAATAAACAAATAAACAAATAAATAATAGCACTTGAATTAAATAATAATCAATAATAATAATAATCAATATTTACCAACAATAAATTCAAAATTCATCAAAAAAAAAAATATATTCCTTTCATCATAAATTATACATTAATTCTTGAAATATAAACTCCCAAAACTCAAAAAATAATAATAATAATAAAATCGACAAAAAAATTTAAAAGAGAAAAGGTGAAGAAGTCAGGAGAACGAGGTTAATCAGATTGTAGTGAATTAAAACATACAAATCAAATTCCAATCCCGTTTTGTTTACAATGATCTGTTTTAATTAAAATCTTCCTATTCTCATCACAAATCAAAAACCACCAACCCACAAAACATGCCTTTTGGTCGAACTACGTGGACTTTGATCCCATCGCAGGGTACGTAGGCCCTGGGCTCTCATCCTAGGTCAAGTCCGCCCTTTGTAAATATTTATCTGTTTGCCTTCATTCATGTTATTTTGTCGCTTCTGTTTAACAGGCATCCGTATCAATAAAAGGGTAATTGAGATTAATTAAAAGCCATATTCTATTTCAACTGACTAGTTTAAGGTAACCGTCCTTATGGGCGGGTGTTGTGGGGAGCCTAACACCTTCCCCACACTCAAATAGACTCCAAAACCTATCTCTGATTTCGCAGACCATTTTGCCTTTTTGGTTTTGTTTTAAATTGGTTTTCCAAAGTTTTCCATTAAAAATTTTGGTGGCGACTCCAAATAAATTGATTTTCAAAATTTCGTTTTTGGGAATCGGTTTTAAACTTTTTATTCTATTCCGCCAAAAGGTCGGTTACGACAAAAAGTCTAAAGGTCTTTTGACTATGGGGTACGTTTTTTAAGAATGAAAAAATTGGAAATGGATTTTGAATATAAATTTTTCTAACCTAACTTTTATTTTAATACGACCCAATCATTCTTAGATATATTAAACTTATTGTATTTTTAAATAATTCAATTTTTTGGTTTTCATCTAATGACTTTGTTGCTTATATTATAAAATTGAATTAGTCCCATAATTTGACAACTATGTTGTTATTTAAAATTTTTGAAAAATTTTATTTTCAAACTTATTAAAGAAAAAATAGTTTATTTAATTAATATAGTTAATAGATTAGTAACTATATTTAAATTCCTGCGGAGCTATCACATTGCAAAAAGGAAAAGCTATATTAATAATTATATAGATAGAATTTTTTTAGATATCACGTGTAACTCTTAAAAGTAATCACGATCATAATAACTACAATCCGCATCGTAACCACAATTGCAACTACAATTTAAAACATTTGATTGCCATAACACATCGTTGTCTTTTGCTTGGAAGTGATTTTGGAAAGCGCTTATGGCTTGAATTCGAGCTGGCAGTAGTATTGTACTAAATGTCCCGGTAGAGATAACGATAAAAAGTGTCCCAATCCTTCTCCTTGGGATGAGAAAGAAGCAATTCCTTACATTATTGGCTAAGCTTTTCATATTCTTTGTCACCGGCTTCATTCCCAAACCCAAGATTTGATTGCTTTTTTGCTTGGTCACAGGCTTTATATTGCTTGGTCACGGGCTTTCGTCACAAGATTTAAGAAAATATCTAAACTATTAAATTTTTATTCAATAATCTAAATTTTAATAAATATTAAAAAGTTTTCAGCAGTATTTTAAAATTTAAACCATTAAATTTTCATATATTAATTCAAATTTTATCAAATTCATCTACATTTGAATTTTTAATTTCACCAAATCAATTTTTCACGTTGGAAGAGGGCCCATGCATTAAAATAGAGAAGCTTTGCGGGAATTTCAGGTTTACATGTTCATTCCTAAACGACAACCACTGTCAATACGCATTAATGTCAACCTGTTACTCTCAGCCACGTGAATTTTGGTTTCTTCAAATTGAGCTATTTCTCCTTTTGTATAAGTAAGCAAATGCATGCACATCTTTGTTTCTACATTTAATATACAATGTTTCAACGTCTTTCTCATATATAGTTAGGGAATATTATGGATACTTCTAAATAAAGAATTCCTCTAAACCACCATTAATAAATTCACTAATTACTAATACAAGGGTCACTTCTCATACAATGGACCTCTCTAATTTTTTTTTTCTTCGATAATCTATTGAAGCTTTAGTTATGTACTAATTAATAACTTCATAAATTTTTAGTTCTACATAAATAACCTTGCTGTTGTATTATAGATCATGAAGGAATAGACTAACGATGGGATCTAAATGCTCATAATTTTAAGTTTGGACGTTTAATTGTTAAATTTTGAAAGTTAATAAGGTATTTCCACATGAACTAAACTTGAAATGAATTATCAGCGTTTTAGCCCTTCCTTACCTTTTTATACTAATATTTATTAATTTTACTGTGATAATACAATGAAACATCATCCACGTTTGAGAAGATTGAAATCTTCTTTCTGCCAATCGATGTACATAATGATACAAACTAGTACTGGGTCAATATAAAAATATTATAAATTAAAATAGGCATTTTCTATTACATATCAGTGTTAAAGCCAATGACATTCAAGATATCATGATTAATAAATTCCTTTTAGACATTTTATGACTAATAAAATGTTGCACTTTAATATTTTCAATTTTATTAAATTATATAGAAAAAGTATTAAAATATTATGACATAATAATTAGACAAAAGCAAGGACACGATGGGAAGGTTTCTTCTTCTGTAGGTCTGGGTAGCGTAAAATTTTAAAAATTGATGTAAAAATTTTTAAACTTGATAAATATATAAATTTAGATATAAATACGTATTGGTTGTAAATGCATTGTTACACCTAATTATAATATAGGGATCCCTATATTATAATTGGATGCACCGATTCACTCAAAATTGTGAGTGCACTAAATATTATACCATATATATTACATATTTTTTAAATAACATCATAGCATTATTTGAATGGCAATTTAAAATTTTGATTGAGTTTTTAGTAGAATAAAAATCTAGAATACTTAAAACGGACGTGGGAGACAAGATGCCTCTTTTCGAGACAAACCAAAAAAAAAAAAATTTACAGTTTGAGACATTCTTATTTGTAAATGAGGCCTTTTTAAGTATTGATATTTCGAAAAGAATTCATGATATCATGGTGTTGTCCTCAATGCTTCTGTACGCATATGCTTAGTATTTGAGACTGACAGATTCCTATCTTTCTTATTGGCCATATTTTCGCTAGAGATTCCTCTTTAGATGGGGACTTTATATATAATTTGCTATAGATTTTCATATTGAAAATTATTTGTGAAAATGCGCACAACGTAATTAAATATATTGAAAAGGTAGTTTATAATTTAATTAAAATCTAATAATAAATAACCAATAAAATTATTAGCTGGATGGAATGTATGTATTTCATGATAATATAGTCCTCTACTGCAAGTTCATTTTTCCTTGAAGATTTTTCTTGTTATATGTTGCCATATTGCTCTTCTGTTATATCCACTTTGTGAGTAGGCTCAACTCTATACGAATCTTTTTAATATTAATGGGATCCTTGTGACCTAGTATTGTTCCTATGCTGATAAAGGATTATCTTGCTAATCTAGGAATGCTTTTTATTTGTAATTTACTATGTGTACTGATAAAAATTTGTTATAGTAGTATCGTTTAGGAAGTCAATGCTAGAAGAGTCAAAGAATAAGCACATTAATTAGAGGAGAATGAGTTAAGTTGTCCACGTGTAGAAATGTATAAAAAATTTCATTTTCACAAGCCTAAACTCCCAAAGACTTATAGAATTTATGTAAACCAAATGTTAAGGGTGCGTTTGGTATACAAGAAAAAGCTTAATAAAAAGGAAATGAGAGGGAAAATTTCTTTAGATGGCTTGTTTGGTAAGTTAAAAAGGAATTTCACCCCTTTCCTGTAAGAAATCAGATTCTCTCACTTGTGTTAATTACTAAGAAAGAATTTCCATTACTAATATAGAAGTATCATTGATTGTAAAGTCAAACATGACACCAGGAACGGTGACAGTGCTGATACTGTTGCTGATTGATTGATGAAAAATAAAAATATTGGGCCTATATCATATGTGTTTTATAAATCCATGTCTTTTTGGGCCAAAAAAAAATGTTTTTACATGTTTTGAAAATAGTTTTTTAATTGTTGTTTCTGGAACAAAACAAAAAAATTAAAAATTAAAATACATTTTAGAAGTACTTGTTTTAAGGGATAAATTTGTAATTAGATAAATTTTTAAATAAAAATTTTAATATATTTTAAAAATAATATTATATTTTTCTAAAATTGTATATTAATACATTATAAAAAAACTGGCATCTAGCAGCAATTTAAGGAACTACAGCTAAACTAGTGAATTAGCTGTGGTCAAACCGCAATTAGTTACCAGCGGTTTAAGGTGAACCGTAGCTATCACCAAATTTGGTTTCAATGCAGCTAAAACTAGTCAAGACAAGATTACCCATTTACAGTATCTCCAAATATCAAGCTATCATGCTTTCATGTGAAAGATTCAATAATTCACACAGCCATCCCTTAATTCAATTGGATTCAACATATAGTTCACACAGCCATCAACCCTTTTGTCACCCCATACTTTAATACTCCTTCCATTGCCAATTTTCCAGTAGAAGTCATTCTTGATAAAGTCCTTTCCCTCTTGAATGCTTGACCGAACCAAGATGCTCTGCTTCCTTTCTTTGCTGTTAGAGAGCCAGTTTTTTAAAAAATAATCTGACCCAATACTCATTTGGATTAATTGAAACTCTCCATGAAATTTTTTTAGTAAAGCCAAGTTGAAGTTCAAAAAAATCACGAAATCCCAATCCTCTGTTTTTTTGATCTAGATAATAGTTTCCAATTCTTCTAATGAATTCTACCTCCCTCATCCTTATCTCCCCACCAGAATCTAGCAATTATCCCATCCAACTCAGTATAAGTTTTTTTGGGAAATTTAAAACAATTCATCGGATCGACAGGTATAGCATTAACTACAGATTTTACTAATACCTCCCTTCTAGAATATCATAGCAAATTATGCTTCTAGCTTTGAACCTTGGTTCTCATTTTATGTCACACCCCAAATCCCGAAGTGTGACTGGCACAGAAAACGAGACTAACCCGCCTCTGTAAGCCTAACAAGTTGGTTATTAACTAAATTACAATAATACATAACAAACATTCATAAGTAAGCAGATTTACATTCAAATGAAATTTGTAGAAACTTTGGCAGAGTCTCCTTTATAACTGAGACCTCCTAAGGTTTCTACAAACATCTGCCCAAAACAATATTATACATAAAAGAGAGCTCAGCTCTCTATTCAGTCAGAGACAACTACAACACAGGGGAATGGGGAATCTACCTGTGGTCATACCTAACATTTACATCTATTTACATATATCAATTACAACAAAATCTCAACAAAATGGAGAAACAAAATGCCAACAGGGCTCCTCTAGCCCTCTTGATCAGCAAACTACTCAGGATGGCTGCCTGAAATTCATTAAAACATAAACGGGTAGCATTTCCAGTAATGAATCAATTTATGATTTAAGCCTTTATACTTTAAACCATAACAAGCAATAATATGTACTTACACTTAATGAACAGTTTAAATGATTTTCACGGTCGAGGATCCACAACCTTCAGAGAATCCTTTTCATCAATTAACATCAAACTATCAAGGGAACTCAACCCTTGGATACTTATTAAAGTTAGGTAAAAACCTTCCTTTTTATTTAAAATACCATTGGCTTGAGACCTAGATTCTAGGGAGGACTATCAGACATAAAGTATCGGTCATGAACTCGTGGCCCATGCAGTTTAATTATCTATTGAGAGCACAAAGCATCTCAGGGTAAATAACTCATACAGTCGAGAGCACACAGCATCTCAGGGTAAATCACCTATACGGTCGAGAGTATATATCCCTCAGATTATTCATATCGATCGAGAGCACACAGCATCTTGGGGTAAATCACCAACACGGTCGTGAGTCGCAGACTCACGTTAAAGTCATCCGTCTTATCTCGTCCTCCCTAAATCTAAGGACTTGCCATTTATAAATTTTTCCTTTTTTTTTTTTAATATCAATTCTTTAGTAACACATTCCTTCTTTTGTTCAAACTTCTCTTTTACAAATTTTACATGAACATCACATATCAATCAAAATTCATAGGTCATATGCAAGGCTAACAAGTCTAACAAGTTGCTACCATAATTACAATGGTAATTATAAAGTGGGGAAAGCTACCGCTTACCTGGTGGCTGACGATGCTATAATCACCTTATCTCGGTCTCTCTTGATTATAAATTCAATTTCACCCACAATCCCTATAACATAAGAATATACTTTCCTCAATTCCCATTACTAAATACATCAATTTAGGTTGATTATAATGCCTTAACAAAGCCATAAAATAACCAAAATCCTATCTCATTACTTTATTACATATTCTCTTTACTTCTTCATATTGCTATTTCCAATTTGATATTTCATTCCATTATCATTACTCAAAACAAGCCTTAGACCAAATTCTTAATTTCATCCCCTCACTTTTTCCCAGAATTTTCGTCAATTTACACTCACTGCCTTAAAAACTTTCTGAAGTTTCACTTTAGTCCCCCATTTCATACTTTTTCCTTCCATCCATGAAGAACACTAAGGTTTCATGACATACACTGTAAAATTGTTCTTATAAGACCAATTTAAACCCATTCAACTGCAGAATTTCACCATTTTCTGAAAACCCCCAAATTTCGAAACTTTTCAGTTTAGTCCCTGTCAGAATAACTCAGAAAAAACTTAGCTAAAATCATGCTTCCAAAGCTCAAATTCAATGGAAAGGGGCCAAAAATGATTCTCCTAGCATCATTCTCATGAAAAAACCACTTAAAACTCACCAAAATCAAGAAAAATGTCGCTGCTCAACGATGCCACAAAACCCACCGGAAAAAGTGGTTGTTGCCGGCCAACGGCAAGCGGTGGCAGCCCAGAAACCTTCGCCGGTGATGGAGGGAGGTGGCCAGAGGTTGAACATGGCGGTGGATGAAGCAAAAAGTGGAAATCCGAAATGAAGAAGTTTCTACGTTTTTTCTGCAGAATTTTAGAGGAGAAGCATGTAGAAGGAGGTTATAGTGAGGGGTAGAACGGTAATTTCGCTGGGGGAGGTGACACGTGTCAGCACCACAAAAATGCTGAGTACATCTCAAACCCACGCCCCTTTGGTTCCGGATAACTTGCCTTACCACTGAGCTAAGGCTCACATCTGATATATAATACACATTACAAATACTTATTCCTCATTCTTGCTAAGTAAAAAAAATTTTGCATGAACTTAGTAAACTTAGCAAGTGTTACATTTTATCCCTCACAAATGCAAGAGTCTCATTTTTAGATCTCCCCCATAATATAGGAAGGCCTAAATATTGCTCAGGATCCTTAGCTTCATTTATTCCTAGAGTATCACTAATATTCTTCTTAGCTTCTCTAGTTACATTGCTCGAAAAAAATATGCTTGATTTCTCAAGATTTTCTTCCTGACCTAATGCTCTGCAATAAACCTTTAAAATTTTTTTCAATAAAATATAATCATCAACTCTTCCATTCATGAAGAAAATGATGTCGTCAGCAAAAAAAACATGGGATAACACTGAGCACTGTCTAGCAAGCTTTATACCTTTCATATATCTATTTCCAATAAGATATGCCACCATACAAGATAAAACATCAGCAACTAGAATGAATATGCATGGAGAAAATGGATCTCCTTGTCTCAATTCTCTTCTTGGATTCAAAGCAGCTATCTTTCTACCAGATTCAACACAATTCATAACTCTTCTTACCCATTGTTGATCAAATCCCAATCTTAATAAAACTTCCTTCAAAAAATCCTTATATATCCTATCATAAGCCTTACTCATATCAATCTTCAAAGTAAATTCAAACTTCTTCCCTTCCTTTTTGTTTTTCAAATAGTTAAAGGCTTTATGGACTATCAAAAAATTGTCTTGAATAAGTCTTCCAGGAACAAAGGCACTTTGAATTGAAGTCACAATTCTATCTAAAATCTTCCTCATCCTCTCAACTAACACCTTTGAAATGACTTTATATGCATAGTTACAAAGACTAATTGGTTTGAACTGATTTACACCTTCAGGTAGAAAGATAGCCAGTTGGTCTTGAGTTGGTCCAAATATATCAGTACCAACATCATTCCATGCTTTATGAAAGAAAGTTCTAGAATACCCATTTGGTCCAGGAGCTTTTGAAGCACCTATCCCGAAAGCATCATTTCTAACTTCCTCCATCGACACAGACCTTAGCAGCATATTATTTTCTTTAGGCGTTACTTTCTTTTCAACATAATCCAGTGCCATCAACATTGGTCTCTCTCCCATTGTTTCGAATAGCTCCTGATAGTAATCCATAAACATTTTACTGATTTCCTCCCCTTTTTCCACCCATCTTCCATTTGAATCTTGCAGTCACACAATCATATTTCTTTTCCTTCTCTGCATAGTTGTTTCATGAAAAAACATTGTATTTTCATCTCCGGCATTCAACCAATTTATCCTTACTGTTTGCCACCAATATTTTTCTTTCATGTCCCAAATTCTATTAATTTCCCCTATAATTTCCTCTATTAATCTCGTCCTCTCCTTATGAAATCCCCCCTCCACATTCAGATAGCTTTTCCTTCAGTTTTATTAAAGCTTTTCTATTGTTTGAGAAAGCATGCTTGCTCCTTGTACTTAACACTACGCTACATGTATTCAACCTCTCAACTGTATCCACCACAAAAATTTCACCACTCCTCTGCACTTTCCTCCAATTTTCTCCCACTACTGGTACAAATTTCGGATGATTTGCCCAATAGGCTTCAAATTTAAAAGCCTTCGGGGGTCTTTTCCTCCTGAAACCAACAATCCAGTAATAATAAATTATGGTCAGACCCAATTGGTTCTTTATTTAACATACTACCCTTGGAAACATATCTCAGAAAGCTTCATTCCCCATTGCTCTGTCAAGTCATTCCTTCACATTAGCCTCCCCAACCTTCTTATTATCCCATGTAAAATGAGATCCTTTATAAACCACTTCCATCAAAATACAATAATCCACAAAGTTATGTAAGTTTATAATCTTCCTTATTACTCTCAGTTTTCTTCCTTTTTTCTTATTTAATGTCAAAATATCATTGAAATCACCAATACAAATCCATGTTCCATCAACCTCATTTGCGAACTTCCAAATCTTATTCCAAACTTCCCATCTGTCATTCTCCTTAGTTGGACCATATATACAAGTAATAAATTTTGGTACCTCCATACTTCCTGATGACACATATGCATGTATAACATTCTTTGAATAGTATAAAGCTTCGATTGATTTATAATCCTGCCCAATAGAGCCAAACCTCTAGATCTTCCACGTGACTCTGTGTACCATTCATGAATAAAACACATCTTTCTCTTAACTATTTTCATTTTTTTCTCTCCAATCATTGTTTCCATTAGAAACACTAAAGAAGGCTTTGTTTGTCTATTAAACTCCTTCAGGTTTCTCACTATCAATGACACTCCCAGTCCTTGACAGTTCTATGTAAAGATCGTCATACCTCCTTGGTGGCTGATGAAGGGCAGCCACTATAACCTTCAGTATCCATATCTCTCATTCCATTATCCTCCATCCTTCCAACTCTTCCAAAAACGAACCAATCATCAGGAAAATAATTCAGTTGTCCAATTGATACTTCCACTAAATCAAACTTTATTCCAACCTCACACTTCTTTTTATTTTTCTCCTTTTCACTTTTTAAATTGTTCCTATTCCCTTCCTCACTCTTTTTATACTTCCACTTTCTTTAATATCGAACTCGGGGGTTCTCCAACACTTCCTCCTTTAACACCTAAGCTTTTTTTAATTTCAGCAAATTATACTTTTCCTTCTCCTTTTTTGTCTTTAGATTAATCCTTCCTATTTTTTGGCATAACTTCTTTCATTATTTTTTCCTTGATGATATGCTACCAATGCACCTCCACCCACTTCCTCTTCACCAGGCAGCTCCATAATATATCCAGATGGTGACACATCTAGATTGTTATTTATCACTTCTTCCATAACGATTCCCTTCTCTCTGTCCACAGTTTTTTCCTTAATTTTTTTATCCTTCCATTTATTAACACCATCCCTATCCACCTTATGCCCATGCAAATGTAGTCCAACATCATCATTATCCCACTTGTCAATTTGCCCATAAATTTTTTTGTTCGAATATTTCTTCTGCACCTCACATTTTACTGCCCATCCTCCTTTTGTGACGTTAACATCTCCCTTATCATTAGGATCCTTCAACTTTTGGGTTGTACAATTTTGCAGCATAATTATTTCTTCTGACTGACAACTTTCTACTGATTCTGCTATAATAGAATTCTGTTTTACTTGTGTACACATCATATTCACATTGTTTGATACTTCTATCTCTATGCCACATGTCAACAAATCTTTTATCTCACCCCTTGCCATGTCAACATATAATTTCTTATTTCTGACCTCCACTCACTCATCTTCATGTGCCTCAATATTTTCTTCACGCGCCACCATCTGCACTATATTCATCACATTCACTAGTATTCCGTTCATCTTTTCCTCTTTAGTAGATACTTCATTTCTTCCACCCACTCCTTCTTACGCTTCCACCCATTCATTTTTGACAGATGATAACTGCTTCCTTCCAGGTCTTGACCTATGCTGCACTCATCCAATACCCATACATTGCCTTCTCAGGATTCACAGTACACATTTTCTTTAGCATTTTACAATTTCTTGGCTCATGCATAACAACTCCACATTTCTAACATAATTGTTGTATTTTGTCAAATTTTACTTCTATCCAAACCGGTGACTTACCAAGATGAGGAACCCAAAATCCGAGTAATAATGGCTTCCTTAGATTAATTAATACTCTTGCTTGAACAAAATTGCTTCTAATTCTACTATTCTCCAAAAGATCTTCTAGCATCATCACCTCCCATGCCATGCTCACCATTCCTTCACATTTTCTTTACTCATTCCCTCAAATGGGACATTATGAAATTGAATCCAAAATGGACAATGATTGAATTCAACTTCATGGATGACACTGAATCTCTCCTACTGTTTTATATTCAAGAGATTTATAAGAACTGACCATGATCTTCCTCTTAGAATTCTCCAATATTCTCTTTCTTCATGAAAGGTGAACACAAAAGTATTTTCTGGAATTTCCATAATATCTAACCCCTCCACTAAGTTCCATCCTTTTCTTATCATCGCAATCATCGTTGCATGATTATTTTGCTTTCTCCCTGCTTCCCTCTGAATTAATCTCCATTAATATTTCTGATAACTATCTGCTTTGCAATCGCCAAAGAATTGAAATGATGAAATACAACAGGTCCCAACTATGAAAGAGAAACCTGCAAGCTCCCAATAAAGCGAGAGTAACTTCAAGAAAGATTAAAAGAAACTTCAAAAAAGTCCACAGTACTTGTGTTAATTACTAATAAAGAATTTCCATTACTAATTTAAAAGTATCATTGATTGTAAAGTCTGACATGACATCACGAACAGCGATAATGCTGATATTGTTGCTGATTATTTGATGAATAATAAAATATTGGGCCTATATTGTATGTGTTTTATAGATCAATGATTTTTGGGCCAAAAAAATCAATGTTTTTACATGTTTTGAAAATAGTTTTAAAATTGTTGCTTTTAAAACAAAACTAAAAAAATTTAAAATTAAAATACATTTTAGAAGTACTTGTTTTAAGGAGTAAATTTGTAATTAGATAAATTTATAAATAAAAATTTTAATAAATTTTTAAATAGTATTACATTTATCTAAAATTGTATATTAATACAATACAAAAAACCGGCATCTAGCAGTGGTTTACGGAACTGCAGCTAAACTTGTGAATTAGCTGTGGTTTAAGGTGAACTATAGCTATCAACAAATTTGGTTTCAATATGGCTAAAAGTAGTAAAGACAAGATTACCCATTCACAGTATCTCTAAATTTCAAGCTATTATATTTCCATGTGAAAGCATGGGTGACGCCAACTATTGGTTGGTAAATGATAATTATTTCTATAGCTTTGTTGAATTTCATGAAAACAAAATCTACTAACTACCAAAAAGAAAAAAAAAAAAACCTTGTTATAAATCATTTGATTATGTGGATATCCATAAACCCCAAAGAGTGACCCCTTTGAGTACATAGTCCCCATAAACCCAAATTATTATCAATTATGTTGATTAATTTGTAATTATGTCAATGTAACCTCTAGGTCTATCTTTATAGACTAAAGGCTTAGGACTATGTAATAAGGATGATGTATGAAGAAGTAAATGAGAATATTCCTCTCATTTGTCATCTCAATTTTCTCTCTTATTCTTACCTTTATTTTTATTAGTTTTATAACACGTTATCACCACGATCTTGCTCCAAGTTAATAGTTCAAATCAAATTTGTTCATTTCTTATTTGATTTGAGGTAATCTATTTATCCCTCTATTTTATTGAGATATTATATTGTTGAAATGATCTTATAATGGTCGAATTTATTTTAGGATTTAGTTTTATAAATATTAGGTATTACACATGTTGGAAGAATTTTTCTTACAATCATTTTCCTATATACATGGTCATGCATCCATTTGATAATACTCATTGAAAAGTTATTAAAAATTATTTTGATGGATGGTCAATCCATTAGAATTTCTTGTCATCACAAGGTAAGCATTTTCTTGCTCTATGTTATATATAAAATCAATATGTTTATCTATGTTTGTAATATGATTATTAATTTGATATTAAAAAATGCCTTGAAAATTAAAAGACTATGCATGATTGAATGGCCAACAACCGCATCATGTTTGGTTATTTTAGAGCCAACAAATTTATCTTTAAATGCATAATACTTATAGAAAATGTGTCACATCTTTTGATGACTTGAGGGACAGCAAAGTGACTATAAATTTTGTTTACTATAGTCTTGAAGGCTATGTATTTCATACCACTAAATAGTATTAGAAACTCTCAATTTCAACATGTTTATGGGCAACATTGACCATTTATGACCCATGAGCCAAGAGGGTATTACAAGTAACCCCCCATGGATATTAATATATCAAAACCTTCTTTTTATGGCTAATAGTTACAATTTACAATATGATTATAAGTCATATGAAAAAATCCAAAAGTTATTTTGAAGCCTAAAAGGTTACAAAAGGTTTAATGGAGATATTGTTATTGTAATATATTTTATTAAGACAATTTATGTAGTTAATGAGAATTTAATCTTAATTACACTTCCCATATGTTATTCATGTCATTAGTCATGCATAAATAATGGATTAATTATAATAAATTTTTACGGACTAAGATGTCAATTGCAACTTATTGTCTACTTATAATAAATATTTATATGTAGAAAAAAATAGTACCTTAGTTGCACATTTGTGACACTTGTATTAAGAAAAGTGTGTTTTTATTACTTGTTTATGTGTTACTGTATTTCTTTCTAATATCAAATATGTTTAAAAGAATGTGAGATATATGGGAACAATTTTAAAATGATATACATTTATTCAATTTATTTATATTTATTTTATATAATATTGCATAGTATGGATATCGACAATGAATGTTTGGTATACATATTCCCTAAAGTGAATAATGTATTATATCATGAGTCTATCTGTTACTTATGTTAGACCAGTTTACATAAGCAAATTGGTATATAGGTTTTGTTTTGTATATTCCATGTAGTGAATATACATGTAATAAGCAATAGAGAAGGAATTTGTATTTTTCTTAAATTTTTAAGCAAATGATGTTGAACACCATAAATCACACGTAGGCATTTCTTGGAGAAAATGTCAGTATTTCATTATATTTGACTATGGATGACAATACAATGAAGACTTGTCATAATTTCCACTTGAAGTGGAATAATGAGAAACATTAACAAGATTTCATATGAATATGTGATGATATCAAAGTTTGTGGACACAAGTATGAAGGCACAAGTATTGTATGCCAAGCTTTTTTGGTATTTGTGAATACCAAAATGGAAGGAAAGAACATTATTATGGAAAATTTGGAATTGTAATATATGATATTAAAATCGAATGTACAAATCACAAACTTCATTTACTCCTATTGTGATGGATTTGTGTTTCTATGATAGAATTGGTCCACCTTAGCATTAGTCTAATGCTTATAACATGTAGGAGAAATTATCATTATGATTAAAATGGACTTTGTTAATCCAATAGTAATCATCGAAGTGCAATAAAAGCACAATTTCATGAGAAAAAATAAAGCTCCTGAAGAGCGATTATATTTACCATGTATTATACAAATATAGTTCCAATTTAGATTCAAGTGAAATCTATTAAGAAATTTATTTCAGAATGATTTATTGTGAAAAACATGGATGGAGATATTCAAAAAGATATAGATTATCCCTCAAAGATGATATCTTACAAATTTGATGAAATCACATGAGAAGGTGAACCTAAAGTTCATAGATTTTGGCATGACCAGTTAGACTATCCTGAGTCAG
Organism: Delonix regia; assembly: GCA_037074485.1. Taxonomy (NCBI): domain Eukaryota; kingdom Viridiplantae; phylum Streptophyta; class Magnoliopsida; order Fabales; family Fabaceae; genus Delonix; species Delonix regia. Next base: position 28,660,025 of record CM073455.1, read on the forward strand.
TGATGCAAAAAAAATTGAGAATTTACATAAGTTTTTGCTAAAGAACTTGAAGATTCTTTATTTGATGAATTTTCCTATATTACTTCTTCTATGGGCAAATTAGCCATTTGACCATCATAGTCAATGTTGTAATTATATCTCTTGTATATCTAAAATATATTTGATTGATAATGAGCTCATTCATTCAATACTAATTATTAAAATATTCTAAATATGTGCATCTTTAGAATGTTTTTATCATTATTGTCAACTTGCAACCTGAAGTTTGCAAGAATATATGTGCACACTTTTCATATTATACAATGACAAAATTTTTCATTGATAGTACTAGTGAAGTTATATCACAATTGATGATTAAAAGTTTTTCTGGATATTTGTTGAAATGTCTAATTTGCCCATGTTTTCATACTTTATGGTCTAATAGAATATTTATTTGATGCCCATAGTTATTCTTTTAGACCAATTCTTTCATACTATACTCATCAAGCTAACAAGTTATCTTTGAAAAATCTCCCCAATCAAATTAAGTTTTTTGTGCCAAGATATTACCCATATAAGAATTTTTGAATGTGCAATTGATAAGTTTGTTTGTCCACCACAATGAACAAAGATGAGTCCTCATTTGATGTTAAAGGAAAATATTAGAATGAATATCTGAAGGAGATATATTTATGGTATTGTTTGACTATTATTATTTGGTTATCTTAAAACTAGGGAGAGAAAATAGACAATTGAAAAAAAATATTATATAGCATGCATTAGTAGTTTTCTTTCTGATCCACACATACCACAAGTGAATATTAAAAGTTCATTGAAAAGTTAGCAAATGATCAGCTAGAGGCATTTGTTAATTCAAATGTGGTGATGGAAGTACTTATCAACTATAAATGTTCCAATTATATTGATGACCAGTTCCATGAAAATTTTGAAAAATGAAAGGAAGAAAATAATTAAGATGGCCAAATCAAAGAGGCAGGTACTCCCACAAAGACCTTGACATAACTAAATTTCTAGAAAAGATTTAGGTACCTAAAAGTAGCAAGTGAAGAGATCTCAATAAATTATGTCATTACAAGAAAATATGGATTTTGGAAAGAAATAGTTGTTGACAACATAATAATATAATGTATAATATTATGAAATTAAGTGAAGATTATGAATTATTAAAAAGTATTGATATAAAAGTACTTGGCCAAAGTAGAAGGACTCAATAATATTAATATGTGAAAGTAATTGGACTTGCAGTCTAAACACTTGAAGTTGCAAAGCCAGTGGGTCACAAGTGATATCATGAGAATGATATATCATGAATTATTACACAGTTTTTAGAAAACTTGCCATTTGATGATGGGAATATATTATTTTGTATTGTATATGATTACTTAGTCTAGCAGTACATGAAGATGAAAATCCCTAAAGGATTTGAGATGCCTGAAGTATGAAATTCAAGCTCTTAATATATTTATCAAAGATATATGTAGATATAAGAAGTAAAATTTTTACAAGAAAATCATAAATGATTGCATTTGCTCATGCTTTCTAAAAAGAACCTAAAAAGTAGTTATTTATCATTGTAAATTGATTGATGGAATTCTGGAAGAAATTTCAAGGACAATAGATTATTTGAAAATGAAAATTTTTAGAAAACAAAGTTATGTATCAACTTATAGATTGAACACTTAATAGATGAAATTTGTTTTCATTAATTGAAAAGAGATTTTATGTAGATGAAGCACATCCATTGAGTACTCCAATGGTTGTGAGATTTTTTGATATAAATAAAGATTCATTCCAATCTCAAGAAGATGATACAAAATTTCTTATCCTTAAATATCATATTTTTGTGCTATTAGTATTATTTATTTTGTTCAAATTTTCCAGAGCTCTAGTAACTAACTATGGAGATGTAGATATTTGTTTGATATATGTAAAACTTAATACCAAACAAGTTTTTTATATATATGTGGCAATACTGCTATGCCATGATGCTTTAGAAAAGAAATTTTAGCTACTATTTCATCATATCATGTTGACTTGATATAAGAGACAATTTAAGTATATGAATGACTTAAGTTAGTGACCCAACATATCCAGAAAATGTATGGTTTTTCTTATAGAAAAGTTTCCAACAATAATTTTTAAAGATAATGCAACACGTAGAAATTAACTAAAAGGAGGGTACATTAAAGGAGATAGGACAACAAATTTTAACAAAATTCTTGTTTAATGATGATTTTCAAATAAATGACCATGTTCAACAGATTCATGCATGTGAAAATTTAGCATATTTGTTCAGTAAGGCATTACCAACAACAATATTTGAGATGTTGGTCATCAGTATTAAAAAGCGCTATTCAAATATATTAAATGATGTTATGAGGAAGTAAAACACGTGTTGTACTATTTTTCTTTAATCATGATTTTGTTTAACTGGGTTTTCCTTAGTAAAGTTTTTAACAAGGCAGCTTACAAAAAGCATCACAAATATTGTGTACTTTTTTCTTTCATAAGGTTTTTATCCTATTGGGTTTTTCTTGGTAAGGTTTTAATGTGGCACATTATTTGTTAATGGACATCTAATGGGGAGAGTTATAAATCATTTGATTGTGTGGATGTCCATAAATCCCAAAGAGTGACCCTTTTGGTTCATATTCCCAATAACCCCAAAATAATTGCTAATTATGTAGATTAATTTGTAATTATACCAATGTAACCTATAGATTTATCTTTATTGACATATAAATATGACTATGTACTAAGGACAATGTATCAAGAAGTAAATTCCTCTCATTTGTCATCTCAATTTTCTCCCTTATTCTCTCCTTTACTTTTATTAGTTTTATAAAAAAACTTACATTTTGTGGCTTTTTTTTGTTGTATTTTTCTGCTGCTCTAATTCCGAAAAATGTAACTTCTGGCGAATCAAAAATCGACGCAAATACTTGTCTCACTATATGTTTTCTGAAAGAATTTACTTAACTGCTGGTATAACCACTTGAAAAATGTCATATCGTGGGTCTTCAAAAGCGCAAGAAAATGTCATATACTGGCAGTGTAAAACTGCCAGCTAATAATTTTCTTTAAGGTTTTGTCTGTACTCATTAAACTTTTGGGATTTTTTTTTTAACATGTATATACGATCTATTTATATTGTGGAAAAAAAATATAAATGCACACACAGTAGACCAAATCAAGCACCATGTATATAGAATGAAGTATATCAATTCATACGTGATATAAATACTTATATTAAGCAATCCGATTCATACATGATATGCCTATAAAACCTATGGATTTTAGCAATTTAAATACTAAACCTTAAACGCTATTTATATTAGGAGTTAATATCTCTGTGGCCTACGCATAGCAATTCCTACTTGTATTGCTGCAAAAAAAAAAAGAGCAATGATATCAACATAAAATGCATTGGGCTATATTGTAATTATAATTTTAATATCCAAACATTGAATCATACTTTGTTTCTCCTAAATTATTACAAAAAATGAAAACGTTACCTATCAGTAAAATCTAACGTCCAAAAATGCCACATGATTCACGTAGTACCATAGCTGGAAAGAAAACCACAATTAACTTTAGTACTCATTCGAATGAATATTAATTTGAGGTTCGAAATTGTAAACACACAGAAGGCATAACATCTTAACGGTAATTGCAAGCATTCAAAGGCATAATACAAATAAACTTCTATTTATATATATTAATTGATCAATGTATCCATTATTGATCATCTTTAGCCTTTTGTAACTATTAATTTCAATCATGAATTAAAATATATAAATGCATAACCGGTTGCTAAAATGAATGATGACTTTAAAGAATTCAAGGATAATACGAAGTCCCTCTCATGGAAGAGAAAAACCTACCTGTTAATTGAGATTAGTGTACAAATTGAAATGCTCGTCTTATGTCTTGGACCAACTTATGGTGCACAACTTGCACACGACATTACTATCTCAGAAAACTAATAAAAATTATTGAAATAACCAAGAAACTTATGCAATGATAATAGATATGACATATATATATATACATATATATATGTATATATATATATATATATGAAAATACTTTATCAATTTGAATTATTAATGTCATAATTTTGTAAGTTCAATTCATCAAACATCGTTAATAAGATGGTGTATTGGAAAAAATAAAATAAATAGATCGAATATTTGAATCCTTATTTATGATATAAGCAAACCACAAACTATAATTGAAGAAGTAATGCATTTAATAACTGAAAATAGGAGGATGAAGATGATATAGCTGTGTTACAGTTTATAACTGGTTGATGAGAACACTGAAAAGAACAGACCAGACCCACCTAACTTCTCTTCTATGACTTCAGATAGTTTCTCGGCCATCGATGGGGAAAAATGATTAACCCAATCCCCTATTTCACCCTTCCTAAAGAAGTCCCTGTTTTCTTATTTCTGAAAAAAAATTTCATTCTTATTTGCCTTCGATTCCTTCATCTTCTCAAAGCTACACAGCTCAGCTCAATTATGCTTTCAGTCACACCATAACTTTCTTCCTCTAAATTAAAAGGACAACCCAAAAACTCGGCCACTCTTTTTAAGTGGAAATTGATATCACCATTCAAATCCTCATATTTTAGAAACAGAACCTTGTTAGTTTTCACTTTGCTTACCTCCCAATAAAACAACATGTGTGTCCAAAATGGACCATACTCATTGATCCCCTTGGAATACATCTCGAATTCTTCCTCACATGATAATTTGATTAATGATGGTGGTACAACTTTGTTGATGAAAATCCTTGAAGACACGAATGAGTCAAATGGGTTCCGACATGTATAGATTATCTTGCATTTGTACTTCTTGGTTGAATCTGGCAATGAATGGAATGGAACATGGGTACCAAAGAGTCTTGGTTCAGGAAAGTTGGAGAGGTCTGGAATTTGGTTAATTCCATAATGATTGAACTCAAAGATTGGCGGAAGGTCATGGGAATTTGAAATGAGCAAAGGATGGGTTTTTTTGTGAAGGAGGAAAACGTTTGCGATCCACAAAGGAGGATTTTGGTATAGTGGCCACAACATCATTATCTTTTGCCTGGAAGTGCTTTTGAAAAGCGCTTATGGCTTGAATTCGAGCTGGTGTGTACCAAATGTTTTGGTATAGATAATGATAAGGGGTGTCCCAACCCTTCTCTTTGGGAAGAGAAAGAAGCAGCTCTTTACATTCCTGGCTAAGCTTTTCGTATTCTTCTTCACAGGCTTTGTTCCCAAACCCAACATTTGATTAGTTTTTCGGAATGTGAGTGGTAGTAGTTGGGGCCATTGGAAGCCTGATGATAGCTAAGTAGTGACTAGGCATAAAGATTTAGTTCACAAGTTTCGAATATTTATATTATCATGACTGAACCACAATTCTTATCATTATTAATTGGTAATTAATGAATCATCGGTTTTTGTAATGCTTCATGTTATTGTTCAAACATAACTACAGTGATGTACTATTGAATCTCCTCCTCCTAATATATATATTGTAATTATAAACTTTTCATGAAAATATCATTGTCACTAATATATGATCCTCCTCTCCCAAACACCCATAAACTCTGTATTTTCCATGAACAAAGCTAGTGGAGTGAAACTCACAACGTAACCCTCTTCTGATGCTCACTCCTCCACTACTGTAGTTAATAGAAGAATATATGGGATTGTCTTTTTGCATTTGTACACGTCCAATTTCCGTGGAAAATCTTACACCTTCCACGAAGAATAAAACTTAAAAGCAAGGACAAAAGGGTAATTATATATATACCCAATGTCTTGGAATATGCTTAACTGGAACGCCAACTAGCCTGTGTGTGATTTGGATTGTGTACCGTGTTTAAATCTAACTACAGCTACAGTTGAAGTATTAGAGTTGTTAGATAAAAATTTAACAGTTTAGATTTATAAGTATGATTGCATGCAATTATTAATAAAAATTTGAACCAATATTTTGACTGCAACTACAATTTCGAATAGCAATTAAGTAACCTAAATCCACATGAGTGGGGTGCATTTTGAAACATACAAAAATTTTGCGTTATCCTATATTTTTTTTATTAGGGAAATTATACGAACTTCTCTGATTGACCTCAATCTTTGCTTTTATTGTTAAACGGGTTTCCCTTTCTGTTTATTGTCATATTAGTAAAATTTCCATGCCGTTATGTATAAAAGTCGTTCTATCATTGGGAAATATTAAGCATATGCAAGCTATCTCAAACAGTGGGAAAAATTCTAATTCTCCAAAAGATTTTTTAGAAGGTAACTAGGGGGCTCCAATGAGAACCACTTGAATGAGTTGCACTCCTTTTATTCTTTTTTATTAAGCCTCTGTAGTATTTAGTATTCATAAACTTCAATATTATCCAAGACTATTGATAGTAAAAATATTAAAAATTGCAGCAAAATCTATTCAAACGGCTGAAAAAAAAAAAAAAAACCATATGACGAAGCGCTTATATTGAAAAGAGAATATTTTATAATAAGAAAATTATACTCACAAGTCACAGCACGAGGAGACGACTGATATGTTTGACAAGAGAAGAGAAGAGGAGAGTGAAAAGGTGGAGGAAGGCTCAGGCATGAAATGGATGGTAGGGTTCTTTTAAGGAAAATGCTTACATACAATTTTTTTAAATCAATTAAAATAAAATAAGTATATAATTTTCCAGTTGTATCACAACACATGTATAGTTACTATAAAACAATATTACTTTTAAATTAAATTTAAATTATTTTAGTTATCAATACACTTAGTCATGTATTAATTGAACAACAATATATACAAAGAACTGTGTATAAATCTAGTCCCTTTATTAAAGATATTTTCATTTTACAAGTTTTTTTTAATCACGTGTTTTGGAGCTGGGGTTTAATGTGGAACATCGTCCACGTTTGGAAAGATTGAAAACGTCTTTCTATCAATCGAATTCGTATGGCTGGACCACAAAAATAATGACATATGCAAGGGCGTGGTCCTTAAATGCAAGTCTATATGTATTGTCGCTAAATATTCCTTTCAAGAAGGGAGTTTATATATAGTTGCTATAGACTTTTTATTAAAACTTAAAAGACAAAATATGTACTAAATAAATAAATATATTGAAAAATATTATTAATTTTTTAAAAAAACTGAAAATGAATACGTAAAATATAATTAGTAGCAGGCTATGGAATGTGTATATATAAAGTTCTCCTGTGAACTTTATTTTTTTTTGAAGATTCTTCTTGTTCAATGTGGCTAAATTGCTCTTCCTCCACGTTTCTTATTGTTTTATAATCAATTTAAATTTTAAAGTGGCACCTAAAATATGTCCTAGAATCTGGTTAAGAGTTGACAAATTCTTTTAAGGTATTTAATAAAAACAAAAAATAAATAAGCAACTTATGTAGATGTCCCATGTCATAGTAGAAGATGGCATAGCATAGTATATGGATCTAGATTCTCTGCATTCAATGGCCAAGATTTAATTTCGTAACAGCATGCAGTCATATGACAGTTATAGCTACAATAACCGTAGAGAATCCAAATTGATAGTATAGTTCTTCTAGCTGGTGCAAAAGCAAAGTGACTAAGCCTAGCAACTGAACTTCCCACCGGAACTTGTTTTGCCTGCACATCATATGGACTTCAACCAAAAAAGAAAAAAGAAAAATAAATTAATTCAACAATAATATTCAACACAAAAAATAATGATGTGTTCAATGTAAAAATATACAAATTCAACAAAAAGATATCATCACAACAAATCAACGTAAAAATTAATAATAAATTCAACAGAAAAGCTTTAACATAAATGTCACGACCCCAAAAATGAGATATGACTGGTATGGAGAATGAAATAAATTTTGTCTCTATAAGCCAAATAGACACAAACTTAGGGACCAAGCAAGAGCACTGAATTTAAACAAATGTTTTCAGTACTAAATATATATATATATATATATATATGTGTCTATATATATATATATTGTGAGCACCATAATTTGTTCAGGCAATGTAAAATATCAATAATTATAGGAATCTTAAACAATTAATTAAACAGTGAAATCAAAATAAAAAAAATAAAAAAAAATAAAAATAGAAGAAAAAGTGAAAAATGAAAAATAATGTTAAAAATAAATCAATCAATATAAACTAGCAAATAAAAAAAATGAAAAAAAAAACAAAAAAATCAATTAGAGTGGTAAAATAAAAGGGACATACTTGAAGTTGGATCCAAAATTAAAAAAAAATGGAACCAAACAAAGAGATCTATTCGAAATAGGGCTTAATGGAATGAAAATGAGAGTGGTCCGTATAAGATGGAGTTGAACGAACTAGAAGCCTACTCAAATCAACAATACTCTTAAGCCCAAAACTATGACCCATGACCCATGATTCATCTTAAACCTCTCTCGTCTTGATTTAATTTTTTTAAATCTTTATCTCTCATTTTTCTCACATTTCACACATGTCACCCTCACATGTCTTCTCATCTCATTTCACTTGCATTTGATCTAATTTTTCAAAATTTTATTTCATTTTCTTTACACTTCACACATGGTATTCTCTCCTTACTTCTTACACAATTTTATTTGCATTTTCATTTCATTACTTATTTTTTCAGATTTTATCTCTCACTTAGTACACAATTCAAGCCACATTCTTTCTCTTCATTAAAATTTCATGTCATATGCAATTCATGGGCATTTGGAGTTAATTTTCATAATTCCCATCCTTCCTTAGTCATTTGCACGTTACACTAGGACTCTTGGGGACTTTCACCTCATTTTCATGAGATTTTGGCTATAATCATCTTGGCTTAAGGAAATCTAGGTGCTAGAGGAAGGTAAAAAAGGGCTGAAGAAAATGCAAGAGGAAAAGGACCATAGCTAATCTTCATGACCAATCTTTAGTTTTGATTTTTGCCTTAAATTCTTCTTTCATTTGCTATGATTTTTGCTGATTATATGTTGATTTGGCTGCCATGGTTTTGCTTGTGGTGATGTGGTGTTTGATTCCAAGATGTTTGACAATTTGCCATTGCATGCATGATCCATTTTGCTATCCATTTTTCAGCTCAATTTCACCTCGTGTATGATCCTTTTTGCTGTCCATTTTCTTGCATAATTTCGTTGCATGTATGATCCATTTTGATGCCCATTTTCCATCACAATTTCGCCTCATGTATCATCTATTTTGCTGTCCATTTTCTAGCATAATTTCGTTGCCTGTATGATCCATTTTGATGTCCATTTTTCAAGCTCAGTTTCAGCCCATTGTATGATCAATTTTGCTGTCCATTTTCCGGCACAATTTTGCCTAATGTATGATCCATTTTGATGTCCACTTTTGATCATAATTTAGATTAGAGGTTGTCCACTTCTGAGCATAATTCTGTTGCATGTTTATCTTAGGATTGGTTGTCCATTTTATGCTTATTTTTACAGCCATGAATCATGTTGAAGTATGTATGTTCACCCCTACATTTTGATGCCAACTTGCTGCATTTTTCCTTCCTCTTTTGCCGTCAAGGGGATGCTAAAAATTTCATGGTCATCTCATTAACTTTGCTCCTTAATTTTGTAACATGATTAATCTTTGTGTTGCTTAATTTTTATTTGATTGTGTGAGTTTTTGCAGCCCAAATTTATGTGGGATCACGGTGATTCAAAATTTGGAAACCATGGCTAAGTTGTTTCCAAACCAAGGTGCAAAGAAATACCCAAGCAAAGATGGCACAAGTTGGTGGTAAAGATAGCAAGATCAAGTTGAGTAGTTGCTTTGAGTTCAATTGTAATTGGTGTACTCTTAGACTTTTGTAAACAATATGTAATGTTGAAAATTTAATTGGACACCAACACACACAAACACCAATGCATACTTTTATTGATGGTGTCATGTGAGGTCCAATGCCTTCATAGGCATTCTTTCTTTTGTATTGCTACGTGAGGTCTAACGCCTCCAAAGACACATCTTATAAACATTTATGGTTTTCAATATTAGTATTGCCATATGAGACCAATGTCATCATGAGCATCTAATGATTCACCAGTGGAACCATGTAAACTCTAACAACTCCATAGGCATTATTCAATATTGGACATGTATGTTTAAAATAAAGTTGGGTTTTCAATGACTCATATTTTATTACATGCACTTTCTAAAACACAAAGTTGGGTTTCAAGAACCTATATCCAATTAACAATTTTTACAAAAAAAAAACCCCAAATTTAAAAGTAACCAAATGTAAATAAAATCATTTTTTCTTAGTAAAATTGTTTTGTCGATTTCTTCATTTTATTTTTGCTATTTTGAAATTCAAATAAAGAAAATTTAAAAACAAATAAAAATTTCTTTTTCATTCAATATTTTCAAATAAATTGTTAAGTTCAAAATTTCTTTGTTCATTATAAAATTAAAAAAAAGTTCACATTTTTCATAGATACTTCAACTTAGATGCTAATTAAAGCATGCTTTTTGCAAACAAAAATTCAAAAATATATAAATAAAAAGATCAAAGGAATGGAAATTAAGTTGATTTTTAAATCGACTTGTTTACAAAAATTGGTCTGATTTCAACTATATTTGTTCTTTTCACAAAATAAAAATACCAACCCACTAACACACCTTTCTAGACAAACTATGTGGAATTTGATCCTTATCATAGGGTATATAGGCCCAAGGACGGGATCCTACCTTTGTACTTGGGACTGGGTAGTGTACAAATTTAGAGTTATACAAATAGAATATTGTCGTCCTAGCAAACAATGTAGGGTTTACCAAAATATCCTAGCTATGCTCTTAAGCTAAAGGTAGTTATTTGGGACCACGGTACTTATCTAAAGTGTTCAACAAGGAGGGGTGAGTTGGAACCTCAATGAACATATAATACTAATTACATGACAAAGGGCAGAATAGGTAGTACAAAATTTTTCCCGAACCAATCTTTTGCCTTTGAAAATTTCACATCAACAAATAGTAATATTTTTAAATACAGGATAATGAAAATTCATTATTTTATGCAAATAAGCTAGTCAGAAGTACAAAGGGAAAAAATAAGAAATGAATCAGAATTTATATTTCATTATTAGAGACATAAACATTAAACATAAAAAAGTTAAGAAACATCAAACCAAACAATCGAAATGTCAAGATATCAAAATTTGCTCATGGCTAGTTGTCACAACCCTAAGAATGAGGACATAACTAACATGAGAAACATGGTAAATCTCACATTGAAAAGCCTAATGGACACCTCATGGAAATCCAATTCTATTTGAACGTACAAAATTATCAATGGATAGTACTAAGATAGAATATACACATATATACCTAAAGAATTAGTTGCATTTCCGTATGGAAATTTTGACAGTGTCTTCCCTGAAATATGGACTTCCCAAAACGTAGCAAGAATGAGAGTTGCGCTCTCAATAATATTTACTACAGATGACCATCAATGCAACAATAACAAAATGGGATCATTTGCCTGTATACATGGTAGTCACTGTATTACAATTATAGACTTTATAAAATGAAAAAAAAAGATATTGCCCTTGCGAACAATGCAAGGCTTACCAAAAATAGATACCCATTAATCTACTCCATAGTTAGGTTTCTTGGATCAATATTATATGAGAAATGGTAAACAATGAGAGGAGAGTGAAAACTCAGTGAGCAGATAATACTAATTACGCAAAGGAATGGATAGATTAGGTACGATAGAGTTTTTCACAAACTACTTATTTATATTTGAAATTGAACAATTTTAATAATTGACATAACAATTTAGAATGAGGAAAACTTTATTAATCTTCACATAAAATCCCAAATGAAATTAGAGCAATTCAAACATTTAGAAAATTTAGTCAAATGCTCGATAAGATTTCATCAAATCAAGAGCTTACAGAATATTCAAATAATATAGAAATGACCAAGCTTGTAAGTACCAAGAAGAATGTCCTATGACTTTGGAATATTCAACAAGAATTATTTTCACATGGAAATTACGAAAAAAAAAAAAAACACATGATTAGTGTTATTTACTCACTTGACTAAATTAGTCACAACTCACTTCATTACCCGCTAGACACCATGCACTTCTATGAACAAGAAATATAGCCTTAATGCCCCTTGCTATAAATATCTCAACTATAATAAATTCTTAATGACTAATCCCCACAGTAAAATGATTAATGAGCAATTTGTCATTATCAAATAACATCTATCACATATTACTTCCTTTATTTAAATTCCAATTTTCCCTGAAATGATTATAATTCCTATGACTAGCATATACATACATATACACTTAAAAGAAATCCTCAAGGGACTTAAATGATTCATAAGTTAAAGTTTTCATTCTTCAACCAATGACCAACACCAACATATATATATATATATATATGTTATGTTGCATGTTAAAAATATTCCAAGGTTTTAGTAATGTTATTATGCCCTTAAGCTTACAAAAAAAATTTCACCAATTGTGAATTTAATTGCTTTTAAGTCCAAAAATATAAACACACATATACTGTGGCATCGTGCCATATAGTAGCTCTAGGTAAGGGCCTTTGAAGAAACTAATTAAGTCTAAAATGTTTGTTTCACTTGCATTACTATCTATGACAAGAGTCTAATATTAATTAAATTACTATCTCTTATTACTATTATACAATGATAGAGAACTCAAATAAGGAAATACTTCATTATAAAAAACGTGAAATTGATACATTTCTATAAATCTTACTGTATAATTTACAAGAACTATTGTCTTGTAACATAGTTTTAGTATTTCTATTGCTCATTCTTCTACTATGCAACTATTTTACTTTAACAGACAATACTTTAGCTTTAATGTCTTTGCTAACTACCTTGGCTCATCTTGAAATGAATTCAAAGAAAACGTGAGGCTTTCATGTCTCAATAGTTAGCATATAGTTAATTAAATAATTTCATTTCTAGCTCTTTCATATTTAACATATAGTTATGCATACAACTTAGCTCTAGGCTCTTTGTGGCCTAATTTAGACTTGATCGTCGGGCTTGAATTTGGGCAAAAAAGAAGCTCGAGCCTGTATTTTAATTGAGTTTTTAATTCAAGTTTTTATCCATATTTTTTAGGTCAGGTTTATCAGGCCAATCAAGCCTTTTAAAGAATGGTCAAATCAATTTGTTATTTAAGACTTGAGGTAAATAACATAGATAATAGTTATTATTCCGTGTAAGATTGTATATAGAGAAGTTGTAAATACAAGTGAGTTGTTGCATTGCCATAAATCCTTTAAATAAAAGGTATTAGTTTTTCTTTTTAATCCAAATGTCCCATTACACTTAATTTTTCTTTAAATAATAATTTTTTGTTTATTAAAAAAGTATTCATTTGGCATTATCGAGCTCGGGTCGAGCTTTAAAAAAGGTCCGACCCTGGCTAGTCTTACAAATCTAACTTTTTTTTTTTAGTTTTATTTTTATAGATTCAAACTCATAGGGCTAGACATACTTTTTAAGTTATGATTAGGTCTAGCCTCATTGAACCTTTCCCCTCTCTTTGGGGGACTACCTAGGCTAATGGCAATCTTCACGTTTAGTACCTTTGACATAAATACTTTATCCAAATTACCATATAATGATATAACAAATCATAACATATAAATATGGAATGGAAATTCTAATTAGAGTAAAATACACTTTTGGTCCCTCACTTATCCCAATATTGCCATTTTAGTCTCTCACTCATTGAAATGCCCAAAATTTTCCCTTAATCATTGGGAAATGTCACATTTGGTCCCTCACTTTTTTTAAAAAATATCAGATTTAGTCCCTTAAATTTATGGTTTAAAGTTTGGTAGAGGGACTAAATTTGGTAATTTTTTGAAAAGTGAAGGACTAAGTGTGTTATTTTCCAATGAGTGAGGGACCAAAATGACAATTTTGTAATAAGTGAGGGACCAAAAGTATATTTTTCTCATTTTGATTACAAATGCAAAGGACAAGCTAACTACCTGTTCTACCAATCTTCTTTCCTAGCATCCAAGGCATTTTATCTATAGTCCCATATTGATATTTCAATTTTATCGTATTTGTATAAACTATTCTAAATCTCTAGTTTCTTATTTTCTTTTATTGCTAGCTTTTGCTAACAATTTATCTTGAGGTTATCTTTCTTGAATTCCCCTATTTTCATCAACTAATTCCTAGTGTAATATAATTAAACTTGAATAGTGAACATAAATTAATTGAGGTTATTTATATGAATTAAATTTTAATCTTAGTAGGCTAGACATAAGCCTAATCGTAAATGTCCTAAACAAATTCCATTGTATATACCATTCCAGCTAAAGTAATACTTAAATTATTAATCGAATAATAAAACTGATTCTTAGTTTACATATTTCCATTAGCACAACTGTTAATGTTGTCAAAATAGCGATTTAACTTGGTAGAATCGTCGATTTTATGATTCTAGGTAATAATTTAGTGTTAAATCGTGAGTAAAATTGGAATCAGCGCTAACTCGATCAAACTCGCCATTGACTCGTACAAACTTGGTAAAATCGATGAGTTTGACTAAGTCAACCAAGTTAGCATTTTGTCCATTCTGCATCAGTCCAATCTTTTTTTTTTTCTTGGAGGCCCAGCCCAAAAATCTTTGGCTATAAGATGGTTCAGCCCAAAAATGCTTCAAAAACTAGTTTCGTATCATAGTTTTGCATTGCAGAGAACTTCTTTCTTCCTTTAGAATGCTTCTTCCTATGACGGTGGTTCCACATGATGGCAACAAAGATTAGCACATAACAATTTGATGGCAAAACGATACCTTCTTCATTTTTCCGGCGATAATGATGGCAGCGGTGCATGGCTTCTACCAAGTTCTCTTTCTCTATTCTCTCTCTCTCTCTTTCTTTCTCTCTTTTCTATATAGAGTACCCGATGCTTGTTCAATCTTCTCTCGGTTGTACCCACTATTGTTTTTCCCTTGTTTTCATTTAGTTCAGAGCATTGTAGGAACCAAGATTACATTTAGGTACAGGACAAATTTGATTTTAAGAGTATTGGTTTCTATTTGCTGGCTCTGCAAAGTTCTTTGTTTCTCTGGGAAATATCTATTCTACTTTTTTGTTCCCTTCTCTCCATTTTTTGTCTTTGAATTTATGGTGAATAGCTGCCAAAACAAAACATTACATGTATGATTAATTCTTGCAGAGCCGAGTTCTTGTAGAGCCCCGTCACCCGTTGGAAATCCTCCAGTTAGCATTTTTGGGTTACTTAGACAATTCACAATGCATATCTTTGTTTCATTATACCATGGTGTTTCGCTTAGTTAAGTATCGATAAAGGTTCAGCTTTGTAATATATGTGTTTGTCTTGTTTTGATGTCCTGGTGTTATAATTTTCTAGTTGAATTGCTGTATGCTTTTCTATTACTTTTGTAATACTTCACCTATATATTGTATTAAACTTCCATTGTAGTTGAATAACATGAGATATTTGTCAAGAGATTTAATTGATACAAGTATTTAGAATGTTGGGAGTTGTTAGATTTGATTATTTTGAAGTACTAGGGCAAAATTTAAAGGCAAAAAATACCAATAATTCATGTAATCTACACATAAAGCTAAAGATGGAGAAGACGATCAATAGTGTGTCTTATGCATGTGAGAGAACAAGTACTGGCTAATATAGACAATTGCAATGAAATTATTAGTTGGAAATGGAAACACTAAGTGAGAACTTACTGGCTTTGATTTGTCATGCATGAAGAAATTGTGAGATTTGAAGGATATGTATTTATGCTAATCACACATTAATTGGTTGGAGGCCTAATCTGATTAGATGCTGCGAATGGTCAAGTTTCACCAAACAGACACACAGGATTGTGTTGAAAGGTTGGCATAGGATGACATTTATGTGGTAATCAACATTCAAACATTGGTACTGCATTACTACCTATTTTGACCACTACTAATTAATCAGTTCTTTGCATGCTCTTCTTTCTAATGCATTGTTTCTGCCACCAATTTTCATCCCCAAGCGAGTAAACTAAATACCCCATTATTTGTATGCTTGCATGGTGCATGAATGAAACCTTGTATTATTAGGAAACTCCACAGTGCAGAGTTCTTTTTTTCCATTGTGGTGTTCAACATTGTGCATGAATTTATATGGATAGTTTGTTATGGTAAATGGATGATTATTATGTAATGTGTTATAAATTATATATTATAAATTATGGATTATGAACTATGGATTACGGAGTTTATTGAACTTTGTATATTGATTTGAATGAAAAGTATGCAATATGGAATGAATTATGGATTATAAAATAATATAAATATTTATGTATGAAGTATTTAAGTTATTTTTTGATATGGTTATACTCAATCACTTAAATAACATGTGTAGGTAAATTCTTACGATTCTACATTATGAGTTTACATTATAAGTCTACCCTCCCTTTTCTAGTTTATATAGAATCGCGATTTTGACAACATTTGTCAACTATTATTTTTTTTCCCATAATTACAGTACCCTCCTCCTTTTTACACTACACTTATCTTCCTGCTGGTTCATTTAGTATTGCATGAGAACTCAGAATTTTCTAAATTCAACTGCTAGCACTTTGTTCTAGTCTAGTATCACGTTAATTTTTCTGTTACTGTCAATATGCTATATCTTACTTCAATTTAAACTCCAATTCCAAGCAACATAGCGTCATAGAAACATGATCTACTTCTCGGTTTGTCCAAGTCTATCTAAGGAATAATAGGCTTACCTTAATGACTGACGTTGCTTTCTAGAGTGCTTCGCAACCCATAATGTCAAGTCCTCCTCCTTTCTTAACCATGTGCTAAAACCAGAGTAGAACCCTTTCAGAATTATTTTCTACTGAAACATTTTGCTTTCTTAATGTTTTAAGTGCTTGATTTTTGCTGTACAGAATCCTGGAAGTCCCTGTGATATTTATAGGGATCCCTTCACCTTGAATCATTACAATAAGGTGCTTAGTAATATGATAACCTTCCGTTCTTTTGCCACCTAATTAGTACGTGTTTGCAGCAGGTTAATCGAAACTTCCACCGTTTAACCTCTTGCCGCCAACACTCCCGATATACCTCCTACTTAGCTCTTCATTGCTTCTCTCCTTGCCACATACTAATGCTACGTGTGTTATCAAGAATAAGATAAGCTCTCTCATTAAATTGTGAAATGGCAGCTTGGTTCCTCCTAATAATCACGTTTTCCAGTTGCTACAAACTATATGGGTTACTCATCCTTCACCGTTTCCTCTAGTTCCGTGCCAACATAACATCGTATTATTTGATACATTCTTTGGCTGCCACATAATCAAGCACGCATATTTCAAGTGGGAGGGAGTATAGTTTATTCTTCCACTTAATTCGCTGCCACATATCAGAATTGTAATTATTTCCTATGGCGTTCCTTGTTTTTATGCCTGATTCCATATGGTTCTATTCCTAACATGAGTGTGTATATTAGTTTGGACGCTAGAATCTTGCTCCTTCAAAAGGTGATACATTTATATAATTGTATTCAATAAAGATTTCATTTAACTTTTTCTTATGGCTGTGGCATACTACCATAATGCAGTTAACCCCAATATTTTAATCTAGTTTTTACCTATCTTTGTATATATAAGATGGATAATAATAATAATATTATTATACTCTTTTTATTCATCCATAGCTCTTGGTTTTATAGATGAAATTATTATTAGTTTCTAAGCTATCTAAATTGTTATTTCATGATTAAGACTTAATTTTATATCCTAATTCCCATAGCTTGATAATTTCTCTTTTAAAATAACATTTTCCCTAAATTTTTAAACTTATAGTTGATCTCATTTTTCTTAACGATTTCTTCTAAGAAAACTCTTGGAATATTAAGAATCTTCACTTTCACTTTCTATTAATGGAATTATATCAACATAAGAAATCAAAGTTTCTCCATGTATAAACCTCATTAAACACACTTATCATTTACCATCATCTATATAAATAATTCAAAATTATTACAAGCCCCAAATAATTCAGAGCAATTATACCAAACTAATATACATTCCTAATTAAATTCTGCTTCACATCAAGCTTCTCTCAACAATAATAGAATTCAAGAAAATTTGAGAAGAATTCTTAATACAACTTACCACTTAAAGCAAAAACTTAAATTAACCTAAATCCTTCTCCTTGAGGTCCACAAGGGTTAAGGGAACAAGAAATTTTCTGATTTCACCACCCAACACAGTTCAACTACTGCCATAAAAAGGGGGTTTTCAAATTAGTAACCGAAATATATAATTGACAAAGGGGAAATGTTAGACTTATACCTAGGACCAAATATGACAAAGAAATTTAACAAAATAACCCTAATCATTCCCCAAATTGCAAGCTAAAGCACTGTTCCCATTCTTTTTAGCACAACAAAGAGGGTTTTTGAATTTTGAGCCATAACTTGAAATTAATAAATGACATTAAGAGAGAAAGGTTCGAAATCTACTATGAGACAAAGCCCTCAAGAACTTTTGCAAAAATTTACCAATCAAGCCAAAATCTCACTAAATTTGCACCCTAACATTGACGTCATGCCTCACTGGAAATCTAAAGCTTCACCAAACTATGACATGCCAGAAATAGGCTGGTAGTGGCTGAAAATGGTAGGGCTGCAGTGAAGGGTGAATCATAGCAGAAAATAGAAAAGAGGGAGATGAAATTGTTGGTGTTCATGGTTGGATGAATCTTGCACGATGAAGGTTGAAAAATGATGAAATTAGGGAATATTTTTTTAATTTCATAGGGGATACATGGCAGCATATAAGAAAAAAAAAAAGGAGAAATGCTTGAATGCACATAAGGACTCAAACCTAAGATCTTTAGTTTGCATGGGTAAGACTTAGCCATTTGTGTTAGTCATACTCTCAAGTTCCATATCCATTTGCTTCTAAATTTTTCTTTTCCCCAACTTGCCTCCAATTATTTAAATTTTCATTCATACCCCAAATCTAAAGCTTTCTTTTCTCCAATTAATGCAAATATTTAAGAAAAAATTTCTCATTAGAGTAGAATATTAATGGGAATTTCCACGAATATTACACTAGTGCTATCCAAAATAGAACATATATCAAATACGAGTACCTAGCTTGAAATAATCAGAATATCAACCTGACGCTTTAGTCAAATAGTAGATAGTGATGGGAAAGGTTTAGTGTAGTTAGAAGTTAAGCACAAGATCATATAAGGGAGGGGGCAATGCTCAGAGGTATAGCAGAGAGGATAATATCGTATTACACTACCTTTAAATAAAAAAATGATAATAATAATAATAATAATAATAATAATAATGTTGATGATGATGATGATGATGATGATGATGATGATGATGATGATCATAGTAATTTCACTAAAAGAAAGAAAATTTATGGTGAAGTGGCTGATATGAGATTCAAACACATTATTTTTGGATTTTTATTTTGTTTTTCTTAAAGTCCCCCATTATTTACTTTCAATTTCAAATTATTCCCAATTGATGATGTCATTTGAATCTTTTTCATTTATAATTTTCCTTATTTTTTTAATCAACAATTAATTGGTGAATCAATTAATTAAATAATTAGGTAGTTAGGGATGTGGTGTTCACAATCAATATAGAACATAATAAGAAGTTCAGCAAAATATATTACACAAAAACAATAATAATGAATACATAAACAATCACAACAGTTTAACAGAAACAATAATAATAAACTCAATAAAAAAACCTGGCATAAAAAATAATAATAAGTTTAAAAAATTATACTAATTGAACATTAAAATTTATGACAAAAAAGATTAATGAGTGCAATGATAAAATTTCAATATAAATAGTAGATAGTGATAAATATAATTCAAAAAATTCAATACAAAAATTAACTCAATTCAACCTTGAAAAATAATAATAATAAAATTAAAAAAAACATAAAAACAGTAATAACGATAACAAATTAGAAAAAATGCAAACCTTTACTATTTCAAGGGCATAGACAACCTAATAGAAGCAAGGGTTTGCGGCAGCAGACTATGGGGTAGGCGTAATGAGAAATGAGATTCGGCGGCAAAGTGAAAAGGAAGAGGAAAGTAGGAATTTAAATTTCATTCTTAGCAGGAGATTAGCGAGAGAAATTCCCTCATCAAACTTGGAGCATTTTTAGTGAGAAAAATATTTCTTACTAAGATTGTTTCATAAAAGAAAAAAAATTTCTCACGCTATATCCACTGGATATTTAAATAATAAGAGTTCACCCCTTTGGATTGTAAGAATATATTTTTTAAAATTCAAATATTCAATTAGAAGACCTTCACTTTTTTTAGAATTAAATCTTAGATTCATCCCCTACTTGATAACCAATCTCAAAAGTTGGCTCAAATTTTCACGCCTCTTAAATCAATTAAGAGAATTAGAGAACTTCGTATTCTCGTAAATAAGCATGTGGGAATTCCACATTCTCAGTTTGTTCCAAAATGACAACCACTATCAATAAACACACTATCCACTCGTCACCCTTAACTGCATGAATTTTAGTTTCTTATAATTTAGCTTTTTCTTCTTTTATATTAGAAATTTAGCACATTCTGTGCACATCATTATTTCTGTTTTCAACATACAATAAATTTTTAGTTATTTTTCTATTAACCCTAGATTTGAAAGCTATAAGGATATTTTTTTTGTTTTGTTTTGAAATCAACAATTTAAAAAACTCTTTTGGAAAAATGTAAAAAAATTAACTTAAAAAACACATGTGAACTAGGACCAACAATTTTCTTATTTATGAAATAAACCCATTGGATGTATGCAAACATTAATATATATATATATATATATATTGTAATTCCCAGTAATGTTAAGCATTTAAATTTAATTATTTTAGAGTTATGAATGAAATCTTATGTGCTTAGGCTAGCGAAGTTTATTGGAAGGATCATGGGCAAAGACTCAATTCTAAATTAATTTCAATGAGAAAACTTTTCAAAGATTAAGCGAAGTATAATTTTAATTCAGTTGGAAATTTAAACAAAGATTAAGGTTGGAACCAGTGGTCAAGCTTCTCCCTTACATTTGAATGGACCTAAGTTTGAACCTTAGCTCTCCCTCCTCCCTTCTTTTTTTCTTTTTATGCTGGCACATGGCACTTAAATAGAAGGAAAAGACCATATTATGCCCTTATGCCCTTTAGTGTACGAGAATGATATTCTTCTAGTCACTTTTGCGTCTTTTATCGTGTGTCTGCTAGTGAGCTATCTTCCATTGTGGGATTCATCATTGTTTTAGTTTTTCTAGCATTCCCTTCATTTTGCTGGCATCATTTTGTCAAAAATCTTTCCAAAAATGATGTGGAATGCACGTCGATGTATGAAGCTTGAAAAACAACATCTTAATCATGACTTAGGGGGGAATTGTTCAAAATTTGTTAAGGGTTTTCATTTCTAAACTTGATCTCAATATCTTCCACTAATTTTCAAGCATTAACATAAAGAAATTTGCTCCAAATCCCAAACTTTTCTCCTAGGTTGCATTAGGGTTTGAGCTCAATGATTTGCTTCAATTTGGTACGGGTTTAGCTGAAATTGGGCTAAGGGATTTATTCCTAGTTAAATTTCATCCTTTCCCCTCTTTTTGCCCCAAGTAAACATTACAATTTTGGTTCCAATTTATGGGATTTGTCATGGTTGCATGATAGGGTTTTCTTGAAGGTCAATATCCAAAATATGTATAGTGTCTCTGTCGTTTAACGTTTTAGAGGAAGGGAAAGTGGCCATACAAAATATTGAGTGAGGTAGGTTTGTTATTTGTGATATTTTGTGTTAGGGATTCAATTAGGTTTAGATTAGTTAGGCATTGACTGAAATGAGGTGTGTTAATTGATAGGATGTTTCTTTGGTTAAGGCCCTAATGCTATGTGATGCTTGAACAAAGATGAAAGGAAACTTTTAAATTTAAGTTAGGATGCCAAGGTTAATGAAGGTTAGATCTTGATACAAATGTATTTATTTGATGTGTGTATGCATATGCATTTGTGTGAAAGACAAGAAAACAGCTATATATGAATACATAAATGATTATGTACGTGAAGGTGAATATATATATATATATATATATGCATATATACACACATATTTGAGTAGTTATGTCTTTATTCTAAAGTAAGGGTGTTAGTATTGATTAAGTAAATTATGGAAATACTAACTAGGGAAAGGAAACATGATTTTTGGATGAGATAGAAGCATGAGCCATGTGAACTTCAAATAAGCCATTAAAAATGGGATTAGATAATTATTCTAAAGCCTGTTATAATGATTATGAAATGATGAAGTGCAAATTCAATCCTATGCATAGTTAACATTGGTAGAAAGTTAATATGAGTATGAGCTAGTGGCCTGGGGGACATTCCGTTTCTATAAGTAAAGTTTAGAACTATTTAGGATATAGTGCAATATCATTAGTAATCATTTATTTCTAACCACTATAGGCACCCCCTGTGAATAAAAAGGAGATAGTATGTTGCAAAACTTGTCTAGGTGAACGGATAGCACCCCTAACTTAATAAAGTGATTTCTTATATTTATTCTTCAGTAGATTCATTTAACTCTATTTTCATACACTGAAAATTATGTTTTACCAAATAATATTTCTTGTATGGAATGGAAGAGAACAATTTTGAGTTAACACATATGTTGCATTATAGTTATATGTATATGACCATTTTCATAAAGTTAACAATTCCATACATGCTTGTTTAGCTTTCCAATGGTTTTGAAAGGACTAGTTTAGGATGTTGGAAGCTAATAGCAATTCTGTCAGCCCTTGGTGCACCATGAAAACACTTAGCTAACAGGGTGATAGGAGATACTAGCCCCATGTGATGGCCATCACTTGTAGATAGGAAGGGTGATAGATTTCATGAGCGATGGTCTCCATCAATTAATTAATTTGTGAGTGTTGATCTCACACTAGTTGGTTACTTACCCTTGAGCATTGTGTCCTCACTAGTTGTGACTTACCCTTAAGGAATGTGTCCTTACCAATTATGAGTACCCTTGTGGGTAGTGAGCCCATGCTGGATTTTTGTTCGTCCGTGCTTTGAATATATTTTTAGAAAATGATTAATGTCTATGCTTTATTGTTGAAATTAAATCTCTATGTTGATTTTTACCAAGTGTTTCAAGAAGATAAAGGGTTAACTACTTCATACGTAAAGTCATAGACTATATCTTCGGTTATGCTATATGGTTCATCTTTGAACCTCATTAAGTAGATAGCTTATGCTCTTGCAATTTCCTTAAGCTATCTGATGTTTTACTTCATTTTACTTTCATTTTTTTTCTTGTTTTAACTATCTTATTTACATATTATTTAATCACTAGCTTTGGGGTGCTATTTGTGTGGTGAAAAATATTGGAATATCAGACAATAAGGCTGATCAGGTTCAAAGGACAGAAGAGTGATCGTATGTTCCAACTAGTGAACCTCTCTTGGCTTAGTATGGGTAAGCCTACTTTTATTTTGTATTTTGGAAAGATTAAATTGTACCTTTTCATTTTTTTATTATTATTACTTTCTTTATGTTGTTGCTTAGTTAATGAGTGTTATAGAAAATTCGAAGAGTCTAACTTTTACAGGAGGCTTTATCAAAATTTCTACAGAACCTAAGCTTTTTGTTTAGCTTGATTGTTATTAGTAAAGTATGAACTTAACATGTTAGTTGTTTTGGTGATTACTTCCATTTTTTGAACTCTATATTATCCATTGTGGGCTTGCTGGAATAGTGTTTTCTCCTATTGGACAAGTCTTTTTGGGTTGTGGCACACACAAATATATACATTGAAATTAAACATAAGTATATGAAAATTTAAAAAATTATATACAGTGTATAAGTTTGGAATTTTTCATATATCTTATGTTTAAATGTGTGATTAATATATTTTTAAGCATGCATAGAATTAAAATGCTCCTACATCAAACATTATCCAAGAGATTTTATTTAGCATGATCTAAAAGGAATTATGAATAAGACTCAATCTAGATATACTCATATAAAAATGATATCGTACTAAGCAATATAATGAGCAACAAAGCTATCATTTATATGAATACCATAAACAATAGACTGAAGATAAGGCTGACTTAAGTTATCATTTCGAAATCAACTGAAAATTCATTCCAAAAGTTCACCTAATATATTATATGCATAATATCTCAATGTGTATAAAGTGTTTAGCCCTTAATGTTTATTTTAAAATTCTAGCAACCATGCAATATATACAACCTATGTAGATATTACACAACTTACTACTATATGTTAATATTTTTCTTTTGAATCATAGCTATTTCAAATGCCTTATGGTCCTATTATTATCACTTCACTTACCAGATATACAAAGTCAAATTGATGTCTTTTTTATGACCATTATATGTATGAAACATTATTGAAATGGAAATGCAATATACTAAAAGGATATCAATCATATATTGTATAGAGACAAGAACAATCCATTTTGTTGTATAGCCTAGAATGGAAGAAATTAAAAACTTGATGTATGCTCATGCAACATTATATCAAACATTGCATCCAAGGGGAGAAAAGTTCTTATGAACATTAAAACAAAGAACATTATGAAGAATCTACACAATTCCTAATCTTGGTAATTTCAGAAAGAAATTATGGAGGTTTCTACTACTTACATGTTTACTAGCATACATTTAAAGTCTTATTCCTTAGAGACAAGCAAACTTCAACTATATATAATAGAAGAAGTAATACATTTATGAACTAAACATAAATAGGAGGATGAAGATGAAATAGCTGCCTTACAGTTTATAAATGTTTCATGAGAATGATTAAAAGGACAAACCAGTCCCTCATAATTTCTCTTCTATGACTTTGGCTAATTTCTTGGCTATCGAAGGGGAAAACTGATTAACCCAATCTCCTACTTCTCCCTTCTTAAGGAAGTCCTTGTATTCATATTTTAAAAGCAAATTCCACACTTATTTACCTTCAATTCCTTCATCTTCTCACAACTCAATTATGTTTTCAATTACACCATTACTCTTATCCTATAAGTTAAAAGGATAATCCAAGAACTTTGCAACTCTTTTCAAGTGCAATTTGATATCTTGTTTCAATTCCTCATACTTTAGAAATAGAACCTTATTGGTTGTCACTTTGCGTTCCTTCCAATTACTTAACATGTGTGTCCAAAATGGACCAAACTCATTGATCCCCTTAAATACCTCTCAAATGCTTTCTCCCGTGATAGTTTGGTTTTTAAAGGTGGCATGACTTTAGCAATGTGAATCCAATAAGATGCAAAATTGTTGAATGGGTTCCAACATATATAGATTATCTTGCATTTAGACTTCCTAATCAAATTAGGCAAGGAATGGAATGAGACTCTTAGAAATAAAATTGATTTTGCCTAATGTATTGCAAGCCATAATCCATATATTTCAATCGAATTCAAGTTAGGCCTATTAGCTCTTAAACCTATTATCTAGAATTATCGTCTTTAATGAAGTAGGTGTTAGTTGGAAGATGTAGTAAATAAATGTAAAAGTAAGTGGTAGTTAGGAGTTAAATTAAATGAATGTTGATTGCAATCTTCCTTTGAGTCATATAAATAGGGAAAGATCTTTCCATTGTTGTATCATGCTAAAAAGGGCAAATCTAATTGAAGTCTTCCTTTTTCTGCACTAGCATTTCTCTAATCCACTTTTAGAATTTCCTCTTCAAGTATTCTAAACCCAAGTAGCCCTACCTTCTCTCTAACAAAGTGGTATCAGAGTTTAACCATCTCATAAAAGGATGACATATATCATATTTCCTTTCCAGTTCTCTTGCCGAAACAAAGACAACTATGGAAGTTGGAGTATTCATGTGAAGGCTCTACTAGGCTCTCATGACATGTAGGATATGGTAAAAAAATGTTATGAGGAACCTTCAAATGAGACCTCCTTAAGTCTTACCTAATGGGAGGCTTTGCATAAGGTGAGAAGAAAGGATCAACAAGCACTTACTATTATTCACCAATACTTGATCGATGTCATGTTTGAGTAGGTTGCTAATGCATCTATTTCCAAAGAGGCTTAGGAGAATCTTTAAAATGCATACAAGGCATAGATAAAGTAAATAGGGTACAACTACAAACTCTTTAAAATGAAACTATTTCTGATTATTCTACTCGAGTATTAGCTATTGTTAATGAAATGAAAAGAAATGGAGAAGCCTTAAATGATACACGAATGATAGAGAAAAATCTTTGATCTTTAACTTCAAAATTTGAACATATTGTTGTTGCAGTGAAAGAATTAAAAAATATAGACACCATGACTATTCACCAACTTACAGGATCATTATAAGTTCATGAAGAAATGATGAGGAAGAAGATGATTGAGCCATTGGAATATGCTTTTTACTCAAAGGTCACTCTCAAAGAGATGGAGAATGAAAATGGTGAGGACGTCGACGTAGTTATTCATGTGGTTGAGGCTGAGGAAGAAGAGGTAGTGACAAGTTAATATTATGAAGAAAGTAGTCATGGTTCTTAAAGAGAATAAGGGAAAGGAAGCATAAGTCAAAGGTATGAAAAATCTCAAATCTGATGCTTTAACTATCACAAATTTAACCATTATTCTTTTGATTGCAGATATACTAATCATGTGGGAGAGAGAGCTATTCTTGTAGAACCAAAGGAAGATGTGGAGCTCACTTTGCTGATAACTAAAGAGAATAGTGAATATAAGAAAAAACATATGGTATCTTGACACTGGGGCAAACAACCATACAACTGGTGATAAAAGTCTGTTCGGGAATTTAAAGCAAATTAATGGACATGTCACCTTTTGGCGATTAATCCAAGATATCTATTCAAGGAAAAGGTAAAATCCAAGTGCTTATTAAAGATGGATGCCATTAATTTATTTCTAAAGTCTATTATGTTCCAAGTTTAAATATCAATATCTTGAGCATAGTGCAATTACTTGAAAAAAGACTTTGATATACACATACAAAATCATCATCATTATTGGAGAGATTAAGAAGGAACTCTAATAGCCAAAGTGCCAATGACATGAAATAGACTATTCCTAATTGAATTTCAAAATGATGATGCCAAATGTTTGAAGGCATGTTTGAAAGATAACTCTTGACTTTGACACTTAAGGCTCAACCATTTAAAATTTGATAGTCAGAAATTGATGCCAAAGAGCATGGTTAAAGCATTGTCTCTAATAGATCATCCCATTCAATTATGTGAAGGATGTCTTCTTAGAAAGCATTCTAGAAAAACTTTTCCAAAGGAGGAGACATCAAGAGCTAATGAGCCTTTACAACTCATACATGTTAATTTGTGTGGCCATATAACTCCAAGCTCTTGTGGTAAAAATAATTACTTCTTACTTATTATTGATGATTTCTTAAGTAAGACATAGGTATATTTTCTAAAAGAAAAATTAAAAGCATTTGGAGTATTAAAAAAGTTCAAGGCTTTCATTGATAAAGAAAGTGCCTATAAAATTAAGGCTTTAAAGACTGATAAAGGAGGTGAATCACATCAAAAGAATTCAATGAATTTTGTGATATAAATATAATTTATCGTCCTTTAATAATACCTCAATCACCATAACAAAATGGTGTGGTAGAAAGGAAAAATAGAATTATACTTGAAATGGCTCGAAGCATGCTAAAATTGTAAAAAGATGCCTAAGGAATTTTGGGCTACAACATTTGATTATGTTGTTTATATTTCTAATCAATGGCCAACTAAAAGTCTTGATGGCAATACTCCACAAGATGGATCAAGTAGGAGAAAGTTGAATATCTCACATATACAAGTATTTGGAAGAATCACTTATGCTCATATACCTAATCAAAGGCATTCCAAGCTCGATTACAAAAGTGAAAAGTTCATATTCATTGGGTATGATAAGATATTAAAAGGCTACAAGCTCTATAATCCCATCACAAATAAGATAGTCATCAGTAGAGATGTTGAGTTTGGTGAAGAAGATATGTGAAACTAGAACGAAAGTGAAGAAGAAGATTATGATTTCATTCCTTATTTTGAAGTTGACAAAGGGAAATCAAGTGAAGAAGCTCTGGAGCCTACAAGCCCACCTTTGTCATAATCTACATCTCTAACTAGTCAAGACTTATCTGCAAGCTTAAGTGAAATAACCTAACATATGAGAAGCCTCCAAGAAATTTATGGAGTAACCAAAATTTTAAATGATCTCACTCTTTTTTGTCAATTTGCTGGATGTGAACCTATAGGGTTTGAAGAAGCAGTTCCAAGCCAGGAATGGAAAGATGCCAAGAATGAAGAAATCAATGCCATTATGTAGAACAATACTTGGGAACTAGTTTCACTTCCACAAGGACAAAAAGTGATTGGAGTCAAATAGGTCTACAAAGAGAAAAGAAATGCTTATGGAAAAGTGTAGAGATATAAAGCAAGACTGGTGGCTAAAAGCTACAATCAAAGGAATGGAATAGATTATGATGAATTGTTACTCCAGTGGCTTGATTAGAGATAATAAGATCAATAATTTTTTTGGCTGCACAATGAAAATGGAAAATTTATCAAATGGATATCACATTAGCCTTCTTGAATAGACTATTAGAAGAAGAAGTTTATATTGAACAACCTGTGGGCTATGTTGTAAAAGGCCAAGAAGATAAAGTTTTGAGGTTGAAGAAAGCCTTATATGGCTTGAAGCAAGCACCACAAGTATAGAATAGTAAAATTGATAAATGTTTTCAAGAAAATGGTGTTCTTAAATGAGCACATGAATATGTTCTATACATAAAGGTGAATGAACATAAAGATATGTTATTTGTCAACTTGTGTGTAGATGATCTCATTATTATAGGAAATAATCCTAAAATGTTTGAAGACTTCAAGAAAGTAATGACTCGAGAATTTGAATTTGATATCGTGAAGAAGTTTGGAATTGATAATTGCAATGCAATTGATACTCTAGTAGAACGTGGACTAAAATTATCAAAGTTTGAATATGGAGAACAAGTGGATGTGACTCAATTTAGGAGCATGATTGGAAGCTTAAGGTACTTAACATGCATGAGGTCTGACATTCTTTTTTGGCATTGGTCTTGTAAGTTTTGTGGAGGAACCAACAATGACACAATTAAAGTCACAAAGAGAATTCTATGACACATCAAGGGGACCATTGACTTTGGTCTACTTTATTCCTTTTTAGATAACTTCAAGCTTGTTAAATATAGTGATAATGATTGGGTTAGTGTCTTGGATGATTGCAAAAGCACAATAGGATTCCTATTTTTCATGGGAAAGACAATATTCACTTAGAGTTCCAAGAAGAATCTATTTCTCTCTTTCTACATGTGAAGTTAAATATGTTGCTGCAAATTCATGTGTTTACCATGCCAGGCTTTGAAATTTATTGAAATCATTACATATGCCTCAAGAAGAAGCAATAGAGATCTATGTCGATAACAAGTCTGCTCTTGCACTTGCAAAGAATTTGGTATTTTATGATCGTTGTAAGCACACTGACACATAGTACCACTATATTAGAGAATGTAATACACAGAAAGAGATTCAAGTAAAGTATGTAAAGACACAAGAACAAGTTGCTGACATTCTCACTAAGCCACTTAAGCAAAGAGAATTTAAAAGATTAAGAATCATGCTTGGGGTCACAAAAATCAAGTTTAAGGAGTGATGTTAAAGATAAAATTGATTTTGGCCCAATGCATTGCAAGCCATAATCCACACATTACAATCCAATCCAAGTTAGGCCCATTAGAACTAAAATGTATTATTTTGAATTATCTTCTTTAATGAAGTAGGTGTTGGTTGAAAGATGTAGTTAGGAGTCAAATTAAATCAATATTGGTTGTAACCATCCCTTGAGTCCTATAAATAGGGGATGGTCTTTCCATTATTGTATCAAGCCAAAAAGGGGCAATCTAATAGAAGTCTTCCTTTCTCTCCACTAGCATTTCTCCTATCCACCCTTAGAATTTTCTCTTCCAATATTCTAAACCCAAATAGCCCTACCTTTTCTCCAACAGAGACATGGGTACCAAGGAGTCTTGGTTTAGGCAAGTTGGAGAGGTCAAGAATTTGGTTGTCTGCAAAATGGTGGAACTCAAAGAAAGGCACGAGGTCATGAGAATTAAAAATGAGCAATGGATGGTTTTTTTGTGAAGGAGGAAAATGCCTGCAATTCGCAATGGCAAAAGTAAGTGCTTTCAACCAAGGGGGTGCCTGATTTTGGCATAGAGGCCATAACAACATCATTATCTTTTGTTTGAAAGTGCTTTTGAAAAGCCCTTATGGCTGGATTCAAGTTCATGAGTACCAAATGTCTTGGTATTGATAATGATAATGGAATCTCCAACCTTTCTTTTTGGGGAGAGAAAGAAGTAGGTCCTTACACTCTTGGCTAAGATTATCATATTCCTCATTCCCAGACCCAAAATTTGATTGGTTTTTTACAGAGTGAGAGATAGTAGTCGCAGCCATTGGAAGATTGATCATGGCTAACTAGTGAAAATGGGCGTGAAAATTTAGTTCACAAGTTTCCATTATTTATAGGCGTCATCTTCCACACGATTAGAGAAATTGAGTGGTTATTGATATACTCACATTCTATTATATTAGGCCACATAAGTGCAACGTCTTATAATATGATGACAGTTCAATGAGCTTGTAACACTAATGAATTTTAAAAAATTCCAATAATTTATTTAAAATCCTAGAGTCTAATTTAGTAATTTCCTGGGCTAGAAGGAAGAAGCAGTTTATGGTTAGTTCGTAACATCATTAATTTGATAAGCACTTTTTTAAAGTATAATTATTCTATTTAAAGATAAAAACTTCTTTTCTAATTGAGCACATGTAAAGAAGTCGTTACAAGTAATGGCATTACAAGTAATTGAACGTATATGCCATCTAAAAAAGGTTATGTTTTTTATTAGAGGTTGCTCATTTTCCACACATTTGTAGATAAGATTTTTTTTTTTCTGCTTAGAAGGGTTTGTGTCAGTATTACATATCTTACAAACCAAAAAAATTGCTTCTATGTACTTTTAAAAAAATTGATCCCATCAATGTGTTTGCCCCAATGCTTCTAGACGCATATGCTCAGCGTTTGTCGCTCTAGAGATTCCTTTTTAAGGGGGGAATTCATGTATTGTCTTGCTATCATATTTTTTTAATAAAAATGATAAGTATAAAAACGTTTGAATAATTTTTAAAAATTATCTTTTATATGTTATGAGAAAACTACTTAAAATATTTTGAGGATTTATTTACTGGGTAGTTATCAAATGCTTCTGTTTCTCAAAATTTCATATGAAAGATATTTTACTATATTCAAATTAAAGAAATTAAAAGATTGGTATAAATAGTTTTCACCATTCCTTATGTACATTATGACTAGAATGTTTGACCATTTGGACTAAAGTTTTCTCTCAGAATTTCAAGATATTATGAATAATATTTTTAATCCACACTTCAAATATACTTTCATTTGTATAGATGTTGTCGTAGTTTATTTAAATAATATATAACAACATTTAAGCATCCATATCGATTTTTTATATTATTTAAAAAATGGGTTATGTTTTTACCATAAAAAATGAAATTTATCTTAATTTGTGATTGACAAGAAGTTCATATGTCGCCATTAACTGTGCTTTAATGAATAAGGGCGCAAGTTGCCAAATGGACCATATTGTCAAAAGCATTATGCTTCTGTACGCATGTTCTCACTGTTTGTGTTTGTAGTTGTCGTTTAGAGATTCCTTTTTCCAAGAGGGGAATTAACGTATTATTTTGCTATCAAATTTTTTAAATAAAAATTATAAGTATAAATATGTTTGAATATTTTTTTAAAATTATCATTTATATTTTATGAGAAAACAAGTAAAAATTATTAATAATGTTGATTGGGCAGTTATCCAATGCTTCTTTTTTCCCAATATTTGATATAAATGATATTTGACTAGATTCAAATTAAAGAAGTTTAAATATTGGTGCAAATAATTTTTACCTATAACACCTGGGAATTTTTTAAAATTTTTAATTTATTTGAAATGAAAAAATTGAATTATAACCTACTTAGTTAGGAAATTGTGTGGTCCAGCCAAACATTTAATATCAAGGAGGACAAACCATCTTGTTGGAATTTGGTTGTATGGGATCAAGTCAAATATTAAATGTCAAAGAAGATAAACCACTTTCTTGAAATTTGGTTGTGCCGGATCTAACTAAATATTCAATGTCAAAATAGACAAACTACTTTGTTAAAATTACAACAATGTGAAGCCTAGCAATATAGGCTAAAAATGTTGTAATGTTGTGCACATAAGTTTGAAATATGCATATTATACATGTGCAAGTAAACCACATGTGAACAATACACCGAATCTTGTTTGTTTACATGACTACAAGCTTGTTCTTGTTCACTTGACACATCAAGCAGCAAAGAATTCAACTACATAGTAAGTGAGTGAGAGAGTTATTCTCTAAGTGTGGAGAAATACAAAGTATGAGTAAATCCAGGGTGTAGAGTGTGAAAAAAATACACAGGGGATATTTTAGATATCACCTCTATTACTTTTTAGTACTGCAATTATAATAAAATTATAGTATTTGAATAGGAGGGGTCTCATTGGATAACAATATTTATCTCTTGTGTGAGAGAGTGTGGAAATGATATTTTGAAATTATTCTTAATATAGTGAAATATCTTTTAGAGTTTGTCCTATGGTTTTTCCCTCCGTATTTGTAAGTTTTCTACGTTAAATTTTGGTGTTTCTTTTATAGTTGCTTTACACACACACACACACACACACACATATATATATATATTCTGTTGTGTTGTGTTATTAGTAAATGTAATTCTATCAAGCTTATTTGGTGCTCATTGCCACGTTGCCAGAAAAAATGAGATTTTTTTTGAAATATGAAAATTATGCTCAAAATCATAGCAAGAGACCACACATATGAATGACGAGAAACATTATCCACATTTTGGGAAGATTGAAAATGCCTTTCTACTAGTCAAATTCATACGGCTAGACCACAAAATTTATTTGACATACACAAAATGGAATATATATATATATATATACATATATGACTTACACCCATACTGATTGCCGGTGTGGTCCTTAAATTCAAGTATCATATAAGAAAGGAATTTATATATCGTATACTCTAGATTTATTAATAAAAATTATAAGTGAAAATATGCACTTTGAGAAAATATTTTATAATTTTACTAAACAAACTTGAAACGAATACGTATAGAATTTAGTTGCGGGATAGAATGTGTATTACATAATAGTAAAGTTCTCTCATGCAAGTTTATTTCTTCTTGAAGATTTGTCTTGTTCTGTATTGCATATATAATCAATTTAAAAGTACAATAATGGCTGAGGGACCAAAAAATATGTCCCAGTTAGAATCTGAAAGGTTAAGAGTTGACAATTTCTTTTTCGGTATTTGGTATTAATAATATATATATATATATATATATATGCACACACACATACACATATAACGTAAAAGCTGTTGTAATTTTTTAAAAAGGAAAATTAATATACAAATTAAAAAATTTTCTATATATTATCAAATATACCACTATCTTAATATTGTTTAGTTTAAGGTCATGAATTTAGCTAATTAATCAGAAAACTACCTCTTTAGTAGTTCTAACAATTAAAGTGTTGTAAACATGAGTGTTGTTATAAAATTTTCAAATTAAGATACGTTTATTTGGTTAAAAACTTTCAATAGACTACAACGTCAAAATTTCAGGAATTTTTTTAATTAAAAAAATTGCTTATGTTGCTACCTAATGCGCTATCAATGGCAGTTCCTCATATTTTTTTGGACATTCCGGTGTTAACATTCTTATGAACACACAAAATTTGAAAGTTATTGGCTATAAAAGATAACAAGACGAAAAACATATATAAAAATGGATAACTTACAACAAAGTGCTCTAACACATTTTGCCAAATAGCATTCGCCTTTTAGGTCTTATCGTAGACTTCTCGATAGTTGGCTATCCTGCCTTCTTTTTCATCATTTTCTCCAGGACTAGAGTTTATTTGGAGAGGCATTTTGGATGGTGTTTTAGGTATGCTCCAATCACTTAATTGATAATATTCCTTCTATATGGTTAGCAAATTACTACAAGAATAAAGCAAAATAGAGACAAAAAGAATTCATGCCTAAATCCATTAAATTCCATGTCTAAATGAATCTAACACGGATAATATTTCATATTATAAACCTTGGTCTCTAAATGACCAGAAGGATTCCATCTCAAAATTGACAAGGAAAAAATCTGTGTCAAATTATAAAAAGTTCCATCTTAATCCAGAAACTAAAGTCATAACTATTATTAAAATTTAAAAGATATAAACATAATTAATTTGTCTCTAAAGTCCCATCAAAGATTTAGATACGAAATATTTTCTGTCTCGGATTAATAGTTGAAATAAGTTATTCCATATCATATTCCTTGTCTAAATAATAGATACGAAATTTCATCGATCTCAAATAAGCAATTGTATTATTTTCATTTGGTGTCTAATTCTGTTTCTAAAATATTTATACAAAATTATTTTGTCTCAAATTGGAAATTGGATTTTTGTCTTTTTGTGTCTGATTTTGTATCTAAATATAGAATAATTCTATCTTAAATAGACAATTGAAATATTTTCTTTTGGTATCTAATTTTGTGTTTAAATTGTAATTTGTATAAATGAACCTAATAATCCTGGTTCACTTTTATCTTAATATTTCAACCCTATAAACAAATATTAATAGTAACCAAAATTAAAATATCTATCCATGTCATATATTCAAGTAATGCAATACAAAGTCAATAATAATCTATTGAGGTGTTATCAATAGGACAACAATACAAAAATTTAAAAGTGTAATTAGTAGGACAAGATTAGTATCAATACTAATACAATAAAAGAAATAAACTATTTATCACATAATCAGCCTTCTTATGCTCGAAGTGTTCATCTCCTTCAGGTGCTTGCTGTGTTGTAGATGGCATGAATGTCTTATTACATGTAAAGCAACAATATTTTCTCCAATTTTGTTTTGTTTGTGGCATCCAAGTTTGCTGCTAATCCTATGTTATTTTGCTGTAACCATCTCATTATTTTTTTATACACTTTCTTCCCTTTAAAATCACTAGCACAACACTAAGTTATTCACCCATTTATAGGTACAAAACATGCCAATTTCACTGCAATTAACAAAAATTTAACTTTGCATATGTCTACGAAGATGGAAAATTTCCATAATTTTTTATATCATCCTCTACTTACACATCATCCCATAGATTTAGAATAACTTGACATTGCCATGTATCCAATTTAACAAGATCTAACTTCAACATGTTTATTATAACTAGATGTTTCAATATACATATTCAATTTAACTTGATTTAACTTTGTTAAAGTAGTGCTAGATTTCCTTAACTAGTATTGTGCATTACAAAAAGATTGAGCAAGCAAGGATCTCATCAAACCTTCTAGAAACAAATCATATAATATTGCTGTTCCTTTTTTCTTGTACAAGGCACAAGAAGAAAAAGGATAGGATAATACCACTCACTCAATCTCATAATTAAGATTATATCATCATTTAACCTCATATTTGATTATCATTCTCAAATTTTTTTCCACATAATGGAAAAGAGTATGAACAAAAGTTTTGTTAAAGAGATTTTTAAATAGGATATAATTGTAATAACTCACTTGTCACTCTCATGACTCACTTCTTACTTGGCCCAAATTAAAGCATCCCCCACCAAACAACCAAATATTTTTATCAAGGCTAGAAATATCATTGTCCACTCTAGCATTTTATAGGAAAAAGCAATTGCATATGCCTATGTATTGCTCACCTGTATATTAGAGAATGAAGGTGTGAATAATGTCACTTCAATTTAGAGAAGTGATGAGCATGAAGTTGAACAAGAGGCTAACTTAGGCTGAGGAGTTCCATTTGGGTTGATTACCTATTCTATGGCCAATAAGATTCAGGTCATCGTTGTTTAGCAACTCAAAATAGAATCAGACCATTTATGGAGCCTAAGTTCAAGTGGGGCAATTCAATAATGTGTTATAATGAATGCATTATGGAAAGTCAACCATGCATGTGATGAAAGTTGAAATAAGTAATATAATTATTGGTTAAAGTCTAAGTTAGGTGAGGAATATTTCCTTGAAAGTCTAGGTTAGGCAAGCTACATTGGATTGAAAGTCTATGTTAGGTGTATTTCTATGCATGTTTTTCCAAATTAGGTGAGAATTAGGTAAATCTTGGATTTATACCAAAAGGATTGTTCTTGGCTATAAATTCAGAACTCATTAATGAGAAATACAACCCTGAATGTTCTTAAAATTAACTTAGCCTCTTATGTACAAATTACTTATCTAAGTTTTCTAAACATACTGGCTAACTTATCCCCAATTTATATCACAATCTTTCTTCTATTATAGAGTGTGATGATTCAAACTTAGTGTTCTTAAGTGTGGTGTGCAATCTTATCATTTGAGAGTGCTAGTTATTGTATCTTTTCTTTTTCATTTACTTGTGTTTTGGGATTGTTCAATCTAATCATTCTGGAAGCACATCATTTTTT
Source organism: Delonix regia (assembly GCA_037074485.1). Taxonomy (NCBI): domain Eukaryota; kingdom Viridiplantae; phylum Streptophyta; class Magnoliopsida; order Fabales; family Fabaceae; genus Delonix; species Delonix regia. The sequence continues at coordinate 28,696,774 of CM073455.1, forward strand.
ATATTAGAGCTCTAGTTGATAATGGGTAGAGACAAAAATACTTACTAGTAAGAGAGATATGGTAATAAACAATCCTACCAGTGGTCCAAGAGGCTTCTTTGGAATAAGCTCAGATTATGGGCATCCAGCAAAGTCAACAAGAAATGAGAGAGCAGTTGATTCATCTTGAGCAGGCAATTATAGGATTGACTGTTCAACAACCTCCACAATAGCATAGTTATCGAACTTCCATTGATTCAAATTGTGGTGAAGAAATAGATGATGAGGTTGATGCACATAGACAAAGGAAGTAGCAACGTCACCTAGGAAACAACATCAAATTGATGATTCCACCATTCAAAGGTACTAGCTCTCTGTATGAGTACTTAAAGTGGGTGCAATGAGTAGAAAAGATGTTCAAGAGCCATAACTATTCTAAAGTAAAAGGGTGCAAACTACTGCCTTTGAATTTACTGATTATCTAAATCTATGGTGGGAGAATTTGAAAGCACAACGATAGAGAGATGAAAAAGAGGAGATTAGGAGTTGGAGACTTATAAAATCATAATGGAAAAAATACTTTGTTCCTGATTATTACAAGCAGGAGCTGTACATCTGGTTGCAAACTCTTTGACAAGGGGCGATGTGTGTTGAAGATTACGTTAAAGAGTATGAAATGTTGATGACGAGATGTGGGATACAAGAACCTCAGGAACAATCTATTACAAGGTTCTTTGGAATCTTGAATAAGGAAATTGCTGATGCAGTGGAATTATAGCCTTACGTAACACTTGAGGATGTAATTAAGCTTGCTATTAAGTGGAATGGCAACATAGAAGAGGTGCAACTAAACTAGGAAGCTCTGGATCTACTAGTTTCAAGGCAACAAACTTAAGCTCTTCAACACCAAATGATGTCTTAAAGTGGGATGAACAACAAAAGGAAAAGACAAGTTATAGTAACCATGCTGATTCATCAAGAAGAAAGGACAAGGTTGATGGTATAAAGAACTCAAAGAGTAGTAGGGAAATTAAGTGCTTCAAATGTCTTAGTTTTGGACACATTGCTTCTGAATGTCCAAATCAAAGAGTGATGTTTGTTCGAGGAGCATAGGGGGAAGTTGAAAGTGAAGATGAAATTGAAACAAAATAGAAAGAAGACGAACAAACTATAGAGTATCCAGATAAAGGGAGTTACTTATAGTTCGATGAATTTTGAACTCATAAGCTAAGGTAGAAGATGATCAACATGATAACTTCTTCCACAATAGTTGTACCATTGGCGAAAAGGTTTGTGGTGTCATTATTGATGGAAGTACCTATACTAATGTTGCTTCGACAACATTAGTAGAGAAATTAAACTTGAAGACCACAAAACACATTTGTCCATACTTGTTGTAATGGATGAATGACCGAGAAGAAATTTAAGTCACTAGGCAAATTCAAGTACATTTTCTATTGATAAGACATACAAAGATGAAATAGTATGTGATGTGGTACAAATGAATGTCAATCATTTGCTTCTAGGAAGACCATGACAATAAGGTAGCAGAATTGTGCATGATAGGTTCAAAAATGCCTATTTTGTTACCAAGGATGGGAAGAAGATTGTTGTCACACCTTTTAATCCTTAACAAGTTCTAAAAGATTAGCTAGCGAAGGAAAAGAAAAAAGAGAACTTATTTGCAACCAAAGAAGAAGTTGAGAGAGCTTTGTGTTTAATAGATTCAATATTGATGCTAATAATTAAGGAAGCTATGCCAACAGAGGTAGTGTCATACATCCACTGATTGAGAAGTTTGTAAAAGAATTCACTGACTTGTTTATGGATGATATGTCGAAGGGATTACCACTAATTATAGGGATTTAACTTCAAATAGATCTCATTCTAGGTGCTACTTTACCTAATAGACTAACCTACTGGTGTAATCCATAGAAGGCTAAGGAGTTGCAATGTCAAGTAAATGAGTTACTGGATAAAGGCTTTATGAGAGAGTCAATGAGCCCTTGTTCAATTCTATTTTTATTAATGCTAAAGAAGGATAGAACTATGAGGATGTGTGTGAACAATCGGGCTATAAACAAGATCATAGTAAAGTACCAATATCCTATCCTTAGGCTTGATGGCATGCTTGATGAGTTATAATGCTCTATAATCTTTTCAAAGATTGATCTTAAGAGTGGGTAACATCAAATTCAAGTGAATGAAGGGGATGAATGGAAGACAACTTTCAAGACCAAGCATGGGTTGTATAAATGAATGGTTATGCCATTTGGTTTGTGAAATGCCTTAACCACTTTCAAACATTTGATGAATCATATCTTATAGAATTTTGTTGGAGATTTTGTTGTGATTTATTTTAATGACATCCAAATTTATAACAAGGGTCAGGAAGAACATGTAGAGCACGTAAGGAACGTCTTTGAAGTATTGCGAAAAAAAAAAATCATTTGGCACTATCAAAAAGTGCCAATTCGGCCAATATCAAGTTGTTTTCCTTGGGTTTGTAATTAGTCAGCATATAGTTGAAGTTGATCCGTAGAAAGTTAACATTATCAAGGAGTGACCTATTCCTGCAAACATTTTCAAAGTGAGAAGTTTCCCCAGAATAACATCTTTTTTGTTCACTAATTTCTATACATACAAGAGCACATCGTCGTGAAAAGTAATAAAGAGTGAGTAAGATATCATTTCCACAAGGACTTAGATTTAATTATGGGCTAATACTACCATTAAGTTAGAAAAATATATTGACTGTATGAATGAATAACTAGAAAGTAATACAAAATTGAGTAAATAATCAATTGAATGGTTCTAGGACTTTGATTTCACCTCAATGTGTAGTTACTTTGTATTTATAGTTACTTCTTTCTTGAGTTCTGAATTAGATTACTAACCTAGGGATTCAACTATTTAAAAGTTTCATCAAATCATCATAAACCTAACTACATCACCCAACTCCCTATATTTCTATGAAAGCTAGCTGAGAAGACAGTTAATACGAAGTGCTCCCCTAATCTTGATTATCTAAGACAATCAAGTACTATTGTCTTGACTGCTCATTGCTATACTTACTAATCTTTCAATATGTTTCCCTGTCAAGTTAGCCTAAATGCCAATTCAATTCTAAGGTGATCAAGCTCAGAAAAGCATTAAGGACATAATGAAAATAAGCAATTGAATTCAAAACATCAATATGAAAATACTATCAAATAGAAGTAACCCTACAAAGGGTTTAGCAAAAATACCAGATAAAACTTACTAGCCTCTAATAGGCATTAGTTCAAATTCAGATAACAAAGAAAAGCATAAAGAATACAAGAAGCAGGAGGAGAGGGAAGTGTTCAGAAGGGTAAAATTTCTATACAGAGTCGTCACTCTGAAACTACGTCTCTCCTTAGCAACTCTTAACTTAAATTTCTCCTCAAGTGATTTCCAATCCTTTCTATGCTTCCTCTCCTCCCCTCTATACTTGTGTTCAGGACCTTTTATATAGGCTTTAGAGACCCTACAGTGTAGCATGGGCCAAGTATAGAGTATCTAATCATAAGAGGAAATTAGGATTTCTGGTGACATACCCAGGTAAGGTAAGTCAAGTGCTAGGGCGACAACTCTCTGGTTTTGGCACCTGGGTAGTGGTTTATTGGCATGCATGGTACCCAGGTGCTATCTTTATGGAGCCTGGGCACTAACTCTCAGGTTTTGGCACCTGGGCGGTGGTTTTCAAGTGCTTAGGCACTATTTTTCTAAAAAACTAGTGCCTTGGTACTGGAATTCTAGCACTGGGTGTGATACTATTCACTACAAAATTTCAAAGTGCAAATTTGGCAGCCAAGCATTAGATTTTTAGCACCTAGGCACTGAGTCTCTGGCAATGATGCCCGGAGCTAGATTTATGGTGCCAGGGCATTGAAATCTTTTTATCTTTCACTTTTTCCACCTTTCTTTGCTTGTGCTTTTCCAGCTTCATTTCTTATAAGTTCATCATAAGAGATGGTTAAATCTAAACTTAACAATGGTTAAACGTAAGTTTCCAAGATATAAATGAAATTTCTTCAAAATCAATGAGATTTTATATATATTTTAAGTGTTTTTGTTATCAATATTGTTCTAGATAACGTCTTTTTAAATGTCACTTATATAGAAGATTTATGTAGAATTTCAGTACTATTCTTGTGCCATTGACTAATTACATTGAATGGGGTGATGACTTTAAGTAGAGTGAGGCTGCCTATCAAAGTTTTGAAATCATTAAAGAGAAGTTATATTCTACACCAATTCTAGCACTCCCTAATTTCTCTAAAACTTTTGAGTTTTAGTATGACGCATCAAGTGTAGGAATTAGAGCAGTTCTTATGAAGGAGAAGCATCCTGTTGCCTATTTTAGTGAGAAGTTGAATGAAGCATCTTTGAATTATTTATCCTACAACATAAAGTTCTATACATTGGTTAGAGCCTTATAGAATTAGGAACATTACTTGTTTCGCAAGGAGTTTGTTATTCACACAAACCATGAGTCAATGAAATATTTGAAGGGTCAAACCAAATTATGCAAAAGACATGCTAAATGGGTGGAGTCTCCAGATTTTTTTCCCTATGTCATCAATAAAAGAAGGGTACAGCTAATGTGGTTTCAAATTCCTTATCTCAAAGGTTCTTTAATCTCATTAACGAATGTTAAGTTAATGGGATTTGAATTAATAGAGGGCCAATATGTTGAAGATCCTGATTTTTCTTATATATACTTGGCAAGTGAAAAAAGTGCTACTGGTGATTTCTATAAGAAGATAATTTATAAGAGAAGCTCATGGGGGAGGTTTGGTTGGATACTTTAGTGAAAAGACAACATAAAGATGATTAAAGAATACTTCTATTGCCCAAGGATGACCAAAGATGTCATCAAGTGGTGGAGAGATGTGCAACTTGCTAGAAGGCAAAAAGCAAGGAGGATGTACATGGCTTGTATATGCCATTAACAATTCCAAATCAACAACGGGTTTACTTGAGCATGGGTTTTGTGCATGGGTTACCAAGGACTTAGAGGGGCAAAGATTTATTTATGGTGGTTATGGATCAATTTTTTAAGATGTCGCACTTCATTCCTTGTCATAAAACTAACAATGCTTCCCATATAGCAGATTTGTTCTTTTAGGAAATTGTGAGATTGCATGGCATTCCAAGGAGCATTGTATCATACCAAGATACCAAGTTTCTAAGTTATTTCTAGAAAACATTGTGGAAAAAGCTTAGGACAAGATTACTTTTTAGCACAACTTGTCATCCACAAACTAATGGGCAAACTGAGGCAGTTAATAGAACTTTTTCTTCCTTGCTTAAAGCTATTGTTGATAGACATATGAAGAAATGGGATCAATCATTGTCATTTGCTAAGTTTACATACAATGGAAGTGTTCATGCTACTACTAAGCATTCCCCTATTGAATGGTTCATGGGTTTAATCCTATCACATCACTTAATCTAGTATCGTTGCCTTCAAGTGATAGATTATGCATGGATGGAAAGAAGAAGGTTGAAATGATTAAAGCTCTACATGAAAATGTGAAGCAACAAATTGAAAAACAGAATGCAACTTACGAAAAGGCAGTAAACAAGGGAAGGAAGTTGGTTCAATTTATGTGGGGTGATCATGTCTGGATTCATCTCTAGAAGGAGAGGTTTCCTAACAAATAGAAGTCAAAACATATGCCTAAGACAAAAGGTCCATTCAAGATTCTGGAGAAAATAAATGACAATGCTTATAAGGTTGATTTACCAGGAGATTACAATGTTTCTACCTTATTCAATGTAAGAGATTTAATGCCATACTTCAATGATAATGAAAACTTAGATTTGTGGACAAATCATTTTGAACCTAGGTAGAATGATGAGCATAAAGTAGAACAAGAGGCTAATTTAGATCAAGGAGTTCCATCTGGGTCAATTACCCATTCTATGGCTAAGAAGATTCAAGCCATAGTTGTTACAACTCAAAATGGAATTAGACCATTTAGGGTCCAAGCCCAACTCTATATGGAGCTTAAGTTCAAGTGTGGTAATTTGATCATGTGCTATAATGAATGCATTGTGGGAAGTCAACCAAGCATGTGAAGAAAGTTGAAATAAGTATTATGATTATTGGTTAAAGTCTAAGTTAGATAAGTTATATTTCCTTGAAAGTCTATGTTAGGTAAGTTAGGTAAACTACATTGGATTGAAAGTCTATGTTAGGTGTATTTCTATGCATGTTTTTCCAAATTAGGTGAGAATTAGGTAAATCTTGGACTTATACCAAGAGGGTAGTTCTTGGCTATAACTTCAAAACTCATCAATGAGAAATGCTCTGAAAATTAGTTTAGCCTTTTATGTACAAATTTCTTAACAAAGTTTTCAAAACTTAGTGGCGAAATTATCCTAGATTCTCATCACTCTCTTTCTTTTATTATCTAGTGTGGTGAATCAAACCTAGTGTTATTCAGTGTGGTATGCGATCTTATCATTTGAGAGCGCTAGTTGTTCTATCTTTTTTTTTTCATTTACTTTTGTTTTGAGCTTGTTCAATTTGAACCTTCTGGAAGCACATAAAAAAGTATAAGTAACAAGTCATATCAATGTTTTCTTAATTATTACTATTACATCTAAGAGTCATTGCCATTTGAATTTTGAGGTTTTTGTCTACTTTTTCTTCTTATCCCAATCAATTATGCTAGGTCTATTTGTCATATCAATTAAAGATACTATACACTATTGCATTGTTCAAACCAAATAGCATATATTTTAGACCCTATCTAGAGAATAGTTTATGATATTTACAAGGAATCGCTAAAATGAGCAGCATGATGGCTACTATGAGCATTATATGGATTGCTTTGAACTTATGGCTTTGTACTTTGTGTATTGTTAGGGTATTTTTTTAAAAAAGAAGAAAGTAGTATAAGTAAATTCATTAAAGTCTAAGAGAAGTTACTATTACACATATAATTTATCTAAAATAAAGTGTTATTATAATTTGCAAACAAATGTTTTCTTAATTTTAGTATGTGGTTTATAACAGGCAATTCTACACCAATTTACCAACTATCAAATAACAAACACGGTCCTTTTTTCTTTATAATAATAAAAAATTGTTTTGCTCCTTTAATTTTATATTATTCATGTGAAAACAATGTTCTTTAAACATAAGTATCAACCATTATAATCAACAAGTGCACGTTGCCATATAACATGGAAAGTATTTCATAAAAATAAAAGGAATTGAATAAAAATGAAACAAAGTAAACTAATATTGAACTAAATATTTAAGAGAACTAGAAAAGACAGTTATACTCTATACTAAGGGGCTATCTATAGGCAAAGTATCCAAAACTCCTTAGCCACAACTAAGAGGGCTAAATGGCACTATTCCATTACCAAGCTCTCTACCAAAAATCAATCAAGTTAGTGAACTCGCAATATCAAAGTCGTTAATGTAAAAGAAAAATATGCAAATAATAATAGCTTATGTCTAAGTTATTTTAATTTAATCATATCTTCAAGTGGTTGGTACTAGTTCACATTACATTCTAAAAATGGTGTCCATTCTAATCAAGATTTAGATGAAAGATCTTTAGAGAATATTATATGTCCCAAACAAGCTAATAAGTGATGCTTAGCATCATTAGAACCACTAGGTTACCAGCTAAGAAGAAAGAGAAATGACCATTTTCCATAAAACATTTAGAGTCCCTGATAGTCCTTTAAAAATATGAGTGTTCCTTTGCAACAAGATAAACTAAATCACAGCAACATTGCACATTGCAATAAAATTTTGCCATTTTAGCATGTTCAAAACTTTTTGGCAAGACTTACAAACATTCATTCTTTATTAGCACATGAATATACAACTATGACATAAATTTAAATGCATGAATAGAAGACAAAATTGAATGAAACAATAACTAGATGAGTGAATCAATAAAATAGAAATAAGACATAAATACAAGATAATATACAGTCGAAGATTTGAGATTACTTTAGACTATTTTCTAATAACTAATATCATAAACTATATAATACTTTTTAATCAAATGGCAAGAATATATGATTAAGCTTGAGTTTACTCTAGACTATATTCTAGTATTGATACATAAATGATCAGACTTGGGATTTTTTAAGCCAATTTTGCAAGTATTTGAATTTTCATAATGATGAGATAATAATATTAATAAAAATAGTGAGTGCATAAAGATATTACTTACTTTGGAATGTACAATTTTTTTAACTACTTCCCTACACATAGAACAATTTTAAGGGTACAAAGCTAATGATAAAATTCATGAAGCTAAGTTATATTAAACAATCTTTTAAAATACTAAGAGAATAAAGAATTTAAAAGAAAATGAAGGGTGAATTGACATATCCCTAAGGACACCTAAAGCTACTAGTAATTGTTATTAAGAAATAAATAAGATATTGTATATGCCTTTGCACTTAAAAAGTAAATAAAAGTATTTTTGACAATGACTTTATATTAAAGATAATGATTTTTTTATCCAAGAAAATTGAATCATTATTAAAATTCTTAATATTAATTAATTACAAAGCAAGAAAAGAAATATCTTTACACCGAATGGCTTTGTGAACCTACTAGGTCGATGTTCAGAGTTAAAGGCATTATATTCTTTCCACAAAGTAATAGCTCTATATCAAATGAGTGCAAATTACAAAAATGTCATAATAATAAGAAAAATGAAGGAGTCATGATAAAACTTATAGTTATGCCTTAAATAAATTGATGAAACTCAAAGTTGGCTTTTACAATATTTTGACTACACAAATTAGGATTAAGTACAATTTAGAGAAACTCAAAGTTGGCTATGGTATGCTAGAAAAAATAAGCTGGAAACTATATGTTATAAACTTATACTTTACACTAAACAATAACCTTCATAAGCCTCTTTTTAGACCAGTGGAAACCACAGTACACAAAGTCAAAACATCAATCAAGGAAATCACACCTAAAAAATAAACTTAAACAATGTTCATATTTGTTTCTGCAAAGGAAGAAAGGAAAAGTGTGGCCTAAGGAAAGAAAAAAGAAAATTATGCTACATTTTGGGTCCTATATTTTGGTTATTAATTAGAAAGCAATTGAGGAAAATAATTTTTTTCCACATGATAATATGTTAAATAGAAAGAAAGTAAGCAATGGGAACTTTTAGTTTTTATAGTAACTTATATGAAAACTAGAAGTGGAAGCACTTTGATCTTACCCCTTTTTAATATACCATCTAATGTCATTTCAAGAGATTTTATGAGGTTTATTGAGCTCAAATGCATTATTTGATAATATTTCATGATAATTTGGGTTTAAAGGTGATTTTTTGCAAAATGCACTTTGTAAAGGTAAAATTGTAATTATTCTGTTGATTTAACTTAATTAAATTAATAAGGAGAATGTGGGATATTACAATGTTTAAATTTTGCATTATAGGTCAAAGTCAAAGTCAAGCCTAAAGAAATCACAATCATAGACCAAGAGAATTGGAAAATTATAGAAAATTTCCAAAAGCATCAATACGCTGCGTCACACTTTGTTGTGTCTTTAGTTGTGGTAAAAATGCATTTCTATCGTGATAAACTTTCTCCAATCTATGATTTTTTTTTAATTCATATCCCAACCCTGTCGTAAAAGCTAGAACTAATTCACCTCTATTTAGCTAGTGGGGTTCCTTTTGAAAGCAAGCAACATAGGAGAGCTAGAGGGTCAAAGAGATATCCTTCTTTTTCACTTGCCCTTTCATTCTTATCATATTCTCATCTTCTCTTGCCTTTATCGATTTTTCTACTTTTTCATGGCTGTTCTTGGAGATTTGAAGCTTGGTGAAGCATTCCTCACTACTATGAGCAGCTAAACACCACTTACCCAAAGGATATTCATTAAGACTTGAACTTAGAGCATCAATTAGGGAGTTTTTCTTATTCTTTTCCGTCTTTCCCTGCTTGTAGTCATTCCTTTTTCCCTCTCTCTTTTTGGCCCATTCCCCTTTTTTCTATCTCCATGCCATACACCTATGCCATATTCATTCTCGTTCTTTATTCGATTCTTCTTTAGGTAAATTTTCTTGATTTTTGTTTTTACCTTTCATGTGGGTAGTGATTAGGCATTATTTAGAGTAAGGGTAAGGTGATTAGTCTCTTATTCCTTGTTTGTTTATGCATGTTAAATTGTTTATGTCATTTTGTAGTGGTTTAATTATAACTCTAATCCTATCAAAGCTCTCTCGCGTTTGCATCAACCTACTTATGAAGAAATTTAAGCTGAGGTTAACAATAAGTGGCTGTTCTAAAAGAGGAAATTTGAGCTTGATAAGGATATTCCTTTCTACCTATGGCTAAATAGTGTTTAACTCACTAAGATGATCTAACCTAAGCATCAAGGGAATAAAACCATTGTAAGCCACCTTTATGCCCATGCCAGATTACATTCCCATAGAAACATTTCTTTTTGGGATCTGCTTATAGATACCTTTACCACTACTGATATCAAGAGGTTCTAGAGACTTCTAGCTATCCCAAACTAGCAATACAAAGCCATTTTAGCCGATAGAACAAGTTTCCCATACAATGGCATCACTGCCACCTTAGGAAATGAGCATACAAAATGGACTCAACCCCAAAAAGGCTAGAGCTACCTTGAGCACAACGATCTTAATAGAGATGCTAAGCCTTGGGTTTATTTCATCACCTCTAATGTCATCCCCACCTTACACCTTAGCTAAGTCCCCTAGAATACGACACTTTTGATCTACTTATTAACGACAAGTCAGCTTGTGACATTAGAGGACTTGATTTTGGATACAATGTATAAGGCCATTCATTGCAAAAGGAAGGGTTAAATGTTTATCTTTCCATATATGGTATCCAACATGTATATGGTAGCTGGGGTCTCAGAATTGGACTCTGATGTCAAATTCTAACCCTTGACAGTCTTGAAGTATGAAAAATTTATAGATACTAAAGGTAAAGGATTGGTAGGGCTTAAGGGTTGAGGGTACACAAGAGGACTTTATGATGGTTGATAAGGATATTATGGCAGAGGAAATAGTTAAGGAAGTGGTCACTTGAGTGACTTTGGCATCCTTTTCACAAGCAATTCTCTAATTGAAAGAGAGGATTAAAAAATAGGCTAGGTATAGGAAAAGAATGGATACTTAATAAAGAGAAGTGGATGTACAAATGGCTCAACATCTTTGTTTCTAGCTTCAACTAGAGCCGTTGAAAAATGATACTAATTTCAATCTCGGCTCCATTGATTTAGGTGATAAGTTTCATGATGCAACGACCTAACTTGGTGAGGGCTAAATTGATGATGAATTTTTGTTAAACTTGTTACTTTTGCCAAATAGTTGGATTCTATGGATACTTTTTATGGCTAGGTTACTAATGGGCTATGCCTTAACTTGTGAATTTTATATGGCATGATTTGTGCTTATTGTTGTTTTTTATTAGTTTGGTTATTCTCTTCCTTACTCTTTTACATTAAGGATAATGCCAAATTTAAGTGTAGAGAGGGATTGGATTACATGATTGAAATGCTATGTTATGGTTGGATTCTAGTTTTGTGTTGCAAATGAGGTACTTTTCTTTGGCAAAACTTTTACAAAGTGATATCTATTGAGCCTATTCTTTTTTTTTTTGGTTGGACTATGCATTTGGTAATGGATACATGGGCTTCAAACTGAACCATTATAATTGCATGTTTTTAAGGAATTGTGCTCACTGTGTAGTTGGCCATAACAAAACTTTGTTTTCAAGTGCTTGTTTTCAAAAAAGGACTATGCTTTCTGTGCAATTCAGTGTGATGAAGAACACTCTTCGTCATAGCAAGCGTTATTTAAAAAATATATAATAATAATAATAATTAATTCTTTTAAAAAAATTTTAATAAAAGGAAGCAAGTTTTTCTAAATCTCTCATGCATTGTAATTTCATGAAAAATTTGCCCCATTAGTATCCTCTACATTTTAAAGAAAAATAAACCCAAATTTAAATTTTTGATATTTGTTTGTGATAGTAGAAAAGGTTTTCAATGTTTACTTTAAAGCCTTTTGGTTCCTAACTTATTCATGGTGATTGAAAGCTTTTAAATGATTTTCACTCTTTGACTTGCAATCTTTTTAAGCTACTTATGCACGATAATTATTTTTGTGTGCAATTGACCATTGTGAGTGAACATGAGGGTTAATCTTATTAGAAGTTGTTTGGGCATAATTTATCTTTCCTAAGTGATATCCACTTCATTTTGCACTCTCTAGAGCTTACCTTGATTCTTGGTCAAAACTTCAGATGCATTAATGTAATGGATATAACAAAGGCTTTCTTTTCATACGCCATATTCCATAAACACAAACCTAAACACTCATTTCCATTGCTAGCCCATTTGAGCCTTCATTTTTCACAAGCACCAATGCATGCACAATATTTTCAAATTTCTAAACAACATCTTACTATCTTATGCTTATGCTTTTATCTTTATGGGCTAAGATTGTATAAAATTAATAAATGATAAAAAATCCAAAATAAAATAGCACCCATGAATGAATATTTGAAATCAGGCATTTACTTAGTGATTTTAAAGATGAAAGTTCACATTCAAGAGGATAGATGTAAGTGGTTGTTTGGTAGATATATTCAAGAGCTTGGTACATGTTCATTCATTTCTCACTCTATTTAGCCTAATCCATCATTACAACCCTTAAAGTCCTCTTGATCTTTTACATCATTGCAATTATAGTGGAGATTTTAGATTCATTCTAAGCTTATGGCAAGATGTCTATCAAGTGGATTTGAGCGAAACAACTCAATTTAGGTGAGTTGAGCAAAACACTGCTTCCCTTTGGTCAATTGTGCATTTTGCTTGGTTCCCTTGCATAATTAGTTTATCATTTTTTCTTGTCAAAGAATGTAACCATTTGAGTTGCTATTTTCACCTCATGAGCTTGCTAGGCTCCCACTGGTTTGTTGCATTCTTGATCCCTTTTTACTTGATTACTTCACCCTAGAGTACAAAGGTTTAAGTGTGGGGGAATTGATCTTACCCTTTTTTTACCATAATATTTAATGCCAATTCATGAGATTTTATGAGGTTTATTGAGCTTAAATGCATGATGCGATAATATTTTGTGGTAATCTAGGTTTAAAGGTGATTTCATGAAAACTTCACTTTTGTAAAAGTAAAATTATAATTATTCCATTGATTTAACTAAATTAAATTAATCTAGAGAATGTGGGACATTACAAATTTTGCATGACAGGTCAAAGTCAAAGTCAAGCTTGATGAAATCACAGTCAAGACAAGGAGAATAAAAAAATTACAGAAAAGGCCCAAGAGCATCAAAACACTATGCTACACTTTGTTATGTCTTTTGCCTTGATGAAAGTGCATTTTCATTGTGATGAACTTGCTCCAATCTACAAATCTTTTTTATTTAGATCTAAACTTAGCTATAAAAACCTAATCTAACTTAACTCTTTTTAGCAAATAGGGTTCCTTTTGAAAGCAAGTGGTCAAGCAGAGCTAGATGGTTTAGGAGATTTCCTTCTTTTTCACTTGCCTTTCCAATCTTCTCATCTTCTCATCCCTTTGTCCATTTTTCTGCTCTTTCATGGTTGTTCTTGGAGATTTTGAGCTTGGTGAAGCATTCCTAACCACCAAAAGCAACTAAACACTATTTGATCAAAGGTGATTCGATGAGGCCTAAGCTTGAAGTATCAACTAGGGAGTTTTTATTGTTTTTTTCCATCATTTCATGCTTGTTGTCATTTATCTTCATCAGATCATGTTAACTACATTGATAGGCTAGACCATATTCCACTAAATTCTATGTTATGGATTAGATTATGAGATTTATGCCTTAATATATGTTTTGTGTGGATTATTGCTACATTTAATTATAAAATATTGGGTTTGGTTAAATTTAACATATCTTATAATTGATTGTAATAGTTTGGTATCACTTGGTTAAGTAGCTCAAGTTGTCTTTACATCTTCACATTAATCTCCCATTATACATTAATGATGGTAGTTAATGTTCTTGTGAGGCTTTAGGTTAAAGTTGCCACGTAAAACTTAACTTAACTGGAGTTTGAATGGTACTTCAAACTATTTTGGAAATAGTTTTCTAAAAAGACTCTCATTTATCTTTTAGAAGCTAAGAAGGAAGAATTGTATCTCCAAAAGGCATTTCATCATCATTTGCATTAAATCCAGTCATTTTTTTGTTCTCTCATTCAATCATTTTGCCAACCCACATTTTATAGCAAAGACCTAAAAAAATATTTACAATTTGTTACATTTGATTATAATTTAATCAAAGTGGATAGAATTTAACACGAAACCATAGTTTTTCCCATCTCTTCAAATGCTTTTTTCATTAAAATTACCTGGGAATAAATTAGGATCCTTGAAGTGAACATGACTCAAATTGTATCATTATAGTGCATTCTTGTATCCAATATTAGCTTTTGACACCCTAACAATAATGGCTCAGTCACACTTATATAGCAAAAAAGATTTCTCTGCATTGAATTCATCATATGTGGCTTATTGATTCATCAAGTGTGGTTAAGACTTGATATTAGATACTATAGAGGTTTATCGATTCTTCACTATGGTCAGTAAACTACTACTTCTCCTAACATTGATATATCAATATATTAAGATTCTCTCTAAAAAAAATTTCCTAAGAAGTAGGACAAATGGATCAAATATTAGCTAAACAACATAAGTGCATCAACATAATTGTTGAAAATATCTTCCTATAGCTTTTTGTATGGTTCTAGAACTATGCTAGCTCAATGTCTTGAAGAGAGTTTATAAATAGGTAGCATTTAAAGTTTAAACTCACCATTTCTTCAAAGGCACTTTTGAAAAGGAATGTAATTATGTGATGTAGAATAAACTTTTCAGTCATGAGTCAATTAAACCAGTAGAAAATAGAACATATGCATGTCCAGGGAGTATATGGAAGGATAGAGAGAATGAGAATAAAAAAAAGAGGGAATAGAGTATTGAGATTCAAAATTATAGTTAGTATAAAATTTTCACTCCACTGGTGAATTTGTCAATTTCAACTCAAATTGTAGTAAAAGGATAGGCATTATCAGGTAGGATACCATTAGTCCATATGTTGCCACTTCTTACTTTATTGTTGGCTTATTAATGTTCATGAGAATTTGGGTTCGTGATAGAAATTAAGGATTTGTGACGTAAGTTTGGAAAAAATCATTTACTTTTTGACTTGGTATAACAAAGACCAATCATGATTTCTCTTAAATTTTTGTTGTAGTCTCTTTTTTTTTTTCCACTGAAAATTTATTTCATTCAATAAAATAGAAGAACCATGCAAGACTGACCCATAATAACTAGAATAGAAAATAACAAACACTAGTAAGCATGACCAAGGCAAAAAAGCAACAGAGAAATAACAAGCTAGGAAAAATGGGTGAAAAAATGATTTGAGACATCCACGATATCCATGGACAAGGAAAGTCACTGGGTTAGTAAATGAGTGGGGGCTTTTGTAGTCTTATGAAGGAGCTAAACCCATAAAAACTATAGGCTTATCTTCAAATTTCTTTAAATTAAATTTGATCCATTTTTTGGTATTACAATATTATCTAACTCTAATGATATTTTAATGTTTATTATAAAAGCCTTTATATTCCTGTATTGTAATATTTGGGTATAAGGTGTGAAGGAATGGGGTTTTAAGAAGGTAATATATGCTTACACAAGGCATCCACAAGAAGAAATAAAAGGAAAATTCAAGTTTCAAATTCAAAAAACATGTACTCCATGTTTCAAGCAAATGAAAGTATTGAAGTAGTGTGACTACCCTGCTTGTACTTAATGAATTTCCATCCCCAAAGAGAAAAAAATTAACAAAATTGGAGAAATAAGTAGAGCTTGAGAATTGAAATCCAATGTTGATAAAAATGGACAATGAATAGTCCATAAAAGGGTTAAAAGAAAATATTGATGAAATGAAATTTATATCCATGCCCAATAACTCATTTGGTTAGTCTATCATGTTATAATTTTATTTGGGACAAATACAATTGATAAATATGATAGCCTTAATTAATATGCAAACTATTCAAAGGAAGTTTGCATCAATAGCTTAGAACCTTATGCATTTGACATTTGAATTTTGTACTTGCGTATAATGTTGTGCACTAGCCAAGGTTCATTTTGTACTTGCGTATAATGTTGTGTAGTTCACTTTAGAAAACTAACTTTTTCACCGCATCAAAGTTATGTTTAGATTAGTCTTATTTTCTTTATGTAGTTCACTGCAAGAAACTATTATTTTTTCATTACATGGAAATGCCTTTCTTCCACACATGTCATCTCTATATCTTTCACCATGGATGAATACCATTTTTGCTATGGTGAAAAATTGTTATCTTTGCCCTTCAAGTTCCTCTGAGTTGTTCGCCATGGCAGGCATACATTTCATCACAGTGAAAGTCAATTTTGTTGCACTTCTTCCTTTTCTATGTTGTTCATCATAGTGAACACACATTTTGGCCATAACGAACATTTTTGTATCTCCTAAAAAAATGCCTTATATGTTCTAGGTTAGCAATTCTCCCCCTTACTTTTCTTCCTCCATCATAACACTAACTCTTTCCTTTCTCTCCTTTGCACCATTTACCATCTCTTCACCACCCATCTCCACATCGATGACAACTCCCTCCACCTTCTCCTCTTCATCTACCATCCCTCACCATTTTCTCTCCACCTCAACCACCATCTCTCATTTCTCTTTTTTTCCTCCCCACCACCGCCTTTATCGCCAACACCACCCCCTTCACCATTTGCCATCTCCCTCTTACCTCCTTCCACCAGCATCCCTCATTCTCTTCCATTCACAGTTCAAATTCTTCAAGTAAATTTTTCTTCTTTTTTTTCATTTTTTATCCTTTTTCCTTTTTTGGTTAGCTAGTGATTAAGAATTATCAAGTAAGGGTAGGGTAATTAATCTTTTCTTGGTTGTTTATGTGTTCAATTTTTATGTGCTTGTGTTATTCTTAAATTGCAATCCTAATGGCCCCCAAATGCTCTCGCATAAAGGCCAGAGTTATCTTATACACAATGCCCTTAATTAAGATGCTAGAACTTAGCTTTACTTCATTACCTTGAATGACTGCCCTACATTACACCTTTGCTAGGATTCCTAGAATACTGCACTGTTAATCTATCTTTTGATGACGGACCAATCTATCAAATTGGAGGACCTAATTTTAGATAACTTGAATGAGGTTATTCATAAAATAACGAAAAGCTAGAGCTTGATCTTTCCTCACATGATATCAAATATGTACACGGCAGCTAGAGTCCCAAAATTTGATACTAACATCAAACTTCAGCCCTTACTAGTCTTGAACTATAATAAAGTGATTGACACTAAAGGCAAAGGCCCAACAGGACTTGGTACCTAAGAGGACTCCTAGAGGTAGATGAGGTTAGTAAGGCAGAGGAGAGAGTTGTTGAACACACTTAGGTAGAGGAAAAGGTTAAGGTGGATAGTTCTACAGTCACTTTGGCATATCTTTCACGAGACATCCTCCATTTGAAATTATGGTTTGAAAAAGAAGCCTATCATATGATGAGGATGGATGCTTATAGAAGGGAAGTGTATATGCTTATGGAGCACCATCTCGATTTTTAGCTTCCCTAACGCCAGTCGAGAACTGATGTTGGTCTCAGTACTATTAGTATAGATGATGAGTTTCCTGATACCGTAACCAGTCCTAGTGAGGACCTACTAGTATCGAGCCTCATGATGATCAACCTGCAAAGTAGTAGAGTGGGGAGGCATTTGTTCTACCTTGTTTCTTTTCTTTTATTTTAATTTTTGTTTCTATTTTTCACAGTTGTGACCTAACTTGTTAATAGCACTAGATAGTTAGTTCTTATGGATAATTTTTGTAATTAGGCTATTGATGGCCTATACTTGAATTTATGGATTTACTATTATGTCTTGTGCATATTACGGTTTTCTTTTATTGCTATGCATACTTTTCTTTTACTATTCCTAAGGTCAATCCTCTTTGTGCATTAAGGACAATGCCAAGTTTAAGCATAAG
Organism: Delonix regia; assembly: GCA_037074485.1. Classification (NCBI taxonomy): domain Eukaryota; kingdom Viridiplantae; phylum Streptophyta; class Magnoliopsida; order Fabales; family Fabaceae; genus Delonix; species Delonix regia. Next base: position 28,714,885 of record CM073455.1, read on the forward strand.
GGAAGGATTGATTATTGAATTGGCATATTATATTAGTAAACTAATACCTACTAAGCCTTAACTTTTGTTAGAATCAGCATTGATATTAGATACACCTTCATGATTGCATATGCTAAAATTTTACCCCATCAGATATCCACCAATTTTTTTTTTAGAGAAATAAACCCACATTTTAATTTTTGGTATTTATTTTGATGATATAAAAGGTTTTAATGATTGCCTCAAAGCTTGTAGTTCCTAACTTAGTCATAGTGATTGGAACTTTTTAAATGATCTTTACTCTTTGACTTGCAATTTGCTATTGTGAGTGAAAATGAGGGTTAACCTTGTTCGAAGTTGTTTAAGACTATTTTTCCTTCTCAAGTGATATCCACTTGATTTTACATTCTCTAGAACTTGCCATGAATCTTGGTCAAAGCTTCTTATGCATTAATGTAACTGATATAATAAATGCATTCTTTTCTCATGAACTCAAACGTAAACACACATTTCCATAGTTAGCCTATAGGAGCCGTCATTCTTCACAAGTACCAATGTATGCACAATACTTTCAAATTTCCAAACATCATTTCACTGTTATATCATTATCTTATGTTTTCATCTTCATGGGCTTTGATTATAGTTAAAAAGAAAAACAACAAAGAGAGACACATTTTAGAAATAAAATAGCACAAAAAAAAAAGAAGATACGAAATAAAGCATTCCCTTGGAAGTTTTGGAGATTAAAGTTTGCATTTTAAGATGATTTATGTAAATGTTTGTTTGGGAGTCATATTCAAGAGCATGATACATGTTCCTTTATTCCATCCTCACTCCATTTAGCCTAACCTAACATTACATCCCTTAAAGTCCTTTTGATCTTTTACATCATTGCACATATAATGGAGATTTTTTAATCACTGTAACCTTATAGTAGGTTGTTTATCAAGTGGATTTGAGAGAAACAACCCCATCTAAGTGAGTTGAGTGAAACACTGCCTTTCTTTGGTAGATTCTACTTTTGGGTTAATTGTCTTGCATGTTTAGTTTGTCATAGTTGCTTGTTGAAAAGTATGACCATTTGAGTTATTCTCATGACGTGAGGTTGTTGGGTCCCATTAGTTTTATTGCATTCTTAACTCCTTTTTACTTGATTGCTTTGCCTAGGAGTGCAAAGGATTAAGTGTGAGGGAATTGATCTTACCTATTTTTACCATACCATTCAATGTCAATTCATGGGATTTTATATGATTTATTGAACTTAAATGCATGATTTGATACTATTTTGTGGTAATTTGCAATTAGAGGTGATTTTGTGCAAAATGTACCTTGTAAGGATAAAATTGTAATTTTTCCATTGATTTTACTCAATTTAATTAAATTGTAGAATATTGGATATTACAATACTCAAATTTTTGCATTGTTGGTTAAAGTCAATGGCAAGCTAGAAGAAATTGTAATCAAGGATCAGAAGAATAAGAAAATTGTAAAAAGGCCCAAAAATTGCTTGATGTGGTTTTTGCCATGGTGAACTCATCCAAGCTTGCAAAATTTTTTTGTTCTAATATAAACCTAACTATAAGAACCTGACCTAATTCACCTCTTTTTAGCTATTAGGGTTCCTTCAAAAGAGGTAGGCCATCAAAGACTAAAGGGGAGACCTAAATACTCTACTTCTTCATCTTCTCATCTCAATTTTCTCATCTCTCCATCACTTTTTTGCTCTTCTATGGTTGTTTTTGGTGATTTTGAGCATGGTGAAGTCTTTCTTATCTATGACTGTCGTAACCGACCTTTCGACGGGATCGAATTAAAATAGGTTTAAAACCGATTCCGAAAAACGAAATTTTGAACATCGATTTTATTTGGAGTTGCTGCCAAAATATTTAACGGAAAACTTTGGAAAACCAATTTAAATAAAACAAACAAAAAGAGGTGAAATGGTCTGTGAGGTCAGAGATGGGTTCAGGAGTTTATTTGAGTGTGGGGAAGGTGTTAGGCACCCCACAACCCCCGCCCATAAAGGTGGTTACCTTAAATTAATTAGTTGAAATAGAATATGGCCTTTAATTCATCTCAATTACCCTTTTATTGACATGGATGTACATTAGACCTAGGAGACAAAAAAAGCGAAAATGCATGGGAACTGATGGATATTTACAATGGACGGACTTGACCTAGGATGAGAGCCTAGGGCCTACGTACCCTGCGATGGGGATCAATGTCTACGTAGTTCGAGCAAAAGGCATTTTTGTGATTGGTGGTTTTTTTTTATTTGTGATGAGAATAGGAGGATGTTAATTAAAACAGATCATTGTAAACAAAACGGGATAGGAATTTGGTTTGTATGTTTTAATTTACTACAATCTGATTAACCTCCTTCTCCTGAACTCTTCACATTTTCTCTTTTAAAATTTTTTGTCGATTTTATTATTATTATTATTATTTTGAGTTTTGAGAGTTTATATTTCGGGAATTAATGCATAATTTATAATGAAAGGAATATATTTTTTATTTTATGAGTTTCTGAATTTATTGTTGATAAATATTGATTATTGTTATTATTGATTATTGGTAGACAATTTAATTTAAGTGCTATTATTTATTGGTTTATCTGTTTGTCTTTGAACAAATATATGCTAATTTTCGAGTTCTATGGAGATTAAAATCTCACACGAGCCCGGGAAGTCGAGGAGAGATAAGTATTCTCACACGATCCATTTTGCATAAATATTTAATCAAAGTTAATATTTAATTATTGTCCATTTATTCATTTTTGTATTATTATTAATATTATTGTCATTTCAGAATTAATTATAGGGATTTAAGGAGATTAGAACCTCACGTAATCCCGCACAATCGAGGAGAACAATATTCTCACACGATAATTTCATAAATGGTAGGGAATGTTTATTAAAGCAAGCATTTTGATTATGATTGTTATTATGATTTAATCAAAATTAATATTTTATTACCATTCACTTATTTTCCACCATTCACCCATTAATATTTCATTAGTATTATTGTTGCTTTTCAATTATTCAATTCATTGTAGGGATTTAAGGAGATTAATATCTCACATAATCCCTGGTAATCGAGGAGAACAAAATTCTCACACGATAATTTTATCCACCATGACAATATTAATTATCATTCAATTATTTTTCTCCATTCCTTCATTAATATTTCATTAGTATATATTGTCATTCCTTTATTTTTCCACCATTTATTCATTAATATTTCATTAATATTAATTGTCACTTTTCAATTATTCAACTAGTTGTAAGGATTTAAGGAGATTAACATCTCACATAACCCCAGTAATCGAGGAGAACAAAATTCTCACACGATAATTTTATCCGTCATGACAATATTCATTAATTATCATTCAATTAATTTTCAACATTCTTTCATTAATGTTTCATTAATATTCATTGTCTTCCAATTATTTGATTAATTGCAAGGATTTAAGGAGATAAAAAAAACACACATAATCCCCGGCAATCAACAACAACAAAGTTGTCACATGCTAATTTTATACGTAATAGCCATAATTAATCAAAACTAATGTCTAAACAATTATAATGAACAAAACTAAACAATTTTAAGCACGTGAACAGTAGCCTCTTATATTAAAACGCATGAACAGTGCACATGCATGAAGTTGTCTTGAAGGAAATCAAGTGAACAGTAGCATGCAGCAGAATTCTCAGCCAAGTCAAGAACGTGCAGCCATACCTGGCAATTTCAGCGCCTCCCTTGTGTTCCAATGAAGAATGACCTTCTTCTCCTCACCCAACAATGGAAGATGAACCTCCAACAGCCCCCCAAAGTGGCTGGTCTCAGCTGGAAGTACAGAAACGGACAGCTTCGTTGGAGTTTTGTTGGACAGCTTCATTGGAGTTTTCTGGTTGGCTCCAGCGCTGGAAACTCTGCAAAAAATGTCTCTATTTCTTGGCTGGAAGATGGAGGCTGAAAGCTTCTTTTGTTCTTCACACTTCCTCTTCTTCCTTGTGCTCTCTAAGCTCTCCTCTGTTCACCTCTATTTTTTGAGCTCAAAACAGAGTTTTTTCTCTTCCATGGTTCAACTTCTATCCCTCCCTTTGCTGCCACTTTGTTTTGGATTCAGACTTCCTTGTTTATGCACATCATTTTGGCATCCAACTCTCCATTTTTCTACTCCTTGGATGGTCTGAACTTCAGCACCTTTTCACTCCAGAATTTGGGACGTTGCTCCATAATTTTTCTGCATGTTAGACAACTTCGTTCAGCTCTCGGTTTCTGCAGTTCAGCTCTCAATTTCTGCCTTGTTTCTGGTTCATTTTCCCTGCTGTTCTTTCCTCATGTGGCTGCCTTACTTCCTTGCTTCGTTCAACTTGGTTTCTCCTTCACGTTGCTGACTCCATTCTCTTCTTTCGTTCAGTGTTGTTCCTCTCGATTTTGTTGCTGGTTTCATTGCTCTTCCTTTCTTCTTCAGCTCCTCTTCCCTTCTTGGTCACGTGGCTCTCCCTTTTCAGCGTGGTTCCTCTTTCTTTTTCCTTCCTCTCTTCTCTTCTCCAGCTCTCTTTTCTTCTCAGCCAAGGCCTCCTTTCTCTCCAGTGTTTCTTCTCCTCTTTCTCTCGGTTTGCTGCCCTCCTTTATGCTCCAATGCCACCTCCCTTTTTCTGCCATGTTGCTCCCTTTTTCCCATGCTTTTTCTGCAACTTCTAGCCACCACTTTGCTGCACACGGTCCCCTCCTTTTGCTGCCATCTCTAGCCACGCCACACTCTTCTCTCACTGCTCCAGCCACCCCACTTTCTGCCATGTTGCAGAACCACTCCCATTTGCTTTTTTGTCCCCCTTGTCCTCTTGTGCATGTGTGTGCATGGGTGCATGCATGTGGTGAGTGTGTGTGTCCATGGGTGAGTGTGTATGAGAGTGTGAGTGTGAGTGTGTGAGAGTGATGTGTGTCATGTATGTGAGAGCAAATGAGCATATGGGAGCAAATAAGCATGTGGGAGTGTGAGTGTGAGTGTGTGAGAGTGATGTGTCCGTGAATGGGAGTGTGAGTGTGTGAGAGTGATGTGTGTCATGTGTGTGAGGGCAAATGAGCATGTAGGGAGCAAGTGAGCATGTAAGAGTGATGTGTGCCATGTGTGTGAGGGCAAGTGAGGATGTGGGAGCAAGTGAGCATGTGAGAGTGTGTGAGTGTGAGCAAGTGAGAGTGTTTTGCAACTCCATTTCAAGTATGTGGACTTGTTCATTTTATTTCCTTGCAAGATGATTGCCATGTCTCTTCTTCAAACCTATATCTTGAATTTTCCTTTTTATTATTTTTGGTTCTTATGTTTGGTTTCTTCCATATTACTTCTATTTTGTTTGCCTTTTGCAATTTTGTTTTGATTAATTGTTATTATTATTTTATTTTTTATATTTATTTTTTTTTAATTCTATTTATTATTGTTATCGTGATTATTATTATTGTTAATTTGGGTGGGGTGTTCACAATGACCAGCTAAACACCACTTGCCCAGATAAGATTTAATAAGGCCTGAGCATGGAGCATTAACTAGGGAGTCTTTCTTAATCCATTCCATCATTTTCTTTTTGTAGTCATTATATCTTGGTTAGATCATTTTGATTATATTGAGAGGCTAAATTATGTTGCTATAAATTATATATTGTGGATTAGATTCTCAGGTTCATGCTTTGACATATGTTTTCTAAGAATTATTCATACATTTGATTGTGGAAGTACTGGGTTTGGTATAATCTAGTATATCTCATGATTGATAGTAGTAGCTTGGTAGCACTTGGTTAAGTTGCTTGAGTTGCCTTCATATCTATGCATTGATCTCTCATTGTTGCATTAAATAAGGTAGTTAATGATGTTGTGAGCCTTTAGGTTAAAGGTTTCATAAACAAATTAATTAACCTAGTGTTTGAATGGTATTTCAAACTACTTATGGAGATGTTTTTCTAAAAGAAACTCCCATTTATCTTTTAAGAAACTAGGAAGGTCAAATTAAAGCTCTGATAGGCATTTAATCAACATTTGTATCAAAATCCAATTATTTTGACAATCTTTACTTATGAACAAAAACCCAAAAAAAAAATCTCAATTTGTTGCATTTCATTCAAATCCCATCCAGTTGATAAAAATAAAGACCAAACCCCAATTTTTTCGATTGCTGCACATGTTTTTGCATTTAAATTACCTAGGATTGAACTAGGCTTCTTGAAGTGAGCATGACCTAGATTGCCCCATTATAGTGCATTTTTGTATCTGGTATTAGCTTTTAACACCCTAACAACGAGGGTTTGATCACAAATCATGAACTTGTAGCTGAATCGCCATGTTATCGAAGCTAATTGAAAATACATCTTCTCTAAATTCCACTCAATGAACTAATAACAAATGGTTATTGAAGGTTCAAGGGCCTTCATCAATGACCTTTTTAAGGTTAGCTTAATGAAAAAAAAAAAAAAAAGATACCTATTTTTGTCCAAATTTATGATACACACGCCTCTAATGGGGTGTCAAATATTACCTAGTGTGTTTCACATAGAATGGAAAGGAATAATGCTCAATGTGAGGAAGCACCCAACCAAATAGAACTCGTTGTCCTCATTTTGAAGATTTCCCCTTATGCCTTCTTCCCCAAAGTTCCATGCTTCATCCTCCTTCGCTTGTAGCTTAGCTTGGCTATCTTAGACTCCATGAGTGGTAAGAAAGATAATGGCTCAAATTACACATTCTACTAGAGTAGATATCAATTGAAAGAGAGAAAATGTCCCACTAGAATAGACTGACTTGATTCTTATATAGCTAGCAGATAAGCCAAGGTGTCAATTAAGAATGGTGAGAGACACTCCTTAGTTTTTTCCCTTACATAGATTTACCACATTATATATTATTTACCACTTTTTACATATCATAACTACTTAAATACTTAAGCTTTTAATCATATTATGATCATAGTATACACCACTACATGACGTTTCAACAAAGACTACCAGATCTTGTATTCTTATTATTTCGTGGGGTATTTCTCTAAATTATTTATTTTGTATAAGCCATATTGTTAATATTTTTATTTTAATACTCAATTTATTGCACTTAATACTTATCATGAATTTTAGGTACCTAGTGATCAAAGTGGTACACATCTACTATCTTAACTGACATTAAGGCAAAAGGTAAAAAATAGGAGCAAAATAAATATGTAAATTAATTTCCAAAACAAATTTTTAAAATCAATTCATTAGAGTCGCCACCAAAATTTTTAAATGTAAAATTTTGAAAAGCCAAATAAAAAGAAAAAAGGATGGTCTATATAACTAGAGATGGCTTCATGAGTCTATTTGAGCATGAAAAAGGTGTTAGACACCTCACACTACTCATTTATGAGAATTGTTACCTTAAATTAGCCAAGCAAAGTAAAAGATATGGCCTTAGATTTATTTAAAATTGGCCACACTAAAATGCGCACTAAAATAATAGAAAAATAAAGAATGAAACCAATGTAAACATAAACGGATATTTACAATGCATAGACTTGGCCAAGGATGAGAGTTTAAGGCTAAGTACCCTATATATGGATCAAAGTCCACATAGTTAGTTTAAAATGGCACGTCAGTGGTTTGGTATTTTTTTATCTTTGTGAAGAGAACAAAATGATAATTGAAATTAAACAAATTTTCATAAATAAAATGATGTAGAGATTAGTTGATATGTTTTAAATTTACAAAATCGACTTAATCTCACTTCTTAACTCTCCTCATTTGAATTTTTGGAATTAAAAAAACCATGATTTATGTCTATGGAAAAATATGAACACTTTCTTTTTTTATTTTTTTATTTAACTATCCTCAAAATGAACTTTAGAAAAACAAAGGGAAGTTAAACTCAATATTTTATTGGAAAATATTTTAAGAAAGACTTTGGTACTAATTTGATTATTTAAAATTTATTTACTTATTTTTGCAAAAGCATTGATTGAACATGGGCCCTTGAAACCTAACTTTATTATTAGGAAACACACTTAAATAGGATATGGGTTGTTGGAACCCTAAATTTATTCTAAACAAATGTGACTGCCATTAGGATATGCCTATGGAGTCGTTGGATCTCATATGACCCCACTATTGGACACAACTTTTTTTGAAAGTGAAAGAATAAGGAAAGGAGGGAACATGAGATAATATATGTTAGAATCTCAATTCATTGTAAATATGTTTCATTTCGTGTTATCTTAGTATACCTCAAGCCCTCCCATATTCATATAGACATAGAGAAGTTAAAATAAATAATTATAACCAAACTATTATATATTAAATTTAACTTTTCTCCTTTCTTTTCTTTCTTTTTTCTTTTTTGCAAGTGTTATCTTTGTTGTTTGTTTTTAAGCTTAACTCATAATTAAGATAACCGAAGTTTTTCTTTAAATAGCCAAATCTCTGACTTGTAGTAGAGAGCTAACTAAATTAATATATGAGTCTTATACTTTTTATTTCCCAACCTCCCTTCAATTATTTAAATATTACACTTGCCCAAAATATGATCTTTTCATTTCTCCTATTAATGCTAATATCAAAAAAAAATTCCCACTAGGATAAAAAATTAAATGGGAATTTCATGACTATTACATTGTGCTAATGTAGTTCTTTCACATAAGCATGTAGAAGAATTGTTCTCATGATAGTGTACTTCTACCATCCTCTTTAAGGATTGCAATTATCCAACAAAATTTCAAATATGAAAGTGTGATCACAAAATTTTCAAAGCTATAATAGAGTTCTTTGTGAATCTTTATCTTAAGGGGACAATAATTTTAAGGCTATTGTGCTAAGCAATTCTTGGGCATTTCTATAAAACATGGCAAAAGTTATAACATCAAAAACTTTCAAGTGCACTTTGAACCTATAAGATGGAAGGTTATTTTTTTTATTTTTATTAACATGTTGAAGTTTGATTATTCGATGCAATTAATTTAAAAGTATACTAGACCTTGTAGTGGGATACATGGAGGTATGTTTGCTTACTTTGTAATATAATGGTCCCCTTCTTGTGTTAGCATTCTCGTACAAATTTCACATGCTATATAACACTAATCATAACTATCATTGATTTTATTAATGGTTGTCAAAAAAGTGAAGTTCTTATCCTTCGTATGTTTAATTGTAGTTTGTTAATAGACTATATCTTTAAGCAATATTTAGGATAGGATATAAGACCCATTTAGGTGATTCCAACTACTTGTCTAATATATCCATTAGGAACCTTATGTTTACAAACATTCCCTAGTCTATGTTAGCCAATGTCTATTCATAGGGTTAAAGCTACTGAAGAGGTTCTTCGTCTTTACCCTACCTGAACATATGAAGAGTAGTTGTGAAGTTGTTTACAAAAATGACTCTTTAGAAAGAGCTCTATTCATCTTATCATACTCAACTTTCTGCTTGAGACAATTTCTTCAAACCATTCCAATCCAATGAGCTTCCCAATGATATTTAAAAAATGGGAAAAAATACCCTTATTGGAATTAGCAAGAGAAATAATTTTAGACCATTTAAATATGATAAGAGTAGTGAAACTACTTGCTAAATAGGCCTTTCTCCCACTTTATTCTCCAATTGTTTCAAGGAGGCTGATTTGAAGTAGTGGCTTAGAATTATAATGGAAGGGTTGTTGTCCTTGATTACAGACATTGTGAGATGAAATAATGCTTTCAACTTCTGCTAGCTAGATTTGTTCCTTACTAGCACAACTTTGAAATTCTTGATGTTGAAGACCTTTCCATCATACTACAATGGCTTTAGCTTGTTTATGAAATTTGTCCTTACTATAACATGAATTGGTGTAACCAAAATTTTCATAAGAAAATGTTAGAATGTATATATTAAAATTACATAGATCAAATAAAATATAGTACTATTGTAATACCTAAGAACCTTCTTTACTTAAATTAAATTGTTTGAGAGCTTAAGAAAGAAAATTTATCAAAATAATAATAATATAAAGAAACCAATAGTAACTTAAATATGAATTATGTAAGTATGAAACTTGAAATTGAAGCTGGCACACTAGCTAAACCTCACCCTTTTATTCTACAAGGCATTAGGTTTGAATCTCTGCTCTTCCCTCTAATGATTTTTTAATGAAGACATACAACATTTTTTGGTTAAATGACAAATCTGCCCCCACACTTTCTTCTGTCTCACGTGTATCTCTTTCACAAAGACAAACAAAAATTTCCTCCAGTAGGAAAAAATTTCTACTGCTGCTTTCCTTCAAGCCTTGTCAGTTTTCCTTTTATCCGACCATTCCTTGCCATCGTCAACTACTACTGTTGTTCTTGTCAAAAAACATTCTAGCACCATCTTATATCTCTAACATGAGGCTGGGGTGAGGTGTATGGGGTGGACTAAGCATGAAAATGTGAGGGATCTTCGAAATTTTGTTGGGCTTTTGTTAATCATATGATTGTCGGTTGTTTCTCCCTATGCTTAGTGTTTAATATTTAGATTTTGCTCCCCAAATTTTAGAAATTCTCCATTGCATGTGGTTAAAGTTTGAAAGGAACCAAAATTTTGAAATCTCTTTGGGGTTGGCTGCCATTAGATTTTAAAGAGAAGGGAAAGATGTAGTAATGCGATACAAACTACACTATTTTGTAAACAAGAATGAAAGAATAGGTAAATGGCCTCCAATCAAGTTGAAATTTGGCATGCATCATCATATCATGCTAAGGATATGATTTAGCAAGTTTGGAAATTTTATAAATTCATTCAGTAGGGAATACAACATGAAATTCATGGTTGTACGAGCTTATTTCTCAAAATAGAACAATCAAGGAAACTCTATTGCAAAAAGAAAGAATTTGTACTTGAAATTTGTATTGTAGGTTAAAAACACATATAAGAAGCTAGGTGTCAAATTTTACCAAATTTGGAATTGTTTTTCTAGGTGAAATAATATCCAAATAGTGGTGAATTAGAATTTCAGATAAAATTAGGTAGCAGAGAAAGTTTACTAGAAATGGTATTTAAGGATGTGTCATTGTTCCAAAAAATTGCATGGTGATAATTTGACATCTAAATCTATTGGCGCATTGGCTAAGACTAACAAGTATGATAATATAAGTATTATTAAAGATTGAATATTGAAAAGTGCTATGCATAAATTATTGAGGGTAAAATGTGGAAGGTTCATGTTTGGCATGTATGTTGTTTATATAAATATGTATTCAATTCTTAATGTTGCTAAGTAAGTTGGACAAGCCTTAAAGCTTGTAATTAGATAGTTAGATCTCCTTATCCATTTTATAGTAATGGTGTTCACTTGGAAAGTCTTATTATGAGTTTGTAGATTAGCAGAAGGAAGGTTATTTTTTGTGTTTAAGCTAAGGATGTGTCGTAACCGACCTTTCGGCGGGATTGAAAAATATGGTTTAAAACCGGTTCCCAAAAACAGAATTTTGAAAATCGATTTTATTTGGAGTCGCCACCAAAATTTTTAATGGAAAACTTTGGAAAACCAATTTAAAACAAAACGAAAAAGGAAGGCGAAATAGTCTGCGAGGTCAGAGATGGGTTCGGGAGTCTATTTGAGTGTGGGGAAGGTGTTAGGCACCCCACAACACCCGCCCATAAGGACGGTTACCTTAAACTAGTTAGTTGAAATAGAATATGGCCTTTAATTAATCTCAATTACCCTTTTATTGACATGGATGCATGTTGGACATAGAAAACAAAAAAAAAGTGAAAATGCATGCGAACTTATGGATATTTACAAAGGACGGACTTGACCTAGGATGAGAGCCTAGGGCCTACGTACCCTGCGATGGGGATCAAAGTCCACGTAGTTCGACCAAAAGGCATGTTTTGTGATTGGTGGGTTTTTTTTTTTATTTGTGATGAGAATAGGAGGATTTTAATTAAAATAGATCATTGTAAACAAAACGGGAAAGAGATTTGGTTTGTGTGTTTTAATTCACTACGATCTGATTAACCTCATTCTCCTGATCTCTTCACATTTTCTCTTTTTATTTTTTTTTGTTTATTTCTGGAATTTTAATTTTAATTTTGAAATTTAAATGAAATTATTATGGGATAACATTTTTAGGAATTTTTGGGAGTTTATATTGCTTGGAATTGAAGCGAAGTTATAAAAAGAATATTTTTGAATTTTTAGATTTATTTGTTTTCTTTTTCTTTTTCTTTTTCAAAATTGGAATTCACCTTTGAAATTAGGACGAAAATCGAATCAGTTTTCTGATTTTTGTATTTATGTATTTTATTTTTTGGATTTTATTATTATTATTTTTTAATTTATCTTTAGATCTTTTGAAAAAAGATTTATTGTGAAATTAGAACAAAATTATAAAGGAAAGCCATTCTTTGGAATTTTTAATTTATATATTTTTGGATTTTTGGATAAACTGTTTTTCTTGTTCCACTTATTTTTATTTTTATTTCCTTTTTCCTTAAAATCTGGATTAATTGTTGAAATTAGAACCAAAATTATAGTAGAAAACCATTTTTGGAATTATTGAACATGGCATTTTAATTATTTAAATTTTATAAAACCCTGTCTTTATTTATTTTGTAAATAATTCAATTAAAATATTCATTTTTGCATTATTATTATTATTTTAATATCATTATTATCTCCAAATTAATTATGGGGATTTAAGGAGATTAGAACCTCACATAATCCCACGCAATCGAGGAGAACTGAATTCTCACACGATAATTTCATAAATAATGGAAAGTCTTTAATTAAGTCAACATATAATCATTATATATATATTTTTAAATCAAATGTGCTAATTTTAAAAGATCTAAGGAGATTAAAATCTCACATGATCTCTTGCAATCGAGGAGAACCGGATTCTCACACGATAATTTCATAAATAATAGAAAGTATTTAATTAAGTCAATATATAATCATTATTCTCAAAACAAACGTACTAATTTTTAGAAGATCTAAGGAGATTAAAATCTCACATGATCTCCTGCAATCGAGGAGAACCGAATTCTCACACGATAATTTCATAAATAATGGAAAGTTTTTAATTAAGTCAATATATAATCATTATTTTTTTTAAAAGAAACAAATGTGCTAATTTTGAAAAGATCTAAGGAGATTAAAATCTCACGTGATCTCCTGCAATCGAGGAGAACCGAATTCTCACACGATGACTTATTTAAAATTTTGCTTATAATGCCTAAAAAAAAATAAAATTAATCCCATATACAAATAACAATATTAATAATGAATAATAACACATTAATTAACCTATCAATTAACTAATAGACCAGAAACAAAGAGGCTGAGCAGAGACATGCGAAAAGCACTGTAGCATGCACGCCCACATGCATGCGTGAGTGTTACCTGGCTTTGTCTCGGTGAGCTGCTCTTCCCAGTGACACCCCTCCTTCAGCAATCCTATTCAGCTCCCCTTAGTGCACCGTGGCTCCTCCTTTCAAATGCCATCAGCTTGAACATCATTAGGCTTCGAACCCAACTTCGTAAACTTCATTTTCACTCAAGCATAACTAAATCCAGCAATGGCGTTCCCCAGAAGAAAGCACTCTCTAGCACGCTACCTCGGCCTGCAAGGAATGTTGTGCTGAAACGATTACTGCCCTCACACAAACAACTCGGTTTTCATTTGCTCTCTCCTCCAGCACCGTGCCCTTGCCTTCTCGTCGCTGCTCGTGGTCTCCAGGCTCTCTGCTTCATGATTTCTCTCTCTCTCTCTTTTGTTCAGGCTCTCCCATTGCCTCTTTCGAAGCTCTCTTCATCCTCATTCCCTACTTTCTCGTGCTCTTCATGGTGTGCAGTGGACCACTCTGTTAAACTCTGTTTTGGGCTGCCAAAACAGAGTATTTTACTTCACATGGAAGACTTTCGGTTCTGCTCTTTCTTGGCTTGCATTCGGTTCAGTTCCTTTCTTCCTCTTCTCAGCTTGGTTCTCATCTTCTCGGTCTATCGTAGTGGCTTCAGTCCATCGCTGCAGCTCAGATTTTTTCTTGCTTCAGCTCATGTCTTCTCGGTTTTCTGCTCCACTCCTTCGGTTTCTGACAAGAGTAGCACACGGAAGGCCAACAAAGAGAGGAATGCCGAGAGAGATCCCAACAAACCGAAAAGACCACCTAGTGCTTTTCTCGTCTTCCTCCAGGAGTTCAGAAAGACCTTCAAGGCAGAAAATCCTAACGTGAAGGCTGTATCCGCTGTTGGGAAGGCTGGAGAAGAGAAATGGAAATGCCTGGCTAGTGCAGAAAAAGCACAATATGAAGCCAAAGCTGCGTTTGTTCAGCTGCTATGAGTCTTCAACTTTTCTGTGAGATTCATACGCATTTTTGTCTCGTCTAACGACGTTGATAGTGGCACCAGCGCTTCTGACATTGCCACTCTCGTTCACGCTGCCAGGATGGGTGGGAGCAGTAGAAAGCCATCAAGGACGTGAGGGTGAAGACGTTGCATGTCAATGTCTCAGTTGGAGTCCCTGGGGATAGTAGTATGGTTGACCACGACATCACCCTCAGTGGGAAAACTACTGGAGAAGCTGGAGCAGAAGTTGCCCTCCTGAACCATGTTCATCTCAAAAAAATCCATCTTTGTCTACCCTCTCTTCCATCTCATTACTCAGTTTTTTCTCTCTGCTCTTCTTTCCAGCTTCTCGGTTTCTGCTTCAGCTTCTCTCGGTTCTCCTCTAATCCTCATGCTAAGTTTCTGGTTTTTCCTGGCCTCCTGCCTTCTCCCTCATCTCATTCTTCTCCTCCCTTTTCATGCAACGGTGCCACTGTCCTTTTATCCCCTCTGGCCGCTGTCCCTTCTCCCCTTTTCTTTTCTCTTTTTACCGTAGGTGTTTGAAACACTAGAAGTTCAGCAGAACAGGGACACCACTGCCCTTGTTGCAGTGCATACCAGTGTGTGTTTTTGAATCAGGAGCACCAAAACTGACTCACCAGGCTTTTGCAAAACCCACCACGTTGCTCAGCTTTGCACGCCACAACTGACACCACAGCTTTCTTTTCTCTTTTTGCCTTCCTTTTTCAGCTTTTTCTTCATTTTCTGATCCGTTGTCTCCTCTTTTTTTTTTTTTTAATTCTATTATTATTACTATTATTGTTAATTAATTTTTATTTTTTTGATTTTTGGTTTTTGCCTTGTAATATATTTTATCTCTTTATATTTCTTTATTATCTTTCTTTGATTTATAATTATTTTAATTAGCTAATTTTTTGAATTTTGAGTTTATCTCCCATTCTTTATTTCTAATTCTAAATTGTTCTCCACTATCATTCAAAGTTTTGACATTTTTAAATTTCCCATGTTCTTAATTATTAATTAATTGGTGTTTCCATTAATTAAATAATTAATTAAGTAGGGATGGGGTGTTCACAGTTGCCCCTCTTTGCTTGTCTCTTAAGTTATGGAAGTGAATAGTGAAGAAATGACCTAATCTTAAGAGCAAGCAAAGACATGAACACACCACCTTCCTCCTCGAGGGAAGACAGGGGGAAATTCAGGCTTAGGTGAGATGGTGAACATCCTGAACAAAATGTCTAGCTTTCGACATAAATGTAAACTACCTAGACACGATGCAGGATTTGGACAGAAATGTAAATGGCCTGGACACGATGCAGGACTTTAGCAGAAACATAAATTGCCTGGACTTGATGCAGGACTTTTGCAGAAATGTAAATTGCCCTGGACGCGATGCAGGGACTTTTGCAGAATTGTAAATTGCCTGGACTTGATGCAGGACTTTTGCAGAAATGTAAATTGCCTGGACGTGATGCAGGACTTTTGCGGAAATGTAAATTGCCTGGACTTGATGCAGGACTTTTGCAGAAATGTAAATTGCCCTGGACGCGATGCAGGGACTTTTGCAGAAATGTAAATTGCCTGGACGCGATGCAGGACTTTTGCGGAAATGTAAATTGCCTGGACTTGATGCAGGACTTTTGCAAAAATGTAAATTGCCCTGGACGCGATGCAGGGACTTTTGCAGAAATGTAAATTGCCTGGACGCGATGCAGGACTTTTGCGGAAATGTAAATTGCCTGGACTTGATGCAGGACTTTTGCAGAAATGTAGATCGCCCTGGACGCGATGCAGGGACTTTTGCAGAAATGTAAATTGCCTGGACTCGATGCAGGACTATTGCAGAAATGTAAATTGCCCTGGACGCAATGCAGGGACTTTTGCAGAAATGTAAATTGCCTGGACGCGATGCAGGACTTTTGCAAAAATGTAAATTGCCTGGACTTGATGCAGGACTTTTGCAGAAATGTAAATTGCCTGGACTTGATGCAGGACTTTTGCAGAAATGTAAATTGCCCTGGACACGATGCAGGGACTTTTGCAGAAATGTAAATTGCCTGGACTTGATGCAGGACTTTTGCAGAAATGTAAATTGCCCTGGACGCGATGCAGGGACTTTTGCAGAAATGTAAATTGCCTAGACGCGATGCAGGACTTTTGCAGAAATGTAAATTGCCTGGACTTGATGCAGGACTTTTGCAGAAATGTAAATTGCCCTGGACGCGATGCAGGGACTTTTGCAGAAATGTAAATTGCCCTGGACGCGATGCAGGGACTTTTGCAGAAATGTAAATTGCCTGGACTTGATGCAGGACTTTAAATGGGGTTTGTGCTGCATAGGAATGTGACTCCGCACAGTACATGCTTTGGTGACTATGCAAGGTGATGCATGTCCTCTCATGAAATGTATGATGCAAATGCTTGATTTTTCTTGTTTGAAAATTTTCATTTTTTTTTTTTTTATGCATGGGGTATGTACATATGTGGGATGCATGATGTATATGCTCAATTTATGAAAATTTTGGAAATTTTGGATTCTATATGCATGAGATATGAAATGATGGAGTGCAATGCAAGTACACGTGCTGAATGCATGATGTAACACACGATTTCTTTTTATTGATACATGATTTTATTTGCAATGTGCATGCCAAGTAAAAAGTTGTCCCTTTTATGACAGATTAAAGTCATTTGGGGGAAGAAGAGAGTGTGCTCATATGCCTTTAAAATTTGTAAATGGTTAGACTCTCTTGGTCACTTGCATATAGGAGAATTCCTTTTGCCTATCCCTTATTTGCCCTAACCCAAAGATTCAAGGTCTTGATAGCATGGACATCTCATACTTTAAGCAAATCTCAGTGTGGTAGGGTTTAAATGGAAACACACCAAACTTGAAGTTTCAAATTTGACCAAAGTGTCATGTTCCGTTTGGATTGCCTTGACCGTGATTCTAATGTCATTCCATATGAATACTTCTACTGGTATTGCTTTCCAAAGTCAACACAAAGACATGCCATGATTCAACTTAACAATCTCAATACAATCATGTGTTAAGGGGTGCAGGGCTACATGTCCTTGAAAGAGGCAAATTGCCCCATTTAAAAGGGACATCAAAGAGAATGTGCAAACGGATTTAATGATTTGTGGTAAAGTGGTGCCAAAGGAAAGGGTGTATGGAACCAGGAGAAGTCCTAGTTCTGAGCCAGTGGTATGATTAACATAGTCTGAATGCAATGTGATGAATTAGGCAAACAAAAAATTGCCCCAGTTTGATTGAAAAGTCAAAGCACAAATGTGCCATAATTCGAGTTGGCAATCCCAATACAATCTTATGTTAAGGAATGCGAGGCTACACATCCTTGAAATAGGCAAATTGCCCCACTTTGAGGGGACATCAGATAGAATGTGCAAACAGACTTGATGATTGGTGGCAAAGTGATGCGAAAGGAAAGGGTGTGTGGAACCAGGAGAAGTCCTAGTTCCAAGCTAGCAGTATGATTGGCACAATTCGAATACAATATGACAGATTTGGTAAGAAACAGATTGCCCCAATTTGATGCGATTATGGGAAATGATAAAGCACAGGAATTAGCTGGGTGAATCGAGGCAAGCAGTGGAAATGGATACGTTATTAAGATACCTTAGTTTAATGCATGTAGCATTCGATTTGGAAACTTTTCATTGATGAGAAAATGTTCTATTTTGAATTTGGACAATTACCTCAGTTCCTTTTTATTGATTGATTTTTTGAATTTTTTTTTATTTGACTTTCTTTTTGCCCCAATATATTCCAAGCAAGCGATACCTCAACAAGGACTTTCAAGGGTCAAAAGGTGGCCATGGTAGTCGGGTTTTAAGAATGATATTAGGCTCAAAATCCCTTACCCAGGTTAAAAGGTGGTCATGGGAGTTGGGTTTTAGGAATGATATTAGGCTCAAAATCCCCTACCCAGGTTAAAAGGTGGTCATGGGAGTTGGGT
This sequence comes from Delonix regia, assembly GCA_037074485.1. Classification (NCBI taxonomy): domain Eukaryota; kingdom Viridiplantae; phylum Streptophyta; class Magnoliopsida; order Fabales; family Fabaceae; genus Delonix; species Delonix regia. The sequence goes on from CM073455.1 coordinate 28,733,166, forward strand.
TTTAGGAAGGATAGTAGGCTCAAAATCCCTTACCCAGGTTGAAAGGTGATCATGGGAGTTGGGTTTTAAGAATGGCATTAGGCTTGAAATCCCTCACCCCGGTTGAAAGGTGGTCATGGGAGTTGGGTTTTAGGAAGGATAGTAGGCTCAAAATCCCTTACCCAGGTTGAAAGGTGATCATGGGAGTTGGGTTTTAAAGATGGTATTAGGCTTAAAGTCCTTTACCCCCCACTTTCACCATGGATTTTCTAGTTTCCCCTTCTACCATGATTTTTATACCCGAGATTCACTCTAACCAAAGAGGATATTATAGGGTTGTGACGAGATTTAGTGGGTGATAATTAAGGCTTAAGAAAAAGGATGTAATGGCCCAAATGTCGATGTAGGGTCGCGATGAGAATTTTACTTTGACAACCATGTAGTCTTAGTGAGCTTCATTGGCTCCTTATGATTATGGGGAAGTCCTCTTTGAAGGTCGTACTTCATTTTTTCCAAATGGTGAATCAGCTTTTTTTCTTTTGCGATCTCTTTTCCTTTCCGTAAACAAGAGCTCCCTTTTTGAAGATCTCACCCTTTTTCCTTTTTCTTTATTGTCCCTATTGTTGACTTTTGGTCACTTTGCTCTTTATTCTCCTTTAAAAGAAGCCTTTTTAATGACCCATGGTGGTTTCATGTATTGGATTCTCACCACTTCCCGGGTAGAATTCAGGTTGGGGATTTGAAGAATGTTGAAGGTTCAAACGCCAGTGGCAGCGATTAAGTAGTGTTCAGTTGAGGAAAGGAAATTGGTCCTCTCTAGATATGTGAATCTCAGTACAAAAACCTCCTAGAGACAACCTAACTCAAAGGGTCCTCTATTAAAGGTGAGAAAAAACTTCCCTACTCAAGCTCAATTGGGGTGGCTAGGGGTAGCTTCTCCATAATCGAAGAGACAAAGAATGCCTCGTATCCTTGGTATGGCCTGTTCATGGAATATACACTGCCTTTATTGATTTTTTTTTTTAAAGGAACTGAGGCTTTGAGATTACATTGCCTTCAAATTTCACCATTTTCCTCATCAATTGAAAATTTCAAAGGAATCGGTTGGCTTTTGGCTTTTATGGTTCCTGATCATTAAAAATGGAAGAGTGTAACAAGAAGATGGGGCATCAACAACTTTGAAGAAATGAAAGGGTCTACCCAAAACACATGGTTGTGGCATTGTTATTGTTAAATACCATATGGCCTAATGATGCAATTAGCTGGTACTTCAGCTATACAAAATAGTATTGACCAAACAAGCATCATCGGATGAAGAAATCATATGAAATGACATTGCTGTTATCTTGAACATTCCTTTGGTCAAACAAGGAACTAGGCATGGAGGTTTTCCAACTTTCCATACCATTCGTCAATTTGCTTAAGATGACGATGCATTGCTTCCATGAAGCCCACGTACTAAGGTAGGGTTTGCAATTATAATTTAGTCCATGCTATTGGAAACTAGATACGGTTGGAGGAAAGGTCCTACCATTGGTAAAGTCAGTCATGTGGGAATTTAGGCAGAAGGCAATCAAAGTGACCTTTGGCTTTGATAATGACAAGCTCATGATAACTTGAGACGGATCTGGAGGTGCTGGTGGCTTTTGGAAGGATTTTAGATCCTAAAACTTAGTGGGGTGTGATGGTGGGCGGGAATTAATTAGCCAAAATATGAAGCGGCCTAAGAAGTTAGAGATTGATCATATGGAATTTCATATCATCACTAGTAGCTTGGTCATAACTCAAGCTAAAATTTCCATTGCAGGTGTCCAAAAGAGATCCCCTTTTTCCAAATTCCTATATTTTCTATACAAAGCATCATGAGCATGTATGAGTGCAATTTTATTTTATTTCAAAAGAATGATTTAGCAAATCGATGATATTAAGGCTGTGATGCGTTTTTCAACACCAAAAGGTTTTTTTTTTAAAAAAAAAAAAAAAACTTTCATTCCTCAGGATGCTTACTGCCTCACTGGGAAAAGGGAAGTGATAAGTAGTTTATGAAGGACTTGGGTCCTTACACAACTAACATAGTGAAGAATTTAATCGAAATGAACCTACCGACCTAGTAACTTACTTGGAAAGGTCATATCACCAGTCCTTTCACCATTGGTTACTTTGGTTTCCTTTCATGATGATCAAATTGTGTTGATCTTGGTATGAAGTGTGCCAAAAGGAAATCTCCCACTCTTTCTAAGAGTCTATTACCTCAAAGGGAGATAGACGATTATTAGCTAGTTTTTTAGACGGTATTCAAACGTGGGTTGATTTTTTATAATCCATGTTAAAATAATGTCTAACTCAATAGCTAAATTTCATGATAAAAAAAAAAGGTCGCCTATGTCAAATCATGATTAGGATGTTGAACACTGCCCCTGGTGTTACTACTCTTCGTAAGGGTCAGTGATTTACATGGTTAACCACTGCGAAAAGGACACAATGATAACTTGTTGATCCATAGGAGGCATATGTTTCTACATATCCCTCAGGGAGCTTATTGATCCACAGGGGATATGTATTGGGCGATCAATTCGGTAGGGGATGAATTCTTACATGATTGATGCCTAAAGTCTCAATCAAAGGATTAATAAATTTTGCTAATGCATCGAATATAGGCATGATTATTTTAGCTTAGATGTTATTGACATTCCTTTGATATTAACATCTTGGCGTGGAAGAACATTCTGTATATGTTCTTTAAGAGACTTCTTTTGACGGTCAAGTCACAAGAATATGCATTTCGCTCATGATTAAAGGCTATTTCAAAGTTTTCACTATGACCCAACATCCATTTGAGGGCATAATAATCATTGTTTAGATTTGAGGGCCATGAATATGATTATTACATCATTAGGCTTGAACATAATTCTTAAAAGAACTCTCTCCCCTTCAGGAAACTCACTTGTCACACAGAGGGAAGGTAGCAGCCACTACATTGAGAGAAAGAAGTATCTACACGAGTAATAGCAATTTATTTATTTCCAACCAAGTAATGCATGCCTCAATTAACTAATCCCTTTCGTGTACATAATTGTTGAAAAGTAGGTTAAAATGTTCTTAATAGTTTCCTTTTTAACCAAGTACTCTTAAGGCAATTGTGTCGAGAATAATGCAAGAATTTGATCATTTAGAATTTGGAAACTTTTACAAGTAGCAATTGGATATTTTGCATATTGTTCCCTATTACTCACCAAGAGCCTTATTGGTTCACTGGGAATAATAGGTTTAGCTCTCAACCCAAGGAGGAGAAGGAGGCCCTCACATGGGCTAGGCTTAAAATAAGTGAACTAAATGATCCACTAATACCCTATCTTCCTAAAATATCATCAATTTTTAATGGTTCGACCCAACTGATACAACATCAAGCCAAACTTCCCATACTGAAGAAGCTTTCAATTTTAGCTTATTTTGTTTAGTTAATAATGCATTGAATGGAGACGTTGTGACAATTAAAGCCACATAAATTTTGTTTAAAATGTAATCATGCCATGAATGTTATGACAACATGTGAGATGAGAGTGGCACATGCTCCTTTGGTGTCCTAACTCAAGTCAACCCTAAGTGGGGAGATGTTACCCTAAAGACGATAGGTTCTAAGAAGGTTATCTATCAAGGTGGTCCATTAAGGTGCATGGTTTAGGGTAGATCTAGCATCTTACAGCGTTATTAGCCCTCAGATTGCCCCCACTCAAGAGAGTGAGGATCTCGCGACATGAATTAGACTTAAAAGAGGATAGAATCCCACTCCAATCAAATCCATATAGCGAGACACAACCTGAGCGAGGTCTTCACAGTAGTCTCCGGAAGCGATAAGCCTCACAGGAAAACCGTTAAAAACCCCTACTAACCTAGGGTAATCAAGGACCCGGGTATAGAGCCCAAAAGTGTGTGAGGTAGAGTGTCATCGCTTAAGGTGCGAGGGAACATATAAACCTCTGAACCAATAGTTTACCCAATCTTCACCTGTCAAACAGACAAACTACAGAAGAATCCAAGAACTTACAATAAGGGTCATCTACCCTAGGGTTTTATTCCGCATGTTATCTATCCTAGCATGTGCGTTGCAAATAAACTAACAAAATTGCACGGCAAATGAAGAGCATTAAGCATGTTGTATGATTGAAAAGGAAGAAATACACCTATACAAATAGGAACATAAATAGCAAATACTTAAAAACATAGAGGCATATCATATGACCACAAGAGATAAATGACCAAGAAACACCAAAAAAGAATAAATCATTAAACTAAACAAAATACAGCAAGGGTAATCAAGATAACAAGAAGCCATATTATTTCAACTAACTAATTAAACAGGCTTGACTCTCGAACATATCCCCAGTGGAGTCGCCAAACTGTCGTAACCGACCTTTCGGCGGGATTGAAAAATATGGTTTAAAACCGGTTCCCAAAAACAGAATTTTGAAAATCGATTTTATTTGGAGTCGCCACCAAAATTTTTAATGGAAAACTTTGGAAAACCAATTTAAAACAAAACGAAAAAGGAAGGCGAAATAGTCTGCGAGGTCAGAGATGGGTTCGGGAGTCTATTTGAGTGTGGGGAAGGTGTTAGGCACCCCACAACACCCGCCCATAAGGACGGTTACCTTAAACTAGTTAGTTGAAATAGAATATGGCCTTTAATTAATCTCAATTACCCTTTTATTGACATGGATGCACGTTGGACATAGAAAACAAAAAAAAAGTGAAAATGCATGCGAACTTATGGATATTTACAAAGGACGGACTTGACCTAGGATGAGAGCCTAGGGCCTACGTACCCTGCGATGGGGATCAAAGTCCACGTAGTTCGACCAAAAGGCATGTTTTGTGATTGGTGGGTTTTTTTTTTTATTTGTGATGAGAATAGGAGGATTTTAATTAAAATAGATCATTGTAAACAAAACGGGAAAGAGATTTGGTTTGTGTGTTTTAATTCACTACGATCTGATTAACCTCATTCTCCTGATCTCTTCACATTTTCTCTTTTTATTTTTTTTTTGTTTATTTCTGGAATTTTAATTTTAATTTTGAAATTTAAATGAAATTATTATGGGATAACATTTTTAGGAATTTTTGGGAGTTTATATTGCTTGGAATTGAAGCGAAGTTATAAAAAGAATATTTTTGAATTTTTAGATTTATTTGTTTTCTTTTTCTACTTAATTAATTATTTAATTAATGGAAACACCAATTAATTAATAATTAAGAACATGGGAAATTTAAAAATGTCAAAACTTTGAATGATAGTGGAGAACAATTTAGAATTAGAAATAAAGAATGGGAGATAAACTCAAAATTCAAAAAATTAGCTAATTAAAATAATTATAAATCAAAGAAAGATAATAAAGAAATATAAAGAGATAAAATATATTACAAGGCAAAAACCAAAAATCAAAAAAATAAAAATTAATTAACAATAATAGTAATAATAATAGAATTAAAAAAAAAAAAAAAGAGGAGACAACGGATCAGAAAATGAAGAAAAAGCTGAAAAAGGAAGGCAAAAAGAGAAAAGAAAGCTGTGGTGTCAGTTGTGGCGTGCAAAGCTGAGCAACGTGGTGGGTTTTGCAAAAGCCTGGTGAGTCAGTTTTGGTGCTCCTGATTCAAAAACACACACTGGTATGCACTGCAACAAGGGCAGTGGTGTCCCTGTTCTGCTGAACTTCTAGTGTTTCAAACACCTACGGTAAAAAGAGAAAAGAAAAGGGGAGAAGGGACAGCGGCCAGAGGGGATAAAAGGACAGTGGCACCGTTGCATGAAAAGGGAGGAGAAGAATGAGATGAGGGAGAAGGCAGGAGGCCAGGAAAAACCAGAAACTTAGCATGAGGATTAGAGGAGAACCGAGAGAAGCTGAAGCAGAAACCGAGAAGCTGGAAAGAAGAGCAGAGAGAAAAAACTGAGTAATGAGATGGAAGAGAGGGTAGACAAAGATGGATTTTTTTGAGATGAACATGGTTCAGGAGGGCAACTTCTGCTCCAGCTTCTCCAGTAGTTTTCCCACTGAGGGTGATGTCGTGGTCAACCATACTACTATCCCCAGGGACTCCAACTGAGACATTGACATGCAACGTCTTCACCCTCACGTCCTTGATGGCTTTCTACTGCTCCCACCCATCCTGGCAGCGTGAACGAGAGTGGCAATGTCAGAAGCGCTGGTGCCACTATCAACGTCGTTAGACGAGACAAAAATGCGTATGAATCTCACAGAAAAGTTGAAGACTCATAGCAGCTGAACAAACGCAGCTTTGGCTTCATATTGTGCTTTTTCTGCACTAGCCAGGCATTTCCATTTCTCTTCTCCAGCCTTCCCAACAGCGGATACAGCCTTCACGTTAGGATTTTCTGCCTTGAAGGTCTTTCTGAACTCCTGGAGGAAGACGAGAAAAGCACTAGGTGGTCTTTTCGGTTTGTTGGGATCTCTCTCGGCATTCCTCTCTTTGTTGGCCTTCCGTGTGCTACTCTTGTCAGAAACCGAAGGAGTGGAGCAGAAAACCGAGAAGACATGAGCTGAAGCAAGAAAAAATCTGAGCTGCAGCGATGGACTGAAGCCACTACGATAGACCGAGAAGATGAGAACCAAGCTGAGAAGAGGAAGAAAGGAACTGAACCGAATGCAAGCCAAGAAAGAGCAGAACCGAAAGTCTTCCATGTGAAGTAAAATACTCTGTTTTGGCAGCCCAAAACAGAGTTTAACAGAGTGGTCCACTGCACACCATGAAGAGCACGAGAAAGTAGGGAATGAGGATGAAGAGAGCTTCGAAAGAGGCAATGGGAGAGCCTGAACAAAAGAGAGAGAGAGAGAAATCATGAAGCAGAGAGCCTGGAGACCACGAGCAGCGACGAGAAGGCAAGGGCACGGTGCTGGAGGAGAGAGCAAATGAAAACCGAGTTGTTTGTGTGAGGGCAGTAATCGTTTCAGCACAACATTCCTTGCAGGCCGAGGTAGCGTGCTAGAGAGTGCTTTCTTCTGGGGAACGCCATTGCTGGATTTAGTTATGCTTGAGTGAAAATGAAGTTTACGAAGTTGGGTTCGAAGCCTAATGATGTTCAAGCTGATGGCATTTGAAAGGAGGAGCCACGGTGCACTAAGGGGAGCTGAATAGGATTGCTGAAGGAGGGGTGTCACTGGGAAGAGCAGCTCACCGAGACAAAGCCAGGTAACACTCACGCATGCATGTGGGCGTGCATGCTACAGTGCTTTTCGCATGTCTCTGCTCAGCCTCTTTGTTTCTGGTCTATTAGTTAATTGATAGGTTAATTAATGTGTTATTATTCATTATTAATATTGTTATTTGTATATGGGATTAATTTTATTTTTTTTTAGGCATTATAAGCAAAATTTTAAATAAGTCATCGTGTGAGAATTCGGTTCTCCTCGATTGCAGGAGATCACGTGAGATTTTAATCTCCTTAGATCTTTTCAAAATTAGCACATTTGTTTCTTTTAAAAAAAATAATGATTATATATTGACTTAATTAAAAACTTTCCATTATTTATGAAATTATCGTGTGAGAATTCGGTTCTCCTCGATTGCAGGAGATCATGTGAGATTTTAATCTCCTTAGATCTTCTAAAAATTAGTACGTTTGTTTTGAGAATAATGATTATATATTGACTTAATTAAATACTTTCTATTATTTATGAAATTATCGTGTGAGAATCCGGTTCTCCTCGATTGCAAGAGATCATGTGAGATTTTAATCTCCTTAGATCTTTTAAAATTAGCACATTTGATTTAAAAATATATATATAATGATTATATGTTGACTTAATTAAAGACTTTCCATTATTTATGAAATTATCGTGTGAGAATTCAGTTCTCCTCGATTGCGTGGGATTATGTGAGGTTCTAATCTCCTTAAATCCCCATAATTAATTTGGAGATAATAATGATATTAAAATAATAATAATAATGCAAAAATGAATATTTTAATTGAATTATTTACAAAATAAATAAAGACAGGGTTTTATAAAATTTAAATAATTAAAATGCCATGTTCAATAATTCCAAAAATGGTTTTCTACTATAATTTTGGTTCTAATTTCAACAATTAATCCAGATTTTAAGGAAAAAGGAAATAAAAATAAAAATAAGTGGAACAAGAAAAACAGTTTATCCAAAAATCCAAAAATATATAAATTAAAAATTCCAAAGAATGGCTTTCCTTTATAATTTTGTTCTAATTTCACAATAAATCTTTTTTCAAAAGATCTAAAGATAAATTAAAAAATAATAATAATAAAATCCAAAAAATAAAATACATAAATACAAAAATCAGAAAACTGATTCGATTTTCGTCCTAATTTCAAAGGTGAATTCCAATTTTGAAAAAGAAAAAGAAAAAGAAAACAAATAAATCTAAAAATTCAAAAATATTCTTTTTATAACTTCGCTTCAATTCCAAGCAATATAAACTCCCAAAAATTCCTAAAAATGTTATCCCATAATAATTTCATTTAAATTTCAAAATTAAAATTAAAATTCCAGAAATAAACAAAAAAAAAATAAAAAGAGAAAATGTGAAGAGATCAGGAGAATGAGGTTAATCAGATCGTAGTGAATTAAAACACACAAACCAAATCTCTTTCCCGTTTTGTTTACAATGATCTATTTTAATTAAAATCCTCCTATTCTCATCACAAATAAAAAAAAAAACCCACCAATCACAAAACATGCCTTTTGGTCGAACTACGTGGACTTTGATCCCCATCGCAGGGTACGTAGGCCCTAGGCTCTCATCCTAGGTCAAGTCCGTCCTTTGTAAATATCCATAAGTTCGCATGCATTTTCACTTTTTTTTTGTTTTCTATGTCCAACGTGCATCCATGTCAATAAAAGGGTAATTGAGATTAATTAAAGGCCATATTCTATTTCAACTAACTAGTTTAAGGTAACCGTCCTTATGGGCGGGTGTTGTGGGGTGCCTAACACCTTCCCCACACTCAAATAGACTCCCGAACCCATCTCTGACCTCGCAGACTATTTCGCCTTCCTTTTTCGTTTTGTTTTAAATTGGTTTTCCAAAGTTTTCCATTAAAAATTTTGGTGGCGACTCCAAATAAAATCGATTTTCAAAATTCTGTTTTTGGGAACCGGTTTTAAACCATATTTTTCAATCCCGCCGAAAGGTCGGTTACGACAGGATGTAGGATATCTAATAAGATCTTTAAGTCATTCCTTTATTGAGTGTACTAATTTATTAGCCCTTAACTAAACTAGTAAGGGATTTTGAGCTTAACTATATTGTTGTAATGATCTATTGTGCGAATAAAAATAATACCATGCATTTCTCTATTATAAGGATATACTTTAAGAGTACCTTCCGAGAGCAAAGAGAGAAGTTTGGAATAGCTATAATTATTCTACCAACCAAGGAAGTAGTAGCATTCCCAATAGTATTATGCATATCATTTGCATGTAAGATATATTACCATTGTGTGTCGCTTTAAAAGTTCACTATGAGAATTCTTCACATTTAACCAAAAAGGAATAGAGTTCATTTTCTTTACCGATTGAAAGCTGATGTATTTTAAGCAAATAGCATTTCCAAATTGTTATTAAATAATCCTTTCACATGATTCTCTTAAGTTCATGTACTGTTATTTTAATTATTCGTCTCATTTTAATGAGAAGAGTTCACTTGATATTAGTTATAAAACTTGCTTTTAATTAGGACCATAATCTTTTCTTTATGCATGATTGGAATCATACATGAAGTTAAATAAATTGTATAGAAAGATTATTGTCTTAATTGAAATAGCAAAACTTGTATTTTAACGGCATTGATATTAACAGAAGAAAACCCGTGCATGATAGTTTCCATAGATTTAGGGAGGACTAGTCTAAGTCAGATAATTTAGCATGAGCTTGCAACTCATGACTGTATGAGAAGTTTATATTGAAGGCTATGTGCTCTTGACTGACTATGAATAACCCAAGGGTTGCATACCCTTGATCGATATTGATTACCTCGAGAGCTATTCTCAACAAATAATTAAAATGCATGAGTCAAAAGCCTATGACTGATACTTGATGTCTTTGATAGTCCTCCTTTTAATCTAGGTTTTGAGCCAATTGTCATTTTTACAAAAAGGAAAGCTTTTTTCAAAATGTGTTTTAACAAGAGTCATGCATATTTGATAACATGTAGTATTCCACAATTGTAGATATTATGTTAGAGTCTTGATAGATGGTTATGGCATTGTAGGCTGTGCACCTACAACTGATGATTTATGTCTCGTGATAGTCCTCTTAATTATTGTTTTTTTTTTAATGTGTCTATTCCGTTATTGTTGAACAAAAGCTGTTGTTAATGGTTTTCCAAAACTTATGCAAGCTTTGATAACTTATGGAAGTTTCACCGTGAAAATCATTTATAGTTGTTTTAATTGGTATAGAGATAATCTTATCTTTGTTAGGCCTATTGCGTAATTATTCTCCTTATTCTTTTCATTGTGATTACATTATGTTATTATGTTTTATGGATGCTATTTGTTTACTTTTATTACTTCAAATAGTCAATTAAAGCCATTCTTAAGATTAAGGAATAGAACGCAGAGTCACAGGTGAGCCCTTGTATTGTTCTGTGAGGGTTGAGGTTGTTTTTACATTTTCTATAACTTATGTTAATTGGGATCTTAATTATGGTATTAATATTTTAGATGTATCTAGATGACCATAGACAAGACTTCATACCCTGTCTAGTTATATCTATTTTAAATTAAGAGTGGAGCTATCTTTAATGTTGATTGGTATGTGAAGGGAATAAAAGAACACAAGAATATAAATTCAAAGTTAGGTAGGAGACTTACATTGATCTCCTAATTTGTGGAAGCTTATTGATCTCTGGTTGGGATCACTGATCAGATGAGATACCCGTAATGTATTGGGTGTATCTCAGGTTTTCACAGCCTAAATCCCCTCTCAAATATGACTGCAGAACACTTTTAGGTATTCTAGTCAGAGTGTCTCATGTCTCACTCTCTAATGAGTTATTTTCGTCGTACACTAGTCTAGCCCTATTTATAGAAGGCTAGCTAGAGTTAAGGTTTAGTAGTAATTCTTATAATTACTATTTTACCCTTATTTAATGAGCACCCTTTATGGGTGCACACAATATAATATCTTAACAGACTTATTCTCTAGATATTATACGATATTCTAAAAGTATTAGATGATAAGCTCACTGTAGAAAATTTTGAAGGTCCTAATTACAAGGGAGACTTTGTCAAAATTTCTATAGAATTTGAACATTGAGAAAATCTTAAACTCTTAACTGGTAAATTGAAATTCCAACATGATGTTTCTTGATTACTTTGATTTTTGATGGATTAATTGTGAGACAATTGGTTTAGGCATATAGAAACAAAATTTATTTTCTCATTTTCTGTGCCAATCACACTCTGGGCCTTAGGGTGTGAAAACGATAGTAAGGAAGAGATATCATAACTTGTTCATCGAGTAAGATCAACTTGATATAGATTTGGTCATCTTCATTATGGATATCATATAATTTCACATTCAGAGAAAGTGTGCTTTGATGAGCTAGTCATATTGTGTGTGATTGGTGGAGTATCATTTCATAGGATGCAAAGAATTCCTTATGCATGCATGAGAATGGTCTATCACTGCATAAAAAGTTTAAGGAATGATCAAATAAGAGTTGTCACAAATCAAATAAAGTTCCCAAATTAAAGAAAGTATACTTTAAATATATAATAACAATAATAATAAAAAATAATAGATAATAGATGGTCGTCAAGAAGTTGTGTTATTGACGAAGTCCTAATTTTAATACGGAACATGTTCAATACTTTAAGGGAGAGGAGTTGGAGCATACGTAGAGACTCTTTAATATTCAATTACATTAATTATTAAGAACTATTTTGATATTTGATTCCATGGACTTCAATTGGCGCGAGCAATGGAAGAAAGAATTGATTAAATAAATTAAGCAAATTAATTATTTAACATGAATGAAAATGAGGGTTTTTTTTAATTTTTGAGCAAGTGTACGTTTATATAGGCATGACTAAACTAGATTTATTGAAGGCACATATAGTGGATTGAAATGAATTTATTGTTTATGAATTTTGCTAAAGAGTAATTGACTCTTTAAAGCCTTTACTTGTCTTAACACTTTAATAAGTTCATTGCATTTATAGAGTACATTAATCCAAAAAAAAAAAAAGAATTAGTAGAGAAAAGGTTTGTCAAAATCTATTAAATAAATAATCATGAGTGTGTGTAGTATTAATTTTATTCATTAAGTCTATGTTCATGCTAGATTTTGAATGATAATGTTTGTTGTATGTTTTCTTAACATCTATGCTTGTAGGAGTTTTTCATTTAATTACTTGAAAATTTTATCATCTAATGTGGTTCATATTATTATTTTTGTTATTTGTTCTATGTATTATATGTAAAATTATTTTTGTGTCAAGTAATATTAGAAGGAGTTTGATAGCAATGGAAAGGTGTTATCTACAGTATTTTATGAAAATAGAAGTGGCAATGATAGTAAAAGGGAAAATTAATGATATAATGACCCAATGATTTTGGTGTAAGTCAGATTTATTATTCTTGATGGTGAGGTTTGAAAAGTTGAAGATCATGGTTAATGAAATAAGCCAGCTTGGTGGAAATTTATAGGTTTTGCATTTAGCATACTTTTGGGTAAAGCTTAAGTCTAAGAAATAACAGACTTAGGTTGTTCAATCAATGGGATGGTTTTCCTTTTAAACTCCCCCTGATCAATGACCACAAAGTGACTTGAATTGACTCAAATAATTTTTAAAATTATTCATACAACAGAAGAAAACATGAGTCATAAAAATATAATCATTGCAACGATAATTGTTTTACTTGCAAGTTATTGGCCTGTCTTGAAAAGAAAAACTTTTTATCCCTAGAGAATTAAACATCGTGAACATACTTTGTCGTAACCGACCTTTCGGCGGAATAGAATAAAATGGTTTAAAACCGATTCCCAAAAACGGAATTTTGAAAATCAATTTGTTTGGAGTCGCCACCAAAATTTTCAATGAAAAACTTTGGAAAACCAATTTAAAACAAAGCGAAAAAGGCGAAATGGTCTGCGAAATCAGAGATGGGTTCGAGAGTCTATTTGAGTGTGGGGAAGGTGTTAGGCACCCCACAACACCCGCCCATGAGGACGGTTACCTTAAACTAGTCAGTTGAAATAGAATATGGCCTTTAATTAATCTCAATTACCCTTTTATTGACATGGATGCATGTTAGACATAAGAGACAAAAAGCGAGAATGCATGCAAATAGATAGATATTTACAAAGGGCAGACTTGACCTAGGATGAGAGCCTAGGGCCTACGTACCCTGCGATAGGGATCAAAGTCCACGTAGTTCGACCAAGAGGTATGTTTATGGGATGGTGGTTTTTGATTTGTGATAAGGATAGGAGGATTTTAATTAAAACAGATCATTGTAAACAAAACGGGATTGGAATTTGGTTTGTATGTTTTGATTTACTACAATCTGATTAACCTCGTTCTCCTGACCTCTTCATATTTTCTCTTTTAAATTTTTTTGTCGATTTTATTATTATTATTATTTTTTGAGTTTTGGGAGTTTATATTTCGGGAATTAATGCATAATTTATAATGAAAGGAATATATATTTTTTTTATGAATTTTTTGAATTTATTGTTGATTATGGAGACTTAAGTTCTGCATGTCATTTTTTTTATTAATTAAAATTTATGCTTGACTTATTTAAAATGTTCATTTTTACATTATTATTGATTATTGGTAAATAATTTAATTCAAGTGCTATTATTTATTTGTTTATTTGTTTATTTTTGAACGAATGTATGCTAATTTTTAGGTTCTATGGAGATTAAAATCTCACACGAGCCTGGGAAGTCGAGGTGAGAAAAGTATTTTCACACGATACATTTTGTATAAATATTTAATCAAAGTTGATGTTCAATTATTGTTCATTTATTTATTTTTTGTATTGTTATTATTATCATTAATATTATTATTATTTCTGAATTAATTACAGGGATTTAAGGAGATTAGAATCTCACATAATCCCGAGCAATCGAAGAGAATGATATTCTCACACGATAATTTCGTAAATAATAGGAAATGTTTAATTAAAGCAAATCTTTTAATTATTTATTATTTATTTCTATTTTTATTTTTTTAAAAAACAAAGGTATGCTAACTTCAGGGATCTAAGGAGATTAATATCTCACACGATCCCAGGTAATCGGGGAGAACAATATTCTCACACGATAATTTTACAAATAATGGGAAACAGTTCATGAAAGCAAATATTTTAATTATGATTTAATCAAAATTAATATTTAATTATCATTCATTTATTTTTTAACCATTCATTCATTAATATTTCATTAATATCATTATCACTTTTCAATTATTCAATTAGTTGTAAGGATTTACGGAGATTAACATCTCACATAACCCCCGGTAATCGAGGAGAATAAAATTCTCACAATAATTTTATGCGTCATGGCAATATTTATTAATTATCATTCACTTATTTTTCACCATTCAATCATTAATATTTCATTAATATTATTATTGCTTATCAATTATTCAATTCATTGTAAGGATTTAAGGAGATTAACATCTCATATAATCCCCGGTAATCGAGGAGAATAATATTCTCACATGATAATTTTATGCGTAATAGCGATATTTAATCAAAGTTAATATTTAAACAATGGTGATAAACAAAATTAAAACAAGTTTAAGCAAATGAACAGTAGCATCTTAGAACCAACGCATGAACAGTGCAGAATATATAAGATTATCTTTAACCAACTTGCATGAACAGTAACATGCATGCAGAAAAATCGGCCATGCAGCCCATGTAGCCATACCTGTGCGATTTCAGCCTCTCCCTTGTGCTCCAATGAAGAATGACTTTCTCCTCCTCACTCACCTATGGTAGATGGTCCTCCAACAGTCCCGAAGTGGTTGGTCTCGGTTGGGAAGAAAGCAGAAACGGCAGACAACACTTCGTTGGGCAGCGTTGGAAATTCTGGTTGGTTTCAGCACTGGGAATTCTGGCTGGAAGTGCTCACGTGTCCCTGCTCCTCGGCTGGAAGGCAAAGGCTGAAAGCTTCCCTTCCTCTCTACACTTTCCCTTCTTCCTTGTGCTCCCTAAATTCTCCTCTATTTACCTCTGTTTTCTGGGCTCAAAACAGAGTTTTTCTCCTCCATGGTTCAGCCTCCATCAATCCTTTTTCTGCCACTTCGTTTTGCATTCAGGCCCCCTTGTTTCTGCTCATCATTTTGGCATCCAACTCTCCATTTTCTGCTCCTCGGATTGTCTGAACCTCAGCTCCTTTTCTCTCCACGGTTTGGACGTTGCTTCAGCTCACTTTTTCTCCTCTTTTGGACGTTGCTTCAGCTCACTTTCTCTCCTCCTTTTGGACGTTGCTTCAGCTCACTTTTTCTCCTCCTTTTGGACATTGCTTTAGCTCACTTTCTCTCCTCCTTTTGGACGTTGCTTCAGCTTACTTCTTCTCCTCAGTTTCTGCCTCTCGTTCAGCTCCCTCTTCTTCTCAGTTTTTGCCCCTCGTTCAGCTCCCTCTTCCTCTCTTCTTTATACTCTAGCCAACCTCTCTTTTTCTGCCACATTGCTCCCTTCTCTTCTTGCTTTTTCTACAACTTCCAGCCACTCCACTCATTGCTCACAGTCCCTTGCTTTTTCTGCCATTTCCAGCCACGCCACTCTCTCTTTTCTCTGCACAAGCCGCTCCACTTTCTACTCTTCTCTGAAAAACCAGCTTCCTCTTGCTTTTTTGTCCTCCTTGTCCTCTTGTTCCTTAGTAATGTATGTGTGTGCATGAGTGTATGCATGTGAGAGTGAGTGAGCATGTGAGCAAGTGAGGGTGTGAGCCCATGAGTGAGAGGGTGAGTGTGTGTGAGAGTGATGAGAGGGAGAGCATGTGAGCAAGTGAGTGTGTGAGTGTGTGTGTCCGTGAGTGAGAGTATGAGTGTGTGAGAGTGATGTGTGACATGTGTGTGAGAGCAAGTGAGTGTTTTGCCATTTTATTTTAATTAGGTGGCCTTATTCATTTTATTTCATTACAAGATGATTACCATGTCTCTTCTTCAAACATATATTTTGAATTTTTCTTTTTAATATTTTTGATTCTTATATTTGGTTTTTTCCATATTACTTCTATCTTTTTGCCTTTTGCAATTTTGTTTTAATTAATTAATTTTTTAAATTTTTAATTCTATTTATTATTATTACCATGATTATTATTATTGTTAATTTGGGTGGGGTGTTCACATACTTTGTAGCAAAATTTACCACAAGAAAATGAACAAGAGAATCAACATTACTTCACAAAGCAAGCAAAGCATGAAATTCTGGCATCATTCAAGACAGTGGTGATAAAGAAATGTACAGCTGTTGAAAGAACCATCTTCTAACAAACCTTTAGCTATCCAACTGAATGCGTAGATCCCCTATGTAGAGATGATATTTTTACCTCTGATATTTTTTGGGATAATTAATCTTTTAGTCCTTATAGTTTACCACATTTTTTAAATTGATCCCTGTAGTTTGTTTTTTTTATTCCATCCCTACACTTTTCAAAATGTAATAATTGATCCCTACCATCTTAACAATATCATATTACATATGATGTGCCTTATGGAAGCTAAATTGATGCTAATGTGAGACTAGAGCTGGCTGACATGGATGTCAGGTATCATATCTCCTTCCCCTGTATCCTTGACTAATAACTTGAAACCATTTTAGTCAATACTTCGTTTTAGTCAATAACTAATTTCAGCAAACCAAATGTAGCGGAGGAGTTAGAGATGGGGGTCTTTAGCCTTGAAGAGATTGAGCCAAGAGTGTCTGGGTCGAAGGGAATAAGACACTTACTTGTAATAAGCCCAGTGAAGGGCTTATAGAGAGAAGGGTTATAGGATGACACCATCTTGGGCAGGGAGTTATCCACAAGTTCAAAGGCGGTACTACAAAGCACATCTTTGTGCTTGCAACCCTCATAACAAATATTCACCTTGAGAATACAACTCTACAAGGGAAAACAACTTATAAGAAACTAGTTATAGTAAGTATATTATAGGATGAGAAGTAGGAAAATACGAAAAGAAAGTGAGTGAAGTGGATCTGAACTAGTGTAAGGGATGAAAATGTGACATATAAACAATTAAGTGTACCTAAAACCTTGGTAAGTCTTGTTTACCCATTCCTGCAGGTTGGTTCATAAATGAGAAAGAGGGTTTGAAAAGAGAATGAGTAAAGAGAATGAGAGAACAGTGGAAGGGGTTCTTGAGATTTTATAAAGGGGATTAAGGGCGGTTGGTAAGCAAACACACTTATTTCCTTTTAGAGTGCGTTTATTCCCTTACAAGTAACTCAAATATCCATACTGTTTACACACTCACATGTACACGCCTATTCACATACTCTACCAAAAGGGAGGACGGTTTCCAAGTTGCAAGTCATTAATACTAGTTGCCTAAAAACAAAAGAAAAAGAATGATCTATTTTCTTTTTAAAAAAATACATGAATCAACACTCTTGCCTTCCTCGCATTGGTCAATGCTCTATGTCTCACGCTTCGACGCATGCCATTTGTCATCACCATCATTGTTAATTCTACAAATATATATATATATATGTACACACACACTTCAATATTAATGTATAGGAGGTATTAATTAAGTTGATTAGGGACCAAATTGGCTTCAAGTTTCTGTCCATGATAGGCTCTTTCATTGCATGAATACCTAATTGTTATTGGAATCAAAATTAGAATTAGCATCAGCATCAGCTATATGGCTTGGTGTGATGCAGAAGCAACATTTGGCAAAGCATTGACATTGATTCTACTAGCACAAACTCTCAAAAGCTACCGAGGATGCTAAGCTCTCATCCTCTTCAAGTCACGCCACTCCCACATTATTGTTATGCCCCTCAATCTTACTTCTATCTGATATGTTCCTACCTTTATATCCCTTTTCCATTCCCTCTGTTCACCTCTCCATCTTCTCATGCATCTATTCTCCCTCTATCCAAGAGGCAGGGAATATGAGATATGACACATGGCATCTATCTCACTCTGCTCTCTTCATGTCAGCACTAATTCAACTTCCATTAGCCATATTAGATGGAATCTGATGGTGTTAAAATGGTAAGGATCAATTTTTACATTTTGGAAGTGTGAACACCCCACCCAAATTAACAATAATAATAATCACAATAATAATAATAAATAGAATTAAAAAATTCAAAAAAAAATATAAAATAATAAAATAATAATAACAATTAATCAAAACAAAATTGCGAGAGGCAAACAAAATAGAAGTAATATGGAAAAAACCAAAACATAAGAACCAAAAATAATAAAAAGGAAAATTCAAGATATAGGTTGGAAGAAGAGACATGGCAATCATCTTGCAAAGAAATAAAATGCACAAGGCCACATACTTGAAATGGAATTGCAAAACACTCTCACTTGCTCACACTCACACACTCTCACATGCTCACTTGCTCCCACATGCTCACTTGCCCTCACACACATGACACACATCACTCTCACACACTCACACCCCCATTCACTGACACATCACTCTCACACACTCACACTCACACTCCCACATGCTCATTTGCTCCCATATGATCATTTGCTCTCACACACATGACACACATCACTCTCACACACTCACATTCTCCCACACGGACACATCACTCTCACACACTCACACTCACACTCTCACACACTCTCACCCACGGACACACACACTCACCACATGCATGCACCCATGCACACACATGCACAAGAGAACAATGGGGACAAAAAAGCAAGTGGGAGTGGTTCTGTAACATAGCAGAAACCAGGGTGGCTGGAGCAGTGAAAGAAAAGTGTGGCGTGGCTGGAGATGGTAGCAAAAGGAGGGGACCATGTGTAGCAAAGTGATGGCTGGAAGTTGCAGAAAAAGCAAGGGAAAAAAGGAGCAACATGGCAGAAAAAGGGAGGTGGCGTTGGAGCATAAAAGTGGCAGCAAACCGAGAGGAAGAGGAGGAAAAAACGCTAGAGAGAAAGGAGGCCTCAGCTGAGAAGAAAAGAGAGCTGGAGAAGAGAAGAGAGGAAGGAAAAAGAAAGAGGAACCACGCTGAAAAGGGAGAGCCACGTGACCAAGAAGGGAAGAGGAGTTGAAAAAGAAAGGAAGAGCAACGAAACTAGCAACAAACCGAGAGGAACAACGCTGAACGAAAGAAGAGAATGGAGGCAGTAACGTGAGGGAGAAACCAAGTTGAACGAAGCAAGGAAGCAAGGCAGCCATGTGAGGAAAGAACTGCAGGGAAATGAACCAGAAACGAGGCAGAAACTGAGAGCTGAACTGCAGAAACCGAGAGCTGAACGAAGCTGTCCAATGTGCAGAAAAATCATGGAAGCAACGTCCCAAATTCTGGAGTGAAAAGGTGCTGAAGTTTAGCCCATCCAAGGAACAGAAAAATGGAGAGTTGGATGCCAAAATGATGTGCAAAAACAAGGAAGTCTGAATCCAAAACAAAGTGGCAGCAAAGGGAGGGATAGAAGCTGAACCATGGAGGAGAAAAAACTCTATTTTGAGCTCAAAAAACAGAGGTGAACAGAGGAGAGCTTAGAGAGCACAAGGAACAAGAGGAAGTGTGGAGAAGAAGAGAAGCTTTCAGCCTCCATCTTCCAGCCGAGAAGTAGAGACACTTTCTGCAGAGTTTCCAGCGCTGGAGCCAACCAGAAAACTCCAACAAAGCTGTCCAACGAAAATCCAACGAAGCTGTCTGTTTCTGCACTTCCAGCCGAGACCAGCCACTTTGAGGGGCTGTTGGAGGTTCATCTTCCATTGTTGGGTGAGGAGAAGAAGGTCCTTCTTCATTGGAGCACAAGGGAGAAGCTGAAAAGGCTAGGTATGGCTGCACGTTCTTGACTTGGCCGAGAATTCTGCTGCATGCTACTGTTCACTCGATTTCCTTCAAGACAACTTCATGCATGTGCACTGTTCATGTGTTTTAATATGAGAGGCTACTGTTCACGTGCTTAAGTTTGTTTAGTTTTGTTCATTATAATTGTTTAGACATTAGTTTTGATTAATTATGGCTATTACGTACAAAATTAGCATGTGAGAATTTTGTTGTTCTTGATTGTCGGGGGTTATGTGAGTTTTTTTTCATCTCCTTAAATCTTTGCAATTAATCAAATAATTGGAAGACAATGAATATTAATGAAATATTAATGAAAGAATGTTGAAAATTAATTGAATGATAATTAATGAATATTGTCATGATGGATAAAATTATCGTGTGAGAATTTTGTTCTCCTCGATTACTGGGGTTATGTGAGATGTTAATCTCCTTAAATCCTTACAACTAGTTGAATAATTGAAAAGTGACAATTAATATTAATGAAGTATTAATGAATAAAAAAAATAAAGGAATGACAATATATATTAATAAAATATTAGTGAAGGAATGGTGAAAATAATTGAATGATAATTAATATTGTGATGGTGGATAAAATTATCGTGTGAGAATTTTGTTCTCCTCGATTACCAGGGATTATGTGAGATATTAATCTCCTTAAATCCCTACAATGAATTGAATAATTGAAAAGTAACAGAAATATTAATGAAGTATTAATGGGCGAATGGTGGAAAACAAATGAATGATAATTAAATATTAATTTGGATTAAATCATAATAATAATCATAATCAAAATGCTTGCTTTAATATGTTGTTTGCGAAATTATCGTGTGGGAATATCGTTCTCCTCGATTGCATGGGATTATGTGAGGTTCTAATCTCCTTAAATCCCTATAATTAATTATGAAATAATAATAATATTAATAATGATACAAAAATGAATAAATGGAAAATAATTAAATATTAACTTTGATTAAATATTTATGCAAAATGGATCGTGTGAGAATACTTGTCTCTCCTCGATTTCCCGGGCTCGTGTGAGATTTTAATCTCCATAGAACCCGAAAATTAGCATATATTTGTTCAAAGACAAACAGATAAACAAATAAATAATAGCACTTAAATTAAATTGTCTACCAATAATCAATAATAATAATAATCAATATTTATCAACAATAAATCCAAAAACGCATAAAATAAAAAATATGTTCCTTTCATTATAAATTATGCATTAATTCCCAAGATATAAACTCTCAAAACTCAAAAAAATAATAATAATAAAATCAACAAAAACAATCTTAAAGAGAAAATGTGAATAGTTCAGGAGAACGAGGTTAATCAGATTGTAGTAAATTAAAACATACAAACCAAGTTCCTATCCCGTTTTGTTTACAATGTTCTGTTTTAATTAACATCCTCCTATTCTCATCACAAATCAAAAAACCACCAATCACAAAAATGCCTTTTGGTCGAACTACGTGGACTTTGATCCCTCTCACGGGGTACGTAGGCCCTAGGCTTTCATCCTAGGTCAAGTCCGTCCTTTGTAAATATCCATCAGTTTGCATGCATTTTTGTTTTTTTGTCTCCTAGGTCTAACGTGCATCCATGTCAATAAAAGGGTAATTGAGATTAATTAAAGGCCATATTCTGTTTCAACTAATTAATTTAAGGTAACCACCCTTAAATTAAAGGGACCAATTTAAAAATTGAGGTAAATTATAAGGACTAAAAGATGAATTTTCCCATATTTTTAAAACAAAAGGAATATTATATGTATTTTTCTTCAAATTTTTAGGGTAATTTATTCGTTTACTAAATTTTTCTTGGGGAGGAGCAATAAGTAGGAAAAATTAAGATTTTACTAGTCAAAAGCTAGGGAAGAAGGCTAGAGGCATAAAATAACTCTAGTGAACATGGGTTTTTGTGGGAAACTTCAATCAACTTACTCTTCCAAGGTGTTTTCTTGGAAGGAGAGGCCAAGGGTTTGTTTTCTTGAACCTTCCTTGGCTAAACCTCCATGGATTCTTCCATGGAGGACTCCTTCCTATCTTTTCTCATTATTTTATTTCTTTATGTAGCATAGATTAAAACTTGTTTTTAGTTGTTTTGTTAGATTTCTTGAGAATATTGAGTTGAGATTTGTTGAATTTTTATTCACATATATGAGATTGTATTTAAATACGATTGTGATTGTGTTAATTATGGAATGTATTTTGCTTCTTAATTGTGACTTCCATATTATTTTATTGACTAATATGATTGGAAGTAGATTGAATGGTTTACATTGTTGAAATTCTCAAAATCTCTTGTGATGGAGTCAAATGCCCACAAGGCATTCGATGACATGTTTCATTAGGGATTAGGAGTAATTTGCCTTAACTACTTGGAACCAACTTTAAGGTGAATTCATTGTTGAATTCTAAATGTTTTTTCGAGAGCTTAATGCACCTTTGGATTAGTTTCTCTTAAACTACTTAGATCTAACTTTTAAAGGAAGATCATTGTTCTAGTAGTGCAATTCTACCTCAACTACTTGGATTTGACTTTTCGATGGGTTGTGGCTGGTAATTTAGCTATTGACCTTAATACAATTTACGTAAAATTACACTTGAACTACTTGGATTTGACTTTTAAGTATAATTGGAACTAGAATTAGGATATACATTGGATTCAAATTTATCTTATTGGTGAGCTAAACTACTCAAAAGTGTATCTTCAATTGAACTCATAGTTAGCTAAATCTAGTGTAGTTTCTTGAGTCCTTTTCATTTTATTTAGAGTCTTAATGAGTCTTAATGTTATTTAGATACTTAGTTTTATTGTTAAATACTTGATTTGTTTCATAGTGACTAGATTTATCTGCGCCACTAATGCATATATGTAAATAATCATACTAACCATTGCTTTTGTACAAATTGCATGATTGGAAGCAAAAATTTAGTCCAAGAACAATAAATATAACACTTTATCATCATGGGAATGATACTAGATCTTTTTTATCCTTTTGCTACAATATAACTCATATGCTTGTGGTTCATCACACTACTTCAAAAAAAGCAAAATAGAGACGAACAGAATCCATGTCTAAATCTTATAAATTATGTGTCTAAATAAAATTGAGACAAAATTAGGCATAGAAAATTATTCATAGCATAATCCTTGGTCTCTAAATGTTTAGACATGGAATTAGGTATTCCGTCTCAAAATTGAGACGAAAAATATTTGTGTCAAGATATTAAATTTTCCATCTCAATATACCAACCAAAATTGTATCCAAGATTTGATTTACTGTTAGGAGTTGAATTTGATCAGTATCAGATTTCATGTTTATTATTTAGATACAGAATGATTTCCATCTCAAATAAAAAGTTAATTAATATGTTCCATCTCTAATTTCATGGAATCAGTAGCATTTTGTCTCTAATTTTATTTGTGACATCCCAAATTTTTCCTAAAGATTTGCCACTAAAATTCACAGAGTAAATAAAACACAAAGAAATTTGACATAGCGGAAAATAAATTCAACATGGCAACTTAAGTGTTGTTGTAATTTAAAAATGGAAAACAATATAGTAGAATATATGTTTTATGGAAAATAACGAAACATTTTAAGGTCCAAAGGTATAATACATTTTAAAAACTCTTACAAACAAAACAACCAACATCAATTAATTTCTTTGATTGCATTATAATTGTAACATTGCAAATATTTATATGTTGAATACTATATATTCAGTGGAAAAAAATTTAATGATTTTATAATTGGTGAAAAGTAAGAAAATGCATTCAGTATTTGCTTGAATATAAAAAAAATTGGGGAAATATTGGACTAGGGAAATTTAAAGAGACTTAAATAGAAAATAAAGCAATATTAAATCTAAACTTGAGGCTAGCATAAGTGGCTAAGCCTCACTCCTTGCATCCACATGTACTCGAGTTTGAACATACCCATGGAAAATTCGAATGCAAAACCCATGTTTTTAGATTTTTGCCACATGTCCCTATATGAAGTTACTAAATTGCCCCTCATTATTTCTTCTCCCCCTTCACATTTCTCTTATGCACGAAAACATCATTTGTTTTTGTCTAGCTACCATTCATCCATTCCTTCCATGATTTGTTATTATCAATGTGTCTTCATCATCTTTGAGTCATCGCCAATTAGTTGCTATTCCCTTTTCGTCTTGTTTGATGGAAAAACAATGCATTAGGATTTTAGTGTTGCATATCATAATCATGCTCAAATTCAACAAAATTTGGGAGAGTTTTCTTCAAATCTCCATTGGGCTTTACTTCCAAATGGATTTTTAGCCCTTTTTTCCTCCTTTGCACAAATTTCTTCTTATCAGCTTTAAATCATGAAGCCCCTTTATGCAATGTTAACATGACATAAATTTTGAGTTTCCTTATGATTTAGGTGTAATTTGTTAAATTGAGATGGGGCTTCATTTGTAAGGTAATTATCGAAGCTCTCTCTCTTGTTTTCACTTATCAATTACATCAAATTGGCTCTAAATTTGAAAACCCCTTTTTGCATTGTTAAAAATGCAATTTCCTCAAAAAATTTATTGATTCTGCTCTGTTTTCTTCCAAAAACGTTAGGGCTTTGCATCCTTTGTCAATTTTGTCTCTTTTCACCTTACTTCAATGATCAATTTCATGTTTTAGCTTCCATATTGAAAACCCCCTATTTGGTTAAGAGTGTACATGCTTGTAAGTCTATGAAATTTGAAATTCTTGGGCTTTTCTTTCATCACTAAGCAATTGAGGGAAGGATTAAAGCTATGGAAAATTTTCATTTTGAGTTGTAAGTAGATTTGATAATTTTCTTAATTTTCTTGGATTGTCAATGATGTTAAGAGAAGAAAAGATGAATGAAAAACCTTAAAGGAGTTGATAAAGTGGTCTTAGGTGGTAATATCAATTTACTAACTAATTGTGGAATTTGGCCGGTTGATCCCTCATGCCACATTCATGAAATTAATAAATTCATGAATAGGGAATAAGGGCATAATCACGCATATTTGGAAGATTCAAGGTATTTAATAATGATTAAGGTCATAAATTAATTTGGGACTAGGAGGATGACTATTCCCCAGCTATTGAAGAATTTAAAGGTTAGTAATCTTGAAGAATAAAGTTTGAGAATTGTTCTATTGAATGTGTCTTGAATTATAGTTGGATAATTAAATGTTTAAATGCATTGAAGTTAAGTCAATTAGCAGTTTAGGAACCTATGGGTACTCTTACTTGGAATTAAGTTAAGAGTGTCATTTACCTTATTAAAGTGATGTTTATTTATGAATTTGGATTTCAGTATGAGAAGAATGGTGAGTGGAACCAAGGATAACTATGGAAGGTTGTATTTGGCAATTTAAGAATTATAAATATTAAGGCATATATTTACGATTCAGAATTAACATACTAGTTAAATAAGTGGATAGAATTAGTTATACCATTCTTGAATAATTATGGGTAAAAGTACATTGCCTTACTTAATAGGTCCTTTAGAAAAATTGTGATTATGTGAATTGTTAAAGGCTTTAGGAAGAGGTTTGAATGCTCATCTCCAGGAGAATAAATATTGTTAACTATGCTTGTAATATGTATTTTAGTACCTTTCTTTGCAAATTCATATGATTTGTTCATTCAGCTTGTCATACCATGATACATAACATCAAGTAAGGAAGTTTTCCAAGTGCAAACCAAAAATTGAAGTCAATCAAGTGCTAAAAATGAAGAAAACTTGGTTGGAAGGTAGCTAAATAGGATAGACAAATTCTATTTCGATGGTACTGTTCATATGGTAAATTTTGCCAAATTTGGTCATTCATAATTTTTTCATGGAAGCTCCAAAATTTGTGAATTTTTTGAAGAAATTAGAATAACATAATAACTAATTGACTACCAAGTGTCAATTTAAATTTCATTCATATGTCCCCTTAGATAAGTCGATGATCATGGCTGTACAAAATTATGCAGAATGAGAATTTTGTTACTGATATTTGGTGCAAAACCAACTTAAATGGAATCCAAATGACATGAAACTTTCCAGAATACTTCATTTGTACCTCAAGGACTTCCAACAAAATTTTAGCCCAAAATTCATCCATTTAATCCTTTAGGTGTCACCAAACCTCATGTATATCGAAAATATTTTCTATATAATTCTCAATAATTTAAGCATGCAAAATGGGTAGCTACCTAACTCAAAATTTATTGAAATTTGTTACAGATCAACTCTGATATATTAAGATTCAACTCACATAATATTGTAATTTTTTTGAGTCCATCTACTTAATTTTTCACATTTTCTCTTTTCCCATGAAATTACACTTTCTTAAAACTAAAACTTGACCAAATAGTTTTCAACATACCAAATTTTGAGTTTGACCTCATCCATTCATAGTTATGCATCAAAAAGCCTTATATCACTTATCGAAATTTGTTCAAACTCTTGGTTGGTCACTTCTTCATGCATGTGGGAGTTTACACACATACAAAGAAAGCCTTGCATTACATCATCATATTCATTCGTGAGCGATATAAACTCCCCATTCTAACACATTCATAACCTCATGTGACTATAAGAAATAAGTCAATTATTAAGAATTCACATAGGATACCTTCATATATTTTCACTTTACATGAAGCATACCTAAAGCTCCATAAGATAACATAAAGATGTCTTCATTCTTTCATGTGTAGGTGTTACTCTTGGAGCTTATAGCTCTTCAAAATCAATAATTAACTATTACATGTCACATGTATTCTAAGTCATAAAACAATACATCTTTAATCCTTAATTTCTTGTTATATACATTAAAAGTAACATAAGTTCTTAGCTAGCTAAGCCTCTTTGGCTTTGCTCCTTTATGAGATCTAAGAGGCTACCTTCTTTTACTTATTCTTGTAGGAACAAGCACTTACCACTAGGCCAAAAGTTATAGTTGTTAGTTAGGGCGCAACTTTATTTTCATAACAAGGACCTAGCACAGTGCCATATTTCAACTGTGACTCAACCCTACACTGAGACTTCCACCATGGGACAATTGCTGCCACATACCTTAGCTAATAATTCCCCCCTTAGCAATTGTCCCATTAGGAATCAAATACATGACCTCAACCCAAATACTAATTGTAAGATCAAGTGCTTACCACTAGGCCAAAAGCTATAGTTGTTAGTCATGGTGTAACTCAATTTCCTTAATAAGGACCTAGCACAATCCTCATGTTTCAACTATGACTCGGCCCTACACCTAGACCTCTGCCATAAGATAATTGCTGCCACATACCTTGGCTAACAATCTTTACTAGATCCATCTGAAATAGTTAGTTAGAGATTGGATAAGACAAAAAGTCCTAATAGCTCACTTTACATCTCGCATGCACTATTACATACATAAGTAAAGTAATGTACCACATGTAATAGTTGACACCTTTAACTTCAATTCATGACCACATCACATCAAATATCATGATTAGGGAAGGATTACCACATCCAAACCCTACATGCCATCACACATAACACAAATTGTGAGTCACTAAAGCTCCATGTGAGATATCTCACCATCATACTTCAACTCATAGCAACATAAAGTATGAAAATTTATCAAGTATAAAATCACTAATCACAAGCACACACATAGCATATGAAGAATGGAGAATGGGCTACCTTGCTATTTCAAGCTAATTCCTTTCTTGATTTCCTATGCAATGGAAATAATTCTTCTTTAAGCTCAATCTGTGATAGCTCTTTTAGCAATAGCAAGTCCCAATATACATAGAATTCATTATTAAACTCCTACAGATACATCTTTTAGACCTAGTTATCACATGTTCTTTGTTCATGACTTCATTATTCTACATGGGTCATCCCTTTCATTAACCTTTTCTAAATAATAACTTCTTAGATATGGGTCATAGGGGTTATAAGGATTCCATTTACAACCCAAATATCATAGCAAAATTCAAAAAACAATACAGCCTCCTATGCTTCATCATTTTCAAAAGCTTAGCCTAATGGCCTCTTAATGGTCTATTTCATAAAACTAACTCTATTCAACTTATTTGAACTAATAAAAGCCATCAATTACTTCTTTTAATCATCATAAATCTCCTTTTAAATCAGTTCTTAAGTTATCTTCCATAAACCCTAATTTCTACAACTTGGCATATTTGAAGGGTTTTAGGAAACTAATGAGAAATCTACATCTCGTTCCATAAGAAGACATAAAGA
Source organism: Delonix regia (assembly GCA_037074485.1). Classification (NCBI taxonomy): domain Eukaryota; kingdom Viridiplantae; phylum Streptophyta; class Magnoliopsida; order Fabales; family Fabaceae; genus Delonix; species Delonix regia. The sequence continues at coordinate 28,761,397 of CM073455.1, forward strand.
AATCATAAACGTGCTCCAAATGAGCTTTAAATCATGTGTTAGAATTAGTTTTACAAAGCCCTTTTCTTATATAAGTAGATGACAAAATTTAATCCCAAAACCTCACTTTTCCATTTACAAATCATACATAGTTTTGCATAACTAACACACCTCTTTCTTATGTTGCTATTAAAATCACCAAATCAGCCCTTCATTTCCATGAAATTGTTATTCAAAGTATGAATTAGAGGCTGAAATTAACATGAGAAGAGAGCTTTTGAGGAGGGGAAGAAGTTTGCTAAGTTAAGTGAGATGAAAAGAGGAAGATTTCTTACCCCTTTTGCCTTCTTCTTGTTTTTGTCTATTCTTCTTCTTCTTCTCATAGAAAAACCATATCTTCTCCCTCCTTTTTTGTTGGTGAGTCGTGCATAAGGTGAGAGAAGCTTTAAGAAGCTTTTTACTATAAAAGACTTAAAGTAACTCATAAACAACTAAAATGCCCCTATCATAATTTCTCTATCTTCTAGAGCCAAAAAGTCTTTGACTAAGTAACCTTCTAAGTCAATTTCAATATAGTAAAAACTTCTCATGGCCTCCAATTTCTCAATTAGGCTTATAGTGGCTCATATTGGGTAAAATTTACAACTTTACCACTGGTTTCCACCTACTAAGAAAAGTACTATAGGACTTAATTTAAGTCATTCAGAGGCCTTATTTAGGTTACATGAAGTCCATGTTAACATGATATGACTTGAAATTTCATTACTTAGCTTTATTTACATGAATATCATCTTAGTCCACCTTTTGCTATTTTGGCTTTAGTTTCCTTAATTGGGTTTATATTGAACTTTTAATTGACATTTGGCCTCAAGTTTTTCACCTAGTTCATCTTTCATTCTCACAATCAATTTAAGTCAACTTAATTTGTCACTTATGTTTGGTATGTATAAAATAAAATTGGATGTTATACAACTTCTATAAGGAACGGACTTGCTCAGATACACTGTTCCTTCTTGAAAATTTATCTAAATGCCTTCACAACATCTAGGTACTGTGATATGTTGCTTCTTTTGGTATTTAGTATGACTTTAGAATTAAGATTCATATCTCTATATTGTTTGGCTTTTCATTTACCTTGATGATGATATTTTGAATCAATCTAACTTTACTTTTAGAATGAACCTTGTTCTAGATTCTTAAAGTATTCAGATTTTAGGTATTCTGAAAGCTTGGTTTGTACAAAGTTCTCTGATTTGTATTTATGAAGGAATCTCATACTTCTAAAGACTCTAGCTCTGTTTTTTTGAAGTTTCTATGATTCTCTATTTATGAATTTTATCTGAATTAAAATTTTGAATTACTCTAATTTTGTGTTTTCTAAATAAATATGATTTTGGATTTTCTAAACCACTTCAATTTTGGATATTCTAGAAACTCTGGATTCAAGAAATACTTTGTCTTTGAATTGATGTAATACTCTATTTCTAGATTCATGAATTACTCTAATTTTGTATTTATGAAATGCTTTGAAATTGCATTGACGAAATACTCTGATTATGGATTTATGAATTTATCTAGTTTTGAATTTTTCTATAAAGCTTAATTATATAATCATCTTTGTAAAAGAATTTTTGGGAACCTCTCCAGTCTATAATCCTACAGCTAACGAAAATAAACGTTAGCCATAATGCACCATGATTCTAAATCTAAGCAAGTAGGGGTGATACTAGCCCTATTTGTCAGCCAGTATTCTATATTTCAAGCTTGATGCTTGTGTCTAATACGTGTTTAGATCTGATAGCACCTCAACTCGTAGGGGAGATATTAGCCCCGTGTGTAGGGCTAACACATGTGAATTAGACTTGATTACAAATATTTGATTGTGGCAGATGACCTATGTTATGATTATTTTAAGCTTGATGCTCGCATTTAATATCTGTTCTATTTTGATAGCACTAGCCTTGAGCTAGCTCTGATATTCTGAGATACTGTTAGTTTCCTACCTTACTGCATTGCATGGGTTTCATTTATGTTGTATTATAGAATCTAATTCTTTTTTCTGTATTGTATTTTCTATTTTAGACTGAGTTTTGAGTGAATATTAATAAGTTCTCACAACTCATATTTTGTGAATAATTACTTGTTCATGTGAAGATTTCAAAAATAAGTATCTTATTTATGAAAAAACTCTTATGCTTTTTTTTTGTCTTTCTAGCATAGCTAGCGATATTTACTCACTAAGTGTTTTCACTCCTTTTATCTCTATGTTTTTCAGAGAGAAATATTGATCATGGACCCCTTTGTTGTAGAGAGAGAAGTTAAAAATCCCTTGGTCTGCCATGCATAGTCCACAATGGCATTGTTTACTTATTATTATTGAGCATTGTAAATTTTGTAATCTAGTAGCTCCAATTGTTATAGGTAAGAAATTAGCGATTGTATGGTATATCAGGAATTGTTTAGTTGTATTTTTTTAATTAGAGCATAGCTCTCTTGTATTTTAATTTTATTGGTTTTGGTTGTGGAAATTTCAGGAAGTTTATATTTTAGGGAAGACTTTGCCAAAATTTCCCCTTGAAGCCAATTAGTGAATTCTATGCTTATACATTGACTTAATCTAGTAATCATTACTTAGTAGGTTTGTCTTCGAGTTGTTTGGGTGGTTTGACCATTTTCAATTCACAGACGCAGAGTTTATTTCATTCTTCATGCTAGTCACACTTCCTTAGTTCAGGGAGTGGTAGTAATTCACTTATTGATATGCATTGAAAATACAATGATACAACTAAAATATAAACAACAATAATATATCTACTTTAAAATGTTTAAGAACCAAATGTTAATTAACACAATTATAATATACTTAACCATTTCCATTTTTGAAATTACACAACCAATTAACCGAAATACATAAGAATCATAATGTATCTTATTTATTTGTAAATAAATGTTCTTAATTTATTGTAAATAATCCATTTATGTAATAAAACATTACTAACTTTCATGAAATGATATTTATCTCATTTCACACACTTTATATATATAATGTACAATAGTCTAGCATTTGTAAAATATTATTACCAACAACTTCATGTATAAATAAAATAATTTGCACTTTACTTTATATATGTAAACAATGTAGATTACACCATACCATGATTATCTAATATACATAAAAAAAGTGATATCTTCCTTTATCAATCACTTAAAACACTTGACAAATAGGTAAACTTTGAAAATACTTATTAAATTCTCACATTGTGAACATGTTTACATAAATTATCATTAAAGGAAAATAGTTTTACTAAATCTACATTTTACATAGCTTATATACCAAAATATTACTTCAAGACAAATACTATATTTTACAAAACTTTGATTAATTGTAGTATAATCAAACAATCATCACTTTTTTACCAAGTAGGTAATCCTCTTTTGCTTACTTTGTAAACACACACTTAACAAAGTATGTAATTCTAGAAAATTACAAGTATTGTTTATAAGTTTTAATTCTTGTACAAAGCATATTTATAATCTAATAACCAATGTGTGATAAAATTACAATTTTATAAATTAAATATCAAATTAAAATTTTATAAAAAAATTCATATTTTATATGGCATTTTGGTAATTATACTAGCAAGAACCCATATGCATATTTAAACAAACTTCTTCATGCAAAACCAACATACATTGCATGTAAATTTCTTAGATATTCAACTTCTTCCATACTTTAACTTATATTTTCAGTTTTGTCCCATCTTGTAATATTTTTATATAAATGTAAGAGAATCATATTATTTTCAAATAAGTCCCTTAATATATGGTGTGTATAATTCTAAATTATTATTTAGTCCCTTTGGCCATAGGTTTTGCAACTTAGTCCATGGGTAATATTCTATTATTTATTTTCTATTCAAATACAAACAAAATACACCAATATCTATAAATTTCCTATCAATCAATACTATTTCAAGATTCTTATTCCATTTTTCTATCTTATCTTGTATATTTTGTCTCTTTCCTAACTTGTCATACATTCCATGCATATATCTTATAGAAGTTCGAATCTAAATTCACTTTCTAAGCTTTGCACATGAACTAACTAAATGCCACCGTGCATACGTAAGTTGGTTGTAGCCTTTATACAACTTTAAACATGTATTTAACATCTCATTACATGATATCCAACCTTAAACACATGTACAAGTAGTCTTTGTCACATAATATAACTTAGGCTTACAAACCACACACATTTAAGGCTAATTTCTAGTATAATACAAAACAAAATTGGAAATTAGCCATTACAAAGCCTCCTTCCCATGGTGCTTCATCTTCAATCTCCTTAAATGATGTCCAAAGGTCTATAAAACATCATTATGGTTACATTTGGTATGGTCTCACTAGGAGAATATTGTTCTTCCACACCTAGCCTTCTTGTGATCATTTTTGGCATGGATTCCTCCATTAATGTTATACGACATGATAGTAAACACCATGGTAAAGTTATCATAATGCGAGACAAATCTAGACACGTCTAGCAATGTTATCTTGACCTAAATATTGTGAGATAATGCAATGGGAATTAAAGAAATTCTCAGTAGTTGAACATGCCTATGTACCATATTTAAGCATAGACATATGACATGTAAGTATGTCACAAAATGAGCATGAATTCATTTCAATTTTTTGATCCATTATACCACCACATGCATGCTAATTGAACTTGCTTCCAAAGCAAGGATTCAAATTCTCAATAATACACCCTTTGGTGCTGCCACCATGGCCATACAACATTATCAATATATCATAAGCAAAATGAAGTAAAACAAGCAAGTTTAACTACCTTCACTTAACTAGAGTTTTCTCTTGAAAACACTATCCAAGATCTCGGCTGACGCATGAATGAGAAGAAAGAGACATGCATTCATACTCTATCTAATCCTATTGCATGTTAATATGAATGAAAAAGAATAAAAATGATTATATTACTTGACTTCCTTTGCATCTTGCTCTTGGCCAACTTCTCTTCCTCACACTCTCACTCTAAACTCCTCCTTTTCCCTCTAGACTTGTTGGATGAGTGGTGTGTGTGACTAAGGTTCACCACCACACCTATTTATAACTTAAGCTTCATGTATGGCATTAAATGCCTTTTTTTAGGAGTCATTGTTTTATCTTAACACTTGCCATGTAATTTGCTTAACTAACATGCATTTTGGCACTTGGCCAAGCATGTTAATTTGATGACACCAAGCTTAAGTTAAATGATGGATTTCTTGCACACCAAAATTCTCATTTGTTTCACTCACAAGTTGCTTGGTTTGCCATTAGTTGGCCATGAACCATATGGCAACCAATTTAGTTCCATTTCAACTTGTTCCATTTTCTTTTTTTCTTGCCACACATTACATTCACAGACCACAGTATGTGTTTTGTCCTTTTTACCCTCATCTTTCACTAATTAATTTTGAACCCTAATCTTAAGAAAACTTTGCACTTTAAGACATCACCTTTTTATATGTCTATGGAATAAACTACCCTTTAGGTTTGTTAATTTGCATAGGCTTCCCACACTTTTATAAAATTGCATCTTAATGCCTTAATAAAATTTTTAGTTAGGGTATTATATGAAAAATTTACCTTATTTGTAATTTAGTCCTCAACTTATAACTTTCTTTTCAACTAAGGATAGAGGGACCTAATTGAAAGAAAAATTTTAGGATATTACACTGTTTGGCCTTGATATAGAATGCATTATGTCTCAAAATGATAATTGGATTTTACACTTTTTCATATCAAATTTCATGTCTAATTTCTATTAACTTCAAAAGCTATACTTTCTCACCTGTTTCCATTTCTATCTAAAAAATTTACCTAATAAACAGTCATTAAGAATAACACTAATAAAAATTAATATATATATATATATATATATCAAGTAGTGTAACTCAAGCTCAATAATAATAATACTAAAGTATTATCAGTTGGACAATACAAAGTTCTAGAATCTCATAACAATCCTAATCTGATCATAAATGAAATTATTTTTCTATGTTGAAATACGCCTCCTCTTCCACATGGTGTTCATCTCCTTCATGTGCTTGTTGTGTTGTAAGTGGTGCCATTGTCTTATCATTATGCAAGTCTAAGATCCCAAACCTCTACCCTGACAACTCCATCCCTTACATCATCATAGCAAATTGCTCATCCTTGCCCTGCAACTGAGTAGTGAGATTTGAAACTGTCTCCTAGAGTGCAGTCACTTTTGCTTATGTAGAAGTGTCAATGGAAGATGATGAAGTGACAACAAATTTTGCAAACAAATCAGCTTGTGATCCTAATCCCTTCATGTGACCTTTCTTACTAACACCTCTAACAACTTCCAAGCAAATAGTGTTATCAAATTATCAACTACCTCCTTAGTATGATACAGGGCATCTCTTTGAGTTATCTGCCTCTCATACTCATCCTGAAAAACAAAGTATTGTTACATTACCAACTAACCAAATAAACAAACAAATAAGCCATACTATGCTAAAAATGTTTCAATTACAAACTACTAATCATTCATGAAGAAAACTAATAAATAACACATATGCAAAAATTAATTCTGAAAAGAGACTTACATATATCTCGTGCATTGAGCAAGCTAATCTAATTCTGACTAAGATCACTGATCGTAGAGATACCCACAGTAGTCTAGTGTATCTCAAGTTTTCATAGCCTGAATTCCCTTTCACACTCGATTGTAGAATACTCGCAAGTATTCCTTTTGTGAGTGTCTAAGATAAACTACTTTTGTACATGTGTCATATAACTAGCTAGCAAATTTATAAAGGCTAGCTAAGGTTAGGGTTTTGTAATTCCTACAATTAATATTTTACCCTTACTTAATGAGCACTCCTTATGGGTGTATTTTAAATGATATCCAACATCTCCCACTTACACATTATGGGAGTGGTCATATGCTCTAAACTCAAGAAATATATTCTCAGTAAACCAAAAGAACACTTTCTCTTTATGATCTGCAATTGTTCATACATGGAAAGTAGGCCCTGCGACCAACATACTATGAGGGCATCAATGCAATACATGAGTTACGAATATATAGCCTCTCATCGAAAATGCACTTGCATACATATCATAAAGCATACATGCACCCTAGATCATAAGAATCACATTTAGATATCTCTCAATGATCTCATCAATCATAATATCTTGTACTCACAATCATAACACACAAGTCATGACTAGTATATCAGTGAATACAGAATAATGAGATTCTTTCTATGATCTTTCTTTTCTCACATTCCTAACAACATAGACTTAGCTCGCATTTCTAGACATATCCCGCTAGGTTGAATCATCACATATAGTCCTTAGGCAACATGCTAAGATAGCTAACACTAAATTGTGTCTCAAGTACCTAATCAAATTCCAAGGGTACAAATATAGAGCTAGCATAAAGGCTTAATGGTCTTACATAATCATGAGTTAAGATCACACTCATGTTTATCCATATGGTTGACATTTGCACACATGGCATGAAACATATGCTACAACTTTCCTCCTTTTCTAGTGGAGTTTATGTTTATTTGATAAGTAATGTTGTACAAATAATATTTTAGACACCATAAGCCTAAAACTAAATTCCTTGATTTATGGATTACCAAGGGACTTCAATTGTGAATTAGTTACTTTTTAAAGTTAAACTCATTGATTTATGAAGTAATCTTTGCCTTTAACATCATTATAAGAATCTATTGATCCGTTAATTCCCTATAACTCTATGAGAACCACTTAGATAGATGCACTATGTCAGACTAACATGACTTCGTACATCCAATAGGTATATGTCTATCCAAAGGCAAATTGAGTTCAATTTAAGCAATAGTTTAACATCAATCATGTGGTATTTAGTCTTATGACTAAATTTGGGCTTCTCTTTCAAAATCCCCAAATCTTCAACATAAACCCTAATTGTTGGCCAATCAACAAGGGAACATATAAGAATTGAACTGAATAACTTCATATGCAATCAATTTTAGGTAAGAAAGTAACAAAATTCAATAATCTACATGCCTATGATCGACAATCCTAGAGAAATAAGGGTTTAGCCAAGCATTCTCATGATTATAATTCAATAGAATTCAGAAAACATAAACTAGATAAGAGAAAAAGATAAAGAACTCGATTTCTAAAGCTTTAATCGGTTTCCTATCATGAAATCCTTTTGAAATGCCTTCTCTAGTAAAACCTAACCTTTAGAACTTTGAAAAACCTCTCTTATAGCTCAAAATAGCTTCCACTTTGCCAAGCACCCTAAGAAAATGATTTACAATGTCCTAAAATGTGAACAGATGAATCTATCCTTTATTTGTAGAATCCTGGCACCTTGGCCTAGCCTTTTGACTTGCATGTACATTCTGGCACCTTGGCACCAGCTTTCTAGAAAAATACTAAGATTGTGGCAACTTGGCACCAAAAACAACCATATGATTTGAGCAAACTACCACTTATTGGAAAGGTCTCAACCAACTTTACAACTTTTTGTGGGATAACCATCTATAGATTCTGATGTTTAAGGGTCCAAAAGTCATCTCCAAGTTGAGTGCTTACCTACTTAATGTTAAAACCTTCATTTTTTTCCATTTGACAACCTGGGGAAGATATAAAATCACTTTAATAGCTCACAATCGACTAAAAATGTAACAATTAAACATAAATTAACACTAGCTAAACTAAAACCTCACTACCAAAAATAGATCTCTTAAATTGACAAGAAAGACTTCAATTCATATTGAAACTAACATGGTGGCACATTGAGAGAGCATGGTAATGACAATAGTAACTCTATTTTATAGAGTTATTAGATATGTCACCTTCACTAAGTAAGAAAATGTATATTAAGGTAGACTTTTGCTCATATAAGTTCCTTTATAATCAGCATCAGTGTATCCTACCAATTGCATATCTCTGCTACCTTGATAGCTAACCATATAATCTGCAGTCCCCTTCAAATATCTTAATATCCTCTTTACAGCTTCCCAAAGTTTAAGGCCTAAATTGGTTTGATATTTACTTACCATGCCAACTGCTTAATAAATATTAGGTCAAGTACACATCAAAGTGTACAGTAGACAACTAGCTACATTCCTATATGAAGTTTCACTCATACGCTCTCTTTCCATGGTAGCCTTAGGACCCATTAAGCACACAAGGTTCAACATGTTCTGATAGAACTGTCTACAAGATTACAACTTTTCATACTAAAATGTTCCAGAACTTTTCCAATGTAATTCTCTTGCATGAAATACAACAGTTTCTTAGAATGATTTCTTGAAATCTTGACTCTATGAATCTATTTAGCTTCACCCATATCTTTCATCTTAAAGTGTGATGACAACTAGGTCTTTACCTCATTAATAGACATCATATCATTTCCAACCATGAGTCTGCCATCAACATATAATGTCAAAATTACATCTTGTCCTTAGATCTTTTGGTACATACACAATTGTCTTCACTTGTCACATTGAAACCACTAAAGATGACTCAATTGTGACAAAAAATATACCACTGCCTTGAATATTGTTTAAGGCTATAAATAGACTTCAAAAGTTTATAAACTTTTTCTTCTTGGCCCCTCTTTGATGAAACTCTCAAGTTGTTCTATATAAATTTATTCGTTTAATTCTTCATCGAGAAAGGAAGACTTTACATCCTTTAGATGTAATTCAAGATTTAAACAAGCCATTATAGCTAGAAATAAGCAAACATAATTAAATCATACAAGAAGGGAAAACGTCTCTTATAGTTAATACCTTCCAGCTTTGTATACCCATTTGCCACTAATCGAGCCTTAATTCTTTCAATCGTGTCATCGGTTCTTTTCTTGATTTTAATAACCCTGATAACTCTCTAAAGAAAAGCTTTTAAGGAAACATTAATAAAACAAATATTGTAATTTTGAATAAAAATCATATGAATCTCCTATATAGAAGGTTAAAGTTTTCTGCTGACATTAGTTTTGAAAAAAATTGAAGATTATTTTAGGAAAAAGGACTAGACGACAAAAAAAAAATTGCTGAAGACCAGTGGCCAGTGCCCAAGCGCCATAATGCCAAGGCCAGGGCACCAAATCCAAAAAGATGGAGCCAAGGCATTGCAATTCCAATGCTAGGGCACCAAATCTAGAAAGATGTGGCAAGCGCCAGAGACCTAATGCCCTAGTGCTAAATGTTGTAGAAGGTACAGCCATGGCTGGAAAAATAGTGCCCAAATGCCATGAAGACAGTGCCTAGGTACTAGTATCTCAGTGCCTGGGCACCAAAACCAAAGACTTGGTGCCCTGGAGCCAAATGAGCCTCGCCCTAGCATGTCTGTGAACACCTCATCCCTAATTACTTAATTATTTAATTAATTGATGCACCAATCGATTAATAATTAAGCAAATGGGGAAATTAAAAATGACAAAGCCTTAAATGGCATTTTCAATTGGGGACAAGTTGAAAGTAAAAATAAATAATGGGAAACAATTAAATAAACTCAAATTTCAAAAATAAAATTAGCTAATTATAATAAATCAAGGAAAAATTATAAAAAACAAAAATATTTATAAGAAAAAAAATTAAAAATTAAAATTAATTAATAATAATAGTAATAGTAATAAAAATCAACAAATAATCATAAAGCTACAACTAGGAGAAAATTGGCTGGAACATGCTACTTTTAAAAGCTACGAAGGAAAGCTAAAAAAAGAAAGTGTTGGGCAAAGCTTGAGAGGAAGAAAGTAGAGCAAAGCTAGAAGGAGGAAAAGAGAAAAAAGCTAAAAAGGGAAAATAAGAGGAGCTTAGAGATAGAAAAGGAAGAAAGTGCGCTCCTGCTTATGCGGTTACAGCTTTTGAGTCTACTAGGGACAACTCCTATGTTTCCTTAGGCTCCTCCTCTTTTGATTGGACATTTTTCCTTGAGTGTGGTGAGGCACCAGTGGGGGGACTTGAATGGCTTCATTTTGACAGCCATGGCCACTAGAACCCTAACCTCTTCTCTCTCTTCAAACCTAAGATCCTTTTTCACTGCCTCCTCATGCTCTTCCTTTCGCATTTTCCCTCTTTCACGTTTGCCTGTATACTAGTACTACCCACTCCCCACAGAGAAGCCAAAAACCTAAGACACACACTCACTGAGGCTAAAGATTACAGATAGACAAACTTTGAGCAACTTCTCCTGCAATACCTTTTACTGGTGGCAATAGGAACATTCAAGGTTCAAAGCAAAGTTATTAAATTGCCATGCTTCCTTTCATACAACGCAATTCAAATATTCAGACTCCCAAGACAAGAAGTGGATCCTTTGAAGTGCCTCAAAATCTAATAGAACACTAAAAGAAAGAAGCCCCAAAGTCACTGAACGTGATCACTGAGTTCACCGACAAGAAACACAAGTTGAGAAGGAATGAGACCAAGGTGAACAGAACCAAGCTGAGAAGGAAGGAAGCCGAGAAGGAATGAAACCAAGCTGAATAGAGGAAGAGAGAGAGAGAGAGACGAGGAGCCGAGAAACCACCAAAGAGGAGGAGAGAGAGAGGTCGCAGTTTGAGCAAGGAGAGGAGAGAGAGAGCTGACAGTGGGCCATCATGCATCGAAGGAGGACTGAGGAAGACCGAAGAGGATTACCAAGGAGAAGGATCGATGATGAGCAGAGGGAGTCGAGACGAAGCAGGTGAGCATGCATGCATCACATTTTCTCTTCACTGTACTTCGTGTTCTTCATTTTTTTTAATTATTTTAATTATTATTATTATTACTTTTATGCCAATAGGAGATTAATTTTTAGCCTTACAAACAAGGTTCTAAGGAAATCATTGGGTGAGAATATTGTTCTCCTCGAATGTTTGGGATCGTGTGAGATTTTAATCTCCTTAGACCCTGAAAATTAGTACATACTTGTTTTAAAATAATAATGACAAAAATAATAATAATGCAAAAATCAATTCTTTAATTAAATATTTTCTATTATTTATGAAATCATCGTGTGAGAATATTGTTCTCCTTAGATGCTTGGGGTCATGTGAGATTTTAATTTCCATAAACCCCGAAAATTAGTACATACTTGTTTTAATATAGTAAAAACAATAATAATAATAATAATGTAAAAATAAATATCTTAATTAAGTATTTTCTATTATTTACATAATGATTAGGTCGGTGTTTTATAAAATTTAATTAATTAAAAAAATGCCATGTGAGACTTGGGTCTCCATAGGCTTTGAAGTATTGATCTTATTAAAAATAAGACTAAAAGAATTCTAATTTTAAAATCCATAAAAATAAAATCCTGAAAAATTTCCAAATATTTTATTCCATATTTTTGGGTTCCTGTATGAGATCACACATCTCCTCGGCAGCCTAAGGTTAATTAGTAGAGACTGCATGAGACATTGAGTCTCTTTAGGTTTCAAAAATTAATATTTAAAATATTGGCATGAATTAATTAAAAAATAGGGAGTTTTGTCCTACGTATTATATAACTAAAAATCCTAAGAATATTTTCATTTTAGTTTTACTTTAAGTTTCAAATAAATTTTAATTTTAAAAAAATATATACAAAAATCAAAAATTCAAAAATCATAGAAATTTTTTTCCATTATAGTTTAAAATTCAAAATAAATTATAGTATATATATTTATATATATATATATTAATTAAAAGTCCTATTAATCATAATCTCACTTTCAAAATTAGAAAAATCCAAAAACCCAAAAAATATATAAATTCAAAAATTGGCTTTCCGTTATAATTTTGTTCTAATTTCAACAATAAATTCTAATTTTAAAAATCCAAAAATACATAAAAACCAAAATCCAAATAATACATAAATTCAAAAATCTGAAAAATGATTTTATTTTCGTCCTAATTTCAATGATAAATTCTAATTTTGAAAATCCAAAAAAATAATTAATTAATTAAAAAATTCAACAATATTCCTTTCATTATAATTACATTTCAATTCCAAAAAAAATATAAACTCCCAAAAATCCTAAAAATCTCATCCCATAATCATTTCATTTAAATTTCAAAACAAAGATCAAAATTCCAAAAATAAACAAAAATTAAAAAGAGGAAAAATGAAGAGGTCAAGAGAGCTAGATTAATCAGGTTGCTGTAAATTAAAACACACAAACTAAATCCCAATTCTATTTTGTTTACAAAAATCTGTTTAATTTAAACCCTCCTATTCTCATCATAAAATTTACAAATCATCACCTAATAGACACGCCTTTTTAGTCGAACTATATGGACTTTGATCCCTTATTACGAGGAACATAGGTCCTAGGCTTTCATCCTAGGTCAAGTCTACCCTTTGTAAATATCTATATGTTTGCTTCCATTATTATCATTTTTTTCTTCACTATTTAATGGGCATGCATGTTAATAAAGAGTAATTGAGATAAATTTAAGGCCATATTCTATTTCAGCTTACTAGTTTAAGATAACTGTCCTTATGGGCGAGTGTTATGGGGTGCCTAACACCTTCCCCACACTCAAATAGACTCCTAAACCCATCTTTGTTTTCGCAGACCATTTTGCCTTATTCTTTTTATTTTAAATTTGTTTATAAAGTTTTTCGTTAAAAATTTTGGTGGCGACTCCTATAAATTGATTTTTAAGATTCATTTTGGGAATCAATTTAAACCACTTTTTTTTTTTTCTGACCAAAAGGTGGGTTACGACAATATCACTAGAAACCCTAATTTTCTTTGATGATAAGGAGCTTCATACTTGGCCTATATTGCACTTTTAGGGTTTCTAAGGCCTATATAAAGGACCCTGAAAGGAAGCAGCTCACACCAAGCAGAGGGAAGTATCTTGAACACTTGAAGAAAGGTCTCAAATTTAGAGATTGATGAAGAAAGGGTTAGTTTCAGAGTGAGGGCTCTATATAGAGTTTTTCCACTTTTGAACATTTCCTTCTTCTTCAGCTTCATATATTCTTTATTTTGTTCTTTGTTATTTAATTTTGTACTAATGCCAATGAGAGGCTAAGTAGCTTGTTCCTAGGATTTTGACTTAACCCTTGTTAGGGATGCTTATTTGTTGAATGTTATTACAATTTTCATTGAATGAATGATTCTTTATATTCATCCTGTAGTTATTATTTCTAGGTCTGATAATCTTAGGAAAGAATATAGAATTTATGTTAACTAGACAAGGTTACCTAAATGTTTGAATTAGATGCATATAACCACTATTTTTATAAATGTAATTCGTAGTTAAGACAAAAGTACTTAATTGTCTGTGATAACCACATTTAGATTTTGGATTCATAACGTTCTTATCCCAACTGGTTGCCATAGACATATAGGGAATTAGGGGGAAAGAACTTAACTTGTATGCATTTGAAAGAAGCATATAAGAAGGTTAGAATCCTAAGTTAGCAATTTATTCTTCAGTTAGAACACAGCAATAATCATAACAAAAATCTTCCCTACATACGGTGAAAGATCAAAATCCTTGGTTGTTAAAATTCTGCATTAACCAACATTCAAATTTGTCTTACATTTACTCATTCAATCCATCCATGTTCACACAACTTACAAATTCTATCAATAAATATTAAACCAAGTCTATGAGGGAACGATACTCATTTCATCTTCATATTACTTGCTGACCATGTATGCTTATGTGTGATATTGCACTTTGATTGTAATTTTAATCAACAAACCCACTTGTTCCCAATCCTTGCGTCCCTATGAAAGGTCAACAAGTTCCCAAACATTGTTAACTCTCATAGACTCTATTTCCTCTTCCATAGCTTTAGTCCATTTATCCTTAAAAGGGGATAAGAGAACCTCTTCCAAATTTCTTGGCCCATCTTCATTTTGCAAGAGTATTATATAAAGTTCACCTCCTTTAATCTCATATTGTCAGTAAGGAATCATTTCACATGAACCATGTCACAGTTATGATTCATTGAATCCTACTTCGTTCTTCCCATTTGGATCAACATTGCTTAAACTCGAATCAAGAATGATGGTCTCACTCCCATTTGGTCACTCTCACTTAGATCAACTGGCTCAGGAACACTTTCAATCGCATCAATGATGAAGAAGGTTGCTAATGAGAAGTTAATTCATCATTGCAACGCCATTTTGTTATAGAGAACTTGGTATAGTCAACTGATGAACTATCCCTTTCTTATCACATAATTCATTGAATTAGGTCGGGGCCTTGATCAGTTAGAAGAGCCTTAATCTTCATATCTAATTGATTCTCAACTAAGCTCATAGAGTTTTTGAGCAGCTTAATGATTCTAACTTATGAGAAATTGAATATACATAACCAAAATGAGTGTAGTCGTCAATGAATGTGATGAAATAGTTTGGTCCATACTTGACCCTAACATTCATAGGTCCATAGATATCAAAATGAATTAATTGCAATGGAAAATTGACTCTAGTTGCTTAACCAAAATGTTTTGTAGTAGATTTTCCTATAAGACAAGATTTAAAAGTAAACAAATCTACTTGTTCAATGCTAGGAAGCAAACCCTCTTTTGCTTACCATTACATTCTTTGTTAGCCAATATGACTAAGTCTAACCTGGAAAAACTAACATTATTATTAATATAAGATTCATCATCCAAATCCATAGAAATAAAACTTCTGATTACATAACTAAAACCATACAAAATTATGTCATAACTCAATTTAACACAATTGTTATGGAAATACAAATCATAGGTTAGCCTAAAACTGAAATAACATTCTGATGAACTTAAGGTACATCAAGGACACCATGTAAGATTAGGCCCTGACCACCATATAAGACTAACTTGCACATTCCTATCCCTTTGATAGTAACCATAGTGTTGTTGCCCACATATATCTATAATACTCTATATGGAACTCACGATAATCAACAAAGGCTTCATGGTCCCTCGTTATATGGTCTGTGGTTCCTGGGTCTATAATCCACAAAGGACAAGATTAAGTAAGCATAACAAAGCTAGAAACACAAAGTTCACTAGCATAAGCATTATAGGTTACCTTTCTTAAAGGCTTAGGGCAATCATCCGTATAATGGCCCTTCTTCAGGTAATATAAGCACTTAACTTTTGCCAAATTCACCTTTAACTGCTTCTTTTTGCCTTACTAATTAGTCTTTAGCTTTTTTTTTAGGTTGCATTGGTCTTTTGTTCTTTCCCTAGTTCTTTTTCTTTAAATCATGTCTTCCACCTAAAGTTGCCATGTGCAACTCAGGTATTGACTTGGCTGATTCAAGCCTTTCTTCCTTGAGTTCAAGGTGCCTCTGAACATCTTCTAAAGTCATGATTTTATCATTACAAGCGAGATGCATCTTCATATTCTCCCTTAAACTGGGCAAAGAGCGAATGATGACTTCAATTTAATGCTCATTTGTTATGACATTTTCGGCATCCTTGAGCTCAGTGTTCATGTTTGACATTAGCCTAAGATATTTCCTTATAGAATGTTCTGGACATTTCTTACATGAGTCAAATTTGATCGTGAAAAAATACAACTTGGATACAGACGTAGTTTCAAACCTCGTTCTCAGAGCATTCAAAAAACCCATAGCTTTGGTAGTCCTTGAACTCAATTAGGATGTCATCATCTAGAGTGCTTAGCAACGTAATGTGAGCAGTGGAGTTCTTTTCCTTCCAAGCATCATAAGCCTCACGATCAAGCCTTTGTTGGGCCATGCTACTAGCTTCTGGCTCTTTTATGACATTTTGAGAACCTTATAAGCCTTTTGCTATTCTATG
This sequence comes from Delonix regia, assembly GCA_037074485.1. Classification (NCBI taxonomy): domain Eukaryota; kingdom Viridiplantae; phylum Streptophyta; class Magnoliopsida; order Fabales; family Fabaceae; genus Delonix; species Delonix regia. The sequence goes on from CM073455.1 coordinate 28,778,167, forward strand.
AGATATTGGACTTTCATACTCCAGATCTCATACTTGTTGCCATTTAGCTTCAACCCTTTGCTAAACTCAACAATAATACTCTTGGAAGTCGTAGTTAAGATTAAGAAAGCATAAGAGATAAGAAATTTAGTAAAGCTAAAAAATTTTCTCATGGTATTCAAAGAATGTCAAACTTGTTTTTCATCATTTTCTCTAAAATTATGGTGGAGCTTGTTGTTGGTTAACATAACAAACATAAGTCTTAATAAAATTTTGCAAGTTCAAGCTCAAAAGATGTATAAGACAATGAGTTAGGATGTGAAACAATATATTTCAATTATGCACAAAAGGATCCCACTTTACCACATGTTCAAGTATAAAAAGATCATTTGAAGACAAACATATATATTTTAGAAGCATGTACCCTTCCAGCAAGTGCAATATCGTATAATTATGGACATGTAAATATATTAAATTATAATCATTACCCATCTATGATATTCCAAACAATGCTTATAAAATGGGTAAGATATAGATATCATCATAATTGTAGTCTTTTATGTCCTTATGTTCAATTATTTGGCATTAGTGTGAAGTTGCTTGTTTTCCATTTTGAAGTTTCATACCAATATCCAAGCTCGAAGCATTTTCAAAAAGCTTGCATTGTCAAGGAAAGTTGCTTCTCTTCCTTATCTACAAAGCAAATCACATCCTTTTCATGGTACCCAATCCATATTGGGTCCAAATGGTTCATTTTTAGTAATATTTTAAATTTTACAAGCTTTACCAAAAATTGGATGTAAGCGGGGACTACAAAATCATATTAAAATCAAGCAATGATTCAAGACATTGATCCCTCTACTTTATTTTGATAAAGAGAGTAAAAATAACATGAGAAGATATTGATTATTCATTCTAAATAGAAGATATGAAATATATTATGCATAAGAGAAAGGATAGAAATGGCCATGAATTGTTGAACTTGTGGTCCTCGCTTAGGATTGCCATAATCATCATAACATTGATTAATCCTCAAGATTCTTCCATTGTAACAGTGAACAGAAACAGAGGAAAAATACAAAATAGTAACCAGAAATTACATCAACAGAAAGATGACAGATTTTTCCAGCAGCAGAGAAATGATAGCAAAACAGCAACAACAAAATTACAACAAGCAGAACAGAAAAAGGTAGAACAATGAAATTACAGAAAAATGACAACAAACACTAAAACAGCAAACAATTAACAGTTCAGCGAAAACTTATACAGAACTGCAAAATAGATGCAACAAAAACAACAAAACAGCAAACAGAAACAGTGTAATATAGTGAACAGTGAACAATAACAGTGAGTAGTACCAGTGAACAGTCAGAAATGATGAACAGTAACAGAATAAAAAACCAAACAGAGAAAAACAGAAAAACAGAACAGTGATGAGAAACATTTTTATTAGTATTCTAGAAAAATTTTCTTTACGCAAGTGCAAATGAAAAAGAAGAAAAACTACACCAAATGGGCAACACAAGAGAGACCTAAATAAATTGGCATAAAACTCGACACTTAACTAACTAAAGAACCAAATAAAATGGCTCCCCGACAATGGCGCCAAAAATTTTGACCAAACCACATCACAAGGGGTCAAAATTAGACCGAACTAAATGTAATATAGCAAGGCAATTTTGGGTCGTATTCACTCAATGTGCCTTTATTTGAAATCCTATGCTAAAATAAGTATAGTAAAAAGCATGCAATAAACAATGGTCTTGTGTTGAAATTTCAAGCTAAATGAATATGCAATCAAGTAAAACTAATATGAAATTAAAATAAACCTAAGCTACTATTTTTTTGTTTTTTTGTTTTAACAAGAATGTGTGAATAAAAATGAGTTGGAAAGTATATGATAAATGCTCATGGAAATGGAATGATAGCTATCCTTGTTCAAATTATTATGGGAGTTAATTCTTCATTTAGTCTAAGGGAAAAACCTCAAGATACCACTTAAGTCAAGTGTTCATACTTAGTAATTACTCCCATTAACATAGCTAGCAACCACTAATTAAGACATTATTTAAAGGCCACTTAATGAGTGATTAAAATTGTGCAAAAGCAATTTGTTCCTCTTTCCAATTGATACTCCAACAAGACAATCAAATACAAGTATACAAGATTATATAATCTAATCATAAACATGATAGAAAATAACATCTCATAGCATTACATGGTAAAAATTCCATACAATCTCCAAATTACATTCACAATTAGAAATCACAATACTCAATTAACAAAGATGATGATCCTAAAATCTAGGTTTCATAATTGTGTAAAGAAAATCCTAAAACTAGGAAGCTAATTACACCATCTGAAAATTAAATTGAGAAATTAAAATTCCCATTTGGAGCTTTGGAACTCAAGCAACTATCTTCATTTCCATGAAGCCTAGCTCTAGTCAACCATTAGAGTAAATGCAGAAATTTGCTATTCTTCAACCATGAAGCAAGAGGAGGAGGATGGAGGAAAAAATAGGAAGAGAAGAAATGAAGAGATGAGAGACATGAATTATGGGAGAGAGTGAGATGATGGAAGGTGAATACAAGACAAAGAGAAGATAGAGTGTGAAGATAGAAGAAAATGGGTGGGAGGCATGATGAAAATGAAGTGAAAGAAAAAAAGTATATGCTTAAATTGTTCTTAGGAAATTGGTCGAAAATGACTAGGAAAAAGGTGAATAAGGTGGCATGAATATGAATGGCAAAATCTAAAGTGAGTGGCATCCAAAATTATTTAGAGAATGTTATGGGTCCATATATAGGTCTTAGGTTTTTTTCTTTTTTGGATTTGGCATCAATGGTTTTTTTCAACTAAATTTGTTTCTTTTTTTAATTTCTTTCTACAATTTCCAATAAAACCTACAATTAAAAAAAGGCCCATGTAATGGTTTGTATGTTAGATTATGATCCATTTGTAAGGGTAGATGAACTAGGTGACACCATTGGTCAAGGATTAGTAGATGACCTAAGTGGTCGGGGAGATGATCTAGGTAATTGTCTAGCATATGTATCAATGGATTAGCTAGAATAAGGGTATGGTGTCTTTCTATGGATGGTGTATGAGAAGGTTTATCAGCAGCCCTAGTTTGTGGGTGAGAAGATGTAGTGGGTTGTTCATATGGTTGATATGTATCTCTCCCTATCCATCTGCCTCTACCCCTACCCATTCCTCTTCTTCTATTGGAATATGCCATAAACCAAAGCTACTATGAAGTTTATAAGTTCAAATGAGTTTAAATGCAACATGGAAACACTCAAATCAAATGAGTTTAAGTAAAACCCTATTAGCTACTAAAGAACAACAATTATAATTCTCATAGTGAATGTGCCTTACTATAATGTATCAGCATGACTATGGAAAATATGTATCAGAAGAAGTTTGGAATAGTGTAATTCAGGATTTTCAGAGTAATCAACACAATATCACAAAAGATATAACTAGTGTATGAAACTAACAAGTATGACCATGTATAGATTGCAACATAGGCTTTTCTTGTGTCATGTTAACTAAGGAGTTCATTACTATATTAGCAACCTAAAGGGTTCATTAGTGTAAATTAAGGTCCTTAGATGGTATTAAAGAAGACATGAACTAAGTCAAATGTGAGTAGTTATATGCTTGTAAAATAATAATGCATTTGACTTATTGTTTACATTAAAGAATAAAGCATTTGTAGCTTTAGAACAAGAAGGGAATACCACATTTTCTTCAAAGGAATATCTTTCACCTTGCATCTTCTATTAACGTACTTGTACCATGGCTCACCACAAAATTTACTTCTATGCATATTCTCATCTTCTTCATATTACAACATGCATCCTTTGGGACAATAATGAATCTTTTGACAACCTAAGCCTAGTTTAGTCACCAAATTCTTTGCTTGGTAGACAACCTAAGCCTAGTTTTGTAAAGCTGCCTCAAAATTTGCATCCTACAACTAAAGCACGCCATAAATAAGTTAAACTTAGATTCAAACTAAGACCCATTAATGCAATCGATAATTCAAAATGTGTTCATAACCATTCCACAAAGGAGTTTGTACAACCCTCAGCATTTCAAAATAAATTTCAGTGTTTGGGTTAGGATCCTCTGATCTTGATTCTTTATACCTTAAACTATGTTGCTTAAGGTGATCTACAATTGAAGGCCTAGCTCTATCCATTACCAAATGCTCATAGCTATTATAGTTTTCTCTTAGCAGATTTCTTCCGTAGTACGAGTTCTCACCCACTGGTGGAATTGGAGGAGCGACTTTGACATGGTTAGCCAATAATATTAGTTACTCATGAACCCTTTCTTACATAAATGTACCTTGACATCAATAACAGATTCGTATTCCTTGCACTTACAGTTTTTGCAAGGACATCATAACATTCCTTTGTCTTTATAATGAGCTTGTCTACAACAAATTCAATAAATTCCTGTATCCCAACCCAAAATTCATTTGTAATTCTTCAATTAAGACCTACTCTTTTATCCGTCCTCATTCAATGATATGGAACATCCATTTCTATGTTAATTAAACAACTAAGAATAGCTACAAACACAAATGAACAAAAAAAAAATAGATAAAACATGCCTAATTCATTTTTAGCAATACATTTATTCTCATTCTACCATATACAAGAAGCTTAACAAGTCAATAAAGTCATTTACAAATCAATTGGGAAATTATTATTTGTTAGACTTTTTCAAAAAAAAAAAATCAATAAGCTTATCTAGTCATCAATTTGTTTTCTATAGAACAAGTAGACATGCCATATTAAACCAAATGCACAAATTATGCCCTTTTATAATTATCTAACATGAAAAAATAAAAAAAGAATATTTTCTCTTACTTTTTTGTATATTTTTCCTTTTTGTGTTAATTCTTTATTTTTCCTTTTGGGCTATGACTACTTTTTTCCATTCTTTTTTCTTTTTCTTGAGTCAAAACAGTGTTTTAGAATTATAATTAATCATTATAAACTTAAATTTTTGTTATAAAGTGCTTTAAATATATGATAATTCTAAATAAGATAAGATTTAAAAAAAAAAACTTTGAAGGACCTTGCCTTGAAATCCTTCAATATTATATATTCACTTTTATTATTTATACCCAAAGATACATGACAAGTTCTTTAGAGCAAAATGAATATAGTCCCTAAATCATCTAAAACAATTTTGAAATTTGAAGTTCCAGATAATAAATATCTTAAACTTATGGTCTATACCCATAATTTTTCTTCTGAACTATTAGGTAATGCCAAAAGTGGTATACTGAAAGAAGCCAATCATGTGACCCAAAAAAAAATGAAAACGGTAACGATAAACTCATTTGGATCCCTTATAGCAAAACCTCATTAAGCAAAGTACCCTGATTATGCCTTTTAAGCCCTTAACCTCTCAAATGGCCAAAGAAAAGTTCAGTATATATAATCATACAAAACTGAAAAGGTTATAATTAATGTGTTGTCGGTAGCTGTGTAACATGGTCTTTTAGGTTTTTATCAGAAAATTTTATTTCTAAAAAGATTACAAACAAATTGAAAATTATAGGCTAAATTTTTTGAAAAAAAAATATTAAAGACGAAGTTCTTAGTATTATAATACTTTCTTTAACTTGTGAGTGCATAATTTATTGACTTGACTAATGTGTATAGCTAGCTATAAAGAACCTTGGGACACTACAAGAAAACCTAAAATTAGAATTGGAATTTAGACACGAAAATATTTCCATGTCTATCAAATATTTTATTTAAGTTTGATATTTTAAAAATAAATTTGGGATAGATTTCTAAAACAAAATTTCATGTGTCAAAATATCAGTCCCCAATCCCACACAAAATGCGTGCCAAAAACCAATTTGTCAAAAATTATTTTTTAAAATGATTTGAGACGGAATTTAGGGATAGATTTTTCCCTCTCTAAATTCTAAACATGATTCCATGTCAAATCCATGTCAAAATAGGATTGTCTTGTCCCAGAATAGGCTACCCAAGTTAGGAGGATTTTTAAGAGGGAAAAATGCATCCCTAATACTTTTTATTTTTTTAAAAATATAATAAGTAAATATTTCAACATTGAATATTATTTTTTATAATATTCTATTTTTATAAAGGATTAAGTAATATAATTTTAATTTTTTTTACATTATAAAATAAAATGAGAATTAATAAGATAATGTTTTATTTACTTTATATTTGAACTTAATGCATGTTATAAAAATATATTTTAATGGAGCTGATTAAGAAGAATGATTGCTTATATAGATTTCTGTAATTTTGATATACATAAATGTGTGTGCATATATATATATATGTGTGTGTGTGTGTGTGTGTGTGTGTGAATGCATGTATATATATATATATATATATATATATATATATATATATATATTAAAATGGTAGGTTGAAGTTATATCTTCATTTTAAAATTAATTATTTACTAACATTAATTATAGAAATTAACTAATTTTACATATTGTACGTGTATTGTGCATTTCATTCTTAAAGTTGATCTTAGACCTTAATGATCCATTTCTAAGCTTCCTCAGACTCTTGTTAATATACTCAAGTCCTTAAGTCCCCATAAGTCCTAATTTAATCGAAGCCCAAGAAAGTTGAGTGAAGAAGTGCTAAACGCATTCCATATTATATTTATTAGCCTACTAATAAACAAACATAATTATATTTTTTATTTCTTAGAAATAATAAATTTATATAACCACTTATACTTTGAGTTGCTTCTTTACACTTAAATTTTAGTATATTATCATTTTACATATGTAATTGGGAAGTTTTGAAATTGTTCTTTGCTATTATGCTCACTTTTTGCAATTTATTTTATTGGCTCTTTATTTAAGTGGAATTCCTCACATTTATTTAAACCAATTTGTAATTTAATTATTATTTTTACTTTATTGGCTCTTAATTATTTGTTGTATTTATTATTTTTATATTAATATTTAGTGCTTATAATAACATGATTAATTTTGAAATAACTAAATTATGGAATATTAAGGTATATATATTAAATAATTTTTGAAACTTAATTTTGTAAAAAAAAGTTCTAATTTTAAATATATTCTAAATATTTGTATATATTTGTAACACACATGAAAATCTTCATATATATTTGTTTCTTAATCCTTATTATCTTCAGCTATTAATTTATATTTTCTATATAATATCTACTTATTTTTCTTTTGAACTTTACTACTTGAAATTATGTGGATGCATTATGGTCCTCCACTTTTGTATTGTGACATTTTGGACCCACACAAATAACTATAACAAATTAGTCTCTCTAAAATTCTATTTTTATGAAAAATTAGTCCCTCATTAATACAAATAGAAGGGACTAATTTTGAACAAATTTGAATTTATGAGCGACTAGTTTTATACAAATTTAAATTTATGAGAGATTAATTTTTCATAATTAATTTATGAGGGACCAAAATATCACAAAGTGCAAAAGTGAATGACCAATTATGTACTTTACTCCATTAAGTATACATCTAATTGCCTTATATTATTAAACTTTATAATATATGAAAATTTAATTAACTACAATTTTTATTTATTTTAAAGTTTAAGTAAAGACAATATCCTTGACAGAAAATCTGATTCATCATATTAACAATTTTTAATAATATTGATGTTGAAATAACTTATTTAAACTTTCATATAAACATTTGTTATAAATTAATTTTTTTAAAAATTTATAATCATATAATTAAACAAATATTTTAATATTTTTCCTAAAATTTCCCTCTTTTGACTTTTCTAAAACTTTTCACTTCCTCCTACCTAATCCTATTCTCCCTCCCAATATTCATTTTCACTTCGCTCCAATCTTTATTTTCACACTTTGAAACAAAATCTTCATCCCTCTCATTCTTAGTTTCTCTCGCTCACTTTCTCTACAAACTCATTTCTTCCAACATCTTCACTTTCCCCCTTTTGCCCTCAATTTCAATGACAGCACTTGCGACCAACCAAACCCCCACTACCTCGTCAAGCTTAATAACTGCAGCCACCTCATCACTGCAAACCCTAACTCCACTCCACCCATTCCCAATCTTAATAAACTCTTTGCAAATGATTTGCATGTAAGGTTCATGTCACTATTTGACTTTTCTTTCTTGATTTGGGTATATGATTTGCTATTGTTTCTGATGTTACTTTGCAAAAATGTAATGGCTAAGCAGAAATGTTCTTCTTCTTTTTCCTCTGTCGATGGATCTATTGTGCAAAGGTGGGAATTGTGAGCTCAAAAATTAGTTTCACATCTTTTAATTGTCCCCTTTTGTGATTATCTCAACATGCTTTAGCTTTATGAACAATATAATGAAAACAAGATTGGAGGATGTATACATTCAATTATAGAATATGATACATGAACAGAAAATATAGGGAGATTAAGTTAATTGATGATCTGACCTGATGAAGGCGATATAATAACTATGTGCACTAGTTGAGTCAAAATATTTTAACCCCTAATACCCAAGAGTGTCTCAGAGTGTTTGACGGCCAGAGAGAATGATCTTGAAATTAGTGTGTATGTAATTAGGGCTTCAGTATGCTATTTATAGAGCTTTATTTTAATAATATAATAATTAATATTATTAAAATAAAATCCTTTACAATCTTTAAAATGATTTCTTATTTAATTAGTCAAAAATCAGCCCATTTAATCTCTCTCTGGGTAACAGTCTCATATTAGTAATCTGACGGGATGATTATTAAAGCTCTTGGACTGTGGGTTGGGTTTCTACCCAGTGGGCTTGTGGATAATTGAACCCATCACCGATTATCCACAAATAAAATAAAACCCAATCCATTCATAGTTTACAAATTATAATGTCAATTGCCTAATCAGTATTAACAAGATATTAATCTAATAGAATAATTAATGCTAATCCATAAAATATTAAAATTATTCTAACAATTTCCCACTTGGATAGCATTAATTAAATTATTAGGTCAATAAAGAAATACATAATCAGGAAATTAATGTTCACATAAACACAAGGATGTGTGTATATTTATAAACTATACAAAATTCAGAAATTAAACTGTGCACAAAGATCACTGAATCCGATAGGGAAACAAGTGATATTAACATTGTCATTGATTAGTTTCAATATTTGAATAGAATGGTATACAAAATGACATTTGAAACATCATATTATAATGCAAAAGTCCCCTTAGGACTCAACTCAGAAATTTGGTGTCAAATTGCACCGCAAAAGGCCCTTAAGGACTTAACTCATAAATTTGTGTCAAATTGCACCATGAAAGTCCCTTAAGGACTCAACTCATTCTCCCACTAGACCAAGGCTACATCAAAAATTCAACAAGACCCATATGAGTTATACAATTTGAATTACTCCTATGGGTAGGCATTGGTCAATAAATCCATCCCCATGCGCTCATTACAAATGTAAACCATGCAAGTCTAAGAGAACTAAAAATTTAGAAATGAAATCATGGATCTAAGATATTGAATCCAATAAGGAAAGTATTGTTATAAATCCCAGCAAAATTTCAATTCTGAATTATATCTAAAGTTTTGGCATAACCAAAACATTAAATCTGATAAGGAAACAAACGTTATAAGTGCCAAAATATGTCAAAGTGTTCTTTAAGAACACAACTCAAACTCTCACCAAAACAACACATCAAAATTCGAATATACCCAAGAGTCAAATATTTTCAAAAAATCTAGTGGGTTTGCGTTTGTAAACGGATCACCCAAAATGAGTATGAAATGCATAGATCTTCTCTCTAACAAATAGGAATTGAGTGTCAAAATTTGATGCAATTGAAACTCCTGTAACTTTGAGAGAAGCGTATAATAGAGTCATGTAGCAACAAAATGGTCAAGACTTAAAATATACACATAACAAAAATTAATTTCCTTGACCATATTCCCTAACGAGTGAACATCACAAAACTAGCGACATACTCTTCACTTATATATATAGGTAAGGCCGTAAATGTCCATTTGACACTTCTCAACAAACTCCTTCAAAAACATCATATAGATGTAATTAAAAGTGGGTTCTAGATCATCATAACTATCTTTGTAGCTTTCTAATGATCATGCCTAGAATTACTTAAATATCTACCAAGCACACTAACAAGAAAAATAATAATCAAATGTGAGCACACTTGGGCCTATATATTAGGCTATTAACAACTAATTCATATAGAACTTTGCCCATCAAAGTTCTCTCTTCATCATTTAAGACATAACGATTTAAACAACCTATCACCAATTTACACAAGTGCACAAGGAGTGCAAGAATACATATCAAAATTTCTTGAGCACTAGTTCAATATAAGTTGCTTGAAACAAACCAAGAATGCAACAAGATTTATCACGGTGAATCTAAATTCATTTTAAAAAAAAAATTCACCTAGATCTTTCATATCAAAGTGGCATAACAAAATGTGCTTTGTCTCATTTAATAAGCACACTGAGTTACTGGCCAATAGGATGTCATCCACACACAGCACATCCTCATGCAAGTCTTCATCTGTTATTATAGTGCCTATACAACTAACTGTAATTGAACTTCCTTCCACTCTAAGCATGGTTTATTATTCTTATTGGTTTTCTTGAGTCCATATAGTTTCTTGCCATAGACATTGCCTTCACTTTTCTTTCCTTTTCAATTTCACATTTCCAACCTTGCTAGATGAACCATGTGAAATATAGTTCACTAATTATAAGAATTCACCTTCTTTATTGATTCTTCCTCTTAGGCCATTTTGGACATCATATGATTAATAGACCACTCTAACTCTTGGGAATTATAAGTGGTTCTCAAGACCCCATATTCAGTAGAAAGGGATTAGGGAACTCTATAAACTAGGTTGCTCTCATCCAAGTCCACATCTAGGATTTTAGCTTGTTGTAACAGTTAACAAGCTTCATCATGTGCTCACACACTCTTAAAACTTCATCATAGTGAGTGTTATCTAGCAAAGAGAGATAATAGGCCATTTTAAGTCTTATCAAACTTCTTAAATTTCTTACTGACTGCTTTGACATATTCAATTGCGGTGTCCTTCTTAGGAATACTTTGTCTGATAATCTTCTCAATTGTATACTTAATGACAATCAGACAAATCTTATTGGACTTATACCACTGCTTTTGGTAAGCCTTGTTAGCAGCGATAGACTCAGTGGTGAGATCCACTGGCTTAGGTTCTCTCATACCTAAACTTCCCTCGGTGATCACTAAACACATATAAAGGACTCAATCCAATTATTATAGTCTATTCTGTTCAGAGTTTTCACCATAAATAGTTGCAAGAACAGAGAAGTTGAGGGAAAAACAAATAGGAAACATATAACTATGTCTCAGACATATAATTATATATATAACAAAGTTTCTGTAACAAGACTTAACTTTAGCAACTGTGTAACGAAATACTCATCATATCCTACCTAAGGGCTTGGACTATGATAAATCACGAAAACTCATACACATCAGGGAAGCTCATTATCAAGAGAAACGACACAAAATGCACCCACAATCTCCATATCAATAGGATATGATAAACCATGAATACATCAATCAGCAAATTGTCACTGACAAGCCACAAACAGGCCTTATTCACAAAATTATATTGACAATGTCACATCAATAGGGCATGTCCATTGTCAACATAATATTTACATACACTTTCTCTAGTGGACTTATCACAATATTCAGACTCATCTCAGATAATAGTAATTAAATTATTCAAAATATGTAGGAAATTAAATAACAAATATAGTATTAATTTATAAAAGATATATCACCATGATTACGCCTACGATAGGCGAGCACACAATCAATAGGTGTATGTGAACTAAATCATTACAATTTTTACATGCAACCTATTCCTTTTAATGCATGTGCTTAAATTAGGAATAAAATCTAATAATTAACGCAAAGAAATTGATTATAATTTATTTACACATAATCAGGGATAGTGAACTGAACATATTGTTCCATATTATTTATAGTCTTTACATAAAATTTTTCAGGTCAAAATACCTTATCTACACATTATTTTAAGGCCCTTAATTTTCAAAAGATTTCAAAACTCCTATTTCCAAGGCTAAAAAAATTATAAAAAAAAATCACCATAATTTAGATCAGGGCGAGTAGAGCTAATTTAAAATTTTGAAGTTCATTTGACCAGTGGTGTGGCCGCACACACCTTCTTCAACCTCTGACGGGTCAAATCAACCCACCAGAGAACCTGCTAGTATCCGAACATTGACCCGCCAATTTTCTACTCCTCAGACTTTGAAACCAAGATCGTTTTAATTGTTGTGTCAAGATCTTTAAGACCCTTATATCGGTTTCACGTCAATCTCTTCCATTTAAGCTATATTTGAATTTAAAGTTTGAAACTTTTCGGTGGTTTCAATCTTTTTTAGTTCAAAATTGGTTCGTTGGTTCAAGATGGGGCACACTGGTGACCCAAGTTGACAGTCATGATTGTCTCTGTTCAAATCGCCAGCAACAACAAGGACTTCGAATGGCAATAGGGAAAGAAAATTTCATGCTGGAAGGTGAGTTTCTTGCCAGCAATGGTGACCGAGGAAGGCAATGATCATTAAAAAATAAAAAGGAATAAAAATTTATAATCCATAAAATGACTCTAATGATGACAAGATCCAGAGAAAAGGATTAAAAAAAAATTTTGGTACAAGAAAATTCCCTCATCAAAATTCTTATCCTAAGCTTGTTATAGCTTACACAACATTTCCCTAGATATTTCAAAATATTTACCTAGCCTCATTCTTCTATAATTCTTCCCTTCTTAGACTTTGAATGAGTTCATAGAAGGTCATGGTAATAAAATTTCTAGGTAAATGACTATAAGCCAATAAGGGATTACCATGAAGATCATTCAAGAAGAAGAAGGAAAAGAGAAAAAGAGAAACTATTATATACTAAATCATGTTATGATGACAAGATTAGAGAAAGGAAATTTAAAAATTTCATAGTCCATCAAACCGTTGCTCTGATACCATTTGAAAACAAGATTGGAGGATGTATACATTCAATTATAGAATATGATACATGAATAGAAAATATAGGGAGATTAAGCTAATCGATGATCTGACCTGATGAAGACAATATAATAACTATGTGCACTAGTTGAGTTAAAATATTTCAACCCCCAATACCTAAGAGTGTCTCAGAGTGTTTAACGACCAGAAAGATTGATCTTGAAATTAGTGTGTATGTAATTAGGGCTTCAGTATGCTATTTATAGAGCTTTATTTTAATAATATAATAATTAATATTATTAAAATAAAATCCTTCAAAATCTTTAAAATGATTTCTTATTTAATTAGTTAAAAATCAGCCCATTTAATCTCTCTTTAGGTAACAGTCTCAAATTAGTAATCTGACGAGATGATTGCTAATGCTCTTAGGCTGTGGGTTAGGTTTCTGCCCAGTGGGCTTATGGATAATCGAACCCATCACCAGTTATTCATAAATAAAATAAAACCCAATCCATTCATAGTTTACAAATTATAATATCAATTGCCTAATCAGTAATAACAAGATATTAATCTAATAGAATAATTAATATTAGTCCATAATATATTAAAATTATTCTAACATATTAATATTGGGTTTGTAATGATTTTGGGTACTGACGTAGATTTAGGAAGAACTCAACTTCAACCAATTAAAAAAAATGGCATAATAGCTTTCTTGACAACACTTAGGTAATACCATATATATTTTATTATTCTAGCCCACTTTATACACATTTCATTCCCTTATCTTGCTCTATCATTGACTTGGGTTATATTCTTTCCATTTTATATATAAACCCATAGAGAGAGAGAGAGAGAGAGAGAGAATCATGATCAGAAGTTGTTCGCTAAGTTTGATAAGCATATGGAAATGCATCAAGAAAGAAAAGGGTGTTGTAATAAAGCGTATGCAAATGGGTTATATTTTGGTTCACTTTGTATACATTATTTTCATAAGATCATACATGTTGGGTTAATTTAATAAAGCCTTTACAAAATTATGATGACATTCTCCTTTATAGCATATAGATAGGTGGGTTAGGTGTCTCTCTATTTTGTCTTCTTTCCACCTTATGGTTTATGAAAAGGATATCACCCATATATATATATATATATATATATTCCTTCCCTTATTTTTTCACTAATAGTAGTTATATATTTATTTATTATAATTATTAACTATGATTCTAACTTAATTGATTTGTGATAAAGATAGCAGATGAAGAAGCCAAAACAATAGTATGTACCATAAGATTTGGAAATGGATTGCTAGAGATTGTTATTGGTTGTAGGAATAACCATTTGGAGTGACTTTTATGGTTTCCAATATGAGATTTTACTTACATTGTCATGCCTGATGCATTTCTTGAAAAGTGAATTCATTGATATGGTTGCCTATATGTTACTTTCATTCATTAAACTTCACCAATACTTGTTTCCATGAATATGTAACTAAATGATCTTTGTTGTGTTGATTGTCTATATATGGACTAGATTTCATGCTTTTATTGATTAAAGAGTATATATATACTTGGATTACATTAATCATATTCAATATACTTCTCCTCATGCAAAGTAAGCATGACCTTGAGAATTAGATAGCACCACTACCAAGCTTGTTATTTGACAAACTACTTGCATCTGTTGTTATTTTTGTTAGAGTGGATTATAGAGCAGTGAGAGAAGAATTCTACATCATTGACATAGGAGAAGCTAATAATGGTAGCCTCTATATTACTAAAGTTTATATGAAGAGCAATTGGAATATACTTCTAGCTTGGCCAATGTATAATTGTTTGTGTAAATTTGTTTTTATGTGAAGTATTTATCACTTGTGAGATACTAGTATTAGATTTTTTTATGAATAGACCTTGCTATTTTATCTTTTTTTTTCAGTTGTATATTGCACATGGTTTTCTCCTCGCCGAGGCATTTAATGGTAGCTGGTGCATGCATCATTGAGATTGCATTCAAGTGTCTAACAAAAAATGTTTATATTATCAAAAAGCTAAAAAGTTTCTAATAAAGAAAAATGTGATGGTAGTATGTAAGAGACAAAGTGAGTTGATTTAGTCAATATGTTATATACCTTGCATTAAATTTTAGTATCACTCTTCCCCTAGGCATCTCAATCACCGAAATTTAGCATCATTCTTCCCTTATAGCATCTCAGTCTCCAAAATCATTAATATTTTATTTTTTTTTGCCAAAATACTTTGTTTAGTAGATAACAATGTTTTAATTTATTCATTCATTATTTTCTTTATTCTCTTGTTGTACACTGATTAATTTTTCTCACAATTTACTCAAAGATATAATTTGATCAACTATTCTCAAAGGGAACTTGGTTTGAGTGGTTAGAATTTTCAATTTTGCACACTGATTAATTTTTCTCCCAATTTATGGTTTGCATAAATTCCATATATCTTATTAGCATTCTTTATATTAAATGTATGCTTTGTCCTTATTATTCTTATCAGCACATCAAATCACAGCCTTTTACAACACTATCTTTATGCAATCTTGTTGCACAATTTTTAATCATTCCCAACTTGGTATTCTTGTCTTACTCTAACCAATTAGTTAAATATGTTTTAAAGTCTATATAGGTGCAAAGCCTACCAAACAAATTCTTCCTCCTCTCACATGGCTCACTCTTTGGCAACAATGACAGATTCTCATCTTAGTGAAAAATGACAAGTTTTTATCATCATCATTTTTTTAACATTATTCTCTCTTTCCACTACTAATCTCTCTATTTTGGTCATGGCAATGACTGCTTTGTCAATCTTTGTACTAGAAAACTTCAAGTTTATCTTTTTTTTTCTTTTTCTTTTTTTTCATCTTTGTTGTTAAATTAGAGAACTTTGTCATTTTGATAATTACATTAGGATTTGCTTGATATTTATATTATGTTAGATTTCATTTTGGATTAGTTTTATGTATGCACTTTATTGTTAATATTATGACTACTTATATATTCCACTAGTTATTTGCTTGTTATTTGTATATAGGTGTGCAAATGTCCAATAACAATATAACGTGAAATAGGACTGTGACATTTAGAGACGAATTAGGGATGAATTAAGGATGGAAAAATTCTCAAATTGCAAATTAGGGACGAATTGTGGACAGATCAAGGACGAGCATATTTTAAGATTGTAAAATAGGGACGGATTAAAGATGGACATATTTCTATATTGTAAAATAGGGACAGAATATGAATGAAATTTAGGGATGGAATAACATTTCCATCCCAAATTAGGTTTGAATTTAAAAAGGGAATTTTCTGTCACAATCTGGGACGGCTATTTGAGAGTGAATAATTATGTCCCAGTTTGGAAAGGAATTTAAGGATGGAATATTTTGTCACATTCTGGGATGAATATTTGCGATAGAATATTCTCTCATGAAATTCAATCCTAAATTGGGTGAAATTTGGGATGAAATTTCAGTCCCTAAACATGATTACCATATTCCTCATTTATGGACGAAAGTTTTGTTTTTTGTCCCAAATTTAAGGATGGATTTTATTTTTCATCCTTAATGATTTGCAACATTAATTTCTAGGATGGATTTTTACCATCCCACAACACATCTTAGATAAATTAAGGATAGATTTTTGCATAATTAGGGACGGAAAAATCCATCCCTAATTATAGTTTTTCTTGTAGTAGGATCACTTATCTTCATTAAGAGCAAGAATATGAAGACTAAGTTGGGTGTTTATAAAGCATTAGGGGGAAATACGGTCAGAGTGTTCCATGCCCATGCCTTTGTATACTAGTCAAGGGAATTTTTTGAGATGAGGTTAGTTGTTAATTGACAAGTGTAAGTGAGAAAGCTGCTAATTTCTATACAAGGAATTTTTTAAGATAGGATTTGGTAGTCTAGTACACATTTTTCTTGTCTAGGTTAAGTTTATCATATCTTCAAAGTTAATAATCAAATTGTACTTTTGATATGATAAAATATTTAAAATCATATGTACGCTTTTTTTAATGTGATGAACATATATTGTATTTGGATATGAAAGTATTCAAGAACTGAGACTTGAATGTAGATTGTTCATAGTACCATTATTATATACTACAAGACATGCATTAATGAAGTAAAACCAGAAGATGTCTACTCATCTATTCATAATTATGGGAAGGAACAAAGTGTAGGCTCTTAAGGAAAGTGCACATGCAAGGCAAATCAGAATTTTCTTTAGGCCTTTTGTGGTAGAGATTCGTTTTATACTATTACCTCAAAAGATAATCCCTACCGACTGAGAATCTATCATATTCATTATAGCGTTAAGAGAAATCATATGCAAAAGTTTTAACTTTAGTGACATATGTCCTAGGCATAAGAATGTGGTCATGGCAAAGAGACAAGGGACTAGGAAATGCCCCATTATTCTCCAAGTATGCCTTGTTCCATATCGTGTAAAAAGTTTGTAATTTTTCTTTTTGGTAATATGAAATATTTTGACTATCTTGCCATCACTTTATATTCATGGTTTTATCTTAGTATCTAATTAGATTTTTAAGAAAGACAACTTTCCCCTAATATTCAACTTTTACAATGTGATAAAATTTCAAGATAAAAAAAGATATAAAATAAAGCAAACAACTAAAAGCTAGCCTTCACTATCATAAAGCATATCAAAGAAATAAACTAGCTTGACTTTACCATCGAATCAAAAAACCTCTAGAAAATTAGGAAACTTCTTATTTAAATAGATATGAGGAACTTAAATACTTACCTTGAGAACAAAAACCCCCAATCCTTTTAACAGTAATCATGAGTTTAGTAATGCCCACCTTGGTAAAGAAGTAGAGAACAAAATGAACTTTGCTCTAAAATGAATGAAATGTGAAAACTAAACCATGAGTTTTATCCAAGAAAATAATATGTATATATATATACACACACACACACACACACAAATGAAGAAACATACGGAGTTGCACTATTTATATGAATTTGACTATGATATTTGGGATGTAAATTAAATCTTTAGCATCCAATGATCCATATCTAAAAATGTATTATTGACAAAAATTGAATAAAATAAATGACTATGTTATGGTTATTATTGGTTCATAAGGAATTATGAGACTCTAATAGATGTTATAGATCTAAGAAGATATTAAGATCTAATTTAACTTTTACATGTAAAGGAATATGATTTATAAGCCTTTCCTAAAAGAACAACCTAGGACTCATGAGGCCCATGTAAAATAATGAAGTCATAAAAAAAGAATAAGTAATAACTAGGTCTAGGAAAATAATATATGGAAGTTTAATAATGAATACTACATGTAAGAGATTTGCTATTGCTAAAACTATTAAGGATTGAGTTTGGAAAAGAGGTATTGTCATTACAAGAGAAATCAAGAAAGGAGTTAGCTTGAAGTAGTAAGGTAGCTCCTTCTTTATTCCTCATCAACTTTATGTGTGTCTCTACTTAGTGATTGCATACTTGATAAATTTTCATGCTTTATATTGCTATAAGTTAAAGTATGATGGTGTGATATCCCACATGGAGCCTTAGTGGCTCACAATTGATATTATGTGTGATTTCATATAAGGTTTGGAAATAGTAATCCTACCCTAATCATGATATTTAACATGGTATGGTCATGAAGCAAACTCAAAGGTGTAAACTCTAACATGATTCCATGATTTACATTCATTTATGATGATGTGTGCATTACTTTACTGATGAATGCCATAGTGTTTGTGGAATGTGAAGTGAGCTATTAGGACTTTTTTTTCTAATTAACTATTTTAGGTGAATCTAGTAAGGATAAGCAAAAAAGAAGTGGCCTTTTAGATCGTATAGAGGAGCAAAGCCAAAGAGGCTTAGTAAGTTTGGAAGTTATGACACTTTTGATGTATGCAACAAGAATTCAATGATCAAAGATGTATTGTTGTGTAACTTAGAATATATAAGAGATGTAATGGTTAGTAATGGATTTTGATGAGCCTCTAGCTTCCAGAATAACACCTAGACAAGAAAGAATGATGACATATTGATGTTATCATATAGAGCTTTAGGTATGTGATAGGTCCCTATTTTGTATAATGTTTTATATCTTATTTTGGAACTTTTATCATATTTTATTAGGCTTACATGCATTAATTATGATAAATTTAGGTCATGAGTGATTTCAAAAAAATACAATTTAAAAAGGGCTTAATTATTATAATTTTTGTGATTAATTTTCAAGTATAAAATTTTAGATTGAATTATTTGACATGGGCTTGTTTTTTGTTATAGGTTTTCATGAGAAAGAAACAAAGCAAAAGCAAAAGGAAATTTAGTCCAAAAATATGCTATCCCAAGACACAAGATCCATTAAAGCCAATACCTAAGACCCAAAAGCCATGACCCAAGACCTAAAACCATAGCCCAGAATCCAAAATCTATATTCACCCTCAAAAAAGTCATGCCACTTTTCACACAATTCATTCCCAATTTTAGTGCCTCTTCCCCCATTCATTATTCAATATCCATGCCACCTCACTTACTAATCTCCAAAATGAAAAAAATTCACGCCATTCATTTGTACTTTCTCTGTCATGCATTTTTCATGACACACCTATATATTTCATCCTAAAAATTGATGCCTTTCTCCATAATCTCCCATATTTCATTCTTTCTACCCATCATGTCCTCCCAATTCTTTCTATCATTCATGCCATTCATCTTTGCTCCTCCTTTTCTTCTTATTCCTCTTCATTTCCTCATCATCTGCACCTCATCCTCTATGATTGAAGTGAAGCATATGGTAGATTCTTCTCCAATGGTTGGCTAAACCTTGGCTTCTTGAAGATGCAGGTTGTAGCTTATGTTCGAAAACTTCAAAGGGGAGTTTTAATTTATCAATTCAATTTTCAAGTTGTGTAATTAATTTCCCAATTTTTGGATTTGGTTATGCAGTTATGAAACCTAGATTTTTGGGTACATTATCTTTGTTAATTGACAATTGTGTTTTTTAATTGGTGAATGTGATTTAGAGATTGTATGGAATTATTACCTTGCAATGATATGAGATATTATTTCCTATCAAGTTTATGATTGGATTATATACTCTTGTATGCTTGTATTTGATTATCTCATTTGAGCATCAATTGAAAAGAGGAACAAGTTGTTTTTGCCCAATTTTAATCACATTAAGTGGTTTCTAAATAGCATCATAATTAGTGTTGCTAGCTATATTAATAGAAGTAACTACTAAGTATGAACACTAGAATTAAGTGGTAACTTGAGGTTCTTCCCTAAGACTTAATGAAGAATTAACTCCCATGTTAATTTGAATGAAGATAGCTATCATTCCATTTCTGAGAGCATCCATCATATACTTTCCAACTAATTTTTATTCACTCATTCCCATTTGAAGAAAATACTAAAAATTAGTAGCTTAGATTTATTTAGTTTTATGTAAGTCCACTTGATTACATATTCACTTCGTTGTTAATTCAAGAATTCCAACACAAGACCTTTACTAATTGCATGTTTTTGATACTTAGTTTAGTTTTGGATTTCTAATAAAGGCTCCTTGAGTGAATACGACCCGGATTACATTACTATATTACATTTAATTTGGTTTAATTTTGACCCATTGTAATGTGGTTTAGTCAATATGTTATGTGTAAAGCAAATGCATATTAAGGTATCCTATGTGAAATTTTAATATTTGACTCATTTATGATATTCCCATGATGAGTTAGGATAAGGGATTTATATAGCTCTTGAATGAATATGATGATGTAGTGCAAGGCTTTCTTTATATGTGCATAAGGAAGGCTTCCTGAAGCATAAGTATGAAAAATGACAAACCAAAAGTTTGCACAAATTTTAATATGCAATAGAAGGCTTCATGAAGCATAATTATGAATGGATAAGGCCAAACTTAAAATTTGGTATGTTGAAACTCTTTTAATTTAGTTATAGTTTTGAGAAAGTGCAATTTCGTTAGAGATGAGAAAATGTGAAAATTTAAGTAGATGGGCTCCAAAAATTAAGATCTTTGGTAGGTTGAATTTAAATATATCATAGTTGATCTATACCAAATTTCATTTAATTTTGAGTCATGTAGCTATCCTTTTTTCATGCTTAAACTAATGAGAATTATGTAGAAAAGTTTTTTGATATGCATGATGTTTGGTGATAGTTGAGGGACCAAATGGATTAATTTTGGGCTAAAATTTTATTTTCCTATCCCTGAGGTACTAATGAAGTGTTCTAAAAAGTTTCACATCATTTCTATTGCATGTAGGCAACCTTTACACCAAATATTAGTATTTAAAATCTGGTTCTACATATATTCATACTGCCCCTATCATGGATTTATTGTTAAGAACAAATGAACGAATTTTGAATTAAAACTTAGTAGTTGATTAGTTATCATGTCATTCAAGTTGTTCGAAAAATTTTAAAACTTTTGGAACTTCCAAAAATAAATTATGAATATCCAAAATTGGAAAATTTACTATATGATCAACATCACACTAACTAGAATTTGTCTTTCCTACCTAGTTACCTTGCCATCAAATTTTCTTCATTTTTTTTTATCGCTCAATGGATTCCAATTTCTTGTGAACACTTGAACAACTTGCTTAAATAATGTTATGTATTATGGTATGACAATTACACTTTCTTTTGCTTCCTCATTACACTTTGTTCATTTAGTCGCATCCTCTAATTACAATAGAAATCCAATATACAATCAAACATACTCAAGGACTAAACATAGCAAATACAATCAAAAACACTTATTACAATAGAGATATAACAAGATAAATTAACTTAAAGTAATTGGGCCTTCATTTGGTATGACTTAAATTAAATTGATTAATTGGTTTCCTTTTTTAAGCTAAACTCATCCAACTAGGTCACCTCCAAAAGTAAACACCCTACTAAGCATTGTATGACTTCTTGAAACTTCTTGGCTCGAGCTCTTGTTACAGGACTGGTTGGCACCTAAAGATCCATGCCTTGTACATCCTCTCCACTAGATAGCTCATCCTCATCAAAGCTTGTAAGTTAAATATTTATGTCAACATTTACTACCTAGCTATCAATATTGCTCTAGAGGCAACAACAACTATATATATATATATATATATATATATATGTATTATTTAGCAAATATGATAAAGACAAAAGGCTTCAATTCTAGCCATTTGAGTTCAAGCTACAAGCATCAATTTTCAATTCCAAATATATTCAAACTTATACATTGAATAATTTTGGTGTGTATCAAATTTAGAATTTGATTCCAAAGGGCAAAAATTTTTTAATTATATTAGATCAAATATGATTAACATGACTCTCATTTCAACTTAACATTTCAATTTCATCTCTAGAAGCCTTGAAGGGACATTCACATGCTTATGAAAAATCAACATATGATTTTGATTGATATAAGTAGAAGGTGAAGAAAACAAAAGGTCATTATTATTTTTAGATACTCTATTCTTGAAAAAAGATTTAATCCTTTTGCTAATCTTAATCTAATAATTTTAAACAATATATCAAGCAATAGTATATAAGTATTGTAATATGTCTAAATAGTATCAAATCTCAATAATTAAAGGAAATTCAAAACAATTAATTAATAAAAACAACAAAAGTTCTAAAATAGACAAAAATATCAAATATTAGTAAAAATATAAAAATGAAAAAACGAAATAGTGCTAAAATATTAAAAATAAGAAAATTTGAAAATCAAAATAAAAATAATAAATAAATAAATCATAGGTGAAAATGATTAAGAAATGAACAACAATTGAAATAAAAAATGAAGAAAAGAAGTTGAAAATGGGGAAAAATATAATAAAGTAAACATGAAATGGGCACATTTGTACAATGGGTCAAAAATAAAGTAAAGGTACACCTAAATATAAAAGGTAAGACCTAGCCAACTTAAGTTGGCGCATGAGGATCCAAGAAGGCCTACTTAAACCTATAACACTCTTACCCATGACTCGAAATCCATGACCCATCTTGACCCTTTTTCCTTTGATTTTTATTTTCTATCTTCCTTGTTTACATGTGTCATTACATAAGGGCTTTCATGTTCATTTTATTTTAATTTCTTTTGCATTTGGTTCATTTTTAGATTTTATTCATTTCCCTTTTTATGCATTTTACACGTGTCACCCTATGAAAGCTTTATTTTGCATTTCATTAAAATTTCATTTGCATTTGTTTTTACATTTGAGATTTTTATTTATTTTATTTTAGGTCACATGTGGCATCACCTCATCCATCAATATAAATCTGTCTCTGAATGATATGTATTTGCGGGAGATGATCATTTCTTGGAGATTGTTGGAATAGGCACTATCAAATTAAAGATGTATGATAGTATGACTCACACCATCCAAAAGGTCTAGCATGTGAAGGGCCTCAAGAAAAATCTATTGTCTTTAGGACAATTTAATAGTAATGGGTATAAAACCAAGATACAGGATGACATTTTAAAAGTCATTAAAAGCACACTTGTAGTTATGAAAGCAAAAAGATAACAGCTAACCTAAAAATGCTTAAAGGAGATACACAACAACAAGGAGAAGTCTCAGTTGCATCAACTGATCTAACAGCAGAGGAATCAATGATATTGTGGCACTGTAAACTTGGCCACATGTCATGACATAGATTAAAGGTTCTTACAGAACAAAATCTTCTTCCTGTACTCAAAAAGTTTTCTCTACCGTTTTGTGAGCATTATGCTACAAATAAGCAACACAGGTTGAAGTTCAACAACTCTAAAGAAAGAAGTACAGCTATCATAGACTTAATGCTCTCTTATGTTTGGGAAGCACTGATCTTTTCTCCAGGAGGAGTAAAGTATTTTGTGTCATTCATTCAAAACCTTTAAGAGGCGTATGGAACGTGAATCTGATAAAAGGATTAAATACCTTAGATCAAACAATGGAAAAGAATACACTAGTGATGAATTTAATACCTTCTATGAACAAGAATGTATCAAAAGACAATTCACAGTGGCATACATTCCATAGCAAAATGGATTGGCAGAGTGGATGAACATGACTTTATTGGAAAGGATAAGGACAATGTTAAGAACTACTATATTAGTCAATTCATTTTGGGCAGAAGCAGTCAAGATAACTTACTATATGATTAATCGGTCACCATCAACCACAATCGATCTAAAGGCCTCAATGGAGATATAGACTAGAAAGCTAGTTGATTATACAAATTTTCATTTGTTTGGAAGTCTGGTATATGTGATGTACAATGCCCATGAAATTACAAAGTTAGATCCAAAATCTAGAAGATACTTATTCTTGGGATATGCTAACAAAGTAAAGGGATATCGCCTGTGGGACCCTACTAACCACAAGGTTATAGTCAGTAGAGATGTCATCTTTCTTGAAGAGAAACAACATATGCATGAAGATGATAGTACTTTAGATGAAATAGTTAAGACCATGACAGTGCATATTAAAGGAGGAGAAAATAAAAAAGAAATACCAGATTCATCTGAAGCAGCACCAGAGTACGATTAACAAGAACAATTTGATCTTGTGACTCCATAAGTCTGACGGTCAACTTGAGAGAGGAAAGAACCAATTTGGCACTCAAATTACATTTTGGAAGGGAATGTTACATACTATCTACTCACAAAAGATGGAGAGTGTTCAACTTTTCAAAAGGCTATGGAAAGCTTAGAAGCTTCTCTATGGTTAGTATCAATGCAAGAAGAAATTGAAGCCCTCCATATGAACATGATATGGGATCTTGTTCCACTACTAAAAGGAAGAAAGGCCATCAGGAAAAAATGGGGGTACAATATCAAAAGAACTAATGATGATCAAGTTAAATGATATCATGCTAGACTAGTGGTAAAAGGATTTGCTCAAAAAGAAGGCATTGATTTCAACGAGATATTTTCTCTAGTTATTTGTCTCACAATGGTTCGAGTGGTCTTAGCAATGTGTGCTACATTTGATTTACATCTAGAGCAGTTAGATGTGAAAACTGCATTTCTTCATGGAGATCTTGAAGAAGAAATTTATATGCTCCAACCAGAAGGGTTTAAAGAGAAAGGAAAAGAGAACTTGGTTTACAAGTTAAACAAATCTCTATATGGTCCCAAATAGGTGTCGAGATGCTCGTATAAGAGATTTGATTCTTCATCATGAGCTTTTAATGCAACAGACTTAATGTAAACTCTTGTTCACATATCAAGAAGTTTGGTGGAAATGATTTCATTATTTTGCTATTGTATGTAGATGACATTCTTGTAGCAAGCCCCAACAAACATCGTATCAATGAATTAAAGGCATAATTGGCTAGGAAATTTGATATGAAGGACTTGGAATCGGCAAACAAGATTCCCAAGATGCAAATTCATCGAGACAAAAATAATAAGAAGATTTGGCTTTCTCAAAAGAATTATGTAAAGAAGTTCTTGCGATGCTTTAATATGCATAATTGTAAGCCAATCTCGAATACCGTAAGCATCAGCAGTGAGTAGCCTAATGTTCGTTATGATTTGCACAAGACCAGACATTGCACAAGCAGTAGGAGTGGTTAGTCGATATATGGTGAATCTTGGCCAAGAACATTGGAACGTTGTAAAAAGGGTCCTAAGATACCTTAAAGGGACCATGAATGTTGCATTGCGTTAAAGAGAATCAGATTTTACCATCAGAGGTTATACAGATTTAGATTTTACAGGTGATCTTGACAAAAGTAAATCCACTAGTGGTTATGTGTTTACTCTTACAGGTGGAGCTGTAAGATGGGTTTCAAAATTGCAACCTATTACGGCCACTTCAACGATACAGGCAAAATATATTGTAGCTACATAAGTTAGCAAAGAAGCAATTTGGTTGCATATACTATTGGAAGAGCTCGCATTCAATCCCGAGAAGATTACACTATTCTGTGATAATCAAAGTGTCCTCTACTTGGCGAAGAATCAAGCATTCCATTCTAAGACTAAACAAATACGAGTTCAATATAATTTTGTCTAAGAAAATGTGGAAGAAGGAAGTGTGGATATACAAAAAAATTCATACTAAAGATAACCTAGCAGATGCACTGACAAAGCTAATGAATACTGATAAATTCATATGGTATAAATCTTCTATTGGCCTAGTAGAGACGTGAGCAACAGGAGATGACAAGGAAGGAAGAATGGTCTAAAGATGGATTGATTCTCAATCAAATCTTCAAGTGGGAGATTGCCAAAGTTTGCTACCTCCAAAGAGCTAATTATCTTAGTTGGTGAACAACCAAAGAAAAAAAAGGAACGAATTATCTTAGTTGGTGGACAACCAAAGAAAAAGGAGGAACTAATTATCTTAGTTGGTGAACAACTAAAGAAAAAGGGGGAACTAATTATCTTAGTTGGTGAACAACTAAAGAAAAAGAGGAACTAATTATCTTGGTTGGTGAACAACTAAAGAAAAATGGAAGAATATTTTTTATAATAATTTCAATTTAGTCATTTGAAAATTGCATGGAAGCCATTCATCCTTACCTAAAAATAGAGAGTTTCAAAGCCTTATTTCTCACAACCAAGAAAGTAGCAATCCTATATAGAGAGAGAATTGTGAGATATATAGAGAGTTGTGAGATTTTTATTCTCCTATTAATAAAAGATATAAAAATATTATATTATCCTTGTTATATAGAGAGAAGGTGTAACTCTTATTTTTCTCATAGTGAAGCATTTTTCCTTGTCCATAGTTTTTTACCCTATTAAGATTTTTTCACGTAAAATTATATATACTATCTCAAATTATTTGTTACAGTTTTATTTCTATCCGATGTCTATTTTCTCTACAAATGGACCTTTCATGTTGGCTTAATTTTATTAAAATGCTTTGATTCTTTCATTAGCAGAATACTCAAATCATAACCAACTTAGTCATAGGACTGTAAAATCAAGAAGGAGAAAGTGCCAATTAAATGGAAATTTCCAAGTGAAGTGATTGTTATCAAGCAGATCACCCAAAATGTAAATGAAATAAAATCAAATGGCATTGAGATTAGAGACAAACCATTTGTGTTCTTCCTCAGTGGCTTTTAGCTTAGGAATTTGGATTATCTCGTGGGTCGGCATGGGGTATTGTATTATACGAAGCAGGTATTGAAAATTCTTAAATAGTTATTTAATTTCTTAACCATATGCTCCTAATTACCCTCATCACATGTCTTTGGATCTTTACCACGAGATGCATATAGTATTTTATGATTAGGAAGAAAATAAAGTTTGACCCACCACTCATTCTTCAGATTCTCTCGTGTTCCTACTAAAACATGAGGTTTATGGTCTTATCATCAAGCACTAGATCAAAATTTAGTGATTTAAATTTACAAATAAAAAATATAATCACATATCATATATTAGATGAAAATTTAATGATTTAAATTTACAAATAAAAAATATAATCACATATTATATATGTTAATTAACATGGAATAATCTTGACTATTAAATTTTATCTAACAGTTTACATTGTTTAAACATAATTTTCATGTTTCCGTCAGAGCTTGATGGAATTGATTGCTTTCTAGTTTCTACATTTTAATACCTGTTGCCTTTTTATGATGTGTTTCAACTAATTATCTATAAACATTCATGGCTTCCCTATCTTCCATATATAAACTAGCAATTAAAATAAACTCAAGATTATAATTGCAGATGTTATATATGTGACCGTTCCCAATTATTTTATCTTCTCGTTTTATAAATCACCATTTAAAATCATGACCTTATATTACTATCCATCAAACATGACTTTTAATAATATGGGTAGGTTTGGCCCAAAATAAATGATTGGATAAACAGAAGCCTAGATCTCTTTGTTTGTTCTTCAGTCATTTTCTTCTTTCTCATTCCTTCTCTGAGGAGTGAGGACTCATCAATTTGTGTTCTAAACTCAGAGAGGAGAATATAATAAATTAAGTGGATATCGCAAAAGTGTAAAAGCAACATATTGCATTTTGTAATTATGATATACCTTTTTGACAGAGACATTCCATTCAACTGATCATTCTGGTCGAAAATTGTTGAAGCTTTTGCTGCCCACTTGTTCTTGACCAAGAACATGTGAAACTTTAATTTTATGAAATACAAATTTCATAACAATTGCGTAGTACCGTCACGAAATCCATATCCACCACTTCTCTTCACAAATAGGATTAAAACTTAAAAGGAGAGACCAGACCATCTTAACTTTTCTTCCATCACTTTGGATAATTTCTCTACCATCCAAGGGGAAAAGTGATTAACCCAATCCCCTATTTTCCCCTTCCTAAACAAATCTTTGTTATCAAATCTCTCATTTAATTTCCCACTCTTGTTTACCTCTAATTCCTTCATATTCTCAAAGGTACACAGCTGAATTATGCTATCAATTACACCTCCACTTTCCTCCTCTATGGTGAAAGGGCAATCCAAGAACTGTGCCACTCTTTTCACCTGACAATTGATATCACCTTTCAAGTCCTCATACTTTAAGAACAGAACCTTCTTAGGTATTTCATTGCTTTGACTTTCCTTCCAATAACCTAACATATGGGTCCAAAATGGACCAAATGGACTGATTCCATTGCAGTACATTTGGAAGGCCTCCTCAAGTGGTAATGGGGATAAAGATGTTGGTCTACTCTTTACATAGAAGTGCCAGGCAGATATGAAGTTGTCATATGGGTTTCGAGATATATAGATAATCCTGCACTTGGAGTTCTTGATTGATTCTGGCAATGAAGCAAATGGGATGTGGGTCTCAAAAAGCCTTGGCTCAGGCAAAGTAGAGAGGTCTGGAGCTGGATTATTTCTATACAACTTGAGCTCAAAGAAAGGCACAAGCTCATGGGGATTGAAACAAAGCAAAGGATGGTTGTTTTGTGAGGGCATGAAACGCTTGCGATTGACAGTAGCATAAGAGAGGGCTTTCAACCAAGTAGTGCCTGATTTTGGGGCGGAAGCCAATACAATGTCGTTGTCTTTTGCTTGAAAGTGCTTCTGAAAATATGGGTTGGACAAAATGGTTCCAGAAGTCTTGAAGAAGATAGAGATGATGGCTTCCCCAACCCTTCTTTTTGGGAAGAGAATGAAGCAACTCCTTACATTCCTCATCTTCATCATGAGACTGGTTTTTCAATAACTGGGCCGTACCTTTTGAAGCCATTAAGTGATGGCTATGAATTAAAGATTGACATGCGAAGCTTAGCTTGCATGCTTTCATTACTCATAGTACTCAAGCATTCATTCCTGCATATGCATGTCGCCAATATTTAACATGACATTTCGCCCTCTATTCTATTTTTCTTCTCACTTGAAATATCCTTAGTGAAATCTAATATGGAAGAGGACACGACATAGCATTCAAATGCCTCTTAAGGTTGGAATCACCTTCACCATCCAATTTGCACAATAATGCAAATTAGTGGGTCGCTATATTATAACCGACCAACATAATGCAGAAATATAATAATAGATATCATAATAATGTTTGTATACCATGATTGTACTGTTAGAATATTTTAATATTTCACATGAAAATAAAATAATATATATCATACCTACCGCATCATTTAAAGATTCTATGTACAAATATGGAAGAATCAGTCTTAGGAAACTAGGACAAGAGACGAGGTTTAGCTATCAAATTTTTAGATTCATAATTACTTAATAGGAAATCTAGACCTTGAGAGAATTATATCCTAGTAGTATTGTTTTAGCATTTTATACAAGAATCCAAGAAAATATTGGGATCTTATTTACAACAAACCACGGCCCACTCTTATGAGCCCAATAGTAAGACTAAGTATAGCATCTTATTTACAAACAAATCGAGGCCAGCTTGCTTCTCTCCCTCTTCATTACATGACTCTATTCAGGTCGGACCCACACTTCTTGCCTCATGCCTGCACCAAGAAGTAAATGTGGATAAAATTGCAAGATTATGCTCAAGAGTTGCACGTGTTATTATGCTATCATTTTCATTACCACTTTCAGACCATTCTTGTTTTTCTTACGATGTGTATACCTTTTCCTATTCGTACTATAATTTTAGAGTGTAGAGGCTTTATCTTCACATTTTTAACCTAACTCCAGTACCCTCTTTCTTGCCTTAACTTAGTTCCTACAAGTCAACCTATTTATCCATTAAATTTTAAAAAAAAAACCTACCGTGCACAAGGACACACGATAATGATGAACATCGCTTTTGCATGTCTCTTTCTAAGGCTAGGCCACTTCATTAATTACCCTACTCATTAGTCTTATCGAAATTATATCCTAGTCTTATCAATTAAATTTTTTTCTACCTTTGAAATGCTATATGTTTTGACACTAGTACTTCATTATAATTCCTCTTTCTATTTCCCATACGCAGAGTCTTTTTCATTATATGAATGCATACAAGGTGATTACTATTAGCCACGTGTCGTATCTGTTACCCTCTAACCCACCTCTTAACGTTTCTCGCCACTAGTTTACTCGAGCTACCTCTTACTTCATATTCGAGGTTTTTTTCAATATGGTCCCTAGTCGTTATTTGTAAAACACATGAGCGGGTATTATCTTGCCAAATCATATTCATTACTGAGGTAACTCTTTATTTTATTTGAAGGCTACTATTTGTCTACCAAAACTAACTTATTTCAGAATTCCCTCGGTTGCCCGTTTTACAAAAATTAATTTCATTTAGGTCGCCACATCAAAATAACCAAAATCATTAATTATTTATTTATTACCAAATCTATACAATCTTTCTAAGTTATACTACATGACTAGGACTCGTTTAATTGTTAGAATCAAGATGAGAGAATAAAAATAAAAATTCTAAACTATAAATCTTAATCACTCGTATTCTCATATTTAATTAATAAATTGAGTTCATTTTCATTCCTTAAAGAGTTTGCTCTCCCACATATAAAAAAAAAATTTCTTCTTAACTGAAGCTATGGAATGAAATTGGTCTTCTAAGAATAAAAATACTTGACAAAAGTATCCTCACTTATAATAATTTTCAAACAAAAATACCCTTATAATACATCAAAACCCTAATTTATTATTATTTATTTAATTTATTATTAATTTATTAAATATATATTATTATATTATTATAGTAATTATTATATTATTAATTAAATATATATTAATATATTATTATATTATTAATTAATAATTCAAAGAGATAACTTTTTTTTTAAAGTTTTATGATAAGGGATAATATGATAAAATATGCACACTATCTAATTGATTCTCATGTATAATTTAATAACCAAACAAAATAAAGGGAGACATATCTATTCCCATTCATTTCCAACCAAATAACATTTTAATATTCTCATTTTCACTCTCACTTTCAATCTCATTCTCATTTTCATTCTTATTTATATTGTATCAATTTTAACAATCAAATGGCTACTAGGTTGTTCACTTACCTCTCAAAGCCTTTCCTTGATTGGTGAAGCAAAAGGAATCATCGTGAATACCTACGTCATTTCCGCTTGCACAAGTATCCTATCTTCTATCTTCTTTTATTTCCTTCGACCATTTTCATAATTGAGCAAGCATAAAGCAACCCATTTATTTGTTAACATTATTAACTCCGCCTACCAAAATTAATGAGACAATTTCCAAAATATACATGCGAGATTTCGTCCGTAAGCTAAAATGTGTTACCTTCAAGTAGATAATCACATTTTAAAGCAACTAATTATAAAACCAAGTCAAACTACTCCTTTGGCCAAGTTAAACAAAAGGTGCTTACTTACATCATCATGTCATTAAGCTAGAGATTATAAGTTCCCATAACTAAGCATACCATGCCATAACACTCACGCACACGATACATAAGGAGTCTATTGCTAGCTTTGATTAAAAACCTACTACATGGAAACTACTTCAAGAGCTACTACAATATCCATAACAATAATTATAACACTAAACCTCTTCTTTAAACATCAAGGTACAAGTAACTCTTGGCCTATTAGTGCCAAAGAATTCCTCCTCGGGGTTGACCCCTTACAATATGTTGGGTAAAAAGCTCCCCTCCATAAAGATAAACTATAATGGTAATAGCAAGGGAGAAATTTTCATAGTCTTGTATCAAGCCAAAAAGTGTCAATTACCAACATTTCCTTGACCTGAAATTTGAAGAAAAAAGAATGAGATTTTTTCAAATCTCAATAGCTAGCAAAGCAAACTCTTACATATATTTATAATGATACAAGATAGTGTTGCAAAATAGATCAATTTCAAGAGCAAGTATTACATATCAGGATGCAAATCAGTAGTGCGATTTGGGTATACTCATGAAATATAAATTGGGTTGTGCGATTTCATAAAACTTGCGGTGATGAGTTGATTAATTTGCT
Organism: Delonix regia; assembly: GCA_037074485.1. Classification (NCBI taxonomy): domain Eukaryota; kingdom Viridiplantae; phylum Streptophyta; class Magnoliopsida; order Fabales; family Fabaceae; genus Delonix; species Delonix regia. The sequence continues at coordinate 28,810,613 of CM073455.1, forward strand.
TGTAGTATAAAAATATATCTATTGGCCTCTCATAATACATTAGGACTCATTTTTCATTAAGTCTCTTAATCAATAGCATAAGGGATTATGGATTGATATAAAAGGAATGCTAATAAGTAATTAGGAAGATGCTTAAAGGTAAAAAAGAGTCCTAGACTAGCAAATTATATCATTAAACATAATGCCAAAAATAGTATATTTGATTTCTATGAAATACTTGGGTGATTCATAATCTTAGGCCTTTTAGTTTCCAAATCAATCTAAAATTATGACTTTGTTTGTTATTTTATGTTTGCAGTTTAGATTTTCTTTAATTATGATTTATGTTTAGCTTGATTTAAATTATGGTGCCAAATTTGATGCTTAGCAAGTTTTTTAATGGTAAGTCTTGATGTAAACGATGCTTTACTCATTATTATAATTACTTGTATGATTAGTATACTTGTGTGTATACTTTCATATGACAACAAAATATCATCTCAAAAAAATACTTTCGAGTAAAACATGTAATTAATGAAACAAGCAAATGATAGAAAACCAGTTAAACTGAAAGAATGTAATTATCAAGAAAATATGTAACAGAACATGATTGAACAAAAGTATATAACATATTTCAGAGAAATATGTGGAAAAAAATTTCAAAATCCTAGTTTGATAACAGAAAGCACCCAAACACTTAATCTGATTATTATTATTTTTTTAAAAAAAAAAAGAAAACGTATCACGGAGTGCGGGCGAATCCCGGACAGGATTACTAGAGAGGGTAATCCCTGCCTGTGTGTGGGTTTCATACACACACACACACACACATAAATGGATAAGGCATCTATATAATATCTTTAAATATTTATGTAAAAATGTCAAGGATGAAAACCTATAAAATGTAAATATGATTTTCTTACCCATCCACAAACTATGAAAAAAGCATTTATATGGTGAATGCTACTTTATATTTATAATAATCTAAAAATAAAAAAATTATTTAACCTAAATATCAATTTCACACATTATATGTTAGTCTTCTTCTTTGATATGTAGAAATCACGTTCCATAAGTTCCCTTTAATTCCTTAGCATTTTGTGTTTAATGTTTACTTCTTTTTCACATACTAGAAGAAAAATAAAAACTGTAAGAGCTACATATATTTATACATAAATATCATCAACTACAATTTTAAATATATCAATACTTGTTTACACTTCAAAATTACATGTAACCTATCAACTAATACAATCTATCAAAAATATAAAGAAATTGATCAAAATTTATTCAAAACAATTGCATAGTAGCTGGATTATCATAAATTCCAAAAGAACTGTAAAATTACAAATTTTAAAGCATGAATTATTATAACCCAATCATATGAGGAGATGAAAAAATGTGATATTGTACTTACAACTCTAAGATATTTTGAAAACCACGATATTGTACCATCTAAATCTACCAAAAAAATACAAAAAATAGAATGACTGGAATTGATTTATTTTTATTGTAGATGGCTATAAATAAAAATAATGATTGAAATAATTAAAAAATAAAAAATATATTAAATAATTAAATAAAAATTTAAAACACTAAAAAAAAAAAAAAAGAATTCATACTGTAACAATCAAACTAATGGATAAAACAAATTTTTAATTAATGTAAAATTTTCCTTTCACTTAACAAATTAGGTTTTTTCACTGACACATTACAGTGAAAACAATAAATAACGTTGATCATAAACCACAATTTTTATACACCTAAATGGTTAAAGTATAATTTTGTCTTATTAGGTCACGGGGACACAATCCCATGACTCAAAAAAAAATTTACAATAAAACTTGCACTGCAAAAGTCAAATGGAGGCTGAAGGCATTATTTTTAATAAATAATTATTTAATATAAATTAATAAAAATTAAAATTTATAAATATATTTTAATATATACTTCTTTAAAAATATTTTTAATTATTTTCATATTATATTTAAAAGAAAAATACGGGAGGGGTCCCCTATGCCTTCAACCCCCATTTGACTTTTGTCCTTACATCCAAGTTTTATTATTATAAAAATATTTTTTAAGTCATTGAAATTGTGTTCCTGGGACTCAATAAAACAAAATTATGCTTTAAGCATTTTTGTGAATAAAAACTGCAGCTTATGATCTGTGTTATTTATTGATTTTACTGTAGTGTGTCAGGGAAAGAACCTAACAAATTAAGCTACTAAAAATTCCATGGTCATAGCTCATACTCCCCACTCCTATATTAGAAAATTGAAAATAAATATAACAAATTAAACTATCAAAGTTGAAAAAATTGAATAAAATTTAAAAATTACGTAGAATCTACCATTTAATTGTAGATAAGGACATAGCACATACTCATCTCCCCTATTTCAGAGTATCAATTAAATGCTTAAACCTAAACCAATTATAAGAGGAAAAAAAACAAGGCACTATGATGGCAGCTCTAAAATATTTTTACCATCTCTAATAAATATTCAACTAGAATTTTATATATATCAATGCTTTTTAATACTTTAAAATTATAGTGTGACTCAACTAAATAAAACAGTTCTAATAAATATTCCAAATTAACATTTTTTTTAAAACTATTTTAACGACATATATAGCCCAATATGGTGTAAGGTAGTCCAATGTAATTTTTTTTTTTAAGAAATAAAGAATATGTCATAATCGACTCACCATATTTTGTGGGCATGTTGCTTCAAAATAATGTATGGATTAAGCATCTGAGTATAATAATTAATTTTTTCATATTAAGATTTTGAAAATTAATTCTCCTAATTATAATATATATATATATATGATGGAGTACATTCTCAAGAAGGTCACATGAGAATTAATATAAATTTTATCATATTAGCATTAAAAGGAGAGAAATATTTAGTGAAATGGAACTATTATATATGGGGAAGAACTACTGCAAACTGAAACATAACCGTCATGGGCATAAAACCTATTAATGTAATCACCATTCTAGCGAAGACACAGAGTCTAATGTCTACCTTTGTATACTATTTATGAGTATTCTGTCATAATATTTGATGTGTTTAGGAAGCTGGACTTAGAAATCTATTTTTCTATGCCAACCTTGTTATTGGATTTACACTCGGAGATAAATACTGAAGTATGTTTACAACCACCATTCTTTGTAGTTAGCAGATATTAAAGATTCCACATACAACAAATAGTACCTAAAACATGAACTATACACACATGATACTAATATTGGGAAGCACCTTCGGTCCTTGTGTAACCATCTACGGAGCTAAGTTGAGTATATTGTCCCTTGACGGTCCCATACTAGCGAAGCGACATAGTGAAGACCATCACTTATAACTATGATACACCTAAATGTATCCGTTCCACATCACACATGTATATCATATTTATGAAACAATAATTAAAATAAAATAAGATATTTAAGATATAGGCTAATTACCTATAGTGATGCACAATCCCTTACCTCCAGGATATTTCACTTTCTGGACTCCGTGGGCATATATCTATAATTCAATAAGTCACTGTTGAATCCATTTTGTTTTCTATTTGGCATAAAAAGTGGCTAAATTCTGTATTATTTGTAATAGTTTACATTCACATATTTACTATTAATTAGGAAGCACGGATACACCAGAAATGTTTGTATATCCATATCGAATATGTATGCAATACGGATACATTTATCATATGCCAGCATGCCTATCGGACACGTGTCCATCTTGTTGAAACGTGTCTCATATGCATCGCTCAGGTGAAATTGCAAAACCAAAAGCATATTTGTGTCTTTTTGTTGTTCTACAGTTCATCCATGTCTGGCCTGTCATCTTTTCAATCTCTGATTCATCTACCATCCTTTTGCATTTCTGTTGTTTTTGATCGGGTCCATCATTCATCTTTGGTCCTGATTCGTTGTTCGTTCAGCATACCGGATCCTTGGTCTTGATCTCTTGTTCATTTCGCCATCCTTCTGCATTTTTGTTTTTCTGCCTTTTTTTTCTTTGTGATTTATTTTATTTTCCTATTCACTATATGTATTTTAGTGCATTATCTTTTTTATTTTATGATTTATTTTTTCTATACATTATTTTTTTAATTCAAGTATGTTAATATTTTTTAAAAAATTTTATATTTTTTTCTTAATTTTTTTATTCTTATCAATTTACTTTTTTTTTATTCATATCAATTTTGAAGTATTATGCTTCATTTTTTTGTCTTATATATTTTTTTGCTTTACTACTTTATTTATAATATTAATATATATATATATATATATATCTCCGTTCCCATATTATAAGATTTTAAAAATTAGCGTATCCTATATATCATATTATATACGACATATGTACTCATACCAGTACTTTTTAGCTATTAAATTTATGTCTCCTTAAATTAGATTTTCTTAGTTTTATCTTGAATTCTAATTTCCAGTGTCATAAAAATTTTACAATTTTATTTATTAATCTTATTTGGAATTCATCGCAGCTAACCTTTAGGATATAATTTTAACTATTTCATAAGTTGTATTTGTTAATAATTTAGTTCTACAGTAAAATACTAGATTCTTCTATATTTTATTTTCCCTACACTCTTTATTCCTTTTCTTAATGATGGCTAACTTGGTTATAATTCCCTTTATTCAATTTTCTCTTTATTCATTGCAGGACATATTTTCTACAAGCTTCTACTGTGTTTGTTCTTCCCATCCAAATTTTGGTTACTTATAAGCTTCAGAAAATACTCATAATTTCTTCTCTTAGCGAATTTTTTTGTTTGTGCTAGGTAGCTCTTTATGTGCCCATTTTGCTAAATTCTGTATGACCAAATCACACCGCAAGGGTGTAAAATAAATAGAATTATAATGTAATATAATAGTATAATTTAGATCGTATTCACTCAATGAACCTCTAGTGAAAGAATGAATTGGGACGATGGATGATGGAAGAAAGACTCGTGGAAAAATATAAAAGGAAAATAAATGAAAATAGGGGAAAAGGAGGCGCGAAAAATGATGGAAGATAAGTTTGAATGTGAGAGAATAGAAGGGATGAGGTGGCGTCCAAAATTCTCAGGGAATAATGAGTGAAGTGTGATGTCATCCAATTTGGTGAAAATTGTGCGAAGTGTGCGTTTAAATAGTGGAAAGTGAATTGAGTTAAATAATGAATATATTTATAAATTTATTTTTGGAGATTTATATATATTTTTTAATTGTAGACATTGATTGAATTTTTGTTAAGACTACTAATTAAATGAGATATTTATAGTATATTGAGTGTATATCAGGTTTTCACAATTTAAATCCTCTTTCAAATGTGATTGTAAAATATTTCATAGGTATTCTCTTTAGAGCATCTATAGCAGTCTATATTTTTTTTATCTATCGTATAATAGTCTAACATTATTTATAAAAAGTTAACTAAGGTTAGGGTTTAATAGTAATTTTTATAATTATTATTTTACTTTTACTTAATAAGCACTACTTATGGGTGAACTCTATATAATATCTTAACAAATTTAAACTTTAAATATTATAATATTATAGCAGAAAGAAAACTGGCTGAAATGGAATTGTTCTTTCAGATTTTGGATTCTTTAGATTCCTTGGTTGAATTCTTTTTTTTTTTTTTTCAATTTTACAAGATAACCAATAATGAAATAAGTCTATATATACAATTCAATCTAAAATTTTATAATTGAAAAATAATCACAAAAATTATAATAATTTAGTCATTTTTAAATTTTATTTTCATGGAATCAATCTTAACCTAAATTTATCACAATTAACACATTTAAGTCCAATAAAATATAATAAAAACATTAAAATGAAGTATAAAATATAATATAAAATATGAATTTATCATTGTAATATCATGGTTGATTTATCTTTTTATTACCATTTATTTTTCCACGTATGAATTCATGGTATAGTTATCTGACTCTATTCTTTCCTATGGATATTTAAGGACCAGTATTTATGTTTGTCGGTCTCTGTTAGTTGGACATGAATATAATTTTATAATATATAGACTTTTTATACTATTTTTTCAATGATATATATATATATATATATATTATCTGTACAACATTTTTGTGAAAAAAGATATACACTCTATGGGAAAAAGAGGAATGTTATAGCACATGTTTTATACCATGCGTACAAATGCCGACCATTTAAATTGACATGAGTGCGAACTCATCTCATGATATGTGAGAACGTTGAGCCTTTATGCTAGCTTTATACTTGTACCCATGGACTTCGATAAAGTACTTAAGATGCAGTTTGGTGTTTGTTATCTTAGTGTGTTACCTACGGACTATGTGTAATGATTCAATTTAACAAGACATGTATAGAAAAGTGGGCTAAGTCTATGTTGATAGAATTGTGAGAAGAAGAAAATCATAAAGAGAATCTCATTATTCTGTATTTACTAGTATACTAGTTATGACTTGTGTGTCATGATTGTGAATACAAAATATTATAATAGATGAGATCATTGAGAGATATTTGAATGTAATTCTTATGATTTAGGGTGCATGCATACTTTATGATCTACATGCAGATACGCTTTTTACGAAGGGTTATATATTCGTAATTGATGTATAGCATTGATGCTCTCATAGTATGCCGGTTATACAACCTACTTTTCCTATATGAACAACTGCAGATTATAAAGAGAAAGTGTACTCTTAATTTACTGAGAAGATATTTTTGGATTTAGAACGTATGAGCATTCTCATTATGTGTGAGTGAAAGATCTTAGAATATCGTATAATATCTAGGGTTTAGATCTGATAAGATATTATACAGTATCCACCCATAAAGGTGCTCATTAAGTAAGAGTAAAATAGTAATTATAGGAATTACTACTAAATGCTAACCCTAACTAGCCTTTTATAAATAATGTTAGATTATTATACAATAGATAAGAGATCAAAAGAGAGACTTGAGACTTTTTGAGAGGAATACCTGCGAAGAATTCTACAATCGCATTCGAGAGGGGATTGAAGCTGTGAAAACCCGAGATATACCCAACACATTGTGGGTATCTCATTTGATCAGTGATCCCAGCTAGAGTTCGATCAGTTTCCACAATCAGAAAAAATATGTAAGTCTACTACCTTGAATTATCTATGAATGTATTCATTATTTTAACTCCCTTAAGTTTGGTATATACTAATTATTAATATTAATACACTTTTGCCACACATTTTATTTATTTGCTTTTACAATATGACCTTGTTATTTATTGGATATATATTGTTGCTCAATATTAATAAGATTTAAATTGTGACAAAACATTTTACTTATTTGAGTTTCAAATCCCAACTATATCTCTCATTTTTTTTCCAAAAAAGCTTGCAACCCTTTTATAATTTCAAACATGTTCTTAGGAAAAATAATACAAAATTTTTCATAATTCAAAAGAATGGAGCTTGCTAAAAATAAATGATAAAAGAAATATATTAAAGTTTAGAGATGGAAACTTAGAGAAATATAATTAAAAAATTAGACCAAAAAAAAAGAAAATTATTACTTCTTATATAATATAATTTATGAATAATATAAACAATAAAAATAATTTAAATTGATTGATTAATATAAATATAGTTGTGAAAAACTAAATTAAACAATAACATATTTAGAAAATCATAAAGTTATTTTAGTATAATTTGCCTTTACATTATTACATTTTTTAAAATTTCCGACCGTTTATTAGTAGGAAATTTTCAACGATGTTTTGGTCAGAAATTTCGGACCACTTATTGGTTGGAAATTTCCTAACATTTTTTGCTCTAAATTTGCCCAAGGACAGTTAAAAATTTCTGCCAAAACTTTTTCTTAAACTTTTGGGTCATTTTATAATTTTACCATCAATTCTTCTTTTTCATCACGGAGACCAATAGAAATGGTCCACATCATATGGGATTCGAAGAATTCACCGGCAACATTGACCACGTGGGCAGATGCATTCATAAGTAGCGATGCGAAATCTGAATAGCTTTTGAACTGACAGGGGGACACTCATTTGCCTCCATAAATGTCGTATTCACAGGCTTCCTCCGCCTAGAAAATATTGGTTAATTATGATATATTTAGATAATAGTTAATATAGTGTAAGTAATTTTAATAATATTTTTTTAATAATTTTTATTTATTTTTTGAATAATTGAATTAAAATTAATATACTAAATTAATTGTCAGTATTAAAACTAGTTAATATTTTGTTTTTAGTGCAATAGGCAATATAAACTTTAAGTTTAAAATGTTTAGTACGAAGAACCTTCAATTTTAAAATTATTTTGAAGACTTTAGGGACAATCCGAATCCTCTAAAGTGGTTTTGCATTTTAGTCATACAATGCTTTAGATTAAAAAAAGTGCAATCTAACCGCGTGTATTTAATATTTAGTTATTAAAATTAGCAATTTTAAGAAGCAAAAATCAGTCGAGTATAAAAATTTGATTCAACTGTTTACATTAAGCTAATTTTCCAATCCAGTGGCTGAAATTATTGTACTTTAGAAGCATTTTTTATGCATTTTTGATTATCCATTCTGCTGTAGGGGTCAATTTTTTATTTTTTTACTATAATGGAATTTGTCCTAAAAATTTGAAAAATACAGTCCTCAAAGTAAGATTCAAGAATTCCAAAGTGAAGTTTTTTAGAGTAAAAAAACAAAATTATGGTCCCTAAGTTCTCTAGAGTAATTTTAAAATATAAGGTTATTTATAATAAATATTTTTAACTTAAAGTTTTTAATTATAGTTTTCCCAACTTGTTGCAGCCTTTATGGAGCAGTGATGATACCTAGCTAGTAACTAAGGTTTCTTATACCGCGTTTGGCATTGTTGAAGATTTGCATTGATCTTTAAGTTACTTTTTAAAAATAATATAATTTCACAAAAGGCAATATAAAGTAAAGCTGCTTGTGCTTACTAAATTTATTTGATAAAAGCTTCACTCAATATTATTATATTCGATAAATTTATCATAATGAAATGTTTTCACTATTAAATTACTAAGCCAGGTTGTAATGAGTAGAGAAGTGCTTAGGTAAAAAAGTTAGGGTAATATATGATCATAAATTTGAGTGTAAATATTTTTGTCTTAAAAAAAAAATTAATTATGCTTTTTTTTTTTAAAGAGAAATTCCAATTTCTTTTACTTATCCACAGCCAAAAAAAAAAAATTTCTTGTACCATTTAGAAATAACTTATTTTTCTTAAAAGCAGGAACATACACCTCAAAAACTTCAAATAAATACTTTTTTTCGAAAAACTAAGGACTTCTTTTTATTAGAGAAAGATGACCAAATTCAATACTTCTAATTACCAATGAATATAACTATTACTGAAGTTCCCGTACACCGGAGTATCCATCTATCTAGTATTAGACGATCACATCTCTATTTTTTGGGAAATTGCACTATATACAAACTGGAGAGGTCTCCTTCATCTTTCACACACACCTGTATGAAAAAGATATCTCATTTCTGTTTCTCTCTAGGATAATCATTTTTTTTTCTCATACCAAATATCTGTAAGTATTGATGGCCAAATAAAATGTACATAGTCAATTTAGGTGAAAATGATTTACGAAATTCAACATTTATTATTATTATTATTATTATTATTATTTGGTGAATCGAGTAACAGCAGTTGCAGCCACGGATAATTTTAAATAGAACCACATGAGATTTAGCAAACCCAATATTTGCTTTTTATCTCTCGTGCAGTGAGTAACAGTACCTATCCCAGCTGAAAAGGATCCACTAAAGCAGTACTTTTCTGTAGTAACAATATGGACAGTTGAATCTTTTTAAAACAAGACTTTAATATTCTGTATTAATAAATCTAAATTATTATATAGAAGTCTGGATTTACTAGTGTAGAGTAGGTAGACAAAAGCATTGACAAGTAGTGGCGCAAAAGTCGAAAAGATTCTGAGTTAGGCTAGAGGACACACATTTGCCAATGTGTGCATGTCTGTGTTTGTCTATATATATATATATATATGTACTTTGATTTTTCGTGCCTCGGTTGATAGTCGTTGCAGCCATTGGAGCACTAGTAATACCTAGGCTGGGCATGGGCCGATCTGGGCTGAGTATGTAGTGAATCCAAGGTTCGGCCCGGGAAAGGCGTTGGGGTATATTTTTTTTCTCGAGACCCAATGGATCAGTTCGGGCCGGACGAGGTAATCACCAGGCCAGGCCAATTTTTATTTATCCTTTTTTTTTATTACAAAAAAGATATTATTAATAAGATATAAATATGTTGAAGCAAAATCCTAAAAACAAAAAGAAATTAATAGAATTATTAGAATTATCAAAATAACAAGAGCAACAAAACAGAGAAGCATCATAAATGACAATAATTAATTAACAAGAAAGAATATGATTACATCAGATAAAGTGAATGACATAACTTCAAAGAAAAGCATGTGGTTCATGAATCTACTTTGGAATAAGATTTAATCAGAATAAGTTCCTCCATCTTATTGAGTACTAAGGTCAAGAAAGCAGAGATCAATCAAGTAAGTTCTATGACCAAAATAAAATCTATTATATGCAAGCTTATAGGAACCAATAAAATTAATAAGAACATGTATTAAATGCAAGAATGATCACCTCGAAGCGTTGCTTCTCATATTCATTCAGAAAAGTTGGTATAACGAATGTCCAAGAAGCTCCAAATTTGTCCTGAAACAAAAATAAAAAGTATATGGTATAGTCTAGTCACTAACAGCAAGAGTGGAACCGAGTACAAAAAGAACATGTATTAATGTAGCAGCTTGAAGCATGAAGGTAAACCATTTGCAAGTTATTACAAAGAATAACAGCAAGAGTGGAACCGAGTACAAAAAGCCATAGTCTTTGGTGTTTAACACAGCGTCTCATTTAATGTTGCATATTTATATATCGTGGACAACCATTCTTGATGATGTCAAGATAGGTATAAACAATTGACAGTATTTCCTTCCCATCCAAATGTTGTCTTGCCTTCTCAATTTCTTTATGTTAAAAGGAGAATATTTTAAATGTCACCAAAATAATACGAAGTAACACGCTTCCAATACCACTAAATAGAAGGTAAAACTCTTTTACACAACCTTGATTTCATCTGGCATGTCCTCAGAAAGTACCTATGCTCTCAGTTATAATGGATGCAGAGCAAAAACCGAGAGAGAGTTGCCAGACAAAATGATGAATGCAAAAAAAAGTTGAACACCTCAGTAAAACATAAAGCGAAATTTGCAAGACAAATATATCAGGATAGGTGTTAACATAATTATATGTGGCAATATAGTGGGAAACTTACCGGATGCAATAGGTTCATGTTTCTAATACTGATCAAACTCTCACTCTTCAAAATTGAACTCTGCAATATTTAGCTAATTTTTAGTACAAATTAGTATCTTAATCATCCTAATAAATAATAAACTCCTAAAAGTATTAAGCACGCAACTACTAATGCTAAAAATAGACTCAAAAGCCACAATGAAGATGAGCACGACTAATACACTAGGATAGAGCTACATTGAGTTGAGAAGGTGCACATGCCCTCCTCAATTTTTTTTATTTGATGTATTGGGTATCAAGGTATAATTTTATGCCCCTGCATATTTTATATTTTTGAACTCATTGAAATTACATACAGGTTTTAAATGATTGAGTTATGTTATTTTTAATTAATTGATATTTTAATTTGAACCCATTAGATCCACACATGTATTATGTATATAATTTTATATTTAATATATGTATACTTTTGATACACACATATATAAATAGTAGTTTTATAGTTGGTGAGTAGGACATAATTGAGTTCATATATCAATATATTATTTTAGTTAGGTCTTGAAAAATTATCCTTAAAAATACTATAAAATTCTTGAAATATTATTAGGTAACATAATATTTATAGTGCAATATAAATTGTTTTTAGAAAGCTGACAGATAAAATTTTATAATTTCATCAACTAAACTTTTTTGGCTTCAAATTACTCTTTGGAATTATTTATTGAACTATCATGACTTTATTAAATGATGGTATGTTTTTTTAGTGTAAGTAGGTAAATGGAAATGTCCTCATAGCTATTTAGACATTGAAGTTGATATTAATATGAAAATTAATATTTAGTACAATACTCATTTAAATTTAAACTTACTTTTAAATTTAAGAAATATAGAATGATGATATTGCAGTTTAATTAAAAAATTTAACAAAAAAAGAAAAATATATATTTTTGGTCCCTCACTTTTAACAAAATTATCATGTTAGTCCCTCACTTATTAAAATGTCCAAAATAGTTATTTTTTCATTAAAAAATGTTACACTTGGTTACATGCTTTTTAATAAAATATTAAATTTAGTTTCTTCGATTTAAAGTTTAGGATTTAATAGAGGAACTAAATTTGATAATGTTCTATAACGTGGAGGACCAAGACTGGCTTGGCTTTGATTATGCCGTTAATAGGGGGTAACAAAACTTTGATTTTGGCTTAGGAACGAAAGAGAAATAAGCAAGAGGGTGTAGAGTTTTATTTATTTATTTTGGGCAAAGAGGGTGTAGTCTAAGAAAAAGTCGGTTAGCGGGTTTTAATGCCACGTCAGCAATTTTCAGGAGGTTGATTTTGACATTCTAGTTTTATTTTTTAGGGACTAAAAGTCGATCGAATGATTATTATCGTTTTATTGCATAAAATAATTTGATTTCTGCATCAAAGGTACCATGTGATTGTTACCGAAAGCTACGCAATTTATATAATAAGGGAATGATGTTAGGGCATGGGTGGTCCTTCATACTGGACCACAAATTTTGAAACGAGAATGAGGATATAATAAATTCGTAAAATAATAATATAGTGCAATATACGTAATAACTACATCTTTGTCTTCTCCAATAAAATAACGAAAATATTAACTCTAAATAAATAAGTTGACAACAACAATTGTAGGACACTAAACGATGTATTTAAATTTTAAACCAAAATGTTACGTTAGATTAAATATAAAGAATTAATATTAATAAAAAAGTAATATATACCTAATCAACAATTACACTTTTGTTTTCTCCAAAAGAAATTGACAAATTTTTCTTCAAATAAAAATGTTAATGAAGAGTTAACGACAAAAGCAGCACACTCGTTTAACATTTAAAAAACAAAATTGGTAATTTTCTAAAATTAAAATTAGCTACTTTTTAAGACTTAATCAAGCAATTTGAAAATTTGATCCAACAGTCATGATTTATTTAACAGCAGCAGAGGTTATTATTTTAGTAACATTGTGGCCTATAAAAGGAAGCAACTCAATCATACCATCCTAAATATCAAGAAACTGTTGAAGCAAAAATGGATATTTTCTTGCTACCCACACTACTTCTTTTCATCATCTTCATTGTGTCAAGCTTTTATTTGCATCAAAGGAAGCTCCTTGGCATCAAAAACCTTCCTCCAGGTAGTTATGGGTGGCCTCTTGTGGGGGAATCATACCGATTCCTCTTTAAGAAGCATGACCATTTTCTTAAAGAGAGGAGGAAAAAGTACTCCTCAGATATCTTCAAGACAAGCTTACTTGGGGAGCCAACAGTAATTATATGTGGTCCAAGTGCAAACAAACTTGTGTCCATGAGTGAGCCAAAGCTTGTCAAAGTTCATTACTTGAAAACCCAACACAGATTGTTCAGTATACCAAAGGCCAAGGATCATGAAGCTATACAAAAGGATGCTGAAAAAACAAAAGCAGCTGTAGCAGTTCCGGTGAAGATATTAGGGTTTCTAAAACCAGAAGGACTTATGAAGTACATGGGAGGGATTGAATCCATGATACAGCAACATTTCAGGTACAGATAGATCTCAAATGGTTGGATTTGGGATGGTCAAGTATGATTATGTCATACGTATTTTTTACAACTCTTTTATAAATTTGGTTATGATTTTATTTTCTTGGTCCTACAGTTTAGTATTTTTAGTTAACCCTGCGTAATTTTAAATAAAAAATTAATTTGGTGTCAATTATTAACTCTTTCCTAATCCATTAAATTTTGTTAATATAGTTAATTATGTGTTATTTTAATATTATATATATATAATTCAAACTAATTTACCAAGCCTATAAATACTGCAGTATATACCACACGTGATACGTACACGAGTTAATTTCACTTAATAATTTACATTTATCCATCTTTCCAACACAAATCATGAATATTTAGAATGCTAAGGTAACCTGTGATTCTAGCCCATGCTTGTCAGCAAAATTTAACCACATAGTGAATAAAATTTAATGATAGCAAAGGCATAATTAATTTGTTAAAAAACTTATAATAACTCCATTACAAATTTAAAAAGAATTGAATTAAAAATTAAGTGAAACTATAAATGCCAATAAAATAATTTAAGCTAAAAAATGAATTATTGATCTAATTAATGACATCATGACCCTGACCAAACTTTGACTCACTTATATGTATACAATATTGTTTATTGCAAAAAATATATGTTAAGTTCACATGCCAAGGTTTAATTAATATTATATGACTGCATGAATCCACTTAACAATGATGGATTATCAATATTAAATGACTCAAACCTTATCTGGTTCAAATTTTATTTTGGTATAATAGATTGCATGAATAATTGAAGTTGGGACAATTAAGGCAAAAAAAAAAAAAAACCACCAATCGACTTTGATATGCAAATACAATGCATATTCAATTTCAAATGCATAAGATAAATGTTCAGAATAGTGTTGTTATCTTGGAAATGAGGAGAAAAGTTTTAAAATAAAACAGAATTCAACTCCTTTGCTGTATGTGCAAAGTGTTGTGTCTGTTTGCCAAATGTTATAATTTTATGTGAAAATTAAAAAAATTAGTTAAGCAGATTGACCCGTAATATGTAGATTGAGTAAACTAATTAATTTAACCCTCGTTAAATGAATTAAAAAGTTTAACATAATCCACAAAAATAACGAATTAAACGGGCCAATCATTTGGCTAGACTTATTTTGACTGTTCTATATGATTAGCAATGTTTAAATAAGTTTACTGTTATATATTGTATTATAATAGTATAATTATATAAATAATTATTTGTTAATAAAATATGCCTTACAAATTCATCTTCTCTTTTTTTTTCTAAATTCATAAATTTGACAATCTTAACAATAAAGCTGTTTATTTTCAATTATTAATCATTTATGGTAATTACAGGACACATTGGGATGGCCAAAAGGAAGTAAAGGTCTATCCCTTGATGAAGGACTTCTCATTGAGACTGATCCTTCAATTCTACCTAGGCCTTGACAAGCCTGACAGTACTACTGTGGCCAAACTCGCCACTCTATTTGACGACTTGTTCTCTGGGATTTATTCGATCCCTGTGAATTTGCCTGGCACAACATATCATCGTGCGCAGAAAGCAGCATCAGAAATTCAAAAGGCGATTCAGATGATAATAAAAGAGAAGATCGATGCTTTGTCTGTGGGCTCTGAAGTGGAAAAAGACCTACTAACTTACATAGTTGGAGCCCAGCAAGATGGAAAGTATGTGCCAAAACTAGAAATAAGCAATGTAATTATGGGTATGATGAACTCAAGCTACACTTCTTTAGCCATTACCTTGTCCTTCATGATCAAGCACACTGGACAGAGCCCTGAAATCTACCACAAAATCCTATCTGGTAATTATATTAAATCCTTCATTTGTCGTTTAATTACTAAGTTATATAGATTTCTTTTGACTTTGGTTAAAAAAGAATACCGATTTTTCATTTGTTTTCAAATACATAGAGCTCCCCTAAAATTACTGGAATTAAAAGTTACGCTACACCTTAATTCAATTTTAATTTTTCTTTCACCTATTTACTCTATTAACCTAAATACATACTTGTTTTAATCATGAAGACCCTTTTGTGTATTTGTCGTACGAGGGTATGATAGTTAAAAGATTTGCAATTGAACGAAAATGTATATTTTAAAATAGTTGGTGTAAGAGAAAAATGGTATTTTGGTGATTCACTTTTGAATTCAATTGCATTTTGATCCTCTACGAATTAAAATTTTCAAAATGTTCTTTCACTTTTTAAGATTTTGATGCAAAGCGATTTCTCTCTAAGTGAGACTAAGGAAAGCAATTTTGAGTCAAATTTGGAAAAGTGAAGGACTATTTAAAAATTTTAATTTGTGGAAGACCAAAAGAAAACCAATTTTAAAAATGGATAACCATTTTAATATTTTTAATTTATAGAGAACCAAAATAATATTTTTCTCGTCAATGTAACGTTTGAATTATGTTTACTGAGTCCATATGTTAGTCTTTATATTTTTTAAGTCAATCTTAAACAATTTAATTCAAATCTTACTCCAAATTAATAAAGTTAATCATAGGAACCTTGGGATCATCTTTTAAACTTGAAGTATCTATGCCTTTGCCTTTCTAATATAGACTGTTTTACCTGCTTCCATACGAAGCAGAACATACAGAAACAGCAAGATCAAGAGGAGGCAAAGCAGCACTTGATTGGGAAAGCATACAAAAAATGAAGTACACATGGGCTGTTGTACAGGAGACCATGAGACTCTACCCCACAGCGCCGGGTGCTTTCAGGGTGGCAGCAACAGACATCACCTTTGATGGATTCACTATTCCTAAGGGGTGGCAGGTACATATCCATTTTCATTTATTGGCAAAAAAAAAATAAAAAATCATGTGTCATGAATTGAAATTTCTAAAAATGATTATATTAGTATTTTATGAATTCTCCTCAAGTTAAACATTATTTTGGTCCCCCATATATATTAATTGATTCTAAATTTGGCTCCTCAATTATCAGTTCATTTTCAATTTGGTCCCTCAGTGATTTTCGTTTACAATTTAATTCCTTACTTATTAGTCCATTCACAATTTGATCCCTCACTAATTAATTTTAAATTAGACACATTTAGCCCCTTAGTCATAATTAAATGAGAGGGAGCAAACTGATAATAGATAAATAAATGAGAAACCACATTGAGAATGGAAATTTTTTGAGGGACCAAAATAGAAATAAAATTTAGTAAGGGTCCAACTTGAAAATTAACTAATAAATAAGAAACCAAAATGGTATTTTACTCAATTGTCCTTCAGAAGTCTGTTTATGTTTTGGAATCAGCGCAAGAGCCTCAATAGAGATAGCATCACATAGATCTTTCTCTATAATATTCACTAACCCATCACCGAGAAATAGATAACCCATATAGCTTGCATTTCTCTATAGGATAATACCCTAAGAAAGACCACTGTCCATCCAAGATTGAAAAGAAAATATAAGGAGTTAATATGGCTGTAAATAAATTGTAATAGAGATAACTGAGCCAAGCCAACCCCAACTTAGTATGCTTAACGTAACTCGTGCTTTAATCAAACCAAAACTTGTAATTATTTTCTAGTTTTTATTTACGAAGTTAAACCTAAATATGTATATATATCTTCTTAATGCTCTCTAAAACAATCCAAGCTGAATTGTTAAAAAACAATATGAAATCCTCTTAATTAAGTATGCCCTTTAAATATAGCTTGCTAGTTCATGTTTATTAACTCCTTGGCCAACTGTGGTAGATCTTTTGGGCGATTACAGCGACAAACATGGATCCCAAGTACTTTCGTGAGCCCGAAAAGTTCGATCCCTCAAGGTTTATTGAAGGAAATGGTCCTAGTCCATATACATTTATACCCTTTGGTGCAGGCGCAAGAACATGCCCAGGAATGGATTACGTACGCTTTGCAGTTCTGGCCTTCATTCACAGTCTTGTGACCAACTTCAAATGGCAGCTTGTGTTTCCACATGAACCAGTTTTTGGTGCTTTGGTGCCTTTTCCAGCACAGGACATTCCCATTCGTCTTAACCAGCTTTAGTTTTCAAGTTTCAAACATGTTGGGATGATGAAGTGTGAGAAAATCTGCACGTCTTCTTTTTGTTTCTTTTGTTTGGTCAATATGAAATCTGCTTGTCTAGTTATGGATGTACTACTTTCACGTGGTTAAATATTCCAAGTGGGTGTAAATTCGAGTAGAAATGCAAACTTAAATCTACGAAAACAGATTTCCTGGATTTCCTCATGCGAAATTCAAGTATTGATATTGGAGGAACTATATAGATCTATTGGTCTGAAATTAAACTTGGTAACCTCATTCAGGAATTTTAATTTTGAGCGTATATAGTTCTAAATTTTAATCCAACACTCTATATTAAATTAATTACACAATTGACAGACGGCTACAGTTGCTCTGAGAAACAATTGAGTGACTAAAGTTATAAATTGTATTTCTAAATTTATTTGAGTTAAATTTCTTCGTAAACAATGTTAAAGCTTGACGCATCTCACGCTGGTTTAATGCAATATGTAATTGATTTTTCTTATTCAATTGATAGGTTGATAGAGGTGACTAGTACTATTACTAATTTGATGGGATAGTTTGGGACGTAAAAGTCTTCTAATGTAATTAGACAATTGTTTATGTTTATAGCACTACTAGAAAATAGCTAATTAGTGGCAGACATATTCGTTTCTAACATTATAAAATCCATTGCTAATCAAAAATTAGCAAAAGATTTTCCCGTCACCAAATCCGTTAGTAATCAGTGCATTGCTAAATTTAGTGACGTCCATGAATTATCCATTGCTAATTAGAAATGGACTTATTCGTCACTAATGTGGACTAGAGACGTTGCTAAATACAATCAATGAATTCTAATTTAACCAATTTGTAACACTTGCTAAAGTTAAAGCAAAAATTTTTCTCTTAGCAAGAATGACAGCATAAATATTTGTAGTTAGTATATTACTAATTAGATATAAGTTTTGGCTCAGTAGTAAGACAAGATATCTAGAATCAAGAGGGTGTGGGTTCTAGATGTAGCTCCCTCCTCCTTCAGGAAATTTTTGGAGATGACACGTGTTCCCCCAGGCAAAATTACGAAACTGCCCCTCTTTTTTTTTTCTTCCCTCTCGCGGCTTCTCCTTCCTTTTCAGAATGCAACTCTCTATCTCTCTCTGTTTTGCACACCACCACCATGGATAGCCGCGCCACCATCTCCAGCCAACTTCCTCCCTCACCAGCGACGCGTTTTGGACCGCCACCGCCTACCGTCGTTGGCGATAGCCGTGTTTTTTTGGTGGGTTTCTGCGATAGCCGAGAGTAGCGGTTTTGCAGTGGATTTTGGTGAGTTTTAATCATTTTTTTTGTGAAAATGATGTTAGGAGAAGCATTTTTGGCCCTATGCCATTGAATTTTAACTTTGGAAGCATGATTTTAGGCAAGTTTTTGAGAGTTGTTCTGATAGGGACTAAATTGAAAATTTTTGAGATTTTGGGGTTTACAGAAAATTGTGGAGTTCTGGAATCCAATGGGTTTAAATTGGTTATATAAGAATACTTTTAAGGTGTATGCCATGAAACCCTATTATTCTTCATAGTTTTACTTGGGTTGAAGGTAAGAGTATGAAATTTGGGACTACAGTGAAAATTCAGAAAGTTTTCATGGTAGTGAATGTAAATTGATGAAAATTCTGGGAAAGTTAGGTGATGGAATCAGGGAATCTGAACTAGGACTTGTTTTTTGTAATGATAAGCAAATTGAATATGAAATTAGTGATGGAAATATGAAGAATTAAAGATGAGGAAGAAATATGTGATGAATCAATGTTATGGGTTAATATGAGAAGATTAGACATTATGGTTGCTTGATGAATTGGTTATGAGGCACTATAATGAGCCTAATTTGATATTTTTTAGTGATGGGAATTGAGGAAATTATATTTTTATGATATAGGGAATGTGGGTGAATGCTATTTTATAACTAAGAGAAGATAATGTTATTTTAACATACGTCATCCATCAGGTAAGTGGTAGCTCTTCCAACTGAATGATTACCATTGTATTATTATATGGTAGCCTAATTTGTTAGACTTGTTAGTCTTACAAATGAATTATGATTTATGATTGGTATATGATGTCCATGCAAAACCGTAGAAAGAGAGGTTTGAATAGAAAAGGGTAATGTTTTACTAGAGATTTTGACAGCATTGATATTGAAAAGGAAAACTCATGTATGGTAGTTCCTTAGATTTAGGAAGGGCACTATAAGATAGATGCTTTAGCGTGAGCTTGTGACTCATGACCATATGGGTGAATTACCCCGAGATGCTGTGTGCTCTCAATCGTTAGATGTTATGTGCTCTCGATTGATAATGAATAACCCGAGGGATATATACCCTCGACCAATAGTGATTTACCCCAAGATGCTGTGTGCTCTTGATTGATAGTGAGTTACCCTGAGATGCTGTGTGCTCCCGATGGATGATTAAATTACATGGGCCATAAGTCCATCACCAATGATTGATGTCTTGATAGTCTTCCTTAGAATCTAGGTTCTGAGCTAACCGTATTTTGAATAAAAGGGAAGGTTTTTATATGTCTTTAAACATGAACCATGCATATTTGTGCATATGGTTCTGAAAAGGACTATGTTTGATTATTTTATTTAGTTGCATGGTTTACAAAGATCTAAAAACTGATTGTAAATTATGCATAGAATTGTACAACTGTGAAAAGAGAGAATGAATGGCTTAAACACACTTGACTGATGATAAAAGAATCCAAGGGCTGAGTTTCCTTGACTGTTTGATAAAAGTATACAAGGGCTAAGCACCCTTCATCGATGAGAAAGATTTTCTGAGGGCTGTGTATCCTCGACCATTAAAAGTGTGATTTCCAAGGGCTATGTACCCTTAATTGATTTAATTTCCATGGAATGAATCCATGATAGTTATTGTTTTATCACATTAAATTGTAAAGTTTTAAATCATGATTTATCAAAAACTAACCGGTTTAAAAGGCATTATTGATTTATTATTGGAATGCTACCTGTGTATGTTTTACTGAATTTTAGGTAGTCATCCAGAGCAGTTTACTGAACAAGAGGGCTAGAGGAGCCTTATTGGTACTGCTGATGATGTGATTTCCCTATTTTGTTGGGGTTTTGTATTTTGTAATCATGTAATTGATTAAAGATGTAAATAGATGTAAATGAATATGTATGACCACAGGTAGATTCCCTACTCCCCTATTGTGTTGTAGTTGTCTCTGGATTGAATTGAGAGTTGAGCTCTCTTTTATGAATATTATTATTTGGCAGATATTTGTAGAAACTTTAGGAGGTCTCAGTTATAGAGGAGACTCTACCAAAATTTCTTTAAATTATGTATGAATGTGAATATGCTTGAATATGAATGTTCATGATGTATGATTTTCTATTTGGTTAAGGATCAACTTGTTAGGCTTACAGAGCCGGGCTAGTCTCGTTGTCTGTGTCAGTCACGCTCCAGGAATTGGGGTGTGACACAATTAGTGATGACCATTTAATCTATTGCTAGTTTAGAAACGGAATCATCTGTTGCTAAATTTAATTATTGATGATACAGATGGCCATTGCTAAATCCATTACTAAGTCTTGGGTAGATAATTCAATGTAAAATCCTTTGCTAAATTTGATTAATTTATTAACTATTGCTAAATTTGTCACTAAAACTAGGACAAATTGAGATAGATGCTTTAAATAAGCTCATGCCATATTCTAATGTACTTATGATAATACACTACATATCAATCAAATAGTCAAGACAAATTAAAAATATATAAATTTATCATATATCATTAATATGCATTAGAAAGTCTGATACTAGTCAAATGATAGTTTCCAACTCCTACACATAGACCTTAAACAATAAAAGTTTCTAACTAAATCATAATTAATAAGTTCTGTCCCATTTTAACTTGGTGGACCTTAAACTATAAAACTCTCCAACCTAATCATAACTAGAAAAATTACATCCTATCCTAAACATTACGTGATGCAGATCTTGCATCTCCAACAGATCTTGTGGGCTGACTTGAATGCATAGCTTGGATGGTAGCTTGATTACTTGCTTGCAACTCCTCTTGAAATGCTACTCGCAGATTTGCTAACTTTTGTTTAACTGCTTGGTTAACAACTTCATGAAAAGTAGGAGTGTCAATTATGTTTTGAGCAAAGGTAGGGGGCTAATGAAGAACATGTTAGTGCATAGGATATAAGGCCAGCTCCTTGTATGATAGTAGAAGACTTTGATCCAAGGTGATAAACTCTCCCTTTTATTGGTCCCCCAACTGCCTCTAGCCAAGCATTGTCAACTTCATCTTTGGGAAGCTCAGATATCATTGGTATGAAGGCTTCTTTATCTTCATCATCATTTTCTCCTACCCAATTTGTTGTAGCATCTTTATTTCTTAGTTCATCAACTTATGTTCCAGTAAGACCATGATGATGCCTTTTGATGATAGTTTTGAAATTGGCCTAAAACAACAGAAAATAAATAATAAATAAACACACAGATACACTTATAATGACAGATTTATATTAACTAAAATCATATACTTACTGACCGAACCCTTGTTGTTAAGGTGTCAAAAGCCAATACCAGATACAAAAATGAACTATAGTGGTGTAATCCGGGTTGTGTTCACTTCAAGGAACCTAGTTTGTTCCTAGGTAATTTGAATGCAAAAATATGTGAAGAAATGAGAAAAATCAGGGTTTTGTCTTTGTTTTTATCAGATAGATGAAATTTGAGTGAAATGCAACAAAGTGAAATTGTTTTTGGGATTTTTGTTATAAAGTGAAGATTGACAAAATAAATGAATTTTAATGCAATTGATGATGAAATACTTGTTGGAGTTTTAATTTGGCCTTCCTAGCTACTTAAAAGATAAATGAGAGTTTCTTTATAAAACTATTTCCACAAGTGGTTTGAAATACCATTTAAACACTAGGTAAATTAATTTGTTTATGAAACCTTTAACCCAAAGGCTCACAACAACATTAACTTCCTTATTTAATGCACTAATGGGAGAACAATGTAAAGATGTGAGAACAACTTGAGCAACTTAACCAAGTGCTACCAAGCTACCACAATCAATCTTTAGATATATTAGATTATACCAAACCTAATACTTTTACAATCAAATGTTGCAATAAACCTTATAAAACACACACAAAAACATAAATCTCATAATCCAATCCATAATATGGAAGTTATAGCAATATGGTTTAACCTAAAAATGTAATCAAAATAATTTAGCCAAGATATAATGAATACAAAACTAGGAAAGATGGAAAAGAACAAGAAAAACTCCTTAGTTGATGCTCTAAGCTCAGGCCTTATCAAATCTCCTTTGGGCAAGTGGTGTTTAGCTGCTTATAGTAGAGATGGATGCTTCACCAAGCTCAAAATCACCAAGAACAACCATGAAAGTGCAGTAAAAATGATGGAGAGATGAGAAAAATGGAAGGAGAAGATGTAGAATGAGAGTCTCTAGGACTCCCTTTTAGTCTCTCATGGCTTCCCCTTGGCAGCAGAAACCTTAGTGGCTAATAAGAGGCATGTTAGGTCAAGTCTTGCAACCTAGTTCAGATCTGAATTAAAAATTGTGCAGGTTAGGTTGAGTTCGCCATGGTGAAAAACACAGCAGGCATACTTAGGTCATTTTTGCAATTTTCCAATTCTTCTGGTACTTGATTGCAATTTTAACTTGCCTTTGGCTTTGACCTACAATGCAAAATTCAAATATTGTAATATCCCATATTCTCCAATTTAATTAAATTGAGTAAAATCAATGGAAAACTTACAATTTTACCCTTACATAGTACATTTTGTATGAAGTTGCCTCTAATCCCAAATTACCACAAAATATTATCAAAGCATGCATTTAAGCTTAATAAATCTCATAAAATGTCATGAAATGACATTAAATGGCATAGTAAAAATGGGTATGATCACTTACCCACACAAATTTTGATTAATGAGCAACCTAATCATTTTTCTCTTTTTTCTTATGTATCATCAAGAATAACTCATAAGCACTAGGCTCTACTCCTTTCTCTTTCACCTAAAACACACAAACAAATAGTTAATTTTTAGTCTACACAAGTTAAAATAACATGTATATTCACACTTACATATTTTCTTTTATATTTTGAGACTTGAATTAATCCCTCTGTATGTAAAGATGGAGCTAACCCATCATGACTGGACAACCTATTCTTTGAACATGTTTTTAACTTATGCTTGAAGTTTTTACTATTCCAATATTTAAGCAATTTATTCAAATGATTTTGATTGATCCACTTGGGAATTACAATTTTTTCATGGAAGAATTTTTTGGCTTTGTTTAAGGTATTGCTTAATTATATACTTCCTCTATGTTAAAAAACCCTCCTTATTGCCAAATTATCCACCTAATTCTAATAATACAATTTCTACAAGTATGAGACAAGAGTAACATATTGCTTACAATGTAAGATAACCAATAAACTAAAGTATAACAAGGGCAACTATTCTTCCAATCATCCAGACATATTTGTAAGATAGAAGGACATTTACTTGAACAAGAATTATATGACAGTAGAATTTACAAACCTTAAACTCATCAAACCAATGGTCCCTAGCATACTCAGGGACTTTTCCCCATATGGGCCATGCACCATCAAATGATCTCTTATACACAGCTACCAATTGTCGTGATGTACTAGAGGGACTAAAACTATCAATGAAACAAAAAATTAAATATGTTTTACATGAATATGAGTTTGAAATATAGAAAGTAAAACTTACTTATCTTCATCCATTTGTAAAAAAATTCGACGGTTACTAGTTTACTATTATGATGAGAGACTAGAATGTGAACCCCCAACATCTCCTTATGATGAAGGTGGTCTTGATGAATCCCCACGATGCATATGTCTAGCGCCTCCTCCTAGCAAAATTTTCCTTGAATAATAAAACTAACTAAAAAGAAAGAAAAGAATATGTTTCTGTATGTGTTTTAGTTATCAAGTAAGCTAGACAGTTGAATGTAGGTTCAATTATTGGATGAAATACAAAAAATATAAAAAAAATTAGTCCAAATGGTACATTATAAAGTAGACCAAGAATTTCATGGAATACAATAAGCAAAAGTTTCATTCATTCATCTTCAGTGTCCTCCTTTTTTCGTGTCTTTAGTTTAAGACTTAAAATCTGATTCATCAATGTCTTCCTCATCTATTTCATGATATAAAATTACATGTTCTTCTTCTTCATCTTTAGCACTAAGATAATGAAGTCCATCTTTCATCAACAGTTCAATTGGCGTAAACATTTCATCCTCTTGGTAAGCCATATCTGATGAAACAATAATGTTTATTGCCTTTATTTGACAAATAGCTCTCCAATAAGCTTTGTCCCTTCTCATAACAAGGTTTTCAACAAAATATACTTGTTTGGATTGAGAGGCTAAGATGAAAGGTTCTATCACACCCCAAGCTTTCGGAGTGCAATCGACATAGAAAACAGGAATAACCCATTCTTGTAAGCCAATCACTATGTTTTTCTAGCTGATTAAACTAATGTGAAATCACACAATAATGCAAGCCCACATAAATCTTAATTCCAAGTAGTTTATCAACCAAATGTCTTGTAAAAATTTTGGCAGAGTCTCCTATGTAAATAGGGCCTACCAAAATTTAGTACAAGTACCTATCCATCTAATAAAATCCAGAAAAGAGAGCTCAACTTTCGAAACAAAACATCCAATAATTGATAAAACTATAACAAAAGAGAGGGGAATGGGGAATCTGCCTATGGTCATCCATACATATATACAATTACTTACATTTTGGCCAATATACACTATTACAAAAGTATGATACCCCAATAACCTTACAACACAAGTAGAGTTTTTTTAACCCTCACGTTCAACAAGCTGCTCTGGGTGGTTATATGAAATCATAGAAAATATAAATGGGTAGAATTCCAGTAACATAATCAATACAATTTACCTTAAGGTACACAGTGTATAATGCAAATTGCTTCATCATAAATTTTCATATATCAGATTTTATACCTGTTGACCCAACCTTAAAGTGACTAGCACCATATTAAGGCAATAACACATGTCATTTACGCAATAAAAAGAAATTTCAACTGTTTAATATAAAATAATGGTCATGGATTTACTTCCATGGAAATGAAATCAGTCAAGGGTACTCGGAACAAATATATATATATATCAGTTAAGGTCCATAGCCCTCAGGGAAGCCATATTCATAGGTTAAGGGTACTTGCCCTTGGATAATTTAACTTAGTTGGTTGTGAAACCCAAGCTCACACTGTTTAACATATCTAGTACTCACCTATTATACAACTCCTTTTTATAGTATTTGCATAGACATCACATACAACTCATAATCCATTTGAAAGACTAATCAAGTCTGGTAAGCCATTCCACTACACAATAATGTAAATAGTAAACAACATCATATAATATGTCATATTGTTGGAAGAGCTACTGCTTACCTAGTGCGTGAAGTATTTCAAATAACCTTGCCTCTTTTCCTTGGTTATGGGATATTCCACAAGATAATCCCAATCTTGCTAAGAATTCCTCTTCCCATGGCTGCCAAAGCAAAAAACGGAGAAGGGGTTATGTTCACCAGAAAATTGAGACACAGTGGCCGAAACACATTATTGGTGATAGAAGATTGCTAGTCGGTGCACAGAACTTTATAGAGCAGTGTAGAACTGAAGATGATAGATGAAACAACTGGAAGGAAAATTCTGTAGAAGTTTAATTGTGAAAGGGATAAAGTGCAGCAAGGTTATTTTAGCCATTTTGCTTGGTTTGGACACATGGTAGCATTTAAAAATATTCTGGATAAGTATGCACTTGAGGCTTGAACCCTTACCTTCAAGATCATTGTGCCAATGTCTTACCGTTAAATGAAGGTTCTTATTTTATTAACAACCTACACCATGGACATTTATTCTTTTACTTATTCTAAGAATAAAGCTTGTAAGTGTTCTAGGTTCATACTTAATAATCTTCCTTTTAAAATTTATATCCACTGGACCATATTGATTATGTACTTTTAAAGCTCGATTAACTGTGGGTTCAAACTAATCACACTTAAATAACATAACTCATGTTCATTTAAAACTTGGGTTAGGATACTTTGATTCTACAATATCATTCAATGTGCCATTGTAGTCACTCTCAAGGGACCTGAAGCTAAATCTCTTATTCAACTATCATTTATTTCATTACAACCATCATGTACCTAAAAAAATAATATGGAAGTCAATGGATTCTCAAGTATATAATCCATATGACAACCACTAAAGTTTAAAAGTTACAAGAGACATTACATATGATTTTAACCACAATGCAAATTCATTATTTATTTGACCCTCTATCTTTTGCTGTCAGATGAGGAAACTTATTCTTAACTCATCCTTGAATATACTATAAAATACAAATCATAATTAGCAATTTATCATTATATATTATTTCAAATGAAAGATATATTGATATTACTCCAAAAATGGTTCAATCTCTTTACAATTCAAAAGAACATATGTAATGGAAGCATTGACCTCCTTGTCTGTTAAGTTTCGTATACATTCCACCTGGATGGATGACCAGAGTAGGTGAAGATAGACAAACAACCATCAAGAGCATCTACCTCACCTTTATCATCATGACGACTTATTTTGGTTAAATTAGTTTGAACATGAGGCTCAAAATATTAGGAGCAGAAAGAAGAGGTTTCTTTAATGAGATATGCTTCACAAATGGAGCCTTCCAAATAAACTTTATTAGTAATTTTCTTCTTCAAATGGTGCAAAAACCTATAAATATTAGTGTCATACATTAATATAGAAAGTATCAAATTCAAAATAGTAAGTAACTATTTAAATTATTACCACTTGAATGGGTACATCCACTGATATTGCACCAGACAACCAACTCTAGCTTCATAAGGCAAGTGGATTGGCAAGTGCTCCATCGAATCAAAGAAACTAAGAGGGAATATTTTCTCTAACTTACATATTGTCACCACTATGCTCTCTTCTAATTTTCTTATATTTTGAAGTTACAACACTGTTGAGCATAAGCTTTAAAGAATAGACTTAATTTTGTTGTGGCATTCCAAATCGTTTTTGGCAACAAGTCTTTAAATGCAATTAGCTTTAGTCTTTCCATCCAAACATGACAATGATGATTCTTCATTTGAGAAATTTTGCAATCTTTCATATACACACATTTAGCCAAATTTGAAGCATATCCATATGGAAATATGAGATTTTTAAACCATTCACATACTAACTTTCTTTCATTTTTTTGATAACATGTAAACTGATTTTGGCATAAAAACCTTCCCATTTTGCTCTCTCAATTCAAGATTTGGATGACTACATATGATTTTCAAATATTTTCTAGCTTTCAAGTTGTCTTTTGTTTTGCCCTTCAGATCTATAACAGTATTGAAAATGTTATCATGCACACTCTCTTAATATGCATCACATCAAGATTTTACCTAATGAGGTTTGTACTTCAATAAGGCAATTCCCAAAATACAGAGCATTTTGTCTAATTATGTTGCTCTTTAAACTCGAGAATCTTATCATTCACTAGATTCCTTATCACTCATGGTATATTATAGACCTTTGCTCGCACTTCATCATTGAACAACCTTGCTAGAAGTGTTGACTTCTCAACCATTCCCTTAAGAAAAGGCTTTTTATCTCTCCGAAATGGATGTTCCAAGGGTAGAAAATGGCGATGGCAATTAAAAAAGTTAGTTTTTTGCTTTCTTTTAAGTAAAATGCCTTATTGTGTTCCATACATATAAGATAGAATAAAACAACATGTGTGCTCCATCCAAATAGCATTCCATATGTTGGAAAGTCATTAATAGTCGACATTAATGCAGCTTGCATTTGAAGATTCTATTTCCTGAATAAACCATAAGTTTCTACCCTTATCTCCCATAATACTTTTAATTCATCTATAAGAGGCAGTAAATACAAGTCTAATTTCTTACTAGGGCTTCTTGGACCAGGTATAACCAAAGTTAAGAACATATAAGGGGTTGTCATCATATTCCTGGGGGAAGGTTGTATGGTGTTATAATCACTGGACAATAAGAATAAGGATGACTTTTTTATCTCTATGGATTGAACCTATTTGAAGAAAGAGCTAATTGAACATTTTGTGTCTCAACAACAAATGAAAGATGTCATTCATCAAAGTATTTCCATGCCTCTTTATTGTGTTTAGCAAGGCTGGAACCCAAGAAGGGGATGAATTGGGTTTTATAAAACTATTACTGAAAAATCTCTCTAGAAATAGAGATAATAAAATTAAGCTTGAAATAATAAATGTAGAATTTAAAAGGAGCAAGGGAGAAGTATAGACACAAAGGTTTATCCTGTTTCAGGTTTTACCCAAGCCTACATCCAGTTACTAAGCAACCTTTTAGGGTTTTTCACTATCATAAAAAAATCAAAACAACACCTAAGATAACCTCTCCTACCAAGCTCACATAGCTTGATTCCTTCAAGGAACCTCTTTGAATTTGTCTTTTAGGGATATACTCCCTTTGATCCTAAGCTCTCTCCCAGCTTGACACTCTTAAGGAACCTCCATGAGCTTTACTATTCGAAGAAAGAATGATTTACAAGTAATAAACTCTTTGAAACAAAGTGGATGATACAATGAAGTACTAATATGATATCGACCTAATAAGATGATGAAAATTAGTGATATAGACGTTCTTGAATATTTTTCTCATGTTCTCAGAGTCCCCAGGTTGAGTTTATAGAGATTCGAGTCCAATAGATACGTTAGGAGTGAGTGGGAAATAACATGTTTCAAAATATAGCCATTATAAATATGTTATGGCTTATTTGTCACTAACCAGTTAACTGTTCACCACTAACCAGTCAATTACTTCTTATTTCCTTCTCAAATTTTCAAATTCTGGACCCCAACAGTTGACTGCTTACTTTGAACCCGTCGACTGGACACTCACAGAGAGCTCCCAGTCAAAGGTCTCAAGGCTAGCATTGACTAATGCTTGATCTAGGTGTGACCAATCGACTGTTGGCAAGTGGCTAGTTGACTGGTCCAAATTGAGCAGTCGTTTGTCAGGCTCTATAATTTGAAATTTTCAGTGGGAAAGAAGGAGCAGTTGACTGGTTAGTGACATATAAGCCATAATAGATCTATAAGCCATAACAGTAGTTAACTGACCAGTCGTTTACTAATGCTTGATTTGGGTGTGACCAGTCGATTACTCACTCACGAAAAGCTCCTAGTTGATCAGGGCTTGAGCTAGTAACTGACTGGTCCTACCAAGAAAGTGATTAGTTGACTATTCACTCATAGAGAATGTCCAGTCGATCAAAACTTAAGCTGGTAGTAGACTACGGGCTTATTTGAAGGTGACTAGTCGACTGCTGCATAGTGGCCAGTCTACCGTATAGTAATAGAAACTCTCAAATCAGCTTTTTCTCAACCTTTAAGATCTAGGATTGATTATACATTTATTTTAAATGATTTCTCTAAGCTTAATATCATTTAAAAAGGTTCCTAAAACATGATTAAATATTAAAAACATCTGGAACATAAGTAATACATAAGAAAACCTTTCTTCTTATGTTGTTATCTATAAAACCTTGATCTCTCAGCAAATGGGCTCAACAATCTCCCTTTTTTGATGATGACAACCTTGTAGATGTTAGTTCTTCATGAAGAAAAGTTTATCAAGGTTAGATTCTTTGTTTTTGTGAATGTTTGATAGGTTCACTTTGTTTTTCTTTCACTTCTTTTAGTTTCCTTGTTTATTTAGTTATATTTAAATGATAGAGACAGATATGAAGCCACCATATAACTAAAATAACTACTTTTATTAAATTCATGAGCATAGTGGGAACAACATTTCTTTGGTTGAACACAATGAAAACACACAATCAAAGGAAAAAAAGCAAGAAATATAAGCTAACAAGGAAACAACTAAGTTTAAAGTTAAATACTCCTAAACTCCTAATTTCTCTACCCATTTGTCATATCAGAAAGGGAGGAAGAGAACTCAACTACCCCCTAAATGCCTAGAAATTAGAATGTTACTGATGACAATACTTAATCTGGTCAAGCCTAGCATTCATATCTTCCATAGTCTCCTAAATATTCTGCATCTGAAGGCTAAATGTATCCATCTTATGATGCAAGGCATGAATATCTACTTGAAGGATCGGGTCTGAAATCATTATAGTCTCTGGCTAAGCTAGGGTATAACCTATAGATGTAGGAGCCTATGGAGATGGAGGCGTAGGAATAGAAGGAAAAGGTGGCATGTGGAAGGATGGTCCTTCTTCAGCTAGTGCTGTGAATGGAGGAGGAGAAGGAGGATGAGGCACATCAACTACTAGAGGAGGTTGAGGTCTAGGGACCCTTTAGGCTTTCCTAACCCATTGTCCCTAAAGAGTCTCGATGAATCCCATTCTTTGTAGATTGTTCTAGCCAATTTGGAGAGGGGATTCCACATCATCCTCAAGTGGTGAGAAGTTATAGTGGCAGAGGATGGCGATTATGATGTTTGCATAAGGCGGAGGGGATGACTTCTTCTTCTTGCAAGTAGCCATCCTTTGAGTGATCAACCTTGAAAGCCTAAAGCTTTCTCCATCCAATATGCATTTCATCATAAACATCTCGGGCTCACTTAGATAAGCAAAATTGCCTAACTTGTTAATTAAGCAATGAGCAATGTTGTAGTGCAACAACCTATGTTCCAAAGACAAATCATTGACATTGATTGGAGTGTTGGGATTATCAATGACCACGTCACTAATCCTATTCATAATTTCCAACTTGTTATAGCTAGCCACAGTCTTAAGGGAATTAGGATGTTAAGTAAAATAATAACCAGTTGGGATTGGAAGGTTCAGAATTTTTGCCAATGTTTCATCAATAAAAATGATTCTTCATCCTCTTATCTCCACAATGATGAGATAAGTGGTGAGGTTGTAGGTAGGATTAGAGTAAAAGGCCATGAAAAACCTTGGGGCTATAATCAAGCTTTAAAATTAGTAGATGATTCAACCCAGCATTGGAAAATAAATCAAAAAGACTAAATCCCTCATCTTGAAGCAAAGGAAGATGCATATACCTAGTTGAAAGAACCCCTTTTTGTTGGAAGTTCTCTATGAAGGCTATTTCTTGAGCTCTTGAAGAAAAGAGAGGTGGAGGGCTGGATGATGAGCCAACAATGGTGTTCTTAGTCCTTGCATGCTTGGGAGTTGGTGTTTGGGCCATGGTTAATGATGGAGGGGAAAAAATGATGATGGAGAGGCAAGAAATCAAGAAAGATTGGAAAGATTTCAGGTAAGGAAGGATAAGAGCAGAAAATCCCCTTTTAAACTAATGAAACCCTAGATTGAGGTGTTTAATATGTGATTTGGTTATTTTCAAAACAAAATCACTGAGATTTTGTGAAGATTTGGCCAAAAAATTGAAGAGTAAGAAAGGGTATGAGTAGTCGGCTGGTAAAAATAGTCAAAATGGTAAGTTTTTAGGGTTTGATAACCCTAAATAACAAGTTTTGTCATCGATCAATTGAGTGGTGACTAGTAAGCAGTCGAATGTTAGCCCTATTTTTACTCAATCCCACTCTTTGGCAATGCTCAGTCATCTGGTCACTCGTGAGCAGTCAACTGTTGGCCTTTATTTTTTATAGCTGTGCTATCTGGAACCTCTCGGTCGACAAGTCACTTAACACTGATCGACTATCGGCTTATGGGCGTGCTTAGTCGATTGGCCATTCCTTGGCAGTAGACTATTTCTTTACAAAGAACCCTCAGTTAGCTACTCTGAGCAGCTGGTCACTTTTAGAAGCTTACTAGTTGACTTGCCACTCCTTGGCAGTCGATTGGTCACTATAAAATATGATGAAATTGTAAATTTTAAGCTATCTTTCTTAATTTCCTGATAGTAATGTACTTAAAAACACATTGTACCATAAATTCATCCAATTAATGTGTAAAACAAGAAGAAATCACAAGAGATCACTAAAAATATCTTGTAAAATAAATTGAAGCCACTCCGATGCTTAAGTTAGTGAGTGTTCTCCTAAAGCAAATGACGAAACAATTTGAAAACTTTATTTTTACAATTAATTGGGATTAAGCATGCCAAATCCACCTCTTACAAAATAAAATCTTTCAGTAGAGAGAGGTTTAGTAAAGATACCAGTGAGTCAAAATTCAGTTTTAATAAACTTGAGGCCAATATCTTTCTTTTGAACATGGTCCTTAATGAAGTGTTGCCTAATTTCTATATTTTTAGACCTTGAATGCATAGTGGGATCCTTGATAAGATTTATTGCACTGGTATTGATACATTTAATTGGAATCTCTTTCAAATATATACCAAGATCCTTTAATTGTTGTTTCATTCAAAAGATCTGGGCACAATAATTACTAGCTGCGACATATTAAGCATCAGCAGTGGATAATGACACACTATTTTGTTTCTTACTAAACCAAAAGACAAGAGAATTTTCAAAGGATTGGCATGTTCCATTGGTGCTTTTTCTATCAATTTTATAGCCAGCAAAGTCAGCATCTGAATATCCTACCAAAGTATTAGTGGATCCTTTTGGATTCCATAGACCCATTTATATTGTGGCAGCAATATATTTGAAAATTCTCTTTACTACTAAGAATGAAATTCTTTAGGAGAAGTTTGAAACCAAACATAGATTCATACACTAAACATGATGTTAGGTCTACTTGTAGTTAAGTATAAAAGGGATCCAATCATATCTCTATATTTTGAGATGTCATAAGGTAGTCCCTTTTCATCAGCATCCATTTTTATAGTTGATCCTATAGGAGTGTCTTTTGTTTTGATATTTTCAAATCCAAATTTCTTAAGTAATTCTTTGATGTATTTGGATTGATTTATGAAGGTTTCATTTGCTTGTTGTTTGATTTGAAGACCTAAGAAGAATGTGATCTCCCCTATCATAGACATTTCAAATTCCCCTTTCATCATCTCAGCAAATTCTTTGCATAGTTTTTCATTAGTAGCTCTAAATATAGTATCATCCACATAAATTTGAACAACTAAAATATCATGCTTTTTCTTTTGGAAGAATAAGGTTGTATCAACTTTGCCTCTAGAGAAATTATTTTCAATGGGAAAGGTACTCAATCTTTCATACCATGCTCTAGGGGCTTGCTTAAGACAATATAATACTTTTCTTAATCTAAATACATGATTAGGAAGATTTTGATCTTCAAAACCTAGATGTTGTTCTACATAAACTTTTTCCATTATGTATCTATTAAGAAAGACACTCTTGACATCCATTTGATATAGCTTAAAATCGTTTATAAATGCAAAGGCTAGTAGCATACAGATGGCTTTTAATCTAGCTACTAGTGCAAATGTTTCTTCATAATCAATACCTTCCTCTTGATTGTAACCTTTTGCAACTAACCTAGCCTTATTTCTAGTAACAACTCTAGATTTATCAAGCGTATTTCTAAATACCAATTTAGTACCAATTACTAGATGATTATTGTGTCTAGGAATAAGTTTCCAGACTTGACTTCTTTCAAATTGATTTAGTTCTTCTTGCATAGCTAGGACCCAATATTCTTCTTTTAATGCCTCATCAATTCCATTTGGTTCTATTTGGGATAAGAAAGCTTGATGATTACAGATATTCCTAAGTGAGTTTTGAGTTGTTACTCCTTTAGAGACCTCACCAATTATTTATTGAGGTGGATGATCCTTTTTGAAGTTCCATGCCTTTGGTAGCTCATGAATGACTTCTTTCTCCACTTCTTGATTAGACTCTTCGTGTAAGGAGGATTTTTCATCTGTCTTGATCGGTTCACTTTCTTTCTTGATTTCTTGAGCTATCTGCTTTACTGTGAGATTATGAAATTTAACTGCAATTTCTTCACAGGAAGCCTTTCTTGACTCAAGAGGGTCAGACTCATCAAATTTACATGAATTGATTCTTCTATTGTCATAGTTTTTTTGTTATATTCCCTATAGGCTTTGGTTATACTAGAGTATCCTAAAAAGATTGTTTCATCAAATTTAGCATTAAATTTACCTAAATTATCTTTTCCATTATTAAGCACAAAACATTTACATCTAAATACTTGCAGATGGGAAATATTAGGCTTTCTTCCTTTGTATAACTCATATAGTGTCTTTTTCAATATAGGCCTAATCATTGCTCTATTCATAACTTAACATGTAATATTTACAGCATTGACCCAAATATACTTCAAAAGATTTCTTTCATTTAACATGGTTCTAGCCATTTCCTCTAAAGTTTTATTCTTCCTTTCTATAACTCCATTCTTTTGAGGAGTTCTTGGTTCAGAGAAATTATGTTGAATTCCATTATCATCACAGAACTCCACAAATAGATTATTTTCAAATTCTCCACCATGATCACTTCTTATTCTTACAATGGTCATGCCTTGTTCATTTTGAATGAACTTAGCCAATTTCAAAAAAGATTTGAATGCTTGATCATTGGGACATAAAAATAATGTCTAAGTGTGTTTAGAGAAATTATCTAATATTACTATAGCATAATAATTTCTTGCTAGATTCATAGTCTTAAAGGGTCCAAATAGATTGATAAGAAGTAATTGTAGTGGTCAAGTTGTGGAGATAATTCCTTTTACCATAAAAGTGAATTTAACTTGTTTTCCCTTTTGACATGCATCACAAAGTTTGTTTTTATCAAGTTTCAATTTAGGCAATCCAACAACTAGGTCTTTCATGGCAAGCTTCTCTAAGAGACTCATACTAACATTAGCCAGCTTCCTATGCCACAACCAACTATCATTATTTACACTCATCAACCATTTTGAATTTGTAGATGAATGTCCTATGAGTATAGTTTTCTTTTCATCTAAATTTTCAACAAAGCAATGTTTTGAATCAAATATAACTCTATTATTCTTATAATATAATTGACTAATGCTTAGGCGATTGTGATTTAAACCTTCAAGAAGGAGTACATTATCTATGGAGGTGAAGGAGTTCTTACTAACTTTTCCAGTTGCAGTCATTTTTCCTTGTCCACTACCTTTAAATGTGACATTTTCTCCATTCTTTGGTTGAAGGGAAATGAATTTGGATTTGTCTCTAGTTATATGTTTGGAGCAACCACTGTTTAAGTACCACTTTGTTTCGGTATCCTTCATACACACCAGCAGAAGCATTAAGTTCTATTCTTAGGAACCTAATTCTTGTTAGGTCCTTGAATGTTAGTTGTTCCCTTTGGAACCCATACTATCTTTCCTTCTAGATTTTTATTCTTTCTGTAGGAACAAATGTATGATCCATGTCTTTTCCTACCACGATAGAATCATGTGATAAATGGAGTTCATGTTATGATTGTTGGAACAAAGAAATTCTTATAATATTTTTGTCTTTTCTTAGGATTATATCCATTATATGCTTTATAGAAAAAAACATCCTTTTTTTCCGAACAAGATGTTAAAATTATCCTTTCCTATGGTGAACTTTGCGAGATTGTTCAATAAATCTTTCTTTTCTTTTTGCAGAAGTTCACAATTACAAGCAATTTTATTTTTAGGAGAAAGATGTTCATTTTTTAGACTAATATAATTATGTTTTAGATTTGCAAATTGTTTTTCTAAAGGGATTTTTATTTGTAGCAGAGAGTTATTTTCTTCCTTTTCTTTTTTCAAACTTCTTTCTAGTGCTAGGATTTTCTTCTTTGAAAGTTTTAAAATTTTTGCTAACTTAAGATATTTAGCATGTAAATCATCAAATGCATCTTGTAATTCTTCATAGGAAGGGAGAGAGTTTACCTCATCTTCATTAGCTATAAGGCAATGGTTGGCTTCTTCATCTTTATCATCTGAATCCTTATCACTTTTTCCCCAAGTAGCTAATATGTAGGACTTATTCTTTTCTTTCCCTTTCTTCTTGTCTAAGTTGTCTTGCTTCTTCAGAAATTGAGAACATTCCCATTAAATGTGTCCTAACTTTCTACATTCATAACGTATGGGAGGTTTTTTGGTTTCTTGACTTCTTCTAGTTAGTCTCCTTCAATTCATTCTTTTGTTGCTAAAGAATCTTCCAAACTTCTTAATAAAGAGACCAAGAGTTTCTTCATCAATTTCATCCTGAGAATCATCATCACATTCTTCTTCATCTGAATACATTGGTGATGAAGCTTTGAAAGCAATGCCCTTTTTCTTTTGTCTTTCCTTAAGGAGCAGCTTCAATCATGGCTCATGCTCTTGAAGATTTCCAAAGAGAGCAGTAGCTAATTTGACTGATGGTCCTTTTGCTTCTTCAATTGCTGTTACCTTAGGTTGCCATTCCATAGGAAGGACTTTCATGATCTTGTAAGCCTGGTCAGTTTGTGAGTATGTCTTCCTTAGAGTTGCCAAATGATTTACAATGTGAGTAAAATGAATTTGCATTTCTTTAGTGGTGGTTTCTCTAGGATTCATCTTGAATAATTCATATTGTTATGTAAGATTATGAATCTTGGACTTTTTCACTCCTGAGGTTCCCTCATCAGCTATCTCTAAAGCTTCCCAAATTTCTTTTGCACTTTCGCAATTTGATACTCTAAAATATTCTTCTTAGCTAAATGCACTAGCAAGAATAAGTTTGACTTTATCATATAATAAAATTTTTCTTCTATCTATTTCATTCTATTCACTTTTGGGTTTATTAGAGGTCATGTCTTCTTCTTCTTTCATAGGCATATATGGTTGTCGTAACCGACCTTTCGGCGAAATAAAATAAAAAGTTGTTGATTAAATTGATTCCCAAAAATGAATCTTGAAAATCAATTTATTTGGAGTCGCCACCAAAATTTTTAACGGAAAACTTTGGAAAACCAATTTAAAAGAAAAAGAAAAGGCAAGATGGTCTGCGAAAATAGAGATGAGTTCGAGAGTCTGTTTGAGTGTGGGGAAGGTGTTAGGCACCCCACAACACCCGTCCATGAGGACGGTTACCTTAAACCAGTCAGCTGAAATAGAATATGGCTTTTAAATTTACTTCAATTACCCTTTTTATCGACATGCAAGCCTGTTAAATAGAGGAGACAAAATAGCAAGAAAGAAAACAAACAAATGGATATTTACAAAGGGCGGACTTAACCTAAGATGAAAACCTAGGGCCTACGTACCCTGTGATTGGGATCAAAGTCCCCGTAGTTCGACCAAATGACATGTTTATTGGTTGATTATTTGTAAATTTTGTGATGAGAATAAGAGAGTCTAAATTAAACAGATTTACATAAACAAAACGAGGTTGAGATATGGTTTGTGTGTCTTGATTTACGACAATTTGATTCGTCTGGCTCTCTTGATCTCTCCATTTTTCTTTAAAACTTTTTTTTTTTTATTTCTGGGATTTTAATCCTTATTTTTGAAATCTAAATGAAAATACTATAAAGAGTGAATTTAATCATTTTGTAAAACGAATTTAACTAACATATTTATTTTTTAGCTATTATCATTATTGTTACTATTATTCTAAAACAATTACATATCGAT
Source organism: Delonix regia (assembly GCA_037074485.1). Taxonomy (NCBI): domain Eukaryota; kingdom Viridiplantae; phylum Streptophyta; class Magnoliopsida; order Fabales; family Fabaceae; genus Delonix; species Delonix regia. The sequence goes on from CM073455.1 coordinate 28,849,112, forward strand.
TTTTAGAGTTTATAGAGATTAAAATCTCACACGACCCCACGTATTCGAGGAGAACTATATTCTCACTCAATAATTTTTCAAACAATGGAGAACATTAAAGCGTTTATTTTTGTATCACTCTTATTATTATATTTTTTCCTTACAAAAAAAACCATACGTATTGATTTTCGGGATCTAAGAAAAAAATTAAAATCTCATATAATCCCAAGCAATCGAGGAGAACAACATTCTCACACGATAATTTTGTAAATAATGGATATTATTTAATTGAAGCAAATATTTAGTTATATATTTTATTTATATTTATTTATTATTATTTTTTAACCAATGTGTACCAAATTCAAGGGTTTAAGGAGATTAAAATCTCACACAACCCCAGGTATTCGAGGAGAGCAAAACTCTCACGTGATAATTTCATAAATATATTTAATTCAAGATTAACATTTAATTATTATTTATATTTTTTTATTTTATTTTTTATATATATATATATATATATTTTAAAACCAATGTGCACTCAACTTAGGGGTTTAAGGAGATTGAAATCTCACATAACCCCCTACAATCGAGGAGAGCAAAACTCTCACGTAATAATTTCATAAAAAAAAAAAAATTTAATTTAAGATTAATGTTTAATTATTATTTATATTATTTATTTATTTTTAACCCAATGTGTACCAAATTTAGGGGTTTAAGGAAATTGAAATCTCACATAACCCCATGCAATCGAGGAGAGCAAAACTCTCACGTGATAATTTCATAAAAATATTTAATTTAAGATTAATATTTAATTATGATTCATATTTATTTATTTATTTACTTATTATTATTATTATTTTTAAAATAAACTAGATACCATGCTAACATTTTATTACACAGTTTAAGAATCGAAACAACATTGCATTCATCACACTAGTATACGAATTCCTTTGAACATATTCCCATGCATTAAATCAAATCCTAAACATATTTAAAACTAAACAGAACTAACTGGATACCATAAATCAGTGAACACTCTTCTTCACGGCACCAGGAAGAGAACACATGCAGCAGTCAATATATATATATATCCTTATATGTATACATTCACCTATATATGTATATCATGCTCTCTTATTCTCCTTCTCAGCGCTAGAAAAAACACATGCAACAGTCAATATATATATATACATCCTTATAGTATACATTCACCTATGTATGTATATCATACTCTCTCATTCTCCTTCACAGCGCCAGAAATAAGAACACATGCAGTAGTCAATATATATATATATCCTTCCTTCTCAGCACCAGAAAAAACACATGCAGCAGTCAATATATATATATACATCCTTATACGTATACATTCACCTATATATGTATATCATACTCTCACATTCTCCTTCATAGCACCAGAAAAAAGAACACATGCAGCAGTCAATATATATATATATATATCCTTCCTTCTCAGCGCCAGAAAAAACATATGCAGCAGTCAATATATATATATATATCCTTACATGTATACATGCACATATATATGTATATCATGCTCCCTCATTCTCCTTCACAGCGCCAGAAAAAAACGTGCAGCAGTCTCCAATATATCTATATATCCTTATCGTTATACCTTCAATAGAGAACCACCAGAATGCACTGCCACATTCCTTTCTCTTCTCTCCTTCACTGTTACTCTTTAACTCAGATGATTCTCCTCTGTTTGCCTCTATTCATGTTGCTCAGAACAGGGGAACAAATTTTCTGGTTTCCTCAGCTGTTATGGTAGCTTTGGCTCAGCTGGTTGTGTTCTTGGTTCTGCTTCTCAGTTTTCTGCTTCTGGTTACTCAGTTTTTGCTTCTCTTTTCGATTTTCTGCTCCCCTCCTTCAGTTTCTACTTCTCTTTCTTGGCCACGTTGCTCTCGGTTTTCTGCTCTCTCCCTCAGTTTCTGCTTCTCTTCCTCGGCCATGTTGCTCTCGTTTTTTATGCTCTCTCCCCCCAATTTCTGCTTTTCTTTCTCGGCCACGTTACTCTATGTTTTCTGCTCTCTCCCTCAGTTTCTGCTTTCTTAGTTTTCTGCTCTCACACTCTTCTCAGTTGCTTTCTTTTTCTCGGCCCCCTCTCTCCCTCTTCTGTTTAGCTCAGGTTCTCCCTCTCCAGCGTTGTTTCTCTCTTATTTATGCTCCAGCCAACCTCTCTTTTTCTGCATAGTCCCCCCTCTTTTCTTGCTTTTTCTATAACTTCCAGCCACTCCACACACTGCTCATGGTCTCCTGCTTTGTCTGCCATTTCCAGCCACTCCACTCTCTGCTCCAGCCAACCTCTCTCCTTTTTCAGCACAAGCCGCTCCACTTTCTGCTCTCCTCTGAAAAACCAGCTCCCTCTTGCTTTTTTGTCCTCCTTGTCCTCTTGTTCCTTAGTAATGTATGTGTGTGCATGAGTGTATGCACGTGGGAGTGAGTGAGCATGTGAGCAAGTAAGGGTGTAGGAGTGTGAGAGCAAGTGAGTATATGGGAGCAAGTGAGCATGTGAGAGTGTGTGAGTGTGAGCAAGTGAGAGTGTTTTGCAATTTTATTTTAATTAGGTGGCCTTATTCATTTTATTTCTTTACAAGATGATTACCATGTCTCTTCTTTAAACATATATTTTGAATTTTTCTTTTTAATATTTTTGGTTCTTATATTTGGTTTTTTCCATATTACTTCTATTTTTTTGCCTTTTGCAATTTTGTTTTAATTAATTAATTTTTTTGAATTTTTAATTCTATTTATTATTATTACCATGATTATTATTATTGTTAATTTGGGTGGGGTGTTCACAATGGTCCTTCCTTTGTCATATCCTAAAATGTCAATAGCTTCAAAGAAAAATTTCATCCTTAGTTTCCATTTGGTGAAATATTCACCATTGAAACCAAAAGGTTTTGTGATGGATAACCTTTCAGGTAAAACATTATCACCAAATCTAGCCATTTACATTCTTGAGACAGTTATGTCTTTTAAACAAGAGCCCAAGCTTTGAAACCACTTGTTGAGCAAGGTTGGAACCTAAGAGAGGGGTGAATTGGGTTTTGTAAAAATTTTACTGAAAAACTCCTTTAAAAATAGAGATAATAAAATCAAGCTTGAAATAATAAATCAGAATATAAAATGAGCAAGGTAGAAGTATAGACATAGAGGTTTATCCTAGTTTGGCTTTTACCCAAGCATACATCTAGTCCTCAAGTAACCTCTTGGGATTTTTCACTATCTCAAAAAAATCAATACAACACCAGGAGAACATCTCCTAAATTCCTAAGCTTTCATAGTTTGACTCCATCAAGCAACCTTATTGAATTTCTCTCTCAGGGATATACTCCCTCTGAACCTAAGCTCTCTCTTAACTTAACACCCTTAAGGGACCTTCTTGAGCGTCACTCTCTGAAGAAAGAAAGATTTACAAGTAATAAACTTTTGAAACAGAGCAGATGAAATAATAAAGCCCTAATATGATATAGAGCTGATAAGATGATGAAAAATTGTGATATAAACACTCCTGAATATTTTTCTCATGTTCTTTGAGTTCCTTGGTTGAGTTTATATAGATTGGAGTCCAATGAATCTATTAGGAGTGAGTGGGAAATCAGATGTTTCAAAATATAGTTGTTATAGATTCGTTATGTCTTGTCCGTCACTGACCAGTCAACTATTCACCATTGATAAGTTGATTGTTCACCATTGACCAGTTGACTGCTTCTTCTTTCCCTCTCAAAATTTCAAATTCTAGATCTCGACAGTCGAATGCTCACTTTGGACCAGTCAACTGGTCACTTACAGAGAGCTCCCAGTGGAATGTCTCAAGGCTGGCAGTTAACTAATGCTTGATTTAGGTGTGACTAGTTGACTATTAACAAGTAGCTAGTCAACTGTTCACTCACAGAGAGCGCACAGTCAATCAAGGCTTAAGTTGGTAGATGACTTGTCCCTTCAAGAAAGTGACTAGTCGACTGCTGGCTTGTGACTAATCGATTGTTCACTCACGGAGAGTGCCCAGTCGATCATAGCTCAAGCTGGCAGCAAACTGGGGGCTTCTCAGAAGGTGACTAGTCGACTACTGGCTAGTGGTCAGTCAACTGTTCACTAACAGAAACTCACAGATGAACTTTATCTCAACCTTTAAGACCTGGGATTAATTATACATTCATTTTAAATGATTCTTACAAGCACAATATCATTTATAAATGTTCCTAAAACATGATTAAATATTAAAAACATCTAGAACCTATCCTCTTGTGTTGTTATATTCAAAACCTAGATCTCTCAGCAAATGGGCTTACCACGTTGCATGAATGGCTCATTGTCCCACATTCCTGATAACTTCTCATATGCTAAGTGATGTGCTTAGATGTTTTTGTTAACATGAACAATCTTTGTAGCCTTGGTGTAAGAGGAAAGTATTGTAATATTTTTTAAGGAATGTCCTTTTGCTTTGCATCATCATTTTTCTATGTTTATACCCTATAGTGACCTCCTACCAAACAAGTCTTCAAATCTTGGTTTTCTCTGTAGTACAAAATACATTCATTCATGCGTAGATTGATCTTTTTAAACCCTAAACCAAGGTTCCTAACCATTTGTTTTGTCTTATAAAGATCATTAGGTAACTTGGTGTCATAGGGTAATAACTCTTTCACTAATTGTAATATATGATTAAAACATGTCTCACTCATATTAAACTCAAATTTAATATTTAGCAACCTTGACATCACTGATAGTGGAGTATGTGACTTACAACCCTAATACAATGGCTCTTTTGAAGCCTTAAGCAATTCATGAAACTTCTTAGTAATACCATTTGGAGGCTCTTGTTCATCTTTAATAGAATTAGTTCTTTCAAATTCAAAATTGCAACTATGCCTAGTTACTTCTAAAATCATAGTGCAGTATAGATTTAGAGGTGTACTTTGAACATTAAGTTCATTTCCTTGGCTAGTATGAGTTTGTAAAGACATAGAGCATATGTATGGCTCCCATGTGATGTCCAATTATAATAGTTACGGATAAAACGATACTTATACAAGGGTCTCTTTACAACCTCAATATCAAGAAACCCCTAATTATCACACCTTGAACATGGACACCATATCTTGCCATTAGATACAACATTATGTTGTAGTAGCGCAAAAGCTATAAATTCATCAATACTTTTAATAAACTCATTAGTTAATCCTTTTCGACTTGGCACTAGTCTATTGTACATCCAAAGGACAATCATTTCTATATGAACTCATGCCACCTAGCTACATCCAAAAAATTAACCCTCACTAATTGAGAAAAAAAAATTCAAGAGTTGACACATATATGTGTACACCATTTCTCATCTCTTAAATATCATGTAGGTTTATAAAAGCCTTATAAAGTTGTAGTTAAGTGGTAGCAATCCCTTTTAATAGCTGTGCTCCCTCTAGCTAAAGTTAGCATATAATGCAAATAGCATAGCCATACATTAAGTAACTTCATGAGAAATTGTACATATATATTCTTTTTGCCTTTTGATTTATGATAAATTACTTCAAAAAGTAAAATACAAAGGCAGAACTAAAAAGAGCTAAGATAGGAACACATAAGAATTTATGAGAATGGTATCCAAGTAAGATTCTAAGGTACTAAATTTTAAAATACTAGCTAAATGTCAAGTCAAAGAAAGACATACAAATAGTTTGAATAAAAGGATTATGATGGGAGAATAACAAACTAAGAATAGAGAGAAGAGAGGAGAAATGACTTAGTTCAATGACCTATTGTAAGTGATTGTCTTTGGAGTTTAGTATTTGGGCATATTTTAGTTTTCTTTATAATAAACTTTACAGCAAGATCAGATAAATACCTTCAGAATGGGTCAATTAAGTGGATCAACTCATGAATTAATAATATATCATCTTTATGGTAAAATATTTTTAATATAAAATCAGGTAATAAGCTAGCTTAGGCATGAATTTCTTTCTTTTTGTGAGTTTGGACAGAGAAAGGAACAGGTGTTCACTTTAATCATTTTCATCACTTTCGGTGTAGCAACATTATGCTGCAACAAGATATAAATGGTCATAATGATTTGCATTAACAGAATCCAATATATTGGATCTTCTGCATCAAGAAGTAGTTTCAAGTTCAGCATGCATTATTATCTTATATAGTGCACATAGATGTAATAATTCAAGACTTTAATACATGTCTCTCTTATTTACTTAAGAAAAGAACTTGAAAATTTTCTTTTTATCAGATGGGGGCTAATTATCTTTATAAAAAAGAATCTTACAAATTACAATAGTGGCTATGAATTCATGTTGCTTCATATGCTTCATTTTCTCCCCCATTTCATGAAGACACTTAATTTTAAAGCAAATCACTATTATATAAATCTCATTGTCCATAACAGAAATACCTAATAAGGGTATTCATACAAATCTTTTACATATTGGCCAAAATAGAACAAATTTATTGATTCGCACATCAAGTTCATTCTAACTTATAAATGGTAATACTAAGTGTATCGAATTAAATATAGCAGTTTTGGATAAACACAAGACTATTTAAGCAAGTTTGACGCAATTTATATGTGTATTCATAGGCCATTTGGCTAGCTATTTGTTGCTTAAATTTGGGTAAAATAGTAATTTTCTTCAACTTATAATGTTTTCCCAATTGTATAGAGTATAGTTGCACCTACACAATGTTCTAATAACAATATAACTACCATTTAGTAGAATCTGGAAGTTAACAAAATAAACCAACAATTGAGACCAAATTCAAATTTTAATGATAAATATAAAACAATGATATAGTGACACACCCAAAATGTGACTGCAAGGCATGAGAAAAGAATTATTTTAATATTTGCTTAAAAAAAAGAAGAAGAAAACCAAAATTTAGGATTCAACACCAAACTTTTTGAAGGATAAATTTTGGAAAACTGAATTGTAAGATAAAGAGGTTTGTGATCCAGAAATCAATTTCAGGAGTCGGTTGTGCATGGGAAAGGTGTTAGACGCTCCACAGTACTCGTTCTCAAGAACAATTATACAAAGTTGATTAAGTAAAACACGTATAACCTTAATTCAAAATTTGATTACTTTTATCAATCACATGACAAACAAAGAGAAGTGAATATTAACAATTAAGAAAATAAAATAAAGAAGAAAATGAAATATTTAGAAGGGCAGACTTAACCTAGGATCAGAGCCTAGGGCTATGTACCTTGCGATAGGGATCAAAGTCCACGTAGTTCGCCCAAAAGATGTGATAGTTGTTTGGTTGTTTTAAATTTTTGTGAAAAAGAATAGGCGGGTTGGTATCAAACAAATTTTTGTAAACAAAGCAGGATTGAGATTTGGTTTATATGCTTTAATTTACGAAATCAATTTTAATATCACTTCCTTCCTCCTTTCATTTTTTTTCAATTTTTTTGGATTTTTGGAATTTCTTGAAAGTGTAATTTTCTTGGATTTTTATTTGAGTTTAAAATAAGAATTTTGAAAGAAAAGAGAAATATTTTTTGAATTTTTTTGGGCCATCCAAAATAAAGAAATTTTGAAAAGTGAAAAAACTTTTTAAAAGAAGATATTTATTTATATTTTGGGCAAATTAAGAAAAATTTAAAGAAGTTTTTTTTTAATTCTTTTTCGATTAACTTTTATTAAAAACACTAATTAGGTATGAGTTGTTGGAACCCAAATTTATTTAAAAAAATGCGACTAATTGGTCTTAGATAAAGCTTAAGAAGATGCCAGGTGTCATGTGACCCCACCAATCAACTTGCTAATTGCCAAATGAGGCATTAAGTCTCACAAGGTGATTTTAGAACAAAGAAAAGAATAAACAAACCAATCCATTAATTTTTTATTTTATTTTTTATGAACATAAATTTATTTTTGGTTTTATTTATTTTGTCAACTTCTTTCTTCTTATTATTTTATTATAAAAAAAGGATTATAAAATAAGATTAAAAAAAAGAGAAAAGGTGAGAAATTACAATCAAATAATGATGGTATCTTAAAAAAAAAAATCCAGACCAAAGATAATAATACAAAAAAGAATAAAAAATACAATAATGAAAAATAAAAAAATAAAAAAGTAGAAGAGAATAGATAAGAATGAAGAAAACTTAAAACAACAAAAGGTGAAAAGAAAAAAAATAAGGAATTAAAAACGAAGTTGATAAGTGCACGTGTCGTGTGAGTGAAGTGTGAGTGGGTATGCTTAATTAAATATAATATACTAATATATGAGTTATGAAGTAAGTGCATGGCATCCTTGATATCAAGGAGGAAGATTAAACACAACAATACACATAGAACTTATGTAGCAAAAATGAAAGAAGCCATGTAACAATACTTCAAGATTCATGACAGAAAAACTAAAGGAACCTTGCAACAACATACCCATGGTTTTAAGTATATCCAAAAGGAGCTATACATGCTTATAACAGAAAAAGAAGAGGATCTATGTAGCATCATGAACCCAAGTGTAACACTTGCTAAGTTTACTAAGTTCATGCAAAAATTTTTAAATTAGCAAGAATGAGGTATAAGTATTTGTAAAGTGTAATACTTATCAGATGTGAGCTTTGGCTCAATGGTAAAGCAAGTATCTGGAGCCAAAGGGGTGTGGGTTCGAGATGTAGCTCCCTCCTCCCTCAGCATTTTTGTGGTGCTAACACGTGTTACCTCCGCCAGCGAAATGACCATTATATCCTCCATTATAGCCTTCTTCTACATGCTTCTCCTCTAATTTTCTGCAGAAAATGCAACTTCTTCCCTCCTTTGGATTTCTACTTTTTGCTTCATCCATCGCCATGTTCAACCTCCGGCCACCTACCTCCATCATCGGCGAAGGTTTCTAGGCAGCCACCGCTTGCCGTTGGCTGGCGACAACCACTTTTTCCGGAGGTTTTTGTGGCATAGTTGTGGTAGCGACTTTTTATTGATTTTGGTGAGTTTTAAGTGGTCTTTTCATGAGGATGATGCAAGGAGAAGCATTTTTGGCCCATTTCCTATGAATTTTAGCTTTGGAAGCATGGTTTTAGCTAAGTTTTTTTTGGAGTTATCCTGACAGGGACTAAACTGAAAAGTTTCAAAATTTTGGGGTTTTCGGAAAATGGTGAAATTCTGCAGTTTAATGGGTTTAAATTGGTCTTATAAGATCACTTTTACAGTGTATGACATGAAACCTTAGTGTTCTTCATGGTTGGAAGGAAAAAGTATGAAATGGGGGACTAAAGTGAAACTTTAGAAAGTTTTTAAGGCAGTGAGTGTAAATTGACGAAAATTCTGGGAAAAGTTAGGGAATGGAATTAAGAATTTGATCTTGGGCTTTTTTTGAGTAATAAGAAGGGAATGGAATATCAAATTGGAAATAACAATATGAAGAAGTAAAGAGAATATGTAATAAAGTAATGAGATAGGATTATGGTTGTTTTATGGCTTTGTTAAATTGATGTGTTTAGTGATGGAATTGAGGAAAGTATATTCTTATGCTATAGGGATTGTGGGTGAAACCAATTTTATAATCAAGAGAGATTAGCACACATCAGCCACCAGGTAAGCGGTAGTTTTTTCCACTGTATAATTACCATTATAATTATGGAAGCAAATTTGTTAGACTTGTTAGCCTTGCATATGACCTATGAATTTTGATGGATATGTGATATTCATGTAAAATTTGTAAAAGAGAGGTTTGAATAAAAGAAGGAATGTTTTACTAAAGAATTGATATTGACAAAAGGAAAAATTTATAAATGGCAAGTCTTTAGATTTAGGGAGGACAAGATAAGACCGATGATTTTAGCATGAGCTTGTGACTCACGACCGTATTGGTGATTTACCCGAGATGCTGTGTGCTCTCAATCGATATGAATAATCTGAGGGATACATACCCTTGACCGTATGGGTGATTTACCTCGAGATGCTATGTGCTCTCGACCGTATGAGTGATTTACCCCGAGATGCCATATGCTCTCAACAGATGATTAAACTGCATGGGCTACGAGTTCATGACTGATACTTTATGTCTGATAGTCCTTCATAGAATCTAGGTCCTAAGCCAACAATATTTTGAATAAAAAGGAAGGTTTTTACCTAACTTTAACAAGTATCCAAGGGCTGATCTTCCTTGACAGTTTGATGTTTACCGATGGACAGGATTCTCTGAGGGTTGTGGATCCTCGACCGTGAAAATCATTTAAACGTTTCATTGAGTGAATGTTATTGCTTGTTATGGTTTAAAGTATAACGGTTTAAATTATAAATTGATTCATTATTGGAAATGCTACCTGTTTATGTTTTAATGAATTTCAGGCAGCCATCCTGAGTAGTTTGCTGATTAATAGGGCTAGAGGAGCGCTATTGGCATTTTGTTTCTCAATTTTGTTGAGATTTTTGTTGTAATTGATATATGTAAATAGATGTAAATGTTATGTATGACCACAGGTAGATTCTCCATTCCCCTGGGTTATAGTTGTCTCTGGACTGCATAGAAAGCTGAGCTCTCGTTTATGTATAATATTGTCTTGGGCAGATATTTGTAGAAACTTCGGGTGGTCTCAGTTATAGAGGAGACTTTGCCAAAATTTCTTCAAATTTGATTTGAATGTGAATCTGCTTGGTTAGGAATGTTTGTTATGTATGATTGTAATTCAGTTAAGAACCAACTTGTTAGGCTTACAGAGACGGGTTAGTCTCATTTTCTGTGCTGGTCACACTTCAGGAGTCGGGGTGTGACACCAAGGCTTTTTATGCCTCTGTTTAACCCTATTTTACCATGTGTGATCAGAGGAGTTTTTCCCTATTTCCTCCCTCCACTACATTGGTCTCTCTCATGCTCTCCATCTCCTTTCTTTGAGCACAGCTCTTTCCCCCTGGTCTTTCTTTCTTCTTCGCCATGATTCCTTCTCACTGCTCCCTCTCCGTTTCTCCCACCAAACTGAAAAGCCTCATTCTCTTCATCTCCATCTCGTTCTGTTTCTTCTTCCTTGTGCTTTTGTAGGCTCTTGCTTCCTGTCTACCCTTTTCTCTAACATTGCCCTCTATTCTTTCTTTTCAGTCCCCCTTCTGCTTTCATTTTTTTTCTGTGTCAGCTTTTGGCCATCTTCATATTCCACGGCCTGAAGTATCATCTCCCCCTTACCCATGTCCTTGACTAATTTAACTTCTAGAGAAGAATTCGCTACATACTCCATCAACAAGTTAGTTATTTCCATTGCCCTAGATCCTCCTCTTAGCACTTTAACTATTATCAATCGCCATAGAAGGAGGATCCACATTGCTGGTGCTGGTTTTAACCAATGACGAGAAGGATGAAGTTGTTGATAGCCATGCAATGATAAAGCCTAGAAGAAGCTGGAGGCCAACCGTGAGTTGTAGGAGATATTGATTTGAGCTGGGTAGAAGAAAGACATGAAGGTATCGAGAAGATGAGTGAAACTAATTTACACCAACACTTAGCTTCCATTGCTCATTTTATCTCTTTCTCTCTCTCTGCAAACTCCCTTCATCCTGACGTTGCATTTAGAGCTCAGAATAGGGAACCTTGGTTCCATCGAAGCTCTGGTTTCTCCCCTGCTCTCATGTTCCTTTCGGGCTCTTCTCGATCTCTTACTTACGAGCTCTCCCCAGGCTTCCCCTTCACTCTCTCACTCTTAAACTTTTTGTTGTCTGCCCTTAGCTTCCATTTCACTCATTCATTTCTTACATTGCATGGGTTTCCTCTCAGCTCCACCACACACACAGGACACTCCCCTCTTCTCTCAGTTTCTCCTCTTGTTATCTTTCTTTTCTCCATTGGCTGTACATCTCTGCTTCGTTTGCTGGCATGAATGGAGTCTCCACCATTTGAGCTCTCGAAAATGGTGCATATCAAACAAAGCCTCGAGAATTCAATTGAACTCTAACACGTTCAGTGCCACTGGCTTCTTAAATAGTATGGCTTCCGTACACTCTCACGGAAGCTGGTAAGCCATTATTAGTAGCAAACTTCGTGGCCTTGTCGATAGAACGGCTCCCTATGGCTACTAGAGTGGCATTTTGGGTTCAGCCTATGGCTTTGCACAGCTTGATGGAGATATGAGCTTCTCCCCCCAGCGTTGAGTTGCTACCCTTCTTTTGCACTCAGCCCACTTTGCCGCGTGTTTTTTTGTGTGGCAGAGGTCCTGCATGGGTGATGCTGGCACCCCCTTACCAAACAGCATGGGGTAGTGTTCCATGTGTGTATATACCGGAGGTATGGGGTTTTGCATGGGAGTTGCAGTGGCATGGGAGTAGCATGCGTGAGGTATGGGTTGCATGGGATCGTATGGATCATGTACTTTTTTACGATTTTTGACATTTTGCCCATTTTTGTCACCTTTTTTTATTCTTATTTTGGTTTTTTTACTTATTTATTATTATTATTATTATTATTATTATTATTTTTCATATTTTGGTTTTTTTATTTTTTTCCACATTTTTTTATTTTTATTTTATTTTTCATATTTTGATCTTTATGTTGTTTTTCATATTTGTTGTTTTTTTTATTTTTTAATTTTGATTTTGTGATTCAACTATTTTATATTTGCTTCATTAATAAATTAATTAATTGAATAATTGATTATTCATTAAATTTTTTAATTCTTATTTTACTTTGGGATGGGGTGTTCACATATGGTGTCACACTATTTTATGTTTGGATAATGCAATGAGAATTAAAAGTATACAGTGACCTTTGGTATAATGCATAGTCTAGAACAAAAATACCCAATAAGGGTATTCATACAAATCTTTTACAAAAATTCTTGATTTACACATCAAGTTCATTCTAACTTATAAGCAGTAATCCTAAGTGTACCGAATTATGCATGGCTGTTTTGAATCAACCCAAGATTGTTTAAGCAAGTTTGACAGCAATTTATGTGTATTCACTTAGCCAGCTATTTGATGCTCAAATTCAAGTAAAATAGTCATTTTCTTTAACTTATTTTTTTTCCAATAATATAGTGAACAGTTGCTCTTACACAATGTTCTAATAACAATAGAACTAACATTTTGTAGAATCTAGAATTTAACAAAATAAACCAATAATTGAGACCAAATTCAAATTCTAATGATAAATAAAAAACAATGATATTTAGTGTCACACTTTTTTAGGTTTGTATAATGCAATGAGAATTAAAAGTATAAGTTGACATTTTGAATTGAAGATATTGCCATCTTGGAAAGTATCACATAGGCCACTAATGACTTTGATATGTAAAACCAAAAAACAACAGTAAAGTAATAATTCTTATGTCTTTTTCTAAACCTAAACTCAAACACTAGATATTGAATATCTAAACTAAGATGACAGCCTTTCAACCTCTAATATTATAAAAAAGAAGTTTGATAATTAACTAAAGGCAATTTCATGAACCCAAGAACAATGATTGCCAAAATAATAAAAGTTGTACTAAAGCCATCACTGAATAAAATGCACCATATATATATATATATGTATATCCAGCATAAAAGAGGTTGCCCAGCTTTTGGAATATAAGGATATTTAATCCAAGTCAAATCAATGCTGGGCCATCCCTGCGTGATCCTCAATTTCCTCTATAACATTTGCCAGAGAAGAGTTAAAGAATTTCAACCAGTTTAAAGGTTACAAAAGAAAAAGGAAAGGACAAACAAGATAAAACTACTAGAACTTTGTTAAAGGAAATATATCTAAACACATGCTATGGGAATATAAAATATCTTAGATTACACAAAGCAGAGCATCTTCTTACTGAACAAATACACAATGATAATGAAAACTATTCAAAACTAAAGAATAGTAAACACTAAATGTACAGTGGAAAAGAAAAAGTAACATCTTAATAAAAGAAACTAATAAAAAATAGAGGACACTTACCCCTGTATTGCAACAATCAAGGTTAAGTGAGGAAATTTTAGAGGAGACAAAAGCCATAGATTCAATCTTGAAGCTTTGGAGGAAGCAAAAATGGTTGCACATAACATTGAGGGATCGTGGGTCTGATGAAGAAAAGATAATTAGCATCACAAAATTTAGGTCTAAAGGAAGAGCAAAGTGAAATTTTTTTAATTTTAATATTTGTCTAGTGATGAGAATGAAGTCACTAAATCCCTTTCTAAATAATTAAATTACAATGTTTTTTTTAATATTTTCAATTTACCTTTTCAACAGATATAGCGATATCAAGTTGTTGCTAAAATTTAGCAATAGAAAAGGAAGTCGCTAATCTGTTGCTAATTAAACAACTCCAAAATATTGGGACAAATTTGCTCTTTTGTTCCTAACCCCGTTGTTAATTAAGTATTTTAGAAATGGATTTTGAGTCCCTTACTAAATTCCATTGCTAACTGGCAATTTTCTGTTAGTGTAGATTAAAACACAAAATCTTCCTATACAACCTTAATTTATTATCTTTCAAAATTGTATCACATGAAAATATCAAAATTGACTGTATATGTCACGACCTAAATTCATTGGCCGTGACCAATGCATGGGCTAAATCAACTTAGCCCAATCAGCCTAAAATAACTTTTTTTTTTTAACATTTTCTAAGAAAATATTGATGATACATATTAGACATACTTTGAAATATAATTCAATAATTTCACAATGATATTAAATTGATAAACTTAATAATGTTTGACAATATATATTTGGTATAATAAGGAAATAGCCATCACAAGGCTTACAATACTTCACAAAATCCCAAACAAATAGACATCTAGTAGCCACCACCGCGGAGTCTGATATATACTGTGAATAACCCATAATAAGATACCAAAAAGCCTTAACAATAAGAAAATACCTAGAGCATCTTCACTAGCACTTACAAATATGAAAAATATTAAAGAGAGAGGTGTAAGTCTACCACTAACTTAGTGAGTGCATAAATAGCAAATCAAGTGAGAAGGGAAAACAATAAAGACCTTAGAATTTTTAAATAACAACAAGTTTTGATAAAATAAGAATATTATTCCTAAACCTTAAATTTCAATTATTAATAATGTATCCCTTCACTGGATACATCTCAATATCTCATATCTGTATCCCTTCATAGGATACGTCTTAATAATTCATACCTGTATCCCTTTATCAGATACATCTCAATATCTAATATATATTTCCCTTCACTGGATATGTCTCAATAGTTCATACCTGTGTCCTTTTACTAGATACCTCTCAATAATTCATACCCGTATCCCTTTATCAGATATGTCTTAATAAGTCATTTTAACAAGGTGCACCAAGGTCATTACTCTCGATAATGGCTATGGGGTTCTTACATGATGTTGATTAAAATTGCAATCAAAGTGCAATATCACACGCAATTATACGTGGTCAACAAGTAATACAATGATGAAATGAGTATCGATCCCTCAGAGACTTGGGTTTAATCTTTATTAATAGAGTTTGCAGGTTGTGTGATCAAGGATTGGTTAAGCAAATGTAATACAAAATTTAATGTTAGTTGATGCAGAATTTTAACAACCTAGGATTTTGATCTTTCACCATATGTAGGGATTCGTTTTGTTATGATTATTACTATGTTCTAATTGAATAATGAATTGCTAACATGAGATTCTTCCCTTCTTATATGCTTCTTTCAAATGCATACAAGTTGAGTTCCTTCCCCTAATTTCTTATATGTCTATGGAAACCAGTTAGGATAAGAACCTTACAAATCCAAGACCCAAATGTGGTTATTACTGATAATTAACTACTTTCATCTTAATTACAAATTGCTTTTATGTAAACAGTGATTATATGCATGACATAAATTCAATATTCTTTCCTTAGATGATTAGACTTAGAAAATAATAACTGCAGGATCAATTTAAACAATCATTTGCTCAATAAAAAACTATAATAAATTTCAACAGAAAAGAATCCTTAATAAGGGCTTTAGTTAAAATCCTAAGAACAAGCTACTTAGGCTTTCATGGACATTAATATAGAATTAAATAACAAAGAAGAGCATAAGAATACAAGAAGCTGAAGAAGAGGGAGATGTTCAGAAGGGGAAAAACTCTATATAGAGCCTTCACTCTAAAACCAACCCTCTTTTCAGTAATCTCTTAATTTGAAACCTCTCTTCAAGTGTTCAAGACACTTCCCTATTGTGAACACCCCACCCAAATTAACAATAATAATAATCACAATAATAATAACAAATAGAATTAAAAAATTCAAAAAATATAAAATAGTAAAGTAATAATAACAATTAATCAAAACAAAATTGCAAAAGGCAAACAGAATAAAAGTAATATGAAAAAAAACCAAACATAAGAACCCAAAAATGATAAAAAGGAAAATTCAAGATGTATGGCAATCATCTTGCAAAAAATAAAATGAACAAAGCCACATACTTGAAATGGAATTGCAAGACACTCTCACATGCTCACTTGCTCCCACATGCTTACTTGCTCCCACATGCTCACACACATGGCACACATCACTTTCACATGCTCACTTGCTCCTCACATGCTCACTTGCCCTCACACACATGACACACATCACTCTCACACACTCACACTCCCATTCACGGACACATCACTCTCACACACTCACACTCACACTCCCACATGCTCATTTGCTCTCATATGATCATTTGCTCTCACCACATGACATACATCACTCTCACACACTCACATTCTTACTCACGGATACCTCACTCTCACACACTCACACTCACACTCTCACACACTCTCATCCACGGACACACAATCACCACATGCATGCACCATGCACACACATGCACAAGAGGACAAAGGGGGACAAAAAAAAGCAAATGGGAGTGGTTCTGCAACATGGCAGAAGGTGGGGTGGCTGGAGCAGTGAGAGAGGAGTGTGGCGTGGCTGGAGGTGGCAGCAAAAAGTGGAGACCGTGTGCAGCAAAGTAGTGGCTGGAAATGGCAGAAAAAGCAAGGGAAAAAGGGAGCAAATGGGCAGAAAAAGAGAGGGGACGTTGGAGCATAAAGGGAGGCAGCAAGCCGAGAGGAAAGGAGGAGAAAAACGCTGGGAAGAAAGAGGTTTCGACTGAGAAGAAAAGAGAGCTGGAGAAGAGAAGAGAGGAAGAGAAAAGAAAGGAGAATCACGCTGAAAAGGAGAGAGCCACGTGACTAAGAAGAGAAGAGGAGCTGAAGAAGAAAAGGAGAGCAACAAGGACAGCATCAAACCGTGAGGAGTAACGCTGAACGAAGGAGGAAGAATGAAGGCAGCAACGTGTGGGAGAAACCAAGTTGAATGAAGCAAGGAAGCAAGGCAGCCACGTGAGGAAAGAACAGCAGGAAGATGAACCAGAAATGAGGCAGCAAACCGAGAGCTAAACTGCAGAAATCGAAAGCTGAACAAAGCTGTCCAAAGTGCAGAAAAACCGTGGAAGTAACGTCCAAAATTCTGGAGTGAAAAGGTGCTGAAGTTTAGACCATCCAAGGAGCAGAAAAATGGAGAGTTGGATGCCAAAATGATGTGCATAAATAAGGAAGTCTGAATCCAAAACGAAGTGGCAGCAAAGGAAGGAAGAGAAGCTGAACCGTGGAAGGAGAAAAACTCTGTTTTAAACTCAAAAAATAGAGGTGAACAGAGGAGAGCTTAGGAAGCACAAGGAAGAAGAGAAAGTGTGGAGAAGAAGAGAAGCTCTCAGCCTCCATCTTCCAGCCAAGAAGTAGGGACACTTGTTGCAGAATTTCCAGCGCTGAAACCAACCAGAAAAAACCCAACAAAGCTGTCCAGCGAAACTCCAAAGAAGCTGTCCGTTTTCTGCACTTCCAGCCAAGACCAACGACTTTGAGGGGCTGTTGGAGGTTCATCTTCCATTGTTGGGTGAGGAGGAGAAGGTCCTTGTTTGTTGGAGCACAAAGGAGGAGCTAAAAAACCAGGTATGGCAGCACGTTCTTCACTGGCCGAAAATTCTGCTGCACGTCGTTACTGTTCACCCGATTTCCTTCAATGCAATTTCATGCACGTGCACTGTTCACGCACTCTAACATGCAATGCTACTGTTCACGTGTTTAATTTTGTTTATTTTTGTCCATTACAATTGTTTAGACCTTAGCTTTGATTAATTATGGCTATTATGTATGAAATTAGCATGTGGGAATTTTGTTGCTCTTGATTGTCGGGATTATGTGAGGTTTTTTTCATCTCCTTAAGTCCTTGCAATTAATCAAATAATTGGAAGAAAATGAATATTGATGAAATATTAATGAAAGAATGTTGAAAAATAATTGAATGATAATTAATGAATATTGTCACGACGGATAAAAATTATCGTGTGAGAATTTTGTTCTCCTCGATTACCGGGGGTTATGTGAGATATTAATCTCCTTAAATCCTCGTAATTAGTTGAATAACGAAAAGTGACAATTAAAATTAATGAAATGTTAATTAATAAA
Organism: Delonix regia; assembly: GCA_037074485.1. Taxonomy (NCBI): domain Eukaryota; kingdom Viridiplantae; phylum Streptophyta; class Magnoliopsida; order Fabales; family Fabaceae; genus Delonix; species Delonix regia. The sequence goes on from CM073455.1 coordinate 28,867,504, forward strand.
TGGTGAAAAAATAAAGGAATGACAATATATACTAATGAACTATTAATGAAAGAATGTTGAAAAATAATTGAATGATAATTAATGAATATTGTCACGACGGATAAAAATTATCGTGTGAGAATTTTGTTCTCCTCGATTACCGGGGATTATGTGAGATACCAATCTCCTTAAATCCCTACAATGAATTGGATAATTAAAAAGTAACAATGGTACAAATGAAATATTAATGGGGGAATGATGGAAAATAAATCAATGATAATTTTGGATTGAATCATAATAGCCATAATCAAAATGCCTGCTTTAATATGCCGTTTGTGAAATTATCGTGTGAGAATATCGTTCTCCTCGATTATTGGGGATTATGTGAGATATTAATCTCCTTAAATCCCTACAATGAATTGGATAATTAAAAAGTAACAATGATACAAATGAAATATTAATGGGTGAATGGTGGAAATAAATTAACCATAATTAAATGTTAAATTCGGATTAAATCATAATAATAATCATAATCAAAATGCTTGCCTTAGTAAACATTCCCTATCATTTGCGAAATTATCGTGTGAGAATATTGTTCTCCTCGATTGTGCGGGATTACGTGAGGTTCTAATCTCCTTAAATCCCTATAATTAATTCCGAAATGACAATAGTATTAATAATAATACAAAAAATGAATAAATGGACAACAATTAAATGTTAACTTTGATTAAATATTTATGCAAAATGGATCGTGTGAGAATACTTGTCTCTCCTCGACTTCCCGGGCTTGTGTGAGATTTTAATCTCTATAGAACCCGAAAATTAGCATATATTTGTTCAAAGACAAACAGATAAACCAATTAATAACAGTACTTAAATTAAATTGTCTACCAATAACCAATAATAATAATCAATATTTATCAACAATAAATTCAAAAACTCATAAAATAAAATAAAAATATTCCTTTCATTATAAATTATGCATAAATTCCCAAAATATAAACTCTCAAAACTCAAAAAATTAATAATAATAAAATCGACAAAAAAATTTAAAAAAAAAGAAAATGTGAAGAGTTCAGGAGAACGAGGTTAATCAGATTGTAGTAAATTAAAACATACAAACCAAATTCCTATCCCGTTTTGTTTACAATGATCTGTTTTAATTAAAATCCTCCTATTCTCATCACAAAAAAAAAAAAACCATCAATCATAAAAATGCCTTTTAGTCGAACTACGTGGACTTTGATCCCCATCGCAGGGTACGTAGGCCCTAGGCTCTCATCCTAGGTCAAGTCCGTCCTTTGTAAATATCCATCAGTTTGCATGCATTGTCGCTTTTTTTGTCTTCTATGTCTAACGTGCATCCATGTCAATAAAAGGGTAATTGACATTAATTAAAGGCCATATTCTATTTCAACTAACTAGTTTAAGGTAACCGTCCTTATGGGCGGGTGTTGTGGGGTGCCTAACACCTTCCCCACTCTCAAATAGACTCCCGGACCCATCTCTGACCTCGTAGACCATTTCGCCTCTTTTTGCTTTTTGTTTTAAATTGGTTTTCCAAAGTTTTCCATTAAAAATTTTGGTGGCGACTCCAAATAAAATCGATTTTTAAAATTCTGTTTTTGGGAATCGGTTTTAAACATATTTTAATTCCATCCCGCCGAAAGGTCGGTTACGACACCTATGCATCGTGTGAGGTACTTGCCTTCAGGACCCAATATATAGGCCTCAGAAACCTTAAAAGTATAGCATGGGTCGAGTATGGAGCTCTCTATCATTAGAGGAAATTAGGGTTTATGGCTTGGGCACCAGGGTACCAAGTCTCTAGTTTTGGCACCCAGGCATTGAGATACTGGCACCTGGGCACCATGTTCTAGGAATAATTGGTGCTCGGCCACTGTCTTCATGGTGCTTGGGCGCTATTTTTTAAAACACGATTGTTCCTTTTATAGTATTTGGTGCCAATGAGCAGTCTTCATGGCACTTGGGTGCCATCTTTTTGGAATTCATGCCCGGGCACTGGAATTATGGTGCCTTGGCACCATCTTTTTGGATTTAGTGCCCTGGCACTGTGTTTATGGTGCCTGGGCGTTGGCCTTTGGTCTTCTGCAGCTTTCCTTTCATTTTGGTTCTTTTTCTTGAAATAACCTTTAATTCTTTTCAAAACTGATATTAGCGGAAAATTTTCAAGTTGAATATGAAATCCCTATGATTTTTTATCCAAAATTGCAATATTTGTTCAATTAAAGTTTCTTGAAAGGCTTTGCCTTGGAGAGTTATCACATGAATTCCTATCCATCCTATAAATTATAAAATCCACTTATAGGATATATTAATAAATACTTTTATTTAAACCTATTTACTACCATATAGTAATTTAAATGAAAATAATCTTGAAGATAAAGTAAAATAAAGAGTGATTGAGAATGAAGTGACAATAATATAAAGGATTAAAATGGAACTTACATTTTGATCACTTGAGAACTTGCAGATCATTTGTATCTATACCTCAATTGTCATATATGGAAATCATAAATCCTATATATAATATTTATTCAAGCCTGAATTAGTTACATTGTATCATATTCCTAATAATGCTAACCATCTTTCTGGGAGCAAAAACTAGGAATTTTCATTTGCTCCTGTTCCCTTAATCAATCTAAACACTAATCATGACTAGAATCTAGACAATCATCCATCAGTAAAACTATATGAGTGTCTAGTCTTTTAAAAAAGTAATAATAATAATTATAATACTCTTGATAGTTCAGAACACTTTTTATGTCTTAAAATGTACTATATATTTAGTTTCCACTTTTCTAAGTCAAGGTTGATCCAGGAGCCTTTAGCATGGTACATGTTCCAAAATGTTTATAGGAAGGAAAATATAGCAACCTCACTTTCTAGTGGCCATTTGGGCAGTATAATCCTTCCATAGATCTAAGGAGTTATAAGATGAATTACTTTGCCAAGGAATTTATAGAGTCTAAATTAGTCATTTAAGTGACATAGTCTGTTGTAGTCTTACTTGTACAAAGTCCATAAGACTCCGTAAAAGTACTATTAAATTTCATTTTAGTGTCTTAATTCTACTCAATTAATTAAATGAGATTCCACCACCATTATGTGCATAATATGTAGAAGTTTGTTGTACAAAATATATCAATATTCTTGAAAGACTAGTTTAGTGTATGTATGTATATATATATATATATATAATCCACATAAAAATAAAGAAAATTGAAAGTTTGACAACAAAATAAAGACATTTAGTAGAATGATAAGTGCTACTTTGCTAATTATACACTCATTGATAGGGATCAATAGTAGTGATCCTCTATTCCTACAGCCCAACCAAAAGTTTAGATTCACCTACTTCAAACCAACCAATTGTCTACCTGCAATGCCTATCATGCAATGCCTTAAAAGCTGCCATCTGTATGCTAGATTGATAGCTATTATTGAAGGAAAACTCCATCAAAGGCAAATGTTTATCCTAACTGCCACTAAGATCCAAAACACATGCATAAAGCATATCTTCCAATATTTGAATTACACGCTCTGATTGTCCATCATTATATGGATGAAAGGTAGTTCTTAAATCTAAGTGAGTCCCTAAGGCTTCTTGGAAAGACTTCAAAAACTTGACTATAAATTATGGCCCACAGTAAAAAATAATAGACACTAGCACACCATGAAGGGAGGCGATCTCATCTAAGTAGAGTTTAGCATATTGGGCTACACTATAGATAGCCTTTATAGGTAGAAAGTGTGTAGTCTTAGTTAACCAACCTACAATTAACCATATTGAATCATATCCTTTAAGGGTCTTGGGCAAGTTGATAACAAAATCCATTGTGATCCTTTCCCACTTCCATTCCAAAATCTCAATCTACTAAAACAAGCCTACAGGTTTTTGGTGTTTAGCCTTCACTTGTTACACACTAGACATTTAGAAACAAACTCTACTACATCCTTTTTCATCCCTTTACATAAATATAACTTACCTAAATCGTTATTTTATTGGAACTTGGATGAAAAGTGTATTCAAAGTGATGAGCTTCCTCTAACACCTTCCTTTGTAAATCTTCCACATTTGGTGCACATAACTTACAACCACATTATATAACACCTTCTTCATCTAGTGAAAACTCTTGTACCTTCCCTTCATGGACTTCTTCCATAATCCTTTTTAACTGAATGTTTTGGTCTTGCATTGCCTTAATTCTATCCATGAAATATGGAATTCTTTTGGAATTCTTTTGTAATCAACCTCTTGTTTCCAACTATATGAGCCAAGCTACCCATAAACTTCCAACTCAAAGCGTCAGCAACTACATTAGCCTTACCTGGGTGGTATATAATATTGTAATTATAGTTCTCAAGAGTTCCACCTATCTCTTTTGTCTTAAGTTCAAGTCCATCTATTGAAATATATAACTAAGACTCTTGTCATAAGTGTAAATTTCACATGTTACCCTATACAAGTATAAGTAGGTGCTAAGCTTTGATATACATAAAAGGTAAAGTTTTCCCTTTAACAGCTCAAAATTCACCACTTTGTTGGGACATTCAAGCATGGCATGGCAAGATCAAAGCCAATCCATGCCCAAAATCACATCAAAATCCATCATATCCAGGACTATTAGATTAACTAGAAACTGATTTCCTTTTGCTATGACTTCACATTACCTATACACATGATTAGTGATAATTGAATCTTTGACAGGTGTAAATATCACTAATGGCGTATCTAAGAGTATTACCTCCTTAGCAAATCATAATTCAAAAAATGGGGACACAAAGGAATATGTAGTCCTAGGGTCAAGAACAAATTGGAAGTATACCTGCAACTATAACATTAGATGTTTGAGCATTTTGATGAGTCAAAGCAAAAACATGGGCCTACCCTCTCCTTGCATGTCCTTGATTTGTACCCCCTGAACCTCTACCTCCAATTTGAGGTCTATGACCTGTAAGTCCTCCAATTTGCCTCAAGGGTAGTATAGGTATTGGAGATGATGGTAGCATAGTAAGGACAGATGCTTGACTAGAGAATGGTGGTGTAGATAGCATAGGGAAATCCTTTTTAAAGTGGCCTTGTTGACCATATTGTAACATACCCTTCTAGTTGCAAAACAAATACCATTACACATAGTCCTTAAGCAACATGCTAAGATAGCAAATACTAAGCTACATCTCAAGTACCTGATCAGAGTCCAAAGGTACAAATATAGAGCCATCTTAACAACTCAAGGGTCTCACATATTCATGAGTTGAGATTGCACTCATGTTAAACCATATGGTCAGCATTTGCACACATGATATTCAACATGTGCTACAACATTCCTCCTTTTCCCATAGAGTGTATGCCTATTTCATAAATAATATTGTGCAGATGATATTTTAGACACCACAAGTCTAAAACTAAGTTCCTTGATCTACACAATATCTTAAACTCATATGTGAAAACTAAGGTAGACTAGAAATGATGAACTTGTTTCATCAAATCAATTATAATGATCCTATGTCATTAATCAGACAACTTAAATGATTTTAAGTATAGTTGCTCTCAAATTATCCTCCTAATAATTTTTCTTAAAATCTTGTCTCATCTCCAATGTCATAAAGACACTGAGGCAGTTACTTGTGTGAGAAGGCTAACCCTTTTATCTACCCAACATACTTAACAATAAATAAGAATGTACACAACATTCAAATAAAGATATGTAAGTGTGAAAATCAAACTTTATTGATTATCAAAGAACATCAAAATATCTCTATTTGTGAACAATAGGAAAGTATTAAGAATACAAATGAAGTATGTTAAATTCTATGCAATCCTAAAGACCTAACATGTCTCATAAACACATATCTAGAAATAGGCTTAGTCAGTGGATCTACTAGCATATCATACATAGATGCATACTTCATGTTCACAGTCTTGCGTGCAACCATGTCCTTCACATAGTTATACTTGATATCTATGTGTTTGATTTTGCAATGGTACTTTGGATCCTTGGTGTATGCAATCTTAGCCTCACTATCACAGTACACTAACACTGATTCAATGTTTTCTAATTTGCACAACAATATATCCAAGAACCTCTTTAACCAAACAGTCTCTTGAGTTGTTGAAGAATGGACCACAAACTCTGCCTCTATCATGGACAAGGATACACAAGATTGTTTCTTACTACTTCATGATATGGCATCATCACTTAGTAAGAAAACGTATCTTGAGGTAGACTTTTGCTCATCTAAGTCCCCTCCATGATCAGCATCAGTGTATCCTACTAATCGCAGATCTCTGCCACCTTGATAGCAAAGTGCATAATCAACAGTTCCCTTTAGATATCTTAAAATTCTATTTACAGCTTCCCAATATTTAGGACTCGGGTCAGTCTAATATTTGCTCACCAAGCTAACTACTTGACAAATATCAGGTTTAGTACACATCATAACATGCATTAGACAACTGACTACATTCCTATATGGAATTTGGCTCATACACTCTTATTCCATGGTAGTCTTAGAACACATTTCAACACTCAAGGTTTGGCTTATGCTAATTGGAGTGTTGTGGAGTACTTGGAATAGTCAACTGATGAACTATCCCTTTCTCATCATATAATTCATTGAATTAAGCCGACAAATATTCTCAATCTCGATAAGTTTGAAGAGCCTTAATCTTCTTATCTATCTGATTCTCAACTAAGTTCATATAGTTTTTTAAGTAGTTCACTGCTTTTGACTTATGAGAAATCAAATAGACATAACCAAAACGAATATAATTATAAATGAATGTGATGAAGTAGTTCGCTCAGTGCTTGACCCTGACATTCATAGGCCAACAGATGTCAGAATGAATCAATTGCAATGGAAAATCGACTCTAATTGATTTACTAAAGGGTTTTTAGCATATTTTCTTGCTAGACAAAATTCACAAGTAGACAAATCTACTTGTTCAATGCTAGGAAGCAAATACTCTTTTGCTAACCGTTGCATTCTTTGTTGGCCAATATGACCATTCTAGCATGCCATATATTTATATCATGATCATAATCATACGTAGAGGCAAACATGGAAAAACTAACATTGTTATTAATGTAAGATTCATCATCCAAATCTATAGAAATAACACCTCCAATTACATAACCAAAACCATAAAAAACTGAGTCATAACTCAATTTAACACAATTGTAATGGAAATACAAGTCATAGCCGAGTCTAAGTAAAACTAATACTAAAATAACAATCTAATGAATTTGAAATGCATAAAGGACATCATGTATGATCAAGTCTCAACCACCACATAGGACTAACTTATATATTTCAATCCCTTTGACAACAACCTTAGTGTTGTTGCCTACATATATCCAGGATGCACCATAGGGAACTTGTCGAAAGTTAAGAAGGCTTCATAGTCCCTCGCTATTTGGTTTGTGGCTTCTGTGTCTATAATCCACACAGGATAAGATTCAATAAGCATAATAGAGCTAGAAACACAAAGTTCACTAGCATAAGCAGTGTAGGTTACCTTCTTGGAAGGCTCAGGGTAATCACTCACATAATGTCCTTTCTTTTGCCAATTAAAGCACTTAACTTTTGTCATATTCACTTTTCACTGCTTCTTTTTACCTTGCTGATTAGTTTTGGCTTTTTCTTGGGTTAAGTTGGTTTTTTGTTCATTCCCTAGCTTTTTCTCTTTGAATCATATCTTCCACCTAAAGTTTCCATGTGTAACTCAGGTATTGGCTTGGCTGATTCAAGCCTTTCTTCCTTGAGTTCAAGGTGCTTTTGGACATCTTCCAGAGTCATGGTTTTGTCATTGTGAGTGAGATGCATCTTCATATGCTCCCACGAACTAGGCAAAGAGCGAATGATGCCTTGGATTTGCTGCTCATTTGTTAAGACATTTCCAGTATGTTTTAGCTCACTGATCATATTTGTGTCAGCCTAAGATGTTTCCTCATCAAATATTCTAGGCGTTTTATATATGAGTCAAATTTGATCGTCAGAGAATGCAATTCGGATACGAACGTAGTTCCGAACCTCGTTCTCAGAGCATTCCAAAGCCCCATAGCACTTTGGTGGTCCTTGAACTCCCTAAGGATGTCATCTTCTAAAGTGCTCAACAACCTAATGCAAGCAGTGTAGTTCTTTTTCTTTTAAGTGTCATAAGCCTCACAGTCCAGCCTATGTTAGGCTATGTTCCAACTTTTGGCTCTTCCATGACATTATTGAGAGCTTCAAGATCCCTTGCTCTTCTAGGAGATACTAGACTTTCATACTCCAAATCTTATAATTGTCGTCGTTTAGCTTCAACCCTTTGTTGTGCTCAACAACAATACTTTTGGAAGTTGTAGTCATTCTTTACATAAAAAGAAAGACAGATATAAATTAGTATAAGATAATTAAAAAACATGCAATATTTAATGTTCACCATGCTTACAAATTATGACACTAAGTATTGTATGATTAAGCTAATTATCCGATGCATAACCCAGAGTCGAAAGAGCACTAAGTGCTAATCATTGTCCTAAGGTTGTATGCAAGGTATAAATTAACAAAATCAAAACACAACTAAGTGTCCTAATCATGCTACAAATAAATTGTAAATCATGATTTTTTAAAAATGTTAAACAAATTGACATTTGTTAACTAACATGTTAAATTAATTAATATATTAACAAATCAATTATGTAATGCTAAACTAATTAACATTCATTAATAAACATGCTAAACTAATCAACTTATTTAATATATGCAATTTATGCTTTAACAAATAGCGGATCCCGTATGTGGCATTGTTAGACCAAGAATATAGATTTAAAATAGATCTCTTAAGACTAGTAGTCTGCAGTTCTGGGCTTCCAGCCGATATACAAATACAAAGAGCTATAATATAAGTGAAAGGGCATACGTCTGCTAATGATATTAACATTATATTTCTAAATTTTCTATAGGTAGAAAATTGACAAAACAATTTAATAAAAACAATGTTAAAATAATTAACATAATGACAAGTAATCATTATTACTTGATTGAAAATTTATTGGGATATAAAAATTAATTTTTCACCAAAAATTAATTGTATCTTCTTGGGGCTAAAATATAAATACATAAATTTATATTCTGAGCATATTTAGATGTTCATTAATTATGGATTTAAAAATTAGGTCTCTAATTATTATTTTGAAATGAGCCACATGCCCAATTAAAAATAAATTATTACAAGACCTAAAACCTCCTTTTAAAATAATGAAAAGGCCCACTAGAAAAACTCTTCTAAGAATATAAAGCACAAAAATCCTTAAAAAAAATAAATGGCCAAAAAAATTCTTTTAAAGACCCATTTCTTTTCTAGAATTTTAAAGGCCTAGATAAAAAAAAAACTTTAAAGGACCTTTTTTTTCTTTTTACAAGCCCAGTAACCCAAAAAAAATTAGGGTTTCAGATCCAAAAAAGATTTAGGTTTCTGAATTTTTTTTAAATAAATTAAAAATTAAAAAAAACCTTAATCCCTTCCTTCCCCCCTTCTCCTTCCTTCCTCTCCCACCTTCGCCGTCGCTCCTCTGTAGCTCATCGGCAATGCTGTGTCGCACGACATGGGGGCTAGCAAGGAGTACAACATCCATCACAACCATTCGAGGTACACGAGGATGTGTCAGATGGAGCTACCTTCAAGCTCCTTCATGCCTTCTTGTTGGCATTTTGGCTAGTTGTTTCCAACAACAAGGTACGCTGGCAACCGTGTTTAGTCTTAGTAGGAGTGTTGCCGAGAAGGGTGCATCGTCAGTGGCCATTGTTGGGGGTGATGAGGCAGAGATAGTCACTCTCTTTCTTTACCTCTCTCTCTTGTTCGATGTCACAAAGATGTGATCCATCATTCATCCCTGCTGGCGGCCTTTGGCCCAGCAAGAGGGGTGACAAATGTCGCCGGTGGTAGTGATGCACAACGTTGTGCTGCCAGCGGCTATAGCCATCGACGACCAGAGAGAGTTTTCCCTCTATATTGTTGCATCCTCCTTTTTTCCCTCAATATTTTTTTTAAACCCTAATTAAAATAGCCCCCAAAAAAATCTCAGATCCCAATAAAATATATAAATGATAAGAAAACCAATCTAAAGCTCTAATACCAATAAAAGGAATTTAATGAAGAACACATTCATAATTTAATTTAGAGATAGGAGACTTACATATTTCTTCTGATTGCGGAAGCTGATCAAACTCTAACTGGGATACTGATCATACAAGATATCCAAGTGTATTTGGTGTATCTTAAGTTTCTACAGCCTAAATCCCCTCAAAGATATCGACTGTAGAATATTCGCCGGTATTCCACTTAAAGTGTCTCAAGTCTTTATAGACTATTTTCTTAGTATATCAATCTATCTATATCATATAATAGTCTAGATTTTTTATAAAGGTTAGCTAGGGTTAGAGTTTAGTAGTAATTCTTGTAATTACTATTTTATCCTTACTTAATGAGTACCTCTTATGGGTAGACACTGTATATTATCTTAATAGATTTAAACCCTAGATATTGTATGGTATTCTAACAGTATAAATAGAATGTTTCATCATTTGGACTTTCAAATTGCCCGTTGAATTTCAAAATATTATGAATAATATTTTTAATCAATACTTCAATTATAGTTTAGTCTATATAGATTATGTCTTAGTTTATGCCAATACCATATAAGAATATTTTAAACACCCAGATCAGTTTTATGTGTAATCGGAAAATATGGGTTTGTAATTTTAGCATAAAAATTTACTTTTCTTGACTTAAAATTATGAAAACAACTAATGATGAAGAGTTCCAAGAATAGTCAGCAAAATTTCTATCAGATCACCATGCCAGAAGATCACAATTACATTATCTTTATTTACAATATTATGTCTGAAACATATATTTTTGAAATATGTAATTCAAAAGAAGTTTGCATGTCGGCAATAATTGGACAAGGGTGCTCAGTTCTTCTGTACGCATATGCTCAGCGTTTGAACCAGTAAATGTATTTTGTAATTGTCGTTATAGGGATTCTTTTTTCAAGAGGGGAATTTATATATAATTTTACTGTCAGATTCTTTTAATGAAAATTATAATTAAAAAAAAAAAGTACAGTATTAGCTGCGGCATCTAAAATATATCCTAGAATCAGTGGTTAATTATTGCAATGGAAGCTTGTAAGTTAAATATTCATGTCAATATTTACTAGCTGGCTATCATTACTGCTTCAGAGCCAGCAACAACTGTATGTATATTATCCATATTCAGCAAATATGATAAAGATGAAAGGCTTCAATTCTGTCCATTCGAGTTCAAGTTCTAAGCTCCAATTTTCAATTTCAAGCGAACTCGAACTTACAACATTGAATAGTTTTAGTAAGGGACTAATTTAGAATTTGATTTTGAAGGATGAAAATCTTTGAATTATATTAGATTGAAATGATCAACAAGACTCTCATTTCAGCTCAACCATTCAATTTTGTCCCTTGGAATCCAGTAAAGACATTCACACGCTTATGAAGAATCAACGTAAGATTTTCACCTATATAAGTAGAAGGTAAAGAAGCAATGAGTCATTATTATTTTTGGACTCTATACTCTTAATCATGATTCAATCTTTTTGTTAATCATAACCTGAATAATGTAAAATAATACATCAAGCAAAAGTATTTCATTGATTTCAGTCACAGCTCACCGAAAAGGAAATACATCATTGGATTTTTTTGGTATAATACAAAGTACTTTGGTTTAATTTGCAATTAAAATTCCAATAATAACAAAGCCTAATGTTGGATAAAAAAATATTATAATATTATTAGAGAAAGGTCAATTCCTAATATTTCAAGAAATAAAATAACTGGTTTTGGAGCATAACAAAATTTATCGACTAATTGAGAAGAACATGTATTAAAAAAATGTCAAAGCAAGTGGCAGTCTACTAAAGTATATTTATCACTGACCCCAAGATTGATCGAGGATGATTTTCGATTAATAAAAGACTGAAAAAAAAAAAGATTTTAATGTTGATTTTCATAACTGACGTTAAGCATCCTAGTTTGCAAAATCTGCCCACCATTATTTAACGTCGGTGGTTAACTCTATCTGAACCAAGAAAAAAGGCAAATGATGGTAAAATTTAATCTTTGCTTTCGTTAGCTATTTCCGTAAGTTTTTGTGCAGCTCTCTCATTTCCCACTCTGCGTCTCCTTCCTTCTTGTTAGGGATCCCTAAATTGCTGCACCGCCGTAGGTTATTGTGCCGCTGTGCTCTGCTCTGCCGTTGGGGGTTATTGCGTTGCCATGCTCTGCTCTACCGCCAGTGGTTATTGCACTGCCGTGCTCGGTTACGTTGCTGTGCTCTACTATACGGGCTTGCTTAAGGTATGATTATGTTTTTTCTTACTCTTTTTGAATTCTGCAGAAACTAGTAACCATTTCTTTCAGCAAATTTGAGGAACCTCTCTGTTAGTTTACTTAGAGCCAACTGAGAGACATTTATATGGTTAATGTCGTTGATTTGGCATGATGATATGGGGTAGACGAGCAAACAGATATTCCTTTTTAGTTGAATCGGAATGGAAAGGCGTGTAATGTGTTCTGTATTTTGAGTGGAATCCAATGTGTATTTTCTCTGCATTTCGTTGTTTCTCTAAGAATGGGCTAGTCAGCTTCAGTGTTTTGAAATGAAATTGAAATTGAAGTTGATCAATTTCGAAGTACTTCAAAATACTTTAGTATGTTAATCGAGTATTGTGAAATGAAATTGAAGAGTGAGAAAGCCGAGAAAGCGCTAATGGTAATAAGGGATTTGAAAGTTGACACATTGAAGAAAGTCTAATGAGTGAGCAAGAAATAAGAGAAAATAAGATATTAGAGTGTGTTCTGAAACAAGAAGTTTAGGTCAGGGGAGATTGAAGAGGCTGCGATGAAGTATTCAGAGGCTTTAGGTTTGTATATATTAAAAGCAAGAAAAGAGAGGATTGTGCTTTATAGCAACCGAGCTGAGTGTTATTGGATTATGGGAGTTGCAGATGCAGCCATTCTGCACAGAAAGTTCTTTTAAATAATGAAAACCGAGAAACATTATTATGCAAATGAAACCTCACTGCTAGGAAGTCTATGACTGCTACAGTGTCAGATTGCTCAATTATATTGACAAGACAGTAGATTTAAGTTGGCCAGAATGACCAGTCCAGTAAAAGATTAATTATATTCATTGAACAAAAGGGAATCTAGTTTATGTCAGATAGAGAATCACATTCTTATCTCCTATTACACCCCACCTAATAATTTCTTCTTCTTTTTTCCTATATCTGTGGCTTCTAATTCTGGCATGCAAAGTTAATTCCTGGTTCTTTGGTTTTATATCTTTCTATAAGTTGTTCGATATCTAATGTCAAACACATGATGTAATTATATAATTGAGTTAATCATTCTATAATGACTGCTGCAAGCTGTAACAACACTTAATTAACTTTTGGTGGCCTAACTATGCACTTGACGTGCTCCTCCTCCAAGCTTTCTAGTGTTTTCATTTGTTTCTATTTAGTGTGTTAGTATCTTTGAATTTCATTTAACAAGGGATATTGTAATTTTTGTCATTTAATGCAATATTCTGTCTGGCTTTTTCACTATACAATAGAATCCTATGGCTTAATTTATCTTTAGGTGTAATTTTCAATCAGAGGATGAAATAATATATGTGCTAGGGTTTCTAGGATTTTGTGATTGAGATTCATAGGGCTATAGGCATCTTATGGACCCTTGTGTTTACATTTCCTTTTTCGTAGTTTTGAATTGCAAAAAATGTTAAGTTGAATTGTTGTTTTAAAACCTCTAACAAACTTATCAATTTAAAAAGTTAAGTGGGAAGAGAGCTGGTTAATATGTTGAACTCTCACGAAGTTAATTTTATCAATCACTCAAATTTCTTGTAATCAAAATTTAAATCATTGATTTCTTTCTAATTGCAGGACACTTATTCTTTCAATTGGTAGCTTGAAGTTGGGATTTTCTTGACTAGTTGTGCACAGGTATGTTGACATATATGAGAAGCTTTTTTCGTAAGTGATTTGGGGCATAATTATCATTATCAAAGTATCCCAGTTCGTAGGAATGAATAAGTGTCATGTTGATATATATCATCAGTAGCATTGTACTTCCTAAAACACTTACTAAGATGTACATGTCCTGCTCAATATTTGCAAACATTCTTAGAGATGTTGAATAATCATTTATTCTATCAACATGATGAATTTTTTAGAGAACACATCTCGAATGATTCTTCAAAAGCTTGTTACCTTATTCTATTCAACAATATTTCATTGATTCTTCCAAGAGTTATGCTAAAAGGAAGCATGAAATGGTAATTTACAGTTGTAGTTGATGCATACATTATTACTTTCTTGTATACTTTATATTGATCCAACTGATTATATTTTGGTTGATAGGAATTGGAGAAAGATGGGCCATTATGCCGTCGTGAATTATTTATTGCAACTCACAAAAGGAAAGGTGGGAACTTTGTGAATGATAAAGCAAGAATTGTATCTGGGAGTTAACTTATAATGGAAAATTTTGTTGTTAATGGAAATATCATAGTCGATTACTATATAGTGTTTTACTTTTAATTGTATATGTCCAGCCAGTATCAAATATAGTTCATGAGTATTGAAGCTATTAGGTACACTTTCTTTTTGCTCCTTTTGTTGTGTTCTAGCAGTCTACTTGCAAGCTTGTCATGTATATATAATAAACTAGGATTATATATAAAGAATATGATTCAATGACTGTGATGTGATTTTCTTTCTTGGGTGAATTTATCAATACTCTCACTGTCTTGACTAAAATGATGACCTATTTTGACCTCTTAATTTTGTGACTTCTTAATTTTGTTCTTGTTCACTCAATGTGCTTTTGAGAACAAATAAATAATTGGCTGTAGGTTCAGTAAAGGCAGTTATATATTCATTAATAGCAATGCTACTTGTAGGTTCTTTCTTCCTCCTTACTCTTCCTATACAAACTCTAAGGATTTTCTTTTGGGAAATGTTGCTGAAATCTGAAGAATTGGCTGTTGCATGAAAGTTATTGCCATATGATTCATATATTGGCTGTTGCAGTAACAATTTTTGTATATTGGCTGTTGTAACAATTTTCATGGATAATGTCTTGGTCGCATCATATGCAAGGAATGCAATTGTTATATTTATTTTGTCTTCAATTAGCTAAATCAATTATGTACTTGAATTTTTAGGAAAAAATTTCTGAAAAAGCTCTAGGAGGAAACTTATTCTTCACAGTCACGCACTAGCTTAGTTTCCTCAGACGATGCTCTTGGGCAAGTGTTAGATAAAGAGCATTCTGGACGAGTGCGCGGTGTAAGATTTGGACCATGTCTCTCAAAAGTATTTGGATTGCCTATTCGTTGGTTTGGTAATATGAGCTTGAGTTCCACAGGCTATGCAACCTCAATTGATGAGGTAAGTGCATTAAGAAATGAGTTGAGCTCAATGAAGGAGAAATTAGAAGTCATGGAACAAGAGCGTACTCGGGAGCAAACTCGATGGACCAATATGTTCCAATATTTTACTAAGCATTTTGGAGTGCCTCCTCATATCCTTTACGTACTAAAACCACCTTCTCCACAGGTAATAGAAATGTTAACTTACAATGTTATTAATTAAATTAAATTATCATGAATTTTACTTTAAAGGTAATGCTTTCATGCATTTGATGTGGGTAGTGTTGGACAATCACCAGCAAGATGCCGACGATTATATGGAGCTAGCCATGATCCATGAATTATCTTCTAATAGTTGTTTTAATACCTCAACTGATGTAATAGTTGTTCAACATAACTTTTTATGTCATGGTTGAGATTTTTTGTTATGTAGATACTTAATGTAGACTGATATTTATGTAATATAAGTGTATTTTTGTTATATGACATTTGCATAAGTTCAATATGTGAAGGTTTAATTTTATATTGTAAATTTAAATGTGTAAATATAGGAAAGAAAAAATTCAGGACAACAAAAGCCAAAGGATATAAATTTGAATCTTGGATCATTGTATCAATTATAAGCGTTGTTAGAGCATGCATATCCCAATATGTTTAACATCAATTTTAATCAATGTCAAGTATCATATTACAAACTTTGCTATTAACATCTGTTAAAATCGTAGTTGAGTTCGAATTCTTGCATCATTTTAATGTCGGTTTTCACCGTCTTAAAGATCTAAAATATAGAATTCCTTTAACATTAGTTATTACCATTGTTAACTACGAATCCTAGAATTTGTTTAACATCGGTTATTATTGACACTATCTGATGAATTAAAATTTGTTGCCTTCTCCCAATGGTGAAAATCGACGTTAGCTACTAAAATTAACTTAGATTATGATCGACATTAGAGAATTCCTTCCTCGATGTTAGTTATTCCAATGTATGTTAAAACTGATGTTAAAGACTGTGTCGACGTTGCTTATGATAGCGATCTTACCAACTAATGTTAGACCTTGTAATGTCAATTTAAACCAATGTCAAATGCCTATTTTGACTGACACTAAACCTTTTTTTTGTAGTGAGATTTCAAAGCAAATGGTGGTCTACTAAGGTAGATTTAACACAAACCTCAAGATTGATCAAGGATAATTTTCCATTAATCAATTTAAAGTCATTACTTTCTGTTCATTGCCTTCCATAAGAAAAATACTCAAGAGAGATACAAGATTAGCAAAAAAATAGTCTAACGAAATTCTTTTAACTACTATAAATTGGAGTGGACCTAAAGTGTTCATTATAACTCTATTCTCAAAAGATAATCATTTCATAATCCAAATATGGGTGGATAAAGTTTTTGGACTCTAAAATGGAATCTTTAAGCGCGAATTTTTGGATTGAAATTTTAAATTTTGAAAATTAAAATTATTATTCTTTGATTATGAAGTAAGGAAGACAAATTTTTGACAACCAATGGACAAATTTTATCAATTAGGGAATTGATTAAAGAATACGAAATCAAATTACATACAAATATTAGCATTTTGAAAAGTCTAAGGGAGGCAAGCCCCTTCAAACCCATCCTTGAATTTGGTACAAATGAACTTCTAATAAAATTTACCTAGCTTGTTAAATTGCAAGTCAATGCTTGAAAATTTTGGATTGAGCTATTATGGTTAATTATTTTTTTTGTCAAGTATTGTTTACCAAAGTTGATATTAGAATCTCATGATCCCACGCCACATATATGGGTTGAAGTACAAACGTGTGTTAGCCTCTTTCTAAACAATTTTTATCACATGCATGCACACTTGTGTTCTTGATCTAGGGAACGAAAGATTAATTAAAGACAACGTCAATTACATCAAGTGGTCCCATCAGGAACAAGAAAAAAGGGAAAAGAGGACAAAAGATCATGCCAAAGTAGTTCATGTGTAAGTATGACCCCTCAAATATCAAATTGTCATTTTGCCATGCATGTGCCACTGATTATTGATGACAGCTGTTACATTCTCTTCCCAAAGAAAAGGGTTGGACAACCCAACATCTCATCAAGGTTTTTAATTATAGTTGTGGTTGTGGCTGGGGCAACGTTACAGTTGCGGTTGTTGCGGATGCAATAATATGGGTTGTGGTCACTGCAGTTGTGATTTTTTTTTTTAAAACTTGCACACAATGTTCAAAATTCATATATAATTTATATATTTCTTAAATAAATATAATATATCAAATCTAACATGTATATTAATGTGAAAATATGTACTTTATACAAACATATCAATGTCCGTTAAGAAATTTAAAAGGAAAATATAAATAATAAAAATATCAACAAGTCAAATAAGAAAGAATATTTATCACCACATTGTAGAATGGCGTGGAGGATCATAGCCTCCACTTTCACTTTCATTGTTCCCTTGTTTAGCTCCATGTCCAAAACTACAATCAATGAATCCACCACTTGTGTTCTCTTGTTGCAGATGATAAAGATAATTTGGTACCTGATGATAATATGGCTGATAATAAGGTTGTTGATAGAATGGTGGATAGTGGCTTTGACTACTCTGAGATGATTCACGAATACCAAAATCACTGAAACTTTGTGAAAAATTGGAAGAGGAAGAATATTTTAGTGGATCAACTTGTTGTATTCCACCTCTTCTATTATCATTATGGCTTATATCCTGAAACAATGTCATATCAACAACCAAACCCTGACCATGCATAGAATATGGAATTTCTTGATATGGGCCTTGTTCATTTGTGTTATCATCTTTTTCAACTGCACCACCACCACTATCGTTGCTTAATGGATTTAAACCTCCATCACCACCTTAACTATCACCTCCATTTGAAGTTAAATCAACATCAGTTTCTACCGTTTCATCATCAGTATCCATTCTTGGAAGCCATTCTAAATTTTGACGTCCATTAGTATACAAAGAATCCGATTCTAGACCTCTCCACTTTACCTGAGCCAAGACTTTTTGTGACCCACATCCCATTTGGTTGATTGGTTCATTGCCTGATTTGATTAAGAAATCCAAATGCAAGATAATTTATATATGTTGGAATTCATTTGAAAATTTTGTATCTGCTTAGTACTTCATTGCAAAGGGTAGGCCTACATTGCCCCCATTACCACTTGAGGAGGCCTTCCAATTGTACTGTGATGGAATCAGTCCATTGGTCCGTTTTGGACCAAAATGTTAGGTTATTGGAAGGAAAGTCAAAGCATGGAAATACCTTATAAGGTTTTGTTCTTAAAGTGTGAGGACTTAAAAGGAGATATCAATTTTCAGTTGAAAAGAATGGCGCAGTTCTTGGATTGCCCTTTTACAATTGAGGAGAAAAATGGAGGCATAATTGATAGCATAATTCATCTCTATAGCTTTGAGAAGGCGAACGAATTAAAGGTAAACAAGAGTGGGAAATTCAATGAGAGTTTTGATAACAAAGATTTGTTTAGGAAGGGTGAAATAGGGGATAGGGTTAATCTCTTTTCCCCATCCATGGTAGAAAAATTATTGAAAGTGATGGAAGAGAAGTTGGGTGGGTCTAGTCTTTTTTTTTCAAGTGATTTGTTTTGTTTTGTTTTTTTTTTCTTTTGTGAAGAGAACGTGTGGATCTTGATTTCTTGAAAGCATTATGCAATTGTTATGAAATTTATATATATTTCATAAAAATAAGGTTTCACATGTTCATGGAGAACATGTGGTCAGCTTAAACTTCAATAATTTTCATCTAGATTGATTAGCTTGATGGAGTGTGTATCAAAATGTTCTCTGATAATGAGAAAATGCTTTATGTTATTTTCATTTTAAATATTGCCTTCACCTTTTAGAGTTTAGAACCACAAATTGACAAGCCAACGACAAAGGAATGAGAAATAAGGAAAAGAACAAACATAAATGTTGTTCCTAAATAAACTGAACACCCAAATTTCATGAAGAGAGTAAAACACTTCCAAAATGAAAAACATAGTTTTCATTACTCATAGCCTAACACTTGAAGCTCCAATTTATCTCCATTGCTAGCATGCATCTCTAATTCAAGCCACAGGTAGCTCATAAGTAAAACAAGGCTTTTTGTCAACTAAATAAAAATTAATATAGTTCTTTTTCATTTTCTCATTAATTGTATGTAATAGTTTATCTAGAGCTCCATTTTGGGATTGTATATTAAAATTTCAAATTTTTGTCTAATGGGTGAGATATGTATAATAATGTCTTCCTGAATTTTTGAATCAATATTTTTTGCATTAACCTTGAAAAGAAATTTATGATTTATGAGTGTGAATATTTAGTTTTTGAAGGACCATTTTGATATTTTCCATTCTTGAATAATCAAGTTGATCTTAAGGTCCAAAGTGATGGACCAAATTATATATTTCTCATCAAATTGCATTAAAAGGCAACTTTAAATGCGTACTCACTAAACCTCTTACTATTTACTCCATTCAAAAATACACAATATAATAATGTTTTTAATTACATTTCTACTATCTTGCTCAATTTTGAAGGGAAATTCAATAATCTATCACTGTTTTATGATAAAAATTGATTATCTTTGTCACACTTTGAAAGTATGAAGTGTGACTGGCATAGGAAATGAGTTACCCTATTCTTGCAAATCAACACTTGGCGAAACATATATAATGAATAAGATTCATAAGACTCAAAAAATGCTAAATCTTCTCTTTACATTTTATAACTCATCTCTTTAATCCAGGCTTAGATCCTATAAAAATTTTGGCAAAGTCTCTACTAAAAAATGGGATCTCCTGATATTTTTATTGAATACTTTTCAGCCTATAACTATCTCAATAGGGAGCTCTACTATTAGAAAAAATAACAAGCCAAAGTTCAACAAAACGGGATGAGGGATACTGTTTGTTGTCATTTGGATGTACAACTAGATTAATAAAATTCTTAAGAATTTCTTTACAATTACCACAATGTCCAAAAATAAGACAAGGGAACAAATCTGACCTTATGAATGAAGTAGGTTCTCACCAGATGCTCAACCAATGATATCTAAACTCTCTTCATTCCTTGAGTTTAATTTAACTTGCTATCTGAGACAACAAATAGGTACGTCATACAAATAGCACCCTAAAATAAGTAGGATGGTAGAATAAAACAAAAAATGATCAAATGTCACACCCCAAACTCCCAAAGCATGATCAGTGCAGAAATGCAGAAAGAATCCCATTCCCGTAAGCCTGAATTATAATAACCGAAAAAAAAAGGTATATATATATATATATATATATTATGTATCATCCTAAAAATGTACGTAGTTAGAGATAAATGATCTTAATAGGGGTGTAAATGATAGTATAGCATTCCAGTTAATTCCAAGATGATTTTAAGAATAACATATATTTTAAGGACTACAATGTAATGAGAAAATAATATTTTGGGTAGAAATTATAATTTAATAGAGACTAAAATAAAAATAAAAAATATTATCTCAAACAAAATTATAATTTTATTTTTTAGAAAATTGTCAGTAGAATGCGAATGTAGCATTGGCAAGTCAAAAGGACTAGACTGAAAGAAGAAAGTAATGTTTAGGTAGAAATTATAATTTTATAGGGACTAAAAGGAAAAGAAAAATATTTTCATAGAAAAATTATAATTTTAACTTTTATAAAAAAATTTTGTCGACAAAAATGTATCGGCAACATCTTGCACAGTAACTTGCATAGTATCAATAGTAACTTGCATAATAATTTGAAAATTTTTATATAAAGCACAAACGATTCTTAGTTTTCTCATTCAAAATGAAGAGAAAAAGAGGTAATGAAAGAATATTTTTGTAAGAAATTCATATTTAAACTTCTATGAGAGGTAGATTTGTGGATATCTCTTCAATTGACCCTTATCGATGATTGTATAATTAGCAAAGTAGCACTTTTCATTTTGACATGTCTTTATTTTCTTGTCCAAACTTTCAATTTACTTATTCCATGTTTTGTGTTTTATGGGGAAATAAATCTATGTTCTTTTGAACTTTTCAACTGTATATATATGATATAATATGTTCTAATATAAAATAACACAATAATAAATGATATTACTAAATTGTATGGATTATTGTCATTATGAAAGATACTTGGCATATGAAAAGTGTAAAGTGAAGGTTATATTATAGAAATTAAGGAAGAAATATTATATGAAAGGAGAATGGCTATGGTAAAACTCTTGATTGTAATTGCTTCCTTTACTTTACCTACATGTTTCATGTTGGTATTTTATATCTAAGTTTATTTTCAATTATTGTTGCAATTATTGTATTTTTCATTTTAATCATTTTATAGTATTGTCACTTCTCTCCTAATCACTCTTTATTTTATTTTATCTTCAAGATTATTTTTGTTTAAATTATTTTATGCTAATAAATATGTTTAAATAAATTTATTTATTTATGTATCCTATTTACAAAATTTATTTATATTCAAAGGATTTTATAATTTAAAATATGGATGGAAATTCATGTAAGAACCCCATAGTTGTTAGAGGGGTAACAACCTTGGTGCACCTTGTTGAAATGAATTATCAAAACATATCCAGTAAAGAAACATGGATATGAATTATTGAGACATGTCTTGTGAAGGGATATAGGTATGAATTATTGAAACGTATTCAGTGAAGGGATATGGGTATGAGATATTGAGACGTATATAGTGAAGGGATATGGGAATGATTTCTTGATACGTATTCAGTGAAGGGATACATATATGAGATATTAAGACATATCTCGTAAAGGGATATAGTATAAATTATTTAAACATATCTGGTAAAGGAATAAGAGTATGTTAATCTTGGTTCTTCCCCTGATACCCATTTTATACAAAATTATAAGATTTAGAAATGTTGTTTTCATTTTATCAAAAATTGTTTCTTTACTTAAATACATGTTTGTTAAAAACTCTTAGGCCTTTATTGTTTCCCTTTTTACTTACTTTGTAATTTATACATTCATTAAGTCAGTGGTAGACTTACACCTCTCTCTTTAACATTTTACAAATTAGTGTGTGATGAAGTAAGTTAGGACTTTCTTGTTGCTTGGACATTTTGATGTGTCATTTTTTGTTTAATCATCTTGTACGTCTGACTCCAAGATTATGGTTACTAGATGTTGGATTGTTTTAGGTTTATAAATATTGTAAAGTATTGTAAGCCTTGCGTAGGCCATTCCCATACTATACTAAATGTATAATTTGAGAAATTACTATACTAGTTTATTGATATCACCGTGATATTATTGAAACATGATTGGTTGTACAAGTTTAGAAAATATTGAATTTTGAAGAGGAGCTACTAGATTATAGACAACCTCTAAAAAATTTCTTTGAATTATATTTTAAAGTGCATTTGATGTGTTTGAATGATATATTATAGACTTTATAAGAATGTTATCTTATACTTGCTAAGCTAGGTTGGTTTAGCTTATGCGCTGGTTACGACCAGTGCTTTTGGGTCGTGACACAAACTTTTTGGAGTTTTATACCATCGGTGAATTAAAAATAAGGTAGTTAACAATAATGAATTCCTTTAATAATCTGAATGTTACTACAACACCAAAGTTTGTAGAAAATTTGGCAAAGTTTTTGCTCAAAGTTGGACCCTTCAAAATTTATTATATTGATTACTTGTCAGCTCAACCTACAAAGCAAAAAGAGCTATGCTCTAAAACAATTCAATAATACCCAATATAAAATCAAAATGAACAGGAGTTTGAAAAGATATTACAACACCATGCACAACCCTTGCAGATAATATTATCTCACCATATCAATCCTAAACTGTCTCCTTGAACGCCAGAGCCATATTTAATCCACTATCTAAAACAACAAATATTTCATCGTATAAATAACACCTCAAAATTATTTATGGGATATAAAATGTAATTATGACATGGTATAACTTACACCACAATTCTTATCTGGAGGTTTAACCTGAAGTATGCATAAACAAATCTTAACTTAAATTTAAGAGTCTCCTTAGTATTAGAATTTTCTCTTCATAAATCTTGACACCAAATATCAAAATTTGAGAGCCACCCTTCTACTATGCATATATATATGCATGTGTGTGTGTGTGTGTGTGTGTGTGTGTGTGTATATATATATATATATATAACTACGTATGCAAATGCCCATACATGAATTCAAGTACTTCTACTCCCACAGAATATATGATTTCTTAAACTAACACTTGCATATAAAGCATGAACATATATTCACAAATCTACAAGCTTGCCTTACAAGTTACCTAACCTTAGCCACTCTCTGTCCTCCTTCAATGTTAATTGATGAAAACTCAAGGAAAATTTTTGAATTTTCCCTAAGGGAGACAATAAAACACAGCCACAAAAAATTTCACATATTGGGAGCCAAATCTTGATGTTTGATCGTATAAAAAGGAGGGGAAAGGACAAATTTTGCCTTAAAAGAACCTTAACCAAATCTTAACAAAATTCCTCTTGAATCAAACCAATTGCCACTTCCCAAGCCTTAACACTGACATAGAGGAGTCAAAACAATTTTGAACCATTAGGTCAAGCCCATTTAATCCACCTAAAAGGTGGGTTGGATTGAAGGGTTCCCATGAGAATCCATTTAGTATACTCCTATCAACCTAACCCCGTTTAACCCGCGAGTTAAATGAGCCAGCTCGATGGTTAAATGGGTTGTCTTTTTATTATTATTATTTTTCACTCACTTAACCCAGTGCCCCCGCCGACAACACTTTCCAGTTTAGAAAAAAAAAATAACCCTAATATATGTGCTGTGTTGTCTCTATTATTTTGGAATTTGCTTGATTTGAATATTCTGCTTGTAATCATAATCTTATTATTAATGAATCATTGAATTGTTGAATTACTTTACTTGTTTTAATCCATTGGAGCTTGTTTTTTATTTTAGTTATTTATTTATTTATTTATACCAATATAGAAATTGATTGCTTAACATTACTCCCCTTGTTCAGAGTGACCTTGTCCTCAAGGTTAAAATCAGGATAAGCAGCTCGAAATCCATCGAGGTCTTACCAAGTAGCTTGGTGACTATTGTCCCAACAGATTAGTATTTGCGGAATAAAGTGAACACCTTTTTTGATTAATCGGGTATCCAAGATGCGTGATGGCTTTAGTAGTGGTCCATCCTCCGAAGTAAGCAATGGCAGAGGGACAAATTGGCACATTGGGTTGCCAATATACTTATTGATCAAGGAGATGTGAAATATAGGATAAATTTTGGCGCCTACAAGAAGTTAGAGTTTGTACGCAACTTGACCAATTCATTCTATAATAGGGAATAGTCAAAAATATTTCCTGCTCAACTTTTGATTGTGCCGCAAATTCTACATATGCTTGGCGATAAGGCTAAAGCTTAACGAAGACCATATCTTCTACATGAAAGGCACACTTTGTACATTTCGCATTAGCATATTTCTTCATTCGTTCCCGAGCCCTGAACAAATTGGATTTTAGTTGTTGTAGTAAAGCATTTCTATCAGTCAACTGTTGGTGAATTTTGTTAAGATCAGATTAAGTGCCAAAAAATCGAATCAGTGGTGGTGGGTCTTGTCCAAATAGGGCCTGAAAGGGAGTCATCCTGATTGAAGTGTGGAATGACATATTATACCAATACTCAGCCCATACCAAATATTTGAACCATATACGCGGGCTATCAAACACAAAACTTCTAAGATACATCTCCGCACATCTATTAAGAGCTTCAGATTACCCATCGATTTGGGGGTGATACGAGGAACTAAGCTTAATTGTGGTCCCCTGCAAATTGAAGAGTTTCTGCTAGAATTGACTTGTAAATACCTTATCTCTATCAGAGATAATTGAAGATGGCAAGCCATGTAACTTGACCACCATTGGAAAAACATTTCTTCTACTTGGTGATTGGTGTACAAAGATTTTAAGGCAGGAAAATGGGCATACTTTGACAAACGATCTATGACCACCAGAATAACAGTGTACTAGTGAGATGAAGGAAGATGGGTGATGAAGTCTGTAGTTACTTCATCCCAAACTTGAGCAGGTATTGCAATAGGTTGTAGCAATCCTTGAGGATCCAGTTGCAAATGCTTAGTTTACTGACAAACGAAGCACTCTTGAACGTACTTTCGAACACTTTCTTGCAAGTGAACCCAATAAAATTAAGCAGCTATTTAAGCAAAGGTTCAAGCTTCACCTGAATGCCCTCCTATTGGTGGAGAAAGTAGCTCATGTAAGATCTTTTATTTCAAGGTGTTTGTAGCTGGAGGGATAATTATGCCATCCTTCCACTGCAAAAGACCTTCTTTGACAAAATAATAAGGAATTGAGCTCAGTAGCTATTCACATTATTGCAGTAGGAGGCGTAAGTCATCATCCTATTGCAAAGCTTCCTACACTTCTTGAACCAGGGAGGAATGAAGCATCGATTAGGTAGATAAAAAACAGCGAGATAATGCATCTGCAACAACATTAGAGACTCTTATCTTATACTCAATGGAATAATTATAACCAAATAGCATATAAAGCCACATTTCCTGTTCAAGAGTTTGAATAATCTGAGTAGTGAGGTGTCTGAGGCTCTTTTGACCTATACATATAATGAATGAATGCCCAACTAAAAAATGCCAAAATTTGGCCACTGCTTTTGTGATTGCGTACATCTCACCAACATATGTAGACTTCAATTGCATTCGAAAGGTCAATTTCTTAGAAAAGGATGCAATTAGGTGTGAATTTTGGCTGCAGACAGTTACCACCCCTATTGCTGATGCATCTGTCTCTAAGATAAAAGGTTTGCTAAAGTTAAGTAATGCAAGAATAGGAGCATTGGTCAACTTCTATTTTAAGGAATCAAAAGCCCTCTGCGCCTCATACGTCCAACTAAAAGCATGTTTTTGTAACAATGTTGTCAATGGTGCAACAATATGAGCATATTGATGAATGAACTTCCTATAATATCCTACCAGGCCCAAGAATCCTTGTAGTTGCATCAAATTTGAAGGAGGTAGCCACTGTACAATTACCTGAATCTTAGTTAGGTTGACTTCCACACCAGAGGCAGATACAACATTGCCCAAATATTCCATTTTAGTTTGACTAAATATATGATTTTAAGTATAATTGCTCTTAAATTATCCTCCTAATAATTTCTCTTAAAACCTTGTCTCATCTCTAATGTCACAAAGACACTGAGGCGGTTACCTATGTGAGAAGGCTAACCCTTTTGTCTACCTGACATACTCAATAATAAATAAGAATATATACAACATTCAAATAGAGATATCTAAGTATGGAAATCAAACTTTATTGATTTATTAAAGAACATCAAAACATCTCTATCTATGAACAATAGAAAAATAAAAAATACAAATGAAGATGCTAAAGTTTACACAATGCTAAAGACCTAGTGTGTCTCACAAACACATCTCTTGAAATCAGCTTGGTCAGTGGATCTGCCAGCTTCTCATGCGTTGACACATGCTTCACGTTCATAGTCTTGCATCCAACCATGTCCTTCATATAGTGATACTTGATATCTATGTGTTTGGTTTTACAATGGTACTTTAGATCCTTGGTGTATGCAATTGCAGCCTCACTGTCACAGTACACTAACACTGGTTAAGTATTTTCTGCTTTGCACAATAGTTGATCCAAGAACCTTTTCAACTAAACAGCCTCTTGGGCTGCTGAAGATAAGGCTAACTCTACCTCCATCGTGGACAAGGATACACAAGATTGTTTCTTACTACTCCATGATATGGCGCCATTACTGAGTAAGAAAATGTATCCTGAGGTAGACTTTTGCTCATCTAAGTCCCCTCCGTGATCAGCATCAGTGTATCCTTCCAATCGTAGATCTCTACCACCTTGATGGCAGAGCACATAATCAGCAATCCCCTTCAGATATCTTAAGATCCTTTTTACAGCTTTCTAATGTTTAGGACCTGGGTCAATTTGATATCTACTCACCAAGCCAACTGCTTGACAAAGATCAGGTCTAGTACATATCATAGCGTACATTAGACAACCAATCGCATTCCTATATGGAGTTTGGCTCATATGCTCTCTTTCCATGGCAGTCTTAGGACACATTTCAACACTCAAGGTTTAACTTGTGCTGATAGGAGTGTCAGCAGGGTTACAACTTTCCATATTAAAATGTTCCAAAACCCTTTTGATGTAATGCTCTTGCGAGAGATACAAATGTTTCTTAGTGTAATTTCTTGAAATCTTGACTCCAAGAATGTATGCAGCTTCACCCATATCTTTCATCTCAAAGCGAGATAAAAAACCACCTCATTGATCAGCTCCATATCATTTCCGACTATGAGTATGTCATCAACATATAATGTCATAATAACATACTTGTCCTTAGATCTTTTGGTATATACACAGTTGTCTTCACTCAACATATTGAAACCACTTGAGATGACTACATTGTGAAAACAAATATACCACTTTCTTCAAGATTGTTTAAGGCTATAGATAGACTTTAAAAGTCTACAAACTTAATCTTCTTGGCCCTCTTTAATGAAACCCTCAGGTTGTTCCATATAAATCTCTTTATTTAATTCTCCATTGAGAAAGGCAGTCTTTACATCCATCTGATGTAATTCAAGATCTAGACAAGCCACTATAGCTAGAAGTAAGCGAATAGAGGTAAATCGTACTGAACAAAAAAAGTCTCCTCATAATCAATTCCTTCCTGCTGTGTATACCCCTTTACTACTAGTCGAGCCTTAAATTTTTTAATAGTGCCATTAGCTCTTTTCTTGATTTTGAGAACCCACTTATTCCCAATAGTCTTGTGTCCCCCTGGAAGATCAACAAGTTCTCAAACATTATTGACTTTCATAGATTCCATATCCTCTTTCATAGCTTTAGTCCATTTATCCTTAGAAAGGGATACGAGAGCCTCTTTCAAATTTCTTGGCTCATCTTCATTTTGCAAGAGCATTGTAAAAGTTCACCACCTTCAATCTCATATTGACGGCGAGGAGTCTTTTTACATGAACCACGTCTCAGTTGTGATTCATTTAATCTTGTTTCATTGTTCCCATTTGGATCAATATTGCTCCTACTCAGATCTAGAACGTTGGTCTCACTCCCACTTGGAATGAGTTCCATTTAGTCACTCCTACTTGGAGTAACTAGCTCAAGAACACTTTCATTTGCATCAAATGATGAAGAAGGTTGCTGATGAGAAATTAATTCATCATCTGCTATAATCCTCCCACTTGAATGAAGTGGTCTTAGTGCGTTCGGATCCTCTATCTCAAATAAGGATAGGTCTTAACCTACCTCACCTTTTTTAGGATATTCATTCTCTAAAAATGTGACATCTCTAGATTCAAATTCAGTCACACTCTCACTGTCTTGCTAACCTATAAAAACATAACCTTTTGAGGTTTCTGAGTATCTAATAAAGATACTTTTCTTTCCTCTCATACCAATTTCCCATACTTGTGAGAGGAATCATGTGTATAGGCAGCATATCCCTAAGGTTTCAAAATACTTAGGTCAGACTTTTGCCTAGTCCATAACTCATATGGAGTGGTTGCAACTGATTTCATAGGCACACAGTTAAGTACATAGGCTACAGACATCAATGCATCACCCTAATAGGTGATTGGCAAATTAGCCTGTGTCATCATGGACCTAAGCAACTCAAGGAGCGTTCTATTCCTTCTTTCTGCAACACCATTTTGTTGTGGAGTACTTGGAATAGTCAACTGATGAACTATCCCTTTTTCATCACATAATTCATTGAATTTAACTAACAAATATTCTCGACCTTGATCGATTCGAAGAGCCTTAATCTTCTTATCTAATTGATTTTCTATTAAGTTCATATAGCTTTAGAAGTAACTCAATGCTTTTGACTTATGAGAAATCAAATAGACATAACTGAAACGAGTATAATTATCAATGAATGTGATGAAATAATTCACTTTGTGTTAGGCCCTGACATTCATAGGCCCACAGATGTCAAAATGAACTAATTACAGTGGAAAATCAGCTCTAGTTGCTTTACCGAAGGGTTTTCTTGCAAATTTTCCAACTAGACAAGATTCACAAGTAGACAAATCTACTCGTTCAATACTGAGAAGCAAACCCTCTTTTGCTAACTGTTGCATTCTTTGTTGGCTAATATGACCAAGTCTAGCATGCCATATATTTACATTGTAATCATAATCATGTGTAGAAGCAAACATGGAAAAACTAACATTATTATTAATATAAGATTCGTCTTCCAAATCTATAGAAATAAAACCTCCAGTTACATGACCAAAACCATAAAAAATTGAGTCATTACTCAATTTAACACAATTGTCATGGAAATACAACTCATAGCCTAGTCTATGTAAAAACAAAATTGAAATAACATTATGACGAATTTGAGGCGCATAAAGGACATCATGTAAGATCAGGTCTCAACCACCACGTAAGACTAACTTGCATGTTCTGATCCCTTTGATAGCAACATTAGTGTTGTTGCCCACATATATCCAAAATGCTCCATGAGGAAATCGCCGAAAATCAACAAAGGCATCACAATCACGCACTATGTGGTCCGTGGCTCCTAAGTCTACAATCCACATAGGACAAGATTTAGTATGCATAATTGAGCTAGGAACACAAAGTTCACTAGCAAAAGCAATATGGGTGTGAACACCCCATCCCTAATCACTTAATTATTTAATTATTGGAAACACCAATTAATTAATAATTAAGAACATGGGAAAATTAAAAATGTCAAAACTTCAAATGATATTTTCAATTGGGGGACAATTTAGAATTAAAAATAAAGAATGAGGGATAAACTTAAAATTCAAAAAATTAGCTAATTAAAATAATTATAATAAATCAAAGATGGATAATAAAAAAATATAAAGATATAAAATATATTACAAGGCAAAAATCAAAAATCAAAAAAATGAAAATTAATTAATAATAATAGTAATAATAATAAAAATTAAATTAAAAAAAAAACAATGGATCAAAAAAAGGCAGCTTGTTGTGCAGAAAAAAAAGGAGGACGTGACTGCAGGGGAGCTCTGAAAAGAGACTCTGGCCACCGCAACAGAGCAGCAGCAGCGACAGCCGCTTATGGGGCAACAGTAAAACGCAACAAATTTGAACATACTCAGGTACGGGGGGAAGGGAGTGGTGTTGGAGATTCAGGCACCACAGAGGCGAGATGTTTGCTGAAAGTCTGAAGGGTCGGGAAAAGAGAGAAGGGCACTTGGTCATTAGAATGGAATGAGGTGTAGAACCGACTTTTGAACCTCAATGTTGTGGGGTCCATTCAGGGGGTTGCCATGAGGTTACAGGATCCACACTAAGAAAGAGAGAATAAAGAGAACAGAAACAAAAAACAGAGGGAGAATAGAGAGGAAGGAGCCTGAGAGAATACGGAAACTTGAGAGGAAAAGAGCACAAGGGAGAAACAGTGGTGTGGTCGTGTATGATGGGGAGAAAAGAACACGGGACACTAGGCTGAGAAAAAGAGAAAGTGAACAGCAAGTGGAAGAGAAGAGAAGTAGAGATTGAGGGAAGGCATCTCCGTTCGAGCACCAAGATTGAGAAAAAGAGAATAAACTGAGTAGGGGGCAAACGCATTTGATCCTATTCGTCGAAAGTCTCTTTTCTTATTTTTCATTCTGATTATGATTTTTCTGTTTAAAATTTGAATATACAACCATTCGTCAAGCAATTCCTTCCTTTGCCCCCAAATGTACCGATCAGATAATTTAATACTATATGGACTACGTCAAAGTGCAGAGAGGCGTCCATTTTACATTGATTCAGCACAAATCGTCTTCGAGAGAAGCATATCCAACGAGCAAAGTTTTTTTCCCTAACCAAATTTTGGCTTCATCTCTTTCTTGCTCTTCGCTATTATTTGTGTTTGCTTCTGGATGTCAGATGGTACCGCGTGAACTGAAAAGCCATGGCAGTGATATCAATAGTTGGACCAGGCTTTATAAATTTTCGAGTTAGTTGGAATGACTCAAGCACCAAACAGTCTAATTTTGCTTTGACTTGGGGAAATTGTAAGGAGAGATCCCGCAAATTGGTGTTTGAGATTTCTGGGTTAGGGGTTGGCCAAGGGATAAGGTTTGCAGATAATGAGAACCCACCAAAGCCAGCCAGGATAATGGGATGTTCCATTGATCAGACGGGTCGTGATGTCTCTGTGGGATTGCGTAGAGATTTGAACTCTCTTCCAAAGCCATTGTCCGTATCTGATATCTTGGCTGCTCGTGATGATGGTGCAAAAGTACGAATATCATTCAAGGGGATACCGGGTTCATACAGTGAGGAAGCAGCTCTCAAAGCCTACCCTAATTGCAAGGCAGTTCCTTGCAATGATTTTGAAGATGCTTTCAAGTCGTGTTCAAAAGGAATATTTTTCTGGCGGGCTGTTGAATTATGGCTGGCCGACAAAGTTATTATTCCAATTGAAAATTCTTCAGGGGGAAGCATCCATCGAAACTATGATTTACTCCTTTGTCATAGGCTTCATATTGTTGGTGAGGTGCAGTTGGCTATTAACCTCTGCCTTCTAGCTCTGCCTGGTGTCAGATCAGAGTACTTAAAACGTGTTCTAAGTCACCCCCAGGCACTTGAGCTAAGTCATATCTTCCTGAATAAATTGGGTGCTGCCAAAGAAAAAATTGATGATGAATATCGAGTAAACATGATCTTGGATAACCTTCTAGTTGCTGTTCTTAGACAGAGAAGGGATGGAGGTCTCATGACAGCCATGGTTCTATTGTGGGTTTTTATGGGTTTATGTGCTGGCTACTCCTCAGCACGTTTGTACAAAATGTTCAAGGGCACAGAATGGAAGAGGAATACTTTAAAAACTGCATTTATGCTTCCAGGCATTCTCTTCTCTGTCTTCTTTGTGCTGAATGCTATAATTTGGGGAGAGCAATCCTCTGGAGCAATGCCTTTTGGAACGATGTTTGCTCCTGTTTGCCTATGGTTTGGTATATCAGTGCCCTTGGCATTTGTGGGTAGTTACCTGGGTTTTAAAAAAAAGGCCAACTATTGAAGATCCTGTGAAAACCAATTAAATTCCTAGGCAAGTACCTGAGCAACCATGGCGTATGAAACCCATCTTCTCTATTCTTATTGGAGGCATTCTTCCATTTGGTGCTGTGTTTATCGAGCTCTTCTTTATCTTGATTTCAATTTGGCTGAATCAGTTCTACTACATCTTCGACTTCCTTTTCATAGTGTTTGTTATACTGTTAATCACCCGTGCAGAGATTACAATAGTGCTCTGCTACTTTCAGTTGTGCAGTGAAGACTACAATCGGTGGTGGAGATTTTACCTCACTGCCGGGTCATCTGCTCTGTACCTTTTCCTCTACTCTATTTCCTACTTCTTTACCAAATTGGAGATAACAAAACTTGTCTCAGGCATCCTTTACTTTGGGTATATGATGATTGTCTCACATGCTTTCTTTGTGCTGACTGGGACTATTGGCTTCTATGCCTGCTTCTGGTTTGTCCGCAAGATTTATTCTTCTGTGAAGATTGACTGATTTACATGCACAAAGTGGGGCGAGAGCAAGGTGTAACTGAACGTGAACCAGAACTGATAGTTTGTTACAAAGGGAGTAATTACCATTTTACTAAGGATATATGTGTTGATGAAGGAGTCCCTGCCACAGATAAATTCTCGTTTGAGAACACTGTTGATGAAAAGGCTGTCTTTAAATTCTCACCTTTTAATACTTACAAAATTGAAGAATCAAAGACAAATAACTTGGGGATCAGTGGTCCGTTACTAAGTGTGCTAGATTTAGCAGTAATTGAGGAATCTGACAAGGTTCCTGCTGAGCATCATTGGTGCAAGGATTTGCTGGAGAGAGATGAGAATGCAACTGAAAAACTTGATGATCAGAACAAAGAAATAGTTTTACCAGGGAAGCTTCCAATAGCATACGCGAAAAGCACTCTCGAGTCAAGTCCGTTGTCTTGTTGGTGATAACGATGACGATGGGCAGCAATAGTAGAGACAGGGAAAACACCCTCACCACGGTTCTACCACGATAAAAGATGGTCTCAGTTTGCTTTGCGTGATGAACAGTGAGTTGTTCACGTACTATACGTCTAGATTCCATTTTTTCTATTTTTTATTTTTTATTTTGGTTTTGCTTTTACCTTTTTGGTGCATTAATATTGTAAATATTATTATTATTATTTTGGTATTGCAAGTAAGGTTTTCAGGGAGTCATCGTATGAGAATTCAGTTCTCCTCGATTGCATGAGATCACGTGAGATTTTAATCTCCTTAGATCTTTTAAAAATTAGCACATTTGTTTTAAAAATAATAATGATTATATATTCACTTAATTAAATACCTTCCATTATTTATGAAATTATCGTGTAAGAATTCGGTTCTCCTCGATTGCATGAGATCACGTGAGATTTTAATCTCCTTAGATCTTTCAAAAAAATTAGCACATTTGTTTTAAAAATAATAATTAAATATTGACTTTAGTTAAGCATTTTCCATCATTTATGAAATTAGCATGTGAGGATTTTATTCTCTTCGATCGCATGGGAATATGTGAGATTTTTAATTTTCTTAGTTCCCTAAAATTAATACACCTCTATTTAATAATAATAATAATATAACAATAATAATAAAAAAATCATAATTAAATATTCATTCTAATTAAATATTTCCCATTATTTATGAGATTATCGTGTGAGAATATAGTTCTCCTCAGATACTTGGGGTCGTATGAGATTTTAATCTCTTCAGACCTCGAAATTTAGTACATACTTGTTTAAAAGATAAATAATAATAATGATGATAAATAGATAAAATAATAATAATAATGCAAAAAAATGAATATTTTAATTGAATTATTTACAAAATAAATAAAATCAGGGTTTTATAAAATTTAATTAATTAAAATGCCACGTTCAAAAATTCCAAAAATGGCTTTTCTTTATAATTTTGTTCTAATTTCACAATAAATCTTGATTTTTAAAAAAAAAAATCTAAAGATAAATAAAAAAACAAAATCCAAAAAATACATAAATACAAAAAATCAGAAAAATGATTTGATTTTCGTCCTAATTTCAAAGGTGAATTCCAATGTTGAAAATCCAAAAACAAAACAAATAAATCTAAAAATTCAAAAATATTCTTTTTATAACTTCACTTCAATTCCAAACAATATAGACTCCCAAAATTCCTAAAAATCTTATCCCATAGTAATTTCATTTAAATTTCAAAATTAAAATTAAAATTCCAAAAATAAACAAAAGAATTAAAAGAGAAAATGTGAAGAGATCAGGAGAATGAGGTTAATCAGATCATAGTAAATTAAAACACACAAACCAAATTCCAATCTCGTTTTGTTTACAATGATCTGTTTTAATTAAAATCCTCCTATTCTCATCACGAATCAAAACCTACCAACCCATAAAACATGCTTTTTGGTCGAACTACGTGGACTTTGATCCCTCTCACGGGGTACGTAGGCCCTAGGCTTTCATCCTAAGTCAAGTTCGTCCTTTGTAAATATCCATCAGTTTGCATACATTTTCGGCTTTTTTTGTCTCCTATGTATAACGCGCATTATTGTCAATAAAAAGGTAATTGAAATTAATTAAAGGCCATATTCTATTTCAACTAACTAGTTTAAGGTAATCGTCCTTATGGGCGGGTGTTGTGGGGTGCCTAACACCTTCCCCACACTCAAATAGACTCTCGAACCCATCTCTGACCTCGCAGACCATCTTGCCTTTTCTTTTTATTTAAATTGGTTTTCCAAAGTTTTCCGTTAAAAATTTTGGTGGCGACTCCAAATAAAATCGATTTTCAAAATTCTGTTTTTGGGAATCGATTTTAAACCTTTTTATTCTATTCCGCCGAAAGGTCAGTTATGACAGTGGGTTACCTTTTTGAAAGGCTCAGGGCAATCACTCACATAGTGTCCCTTCTTTTGGCAATTGAAGCACTTAACTTTTGCCGTATTGACCTTTCGCTGCTTCTTTTTACCTTGCTGATTAGTCTTTGGCTTTTTCTTAGGTTGGGCTAGTTCTTTGTTTTTTCCCCAGTTCTTTCTCTTTGAACCACGTATTTCACCTAAAGTTGCCATGTGCAACTCAAGTATCAACTTGGTTGATTCAAGCCTTTCTTCCTTAAGTTTGAGATGTCTCCAAACATCTTCCAAAGTCGTGATTCTGTCATTATGAGTGAGATGCATCTTCATATGCTCCCACAAACTAGGCAAAGAGTGAATCACTGCTTGGATTTGCTGCTCGTCTATTAAGACATTTCTAGCATCTTTTATATGAATCAAATTTCATCGTTAGAGAACGCAATCTAGATACGGATGTAGTTCTAAACCTTGTTCTCAGAGCATTCTAAAGCCCCATAGCGCTTTGGTGGTCTTTGAACTCCCTTAAGATGTCATCATCCATAGTGCTCAGCAATATAATGCGAGCAGTGGAGTTCTTTTTCTTCCAAGTGTCATAAGCTTCACGGTCCCACCTATGCTGGGCTATGTTTCTAGCTTCTGGCTCTTCCATGACATTGTTAAGAGCCTCAAGAGCCTTTTTCTCTTCCAGGAGATACTGGACTTTTTTACTCCAGATCTCATAATTATTGTCGTTTAACTTTAACACTTTGTTGAGCTCAGCGACAATACTTTTGAAAATCGTAGTCATTCTTTAATAAAAGAGAAAGATAAACTTAAATCAGGATCATATAATTAAAAACACACAAGATTTAATGTTCACCATGCTTACAAATTATGACATTAAGTATCGTATGATTAAGCTAATTAACCCATACATAACCCGGAGTCGAATGAGCACAAAGTACCAATCAACGTCCTAAGCTTGTATGCAAGGTGTTAATTAACAAAATCAAAACACAACTAAGTGTCCTCATCATGCTACAAACAAATTGTAAATCATGATTTTTCAAATGCTAAAAAAATTAACATTTGTTATCTAACGTGTTAAACTAATCAACACATTAATAAATCAATTATATAGTATTAAACTAATTAACATTCATTAAATAAACATGTTAAACTAATTAACATATTTAAATACATATGTTAAGCTAATTAACATTATATGTCTAAATTTTCTATTGGAAGAAAATTAAAAAAAAATGTTAAACTAATTAACATAATGACAAGTAATCACATATTACTTAACTAAAATTTATTGGGATATATTAATTTTTCATAAAAAAATTAATTGCATTTATTTGGGCCTAAAATATAAATACACAATTTATATTTTTGAACATATCTAGATGTTCATTAATTAAAGATTTAACGATTAGACCTGTAATTATTTTTGAATAGGTCACATGCCCATTTAAAAATACAAGGCCTATCTTTTAAAAATAGCCAAAAAAAACTCTTTTAATAGGCTAAAAAAATTGAAAACCTAAAATCATTTTAGCAAAGAGCCTAAATCAAATTCTATAAGCCCATTAGAAAAATAAGGTTTCATACAAAAAAAAAATTAGGATTTTTGAAAATATCCTTTATTTTCAAAATTTCAAAATTTGTTTGTTTGTTTTTGAATTTTTGGATTTTTGAAATTATATATATATATATATATATATATATATATATATTCAAATTAATGCATCAGTATTCATGTATTACTCCCTCCTTCTTCCCTCCCCTTCGCCACATTCCCTCTGCTGCCACCACTCTTCATCTCTACCTACAGTATGTTGCCGACAGCATGCAGTAGGTGTGCTGTGCTGCCAGTGGCCATAGCCACCAGCAGTCTCAACTCTTAAAAAAACAGAAGGGATATGTTTGGCGGAGCAATTTTAAAAAATTTTTTTTTAATGTTTGGCAACTCAGGAGTGCTGGCGACTGTGGACACCGCCAGTTACGTAGGATGTTTTCGACTACTGAAGCTTTCTATCTTTTCATTGTGTTCACACAAGTTATGCAGGATGTTTTCGAAAACCATTGTTAATTTTTTTTTAACCCTAATTAATTTAGCCCCAAAGAAAATTTCATATCCCAATAAAATATACTCATGATCAGAAAACCAGCCTACTAGCTTTGATACCAATGAAAGGAATAAATCAACATAAATATATTCAGAGATTTAGAGTATGAGACTTACATTAATCTTCTAATTGCAAAAGCTTATTGATCTCTAGCTGGGATCACTGATCGAATGAGATACCCACAGTGTATTGGGTGTATCTTGGGTTTTCATAGCCTAAATCCCCTCTCGAATGTGAGTGCAAAATACTTACAGGTATTCTACTCAAAGCGTCTCAAGTCTCACTCTCTAATGAGTTATCTTCATCGTACACTAGCCTAGCCCTATTTATAGAAGGCTAGCTAAAGTTAGGATTTAGTAGTAATTCTTATAATTACTATTTTACCCTTATTTAATGAGCACCCCTTATGGGTTTACACAATATAATATCTTAACAGACTTATTCCCTATATATTATACGATATTCTAATAGCCCATGTAGCATACATTCACCTGAGCTGATGAAATTGAGCCATTATAGGTTGTAAAGTGTCATCCCCATGTAGAGTAATGAATTTGTTGTTCAGATAGAACTTGATTGTGGATGTGCTATAATCAGCCACGTGAGGACCTAGCGTAGCAAGCCAAGCTGCACCCAAAACCATATTAAAACCCATAATAGGAAGAACATAAATAGGCAGAGAGAGTTCATGGCCCTGAATATGCACCGATATGGCTTTCATGACTCCTTCGCTTACCAAGTGATTACCATTACCTACCAACTCATGGAAATTTAGCGCCGACTCAACTAGTAACTTAAGAAATTAAGCTAGACATGGCTAAATAAAGTTGTTAGAACTGTCGCCATCAAGGGGTATTGTTAAGGGATATTTGTCGATGTAACCCCTGAAACGAATCATTCCAATGGCCTCAGTACCTCTTAACACATTAAACGAGAAGTGATGAACATCCGTCATGGGCTCTGTGGGATCTAGATCCAGTGGGGCATTCTGTGCCAATGGAAGTTCATCCTCTGTTTGCAATATCAAATAGTGTTTTTTGGGGCACTTATGGTTCCATGTAAACTTGTCGTCGCAAGTGTAGCATAGTCCCTTCTCACGACGAAGTTGCATCTCTGCTGGAGACAACTTCTTTATGGGAGGAATAGGTTTAGTGGCAGGATTCAGAAGTAATGGTGGCAGAGGAGGTCGAGAAGCAATAGAGGATGAGCTGCTAGCAATGGAAGTTGTTGGACCTGAAGAACTCATAGGTAAGGAGCAAACACCAGCCTTATAAACCGAGGACTTATCATCAAACAATCAGGTCAAATCTACTATTTGCAGTAAGGATGAAGGTGACTGATCAGTAATGTCAAGTTTCAAGTCTAACTTCAGTCCACTAATGAAGCAGTCAAGCAATGCTTTATCAAAAATGACATCTACCCTATTACCCAGATTGATGAACTCTCTGTAATAAGCATCAAATGTATCGGTTTGAACCAGCTTGAATAATTGGGCTTTAGGAGCATCAAATTACGAAGGTCCAAACTGTGTTTCAATAACTCGAGTTAGTGCAAACCACGTCGAAATTTGACCTTTGTTTTGCATCATTTGGAACCAAGGCACTATGGGACCCTCCATGTAGACAACAACAATAGTGAGATACTGATAATCTAATGTGTCGTAGTATGAGAAAAATTATCAACTCTAAACAACCAGTGGAGTGGATCGGTGCCATCGAAGCGAGGAAAATCAAGCTTAAAATTATGGATTTGAAAGGGCTGGTACGAAGAAACGGGCTATGAAACAAGGTCCACAGCTGATGATTTTTCTAAACTAGAACCTGTGATTGGAAGCTTTTCCATCACTTATGTTAGGGAATCAATAGCTTGGGAAATTGTTTCCCCTAAAGATTCAAGGCAATCCATACGTGTAATGTGGGTGGGATCTTGTTGTTCTACAAACTTGGCAAGCTTCCGCATTTCAATAGAGAGGTCCTTAAGTTTGGTGTTGTCAGCC
Organism: Delonix regia; assembly: GCA_037074485.1. Classification (NCBI taxonomy): domain Eukaryota; kingdom Viridiplantae; phylum Streptophyta; class Magnoliopsida; order Fabales; family Fabaceae; genus Delonix; species Delonix regia. The sequence continues at coordinate 28,907,060 of CM073455.1, forward strand.
ATGATGACTACACATGACGAGAGCACCAAATGTTTCATATGAACAAGGAAGAACATAGGGAAAAAAAGAGGAATACTTTATTTAGTAGTTTTGGATTCAACAAGCAGAAAAGATGAAGCAAGGAAGGGGAATGAATACAGTTAGAGGAAAAAGTCAAAATTCACCATACCCCACCCTATGCAAAACCTATCTCTATATAAAGCTTAAGATTCCCTCACTTTCCTTGTGACTCTCTTGACCCTATTGCTTTTGCATAATAACAGCTTTTCCTTAGCTTCCGAACTGCTTCCACCTACCCCACTTGGCTAACTAACTCTTCTTTTTGGTTATAATAGGAACCTAAAATCTATTACTCTATCTGGGTCTATGAAAATATATCTGATTTTGTAATTTTACTTTAGCTATTTGACTTTTTCTAAGATGTATTGCATCTCTATTTAGATCTTCGATTTTTATTTCTTCTTTTTGGTTCACAATTTCATTGATAAAACTAATCATGGAACAAGATTGCCAGCAATGCTTTGACGTTATAAGCAATACAATTAAGAGAATGATAATATTAGAACAAAGAGAAAACTATACTATCATTTTGCCAATGAAATAGTGTTTCTTTTTATTTGTTTTCAAGATATGCACGAATGTTACATTCTGCAATAGTTTCCATATTAGATTTGGCATCAATTTGGGAATAATGGTTATTCAAGTAATCCCTCAATAGTTTCTTTAAAAAAAATTGGGAATTAAGGAAGAATTTATAAACTCATGTGAAATATAAGGAATCAAACAAACCCTTTAGTTCTTCATCTTCCTCATCTTCTTCAGGATATAATTCAGGGAAAGATATATTCTTCTCTTCTTGTTCTTACTTGGGTAAATCTACTCCATGTTGTCATTTATATATGCTAAGTATTTTCTATGTAGCTTTTACTCCCCAAAGTCACCATTTTTAATTCAATATGAATAACTAGCAAGGACAAATAATATTTTTAAAACAAGTCTAGTTTTAATTTAGTCTCTTACTAATTTTTAATATCAATTTAGTCTCTTACTAATATAAATGTTTATAGTTTAAAATTAGTTGAACATAAGAGGTTTGATGTATTAACTTTCATATTAATGAGGACCTAAATTGGGAATCATTTAATAAGTGAGAGTGACTAAAATATATTTTACTCTTTTTATAACTTTTCTATGACAAAGTGATACTTATTCAAGTTATTTAGTTCTTCCTGAAAATAAAAGCTACATATTCGTGCATAACATTGATATTTTTTTACTTAGACCTTTCAAGACCTTCTGTTAATATTTTATGTTATCTTCTCAAAAATACTATAGTTTTTAATTATCATTTAATTATTCAAGAAAAAAATTTTGATTTTACCTAACTCCTTGTTTCATCTTCACTGATAATGCTCTTGTTTTAAACATTCTAAAAAATAAGCAGTTCAATTGTATAAATTTTATAATTGGTAACAAAAATTCAATCCTACAAACAATAAAGATATTGTTTTATCTAGTTGAAAATGACTTTCAAATCATTTTACTACAATTTGACATATATACTTGCTACAATTTGACATACATACTTACGTGATTGCTTTCATTTTTACAAATTGAACATGGTGCATTAAGATTTTTATAACTTAATTAAAAATATATTTTTTTATTTTTTTCCAATATTATTTGTACTGTGTTGAAAACTATAAATTTTATTTATATTACATTTGAATAGACAAAAAACAACATTTTGGTCCTCTACTCATTATTTCGGTCCTTCATATAAACAGTCTCAAAAGATTCTTTTAGTGAGCCAATTATTTCTAAAACAGACCCTACATCAGAAAAATGATAGGGAGATCTTGATATGGCATGTTTAATACTCATGTGGATAGTTAAAGTGTGAGTTGAAAAATTTTCTCCTTAGGCAACAAACCACTTATTGCAACTGGGAATTTTGTCATGTAATAATACATGATGATCGAGGTACTTCAATCTAGATATTTTTTGCTCATGAACATTGATATACCATAAAATGTTTAAGGAAGAAGCATCAGACACCTTCAAATTAGCCAAGAAGTTATAAACTTTCAACTCCTCAAGTGGAGATAATGCATAGCATGCTGCTGGCAACAAAATTTTGTTCTTATGTTCTATTGGGTGTAATTGTTGCCTAATTCCCATATCTACCATACCACACCGACTCTTTAATGTTTCCTTTGTCTTTCCCACCAATTGCATCACCATTTACACGATGTTATCATAAACAATCCTCTTGTGATCATTACATCAAGGTTATGTCAATGCATCAGGGTTTTCCAACATGGTAGTTGGAAAAAAAAATACTATTTTCTCTAATTGTAAGCATTATTAGACTTGTTGTGCTTCGCTTTTGACCTTTACCATACGTGACATCCCCCACTGCTTGCAATTACTAAAGTGCTTCATCACCTACCAAAGGATAAAGTAACCTTGTATTCTCAACTTTCCCTTTAAATGCCTCTTATACCTATACCATGGATTATTAGTGGGTAGGAATCGACAATGGCCTATATAACCTAACATGTTTCATAAAAACAAAAAGTGTGTGTCTTTGTGGCAACAAGCACATGCAAGCTTTCCTTTGGTAGACCATCTTGCAGGATCCCATATAAGAGAAAGTCATTGACTGTCCACAATATAGTTGTACACATTTTAAAGTTAGACTGTGAATAAGCATTAAATGTCTCTATCCCTTCTGCCCATAATTCATCTAGCTCTTGAATTATTGGTTGTAAATACACATCTATTACATCACTTTGACACTTACAACTAGGAAGTAGAAGTGTCATCATAAAGAATAGATGCTTCATGCACTTTTACAACGGAAAATTATATGAAATTAGCACAACTAGCCAAATGTTGTGACTAGCACTCATATTCCTAAAAGGCTAGAACTCATCACTTGTAGGGGCATTCATTGGCCTAGTTGGCCTGGTCAACTTGGTTTAGCCCAACCATATCGAGTCGGGTTGGGTCAATTCAAAATTTAGAAAAAAATTGCAAATTTTCCCTGGCTAGTCTGATTACTATTTTTATTTTTTAAATTTATTTTAATATTATTTATAATAACATTTATTTACAATAAATTTTTTAAAATATTAATTATTTCCAAATTTTAATCACTTTTCATTCTAAATCATACTTTTTTTTCATTTCAAATCTTAAATCTTTTTATTTTTTTCTTTTAAAAAAATTGTTTTCATTAATAAAGTTTTTATATAAAATAAAAATTTTAAAAATAATATATAGACCTGGCCCAGACTTCACATAACCTAACTCAGCCTGGTCACTTTCCAGGCCAAAATTAAGTCGAGCCAAGTCCTAGGTCTCTAAAAAGAGACCTGATTTAAAACAGGGCTGGGTCTCGAGTCTTGCAAAAACTTGACCCAGTCGCGTCGTGTTCACCCTCAGTTAATTGCTAAATCCATTCAAACATTTTTAAGATCATCAAAAGATTCAAGATGTTGTTCATAAAAGGATTTTCAAGCAGTGGACTCAAAATGATGTCCTAGACACCATCTTCAATACATCCCTCCTTGTGCCACCTCATCTTGTTGGGTGTATGGGAAGCCATGTACAAACTTTGCAACCTAAGTTTTTCTAGAAAATGTTGCAACACTTTACATGGAAATTTCTTGCCTCTTTCATTGTCCAACTTCCTCCTAGACATCTTACACTTAGGATAGGATTGTGCATTAACATGCTCCCACCAATATAAGCTTCAATCATTCTTGCATGCATCTATCTTTGTATAATCCAATCTTGGATCCCTAATAACTTTCTTCACTTCATAGTAAGAGTTAGGAATAAATGCACCTTTAGGAATAGTTTCTATTAATAACCTTAGTAATGCATCCATCAATCGGTTGCTCCAATGATTAAGATACTTCAAATGAAGAAGCTTGACTATAAGATACAATTTTGACACTTCGGTACAACTAGAGGTTAGTTAGAGAATCTTCTAGAAACTCGAAAAACTTTCTAGCTTGGGTATTAGGCGGTTCGTTATGTTTTGAACCACAATTTATGTCCTCCAAATTCCTATGTCCATATGTGTCATGTTCTATTTCAAGAATGTCAACCTCTTTAACATCCTACCCCTTTCCATTGTCCTCATCCAATTCTTCATTGTACTCATGAATGGGACTTTCAAGATGGGTTTGAAACTTCCCCATGTGATTTCCACACATCATAACTCTCACAAAAACCCTTCTTGAATATATCTTCCCTAACATGACATATGAACTTAAATGCCATGTTCATGCAGCCCTTGCATAGGCACCGAATCATATCAGTCACAATTAGTTGATTGAATGCCATTGAAAAAAAAACTAGCTACTCCTCGTATATATTTAGCATTAGCCATATTCCTAATCTTTATCCAACTTTTATCCATTCCTAATTCCTACATATCACATAATCCATTCACAAGTAAGATGCACAAACACTATATAATTGGAATTCATAATTTGAACACAACTGCACAAAGTGATTCTCATAAGGTTAAGTAAGTGTAGGCACTAGAATTTAAGAATAAGTAATTAAATGACTTTAGATATATAACCATGATTTTTAATGACTGTGTAATTGTAAAAAAAAAAAAAAAACTTGTTTATTTCAAAAGTTGACATGTAAATGTGGTTGGATCCAGAGAATCAGAAAAAAAAAAAAATTACCAAATTTGGATATTTGGATATAGTGATAAGGACTATAGTTGCAAATATGATGATGTCTCTGGGTCCAAAGAAAGGACTTGCATATATCCTTGATGTTTGAAGTCAGTATTTGATAGCAAAAGTACGAGGAAAATTTTAAATGTAACTTTTGCCTATTGAATACAATGGGTTTAATTGACAGCTCAGTCACATCTAATTACACATCATAAAATATTATATATAAAGAGAAACATCGATATTGCATTGCTCAGTCATGTCTTAAGACAAAATCTGAATAGAGGTATGCTAGAAATAGACATAATTTGCTGACAAAATTTTTAGCTTGGGAGGAAAAACAAACAAAAAGATATGATTGTAACCACAAAAATTAGTAGCTAAGGACCAAAATATGAGCATTTTTTTTAAATATCTCCTAAGCATCTACTTTGAACCAAATGAATGAGTAAAACAAAGTGAGAAGAATGGGAAAAAAAGAGCAATAAAAATCAATTAATTGAGGTTTGGGATTTTATTTATGTTATGTTTCTATTTGGAATAAGGAGTGAATGCTCATTAGTTTATGTGGAGTTTTTCACTCAAATCTATAACCCTAGAATAAGGACGATGGATATAATTTGGGGCAAAAGAATAGGTGTTAGAGTTGGCAAACTCTATTTATCCTCTAAAGCCCATAATCTAAACTTACAACAAAAGGTTATAATTTACCGGCACCATATTTTATATACAAAATAGAAGGAAATATAAAGTTGTATTCTTAAATATTTAATGTTTATTGTTGGTATTAAATTATAAACATATTCACTATATATATTTTTTAAAACAGCATATTCCAATTTAATGTTACCTAACAAAAATGAATTATGGCCTTATCAACTAAATTGTAATTTCAGATCAAATAAAAGTACCTTGTTTAATGCTTGTCCTAACATATAGAAAGCATCTATCTTTCATTTACTGGTGTGATTTTAAATACTTTGGATGCCAAACTCAGATAGCTAATATTAGACTCAGACAACATATATAGAAAAAAGATAAGACTAAATCAAAACAAACTTTAATCTCTTGGGATTAGGAAAAAAAATAAAAGAAAATAAATTTATTGTGGCGATATTATATTAATTGAGATTCACGAAAGTAAAGGATATAACATTAAAAAGGAAAAAGAAAAAGAAACTATAATGAGTCATGTACACGTACACTTTAAATTTGATGTCTGCCATTGTGGCCAAAACTCACAAGTCAAATTTTGGAACCCCCAATACAAGAGCTAAGTGATGCTCCATATTTTTATGTACGAATGCCTAAATGCATCCTACTACAACTTCGCTATGATGATGTTTTTCTTCTTTCATTATTTGACTTTCATAAGATGTGTGACTTTATCCATTTTTTAGTGATAACCTTTTAGATTCACTACTAAAATTCGCCACAAAAAGTTCAAATTTTTATAATGCTACCTAAAGGTCGAATCCAAACAATCAAGTAGCACTACCTTAATTATTAGTTTCTTTTAAAAGTTGAATTCAATTAATTAAGGAAAATTAATCTCAAAGTGCATTAATGTCATGGAAACCATTGAGAATACAAGTATAAATTTACCCTAACAGTTGAATCCAATCAATTAAGGAAAATTAATCTCAAGGTGCATTAAGGTCATGGAAACCATTGAGAATATAAATATAAATTTACCCTATAAGTCAAATCCATGCAAATAAGGCAAATTACAATCAATTCTCATTGAGATATTTCATCAAACACATTGTGGGCATTTAATTTCATCACATGAAATTATGTAAAATTTTGACTGTATAAACTCAATACTCTTGCAATTACCTTAACAAAATAATACAAATTTCTGATGAAGAAACAACATATACTTATTAATTAATGAAAGTACAAAAGGACTGAACTCATATCTCAATAAATATACGTGGATATAAGTAGAATAAATCCGTACTCATTATTTAGAAGGGCAAAAAAGAGAATGTACATCATTTGCCCAAAAACGCACAACTTTATCATTACACACACGATCAAGCTCCTAAGCTTCAGAAGGTTAAAGCTTCAACACACCCTCTCTACTCTTCGATGTCTGCAAGTTTGAACTCTATCCTCCATTTGAATAAAACCAGTAATTGTACATATGAATGTTAATAATTAAAACAGCCCCAAAATTCTACAGGATGTCTACAACCAACTGAGTCCTATTTAATTATATTAATGTTTTACTCTTTTTATGTTTTTCACACGCATCTGGACTATGTCTCCTCTCCACACTTTTGCATTCTATACTAATTTTGTCTACCTAGGATTAAAACACTTTATTAGTTTATACAATCAATATAAAAAAAAAAAAAAATCGCTTTTAGTGGCAACAAACTAATTTTGGGGCTTCTACCCACTATTTCCCTACACCTCCCCCTCTCTAGAAGCCCCCAAATTAATTTTTTTATAAAAATATAAAATATAACTTAACCACTTTTTAATTTTAAAAAAATTCTATAGCGTGCTACAAATATATAATGCTATTTTCTTTTTTATTGTATATTACATATTAGAATATTCAAAATTAGCATATTAAATATATTCTAATTTTGAATTATATTCATTTTATATTATATATTCTATTACTATTATATTTATTGGTATATTAATATAACTAAATATTTTTATAATATTTTAATGAAAAATATAATAAAACCTTCTTATTTTATTTTACAAATCATTTATTTATTTATCTTGTATTTTTTTATTTCACCCACTTGATTTTCTCTTTCTCTCCCCTACTCAGGTAATTGCTAACTTAACTTTCACTGGGCAATAAATTATTTTCTTAAATTTTGAATATTACAATTTTAATTTCAAATTATTAAAATATTCCAAATCTTTTAATAACAAATACCCGAGTACTTTGTATTAATATAACTTAGTATATTTTAGCATTACATATGAATGATATTTAATTATTAATTTAACATTTTTAAAATTGTCACATAAGTTTTTATGTCATTTTCTACTATATTATTTTATTTCAACATATTATTATTCATGATATAAAACAGTATTTTCTAACATAAATTAAAACTTTATTGTTATCGTATATATATTCTAATTTGTTAATATACAATTTTGGCCAAAGAAAAAAATTGGCTTCAGTGGCAACCAACTACATCGCCACTAAAGACATTTAGCAACAACAAAAGTTATTTTATCACTACATATCTTTAGTGGTGACAAATAGAGTTGCCACAAAAGATATTTTTGTGGCGACGACAACATTATCACCACTATATGTAGTGGCAACAATATGGGCCTTTAGTGGTGACATTGAAGACTTTTAGTTGCAATCCAATTTTCTCCCTAAATGCTTTTAGTGGAGACTTTTTTGATGTGGCCACTTAAAGTTTTTCCTATAATTTTGTTTCCCTTTTTAGTTTTGTCCTTTGATTGTTGTCTCCATTAAATGTATACTTTTAGCGACAACTATATATGGTTAGCGTTAAAAGTTGCCACTAAAGCACTATTTTTTGTAGAGAGTGTGTGTGTATATATGCATATGTTTCAAGTGTAGCATCACCATGTAATTGGAATATATAGCACATTATAATTTCTTTTCTTTTCTGTTTAGCTTTCTTTTTTTCCCAGCACCTTTAAATCATCTCAATCTTGTAGTTGCTTGTACCAAAGTGGGGGAATGTTTACAGGTAAAACGAAATAGAACTTTGTGGTCTAGGCCAGTATATTTGCCCCATTAGAATCACGTTGTTTTTAATAGTAAAGTTTCAAAAAACTAAAATGTAATATTTACAAAAAAGATCTTAAAAAACACAAAAAAAAAAAAAACAGTGATGAAGGAGAAGAAGTAAGACAATATTACGAACTTCTCAACCTATTTCACTATTGGTTACCTTACCCAACCACAATAATATGCTCCTTCTGATGAATTGACTTAATCGAAAATGCTTCCCTATTGTGAGTCCTTGATGCATGCATCTCCCATCCGTAGTCATGCTTGCATTTGACTCCAAATTAGAAAGCTTCATTTTTTATGTATTTAAATTCAATGGCATTCTCAAGTGTACCACTTTATTGCCCACCTATATACTTTGAAGTTGGCTAACTCAATACCAACTTCAAGATTATCGGTCACTTGAAATCAATCTTATTATTAAACTCAAGATGTGAGCATCCTCTTCTTCATTCACCGTCATTGGATGCACTGTCAAGGCTGACCAATTCATCACTATCAGCCATGGTTTTAAATTGCGCTCTGCATCAGAAGATGCGGCCGTAATACTGTGGTTGCTGTAGTGGCTACTACTGCATCGCCCCGCAATTACGCGGTGGTTAGCTCTGACAGTAGTATATCACGTCAATGCTAAGAAGGAAATGTAATAATGCATGGGAAAGGAGTGGAGTAGGAGAATGTCAAAAATCTTATAAAACGATATGCTCCCAGTGAAGTAAAATCTTATCCCAAATGCTTTCATATACTACCATTCTCTGCGTTGCTCTACTCTTGGTCCTTAAATCTTATCCCAAATATTATCCCAAATGCTTTAATGCCCAGCTCTATACTTTGAAGTTGGCTAACTTAATGCCAACTTCAAGATTATCAGTCACTTGAAATCAATCTTATTATTAAACTCAAGATGTGAGCATCCTCTTCTTCATTCACCGTCATTGGATGCTCCGTCAAGGCTGACCAATTCATCACTATCAGCCATGGTTTTAAATTGTGCTCTGCATCAGAAGATGCGGCCGTAATACTGTGGTTGCAGTAGTGGCTGCTACTGCATCACTCCGCAATTACGCGGTGTTTAGCTTTGATAGTAGTATATCACGTCAATGCTAAGAAGGAAATGTAATCACGCATGGGAAAGGATATAGTGGAGTAGGAGAATGTCAAAAATCTTATAAAGTGCAATGATATGCTCCCAGTGAAGTAAAATCTTATTCCAAATACTTTAATATACTACCATTCTCTGCGTTGCTCTACTCTTGGTCCTTAAATCAGAGAGTTGATTGATGTGGCCTTTTAGGGTTTAAAGAGAGCCTATAACACTTTCCAGAGAGGATATAAAATTTATGGGGAAGGTATAAACATTATAGGCAAAATAGATAAAAATATATATAATTTAAAGTTTTGTTTAGTATAATTTTTTGAAATAATATGTATATTTCTTGCATGAGATAATTACTACATAAATAAAACAGATAAAAAGCATAATATTATTAATAATTACAATAATTTAACTAAATTAACATTACTTTGATTATATACTTATGTGAAGGTATTAATTAAATTGTGATAATATGTTAATCATATTAAACAAATAACAAGTATTATTTTTTACATATGATAATTATGTAAGCTCATTTGTATACTATCTTTGATTTATTAGTATTTTAGTTTCTTTTTTAATTTTCAAATTGTATTAATATGCTTGTATAAAGTACATATGTTTTGAAGTAAATTGAATATTAGATACCATATATATAGTTAAGAGTTATAGTAATTAAATATATTTCTACATATCTAGTGCGACTTAAGAAAAAAATATCACAGCTGCAGTGACCAAAACTTGCATTGTAGCATACGCAACACCCTCAATGGTAGTAATTGCAACACAATCACATTTTAAAACCTTGTCATATTCTATGTAGGGTTCAATCCCTAAAGTGGCATTAAATTTTCTAATAGGCCATTAAACTACCAAAACTAAAACCCTATTTGGTCTTGAAAATTTTCTAGCAATTTATGAATAGGATATCATTCACATGAGAAATTAATTCAATTGGTTACTTTAAAATTGATTGAGATTTAATTTAAAACAAAATTAGATCATTCTCCAAGCCCTTTTGATCATGAAGATAACTAGTTTTATTTATGTTAAAATGTATTCAGGACCAACTTATAAATGTTATTATGGTTGTATAGGACTTTATTATGTTAAAATGTTTTTAGAATAATGGAAGATTCAGCATGTATTTTGATTATGTAAAACTCCTTTGTTAAAAGACAACGTTGATGGTCGGTATAAATGTTACTTTGTATTGTTACTAGTTTGATTTACTGGATGAAACTTCATTGTAATAATATAGGATATAAGCAAGTGTACAAAAAAATTATTTTAAACAAAAAATGTTATCATTAGCAGTGGTTGAAACCGTTGCTATTTTAAAAAATTTAATAACCTAAATTTGGTAAGAGTTTGTAACAACCATAATTAAGTTACTAATACTTTAGTCGCAGTATATGACTACTGCAGCTAGGCCATTAATTATGTAACTATGGTTTGTACCACAGTAGCTAAAATACAACCTTCATTAATTGCAGTGTTAAAATACACCCATTAATTTTTGCAATTGCCAATGAAAGTTTTACCTTTAATAATGACAATGAAAGTTGCCACCTAAAGTTTTTTAGCAATGGTTATTAAAAGGTCCCGCCAAAATTTCCCCTCCGTAGCATTATATGTCAAGAGGGTACTTGGTAAACCAAAAGGGGTCATCAATATCTGACCACCCAAAGATCCAAAGATGTTGTTTAATTGGTGAACTTTTGAAACCTTAAGCCACTGGCACGCCTAAGATTTGCAATTCAAGTTTCCATGATGAGCCCTGATTTTTCATTTGTGAAGGCCAGATTGTTCATGTTTTATTAGTTGTAAGGAGTATGTATGGTAATGTTGTTATTTTTTAGATGTTTCATTTGGACCACAAACAGGATGCCAGGATCCCCCACCTTGTAGTAGTATAATTTATTTGAATTCAAGAGCAAAGCTCTGTGTTGTTATTAGGTTAATAGGTATTGTAGAAAAATTTAGAATTCAACTTTTAGAGGAAACTCTATTGAAATTACTACAGAAATCCTAATGACCCAATTATGTTCAAGTATTAATGGAAATCCCACTGTTGCACATTTTAAGGTTCTCTAGTATATCTGATTAGGTTAGGTTTAACAGGATGTTTAGGCTTGTAGTTGTAAGAGTGCCTGAAATTCCATATTGGTCACACTCCGAGATTTTATGGTGTGGCACATATCCACCTCATGAAGGGCAAAAGAATTTTGTCATCTTTTTATGCTTATTGTGCACTGAAAATTAACCTACAATATTCTTGACTCGGATGTTGAAAACTAATGCCTTGTTTCCCCTTTAAATGGCCTAAATACTTTCTCATGCCTTGTCCCTTTCACCTAATGTAGAGTTTTGTTTTATTTCAGCCCCTAAATCACGAAAAAGTAAAACCATGGTTGTATAAGTACTAACAAATGTTTGGAACCAATTCTCATTATCTTGGCCAATCACATGCACGTAAAACCCTTCAATGAGATGTCCCTTTCCATGCTAACTTTATCTCATGGTTTACTCCTTTTTCTCTTATTGCTAAGCTTATGGTCTCTATCTATCTTGCCTTCCATGCATTTAAACTCTCAATCTAATTCCCTTTTTTACCTTTTTTATTAATATTTTTTAAAACTAACAATCAGGTTACTACTTAGGCCTTGGCCAAAAATGGTGAATGGTGCAATTGAATGGAATGCGCAAAGTAGAGATAAACTTTACCTATGTTGATCAACGCACAATCTAAACCCTTTCTTGAATAGAATTTGGAGTAAAGAGAACAAAAAATTTGTGATGGAAGAACTAGGCGAGATGGAGAAACTCCAATTATGTTTGGAGATTGATGAATTCAGAGATGGAGAGGAGCTACAATTGAGGAATTTGCTGTTGGATAAATTTTGAGATGGAGAAGTTGCAAAGGTATAGGGCAAACAAGTTGTGTAATGCGATGAAATAATATTCTTGTATTTTTTTTTCTTTTTTTGTTTAAATCACACTTAGCATCATTTTAAATGGACATAAACAAATCAACATTAAATTCCTTGAATAAATAATATCTAGTGTCAGTTGCAATAATGGACATTAGATAATTGATGTTAACTAACATATTTTTTAACTAATTAGGGAAATGACTGCTTCTAATTCTAATATTAATCTTGTTAATGCTTCATGTCCTCTTAATGCAAATTTTGAATTCAAAGGTCCTATTGTTAATTCTTTCCCAAAATTTTATAGCTTGGCAGGCAAAATCCTTATAATCACTTGAACTACTTATACATGGTTTGTGCAAGCATGAAGCCCTTAGGAACCAACTTAGATGATGTTCAATGGAAGGTCATCCATCTTTATTTGGAAGGAAAGGTCAAGGAATGATATATGAGAGATGTACACAATTCATGGAATAATTTGAAAAGAACTTTTTAAGAGAAGTATTGCCTTGTGTCTAGGATTGCAACACTTAGGAAGGAAATTTATTCAGTAAGACAAATGGATCAAGAGACATTCTATAAGTACTAGAACAAGTTTTAGGACTTGTTTTCAAAGTGTCCTCATCATCAAATGTCTAAAGAGCATTTGGTCTAATATTTCTATGATGAACTTTTGAATCATGATAAGAGTGTGTTTAATGCTGCATCTAGAGGTTCTTTGATTGATAAAACAACTCAAGAAACATGGATGTTGATTGAGAAGATGGCTACAAATAGTCAATAATATAGTATCCAAGTAGATTAGTGAATGCATAGAGTGGTTTTTTAAGACAATCAAGATAAATTAGCTCTTTTGCCTCAAAAGTGGAAACATTGATAACTCAAATGTCCAAGATGTCTACTCAACTAAACAACATTAGTATGCATAATCCTACTTCTGAAGCAAATCTAGCACCATGTTGTGACCTTTGTGCTTCTGTTATGCATGTTTCAAGTGTGTGTTCACACCAATATGAAGAAGTTTCATCCATGTATCAAAGGAAGCCCAATAGATCTTAGGGATTGGATCCCTACTTAAACACATATAATGAAGGGTGGAGACACAATACCAAGTTTAGTTGAAGGGATAGAGACAACAGAGGTCTAAATAGATATTAATAGAATGGTGGAGCAAGAAGTTCTCAAGATAATTCTCAAGTTGTTCCTAAAAGTGATGAAACAACCCAGTTGTTGAAAGGGTTGATGAATCAAGTTAACAAATGAGGAATATGATGAAAGAACATAAAACAATAATCAATTCTCAACCTTCTACCATTTGTAAGGAGTTAAAACAATTGAAGATAAAGAACAATTTCCTCACTTTAGTTGTCACTCACCTTTCTAACAATATGAGTGAGCAACAAGCAAAAGTAGTACTTCAATAACCTCTAACACAATCATTAACCCTAAATCATTGCATGCCATTACTCTTAGAAGTGGCAAAAAGGTGAAGTTTCTTAGTGAAGGTGATGACCATGCCGAAGCTGAAATTGAGGATGCCCCGAGTACTCTTACCATATTGAAAGAATCTAAGAGTTCAAGAGAAGAGGAGTTTTTAGCAAGAAGAATTCCACACTTGTGTAGAAAGAAAATAAGCTGTAACATATGGGTAGTGTTCATCCAAGTGAAAAGGCAACACAATATTAAGAATTTCATGTAAGTTCTGCAAAGTCTAATAGCAGCAAGCAACCTATATAGAGGAAGTAAATGAGTAAAGAGCCTCTAAGGAGATACATATTAAAGACATTCATTTTCCTCATTCTTACCTTATAAGTAAGAAAATGCATGATGATAAATAGGACACAGAGATTTTAGATTTGTTTATCAAGGTTGAGGTTAACATTCCTTTGTTAAAGCTAATAAAAAAAAAAAAAAAGTGCCTAAATATGCTAAATTTCATAATGACCTTTGCACACAAAAAAGAAAATTTAGGCTTAATGAAATAGTACAAGTTAGTTCTAATGTATTAGCATTCAAACCTCAAATTCTTGTAAAATGCCATGACCCTGGATCTTTAACAGTCCCTTGCACCATAGGTAAAGCAACCATAAATTGAAATTTGTTAGATCTAGGAGTTGCTATAAATGTCATGCTTAAGTCTATGTATGCATCACTTGAAATTAAAACTCTTAAGCCAATTAGTGTAGTATTGCAATTAGCTAATAGGACTATAAGGCATACCCATGGCATTTTAGAGGATATACTTGTTGAAGTAAAGGATTTGGCATTCCTTGTTGATCTTTAAGTACTTGACATAACTAGTGAGATATCACATGAAACATTGATCCGTGGTAGGCCTTTCCTAAGGACTACTAACACCTTGATTAGCATGAAAGAAGGTGTCATTACTATAGACGTTAGGGACCAGAAAATTTACTTTAACATGTATGAGGCTATGAAGCATCCTTATGAAGATGATTCTTTATTTGGTTTGAATGCAATTATTGTTGCCATTGATTAGTCTTTCTCTTCCCTTTTTTTTTAAACTTATTTTTGTTCTTTTGGAGGCAACGTGTCAAGCATTATTTGTTTAGAAATTAATAGCTAGCTTTCCAATTTACAAGATTTTACTTTTCTTCATTGGCAAGTGATGATGATTCTGGGAAAGGTTTTCTTTACAATTTTAAAGATAATCAAACTTTGATAGATACTAAAAAGGTGGTTAGAAGTGATGTTATGAGTATAAACATGCATAAAAATGGTCATCATCTAACTATTTTATTAAAACAAGGCAACCAACACCTAAAAGGGGGTGAATTGGGTGTTTACCATAATTTCGTTTCTTTCTAAAATTGCTTTCCAAAAGACTTGTCATGAAAGGTACTTGGAAGTGTATGAAGCAAAACTACAACTATATCAATCAAGAAAGATATAATGTAGATGCTTAGAGTATGAAGATAATAAATGTGTTTCCCAACCACAGAGCATTCAACAATATGTTGTTTACTTATCTCAAAATCTTGTTCCCATGTAGGTTACAACAATCATACAATCACTTTAACAATTGGATTACTTGAAGTTAAAATAAAAGAATATGTCCTATAAAAGATTACAATACTTCAAGTGAAATATCAACAACAAAAGTAAAACATAAATAAGACAATTCAAAATATAAAGAGTATAAGGGTATAGAAAGCAAATTCCATGATTTATCCTAGTTCGACTTCAATCCAAGCCTCCATCTAGTCCCCAAGCAAATACTTGAAATTTTCCACTAACTTGCAATCTGTTACAACTCTTCAAGAATACTCCCCCTAAAACCAAACTCTCTTCAAGAAAAACCCTTCCTTGAATTTAATCTCTTCTCAAGGAATATCTTTCCTTGAAATAAAAAATCTTTTTATGAAGAAAGTACTCTCAACAATAAAAACTCTCAAAAGAGCAAATAATACAATTAAAGCTCACTAGCAAGAATGGAGCCCCTTGAGAGTATAAATCACTCAATATGTTTTTCACTTTGTTTCTTGTTATATCTAAGCTTTGAGACATTTATTTATAGGCCAAAAAAGTGAGAGAACCATTTGGAGACAAGGAGAAATTTAAACTTGCACAACTTGAGTGTTGGAAGTAATTAGCTCCATTTGTTGACTTTATGGCCATCATCTATTTTGTAGCTACAATTTTAAATGGTCATAGCTCCTACATTTCAAATTCATTTTGGAAAAATTATATATCACCAAAAAGCTCTATAAGTCTATTTTCTATCATGACAAGTTTCATTTCAAAATTCAATTTGGTTGTTAAGATAATGTTGAAAGAGTTACAAAAGGTCAAATAACAAATTGATATACATAGCCGCAAATTGAGACCCTAATAACTCTTTTTGATCCATTTTATGCATGTGATATACGACTGGAAATTTTTATGAGTCTATTTTCATATAAAAGAAACCTCATGTCAAAATTCTTACTGGTTGGTGAGCTATTGTTGAAATTGTGACAAGAGGTTTGGAAAAAGTATGATATTCATACCTAAGCTTTTGACAATTATAACTTCTTAATTTCAACTCTACTTTAAGCATGTGATATATAATTAGAAATATGTATAAGTCTATTTTCAAATTCATTAGGTTTCATTTCAAAATTCCCTCTAATTTTTGAGATGATAAAAGTAGTGGTCCAAGGTCCAAAAAAACCTTCATTAAAATCTGTATCTCTCTTATCTTTTTTAGCCCAAACTTATATTGTAAGGATCAAAATGTATTGGGCCAATAAATGTAAGTCTAATTGAATTTTAAAAAATTAATAATGAGACTATTGGATATAATATGAGCACTTATATCTCACATAAGGGATGATTCAAGTATAAAGTATTACATGTTAATGATTAATCAATTAAGCACATGTTGATACTATTTGTTACATTTTTGTCACATATTTGTCATCATCAAAACTTATAACATTGAACCTTAGGGTTAACATGTTTCACCTTTTCTTGTACATCAAGAGCAATAAATGAAACCTAATCTTGAAAATAAAAAGCTACTTGCCAATTCTTCTATATCTGTCATTTCGTTTCATACCATGAGATACATATATGATCTTATTTCTTATTATGACATGTGTGAAGGAGAAGAACCTTAAGCATGTTGCTACTGTAGATCAACATAGAGTTGATTTAACACTTAGGAAGACTAAGGAGCAAGCTTTTATTTCAAAAATGCTAAATCAGTGCACCCAAGCTAAAATTAGAAAGGGGAGTGCACTTTGCTCCCCAGAACCTCCCTATTTAATTCTTCATATTATTCAACCTCCCAACCTAGAATTAAAACCTTTACCTTCTAATCTAAAGTATGTTTTTCTTGGAACTAATGAGAAATTACCAGTGATCATTTCTAATGCATTAAACAAGAGAAGTTAGTTGGTGTCCATAAAAAGCATATATGAGCTATAGGTTAGACAATAACTGATATACCAGGGATTAGTAAATCTATTGGTGCCAATAGGATATTACTTGACGAGGAGTCTAAGCCTATTTGACAACTTCAGAGGAGATTAAACCCACTTATTCCATAAGTTTTGAAAAAGGAAATCACTAAACTCCTATATGCTGGAATTATTTATCCTATATTTAATAGTGAACAAGTTAGTCTGGTACAAGTGGTTCCTGAGAAGAGTAGTAACACTGTGGTTAAAACTGGAAAAAAAACAAAAGTGAATTGATTCCAACTAAGGTACATAATGTTGTACATTGACTATAGGGAACTAAATTCATCTACTAGAAAATACCATTTTCCCTTCCCTTTATTGACCAATTGTTGGAAAGATTGGCTGAGAAGTCTCATTACTATTTTCTTAATGGCCTTTCAGGATACTTTCATATTCCTATAACTCCAGAAGATCATGAGAAGACTACATTTACTTGCCCCTTTAGTACATTTTCATACAGGAGAATGCCTTTTCATTTATGTAATGCTCCTAGTACATTCTAGTGTTGTATGATGTCTATTTTTTCTAATTTTCTTGAACAATACATGGATGTATTAATGGATAATTTTACTATTTATGGAGAATCAGTTGATGCATGTTTAGACTACGTAGATAAAATCCTTGCTAGGTGTTATGGTAAGGGTCTTGCACTTAACTATAAGAAGTGTCATTTTATGGTTAAAAAAGGAATTGTTTTAAGCCACTTAATATCTAGCAATGGAATTTAAGTTGATAAAGCTAAAATTGAAGTAATCTCTTCTTTACTGTACCCTATTTTTCCTTCAATCATTTAGGCGACACAATCTACCATAGATTTCAAAATTCATGGGATATAACGCTCTATTAAGGAACCCAAAAGTCCACATAGACATTTAGCAGGCACAACCAAACATAGTCTATGGGTTCATAATGGACATTAAGGTGACAGAGCTTGCCATAGTCATATGTATACAAGGTCTATAGACTCTTTAAGGCTCTTAATTAATTTCTTTTAATGTCTTGATTATATTTTTCCTCAAACAGGATCTTAATCATCAATAAGTACATAGTGTATAGGAATAGTTTAATTTCACAAAGACAAATGCTCTTCTTAAACTACCATATTGTCACCCCATCATACAAAGTTGAAATGCACAATAATATAGACAATTATAATGCATGATTAACAAAATATTAATCTAAGAAAACATAATGCACAAAATAATTCACCAATCAAAATTCTTAGCATAAAGTTGTTATGTTTACTTTATATTTTCCTAAATATTTCAAAATATCTATCTAGCCCCAATGTTCTCTAATTCTACCTTCTCAGACCTTGAATGAGCTCATGAAAGGTCATGATAACAAAATTTCAAGATAAATGACCATAGCCAAAAAAGGATTGGTTATGGAGTATCATAGTGTGCTCTAACTTCAAGTATATTTTCACACCATAGTCAAACCTTTTTACTTTTGCATTACCATGAAGATTTTTCAAAAAGAAGAAGGAAAAGAAAAGAGAAGTAGAGAAACTAGAATATGTTAAATCATGTTACTTGGATACACTCCCTTTCTTGTAATTCTCCTATAATTACTTCCTTCCTTCTTAATCTAAGTGTGGCGTCAAAGTGGAGACGTGAGTGCGAGTGAGATGTGTAGAGTGTGATGTGAAGGAATAGGGTAGGCTGTGAGGTATTTAAAGAGAAATCGACATCTAGGATTTAACCACATGTTTTAGATACTACATTTGAGATGTAATCTACGCGGATGGTTAAGATTTAACCACATATTTTTTATCCAATGGTTGTGATGTTGTCAAGGTGGACGGCTAAGATTTGATCTTTTAATCTAATGGTTGAAATTTGATCCAAATGAATGGCTAGGATTTAACCATGTGATTTTAATTCAAAAGTTATGATTTAATCCAAGTGTAAGGCTAGGATTTAATCTCTTTAATCCAATGGTTGCAATTAATTCAAAATGGTTGGCTAGGATTTAAGCTTATGATTCTAATCTAATGGTTATGATTTGATATAAATGTAGGGCTAGGATTTAATATTAAGAAATGGATGACTAGGATTTCCTCTTAATTTATTAGATATCTAAGATTTAATTATAGTGTGTGTCCCAGGGGTTATGATGGCACTACACATCCCTCTTTGTAAATTTACCATTTTACCTTTGACATTTTTTTAAAATAACCATTTTTCCCCTGGGTGAGTACTTACTGTTGTCATTGTTTTCCTTCTTAACTTCCTCCAATTTGGCTCTACTATCGAGATATGTTCACTTATGCTGTATTGTTTCTAACAATATAATTTTTCAAAGTTTTAGATTTTTATTTGTGATAGTACCAATCTTTTTCTAATCTGAATGTTTTTTAGGATTTTAATGTGTTAGAAAAATTCTACTTTGAATATGATAAAATTTATGTAAAATATGCTCTAGTTATTGGATATTTCTTATTTGCTTTTAATTTGTTTATCTACCTACAAAAATTTTCAAAGACTGTCTAATTTATGAAACTACCATTTTGCCCCTAACCTCCTAATTGCCTTAAGTGAAAAATTACAACTTTGCCCTATGGCCTAAGATTGACCTATAGGTTATTATATTTATTTCATGCAACTAGATATATTTACTCTGTTTTATTCTTTCTAATTTCCCCTAAATAATCCAATTTAGCTATTATTAAAAAAATTAGGGATGTTACAATAAAACTCCCATTTTCCCTTTGTTGCCACACTTTTTTCTTACCACATCTGTTGCATTCTGTTGTATTGCGGACAACGCAATTGCTTAAGCGTAGGGGAAGGAATTTGGTTGTGAATGTTGTGTTTCACTGCAAGAAATAAGTACTTTAACATCGCTTATCTAATGTCTGTTGTAACAACTGACACTATAGTACTATTTATTCAAATCAGTCAATGTTTGTTTGGTTATCTCAGTTTTAATTGACACTAAGCATAATTTTTTTAAGAAAAAAACTTTAGGGAGGTTATTTTCGTTGCAATGCACAATTTGTTTACCCTATGCCGTCAATACTCTGTACCTCCATCAGTCACAGCTCCTCCATCTTCAAACTTTATTGTAGTTCCGCCTATTTCCCAATTCCATAGCTACTCCTCCATCTAGCCTGGTTCCTCCACCGTAGATTTACCATTCTCTTTACTCCAAATTCATTTGACAGATCAACGCGAGGGTTTAGATTGGGTGCCGATCAACACAGGTAAAGTTTCTCTCTAATCTGAATTATTTTTAATTGCACGATTCACTGTTTTGTCTTGTTTCATTTGTATAGTCGTTTACTCCAATCCTGGTGAGTAAGATATGGTCATCAGGACCATTCAACATTGGCAGTGTAATTGGAAGATGGATAAGAGTTTAGCGTCGGCTGAGGAAAGAATGGTAATTGATGGACCTATATGCTTTATAATTTGCAATGTAAATCTTCAATCTGAGTGTATAAATTTATTTCAGCTTTTTCTCATTATTATAATGCAATCCACATTTTTGAGACAGTTCTGGGTTGGAATTTCTCTTGCTTGAAATGTGAATTATAATAAACATATAACGGATTGGGTTTTCAGGCATTCAGGGTCATTAATTTGACATAATAGTTGGTAAAATATCTGATGGACTTTCATGTTTGATAAAAACTAAGACCAAAAATAAGACAGTTGATCTCTAAAACAAACTTATCCCAGAAAAGGTAATCATACCAATAGAGCATAGGCTTTATAGCAGACTTAAAAATAATTCACACTCAAAAAGCACTTAGGCCAACAATTTTGTAAGAGAAAGGCTTTACTGCCTTGTTGGGGGATAATCACAAAGTAAAGCATTTGATTCTCTGTTTGCAAAGTGTAAAGAATAGAAATATTTGATTCTCTCATATATTTCTTATCCTTCATGGCTTTTTTGGTATTATAGTTGATCAACTGTGATGTCAGAAGAAATCACACTCTGCATTTTTGTTTACAAGTTTATATGATTATGTGCCTGTTATGGTCAACTTCATGGTTCTAAACCATTCATCTCTTGCTGTCTAAATTTTATGGGTTTATCATTTTGATATTAAACTCTTACTTCTCCCAGCCATTGTAGTTGAACCAAGGTATTTGTCATTAAAAGCTCTAGTTGAGATAGTTATTAATTTATCAATGTTTGCCTTTTTTTGGGTGGAAATCAGGCAACATAGCATACGCTGCTTTTGGCATTGAAAACAGAGCGACTATGGTATGCATGAAAGGGTAACATGCATCATTCATAATTTAAGCAATGCAATAAATACACTTGAGATGTCTCATTCGACTTTAATGTATTGCACAGGGATATTGGACTACAAATTCCACGTAAGGTAGCCTTGTTTATATGCTGCTGGTGCTGATAAATATATTGAACTTAACTACCATTAAGGAAAATAGGGAGAATCTTTACTTGTTTAAGAGATTACAAGGCCTTCAAGTTTCAAGATGATTTGTTAGCTGGTTCAACTCTTGCCAGCCCCAGCAAACCTCAGGTATTCACAATTTTCACTTCTATATTTAAAGCACTGTAGCATTTTCTTTTCCCTTCATTCTTCTTATTTTTTTTATTTGAAAAAGCAAGCTACATTTTGCTAACATCTTTAATTAATATTAATTAACTAATCACCACAAAAAGATAGTATTCAATGTCAGTTATTTAGTTTACTTATTTCAATTTATTTTAGACCAAATCGTTAAGCTATAAGATTTCAATTAGTGACAGTATTCTGTATCTCAATTCTTCCCAATCAAATTCCTCAAAGTAGCTTGAATGATATTTTCCTACATTTGATCCTTGTAGCTTAATTCCCCTTAAATTTTCCCTAAAGGAACTCATACTGAGAGAATTTTTCTAGGATGTTACACAGAATATATTGAGCCATCCCAGGCTTGAATTAGGCATGCATGCTTGCATTAGGGACAAAATAGAGCTCATTACAAGTGTTAAATAAGAGTAACGAAAGTCTTAATTTTCTTTTTGCAGTCCTTTTGCACTCTTCGTTGAATTAGGGATAGTATTTTATTAAGGAACAACATTTTATGTTTGTTCTTCATCTTCTTTCTTCTCCTTTTCATTCCTTCTCTGTGGATCATAAATTTGTAATTGCAGGCTCTAAAATGATAATATAATATTCAAATTGGATGTTACAACAGAATGAAAATAACATAATGGATTTTCGCATTATTAGAGAACATTTTGACACACATTCCATCCAGCAAGTCATTCTAGTTGAAAACTATTGAAGTTTCTGCTGCCCAAATGTTCTTCTCCAACAATATTTAGATTTAGACTATTTGAAACCTTATTTTGATGAAATACAAATTTCATAACAATGGCATAGTACCGTCAGTGAAATCCATATCCACATGTTTTCTACAGATAATGGAAACTTAAAAGGAGAGACCAGTCCCACCAAACTTTTCTTCCATGACTTTGGATAATTTCTCTGCCATCCAAAGGGAAAAGAGATTAACCCAATCCCCTCGTTCACCCTTCCTAAAATAATCACTGTTTTGAAAATACTTATCCTGTTTCCCACTCTTGTTTACCTCTAATTTTTTCATCTTCTCCAAGCTACACAGTTGAATTATGCTATCAATTACTCCTCCACTTTCCTCTTCTAAGGTAAAAGGGAAACCCAAGAACTGTGCCACTCTTTTCACCTGCAATTGATATCTCCTTTCAAGTCCTCATACTTTAAGAACAGAACCTTGTTAGTTATTTCTTTGCTTTGACTTTCCTTCCAATAACCTAACATATGGGTCCAAAACGGACCATACGGACTGATCCCACTGCAGTGCATTTAGAAGGCCTCCTCAAGCTGTAATGGGGGTAAAGATGCTAGCCTACCCTTTGCAAAGAAGTACCAAGCAGATACAAAATTGTTAAATGGGTTCCGAGATATATAAATTATCTTGCGTTTGGACTTCTTGATTCAATCAGGCAATGATGCAAGTGGAATGTGGGTTGCAAAAAGTCTTGGCTCAGGCAAGCGGAGAGGTCTGGCACTGGATTATTTTTATACAGCTTGAGCTCAAAGAAAGGCACATGCTCATGGGGATTGATACTAAGCAAAGGATGGTTGTTTTGCGAGGGAATGAAACGCTTGCGATTTATAATGGCATAAGTGAGGGCTTTCAGCCAAGTAGTGCCTGATTTTGGGGCAGAATCCAATACAATGTCGTTGTGTTTTGATTGAAAGTGCTTCTGGAAAGAGATTATTGGTTGGAGAAAATGTGAACGGCACCAAAAGTCTTGAAAATGGTAGATATATTGTTCTGTCCAACCCTTCTCTTTGGGAAGAGATTCAAGCAACTCCTGACATTCCTCCTCTTCATCATGAGATTGGTTTCTCATTAACTGAGCCATACCTTCCGTAGCCATTAACGAAGCAGTGATGACTGATGATATAGCTATTTATTAAAATTTGTCGTGCGAAACTTAACGTGCATGCTTTCATTACTTATAGTACTCCAGTACTCATTCTATAGCCAGCAATAGAAACATATCACTAGTCACATATAGTATGGAAGGGGACACGACATAGCACTCACTTGCCTCTTATGGTTGGAATCACTTTCACCAATCAATTTGCACAATAATACAAATTAGTGGGTCACTATGCTATAACCGACCAACATAATGTAATGCAGAAAATGATAATGGAAAAAAATAAAGTTTAGGTATCATGATTGTACTGTAAGAATCAAGGTTTTAAATTGTAGTTGTGATTGAGTTACAATATCTATGGTACAGTGTATGTTACAATGCAGGTCATGGTCACTGCAACCGTGATTTTTTTAAAAGTTGCATATAATATATATATATATATATATATATATATATATATATAAAATTAGAACTCTCAATATTTAAATAAATCATAATATACATCATACATAATACAAAATATATCAATATCACTCCAAAAATCTCAAAATAATAATAAATAAAAAATATATAAAAGCATACTTACATAATTATTGAACACATATTATATCTACCATACTAATTCAATAAATATACAACTAATAGATATGCACTTTGTTTATAACACTCAATAAAATACATATTAAAATTAATTTAATGAATACAAATTTGGTGAAATTAAACCCACATTTTATATATAAATTTGTTTCTATCTTAATTTTTTTCCCTGTCCTCAACTTTTTCCAATTTTTTTTATTTCCTTGAAGTTTTTAAAAATTTTCGTTCTACCTAATTTTCTTATCTTAATTTTTGGTCAAATTTCATTCATCCTAAATTAATTCTTTATTACCAAGTTAAATTAAAGTGAACTGCTCAATCTCTACCGCCCACCTTACCTACTCCCTAATCCCCTTACAATTCAATTTCATTAACCTTCCACAAACGCACACCTCCCCTGTTTCTTCGTCTTCTCTTCGAAGAGTAACAAATTGCTATATCAGGCATTCCAAGGCAGTTTTTGAGGAGAAGGCATATAAAAAAGATAGGTAATCATTATAGTTATTGCACTCTCCCACCGCTATATCCCCCACTGCTATATCTCTCCGAAGTATGAACCCATCAAGAAGCCTCAACTTCAGTTCATAATATGGCTTATATACTTGAATACTTCCCAATAATCTCCCCTTGTTGAACTGACTTCCTATTGAAAATGCAATTCTTGAATGGCACTAAAGCTTTCAGTATCAGGAAACTGAAACTTCCTGTTCTTTCTTACCTATGCTTCGTCTCCCTTTTAACCCTGTTGAAAAACTGAAACTGGGATGCCAATCACCCCGCAATTGCGGTATGGCGGCCGCATCATATGATGCGGTCCGCAATTTAGGACCATGACTAAGAATATTTCATATTAAGATCATTGCCGATCATTAAATTCATATACAACATAAAATAATTAAATAGTCTATTTATCTTTGTATCCTCTTAAAATATTTGCGTAGTGCTAAAGAAAAGAAAGTTGTAATTTTTTAAAACTGATTATTCCTTCCTTATTTGAAATGATGGGGTAGGTGGATCCTAAACTCTATACATGAATATGTGGAGGGGGTAGATAATTTATATATAGCCCGTGTTTCAGGCATCGAGGATCTTGGTCCAGTTGTCAGCTACAGCTGTATGGTCCAAGGAATCAGTGGCCACGAACTTCACCGCTGGAACACGTGAATCTACCCCCTCCAGATATTCTTGTATAGAATTTAGGATCAACGTAGCCCATCATTTATAGACTCTTTTGCTTTTGCAAATAAGGAAGAATCAGTTTTAAAAAATTACTACTTTCTTGTCTTCAGCACTACGAAAATACTTTAAAAGGCCTCAGCTTACAAAAATAAAAAGACTAGTTTAATCAATGCTTATACTTATACTTACAAAGATACTCATAATTAGCATTTTCCAACTCTAAAATTAACTTTCATTGGTAAGCAGCATTACTGCAGCGCAGAAGCGAAATATATTGCTTCAAAAAAGAAAGAAACAGAAAATGTATAAGCGAATGAAAAGAACTTTCAAACAATAATAAACAATTAATAATGTGCAAATATTTTACTAAGCGAAGGAATTATTAGCATGCTAAGCTTCATATTTCTTTACCTTAAAAATGTATGATTGTAGATTAAACTTATTCTTATACAATGCTCCCATGTTTCACATTTTAATTTATACGCCTTATATTTATTTATGATGATTAATTTCCTTAAGCAAATTAATTTTTAGGGAAATAATCCCTTTTTGTTCAATTATTTCTCCTTCCATAGAATTGGATATGGAATTCCTCAATTTCATTCTACTGTAATCTAAGTATTTTCCATAGGTCATATTTTACTATTATTGTAATCATTTTTATCTATAAATTCTTATTTGATATACGATGTTCACATTGTGTTCTATATATTAAGTATTTTATTTCAATTAATTTAATTCCATCTTCATTAAAAAGGTATATACTTCCTATTCGTATTTTCTCAAATTTAATCTAAATACTCCAAATTTGACTATTTGCATATATTTGGGAGCTAAGTGAATTCCTTTAATCACCTTAAATTTTAAGGAAAATTAATCATTTGGTTCCTAAAGTTTGCATCAATTTTGAATTCAATCTCTATATTTTTTTTCATTTCACTCCCTACGCTTTTGTACCGTTTAAGATTTAGTCCCTGTCATTGCATTCTGTAATGATACCTTTTGAAATGTGACGACATGGCGGACGGAGTTGATATAGTGTCCTTATATGGAAAATTCTCCTCTAGCTTGGTGCCACATGTGATGCTTACATGGCAACCTAACTTGAATGCTGAATAATGGAACCCTCATGGTGCAGAACCTCAATTAAATTCATTGCTGCCGGCACACTGAACCACGACTCCCATCTAACATTCCTTACCCAAGTAATTCATCTCTTGGTTTGTCGCCTTCTTCACAATTCATCTACTTCTTCTTCTTCAATTCTCTATTGCTGATTTAATTCAATTCATCTTAGTTCAATTCTCACATCCTCCAAGCTTTACAAGTGTCGCTAAATGTTTTCTAATGGTTATTTGGGAACCTGATGCAACTACCTGCAAATATTGTCTAGCAAATTTCTAACAGCTAAACCCCCCCCGCCCCCCAATAAAATGACATTTTTTACAGGTTTAGAAACCACCGCAAAATGACATATTCTTGGGGTTTTATGACTATCGCAAAAAGACATAGCTAGGTTATCATTGTTGTGTTGGAAATTTTTTTCTTGTATATATTCATTTGGAATGGAGAAAACACAATACATAAGATAGGGAAATCAATTAAAATATGATGTAAATACTTTAGTAAGGCAATCCAATCCATGCATAATGTATTTAAAACCTATCAATTCTAAGAAGTTTAATATTGATAGTAGATTTACAAAAATAAAAAACTCCAATATTGTTGTGAGCCATTTTACATAGTTTATAAACCCAAAAGTCTCATAGTTTCTACAATTAATTTCCACAACTCAACACATGCAAGTCAACCTTGTGAAGCATTAGGTGCATGACTTGAAGAAGAACGTACATAATTAAGCACATCTCCCTAGAAAGAAAACATAAGTGTTAAAATTAAAATTGAATATAACAATATAAAGTGGCATTATTATATTTTATTATATTATATTATATATATATATATATATATATATATATATATATATATATACACACACACACACATATATATATATGATTAGTTAAAGGCAAACAGTAATTGGATCATATATTATCCTTGTAATCTCTGGGGGTAGTGGCGCATTTCAAAAACCATCTCTAAACATGTATTGAATAAGATTCTCCACCCTTTTTCTCTTCTCAGTTGCATCTTTCAACTGCAACCATAATTTAGAAATTTCTTATTTATACCCAAAAACATCAGTATTAAGCATGTTAGGAATCAATTGGATGCCTGCTCAAGCAATTAATCTAAATAGTTGAGAGGGGGTGGGCCAAAACCTAAGCCTAAAACTCTGCCTAGATGTTTTGGGCATAACACTTGTGCCAAAGAGTCTTGTTGTCCAACTAGTTTAGGGGATGTTTGTGATGCCTCGTGGCCTGAAATATCTTCTTGCAAACGCAATAATTAAATCATGTAGTTGATTGGGAAAAAAAAAGGATGAACAAATGTAAATATTTGAAACTTACGTACGTAGTCCTAGCTTCATCATTCTTCCATTCTTCTTATGTGTTTCGGTACCCAGGGCTCCTCAGCTTGCCAATGCTTCACTTTTACTTTCCTAATACTTATTAAGTAAACAATGTTATTTGTAGATCGGTTTATCATTCTAAAAATGAAGATATTTACTCACTATCTCATGTTTTTTCTGTGCAAAACTCTTAGATCTTACTGTGTGAGGAGTTAGAAGTTTCTTTCTATTTGCAATATTTGTTTCGCATGCTTTCTAATAATGAAATGAACAAAGCCTTCATTTCATAATCAATATTTAAAAGTATAAAAAAAGTCTAGAATTTACCATTGTCACTGGATCCAAATGGTAACCAATACAAGCAGCCTTCATGTCTTGTGGAATCCATGTAGGATGATTCAAAATATTTTCTTCTCTTGTATGCTCAACTTTATAATATTGTCTAAGCACAAAAGACTAATTATCTCTCTAATGTTTTCCAAGGCTGCAAATAATCCAAAACTTCTCAATCCAATCCTTAAAGTGGATTTTTCCCTTCACAAAGGAATAATCAATAGTATTTAAAATATATTTAATCGATAAAACTAGAAATTTCAGCAGTAAACAGTGGAATATATCATATCTGATAAATGACCATGTAAGAAAGAACAATTTCTATATATCAAAAGCCAATTATCACTTTTATAATGTCCTTATAGCACTTGTCTTGTTAGCTTGTGGAATCATCTTCCATTTTTTATCGCTACTAGGAAAAAAAAATTATATGCCCATATTCATAAAAGGGCACCCAATGTGCCAGCCACTTCTCATACTAATTGGGCAATGTCATCGAAATGGACAATTATTGATTGCTCAGTTGGCAAGACCCAAACCTCAAATAATTTTAATTTTGCTTCCTTTACAACCTCTTGTTCATCTACAAAAATAATAACCTCAAGATTTTAGGTTTTTAACCATTAGAGAAATACAATATTGTCTTTGTTAAACTTGAACAGAAGAAGACGTAGCCATCGAAAATTAAAAGAAAATCCAATAACTATGTGTCTCAATGCCCTTTCTACCTAAAATTAGTAAGTCACCAACCATTCTAAATGCGACAAG
This sequence comes from Delonix regia, assembly GCA_037074485.1. Taxonomy (NCBI): domain Eukaryota; kingdom Viridiplantae; phylum Streptophyta; class Magnoliopsida; order Fabales; family Fabaceae; genus Delonix; species Delonix regia. The sequence goes on from CM073455.1 coordinate 28,936,268, forward strand.
GAAATAAGGTACCAATCAAGCAAAACTTTGTGCGAATTATACTAAAATGAGCCAAAGCGTTCACCCTATAAACAAATTGCAGAAGTCGATTAATGCTTACAAGGTGATAAGTAATGAGCTTTTCATCAACCACCACGGAACAGTAATAGTAGTATATCGAATAATTAACCAAATAATCAGATAATCACATTACCTGAGCATCAAATCCAATTGTGAATATGCTTTTTTCTCTCAGGAAACCAGCCCTGAAGTCTGAACAAGCGAGAACTAAAAGATTTCTTGAGGCATTATGGAAGGATCGAAACACAATATCAAAACACATAATCGAAAAACATCATAATGAATAAGAACTAAGAGAGTAACCTAGAGGAACAAAATCCAGAGTAGCTGCAATGGGCAGGAACGAACTTGCGATGTCATGAAATGGAAGCAGCTGTGATGAACTAGAATCAACTTGCTATGTCATGACATGGAAGCAGCTAGTGATTGATGGGAACAAAATTTCGACGAGGAAAAAAGTGGGAACAATAAGGGAAGAATAATGTAGTGTTTGGCACAAGAAAATGAAAATGAAAGAGGTAAAGTGAAATCTGAAGTGCAAACATTTTCTGGCGGCTTCCAAACCTTTGGAAAATGAATAAAAACTGCCACAAAGTGTGGCAATTTTCAAAGTGTCAAAAAATTCTGCATTTTGTGGCAGTTTTAAATAACTGCCAAAATTAACTGCCAGGAAAATGTGTTTTTTTGTAGTGCCTCAATCTCATTCTATTGTCTTTTATTGTATACTAAGTGCTTTCCTCAAGTCATATTTTATTATTATTGCTATTATTTTTATCTATAAATTCTTATTTGATATATGATATTCTCATTAATTGCGTTCTTTTTACTAAATATTTATTCCTATTAATTTGGTTCCATCTTCATTAATAGGTAATTAAACACTTCCTATTGGTATTTTCCTCACATTTTACTATACCAAGGAATTAAACATACTACGTTTTACTCTATATTAGATTATTTGCATATATTTGGGAACTAAATGAATTCCTTTAATCATTCTTTTCATATACCAAGTACCTTAAATTTTATATTCCTATTTATCCTGTTATGTTTATCTATTTCAATTTTTTCTTGACCAAATTGTTAAGCTATAAGATTTCCATTAGTGATGGTATTTTGTATCTTATAATTCTTTCCTATCAAATTCCTCAAATTAGCTTGAATGATATTTTCCTTCATTTAATCCTTGTAGCTCAATTCCCCTTAAATTTTCCTTAGAGAAACTCAAACAGAATTTGTTGAGCTTTCCCTGGCTTGAATCAGGCAAGCATGCTAGCATTAGGGACAAAATAGAGCTTATTACAATTGTTAGATAAAAGTACTGAAAATCTTATTTGATGCCTTTTGCACTCATCGTTTAATTAGGGATAGCATTTTATTAGGTGTTCCTCATCTTTTTCTCTTCTCTTTTTCATTCCATCTCTGAGGACTGATAAATTTGTGATTCCAATGTTACAACATATGGACCAACACTCAGACAAAGCCCAATGTGCATTCAAGACCATAGAGCTAGGCCCAACAGGAGAAACCCTACACCTCTACTGCTTCTCTTCGTATAAGGGGCCTGCGATGAATACTGGAATGCAGAGAAGAATTTGGAGCGTTTACTCATGGAGTTTTTCCTTTTACTTGAAAAAAGGATTTCTACTTATCTTTCTTCTTAGTTTTAATAGTTGCTAAATTGGAGGTTGTAACATTTATGATAACTGATTGATGCTGTTCATTAAGTAAATTAAGTATACATCATAAGCAAAAGCAACATACAGAAGACTAGACACATGAGCAAATAATAGTTTATCCAATCTCTTTCTCAGTTAGTATCTCTTTCCACAAATGGCAATAGATCCAACCTCACTTCCACTTCTCATGGATTACACAGAAACAAAAGTAGATTTAACCCAATTAGACTTAGAACCATCTATGTATTTTCTAAATACTTAGCACATTATGCTAACTACAAGCCAAAATCAACCAACTTTCCTCTAGTTATTCTCTACCTAGTTCGCACGATTAAAAAATATTGGTGATAGCCTATAAAAAGCCAAAGGTATTTGGGTCAGTACCATTTCTTTTAAAACTATATAATCACCTTGAAAATTGCTTTAGAACATCATTTCTCCATTTGATTAACTAACAAAGCTAAAGTCCAACACTGCCACTTTAATATTATGCAACTTATTATGCATGCATATCAGAAGACCATGATTTTGTATCCTTATGTAGGTGACATATCAATAACAAAGCAAGCCAATGTAGACCATATCAACAAAACACTACAACAATAATAAAGCTCAAATTCATGTCTACCCACAAAGCAAAAATGCAGGCGTGCACGAAGAAAATAAAACCATTGATCCACCACTGGTCTGAAACAGTGGTGCCGTTACCCCTCATATACCATTTTACCTCTACATCAATTCACGACTGAGAAAAAAAAAACAATCACAGATCCTAACATCAATCACATCCCCCTTGGCGAGAACAATAGTCGACACACAATCAACGGAATATATACTACAGGAACCCACTAATTAAATAGCCCACACTCAACAGCGAAATCAACATTTTTTAGAAGTGGGTATAACAGGCAAGCATCTCGCGGTAATTTCAAAGCAATCAACTGTCCCTCCATAGTAGCTAGAAATCTGTACACACTAGAAGGAGGGCATCGCCAGCAACAGGTGCCTGGTTCCTTCGTGACACTGTGTAGCTCGTGGAGTGATGCAGAGAGGAAGAGAGAGCAGAAATGGTTGTCCGTCAATTGCAGGCTTCAACATGAAATGTCTACTGTACGAATTGGGGGCATTTTAGGCTAGAAATTTATCTTTTCCGAGAGACCACCACAATTCCATCTGTTTTTAACGGAAAGCACATCACCTTGAATGTGAGAGTGCTTTCCAAAGGGTAAGAGAGTCCAGCGTGCTTTGAGGAACCAAAAATGGGAACATGAATGCATTCCTATTCCCTTTATGGCCCTTTTGGTTAGTGGATTCAAAGGGATGGAAAAGGCCGATTCCTTTGTTTGGTTCTTAGATTGAGATCTATTCCCTTTCCAAAGGAAGTGAGCATTACCAAAATGAGGAAATATTGAAAACCTCCATAGACCGAAGGAATGTGACTCTTTTCTAGGAATGAAGCACCATTTCCCATTTTGTCCCTGCATGTGAGAGGAGATTAGAGCAACTCCCAGGACGATTGTCTCTGTTTGCACAAGAACATCGTAGGCGAAGATGAATGACCGAGAAGAAGATGAACGAAGACGTATGGACCTATGAATGGAGAAGATGAATGGCCAAAGAGACCAAATTTGGATCTAGGATCTGCAACATCGTTCCATATCTGAAAATCTGATCGTCTCTTTTTTTGTGCGCTGATCTCGTTTTGCTTCCTGTGAGAAGATGAACAGTCGCTGCGCCTTCTAGCTTTTCTCTGTCCTTCAACTCCATTGTTCACCAGAATATTCCTCTGGCAATAAGGATATACACGATTGAAAAGAAACCACAATAGTGTATCATGAGATTGCCGGAATACCTCGCCGGAAGATGAACATACTCACCTTTCTGCGATGGAAGCTTGCTGTTCTTGCCGGCAATGAAGCTCCGACAAACACAAAGATGACGGGTGGGAGAAGAATGTAAAGAAAAGGAAAAAAAAAATTAGTTTTATTAAAATTAAAATATTTTGATAATTTGACCTATTTTCATTTTTATTTCCACTTTTTTTTTAATATCATACCAAATGCAATATATAGGCCTAAAATTCTATTACCTCAAAACCTATTCTCATTCCTATCTTTTTTACCAAACAAACATAACTTTAGTTTTTTTTCTACTAGTTAAAGTGGTCGTAAGATGAAATTCATGTACAACAAAAAACTGATTAAATAAAATAAGTAAGCAAAAATTGACATGAATATTTTTTTATATTTATTCTAATATAACATGGAACAAATATAGAATAAATTACCTTGAGTCATGAAATAAAATTTGATTTCTATAACAAATATAAAGTTGTTAAAAAAATAGCATTATTCCCTTCTCTCCTTACTCAACCTAGATGATGAATAAAAAGAGGACCAAAAGTCTTATATAGCCTTCATGACTCTACCAATTCAAAGAGTCGTAAATTTTTACATTTTTTAATATTCATGAATTTAATTATTTTATAATATTAAGTGAATGACAATTTGTTTACATAACCATCAAAAAATACCAAGAGTATGCTTGGTTATTGGAATTTTAAGGAGAGAGAAGGAATAAGTGTGGGCTTTAGGCCTTTTCTTACCTTTGGTTTGAAAATAAGGAAGGTAATCCAAATCTATCGGGAATCCTCCTTCCCACAAATTAGGAAATAGGAAACCCTTGCCACAGAAGGGAATCCATGTGTTTCTTAGGAATGTAATGCAATTTACCACAATACGCATCTTTTCCGACGATTCTCCTTCCTGTTCTATTCTCCATTGCCACGACACCCATCTCATCTCATCCAACCATTCTCTCACTCTATTCTACTCTTCAAGGTCATCAGGGAGAAGAGAGGTGCCAATGAGAAAGGAGAAGCGGCACCGAGCGCGGATTAATCTAGAACCTGTCGTGCCCTCTGACGTCGTCTGGCGAGATTGTTGGATCAGCGATGGTCATGGCTGAGTTCGTCGCGGTCGATTTCGTTTCATTCCAGATCTCGTTCCAGATCCATGGATTCAGTGAAGTCTCCTTATCTCTGACGGCTTCATCTTTATTCTGTCACTCTTGCTGCTTCGTCTGTTTCGTTGTTTCATTTTCATTGTTACTCTGTTCATTTTCTTGCTATTCTATTCTAGATCCATGGATTCCAATGAATTTTCCTGGTTTTGTTTCGTTCCAGATCTGGTTAGCTAGCTGGGGTTGTTGCCACCATTGCTAGTGTTTGCCAAAATATTTATTCGGTAGTGATTGGTGTTGGAAAAAGGATTGACTCACTAATTTTTAAATTTTTAAATAAACAAGCTAATTATTCTGTGAATACTCTAATTAATATTTTAATTTTTAAATTAAGATATTTTAGTAATTTAATTAAACTTTATTCATTTTTTTAATATTATATTAAACATAATATACAAATATACAAGATTCTATTTCATTAAAATCCATTTCTATTCTTATTGTCGTTCTTTCCAAACATAGTCAAAACATCTGCAAAAGATGCACGAGATTTTTCTCCAGATGGAATAATGGTCGACTAAAGTGATCAATTATCAAACAACCTTTCATTTCATAGAAGAATCCTGATTGCATTACGTGGAAGACACGATGGGCATTCTCTTGTTTAAATATTTGTGTGGTTCTGGTGTAATGTGCAATGGCATCCATTATAAATAAAATGAACTAGAGATGCTGACTTAACAAATCACTGAAAAATGTCAAGCTTTTTTACTAGTTTGATTGTGCAAGACAGTAACTCGTTATTGCATGCTTGGTTGCTCATTATCATAAACGTCTCATTCTGCTATTCAAATGGTATTCTAACTCTGAAATCTTCAAAACCGCACCCCCTTTACTTCCAAAATTCCAAATCATAGTATCCATCAACAAGAAGTTGAGATAGAGGCACAAGAAGAGATTGCCAAGGCAGGGCTTATGTGTCATTGATTTGATTCTAGGAAATGCTGTGGAATAGAAACTTGTCCAACCCATCAAGTCGCTGGACTAGCTCCTCATGGTTGAGCCTTTCACTTTCAACCAAGTCTTTGAGCTTTGGTCCAAGACCTCAAGGAGCTTGAGCTACCAATACAGCACCAGAGTCGATGGTCGGATTGAGATGATATTAATACATGTATTTTTCTTCTTTTAATTTGAAATTTTCATAATATCATAAGAAAGTTGAATCATCAACTTAGAAGCTGATTTGCTTCCTACTTGTCATATAAACCTTCTATATCAGCATTCCCAAAAACGGTTTGAAGATGTCGATTAAAGACAAGGACTGGTTTGCAAATTTCTGAAACTATGAGAATTGATTTATAAAAGGAAGTAAAGTATGGGAACCAATTGAAAAATCATGTAAAGTATAGGAACCAAATGACAAAATTTCCCTTAAAGATTTATGTTCCCAATTTATTCCAGGAAGCTTGTAGATTTTAGAGGATGAACCAAATTAATATTAAAATTATTAGGGTCGCACCTTGTGTTCTTGTGGGGAATGAATGATAATAAAGCATTTTTTTTTTTTGTAACACTTTATCTCACGTGGTTCTGTACCTGCCAAAGAAGATAAAAGAGGAAGAGAAGGAAAAATGTCATGCAAACTAGGAATCTGAATTTGCTAAAAGAGGGAGAAAATGAAAAATGTCATCAAACCAAGAATCCGGATTTGTTGTACTTCCCTAAGTTCTTTCATCTGACCAATTAGATTAAATCTCGAAGAGTGCATGCGGTTACCAAGATTTCTCTAAACAATCAGTTCACACATTTTCTTTAATCTTAACTATTAGATTTTTACCTTTTTCCATGTATTGAATCCAAATCAACAAACCAGTGACTAAAGCGAGCCCTTCCCAACCATCTAATAGCTTTAAGAATTAATTTTATGTAAAGAAATGAAATTTGAAATAAATCTATTGTACATATAAATTTTCAAATAGAAAAATATTTTGTGAAATTCAATAAAAACATTAAATTACAATTAACATTAACTATAAAAAGTATTCCTTCTTCTATAATTTTTGTTAAGAGTTTGATGTAGGACTTGCACTTAATTTTACTTGTATATAATTCTTATTTTAATTTGAATTATTTTATTTTATTTTAATTCCATATATATATATATATATATATATATATCTTTTACTCAATAAAATTTAGTAGAATGAGTTGCCTTTAATAGTAATTGCTAATGAATTCATGTGGTACTTAGATCGTGGTAATAATTCGAGCAGGATTTAATAATTCATCCCAGTTACTATTTGTGGTAACTGTAAGAGTAGTGTATATATTATCAAACTTAAATATTAAAAATGATTTTAAAATTAAAAATTTAAATTTATTTGAATCATTGATTTCTTTTAATAACATACTTTAGTTTTTCAAAATAGTTACTTCTAACAATTTACCTCCAAAAAATGAATAAATTTTTTAAGAAAAGAAAATACAAATAATTTTTTTTACATAATATCACGTCTTAATTCATAATATCAATTCTCATTAAGATTTGAAACCAAGACTACTGGGATGAGTGTGATGAGTCGTACTACTAAGCTACTCTTGTTATGTTTGAAAATATCTTTAAAAATTCAAATCCAAAGTTTAAACACTCAAACTATTCTTTAAAGCTTCAACAATCATATTAAAATAATTATTTGAGTCACTTATGTATCATCAATAACAAAAATAAGATAAAATGAATTATAAAATTCTTCAAATTTCGTCCCTATATCAACGTTTGAATTTTGGCTTAAAAAATTAGTAGTTGCAATAAAAGTTTAAATATAATTTGAATTCTTCAAATTATTAAGACTAATTTTAAAAACAAAGGAAAAACTAACTTCAATGGGTTAGTCTACCTAAATGCAGTTGACGTTTAATTAAACGAGCTTAATTGAAATAACCGTATAAATAAATTTAATGTATATAAATATACAAATTTAACACATCATAATAATGAATTAGTTAAACAGCTAATTCAATGCGTTTGACCCATTTTGAGCTGGACATAGGTTAAGTGGGTATTTATAATACATACATACATATATTACATATACACACACGAAATCATATTTTCATGTTAAATTTATATTTACTCAATTGAAAAGGTTACTTCGTTGTTGGTAAGAGGAGATTCAGATGATGGCAAGACATTTAACTGACTAAAGAAAGTGAACAAAGCAGTAGCTTTTAACTCTCAGTACAAAGAGGGTATAGCCAAACTTTATAGAGGCTAGGTAACAAAATATTAAGGCTAAGTAATAAAGATACACTCTCTTCGAAACATCGTGCCCATAGTTATTTTTCTTTTTTGATGGGAAAATGTTATGACTTTATGAAATAGATCAATTACGGGCTTAATTATTAGAAAAATTTTGAGCTGTTAATTTAAAAATGAAATAAATATATAGGGACTAAATGGTTTTTTTTTTTTAATTTGAGATGAACTTCATTATACTTCTTTTAGAAAGTTTGTTTTTGGGTTCACACTGTGCCAATTGGGTTTGACCCAATTAAGGTCATTCTAGTATTCAACCATTTTTGTATGTTTTGAAGCTATTTTGTTGGCTATTGAGACTTGTTTTTTCTTATTTTGTAATACGTTTTTTTTTTTTTAACTCTAACTTTTTTTACGTAATAGTTGACTACTTTGGCCTGTAAATATTCTATGTTACGAATTTCTTATCCATTAAGTATATAGAAAAATTTCTTCTTATGTTATTAATCTTAAAACATGTTTACATTACTTTCAACTGGTTGGTTATGTCATTTTTCTTTATGCATAGTCTTGATGTTACTCTTCTCAAAAAAAAAAAAAAACATGTCTTGACGTTATTGTCCCCTTAAAATCATTTTTATCTTCAAAATTGAGCAATACAGATAACATGAAATAAAACAGAAATAATACTATACTTTTACGTGGTGATGACGACCAAGACTAACCTAATTAACCCACTGCTGCTTGTAGGCTCGGATAAGTTATGATCACCCTAGGCTATAAGATTGGGTTTATTATGTAAGACCCACTTTCAAGTGTGCTCTCGGGCCAAAGTAGAGGCCTGGTCCAGCCCTCCTCAGTATAATTTTTCCTTTTTTGAAGTGAGTCATTCTTTTAAAAAATAGCTAGTTTTCTTTGGTTTATGCTGAATATAATTCAGTTTTCTTATATAAGAAACTTTATTTATTAAATATAAGCCACACAATTTTTGTTAAAGAAAATTACAATAAATTTATAAAAACTTAAAAAGAAATCTAAAATATGTGCTCAGTCTTGTCCAATTTAGCTTGGTTTTATTTCGAATCTAATCGACCAACATTCGAAAGTGGGACCATATTTATTGACTTAGTAACTCTTCCAACCAAGTCATAAATTGATGAGAAACTCGATCGAATTCAACCAAAATTTGAATAGTTTTAACATTTTTCATCAATTATTTAGACTTGTTGGCTTTGTCCAATTTAACTTGATTTCATTTCAAATCTAATCGAGTGGCATTTGAAAGTGGAACCATATTTATTGACTTAGTAACACCTCTAATCAAGTCATAAATTGATGAGAAACTCAACCTAATTCGACCATAATTTGAACAGGTTTAACATTTTTTTTACCAATTATTTAGAATCGTTGGCATTGTCCAATTTAACCCAATTTCATTTCAAATCTAATCGAACGACATTTGAAAGTAGGACCATATTTATTAACTTAGTAATACCTCTAACTAAGTCATAGATTGATGAAAAACTCGACTTGCCAAAATTTGAACAACTTTAACATTTTTATCAATTATTTAAAATTGTTGACTCTGTGCAATTTAGCCTAGTTTCATTTTGAATATAATCAAGGGGCATTCGAAAGTGGGATTATGTTTATTGACTTAGTAACACCTCCAACCAAGTCATAAACTGATAAGAAACTCGATTGAATTCGACCAAAATTTGAATAGCTTTAACATTTTTCATCAATTATTTATTTAGAATCATTGGCCATGATCAGTCCTTCAATCTTAAGGCCAATTCTCTTCCACGTCCCAAACATGTTCATCACTGACTTATCGTACAAAAACACTTGTCATGCTTTGTCTTCAATAACTGCCATGTGTATGGACCTTATCAAACAAACAGGTGGCTTTGCCTTCCCCACTTAACATCGTTTCGTCCTCTTTCTCCTTTTCTTCTCCTATAAATACGGGACCACTAGATGTAAAATATCTTAATTTAAACTGAAATTCAAACATTTAAATTGAATTAACAATAAAAAATGTTCCTTCTTGAACAATTTTTTATTTGATTGATATAGGACAATTTTGCACTTAATTTTAGTCAGATTTAGTTTTATATTGTAATTTAAGTTTTTCTTTATATCTTATCTTTTAAATAAACTTTAGTGCAATGAGTAAGAATGTAGTAGTAAATGAAGGATTTAGGATATAATTTTAATGGAGGTGAAAGATTTTTGGATAAAAAATTTGAATCAAGGCAAGTAAATTTTTACTATATAAGGCGTGAGCTCTTATTGATTAAAGAATCAAATTAAGTATATAAAATAAAATTATATATAAAAGTTGAAATTTTAAAAAATTCATATTGGTAGTTGCCTTTTGTAGTAATTTGTTAAAGAATAATGTGATACTTGGATCATAATTAAAGAATAATGTAATAATAAAATAGCTGCATCGTGAATGGTGCATGTAAAATAATAATAATAATAATTGGGAATATAAGATTGATTTCAGCCTATATTTTTTAAATTCTTTCCATATTCTTCCATGCTGAGTATACCTAATATAAGATTATTAATATTTAATTATTTTATGTGCATAATCTATATATATATATATATATATATATATATATATATCAATTGAGTAATGAGCATATGGGTTTGGGAGCATTACGTTCTCTAGTTACAACATAATTAATTACTATATATTATTAAATATAAAACATTTTATCATACTTAATAGATTTATTACTATAATTAAACTCATTAATTGCTACACGTAAAATTTTTTACTAAAATATTGTTTAATATTTAATTATTAATTACATCATAAATAAAAAATATAATATTTTTGAAAACACAGGATCATCACTTGTTTCTCCTCATCCACCAGAAGTGCTTTAGATGCTATAAATAATGGTTGTTTTTTGCTTTCGGGAAAATTGAAGTAAATAACAGATACTCTCAAAAACCTTATTTTCAAAAAAGCATAAGAATTTGAGTGGAGATAATCAATTTTGATATGAAAATGGTGACTGTAACACTTGTTAAGTTAAGGCAAAAGAAAAATTTTCTTTTAACAAGAATGAAAGTATATATATTTGTAATGTATTATATTCATAAAATGTGAGTTGTGGCTTAGTAGTAAGGCAAGTTACTTATAATTAAGGGAGTGTGAATTCAAGATGCAGCTCCTTTTTTTCTCAGAAATTTTTTTATGTTGACACGTGTGACCCCCAGGCAAAATTTTCTCCTCCTTCGATTTCTGCTTTTTGCTCCACCCACCGCCACGTTCAACCTCTGGGCAGCCACCGCTTGTCGTTGGCCGGCGACAACCACTTTTTCTAGCTGTTTTATGGCATAGCTGCGGGCAGTGAATTTTCATTGATTTCGGTGAGTTTTAATTCATTTTTTCATGAGAATAATGCTAGGGGAAGCATTTTTGGCCCCTTTCCATTGAATTTGAATTTTGGAAGCATGATTTTAGCTAAGTTTTTTAGAGTGATTCTGACAGGGACTAAACTGAAAAGTTTTGACATTTTGGGGTTTTCAAAAAATGGTGAAATGCTACAGTTTAATGGGTTTAAATTGGTCTTATAAGAATACTTTTATGGTGTATGACATGAAACCTTAGTGTTCCTCTTGGTTTTACTTAAATGGAAGGAAAAAGTATGAAATGGGGGAATAAAGTGAAAATTCAGAAAATTTTTAAAGCCGTGAGTGTAAATTGATGAAAATTCTGGGAAAAGTTAGGGGATAGAATCAAGAAATTTGATCTAGGGCTTGTTTTGAGTAATGAGAAGGGAATGGAATATGAAATTGGAAATAACAATATGAAGAAGTTAAGAGAATATGTAATAAAGTAATGAGATAAGATTATAGTTATTTTATGGCTTTGTTAAGGCATTATAATCAACCTAAATTGATGTGTTTAGTTATAAAAATTGAGGAAAGTATATTCTTATGATATAGGGATTGTGGGTGAATTCAATTTTATAACCAAAAGAGACGAAGATAAGGTGATTTTAACATATATTAGCCACTAAGTAAGCGGTAGCTTTTTCCACTGTATAATTACCATTGTAATTATGGTAGCAAACTTGTTAGACTTGTTAGCCTTGCATATGACCTATGAATTATGATTGATGTGATATTCATGTAAAAGTTGTAAAAAAGATGTTTGAATAAAAAGGGGAATGTTTTACTAAAGAATTGATATTGAAAAATGGAAAACACATAAATGGCAAGTCCATAGATTTATGGAGGACAAGATAAGACGGATGATTTTAGCGTGAGCTTGCGACTCACGACCGTATAGGTGATTTACCCTGAGATGCTGTGTGCTCTTGACCGACATGAATAATCTGAGGGATACATACCCTCAACCGTATGGGTGATTTACCCCGAGATGTTGTGTGCTCTTGACTGTATGAGTGATTTACCTTAAGATATTGTATGCTCTCGATAGTTAATTAAATTGCATGGGCCACGAGTCCATGACCAATGTTTTATGTCTGATAGTCCTCCCTAGAATCTAGGTTCTGAGCCAATGGTATTTTGAATAAAAAGGAAGGTTTTTACCTAACTTTAACAAGAATCTAAGGGCTGAGTTTCCTTGACAATTTGATGTTAACCGATGGAAAAGATTCTCCAAGGGTGGTGGATCCTCGACCGTGAAAATGTGATTTCGAAGGGTTATGTATCCTTGACCGATTTAAACTTTCCATGGAGTGAATGTTATTGCTTGTTATGGTTTAAAGCGTAAAGATTTAAATCATAAATTGATTTATTACTAGAAATGCTATCCGTTTATGTTTTAATAAATTTCATGCAGCCATTCTGAACAGTTTGCTGATCAAGAGGGTTAGAGGAGCCCTGTTGACACTATTGACATTTTGTTTCTCCAGTTTGTTGAGATTTTTGTTGTATTTGGTATGCAAAATGGTAAAGATGTAAATGATATGTATGACCACAGGTAGATTCCTCATTCCCCTGTGTTGTAGTTGTCTCTGGATTGAATTGAAAGTTGAGCTCTCTTTTATGTATAATATTGTTTTGGGCAGATGTTTGTAGAAACTTCGGGAGGTCTCAGTTATAGAGGAGACTCTGCCGAAATTTCTACAAATTTGATTCGAATGTAAATCTGCTTGGTTGTGAATGTTTATTATGTATGATTGTAACTCAATTAAGAACTAACTTGTTAGGCTTACAGAGGTAGGCTAATCTTGTTATCTGTGCCAATCACACTCCGGGAGTTGGGGTGTGACAGTGACAAAATTCTTGATTTGCCCTTTCAACTTAGAGAGAGAAAATGGAAATGTAGTTAAAAATATTATTGAACTGTGTCAGTGAGATAAGTGATTTTAAATCAGGTATAAATAGTAACATAGATCATAAATCAATTTTTAAGATTAAGACAAGAATTCTAGATGAACTATATATATATATGAAAATTTTTACATCATTTTCAACCATTAATTTGTGATTAATAAGGATAATCATTTTTTCCTCTCACTTCTCTTGTATTAAGGCTGATCCCTACATTTTTCTAAATTTGAAATCTAGACTGTTAGATGAAACATCCAAGATCCAAAACATGTCACCAAGTTTTTTAATTTAATTTTAATAAATATTAGTTTTTTAAAAAATAATATAATACATAAAGACATTAATATTTTAAGATTTTCTTGAAGATATCAATTTTTTATTTAAATAAAAATACACCACGTGAATATTCTGGACCTTAAATATTTTATCCAACAATCTAATTTCAAATAATAAAAAATATAATGATCATTAGTTGCAAAGAATCCCTTTAGAGGGTTAGCTAGTTGGTAAGGAGAGATACTGTCCTCAACCCTAATTAAAAAGCTTGGATTTTGAGTTTTTTGAAAAAGAAAAATGAAAAACTTTACAAGTAAAACCTTAACTGCATTAAATTGGTGTAAAGAGAACATCTTCAAAATTGTTTGCAGAAGAGATTCAAATAAATTCAAAAATTCTTTTAAGGCTCCGTTTGATTATTAGAATTGAAATTAATTTAGAATATTAAAATTCTTATTTTGATCATAAAAAGAATTAAAATATGAAATTATAATTTCATATTGAATTCTAATTTTACTGTGTAAATGAGTGATAAGTATTAAAAAGTAAAAAAGTATTAGTATGGATATATATATGTATGTATACACACACATACACATATATATACGTAACAAAAATAATACAAATTAATATTTTTTAAGAAAATATTTTTCTCTTAATCTAGTTTAGATGAGATAAAATGTTTTTCATTGGGAAAGTAACACCTCATCATTTAGTATGTAATTATTGTGTTTTCAAAAAAATTATTTGATTTAAATTTAATATGTATATGTGCAAATAATGTCCTTTCATAAGTATGAATATACACACATGTACTATGTTATGTTATAAGCATACATGCCTACATGTGCATAGTATGATTTTGTGCCATGATATGATATTGTATTTTTGTATATATAAATATATATGTAAATCCTATATAATATCATAAGTGTGTGATGTCATGTTGTGCACTTATGCCTGCATATATGTATGTATGTACGATATGATGTCATTATGTGTGTGTAATATTGTGTCTATACAATCATATGCAAGTGTGTGTATGTGCAAAGACACACATTTATACATACAATGTCATCGTGTTGCATACATATATATATATATATATATATATGCATATGCAATTTTGTATTTTTTTTATTTGTAAGCATATATAGAATGTTCATGTGTTGTATAAGTGTATTTACAATGTTATATCAAATATACAAATTTTGCATCTTTTGACATTTTACATGTTAACATATGTTTGTGTACGTAATATTATGTTATATATTTTTGTGTTTATGCGTGAAATCATGCGCCTACATTATATATTATATTTTGAAGTTGTGTTACATATATGTTACATATATTTTCGTATACATACATACATGAAATATATGTCATATCATATATAAGCATAAACATTACATATTCATTATATATCTCTTATTATATTAATTATTTATTTTTATTTTATTTAAATTAAATTTAAGTTAAGATTAATTTTTAAAATATTAATTTTACATTCTAAATGTTAATTTTTTTTTTTACCTTTTAAATCTTAATTTTTCTTTCTTTTTTTTAAGAAATTGTTTTTGTTATATTTTTTTATTTGAGAAAATGAAATATGGTCTATCCTAATGTGATTTAGTTAAATCCTAGTTGGGTCTCAAGTCTTAAAAAGGTGGCCCAATCAATAAAAGGAGTATATGTCCTGTGATAAATGAAAGAGTTACACTTTAATTTTGAGTTTTAAAATTGTAATTTTTTAAGTTAAGGGTAAAAATTAGAAATGACCTTTATCAATTATTTTTTAATTCTTTAAAATTGGCACATGAAATTAGAAATATAACTTTAGAAGATACCAAACAAAAGACTTAGAATTGTTGGGTCTAATTCTAAGTTTATATCTTACTTTCAAGTCTAATTCTTGACCCCAAATAAGATGTAATTGTAATTAAAAACAATTTACAATCACTTAGAGAAGACATTGGAGTACTAAATTTTTATTAATTTTTTTGTCCCATAAACTTGAACTTAGCATTTGTAATCAAATTTCTATCCCACTTGGAATATATATCAAGCCACGTGAGAGTAGTAAGTAAGCTAGAGAAGAAGATTTTCATAATGACCAACCGAAAGAAATGAAAATAAGACGTACAAATTTTCTCTCGCTTCATGATCCCAACATATTTAAGCCATATGGCTGAAATTTGAAAACTAAAAAGCTGGGATGGGATAGGCACCAAAGCACTAATAAAGTTGTTCGGTCGGATCGCCTCTTGTAAATCATGGTTATGCTAGAATCTCATGTAATCAGATGTGGGTCACGCGATTGATCCCATCATCAACCTCTCTCATGTCTCAACTTTGAGCTCCAAACGGTGAAATGGTATAGTGCGTTTTGTTTTTTTTTAATTTGTTATTGCATTATAATTCACAATATTTGTCCTTATTAAGATTTGAATTTAAGATCACTAAGATGAGCATAAAAAATTTTATTACTAGATTATTTTTACTATGATCTAGTACAGGGCATTTTGATATTTATATTTTTTATATAAAAAAAAATCAAAGGGTCGGTGGATGAATGGGGCCAAACTACAATCTCCCCCGAATTTTCTTGATACATGAACCCCTACAATTTATTTTGCCACATAAGACTCTTCAAACAAGCTCCCACTCTGTCATATCATCTTAAAGTGGACGGTGTTAACACATGATTGGACTGCAAAGAGCTACTTGCAATTGAACATAAAAAAGTGTAGGGAGTGATTTACAAAAAATAATAAATTATATGGACTGATTTAAAATAATTGTAAAATCTATGGACCAAAAGGTTAATTTTCCCAACTAGTTCTTATTATAAGTTCGTCTAAGAGTTTACACAATAAAGGTAAAAGTGAGCATTTACAAAATAATTATAAAAAATAAAAGTAAGCTTTACACAATAAAAATTAAATATTACACTTATATTTAGAGTGTAACTAACATTTTTAAAAATTAGAAAACTAATGAAGTAGGTATGAGGAAACCACATAATGTAGGTCATTTTTGTTGGTGGTGACTAGCCACATTGGCAGCTTCTTACCTTTGCAGGTAAGGGGCAATTCTTTCTCCATCCAACCATACCATCTCAATTCTTTCTAGGTTATATTGTTACTCTAACTAATTAATTATTGGGTTCTAACAAAATTTCATACACAATAATTTCAAGTAAAATTAACAAATCAACTAATTAAGGGGAGAATGAGGAGAAAGCTATTGTATTGGTTTGGGGTTCTGGGAGGTGATGGAGGGGTAGATCAAATTAATGATTTTTCAAATGAAAGAGATGTTCAACAGGTTGAGGGGTCCATGGAGCTGTGCATTGCTGAACTCATCATGATGCTCCAACAATGGAGCCATGAGCTATTGCTGATGTTCATAATTAATGAGATGAATGTTTGGAAAATTAATGTGTGTGTGCGTGTGTCTATATATATATATATAAACTTATGATGTACTATATGCTTCCACGGGCTCTAAAGCGATATATAAGTTGGTTGGAAGCATGCCCTTTTTATTGTTTCAACACGTTCTAAATTCTTCACCCGACACAATTCGGTTATTTTATTACCTCGTCCCTCTTTGGATTATGTCAGTAGATAAGTTTCATTTTGTTGGCAACTTGCTATGTAGTCTTTAATATACTTTCGCGGCCAACTATATATGCTACAATGGTCATCTTATCCTCTATCACATACTAGCTGGATTGGTATGATAACAAGTTGGATTTACTAGATTAAAGATTAAGAGTGCTGAGAATGCCTCTGAGAGTGGCTCGGTCATATAGTTAAGAAAGGGAAAGTAATGAAGAAAAGATGTAGAAAACTAAAGCAAGAATCTCACTCTAGGAAACATCACTCTGTCCAATTCAAGAAGGACTACTCTCTCATATAAAATTTCATAATAAAGTCCAATACAATGCATGTAGAATTTAAATCTTAAATAGACACACTCCTAACAATATGAGAAATAACTGTCAACTTAAATGAACATGGGAGAAAACGTGGGACACAATACATGGAAACACAGACACATGACAGCAGAATAATTGCTACCCATGACTACTAATATGAAACTGCATTAATTAAATTAAAGCTTAACATTCCTCCACTATTTTCTGCACCCTATCACGTTCTTTCCCCCTCTTTTTGTAGTATGTTCAAAGCGGAGGCAGTGGGGTTGTATCAATTCATTCCCCTTGGAAATTCGACTTGTCCTCAAGTCAAAGTTGGAAATTGCTAAGCAAGAAAGTCATATTGCTCCCAATTGTCTTCCTCCGTGGGCATGTCCTTCCAGTGAATCAATAACTCCAACTCCTTTCCAGTAGAATTAATCCAAGGGTGTGATGGTACTTTGTCAAGAACAAAGTCAGCTTCAAAGTCAGGAGTGATGGGTAAAGGTGTTGGGGGAGTTGGCATTGTTGATCTTACTACCAAGTTGTAGTAGAGAGGTATGAAAGATAAGATGAACTCTGGAGTCATTAGGAAGTTCCAACTCAAAAGTTATTGGGCCTACTTGCCCTTTGACTCTATAAGGACCAAAGAATCTTAGTGACAACTTCTCAAACCTGCGTTTAGCCAAAGAGTGCTGATAATAAGGTTGTAGTCTTGAGAATGCATAATCTCCTTTAGCAAATTGGAGCTCCCTTCTGTAAGAATATGCCTGGTGGTTCATTCGAGATTGAGCCATCAATAAATATTCCTTTATTAGTCTAAGCATGTCATCTCAAAGAATTAACAGTTCTTTGAGCTTCATTAATATGATTTCTCTTGGAACAAAAGGATGGAAGGAAGGACTATCTCATCCATACACAATTTTGAAAGGGGTAACACTAATTAAAGTGTGAAACCTAGTGTTGAAGGAGTACTTAGCCCAAGAAAGGAAGTCACTCCATTTTTCGGGTTATTATACCAAAATCAACAAAAATATGCCTCAATGCAACTGTTGACCACCTCAGTTTGGGCTTCAAACTAAGGGTGATAAGCAGTTTCCATCTTAAAGCGTGTTTTACTTAGCTTAAACAACCCCTTCCAAAAATGGGTTTGAAAGATTACATCCCGATCAGAAAAAGTATGGATTTATGCATTCCTTGGAGGCATACAATCTCCCTGCAAAATTGTTCAGCCACTTGTTTGGTTGAAAAAAGGTGACATAGTGGAATCAAATGAATGTACTTACTTAGGTGATCAACCACAACCAATATAGAGTCAAACTTGTTAGATTTTGGAAGCCCAGTGATGAAATCAAGGGAGATATCTTACCATATCTACCCTGGTAAAAGGAGATGTTATAATAACCCAGCTGGAGCCAATGTTTGGTATTTACTTATTGACAAGTGGGGCAATTTTGGATATAAGTTTTAACATCATTTTTCTGCCTAGCCTGATAAAAATTTGAAGAGATCCTTTTGAAGGTCTTCAAATAACCTCCATGTCTAGTGGTTGCAGAATCATATGCCTCAAAAATGAATTTCTGCCTTAGCATGTGATGGTTTGGAATGACTAAATGATTTTATTAATACAGCCTCTATTCAACAAACTAAAAATATGGATAAGAACCCACATCAGTTGCATGAGAGTCACTAATATTGCATATGTATAAGTCCTCAAGTAATGCCTTGGTAAGTTAGCAAAGTCCAAATGTACTGGTAGAACTAATACAAAAAATTAAGAGGAATAAGATAAGTGTGGATATGATAATCAATAATGTCAAAATTACGATTCTAGGCAGATTCAAAAAGGGGTGGACTCATGACGTAGAATTGTAAGAGTTTATCTGCACCTGTTATTTAAGCTATTGAACATAGCCAGGTCACAAAATCACATAAATTTCATACATAAGTACTTATCTTATCATCCATAATCCATATTGCATACTTTTCATTTAAATCAACATACAAAGTTCAATAAACTCCATAATTCATATATAGTCTATAATCCATAATTTACAATCCACAATACATAATACATAATACATAATACATAATACATAATACATAATACATAATAATCATTCAAAGATATAAATACGACAAAAAAGGGTATGATAATTTGAATACCAATTTGTGATAAATGAGTGAACATGGAATAGCAATCAAATCCTTCTATCATCATTATAAGCCTCAGAATTAAAGAAGCAATTTTAATCATTTAATCCCTAAGTACCTAACAATACTAAATAAAATATGGAAAGATAAATTATTTCTGTAATTTTTGAAGTTAGAATAAACTAGCCCTTATTAAAATAGGAGGAAAAAAACAATTTTTTAATTATTAAATATAAATTTGTCTTTTTTTTTTGAACTTTTAAACCTTGATTAATTATTGGTTTTCTACTTATTATCATTATTAATAGGTCAAACATTAATCAACAAGTGAACTACAAGTAATTATATCATGCTAATTTCATGATGTGTTAGAACCGTGACCAAGTTATAGTTATTACTCTAAAATTAAAATTTAATACACAAAGGACGAATGGCAACAAAGTCATCATTACTACATGATCCGTAAATGCCATTTTCACACTTGTAATGAGCATACAAAGAAGGGAAAAAACTAGCATCTAATAATGCAATTAGCAATTTAAACTAAGAACATTCTCATGCCCAAAATACTCTTATTCATATCTTACAATTTTTCCACGGAAGCATATGGGTATCATATATATCATATAAAAGTGAACCCATTTTGACCACTCTAATATATAATCTAAAAGTAAAGAAAGTGATGTTCAGAGCAAATCACAACCCATATTCACGGCCACACTCAAACATTCAACATCAACACATTTTGAATCATACTAGAGAAGGGAAGATAGATCGAGAGGTGTATATCACTAAATCAACGGGCTACTACATGAGTTACTGCTACACAAACTGCTACAACAGCATGAATTAACGAAATGTTGAGACCTAAGATGAGCTCAAATGCAATGGTGAGTTGAGCTTAAATGCATATTGATTGAGATTTGAAATCAAAAGGTTAAGAGTGAGACATGAACAAAGAGCATTCACGGTAAGAGGGAAGACTCGATGAGTAAAGCGCACTAAAGTAGAGAGCATATGATGGAATTAGATTAGGTTAACGAGTTTTTTCTAATTTTCATATGGGTTGAAGCTTTTTTTGGGCTAGACTTCAATGAACCAAAAAAAAAGCATTGGGCTGCAATTTTAAAAAGTTGAGCTTGCTAACTTGGTTAACTCATTCATAATCATTAATTCCATTAATTCTATGTGAATTAATGGCAAGTTTGACCAAGTTAGCACTAATTCTGATTTTGATCTCGATTTAACTCAAAAGTCCTACGTAAGATCATAAAATTGATGATTCTGTCAAGTTAAATTGTTATTTTGACAACACTGATGACAATGCATCTGCACTTCTATTTTCTTTTATAGCCTTGTAGACAATAGAAAAATCAAAGGGTTAGAATTTAATGAGCAAGCTTTATTGTTAAGTAGTAGAAACATGTTGCTCCAACAAGTATTTTAGGTTGAAATGGTCTTTCCTCAATAGAAATGTCTCCCCAAAAGGTAGTGCTACTATTATTGTTAGGCTACATAAGGCAAGTAATTCCCTAACATTTGCTAACTTTAAACAATTGGAAAAAGATAAGTTCTTCCTAAAATATGCCATAGGGTGGTCCTTTGCATTAAGATAGCCTCAATATCATCAATGGAAGCATCACACTCCATCATAAATTGTTGGCTAAAATCGAGCAATCACAACACAAGTTGGATTAAGTGAAAGCTATTCTTCTTAGTCAATTATGTTAAAGGTCTAGCAATCAAACCATCGCCCTTAACAAGTCTTCTATAATATCTAAACAAACTTAAATAACCTCTGAGCTCATTGACATTAGGGGGTAAAGGCCACCAAGGATAGCTTGGACTTTCTCCTTCTTAACTTCACATCCTTAGTTAATACAATATGTCCCAAAAAGGAGACTTGCACTACCAAACAAACACTTGGAAGGTTTTATGTAAAATTAGTGCTCCTTTAACAATTGTAAGGCACTCCGTGAGTGGACTAAATGTTGCTTTAGGTAAGTGTTGTATATAAGTGTATCAACAAAGAACACCAACATAAATTTTTTAAGGTGAGGTATAAAAATGTCATCCATTGCTACCTGGAAGGTAAATGGTGCATTAGTTAGGCCAAATGGCATGATCACATACTCATGATGTCCAAAATGAGTTATAAAAGCTATTTTTGGAATGTTAGAAAGGTTAACCCTAATCTGATGGTAATTTTAGGAAAAAATGGATGCACCATGTCTTGGATAGTGATTTGGTTAAAGGATCTATAATCAATTTTTATCTTCCAAGTGTCATCCTTTTTCTTAACTAGAAGAACATGACTAGTATAAAAGACTAGAGCTTAGGCAAATGAATCTATATTGAAGTAATTCTGAAATCTACTTTTCAATCTAGGATTTTTGAAATAAAGGTAGTAGTAAGGCCTAACGTTAAGTGGTATGGTCTTTAGGATGAGGTTAATAGAGTGTGTATGGCTTCTAAAATAAGGCAAAAATGTGGGTTCTTAAGATACATCATCAAATTTAATAGTTAGATTTTGAATATTAGGGTGTAAAGTAGGGGAAGTATCTAAAGCAACATTTTTAGTTACAAGGTACTAGAAAGTAACTCCTGTAAGCACCTTGTGTGGTACTCCTTGTAACTTATATTTCTTCCCTTCCAAAGTAAAGATCAAAAACATTTCATTCCAATTGGCATTTATAGTGTTAATATATACAAGCCACTGGATACCTAATACTAGATCTATCCCTCTAATTGAAAATGGTTAATAGTGTTGTTTGATCTTCAAGCCAAGCAATTAAACTTTAAAATCTTTGCAAACTCAATTGCATTTTATAATTTCACCATTTCTAATATGCATTCCAAAGGGTGGTTCATGCTGCATAGGTAATTTCAATTTTGCAACAAGATGGCCAACAACAAAATTATGAGTAGAACCACTGTCAATTAAAATGGTCACCACTGTACCCCCAAGAAATCCCTTTAACTTCATGGTTGAAACTATGGATTTGCCTATAATTGCATGAAATCTTATTTCTGCCACCTCGTTTGGATAATACACTTCATCATTATCTTCATTTTTGTCCTCCTTACTTCTGCTAAGTTCTTCCTTCCCCTCAGTAATCTCCAATAGAGAAAAAGTCCTTGGTTTGCAGTAATGTCTAAGGGCAAATTTCTCATTACACCTAAAACATAATCCCTTAGCTACTCAATTTTGCTTCTCTTAGTCCAACGAGTAGTTTGGGTTGGTTAAATTTAATGTTTATGGCGTGGTAGTTAAGGCTTTAGTGTAGAAAAGGATGTGTAGGCAGATTCTCGTTAGGGGAGATTTAGATGGTTGTGTATTTGTCAGTGACTAAGAAAGGTTTGACAAAGTATTTCTTCCAGTAGCATTATTCTTGGACTCAAATTCTAAAGCCAAACTCATAACTTTATAAACTGTTCAAGGCTTAGGTATACTCACATATGCTTTCAAGTCATCCCATAATCTATGAAGGAAAACACCCAATAAGTAGTGTTTAGGCCAACCTTTCACCTTGGCCACCCTCTTAGCAAATTCTTACTAATATTTTTGTATAACGATTATAAGGGACAATTTGTAGTAAAAGGATAAAAAAGAACCAATATCATTCTCACAAAGATAATGTGTTATCTTTGTTGTTCTTATGATTAAATTTTCATTTTCCAAATATATAATTTATACAAAAGTATGGATCAATGTTATTATTTACATTATATACACTAGTGGCCCAGATAAATCTGGTTACTAAGAATTGATGCAAGAATTTAAACATAAAACTTATCTTTTAAATAACACTAAGACTTACTAAGACTCTAACTGGAAACAAAAAGACTCAAGACACTACTATAGATTAAGCTAATCAAGAGTTAAAGTGAGGATAGATTGAGTTCATTTTTAACTTTTTACCAACATAGTCCAATTTCACTTTTGAGTAACTTAACTCACTAATAAGATAAACCTGACTCCAGTGTATATCCTAGTTCTAATTTCAATACCACTTAAAAGTCAAATCCAAGCATTCTAAGTTAATGCTTCCCTAGAATGCATTAAGATAGAGAGCTAAATTATCAATCACAACTTACCTAAAAGTTAAATCCAAGCAGTTTATGGGAAACTAATCCTATGGTGCATTAAGCTCTCATAATAACATAGAGAATTCAAGAATGAATTCAAGCTATTATGGAAAATTACACCTAATTCCCAATGAAACATTTTATCAAACACCTTGTGGGCATTTGACTCTATAAGAAGAGATTATAAAAAATATTCAACAAAATATACCGGTCAATCCACTTGCAATCATCTTAATAAAAGCCCTAATAAAGAGGCAATATACATTCATTATTTAACTCATAATTACAAGAGAAAAGAAATAATCTCTCTTAACATATGCAGAGACAAAGTCATCAAATCCCTTCTCAATATTCTCAAATATCCAAAATAACAACTAACAATAAGCTCAAATCTAGATTACATTAAGGAAATACATGAAAAAAAAATCAGAAAATTAGATAAGGAGAAGAATGGAAGGAGACCTCTATAGAAGAATCTATAAAGGTTTGGCCAAGGTAGGTCCAAGAAGACCAACTCTTAGCCTCTCCTTCTAAAAAAGCACCTTGGTAGACCAAAGAAGTTGATGGGCTTCCTTGTTCATCAAAGCAAAAATCAAACCCTAGTCTCAACCTTCAACCTCTTTTTTTCAAAATAGCAGAAACCCCCTTTTATACCATCTTAATTAAAAAAGCAAAATTGCGTTTCTAAAAAAATTTGGGTGTCAAGGCGCCCAAAGACAACACTTAAGCACCAAAGTACAATTTTGGCCGCTTAAGCAATATTTAAAAAAATGAGTTATTTTAGAAAAAGAGAAAAAGAGCGGTGAGTTGTTTAAAGTCAATTTATATATTAAATGAAAAATTATATTGTAGGTCCTTATAGTTTTACTCAATCTCTAATTTAGTCCTTATACTTTAAAGCAATCATAGTTTAAATGCTTTACAAATTAATTACCATGACTATATTTTTTTTCAGTACTTTGCTATAGTAGTGCGTTGATTTTGTCTCATTATCTACTTTTACTTCTATTGTTAGCATTAATTAAACATATTTAGAATATTAAGATAGTATGTAATTAGTTACATCAATAAAATTTAATAAAATACTTACATAATTTTAATAATAGAGACTAAATTTAGATATTGGTAAACTATAAGGATTTAATTACAATTTTTTGAACTATAAAGACTAAATTAAAAATTAATTGAAACTATAAGGACTACACATAAAAATTTCCCTAAATTAAATCATTTTGCACTTTTCCTCCAGGCTTCTTAGACTTGCTTTCCTCCCGCTTCCCGGTGGCTCCCTCTCCATATAATAACAATTTTGGATTTAGTGCATTTAGGATAAATGTATAGATCTGGCGGTTGAGATTAAAGGAAATGTGTAATTTAACTATTTAAATTAATCATGGTAATTATAGGCGGTCAAAAACGTTACTATTTTGACCGCGCATAATTTTCAAGGTTTAATTGAACAGTTTAGATGAAAGAATTGTATACATACTGCAACATTCAAAAAATTTAAAAAAAAATAAAATAGAATATGAGTGAATAGTTTTGACGGGTCCGTTTTTCCAGCAATAATTATTTTTAAAAATGTAATACAATAAAAAATCCCAAAAATTGAGTGCAAAAGTACTATATAAGACTGATAAAAATGGTGGAAGAAGGATTTCTATTTTTTTTGGTAGTTAATATTAAATCTAATTCGATGTTTTCATATTAGTTTAAATTTCAAAAACATTTTTCTATTTTAGAATTTATATAAACTTGAATAATTAGATTTATTCCTAATTTTATTTTTTCCATAATATTAATTCTTTAAGCTATTAGTCAGGTGGGGCTCGCTCAGTTCAATTAGTTATCATTACATTTCGTTCTCTTACTCTTTATCTTCTCTGGCAGGTACGGAACCACATGTGATAGTGTCCATTTCCGTTAACTTCATATCATTCATACCCCACAAGAACACAAGGTGCCCCGGCAACAATTTTATCATTAATGCTTTGTATACAATCAGATCCTTTCATTTAGCGTGCCATCTTATATGACTTGTAGCTACTCTCATGATGACAACTCCAATCGATGATGTCTAATCAATTCCTAAATTTGACGTGACACAAATAATAATTTATGTCCAGCTATAATGTCATGGCAGCATTTTTATAATCGGAGTTGTTGGAGGGTAAAATGGAAAATTTAACATAGTCACGGGACTAATAACAAGATTGAGAACAAAAAGCTTGTTGATTAAATTTGAAATTTTGGTAAAATATCAAATGGATAAGAAATTAAAATAGACAGTTTAAGACTTTATACTATGTGTATGGGACTTATATTATAAACCTAAAATGACTAATTTATGAAGCTCACATATGTAGTTACATGTAGAATTTTTTTTGTTGGATTATAATATTAGCTTATTCTATTTAATTAGATTTAGGCTCAGATTTATTAACTTAACATTATCATTTTATTTTATTTTATTAAGTTTGAGTTTGGATTTACTTAAGCGGGTTTCTTTTATTAAGAGATATTATAAATATATTATAAAACATTACATTGCAGTAGATATCTGAATAGAAAAACATTGTTTCTTTATATATTTTTTTAGAACATTGTGTTATCTATATTGTTTCAATAAATATTACTTTATTTTTTGTAGTTGCATATAAAATTTGATATCATATTAAGGTAGTTTATTTATTTTGTGATAACTTCAATTTTTATTTCTTCAAACCTTCTCATATGTATTTCTAAGAACAAGTTTTTTATGAATTCAATAGGACAATAATTATTTGATTGTTACTTGACTCAAAGTGTTTGCCAATGTTTTAATCTCTTTAAACTGGGATTTCCCATCAAGATGTACTTTTCTTTAATTACAAGTTTTTTACCCCACTCATGTTCTATCATTTTTGAAGAATCAAAATTCAAGTAGTCAATTCTAGTAATAAATTTGAAGTAAAATGTTGAGTACTTTTAAGTTCAAAAAATGTTTCATAAAACCTTGGGTTGAGATTAATCATTCCAACTAGCAAAAAAACCAAACCCCAAATAAAGGCAAGACAAAACAGCATATCATTCCCTACGATTCTCATATCAAACTGATAATGGCTCTTCCTCAACTAGCTTCTCTCCCATATGGTTCTTTCAATAAAATGCTTTCTTTGGATAGGACATCCCCTTCCATAGCAAACAAGTCCAAGAGCGTCAATGCCAATAATGCTCCAATAGCCCGATGCAAGGCATCACTTAATATTTCAGATCATTGGTATATACCATTAATTTCTCGTCGATCTGCACATTACCAACCTTCTGTTTGGGATTATGATTATATTCAATCGTTGCACATTATATGGTGTGTAGTTGTCGCACTTTCATGCAAATTGTTAATCCTAAATCGTTTCGTTACTTCTAACGGTTCATTGTTAATCTTTGATGTTTGCAGGAGGATCATAATTATGAAGAACAAAGAAGAATGCTCAAGGCAGAAGTAAGGATGATGCTTTGCAAAGTGGTGGATCCTCTAGAACAACTTGAGCTTATTGATACCTTGCAAAGGCTTGGAGTGGCTTATCATTTCAACAGTGAGATAAAGAAGATATTGCAATATGTGTATACCAAAAATGTGGACAGGTACAAGAGTAAGAAGAATTTATATGCCACAGCACTGGAGTTTAGACTCCTAAGGCAACATGGATATAATATATCAACAGGTACTTGAACTTCATAATTTCCTTATTTAGATATTAATATCAAGTATTCATTTAAAAAGGAGATTTAGACGCAGTAAATTAATGTCTCATTTGCATTGTTAATTGTTGCAGAGGTCTTCAATAGCTTTCAAGATGAAATGGATAAGTTCAAAAAATGCCTATCTCTGGATATCAAGGGGATGCTTTCGCTATATGAAGCCTCATTTCATTCAATGGAAGATGAAACTATTTTAGACGAAGCAAGAGATTTCACCTCAAAATGTCTCAAAGAATTTGGGAATAAGAACCAAGGCAATCAAGCATCACTCCTAGTCAGTCATGCTTTGGAGCTTCCATTGCATTGGAGGATGCCAAGATGGGAGACTAGTTGGTTCATTAATGAATATGAAAGAAGTCCTAAAATGAGTCCTACCTTACTTCAGCTTGCTAAACTGGATTTTAACATGGTTCAAGCTATTCACCAAGAAGAATTGAAGTGCACATCAAGGTGTCATAATATTGTTTTATCTATATATTATGAATATTTAATTTTAATTTAATTGAACAAAACGGAGATAATAATATTTGATTTTGCTAATACCATCTTTTCTTCCATTTGAAGATGGTGGAAAAGAACTGGCGTTGGAGAAAAGTTCAGTTTCTTCAGGAACAGGCTGGTGGAGAACTTCTTTTGGGCCTTAGGAATGAATTTTGAGCCACATCATGGATATTTTAGGAGAGTCATGACAAGGGTTGTGTCACTAATAACTATATTTGATGATATTTATGATGTGTTTGGTACCGTGGAAGAACTAGAGCTCTCCACAGACGCCATTGACAGGTTAGAAATTTTATTGATCCCCCCTTAACTTCATGTTTTCTCTTTTAAATATTACATTTAGAGTAATTTTTTTTATTTCTCACTTATCGCAAAATCACTATTTTGGTCTTTCATCAATTATAATGATCAAAATGATCTCCCACTTATTGAAAAGTATTGTCACACTTAGTCCTTCACTTTGCAAAACATAAAAAAAAAAAAAAATACCAGATTTAATTCATCTACCTAAGCTCTATTGAAATTTATATTGACAATTTCAATGCCAAGGGACTAAATCGGTATTTTTTTCAAAAATTGAGGACCAAATGAAACATTTGTTAATAAGTGAGGAATTAGACATTATAATAAATGTGGAACCAAAAAAGTGTTTTTCTCATTATATTTACCTTTAGGAATTAACCTTGCTGATTTGTGATTTTAGGTGGGATATAAAGGCCAAGGACAGTCTCCGACTTTACATGCAAATATGTTTCCTTGAACTTTATAACTTCGTCGATGAAATGATTTATGACATTCAAAACAAGAAAGGGCACAACATCCTTCCATATCTAAAGAAAGCAGTGCGTTAGTTAACTGATTTTTGCTTCTTACTCATACTCTTTATCAATATTTAAGTTTCTTCCATGCCTCTTAACTCATTAAGTTACAACTACATTTAAACTTTTAGTCGCATTAAAGAGTGAGACTTGAGACGCTTTGAGTAAAATACCTGCGAGTATTCTGCAGTCATATTCAAGTGGAGATTTAGGCTGTGAAAATCTAAGATACACCAAATACATTGTGAACATCTCATTCAATCAGTGATCCCAACCAAAGATTAATATACTTCTGAAATTAGGAAATCAATATAAGTCTCTTACTTTAAATCTCTGAATATATTTATGTTCTTTTATTCCCTTCAAGTACACCAAGCCTGCAAGAATATATGGAGAATGCTTGGGTTTCAATAAGTGCATCTGTTGTATTTATTCACGCTTATTTTTTGATCCCAAATCCAATAAAAAAGGAGGAATTGGATTGTTTAAAAGAAAACCCCAATCTACTTCGCTTTTCAGGATTAATTTTCCGCTTTGTAGATGACCTTGGATCATTTAAGGTACCGATTCATTTAATAATAGCTTGCCAATCTTTCTCACATTCTTCACAAAATCTCTTACATTCAACGTATAACTTTGTTTTTTTATGAACCTTCAACCATAGCGTGAGATGGAGACAGGTGATGTACCCTCATCAATTCAATTGTACATGAATGAATCTGGAGCTTCAGAAGCAGATGCTCGTGTACACGTGAAATCTATATCGTATAAAGCTTGGCAAATGTTGAATGGAGAAGTTGCCAATTGTTCTTTCTCTCATACATTCAAAAATATTGCTACGGACCTCGCAAGGACTTCAGTGTGCTTTTACCAGCATGGAGATGGCTATACCCTTCAAGATCCTGAAACCAAGAAACGCATATCATCATTACTATTTAAGCCTATTCCTATTGTATAGAATTTGTTCGAAGGTTATAATTAGAGTCTTGAGACTATTACAAGTTATAGAACTCTTTTCCATGCAATTATCGAAGCACTGTTTGAAGTTATAACAAAAGCTAAAGGGCATGACAGTTTGTGGCAACGAAATGGCTCGAGTGTTTGATTTTTTGCAACTACATTCCAAGATAATTAAACAACTACAGTTGTTAGTAGTAAGTAGTAACTGTAGATCAATAACTAATCTTAAAAATAGGAAATTTGCTAACTGCTTGAAAAACGAAATATCCTATCCACATTCAATGTAAAAGAAAATGTTTACAAAATAATTATTAAAATTTTTTAGCGTTTACACATTTAAGGTAATGATGAGTATTTATAAAATAATTATTAAAAAAAGTAACCTTTATACAATAAGAAATAAATAATATATTTATATGTATAGTACATTTTGTAGGTTTAAAAAATAAAAAATAATGAAGATATTATAACGGTAACACTTCAAATTTTGAAAGTTAATCATGAAGTAGGTTTCACAAAAGACAATCTTGGTATTTTTGTTGGTGGCAATTATGCAACTTCTTAAATTTTGCCCTCTCGTACGTGCATGTGCCTATACTTAATTGGCAACTCTTTCCCCACATAGTCCCATATCATACCATTCCCTTTCTAGGTTATATTGTTACTCCCGCTGATGACTAGTGGATTCTAACAAAACTTCCCTATAAATAATTTCAATTAAAATATATAATTAGAATAATTAAGTAAGGGGAGAATGAAGAGAAAATTTATTGTTTTGGTTTCGGATTCGGGGAGGTAATGGAGGGGTGAACAAATTAATGATTTATTCAATGAAAATGATATTCGACAGGTTGAGGGGTCCATGGAGCTCTGCATTGCTGAACTCATCATGATGCTCCAATAATGGTGATCTTATCCTCTATCACATACTAGCTGGATTGGTATGATAGCAAATTGGATTTTCTAGATTAAAGAATAAGAGTGCTGAGAATGTCCCTCGAGATTAATTCATGAGGCGGGGTTTTTTCTTTCTGGCCACGACACGCGGGGTTGAACTCTTGAAAAAAAGAATTATGAAGTTTTATTTGAATAAAATTTAATATTTTTTTTGTTACATATCTTTTTGTATTATGGTGGTCATTATTATTTTTATCATTAGACATTTTGTTTATTTAGGAGACTTTTTTCTTGTTTAATTAGAAACTTTTTTTATAGAGAGGGACCTTTCCTTATTTAGCCAAGAGATCTATTCAGATTTTCTTTTTCAAGTAAGAAATTTATTAAGGTTATGTATCTTCCTAATAAATAAGTTTTTCTTTTAGGAAATCAGAATTTTTAGCTCAATTTGAGCTTAAGTGTTCATTCACAAAACTTAATTAGTTCATTACGTTTTACCTGTTGCTCAATTCAAATGAGTGATTCCAGAGTTAGATAAGAGATTTGTTAGCTATTGAGAAGACTCTAGAGGTGAAAATCATTAAGAGAGGGTTGTTTATTTGCAATGGAGTTGTTGAAAATGTTTCCAGGGCATACAAACTTGTCTTATCCAAGGGTGAACAGAAGAGAGTCAGCATATGATACCTGATAGGGGACTGTATGAGTAGAAGGAAGAGTCTGAATTTTTCTTTGTTTCAATTTAGATTGGAAGCAGTGTTCTTTCATAGGCTATTCCGAGTCTCCAAATAGAGCCTATAAATCTAAAAGGTTCCTAATCAATATACTAGTCGGAATGGACTTACAATCGTAACAAGTAAGAGTTGGCTAAGGAGTGAGCCAAACTTTGGGCTATTAAGCTTTACCTAAAAGAAGTTTTAACAATTTATCATTAACATTGTAACTTGTAACATAGGGGAAGCAAAAGGGCAAATAGTAGGCATGTCGCATGGGTGTTGGGACTAAAGAGCAAGTTCTGGTCGATGGAACTTTGTAGGATGCTCGATCAAGAGGTTTCGACTTTCAAGAACTAAGCTAGAATATGAAAGAGATTCCTTCATAAGGAGAAAATTGGGTATGCCATACTATATATTGGATGAATTAGTTGAATAAATAGAGTCAATAGATGAAACTGAAGGTAGATGATGTTATTAAATATGACACCAACTAATCCCTTAAAGAATTTTAAAGTTTGGTAACTACTTTAAGAAATTCAAAGTTAGGTGAAAATCTTTCAAAAGTTAGTGGTAAGCTTTTCGAAAGTTGGTAGTAATTTACCAGGGGTTGGTAACCATCCTTAAAAAATATGTATAAAAAAATCTCTAGAATTGTTGAATTAATGGTTTGCTAGCATTATAAATAAGGGATGTGATAATGGGTTTGTGTGGCAAGGTGAAAAGTTGAATGAGTGTGTGAGAAGTGAGAAGAGGTGTGGAGAGAAGTTTATAGTGAAATGTGTCTTTAGTAGTTATTGTAAGTTTGTGGAGTGCAATAAAAAGTTCTTTCAATTAAAGTCTCTATTCTTATCTCTTGTATTCTACAAGTGGTATCAGAGCCTGTTAGAGTCCAAATCTAATCTGGTTTAGGCTTAGTTTGAATCTAGTCAACCGAGTCTCCAAGCTAGGAGGTTCCTTTGTTCTAGTACGAGATCTAGGATTGTCGTACAAGGAGATTTTGTTGAAATACAGTCAAGGACAGTGAAGAAACTCCGTTATGAATCAAGGAGACTAGGTGTAAGTGCAGGGCAATGCCGAAATCGCTATGTTTGATATGTTATGAATACATTCTCGATTAAGAAATTAAATAATGACAACTATCAAGTTTAAAGCATCGTGATTGAGCTCTATCTAGAAGGTCAAAATCTTTGGGATCTTATTGACAGAGATGACACGATTCCATCAACAAATTCAAATGATTTGAAGAAATGGCAGGTAAGAGCTATAAAGGCTCTTTACGTATTAATCTCTACTGTGGAATCGCAATTTGTTAGATACCGTAAGGAAGCCAAGATACCAAAAGAGGCAGTGAATGCACTTGCCACATTGTTTGTGAGGGTGAATGATGAAAAGTTACAGTGATTAGAGAATGAGCTTGTGTTAATTCTGTAAAATGATATGCCAATAAGTGAATATTTTTCAAAGATTAAATCTATTTGCACTAAGATTTCAAAAATAAATTTGTAGAATGTTATTGCCAACACAAGAATGTGGAGAATTATTATTGTGGGATTAAACCCAAAGTATCATAACCTTGTCATTGCTACAAGAGGCTGGGCCAAGGAACCAACTCTAGGAGAGTTGGAAAGTATACTTGCCAACCAGGAGGCTTTGGATTCACAAATGTCCAAACTTTCTTTGAAAGATAAAGAAAAAGCTCTCTTTAGCAACATAATGGCCAACAAGAGGAATCAAATTGGAGAAAGAAAGGAGATAACAAAAAACATCAAAGTGGTTGGTAGAGAAACTGTCATGGGAAAAACTCTTGACGAGGGAGAGCTCTCTTAGATCCGTAAGACCCTGAATCAAAGAAGGAATAACGAAGAGACTATAGATGCTATAATAGTGGTAGAAAAGGTCACTTTGCTAGAAACTACAAAGCACCTTGTAAAGAAGGAAATACTGCAACAAAACACTATAGTGAATAAGAATGAGACTTCCAAGCATCCTTTGCATCCACGGAAGAATCAAAAGAGATTGCGTTGACTTATGTTGAAGAACCACAAGAAGATGTGGCACTAGTAACAACGAGTGTCAAATCTGTCAATTATGAAGAAGACTAGATTGTTGATTATGGATGTTTTAACCTTATAATAGGAGATAAAGAGAAGTTGTCAACAATGTCTATATATAGAAAAGGTTAAGTTGTTGTAATAGAAAAAAAATTTAAGATTGCCAATAACCCATGTTGGTTATAAAAAATTAATCCTCACTACAGTACAAAGAAAGTGTATCTACAAAATGTCGACCATGTATATGGAGTGAAGAAAAATCTCTTATCAATGTCACAACTAGCATCTGAAGGTAACTATGTAGTGTTTGCGGCAAATGATGTCAAGGTATATAGAAGTCTGGATCCAATTGGTGCATTAATTATAGAGGACAAACGTGTAGAGTCTGTCTGCATAATATCAGCAAAGACAACATATGTAGATAAGACAAGAAGAAATGAGTAGCAAATTTGTGGCATTCAAGGCTTGGCCATGTCAGCTATCATAACCTAAAGTTAATAATGAAAAAGGAAAAACTTATAGAACTTCTGCAGCTTGAAGCTTGAGATGGTATAGTTTGTGCGGGATGGTAGTACGATAAGGCACATCAGTTACCATATGAAGAGTCTAGTTTCAGAGCTAAGAAGCCATTTGAACGGGTGCAGTATGATGCTTTCAAACTAGTAAAGCTAGCCTTTGTCAAGGGATATTAGTACATGATCACATTCATTGATGACTACTCAAGGTATGCATGGGTAGATTTTATTAAAGAGAAGTCAAAAGCAATATCTATATTCAAGCAGTTCAATAAGAAAAAAGAAAAAGGAAGTTGGCCATAAAATTTTATGCCTATGTACTAGCAATGAAAAAGAATATACATCTAAGGAATTTAATGAGTATCAGTAGAAAGTACAATGACAACTAACATGCCCGGAACACCCCAATAAAATGGGGCTACTGAAATAAAGAATCGACACTTTGCAAATTTTTGTCGAGGTATATTGCATGCCAAAAATGCCACAATTCTAGGCAGAATGCATGAAAACCACTGTTCATATTACCAATAAGCAGCCACAAGCAAAGCTTGATTTTATGTCACCTTATGAGAAACTCTGGAATATCAAACATGCAGTAAGTCCCTTCCGAGTGTTTGGTTATGTGTGTTATGTTTTCACGCCTGACCATTAGCATAGTAAGTTTGACAAGATGGCAGTTCGTTGTATATTCGTGGGTTATGATAATCAACAGAAAGGCTGGAAATGCTACGATCCAGCCACTAACAGATGTTATACATCTTGTAATATAGTATTTGATGAGGCGTCATCATGGTGGTCACCACAAGCAACAAATCTTCCTGATTCAAGGGAGATTGAAGAAAAATTACAAGAGAAATTAAATGAGCATGAAAGTGAAGCCCATCCAATCTCTAAAGTTGAAGTGAAACTAATGATAGAAGATGATAGTTTAATAGTCAAACTAAGAGAAAAGAGCCCTTGGAAAATAAGAATGCATGCAACACCGACAGAAGAAAGACCAAGTCAACTTGAGGAGTAAGAAGATTCAAGTATAGAAGATATTCCTTTACCATAACAATTATAAAAATCAACAAGGCAAAGAAAACTAAACCTGAAGTATGCAAATATAGCAATGATTGAAGATGGAAGAGATAATGAGCTGCAACAAATGAAGAGGCATCTAGTACCAAAGAATAGAAGAAAGCTATAAAAGAAGAAATCGACGCATTGAAATAGAACCAGACATAAGAGTTAGTGCGAAAACCCAAACATGTACAACCTATTTCCAGCAAATGGGTGTATGAAGTAAAAACTCATCCTAACATATCAATTGAAAGATACAAAGCTCGGTTAGTGGCACATACTTTTTCCTAGGGCTACGAATTTGACTATGAAGAAATGTTCAATCTAGTGGCTAAAATTACTACTGTATAAGTATTGTTAGTGCCTATTGCAACAAAGTCATGGAAGATATGGCAAACGGATGTGAATAATGCATTTCTACTTGGAGAATTGGATAAGGAAATCTATATGAATCAGCCAAGAGGATTTGATAGTAAAGCACACCCTGATTATGTATGCAAATCGAAGAAAGCTTTGTATGGGCTTAAACCAGCACCAAGAGCATGGTATGGAAAAATTGTTGAACTTGTAATACAGAAACTTGTAATATAGAATGGATATTCAGCAGCAGCAGTAGATTGAAATCTGTTCGTAAGAGTTCGCGAAGACAACATCACAACAGTCATAGTATATGTAGTTGATCTAATCATAATTAGGGATGATGAGATTGAAATTCATCAAATTATAGTCAATATAACAATACACTTTCAAATGAAAGATCTTGGAGAATTGAGACATTTTTTAGGACTTGAAATTAAATGAAGTAGAGATGAATTATTTTTGTGTCAGTAGAAGTATGCCAGAGATCTTTTACAGAAGTTTAGAATGCTGGATTGTAAACTTATCTCGACTCCATTGGAAGCAAATGCAAGATTTTGCTCAGCTATGGGAAAGGACTTAGAAGATGTCACCATTTATAGAAAATTAGTGGGAAGTCTAATACACTTAACGATGACTTGTCTAGATATTTCCCATGTAGTTAAAGTAACGAGTCAATTTATGGAACATTCCAGAAAACCACATTTGGAAGTAATGTGACACATTTTAAGGTACGTCAAAGGTAAGCTACATTATAGGATATTCTACAAGAAAAGAAATTCATGCAAGTTAACAAGC
The DNA here is from genome assembly GCA_037074485.1 of Delonix regia. NCBI lineage: Eukaryota > Viridiplantae > Streptophyta > Magnoliopsida > Fabales > Fabaceae > Delonix > Delonix regia. Next base: position 28,972,409 of record CM073455.1, read on the forward strand.
TATTGTGATGCTAATTATGCTAGTGATCATGCATGAAACGTATCATTCAACTACTGGTTACATATTTGGCTTGGGATCAAGAGTAATATCTTGGTGCAGTGAAAGGCAACTTACAGTAGCTCTATCAAGCACGAAATCTAAATATAGAGTAACAATGACATCGACACTATAAAGTACATGGTTGATATAGTTACTAAGAGATTTAAATCAATAAGTGAAGTATTCAGTATAATTGTATTGTGACAACATATCAACAATTCACTTGGTAGAGAATCTATTTTTCCATGCTAGGACAAAGCATGTAGAGGTACATTGTCATTACATTCAAGAGAAAGTGCTACAAAGAGAAATTAACCAGAAGTACATTGACAGGGATCATTAAGTTGCTGATATACTTACTAAAGGTTTCAACAAAGTTAACTTTGAAGAATTTCAAAAGCAATTTAGAATGACTTCAAGAATAACAATACAAGAGATTATTCAATGAGTGGGAATATTAAATACATCATCAACTTATCTCTTAAAGAATTTTAAAGTTTGGTGAAAATCTTTCAAAGTTTGGTATCAACTTTAAAAAATTCAAAGTTAGGTGAAAATCTTTCAAAAGTTAGTAGTGAGTTTTTCAAAAGTTGGTAATAATTTGTCAAGGGTTGTAACCATCCTTATAAAATATGCAAGAAAGAAATATTTAGAATAGTTGAATTAATGGTTTGCTAGCATTATAAATAAAGGGGATGTAATAATGGGAGTGTATGGCAAAGTGAGAAGTTGTATGAATGTGTGAGAAGTGATAAGAGGAGTGGAGAGAAGTTTAAAGTAAAATGTGTATGTGGTAGTTATTGTAAGTTTGTCATGAACAATAAAAAGTTCATTCAATTGAAGTTTATAGTCTTGACTCTTGTGTTCTACAAATGTGATATATGACGATGGGGAGGATGATTTTAGATTGAAGTTTGGATTTTGGATTGTTTGTGTGGAATGTAGGTTTGAATTTGATAGGTTTGAAGGGAGTTTCATTATGAATGGTGAAGGAGAGGCATCTTGAAAGGGGCTTGTAGAAAAGCAAATATAAAGGTTAATGAGGCTTTAATAGAAAGAGTGAGATGGATAAAGGTTTTTGCAAATAATAATGAAAGCACTTGAGAAAAGATGGAGGTTAAAGATGCTATCTTAATAGAAAGAGGTATTCGTAGAGGGTGGAGCAAAAGAGTGATCCATTGGGTTAAAAGAGAAATAAAAAAATATTAGTTGATACTAACATGCTTATGTAGTAGCTAATATGATGTGCTAATCTAATCAAATCATTTTGTCAATAAAAGTAAGCCGCTATGTGTAGGGCTTTTGTTTTTTTTCTCGGAATGATTTGATTGGGCTAGCATTAGCTATTATATAAGTGAGTTAGTACCAACAAATATTTTTTATATTGAGATGAGCAAAAAAAATCTGGTATAAGTGCAAGATCCTATACTCTAAACTCTTGCTATCTAATTTTGGATAGCAGGATGTTGTCCATTTTCTAAGATTAGGATGAAAATTTAATGGTTCAAATATAAAAATATAAATAAACATTTAAAAAATAATTAGATTTTACTAAATATTAATTTTTGAAAAAAATTATCATAAGATATATTAATATTTTAGATTATTTCTTATACATGATGAAATTCTATTAAAGAGGGAAAAAAAACTGAGCAATTTCTAACCGGTTACAATCTATTCCATCCTCTTCAACAAGATATCATCCTATATAAGAAATGATCTAAGATATTAATATGTCTTGTGATAATTTTAAAAAATTGTTATTTATTAAAATTTAAAATACTTTTTAATTATATATTCATATCTTTAAATCTAAGCTATTGGATGGAGAGTGGACAACAATTTACTATCCAAAATTGGATAGTAGGGAATCCACTGATGAGCAAAGTAGAGAGACTCAACATACTTCTTCCAAAATTTACAGATCCTCTCTCTAACTTATTCAACTATGGCTTTAGAGCTGTCAAAACAGGTCGAACCTACCAGTTCAACTTATTTAACCCATCATTTTAGTGGGTTAGGTTTGCACATGTTGACATGTAAACTCATTTAGAATGATTATTTCAACCTAACATATTTAACTCATGAGTTAGGTGGACCAACCCACTTAACATGACTTTGTTTTTTCGTTCCCCACAAATCTTTAAAGTTTTTCTTGAGATGACATTTAAACTTTTTTTTGTTTAGGGTTTAGGGTTAAACTTTTTTTTTTTTTTCTTGAGATGATATTTCAACCTAACATATTTAACTCATGAGTTAGGTGGACCAACCCACTTAACATGACTCTTTTTTTTGTTCCCCACAAATCTTTAAAGTTTTTCTTGAGATGATATTTAAACTTTTGTTACAATAACTAACTCTTCAAACAATATTTAAATGCTTTCAACGAAGAAATTTGAATAATTTCATTGCTTATTTTATCTTGTTTCAATTGTTTTAATGAGATTTGATCTACTTAAATAATTTTAGCTTGATTATTAAAGTTTAAATGAAATGTATGAGTATTGTTAGTTTGATTAAATTATTTGAGATAGTGTTTAAATTGTGAAAGGTAAGTTTAACTGTAGTTAATGATATTTGTTCTTTTTTTTTTTATGGATTAAACAAGCTAGCTTTTATATAGTTGCAAAAAATTCTAATAAGTTGTTAAAATAGATATTTAATACATTTACGTGGTGTTAAAATAGTTGAAACTAACCTCTACTTTATATAGCAAGTGATTTTTGCAATGAGAGAAGTAAATTAATTAAGAAGTCAATTGCAAAAATTAATTACATTTGAAGATAATTAAAATTAAAACAAATATATCAAGGTGAATTTATTAGAATTCTTTTAAAATATTTTATTTATTTTACATAACAATAAATTAGAATATGGTCCTCAATTTGTCATATTTTACTACTTTTTAATAACTAATTCATCTATTTATCGAACCCAACTAATTGATTAAGAAAAAAAAATTCCAACAAAAACAAAAATAAGAGTGGATAAGAAGATTTCCTCATATTAATTATGACAATTAAAATTAATTTTCTATTTAAATAGCAAGTGATATTGCAAAGGAACAAATAAATTAACAAATATGTCAATCACAGAAAATAGTTAATTGAAAAACATACAATTTAAGACAAATATCAAGATAAATTTATTAGTACATTTTCTAAAAAATATTTTGTTACATACATAACAATTAGCTTATTATATATTAAGATGTGGACTAATATAAAAATGGAACTTCAAATGACAGACCAGACCCGCCTAACTTCTCTTCAATGAGTTTGGATAACTTCTCTGTCATCTCCGGTGAAATGTGATTAACATAATCTCCAATTTCACCTTTCCTAAAGAAGTTTCAGTTTTCAAAATGTTCATCATTATCCCATTCTTGTTCACCTCCAATGGTTTCATTTTCTTGAAGCTACATAGCTCAATTATATCTTCAACTACACCACTGCTTTCTTCTTCAGAGATAAAAGAAAAATTAAAGAACTCAGCCACTCTTTTAAAATGAGATCTGGTATCCACCTTCAAGTCCTCATACTTCAAAAATAGAACCTTGTTAGGGTTCACTTTGCTTTCTTTCCAATAACTCCACATATGAGTCCAAAATGGACCATACATACATATCCCCTCACAGAACATTTCTAGGGCTTCCTCAAGTGATATTATGAGCGCTGATGATAGAGCATGTTTATTAAGAAAAAACCATATATTCTTTAAAAAATTCCATAAAGAGACAAAAGTGTCAAACGAATTCCTACATATGTATATCATCTTGCAATTAGACTTCTTGATTGAGTCAGGAAATGAATCAAATGGCATGTGGGTCCCAAAAAGTCTAGGCTCAGGGAAGTTAGAGATATCAGGATTAGGTTAGTTCCATAAAGGTTGTACTCAAAGAAAGGCACAAGTTCATGGGGATTAGAAGTAAGCAAAGGATCAATATGGTCATTTTGTGAGGGTGAGAATTGCTCACGTTTCACGATAGCAAAAGTTAGGGCTTTTAACCAAGTAGTGCTGGATTTTGGCATTGTAGCCACGATGATATCACTGCCTTTTACTGGGAAGTGCTTATTGAAAGCACATATGGCTTGGATTTTAGGTGGATTGTACCAAAAGCCATTGTATTGATAGTAACATGAGGAAAGCCAACCTTGCTCTTTAAAGAGATTGAAGAATCTCCTTGCATTCTTCGCCAAGCTCTTTCGGATCTGCCATTGAATTGTGTTGGTGAAAATTTTGGGCTCAAAGCATTGGTGTCACATCAAACATCCCAGACAAATGCAAAGCTAATGACACGAAAAGAAAAGAGAAATAAAACAACTTTCAAAACAATTTAAAAATCGATTTATTTAGGAGTTGCAATCGAAATTTTTAATTGAAAAATTTGAAAAACCATTTTAAACAAAAAAAAAAATGAAACGGTGATCTATATAAATAAATATGGGTTTGAGAGTCTATTTGAGTAAGGGATTAGTGTTAGGCATCCCACAACTCTTGTCTACAAGAATGGTTACCCTAAACTTGTTGAGTGAAATTAAATTAATACAGCCTTAAATTTATTTTAATTGATAATATCAAAATATACGCAAAAATAAACAGAGAAAACAAAAACAAAATTAATGCAAAGAAATTAAAAAAAAATGAATATTTACGATACCTGACCTAAGATAAAAGTTTAGAGCCTATGTACCCTACAATAAGAATTAAAGTCTATGTAGTTCGTCTAAAAGGACGTATCAGTCAGTTGGTATTTTTATGTTTGCAAAAAGAACCAGATAGTTGACTTTCATAAACAAAACGAGACTAAAGTTTTCTTTGTGTGTTTTAATTTACAAATTCAACTTGATCTCATTCTTTTGCTCTCTTCATTTTCTCATTTTTTAATATTTTTGGATTTTTGTAATTTACATTTTAATTTTGAGATTGAAATGAAATTATGATGGACAAGGATTTTTAGAAATTTTGAATTTATGTTTTTTTATTTTTGAAATAAGGATTTTATTTTGAAATAAGGAGATGAGCGACCTCACAGGAAAACTCTTAAAAAAATAAATAAATGAAAAGGTGAATTATAGAAACAATCTTGTAAATTAAAATTATTTTTATTTATTTATCATTTAAAAAATCATCTATTAACTTTCAAAGTCTAAGAAGACAAAAAATTTCATACGGCCTCTCCCATTTAATTTTTAAGTGCTAGTGAAATCCACAATGACTATAAAGAATAAAAGATAAATAAATAAAAAACTGAAAGAAATCAAAATTGTTTTTATTTCTTTATTTCTATTTATTATAAGAAAAATTAACTTTCAAAATCTATAAAGAATGAAAGCTTCACTTAGCTTCTATTGATTAATTTTTAAATACCTAAAAAAATTAATAATCTCATATAGCAACTCTAATTAAAATCATTTTTTATTTTCTAAAACATATATTTTATTAAAAAAAATGTAGGGTTATTGAATCTAGAGCCATTAGATCCAATGACTCTCTTCCCTTGAGGAGATCCAAACTCCCCATTTTTGCTCTTCCACTCCTTTCTTACCTTCTTCCTGTATTGTCTTGTCTGTCAGCCTTTTTGTTTTTGCTTGACCTTCACTTGTTTAGTCTATTTTTGTTTTCTTTAATTTTTGTAAGCTTTTATTTTATTTTATTTTATTTTTAACTTATTAAATGAATTTGCTAGACTATTTTTGCATTTTTGACGTTAATCTTATTCTCTTTTTTTTTTTTCTTATTCCCATTTTGTTTCTCTTATTTTATTATTAAAACTTATTTTGATTTTAATTTTGAAGATTTCAATTTTTTTATTTTTTAAATTTTTTTAGTTTTCAACTTTGATATTTTTAATTTTGAATTTTGTATTTTCTATTTTATTATATTAAAATTTTAGAGCTTGGTGTCACAATTCCTTATTTTTGCAATGACTTAGAAGGCATTCTTTAATTTTTGGCTAGAGCATTCAACGATTTACCACAGGCACATTCACTTGACAGAGAGCACTCAGTGCTTTACCACACATTCAATTATATTATTTGCATAAATATTTTTAGTAAATTAGTCACAGTTTTTCAGAGAAATATTAAATTATATATTTTTAATATAAAAACACCCATAATTTTTTTAAACTAAAATATGATCAAAATACCCTGATTGATAATACTAATTTTTAATTAAAAATATAAGTTATTAGAAAGTAAATTTTAAAAATTTATTTTTTTGTTAAAAACTATAAATTTAATTTATTTTAAATTTTAAAATTTATTACCTTTATACTGGTCAAATGCATACTCACCACAAAAATAAATACATTTGGCGGCGACTAAAGTCGCCACTAAAAACCAAAAAATTGCCACCGATTATAATTAGCAGCGATACGTTAGTGAAAGTCTCGTCGCTGAAGCTTCAGTGGCAACTTTTGCTTGCCACTGAATATAAGACATTTGATGATCTTGATGGGGTTGCTGCTGAAAATTTACGTTCGGTCGCGACCATTATTGCCGCTAATTCGATGGCAACCATGATAATGACTACTAAATATAGCTTTTAGCTAATCGTCACTTATCGCGCCTTCACATTTAATTAATCCTCACAGCGGCAACTGTAGTATTTTTATTTTTAAAAATTATATTCTAACTATTGTATGCTTTCGAAATAAAAGACTACTAACAATATTTGAAACCTGCAAAAATTCTTAAAATATGCATTTCTATAAGCAATATTGAAATAAGTTTAACATTCAGCACAATTGATTTGTTATAACAATATCTTCATTAATAAGTACAAAAAATCTTTATTCAATCTCCCCTCATTGGCGTCATTTCTCCTTGCATCAATACTTGAAGACTCTGCAGCAATAGTTGGCACTTGCCCTAAAAGTAAATAATTTCACACCATTTAAAATTTGACCAAATATTACCAAGCCATATGAGATGAGTATAGGTGATGTTTATATTTCAAATCTTTAAAAGTTAAAAATTAAAGTAAACAAATAAACTAATGCACAAAATTCTTTTATGAAAAATGAAATCTAATGTGGACAAAATAAGAATATATTGTGAAGTAAATAAGGTATATAGAGAGCACAACATTTAAGTTTCACCAAATAATACCAAACTAAATGAGTTGATTATGAGTGACATTGGTTTTTGCACAAACGTTTTCTTTTTTATGAAATATGAAATACAATGAACTTAAAATAACAACTTATGGTATAATAACAAGCAAAAGTAAAAAAAAAAAAAAAATTAATGTGAGTTTAAGATTGAAACCCACAACCACAATCATTGAAGATTGTGTGTGCAACTTTTAAGTCAATCTTCTCTCTTCACCAAAAACACCAATTAAATAAGAAACACCATTCAAGTTTGACTAAATATTATAGCATCCTAAATGAGATTTAAAAACAAACAATATTAAGAAATGATGCTTTTCCTTTTGTCACTAGTTTCATCCACTAAGACCATGTATCACCACCTTAACCAGAAATACTAACATACAATGATAAAAAAAATTAAATTAAATTAAAAAGTAAACAACACAAGCCTTAAGGAGAGAAATATCTAAGAATCCTCATTTAGTCAGTATAGAATTGAAGGTATGACCATGAGATATTAATTCTAAGCAAAATTGAAAAATGCTAACATCACCAACACTTAGCATTGATATCCAATATCAGTGGCCCAATTCCAATATATATCAACCTATAATTTAGCAAAAATAAAAACTACCAGTTCGGAATAGGCCATCATGGTAGCCAATCGTTTGTTCTTGATGCTGTACCTGGAGGATTTGTGACATTGAATTGAGTTTGTTCCTACTTGCAAAAAATATTAACACAATTTAATTTACAAGATACATATAGGGAAAAAATATTTCTAATACCAAACAACAAGACGACATTAGAAGCACCAAAAGCCACGTTAAATCTTGCTAACATACACAAGATAGCACCCTTCAACTTTCATCACTATTTGAGATAAAGCCATTATAATAACATTAAAATCGATAACAATTATATTTGCTCAGCATACAAAAAGATCTTAGCTTAAACAAGTTAGTAGAGGGGCATCAAACCCTTATTGTATCAGCATCTAATTTAATGAACCTATCAATCTTGAACGCTAATAGTTATCTCAAGAAAAACCCTTACACAAGTTTAAGTAATTAACAAAAGCAATTTAAACATGAAGTCATTTAGGCAAAGACGTAATGACAAAGTAGATGGTATGCATATATTCGGAATAAAATGAATAGATGAAATTACTAACCAAATCTGAGGTTGTCCTAGTCTATATCAGCTAATTCAGTTGTTTCACAATTGATTCATAAAGGCATAGTAAAATACAAAATTAAGACATCTGTTTGGGAAAGCATCAACTCAATAAAGATTTAATTATATCAAGAGAAAAACTTCAAGCGCTAAACTGTCTGCAATCTCGAAAGCAATGTCCTGTGTAAGTTTGGCATTATAAGGCATTATATTCTTATAGTTAAAGTATATATTTATAATATTCTTAAAAATTGTAACTCTTCTAACTTGTTCTTATTACAATAAACAAAACTATATCTTCAATAATATGAAACTATAGTTGTAACTGTAATTGTAGTAAATTAATAATGTAGTGTATATCTTACCCTTTCTTTCCCACCTAAGATATGCTTGATTCAGTACATGGTCTTTAGGAATTGAAAATTAATTATCTAACTTTCAAAGGTAACTTGAATACTTGAATAAGAAAGCTCCCACCATTGTTTTTTAACCTGTAATATAATAATATTTAACCTTACTATATAAATGTAAATTTCAAGGAAAGAAACAAAATGTACAAAGTATCTATGACACTATTCCACTAAGCAAAAATGCTTTGAACGTCGTCTTTCAAAGCTTTTATAAAATGCATCCGGTAAAAGAAAAAAAAATCTTTAAAGTCACTGAAATATATCAGGGACATTAAATTTTGAAAAAAAAAAAAAAAGATGTTAATTCAAATTTATCTCGATAAAGTATTTAAGGCATTTTTAGATGTATAAATATATTTATAACAAATAAATAAAGATTGTGCAAAATATTGTATCAAATACCTTTGCGGTTAAAATTATCAGTTACTATGAAGATTAATGTCAAACTAGTTTTATGAACATAAATAAAGCATAATGTTTTAACCTTTATCATTAAATAATATCTAAATTGGCCCATATAATAATATAATTACGAAGCACTATGCTACCTCCCATCACAATTATAGACTTGAAATAGAGGATATCAAAGTACCATGGAATTGACATATCTAAACAGGACCCACTAGTCGCATGATCAAGGAGATTAACTTTGACTTTGTCCCTGAAAAAATATAAATGTGAACCACAAATCAGAAAAATATAACTTAAGCATCACCCATGCTTGATAAGAATTAAGTGCAGTCATACGTACTTATTCAACTATGGGGTCAAGAGATACATTTATAATTACAAACCCAACAAACTCATAATACACCAGAGGTCATTTTAAAATTTTCCTTTCTGATAAGATTCTACTCTATTTCCATGTATTCATTATTAAAAATTTTATGATAAGCCCTATGTGATCACAGGGAGGAAGATCATGAAGGTTTCAAAAAGAACAAACCTGATTATGAATGAGATTAAGTACCTTGGGGTGAGACAAAGGCCTTCCAGATGATGGGTTGCTAACCCAAAATATCAAAATTAATTAATGAAAACAACATAAACTCCACACAAAGCCATTAAACTTGCTAGCTAAACACTGGAAGCAAAAGAATTGCATTCTGTACAAAACATTAAAACATTTAAATGCCAACATGATATCAATTACATAGTTTAATGATAACTTTTCTAATGATTGCATTTTCCATTTTATTTATTTGTCAGTTGAATAAAGCAACCAAACTGAGCAATTAAGAGACTGTTTACCTATAAACATGGTGACTCAATCCATGTCCACTTGATTTGCCTCCTCCACTGTCCATTTATGGTCTCCAATATACACAATAACAACCCCTCCTCCCAATGTTAAAGCAGAGTAAACCTCTCTTTCCAGTTCCAAGAGGCTTATTTCAAATTGTTCTCTTTTAATTAAGCTCAAAGATGAAGGTATACAATGTCAAACCGAAAGAGAAATAAACAATGTTATTTCTGGCTTGCAAGCAAGCAATACATCTAACACCAATAAAGACTTCAACTTGAAAAGTGGAAACTTCAGAACTATATAAGCTGCCACAAATTTAGTAAAGTATGCAATGTTAAACCAAAAGAGAAACAAGCAATAAATCCAAATTAGAGGCCACAAAGGCTTGTGAACAATTTTTGCGTAAATCCAAAAACTACCTAGCTAGAGGCAGGAAGCTGGAGAAAATCGAAACAAGATCTTTAACAGATTAGCGGCTAACTTTAGTTCAAAGAGAAAGGAAGTTTCTTCTTATTTCAAGATGAGATTTGTAACCTTGTGATAAGCTTTGGTGCTGTGAGACCAAACCAAGAAGGCGACAATTTCTTGAGACTTGATTTGAAAAGCTAAGCCCTTTTCTCCGTATTGGAGGTAAGCAAATAAGAATCTTCCAAATCGAAGCGTAAAACCAAAAATGTATTGGAGGCTGTACAGACTATATGAATATATGGGTTTGAAGGGAGGAGGGTGGGTGGAATTGTAATAACCCAAAAATGTATATGTATAAACTTTAAGAATAATATTAGAAAAATAAAATAAAATTTTATGGACTAAAATGACATGAGAAAATAGTATTTAAGGAACAAATTATAATTTTAACTTTTTTAGAGACTAAAATGAAAAAAAAATATTTTTTGAGATAAAAAATATAATTTTAACTATTGCATAGTAAATGTCAACAAAAACATGTGGTTACTATTTGCACAGTGCTAAATAGTAATTTGCATAATAACTTGAAAATTTCTATAAATAGTATGAATATTTCTTAATTTTCTCAGTCAAACTGAAAATAGAGATCGTGGAATGAGTATTTATATTTGTGTGAGAGGTAGCTTTGCGAAAACTTCATTAATCTAGGCTGTGTTGTAGGAGTAGGGTATCTTTACTATTAATCCCTATCGATGAGTGTATAATTAGCAAAGTAGTACTTTCCATTTTATTGAACATCATTATTTTCTTGTTCAACTTTCAAATTCTTTATATATATATATATATATATATATATATTTTCAAAACTAGTCTTTTAAGAGTATTAATATATTTTATACAACAAACTTCTACATATTATGCTCATAATGGTGGTGGAATCTCATTTAATAGATTTAGTGAAATTAAGATACTAAAATGAAATTTAATTGTACCTTTGTAGAGTCATATTGACTTTGTACAAGTAAGACTGATAGACTATGCCGCCTAAATAACTAATTTAAATTTTATGAATTCCTTAGCAAAGCAATTCATCCCACAACTCCTTAGATCTGTGGTAGGATTATGCTGCCTAAATGGTCACTGGTACATAAGGTTAATATATTTTCTTGTTAGAAACATTTTGGAATCGAACCATGTTAAAGGCTCCTGGATCAAGCTAGACTTAGAAAGGCCGAAACTAAATATTCAGTAAATTTTAAGACATGAAGGAGATTCCAAACTATCAAGAGTATTAAAATTATTATTATTATTATTAAAAGACTAGACACTCGTATAGGATTTATGATTTCCATATCTGACAAATAAGATATAGATGCCAATGATTAGTAGATTCTAAAGTGATCAGAATTTCAATCCTCTATATTAATGTCAATTTTCTCTTAAACACTCTTTATTTTATTTTATCTTAATATTTAAATTACTTTACGATAGTAAATATGTTTTTTAAAAGAATTATTTAGTTATGTATCCTATTCATACTATTTAATAGATTTTATAATTCAAAGAATGGATAGAAATTTATGTAAGAACCTCATAGCCATTAGTGAGGATAACAGTCTTGGTGCACCTTGTTGAAATGAATTATTAAGACGTATCTAGAAAATGGGATACGGGTATGAATGATTATGACATATCCAGTGAAGCGATATGAATATGAGATATTGAGATGTATCTAATGAAGGGATACGACTTTGAATTCTTGAAAAGTTTTCAGTGAAGGGATACAGGTATTAGATATTGGGATGTATCCGATAAACGAATACGAGTATGAATTATTTAGATGTACCCAGTGAAGGGATATCAGTATGAGTTATTGAGATGTATCCAGTAAAGAAATACATTATGAATTATTGAAACATATCTGGTAAAGGAATATGAGTATGATAATCTTTGTTCTGTCCTTGATATCTACTTCGTTTAAAATTATATTATCAAAACTTGTTGTTTGTTAAAAATTCTAAAGTCTCTATTATTTTCTTTTTTGCTTGCTTTTTTATTTATTTACTCACTAAGCCAATGGTAGACTTACACCTCTCTCTTTAATATTTTTCAAATCAGTAAGTGCTAGTGAAGTTACCTTGGGAATTTTCTTATTGTCCAAACTTTTTGGTATGTCATTTTGAGTTAATCACAGTGTACATTTGACTCCTAGGTGGTGACTACTATATGTCTGTTTGTTTAGAATTTTGTGAAGTATTGTAAGCCTTATGTAGGTTATTTCCTTATTATACCAAATATATGTTGTGAAATCGTTAAATTACATTTCAAAGTGTGTCTAGTGTGTATCATCAATATTTTTTTATAGAAAATGTGAAAAAAAAAATTATTTTAGGCTGGCTGGGCTAAGTTGATTTAGCTTATGAGGCAATCACGGCCACTAAATTTGGGTTGTGATAGGAACCTTTTGAATAAGTAGGAAAATCTACGACTGCCTACTCTTATTGAAGCTATAACAAACATAAAATCCCAAATGTCAGCTGAAAATTGAGAGAAAAAACTAGTTAAGAAACAAAATTATATTAGGCAAACAAATTAAAGAAACTGACTGTCTCCTCTATCTAAAGCTACAACAGTTTAATTTCCTTAAGAAATTGAAGATTGATGGTGTCTTCTCTCATTAAAATAGAAATAAGGTGCAAAGGTTTATGCGATAGCATCTTCAAGATTCCAAGATTAACGAGAGTTAGAGATTTTAGGTGTGGAATTTTAGGTGCGGGAAACTAAAATTTTGAGCAGGAGTGAAATTTTGGGTGAATCAGGGAAATTTTAGGAGGCTATGGCACAAGACTCTAGAAATATATAGGATAGAAAAGGGAAACAAATGGGAGGAAAGAAAAGTAATAAAAAATAAGGAAATAATATAGAAAACTTATTTGCAAGGTGAATGTTGGAATACCATGTGTTGTGAATTATATAAATGAGATCACTAAGCTATATAACTGTTGCTATTGTGAAAGGCACTTGATACAGGAGAAGTACAAAGTGAAGGCTATAGTACATAAGTTATGGAAAAACATATTATATGCAAGGTTAATGTTGGAATACCATGTGTTGTGAAAAATGGTATTGAGAATATCAATATTGTTTGCTAAAGAAAAGATTGTGTTTGAACTCTGAACTTTAATTATTTCTTTTATATCAATTTTAAATTTTGTGATGGTATTTTATCTAGGTTTATATTCTTTTGATGTGTTATTTATTTACCATTTTTAATCATTATAATATTGTTGATTTCCTTTCCTATAAATAGCTAATAATTACCTTTTTATTTCATTCCATCATTGAAACTATTTTTCTATTTATTTATTTATGGTAATTAATATGATAATTAGTATATTATTTATTTATGTAACTTATTTACACGATTTATTTATATTCAATAGTTTTAAGAATTTAAAGGTTGGATGTGAATTCAAGTAAGAATACTGTCGTCGTTAGTAGAGGTAATGACTTTAGTGCACCTTGTTGAAATAAATTATTGATACATATCCGGTAAATGGATAAGGGTATGAATTATTGAGATGTATCCCGTAAAAGATTACAGGCATGAGATATTGAGACATATTCAGGAAAAGGGATATGGGTATAAATTATTGAGACATATCAAGTAAAAGGATATGGGTGAGACATATTGAGATGTATCCGATAAAGGGATACGAGTATTAATTCTTGAGACATATCCAGTAAAAGAATATGGGTATGATGATCTTGGTTCTTTCCTTCATACCCACTTTATACAAAAGTATAAGATTTAGAAATGGTGATTTTATTTTATTGAAACTTGTTTCTTTACTTAAGTAAATGTTTGTTAAAAACTTTAAAGTCACTATTGTTTCCCAATTTGCTTACTTTGTAATTTATGCATTCACTAAGTCTGTGTTAAATTTACCCCTCTCTTTAACATTTTTGACATATTAGTATGTGTTAAAGTGAAGTTGCTCTGGCACTTGCTTATTGTCTAGACTTTTTTGTATGTCATTTTAGTTTGGTCGTAGTGTACGTCTAACTCCAAGGTGATGACTACTAAAAGTTAGGTTGTTTGGGCTTATATGGATGTTGTGAACATTATAAGTCTTGGGTAGATCATTTTCTTACTATATTAAATTAAATATATTTTGAAATATTATCAAGCTAGTATTTTTGTTTACTATAATTGTAATATTGTTGGACTACAACTAGTTATTAAGGTTTGGATAAACATTATATTTTCAAAAGAGCTGTTGCCAGATTTTAGGCAACCTTTAATAAATTCATTTAATTATGTGTTTAATTAATACTTTCATGAACCTTGTGAGCATGTTGTCTTAGGCTTGTTAGGCTAGTGTGGTCTAGCCTATGCACTAGTTATGGCCAATAAATTTGGGTCATGATAGTATAAGCTTATATGGTCAATGCTGGTTAATAATAATTAATAAATCAAAGAACCGTATTTAGTTTAGTGCATTATCTTTTGGGTTCTATTCTAGTCTGTACATTGTTAGCTTGTTCATATCTTTTATACTATACGTCATTGCATTAGTGGGTTCTATGTATCTGGGCATTAACTTTTAGTCAAGTGTATTTTTTTGTGGATTCTACGCATTTTTTTTAGTATGCCTTGCACCATTTCTACCTAATCAGCATACTTATCCAATATCATGGCGAAGTGTGATAACTCAATTGATCCACTCGTACGATATGATTGTCTAGAATAAATAAATTTGTGATTTATTTGAAATAATTTACAAAATATGCCAATCAATGAGGTACAAACAAAAATATGCATTAAGAGATAGCCACGTAAAATATACAGGAAAAAATTTATTTAAGGATCACAAACTTAACATATTCATTATTAATAATATTAACCTCAAATTTATCTTTAAAAGATTTAGTACTAATATTTTTTTTATTTTATAAAATTCTTTCTTAAATAGAACCTTGATATGAGACTCTCATAAATATATTATAATCTCCAAACATTGTCTTTTAAAATAAACTAAAGCTTTTCACCTTAAAAATTGATTAAAAGTATTAATATAATAGCTAGCTAGTATTATTCTTGTCATATATAATCTCTATCTCCCTTATCATGTACTTTTTCGTTCATTTTACCAGCACTTTCCACAAGTTTTTGACATGGCAACCCATTTTTGGACAACTTCTCAAAGGCACCTTGCTTATCATTGAGTCATAGGTAATTCATTAAGTTTTTTAAATTTGAAGTAAAATGGGTCTTAGCTAATTTAATTCTGTTAGAACATTGAACTTATATATTTTTATATTCTCCTATTTTGGTTAAATTTCACTTGCAACCCACTTAGATTTTTTTAATATACTTTGACATGATAAATTGAGTATGTGCCTTTCACTTTGTATGTTATTACTATTTACTTGTTTTTTTATTATTTTATTTATCATAAAATGTGCTCTGTACATGGATAATTAGGTATATTATGATTAGACATTCTATTATTTTTATTAAACGCTATATAATACTTTATAAGTGTTATGCATTTTAATAAAAAGTTTGACCCAAATCAATGGCTTAATGATATGAGTGAGGTCCTTAATGTCATATCAATGTGTTTGATGATGGAATGAGTTATTTTGGAGAAGAAAATTGCTTGCGTTATGGCATACCATCATTTGTGTTGTGTTGCTCAAAGAAAACTTGAGAGATTGTCCATAAGGCAACAATTGTTACCAAGGGTAAAGGAAAAATCAATGGTAAAGTTCTTAAGGAAGCTAATAAATGACGATGTTGCATGTGTTAAGCAACTTTGAATGGATACTAATACATTTAGAGTGTTTTTCTCTTTAGTACGTGTTGAGGGTGGGCTAAAAGAAGATGGGTCAGTAATAATAGAAGAACAAGTTGCTATGTTTGTACACATATTGGCTCACCATGCTAAAAATCGCGTAATTAAGTTTAAATTCCAATGTTCGGGGGAAATTATTAGTAGATACTTTAATTTAGTATTAAATTCTATATTGATGTTGCAAGGAAATTCACTTAAGGCACCTGGTTCCGTTCTTAAGGATTGCATTGATGATAGGTATAAGTGGTTTAAGGTATGAGCTATTGTATTATCTTAATTGTTGGATTGTTTAAATTTTTCCACTTCACTTATTAAGTTAATAAGTCATTTTCTTATCTATATTAAGGTTGTCTTAGAGCTTTAGATGGAACTTATATTAGTATTAATATTCCTAAGCTTAACAAACCACCATATAGAAGTTAGAAAGGTGATATTGCAACAATGTGTTAAGAGTATGCTCACGTGACATAAAATTTATATATATTTTGCCAAATTGGGAAGGTTCAGCTTCAGACGCTAAGTTGTTATATGATGCAATTAATAGGAGAAATGGACTTAAGATCCCAATTGGTAAGGGGAACAAATTGTAATGTTTCTTAATAACCTTATCATAATGGGAAAAAAAACATGTTGATTTTGTACTTTTTTTCCTTGAAATAGGGTACTATTATTTGTAGATGTTGTATATACTAATGGAGAAGGGTTTCTTGCCCCTTATAGGGGAACTTATAACAACCTTCTTACAAAGTATAAAATTTATTATAAATTTCAATTAATATTACTATGAATTAAGAATTACGAAAGGTGCATTACAGTATCTAAAACACAATAGTATAATTATATATAATAAATGTTTGTACATTCATTAATAACAAGTGTTTCCCAATTGGTGAGACAAATACTCATTTTGCACGAACTTTAAGAGAAATTTAGTAATTCTCCATCTAAAAACATCATTAATAAAGCAGTGAAAATAGTTTCTCAATAATATGAAAAAGCATATATAATACTCGAAATATCCATGGAATATAATATGTCTATAAATTATGATCTTTATGAAATATGTGTGGATGTCAGATATCATAACATACAAATATGCATTTGGAAACATATAACAAATAGAGGTAGACAATGTCCTCAACTATTAAGCATTGGGAAGTTATATATAGGTTATTCGAGTCTTACGAAGCCCAGTATATGACTGTCATACCCAAGTGATCAAGTCTCACGAACCCCAACGTAAGACACCTAACCGACAAGCATGACCCCACCTTTAGCTAAGGCATCCCCCTGTGGGTACCCAAGACAAAGTCAGGCAATATAATCTTTGTCTTAATATGTCATACAAGCCATCATGTGGTCAAAATAAGATTAGTTTAAAAGAGAACTATCAAGATTTCTTTTGAACATTGATGTTCATATGACATTCAGTAATCCCCTTGGTGTTAATTTAATTGAAGATATTCCCAACAAGGATACATAGTTATCCTCTCTTGATTTTTTGGGACCTTTTAGGTGGCACAGCCTGCCATTGAGCTCAGAATTTAAGTTGTGGCCTAAGAAGTGTAATAACATTATTTATCCTGTAATCATTTAGGCGATATAACCTGCCATTAATTACAGGATTAATGGAATAGAATACCTTGCTAAGTAATTCATTAACAATATATATTAAGGCAGCATAGCCATCCATTACCAATTATTCACAATATATATTAAGGCGTCATAGCCAGTCATTATCAAATGAAATTCCAAATTATCAATAAGTACATAGTGTATAGGAATAATTTAATCACACAAAGAGCAGTTCTCTTCTCAAATAACCATATTTTCACCTCATCATACAAAGTTGAAATGCACAATAACATAGGCAATTATAATGTATGAATAACAAAATATTTATGCAATGGTAAATAATGCATAAGAAAATTCACACATCAAAATTCTTATCCTAAAATTGTTATGGCTTACATAAAATTTTCTTAGATATTTCAAAATATCTATCTAGCATTAATCTTCTCTAATTCGACCTTTCTTAGACCTTGAATGGGCTCATGGAAGGTCATGGTGACAAAATTTTAAGATAAATGACCATAGGCTAAAAGGGATTAGTTATATAGTATTATGGTGTGTTCTAAACTCAATTACATTTCCACACTATAGCCAACCCTTTTTATCTTTACATTACCGTGAAGACCATTCAAGAAGAAGAAAAAGGAAAAGGAAAAGAGAAGAAGAGAACCTAGAATATGCTAAATCATGTTACCAAGATACACTCTCCTTTCTTGTAATTCTCCTAAAATTTTTTCCTTCCTTCTTGACTTAAATGTAGAGTGGAGAGGTGAGATTGAGTGAAATGGGTATGGGGAGGAATGAAGGGAATGGTGTGAAGAAGAGGGATAAGGTGCGAGGTATTTAAAGAGAATTCAAAGTCTAAGATTTAACCATAAATTTTTAATCCAACAGTTGTAATTTAATCTTAAATTATAAATATCAAAGATATAATTATACTGTGGACCCTATAGATATCTAATATTTTATTATGGTGTGGGCCCTATGAATATATAATATTTTATTATGGTGTAGGCCCCACAAATATCTAATATTTTATTATGATATGGGCCCACATGTTATGGTAATGCCACATGTTCCTCCTTGTGAATTTATCATTTTACCCTTGACATTTTTTCAAAACGACCGTTTTGCCCTTGGCCTTATAAATTTACCATTTGCCCTTATCATTTTACAAAATGAAAGTTTTGCCCTTATGCCTTTAAACTAAGCTATAGGTTATTCTCTTTAAATGATTCAACTGGACATATTTATTCTTATTTATTTCTTTTTTATTTCCCCTAAATAATTTTGTTTATATTAAAAATCATTAAATTAGGGATGTTACAGAACTCGTTACCATCTTAGTGAGTGGAGACGTAGTCATGTCCCAGTCACTCCCAGAGAAATCTTTAATAAGCGTCCTCAAGCTAGAAATGTGATAGAAAGAACATTTGGGCTATTTAGGATGCGTTGGGCAATTATTAAAAGTTCAAGTTATTATCATTTGAAAACGCATAATCGAATTGTTATTGCTTACTATTTATGCCACAATTTGATTAGGAAGGAGATGTTTTTTGATCATTTAGAAATGTAATTGGATAACATGTCAATCAATGAAGAGGTGGAGGTAGACTTAAATGATAACATAAACACTATTGAACCAAGTGAAGTATGGCATGCATAGAGTTATGTATTGGCAAATGAAATGTATAACGATTTGGTTGTTCATTGAGACTACATCTAGAATTGTTATATCTATTGATTTTTAACTATTGTACCTTCAATTTATAATGCACTTTTATGATTAGCTTGATTAAAGTTATAATTTATTTTTTCTTTCTCATGATGTAGTACTGTATGTATTTTAACTAATAAAAATACATGCATGATCATTTTTTAGTGCTGAATATTTATCTTTTCATCTATATATTTGTATTCTGTTTATATATCTTATAGATATGGGATCAGAAAGCACTCAACAAGCTTGTAGATGTAAAGGAGAACAAAAGGGTTAGAGTGATGAAGAGCTTGAATCACGATTAGTTTTCTTAAAGGAGGCAATTGCTTTGGGCAAAAGGGCCAATGCTGGGCAATTTAAATCAAGCACTTTTAAATGGATGGAACATAAATTAGAGGCCAAGTTTCCTAAATAAGGTATAAAGGTAAAACCACATATTGAGCCAATCATAAGGAGGCTTAAAATTGAATATGGGAATATATATGACATGCTAAATACAAGCAACTTTGGATGGGATAATGTGAATAAGAAGATTTTAATTGACAATGATGATGTGTGGAATGCCTACAAAGCATCTAAGGTTTGCTACTTCTTTAATTAATGTTATACTTAAATGACTACAACAACCTTATGTGTGGTTTATATGTATGCAAAGTGATGTCAATTTGAAAAACTATAGGGCTATAGTGTTTCTTTACTATGACTGATTAGTGGTTATCTTTGGAAAGGATTGTGCTACCAAAAAAGGAGCTAAAGCTCTTAGTGATATCTATAAGGAATTAGATGGAGAAGAACACATTAATATTAACAATACTACAACAAAACTTCCAGAGGAAGTTATTGGGTTGAGTGACGATGACACTCTGTCAATGTCTGTGACTCAAAATAAAAATAAAGCAAAAATGACTGAATTTAAAGGTTGACAAATAAGAAGGAAGTCCAAAGGAGAAGACATCTAGCTACTAGTATGAACTACTTTACTGTTAAACTTGTGGACGTTGTTGAAAAATCTACTGATAGGATGGGTGTCATTGCTAATAGTGTCAAATTTATTGCTTAAGGTATAAAGGTTGTAAAAGACTTTTATGAAGATTCCAGAGCTATTGCTAATGAACTGATAAAATTATATGTCCTTACACCTAGAGAACACACCAAGGTTAGTTGTTTACTTATGCAAAATCTCCCTTAGTGCATTTATTTTAAGGGTTAGGTTTGTGAAGGAAGTACTTGAAGATAACAAATGATGCTACAATTTCAAAATTAGAAATAGAAATTGATATTTTGTATATTTCAATTCATCATTTCAAAATAAGATGACATTCGCTGTCATAACTTGAGTGTATTTATAATTTGGCAATGTTTGTAAAAGCTTAGGATATGTTGACCTCTTTTGTATATTTGATGAATTCACAAGTTTATTTTATGCAATATTTGCTTGAATTAAACTAATGAAGTTTGATTAATATGAGTTTTTCTGGTCATTAAAAACTTTTATTTTTCTAAAATAAACATAATATAACTAATTTGAATGAATATTACTTTTTTTACATAAGGGGTATTTTTGTTAAAATGGTTAATTTATATCCTATCCAATATAATATAGCGAAGTACCAAACATTGGATAGTATTGTTTTATACAATGCAGTACCTTAGGCATTGTCATATTAAACACTGTATAGTAAAAAAATATTATCAGGCTTTTTTCTATTAGGCCTTATCCTATTAAGCTTTATACGATATGTCAAAAAGAGCCTTATGGTGTTAGATGGGGTCCTCTCCCCCATCATTTGATATGAGGGAGGGGCAACCTATGCCCCCATACCCCTCCCTCCTAACCCCCCCCCCCCAACAGCCCATTAAAGGAAAAAATTAATAATTAATACTAATAATTTATAAAATTTCTATTAAAAGAAATATAATTAAATTGTAATATTTTATAAAATAATGATATTAAAATATTTAATGCAATATTTTTAAATCTTCAATTAATTATTATCAAAAAAATTATTGATAGAAATTTTGAAAATAATATTAATTATCAAAGTACTTAATTTTTAATTGATAAAATCTTTATAAGATTGTTTATCTTTAAAATAAGATCAAGTTTTTTTTAAAAAAATTCCCAATAATGTTAATAATCAAAATATTCTGTTGAATTTTTTAATGATTTAAATTTATTTAAGTATAAAATGTTTTTCAATAATTTGAAGTAAGAATTGTGGAGGAAAAGAAAAGGAGGAACTTCAAGCTTCATAGAAGTGAGGATTACAAGAATGAAATTTGAGATTGAAAATATTTAAATATTTTATACTTAATAAAATAATTAATCAGTATAAAATTTTTATTAAATTACATTTAATATTTTGAAATTTCATTTAGTTATACTTGATTTCTTTTTGAAAAATAAACGCCACTTCTCTAACAATATATATATATATATATATATATATGACATTCATTATCACTTGTTCCTTTTTCAATAAAACTAAAATAGTAGCACAATATAAGTTGAGTTAAATTGATACAAGTTCCAATATAAAAGTGCAATTTTATATATCATATGAAGAAAACAGTTAAGTAATTTATTTTAAAAAAATATATTGTGAATAAAATTAATCTCATTAACAGAATATAAGATAGAAATTAGAATTTTTGAAAATTTAGAAAAATAATATAATCAATAGTATGTTTTGAATCAAAATTTTATTTTTTTACTTTTAATTTGTACGAATTATTAGTTTTGGTAACTCAATTCTAATTGCAAATCTTTAGATCTCTGCAGTCTTTTTTTTTTTTTTCCCAGACTCTACAGTTATTTTAATGTTGAATGTTAGATGCATACGGCAGAAAATGAAGTGCAAGAGATTTGAATTGGTGACCTCTAATTAAAAGAAAAAAAAAATTCCCAAAAAAGAAAGAAAAAAAATAGAAAAAAATTCTACTCAAAGAGAATCATGTAGCTTAGGGTTGTTCTTCACGAACACTCGATATTGTCCAAACCACTTCATTTCAAGCATGCTTTACAACTATAGGATAAAGCATGCGAGGATATATATATATATATAGAGAGAGAGAGAGAGAGAGAGAGAGAGAGAGACGCACACACACACACACACACACACACACACATACACACACAACACACATAGGATACATATGTGGGTCCAATTGAAGCCTCGTTATTATGAAATACATGTATGAAAATGAAAACACATAATTCTCGTAATATTCTAATAAGAAACTAAAATTGGAGTGGATATTTGATACATCTACATGGTGTTAAAATAATGAAAGATAACCAGCAATTTAAATGGCAAGTGATTTTTGCAATGAGACAAGTAAATTAACTAAAAAGTTAATTTCAAAAATTAATTAACAAATGTATCAAGGTATAATTAATTATCTTTTTTTGTCATAATATTTTATGACTTTACATAACAATTTATTAGAATGTGGTCCTCAGTTTTTCCTAATATTTTACTCCTTTAGCTAATTCATCAATTTATCAATTCCAATTGATTGATTAAGAAAAATCTTCTATAAAAAAACAAAAATCAGAGTGGATAAGAACATTTCCTCATACTAAGACAACTAAAAATAATGCCCTATATATTTAGGATTTTGCAAAGGGACAAATAAATTAATTGAAAAGTCAATCACAAAAAATTATTAATTGAAAAAAATTATGATTGAAGACAAATACCAAGATAAATTTATTAGCATTTTTTTCTAAAATTATTTTATTACATACATAACAACTAGCTTATTATATATTAAGATGTGCACTATTATGATAATGGAACTTCAAATGACAGACCAGACCCACCTAACTTCTCTTCAATGAGTTTGGATAACTTCTCTGTCATCTCCGGGGAAATGTGATTAACATAATCTCCAATTTCACCCTTCCTGAAGAAGTTTTTGTTTTCACAAATGTTCATCATTGTCCCATTCTTGTTCACCTCTAGTTCTTTCATTTTCTTGAAGCTACACAGCTCAATTATAGCTTCAATCACACCACTACTCTCCTCTTCAAAGGTAAAAGGGCAATTCAAGAACTCAGCTACTCTTTTCAAATGAAATCTCGTGTCCACTTTCAAGTCCTCATACTTCAAAAACAGAACCTTGTTAGGGTTCTCTTTGCTTTCATTCCAGTAACTCAACATATGAGTCCAAAATGGACCGTACAAACATATTCCCTCACAGAACTTTTCTAGGGCTTCTTCAAGTGATATGAGCACTGATAGTGGAACATGTTTCTTAACAAAAACCCATAAATTCTTTACAAAAATCCATAAAGAGACAAAAGTGTCAAAAGGGTTCCTACAGATATACACGATCTTGCAATTAGACTTCTTGATCGAGTTAGGGAGTGAATCAAATGGCACGTGGGTCCCAAAAAGTCTTGGCTCAGGGAGGTTAGAGATATCTGGATTAGGGTTAATTCCATAGAGGTTGTACTCAAAGAAAGGCACAAGGTCATGGGAACTAGACGTAAGCAAGGGATGGTCATTTTGGGAGGGTGAGAATTGCTCACGTTTCACTATAGCAAAAGTTAGGGCTTTTAACCAGGTAGTGCCAGATTTTGGCATTGTGGCCACAATGATATCACTGTCTTTTGCTTGGAAGTGCTTGTAGAAAGCACATATGGCCTGGATTTCAGGTGGATTGCACCAAAAGCCATTGTAGAGATAGTAATCAGAGGAAAGCCAACCTTGCTCTTTGGGAAGAGATTGAAGAAGCTCCTTGCATTCTTCGTTAAGCTCTCCTGGATCAGCCATTGAATTATGTTGGTGAAATTTTGGGTTCAAGGCATTCGTTATTTATGCAATGACTTAGAAGGCATTTTTTAACTATTGACTAGAGCATTCAATGCTTTACCACACGTACATTTATTTGACAGAGAGCATCCAGTGCTTTACCACACATTCAATTATATTCTTTGCATAATTATTTTAATAAATTAGTTCATTTTTTGTTGAGAAATTATTAAAGTACATAATTTTTATTTTAAAAATATATGCAAAGTTTTTAAAACCAATATATGATTAAAATGCCCTAAATGTCAATATTAATTTTTAATTAAAAATATAAATTATAAAAAATCTTTCAAATTTTTTAAATTTTTTAAACTACAAAAATTAAATTATTCTAAATTTTAAAATTGAGTACTTTTTATATTGGTCAAATGCATACTCAATTTTTTATTATATTATATAAATAATATTTATAAGTATTTTAGGTAAAAAAATAAGTGTAATTGTAGTTATATGGAAGTATTTTGATTTCAAGGGAAGTTAGAATAGATTTTTAAAGTAGAGGGGAAGGCATCTCATTTGAATACCTTGCAAGGTAGGAAAGTGTGATTACTCTAATTTTTTTCCATTCAAGGGATGGAATTACCGACTACAATTATACATGATTATTTTGTTAATTAAATTTACACACAAAAAGCCTATAATAAGTTTGGTTTATATCTTTTGCTAATATAAGTTTGTAACGTTTGGTATTTGGTCCAAAAATAAACACCAAAACTATCAGCTTTTCTTGTCTTAGAAGCTCTGGACTCCGTTACTATCAATCTCTAAACTGGACTATGGGAAATGCCTATTTTGGGTCCAACTGCATGGATTGCCTAAAGGTGGGCTAACTAGTAGTAACATCATCAGAATGGCCAGTCTTGTGGGTCGTGCTGTTGCTTCTGAGAATCTAACTATTGCTAGAGGGATTTTACCATGCTTTGCACGTGTTTGTATTCAGGTTGATATTGATTTACCTTTAAAGAAAGGTTTTTGGATTCAACGACCTGGGAATGCTAATTTATGGATCACTCTAAAATATGAAAAACTCCAAATTTATTGCTACCACTGTTTAGCAATTAAGCATAATTTCAAAAGTTGTGAGAAGTATACAGCAGCAGAGTGCGAAGATTGAAGTTTTTGTAAAGAAAATACAGGTGACTTGGGCACTACTCCGACGCGGCCTTTAGCGAATGTATGTATTCTGTTACCGGAGCTGGGGCCCTCTGCCATAAATACCTTCTATACGACCGCGCGTGCAAATCCAGATGTTGTGGCAGTTAATCATTACAGGGAAGAGCAGTTTCAAAGCCTGGGAATAGTTAAGGAGCCGTTACGTCAATTAACGCCACATGTGCTCTACTCCGCACGTGGGGCCCCTGTACCACCCATTGGCAAAACTTACTCAATTGTTGCTCCCATCTCTTCTTAGGCTCAGGAAAATAATAATACCCCTAGAAGCCCACTTCATGATGACCCATCATCAGCAAGCGAGAATCATAACCATGATTTGCTAACCCATGAGTGTGGCCCAATTGGTTACTAGTACACTACCCCTTTCACCCAACCCCGTATTTTGTGGAGTTGCCTCCCGAGTAAATTTGAGTTAATATGGTTTATACAGTAATAAATATAAGCATTAAACATTACTTTGTCAAGACACATAAAAAGACTGAAAAAAAGATAACTTTTCAGATCATAATTATAAAAAATTCAAAACTAAATTTTTAAAAATAATCATAATAAATATATATAATGCATTACATATTATACACAATAAATTCTTGTTTACAATGTCGTAACGAGCATTCTTTTTGTTTTTTGGTATTTGTTTTTGAATCCTAGAAGCGAGTTTAGGCACAGATTCTACTCGTTGATTCGACCAAATTTAGGCATATTAAGTATAAGTCAAAACGAGTTAAGATCGAATTTAAGTTAACAATCAAGTTGACTCAATATCTTTGCCTATAAATGCAAATTTTGTCTAATCAACTGAGTTAACTCATAAGTTTGATAACAATAGACTCAACCACCTTTTGAAGAGCTGGAGGATCTCTTAGTTATAGAGGTTATTTAAAACAGACAATGGAATTTATCTCTTATGGATCAATGGCTCTCACAATAGGAAATACATGCAATTCTTCGTATTCCTCTTCTTTCCATTGCCTTAGCTGATAAGTTGATATGGTTGGGTTCAAAAGATGGTGCTTATTTTGTAAGGAAAAGCTATCAAAGGGGAATGTGGAACCAAGTGTTTTTTCGAAATTATTGACCAGGCCCTTCTTCGCAAATTGACTTACGACTTTAGAGTGAAACATAGAGTGTGAAGACTACTCCCAAAGTCCAACACTTTTTATGGTAAGCTTTTAAAGGTTTCTTTGCCACAATGGAATAGTTATTTAAACATGTATGCTCATCCACTCCTTTATGTCCCTACTGCTCTATCATACTATGATCCCTAGAACATCTTCTTCTATGATGTGACTGGGTAAATTTAGCGTGGTTTAATAATGCCTTATCTCTAAAATTACGTTCAGATTTCCTCAATTATAGTGGTTTTACTGCTCCTTCTCCAGTAAACAATCCTCACCCTTCATTTGATCCAACGCCAGAAAAGCTGCCAAGTCATAGACAAAATTAAAGATGCACCATTTTGCAATTGTTTTTCTTCTCCCCATCATGAGGCTCTGTAACTTATTCTCTTCCCTGCCTTTAAGTTTCTCTGCATCAGTGTGAGAAGCAGCAATGCGTGAGTTGAAGTCTGTGCAGAGGAGAAAGCCGATAACCATAAACGAAGATAGCTACTTCATCAACGTTTTAGGGTGAGGCTCAGTAGCGTCTTTTTCATCGCACGGTTTGCTTCCTTAAAAAATTCTTCTAGTTGTCTTCCACTGTTTTCGGTGAGTCTTCCTGCTTCCAATTGTCTTCTTCTCCTCCTACCTTCGATTAACTGATATGGAAGCGTAATCTAATCTTCTTCAGTGATCTATGGACCTCATTGTTTGTTGCGTTCAAATCTTATTCTACGTTTTGCGGTGGGTTTTCGGCCATGGAGATGCATTGATTATCTTCCACTATTTGTGGTGCATTTTCGGCTAACTTCAACCATTAATTCAACTTATTTGAATGTTTAATCTGATTGGAATAAGTTTAAAAGATTAGGGAAATGTTCAATTAGGCAATATTATTTGAATGCTCATCTTGCCAAGCCTAGACAATATCTGTGTATCCTCCTTCAATATCTTCTGTTATTCTAATTTGTTACTGCTAGATTACTTCATCTCAACCAAATGGACAGATGGGGTAAACTCAAATATTCCAGCATCAATGGATAGAGGCTCCCTCCTTCCTTGGCTAGAACTCTGCAACTTTAGGAACCCCCCATCCTTCTTTGTTATCTTCAACCTCAAATTACAAGCAATATCCTCAATTGCAATAATGATAGACGAGGCATAGTGGAGGGATGTAAATTTCACATCTCTTCTTTCGTTGTTGCTTGCAAAAAGCCCAAACAAGTCAAAGTTAGCTGATAGAGAAATTATATCAAAAACATTCAAATTAGTATGTCTTACCAGTGCTCCATTTTCCTTAGTAGTAGCACATTTTTCGTTCTCATAGACCAAAAGTTGTATCAGCCTTAACTAAATCACCCATATCTGTTTTCATTGTATTAGACTTGAAACTGTATCCTTTTCTGAACCAGGAACTTCACATAATTCTTGAGCAAGCATTTTAATATTAGGTTTCAATTTGATGACACCATTCAATATAACAAATGCATGTACATGTATGCATTGGATTTTAAAACTGGTATGCTTCTTAGAATGATAAAGTAGTATAGGATGCAAGGGCCTTAAACTTGTTTGTTTGTCTAGTTACTTATAAGTTGTGAGATGTGCAATTCTAGGTAGTTCCTAACATATGCCTTGTTTCATATGGTTTCCCAATTACTGCTTATGATGGACTATACAAACATACATATAAAAAAAAATCCTAAATCTAAGGCTTGTGTGGTTCCAAGCTATGATAATTACTGTTGATATGGTTTTTGTTGTATTGACATGAATTTTGCTATTGATATGGTTCTGGGGTGCTGAGCTTTATTGCTTCTATTATGTGCAATTATGTGGGTTGCTTATGTATATTGCTTCATCAGTTTCAGCTCTTCTAATAACTCATTTTATTACTTGTCCAGAATGCACATGAGAGATGAATACAGATTGCATTGCTGTTGAATGAATGGTGAGTTGATTATGTGAATGAGAGCTGATTTATCAAGTATTGAAAATGTAGCAGTGTTGAAAATGTAGTAGAATGCATATATGGATTAAGATAAACTAAAAAAGACTCAAAATGCAATAAGATTGTAGAAGCAACATACAAGGATCAAGATGAAGTAGAATAGAGCATCTTGCAGCAAAATGCAACAAGAATAAAAATAATTTGTACCTATCATGTAATGTAAGAATAGACATAGAAATGCCATGTAAATTGAACAATGATTTGTTCCTATTGAGAGCTGTAATACAATCATTCTTGTACTTCACTCTTATAGAGTAATACATTTCTATTTGCCTCTATTAAAGTTTGCAATCTGTTTGTATTCTTATTTATCAAAACATTGTGCTTGCACCAAAAAGTGGTGAACAAAAGGTGTCTAAATGACAATATGACAAAGTAACTAACAAAAAATAACTAACAAAAAGTGGTGAATAAACTGTGTCTAACTAGGGACCCTTATTCATCAAGTGACTGTACAGGGACCTCCAATGACTCCTGCATAATCTAACAAATCCAATGACATGAGAATGTAAACATCAAATATAAAGGCAATTTTCTATGTACTTTAATTAATTACCATAAGAAATCTTGTAAAGCTAAATTGGCTCCCCTGGGTTTGATGATCATCATAGCATGCTGGAGGTGCTGAACAGGACATTTCGCTCTGCAGTTGACTTGATGGTTCCATATTCTGCAAAAGAAAAAAAAAAGAATGAGTACAAGATTGAATATTACAAATGAGATTCATGCATCAATGTATTTACCCCATGGTTTGGAACTTCTGAACAAACGGTGGTTGAAGGCTTTCGTTTCTTACAACCTTAACATTCAACCCAACCTTTTAGTCGTCGTTGTCTCTTATTCCCGTCTCGTTGTTTGAACCCTTTTGCTTGACCTACATTTTCACACATAGAGGTTGTGGTTTGATGACTATTATTGTCTAACAGATGTTGTCCTGATTGAATATCCATAACTCGCTTGCACAGGTCATCTAGCTCTTTCTCTACCATGGAGTGCAATTTTTCACATGTTGATACCTCTGATGCCAATCTAATCATTTTGGAACAAAGTTGCTTATATCGACGACTGCTAGCCAATTTAGGGTCAACTTCAACTTCTTTTCCCTTTGAATCATGCACAATACCATCACGTGCATTTTTTGTCCATCTCTTCAAGAGATACTAGGTTGGCACTTGTTCAACATCCATCACAATAAACACTTTTAATGCATGGCTACATAAGATTCCGAATGAATCAAACTTCATTCAGCTACAAGAGATTGTCTTCAAAATAGGATCAAATAAGACTTTCCATTCTCCATCTTGCTTGGTAGAGAATAATGTATACTCAAATACAGGAAGAGCTTCATTTCTATGCCTTATGGAGGTTACAAAAAATAAGTCAAACTCCTTTTGGAAAAGATCAAATATTGGCAATGTGTATACCTTTGCAAGTTGATTTAGTATCGATGATTGCGGGTAATTCAACCTTGGCAACTTATGTCGAGCATCAAACTCACACTTCAACTCATTATATCGTTTCTCTGCAACTACCTATTCATATGCCTTAAAGAATTGTCTAAGGTTCAAGTTGACTTTCATACATGCTTTGAAATCAGAGTTCAAGCTTTCACTTAATTGGGTGCTCCTCATGCTCAATGTGAATGCGTGTTTCATGTGACATGCTGCCCATTTTGCTTGTATTGTGTACACTAACTTTAGCCAACTATTATTATGAACATTAAAATCTGATAACATCTTTAGCCATGCTGCCTCAAACTGAGCTTCGTCAACGTAGCTGTACATGCATCTCTTTAACTCAGTTAAGAAGTTGGAGCCATCTTTCATTAAATTACCCAAGTGCTTAATTCCATTCTGCATCAGATGCCACATACAAAGGCCATGACGCGTACTAGGCATGACCTCACCTAGAAGGACAAAGAATGAAAACAAATGTTACATATGGTTAAAAGAACATATTTACCATAATAAACACACTTTAATTACCTAGAGCTTTGGCCATTGCAGCGTCCTGGTTAGTGAAAATAGTAAGTGGCCTTTTTTAACTATGAGCTTCTAAAAAGGTCTCAAATAGCCACCTAAAGGACTCAGTAGTCTCATCATATAGTAATGCAGCACTAAACATAATATTTTGTCAATAATGATTAAATCCAAAGAATAAGGCAAGCAGCCGATGCGCACGATTTGTACAATGAGTTGTGTTTAAGGAGACAACATCACCGAAATATCCATAGTCAATGATCATGCGTGCATCAGCCCAAAAGACATTTGTTATTTGCTCATCTACATCTACTTGATAGGCATGAAAAAATGACGGGTTTTCCAACAGTTAATGTTGGAAATATTGTAAAAGATAACCAACTTCCCCATAGATCATGCTACGTTGCCTTTTTGATCGGAGATAATTTTTGGCATCTAATCAGGTAAAACCAAGATTGGCTCTACCTCCCGCATGCGTGCTCATCAATTAAAACGTAGCTTTTTGTTGCAATCCAGAGTGTTCAGCCATTTCAATTTCATGTCCTTGAACTTGAGATATCTTCCGTTGTGAGGCCAACATATGCGTTATTTCTGGAAGCTGAAGAGGATGATTATGAGCTTCAACAAACTCATTCACGGTCAACTTTCCCTTCCAAGTGACAAGTGTAATTCTAGCATTGCAGTTAGTTCTTGTTTCAAGCCTATGATAGGTACTCACAGTGTCCCTTTATCTACCTTCCAAATCCCCTTTTTACAACATACAAACCTACATGAAGTCACTGATCCATCTTTCTTCTTGTTCATATACTGTTTCCTTACGCCAAATTCCACCATCCCTCCATATTCAATCCAAAAATGCCATGCAGCCTCCACACTATCAAATTGCATACCAACTCTAAGCTTTTGCTCCATTATTACCATCCAAACTTACAAGCTTCTGACCTTGAATAATACTTGTCAAAACATCAATAAAAGGCATTGATTAAATGCTCTATAATTAAAAACTTGTGGGTCGAATACAACTTTACTTAACCATGATGATTGTATTATAAAATTAAAATTGTAAAAGTCTCACACTCAATTATTCAGGTTTAGCAAATGTCATGCAACTTAATCAATTTCTACAATAGTTTCTTAACATATATGAGAGCTTCTTTGTATGAACCAATATAATAATAATAATAATAATAAGGTTATTATTATTATTATTATAACATCTAAAACTTGCAACCCATATTGAGACATTATGCATGATGCACACATAATAAATCTGGTTCCAATAGTAAGGTAAGGAATCTACATATTGAATATTAACTCTTAAGGATGAAACTAGAAACAAAAAACAAAGCACACAAATGAAAAGCATGCAAAAGATATATATATATATATATATATATATATATACAATCAATAAAACTAAATCTGTTACAGTATCAAATGCCAAAAAAAAAAATGATGCTTTATGCTGAAGAGAATGACACTATATGGCATACAATCCATTTATGCGTTTTTGTTACCTGTGATTTTTTTATCTTTGTTGAAGTGATGTCACCTTCCAAAATGGCAGCAAAGCACAACTCCTTCGTGATAGAAAATGGCAGTAGAATGGAGGAAATTGGCGCCAAAACCCAGTTTCATCTGCTGCAAGAAAAATGAGGTCAGTGGGCGCTGACTTCTCTCGCCAAAACAACGTTGCAGGACTTCTCTTAAGAATCAAAATTTCGGACCTCAAAATGCCCCATTTCATTAAGCGAAACGGTGCGTTTTGAATTTTGTCTATGACATGGCAACTTCTCTGGCGTCGAATCAAATGAAGGGTCAGGATTGTTTACTGGAGAAGGAGCAGTAAAACCGCCATACTTGAGGAGATCCGAACGCCTCTGAAATTGCATGCCTCTACTGTTACACGATTTGATGTTTGGTTATAACACTGTTTATGCTAGTATAGACTTACTGATGCAGATAAGGCCTTGGTGGGTACCATTTATTGGTACATTTGGAAGGACTATTGTAAGTGTTTATATGAACACACCCCTTTAGATCCAATTTTTTAGCATGACCAAGCCTTCTAATGTAGCTTCTGACTTCCTATGCAAGTAAGAAGCATCCAAATAGGTATCAGTATTAAATACCATACGATATGATTTGTGACATATGTTAATTTTAAAAATTTAAAAATATGGATACAGATATATTTGTGTGTGTGTATATATATATATATATATATTTAGCAAATAGAATTAATGATGAAAAAAAATTATCTGAAATATAGTTGAAAAAGATACTAAAATAAAAGATAAAATGATAAAATAATATCACAACTAATAAGAAAAAATTAAAGCACCAATTTGATATCATTTTGGTGCATTTTAAAATATATCCTACAAAAAAAATATTCGATACGGGAACATATCCTATTTAAAAATATCCGTTTCTTAACTATGTAGTAATAGCATTTCCATTAACAGAGGGTTTTTTGAAGGGTCAACTGATCGCCGTGGTACTGGTTCGTCTCCTTCTCACCCAAGTCATTACGAAATTAATATTGATGGTTGCTGGAGCCCAGGGAATGCCTAAGGTGATTTTGCTGTGGTTATTCAAACCTCTTTGGGTAGTGTGGTTGATATGAGCAATAGCAAGTGTGTGTCAGATTTGGCGTTCATGTCTGAAGTTCAAGCCTTGGTTCACGGTCTGCATAAAGGTTTAGCCCTCCAACTTGATCAAGTCATTGTGGAATCCGATAATATTTAGTTGTTCGAATCTTTTAATGGTCTTTACCTTTGTCCAAAACACCTCGTTACTTCATGAAGCTTATTTACTTCCTATTTTTCATCTTGTGTTGATGGCTGAGTCCCTTGATCAGCCAATAATGTTGCAAATTGTTTGGCTAACAATCTGATAAGGGGATTTGCCTATATAGATAGGGTTTCCTGCTTAAATTATATATATATATATATATATATAGATATATATATATTTTACGCAACATGATAATGATAATAGACTATATAAATATATTTAATTTTAATTAAATTTTATGAATAAGAATGATTTCTTTTAATTTTGTTAATGTTATTTTTTTTATTGAACAAATTATATTTATTATGTTTTCTAGTATTATAAATTTTTTATTGTTTAAATATCATACAGGCTGAATTGGACTAGACTTTTGAGCTCGAATGCAAACTCAATCCACTTTTGTAAAGGCTGAGCTCATAGTTTAGTTTCCACCTTGCATCCTCTGTATTGTTAGCTCTAAAGAAGCATGCAACTGTACCAAGACAAAGGATAGGCTGACTATAGAGGCGTCAAAATGGGTTCGACTCATGGGTTGAACCCGTATAACCCACCTAAGAGATGAGTTGGGTTGAAGGGTTCCTTTAAGAACCTGTTTAGTATATTTCTATTAACTTGGCCTGTTTAACCCGCAAGTTAAATGAGCTAGCTCGCAAGTTAAACGAGTTGCCCATATTTTCTAAAAACATTTTTCCACTCACTCAGTTCAGTACCCCAACCTATTGCACTTTCGTATTTTAAAATTTTAACCTTAATGTATGTGTTATATTGTCTCTATTATTTTGTAATTTGTCAAATTTGAATATTCTGTTCATAATCATATTCATATTATTAATGAATCATTGAATTATTAGATTACTCTACTTGTTTTAATTCGTTAAAACTTGTTTTTTATTTAGTTAGTTTTTTTGTTTATTTATATTGATATAAAAATTGATTGATTAAATAAGACATATGTTTAAAGAAAGCCACATTTGAATTTTTATAATTTTTTATTTTATTTTTATTTTTAATTTTTTGGTGTGTTAAATGGGTCAGTTCACTTAACCCACCAGATGAGGTGGATTGAGATTTTCAACCCACCACCTTATAATAAGTTAAACGGGTTGATTCGTTTAACCTACTAACTCGAGTAGGTCAACTCAAGTGGGTCAAGTTAACCCACTTTGACAGCTCTAACTAACTACTTTTTTCTCTACTTGGTTACATTGATTGTTTTTATATTCTATTTCATTTTACTATATTTTCATCTTTTGTTTTTGTTTTACGTTCTATAATCTATTTCCCTCTAGAGTTTTGTACTCTTTTCTTTCAATGCAGTGGCGGAGCCATAATGAAAAAGTCATAGGGGCCAAATAAAAATGTTATATTTTTTATGGAGGCCAAACATAATTTACATCATACATTATGGGAGTCAAACATAATTTACACTACATATTAATATAATGAAGCAATAACAATTTTAGGGGGGCATGGCATGCATTGAACCCCCTTCCCTCCGCCCTGTTTCTATGGAATGAAGATTGCAGCTGTACCAAAAAAAAACAAAAACAAAAACACTTCTGTTTCTAGAAAATTATTATATTGAAAGCATTGGCTCCAAAAAAAAAATTATAACTAGATATATTCTGTGACATATAACAAAGTTAATGCTAATATTATGTGTCTAAATTCAAATAAGTTTACGTAAAATTAATTTATAAAATAAATCTATTTATATATAAATATAAATAAATCTAGATTGAGGTTTAAATTCTTTAAAAATACCCATAATAATTCTCATACCTAACTCTATGTATCCAGTTTATATAAAAATACAAAGAAAAACCCTATTCTGGTCCCGCACTCCATGGTCTTTCTTCTGTTTTGGTCCCTCAGTCTTTCAAATTTCTATTTTCATCCCTCACTGAATTTTCATTTTTTTCAAGTTGGTCCCTGCAGTTATTCTAGTGTAACGTGGACGCTGAGATGGTCTGTTAGGATGCCAAATCACCTCATCCTCAGCTCATACTACATTAACCTTAAATGTCCCAAGTGAGCTGCTTTAGAACTGAGACGATTTAGAGCTGCTATCCCTTTCTCATCTGGTCTGCCATCGACGTTTTACAATCGTTGCTTCGTTCACAGCAGCATCCTTCATCTGCCCGAAAAGAGAATCTGAAGAAGACCACCATCAATTGCAGCGGCCAGATTTCAATGCAACGACTATCTCTGCAAGACCCAATAGTAAAAGCAGCATTAAAAGGTATTGGTACACACTTTTTGGATGGGGAAAAGCTATTTGAAAATCATTGCATGTGGGGCCATCTGATTATCAACATCTCCATAAACTTAACACCATATTCGGCATCCTAACAGCACTATCCCCAAACTACTGGACCTACGTTCTCCTCCGCTTCCACACCTGCTTCAGCACCGGGGGCCTTGGCCTCTGCACTTTCATCCTCGCCACCGAGCCCGTCGAACCCACAAAGCGCGGTGCCGCCGCCATGTCCGCATTCTACCTCTTCTCAGCTGGCATTATCCTTCTCTCCGGCATCGCTTATGTCTTCCACGCGTGGCGTGCGCTTTGCATCGCCTCCTCCATTCCCTCCCTCCTCTTCCTCATTCTAGTCCACAGCCTACGTTTCTGCCACAAAAAGAGAGAGCAAGAGTGTAGGTAGAAGCAGACCCGGAAAAACGGAAGAGCAACTTACCCTTATCCTCGGCCTACGTTTCTGCCACAAAAAGATAGCGAGAGAGCCAGAGTTGAAGGTGAGTGAGAGGAGGACGAAGGGAGAGTTGCAGAAAATGAATAGAAGAAGAGAGATAGGCGTGAGAGAGTAATAGAGAAGTGAAGAGAAGACACAGAACGTAAGGTGGAAGATGGAAGAGACCAAGTGAATGGGAGAGTTAAGAGACAGAGACGGCACGAACAAAGCAGAGAATAAAAGAAAAAGAGCCCTGTTTTATACATAAAAAACAGAGCACCAAAGTCAAAGAAGAAGGAAACATAAGGTAGAAGAGAAGGAAGGAAGGAAGAAAGAGGAAGGTAACCTCTATTTTACGCATGTAAAAATAGAGGATGAGAGAGACGATGGGAAGTGAAGAAGTAAAAATAAGAACAGAAAAACATATTAGTATGATTATTCTTCATCTTGTTTATTGTCCCAGAAGACTAGTTTAGTGAGAATGAGTTACTTTTAATCAAGTTCAAATTAAATCCGATCTCATGTACCAATGTGTGGCCATAAACTAGCGGTGGCCATCAATTTGTTGTGCGCCGTCATATACTATGGACTGAGCTTAAACATAGTGAACCTGGAAACCAACCTTTTCGCGAATGTGGGGCTAAACGCAATGGCAGAGATGCCGGTGATTACCATAACAGCGGTTTTATTGGACAGAGTATGGAGGAAGTGGTTGACGATAGGGACGCTATGGTTCAGAGGATCGTTTTGTTTGGCGAGGAGTTTAGCGAGAAATCTTGCGGCGTGGATCTGATTTGGCATCTCAACCAGCATTTAGCACATAATGGCCACATCAGCTTCCACGTAACAACAGAGTAACTGTAGGGACCTACTTGACAAAATAAAATTCAGAGGGGGATGAAAATAGAAATTTAAAAGATTGAGGGACCAAAACAGAAAAAGACCATATAGAGTGAAAATCAGAATAGGGCTTTTTTCTATAAATGCAAATAAGTGTTTAAACGTGGACTAGATTTGAATTATTAAATTTTTATTCAATAATTTAAATTTTAACAAATATTAAATAGTATTTACTAATTTTATAAAATTTAAATTATTAATTTTTATCTAATAATTTAAATTTCATTAACTTTTTATTTGTATTTAAGATTCTGTATTAGATTCTAAAATACAGGGAAATCCATTTTCCAAACCATTTAAGGCTAGCCTATGTGAGGCTGGTCCAGTTAAAGTTTGACTACTATACCCATTATTGGAAACGATTATCAGGCTTGAGGGCCATAGTTCATATATCCAAAACGAAGTCGTTCGGTCGATTGAGAAATTAGTGAAACCTGAAACCCTAATAGAGATAAAATACTTGCTACGCAACGATTTTGTTTCTCTCCGCAGCAGCGTTGCACCTCCCCCGGTTCTCTCTCGGCTTCAACCATGGCTACTGCGAGGACTGTCAAGGACGTTTCGCCTCACGAGTTCGTCAAGGCCTACTCGGCTCACCTCAAGCGATCCGGCAAGGTACAGGAGCATACCGATGTCATCTTGCTTTTTCTTTGTTTGTTTCTTTGGAATGCAGGGGTGGCATAGTTGGACCAAAATTCCACTGTGCTTAATGCAATGTGTTTCACTGGTGGGAGTTTTATACTCGTGGTTTATGTAGTGTGTTCCAAGTGGGTTTTTTGAGGTCTTGCTGATATGATCTGATTCACGAGCTTGTTTGTTTTGGGTTTTTTTCAAAACGTCCTGCCATACTGTTACTATCGATGTCATTTTGTTAAAACATCAGCATGAATGCTAATATGGTTATCGATTGTCCTATTCTTATGTAGATTTTATTAGAAAATTACCACCGGTCACGGTGTTTCTAGCTAAGTGCATGCTTTCAGTGTTCTAGCGCAAGTATTACATACACTAAAGTGAATGTCTATTCTACTGTGTTTTAAAATCAATGAAAAAATCGGACGTCTAGTTTTATAACTATTTTTTTTATTTTATTTTGCCCATATTTTTTGGGTGGGGGATGGGAGATATATGGTTGCCGGAACATATCTTAAGTTGATATAAGATTGACTTAATGGTCAGTAAATTTTAAAATAAGACTATGAATGTGTTTTGACGTGGTGATTTCAGTGTGTGTGTGTGTGTGTGAAGGGGATTGAATAGAAATTTGTGTCAGAGGAGGAGCTGATAGCAAACTGCAGATAATATATCAGGAATTCAGATTGACCCTGAAAATGAAGATATAGTTGTTCCTACCTTCAATTATTGTCATCGCCAAATGGCCTAGCTATTTATCTCTGCCTGATAATGACAATCCTCCACATTATAGTCTGGGTTTTTTCTCATGTTTGTTTTTGGATCGATGCTCTTGATTCTGATAAACATCTATCTGTGATATCTCTCATTAGGTACAATTATTAATTTACTCGGTCCATGGTTGGGTGTTTTATTGTAACTAATTCTTTTTTTTTTTTTTTCCTTAACAGATGGAGCTTCCTGAGTGGACCGATATTGTGAAGACTGCAAGATTTAAAGAACTGGCTCCATATGATTCTGATTGGTACTATGTTAGAGCTGGTAAGTCAATATCTCTTATTTCATGCATTTACCCTTTTAAGTGTGCAAATGTATCTACTGATAGAGTACATCTATAAGTTTTTCACATTTCTGATTGTAATTGCAATCAATTCAATAATGATTGCAGCCTCCATGGCAAGAAAGATCTACTTGAGAGGTGGCCTTGGTGTTGGTGCTTTTCAGAGGATCTATGGTGGCAGCAAAAGGAATGGTAGCCGTCCTCCTCATTTTTGTAAGAGCAGTGGTGCTATTGCCCGTCATATTCTTCAACAGTTACAGAAAATGAACATCATTGAGATTGACACCAATGGGTAAGGAAGGACTCCTCTACCTTTTCTTTTGGGATGCAAGCCTTCTATATGCAATGCATTAATCAAAGATGTATTGAAAGACTAGCTAAATTTGTTTTTGCTCTTATATATTTCATTCTAATGCACTGACATTACTGGGATGTGTTATTAATTAAGCACGGTTATGGCTTGATTCATGCACACGACTTTGATAATGTATAATTCTCATCTATGAAGCAATGGTACAGTAAGAATATTAGATACAATACAATACAATGCGTAAGATATGGCAATTTTTAAAATTTTAAAATACAAGTACTTGTATCGATGTGTATATGTGTATATGTATTCTAGCAAATAGAACTTGGATTTCTTTCAACCTGTTGCAAAATGTTGTATGTGATGAATATGATAATAAAGACAATAAACGAAAAAGAAAAAAACTTAAGGATTTATTAATAAATGACAAAAAAATAAAGATAATAAAACTAAAGATAAAATGATAAAACAATATCACAACTATAATGGGTAGAAATATTTCAATTTCAATTTGATGTTATTTTGACCCATTTTAAAATGTATCCTATAAACAAAGTTCTTTGATACGCATACAATACTTATGCAGATGTATTGCATTGCATATCTGATATGGGTACGCCTTTTATTTTGGAGTATCCTTGCTTCTTTGATTCTCATCTACTTGTAATCTAAGAAACATAGACACTCCAAACTAGGTGGCATACTTGTATCGGATACTCAATATAATACACTTGCATATCAATCGAATGTGTATCAAAAATATTTTTTGCATGATACATTTCAACATTTGCGGAAATGATATCAAATTTTATCTATTTCTTTTATTAGTTGTGACATTTTAATCATTTTATTTTTCGTTTGATTATCTTTTTCTGTCATATTTTAATAAATCCTCGAGTTTTTTATTTTGTTTATCATCTTCATTGTCATAATCTTCTTTCTTCACATTAAACATTTAGTAAGAGATGGGAAGAAATTCAAACTCTATTTGTTAGAATATATATATATATATATACACACACATATAGATTCTTGTACCATGGTTGACTATAGATTATAGAAAGTTTGTTGTCTAATTTTCTATTGTAGGAATTCCTGTATATCAAAATATTCTTCACTTATATTATACATGTTTCTGTTCCCGTATCCTTTGCCATGAAAAAAATTACTGTATTTAGTACTGGTACCTTCCCAACACAGTCTATTATTTATAATATGATTCTCTGCATTCCTATGTCAATGGTGCAAATCAGACAGTCTGTGTTAAAAGCATTGTGCAAATTTGACTATCTGCATTTAAAATTGAAAAACCAAAATTTATACTTCCTACAAACTGAAATTGGCAAAGTCTAAAAATTTGATTTAACCATCCGCATTAAGCAAACTACCAAATTCAACGGTGTGTGGTCCATATGTATAACAGTAGAGAATCCAGAATTTTTATCATTTATTAGCTTTCTCTAGTAACTTACTGCTTCTCTAATTCTTGGGGCTATTTTTGGGGGCCTTATTTGGTTAGAGAGGTCAATATCTCAATCATTTTGAATTTGCAATATTATTTTGACTTTGCATGCATATCTGGAGGCGTGATTGGATGATAAAGAGAACGAACTTGTGAGAAGTTTAGGATTTGGGATTTTGAATTTAGGAGTCGAGCTCGGTTTTCTTCTGCATATTTTTGTTTCTTCAGTAGCTTCATTTAACTTATTTTAATGTTTTAACGTGTTGATCTAAAGTATCTTTATCTCAGTGGCAGGAGAATCACTTCCAGTGGTCAGAGAGATCTTGACCAGGTGGTTGGTCGGATTGTGGTTGCACCTTGATCTGTGAACTGCTGAGGGAGGCTCGCATATTCATCCAGGTTTCAATTTTTTTTTGGAGTTAATTTAGCGTAGCAGATTGTTTGACCAAATTTTGGTTTTTTAGCTTCCAAGTGTCTTTTATGATGAACATATTTAATGTAATGTTGCTTTTGGTCTTCAAAGTGATTTTGTCTCGCTTTACTTTCCTTTATCTTATTCAATTCGCAGATTAAACTTTCCTGTTGATTGATGTCTTTAAGGTTGAGATGAAAGTTTTCAAATATATCATCGGACACATTCCAATTTAAATTTGCGTACATATTCTATTGCCAGATATAATGCTGAAACCTGCAAGGTTTGTCGAGGAGAAACACAGGTCTCGTGTTCTAAATCCCACAACGCAAAACCAATTGTAAAAAAAAAAAAAAAAAAAAGGAAAAAGAAAGAACTTATCCAAGCCCGTTTTAGGTTGTTTATTTTAACTTCAATTGAAAATCAACTAAGCAAACCGAATAAAATGAATTATTAAATTTCACTTGTTAATTTTTGGGTAAGATTGTAATTGTGTTTGTATAATTAAAAAGAATTGTGATTATAATTTATCGAACACGAAGTTTGAATGAAATATTTATATCTTCGTTAGTATTAAACTCTGAAATTTTTAAATGTCTTTTTGATATATAAAAATTTTGTACAAAAAGAAGTTGATCTAATTATAAGTTAAATAGCTAGCTCAGTTTGTTACAGGAAAGTTGAACATCTTCAAGTCCTATAAATGGACTCCAGATTCCGGATCTAAGATAGATCCTGGAACAAAATTAATTAGCAAAAAGTAAAAGAAAAAAACTGATATACTATTTTGAATAGTTATATAATTTTTAAATTATATGATATACTTCTTATATATTATTAATTAATTATGCATTTATCATGTATTAATTAAGATATTAAGTCTAATATAAAAATAAAATACATTTTTTTCCAGTACTTTGATTCGATATATTACTTTGTATTTATGCGTCGATCTTATTATTGTTTGTTTTGTTATGTTATAACTAGTATGTATTATATTTTTTGTTTACATTTTACTCATGTAATCTAATGAAATCACGTAGACATTCCGAAACTGAAAATATTTATCTATCCTGATACTGTAAAGAAATTCAAAATAATTTTTTTTTCCTAATAGTGATATGATTATATTTGTTAAATTTTGAACGTAAACACTAATAATTAAATGATATTAAACAAGCAGATTGAATGGCATATTTTAAAGAAAAAAAATTTTACGTGAATTTTGAATTAGGTAGATTTAGAATGTCTAAATATATAGATCAATGTGAATTTTTAAGTTATTTTAAAATAAAAGTTATATATACTCACTCTCATTTAATTTTTTATTTCGAATAAAAATAAGAAAGTACTTAAATTTTAAATTTTATAGTAAAATGCACCTTATTTTAAATATATTGAAATGGTAGGCTTTAAATTAAATTTGAAATATTCATCTATCAATCTATTTATCTATACATCTTGAAATAATTATATTAAAATAAAAATCCAACCTATTTTCTATTTGAAAATAAATATATTTTTCATTTTAATTCAAAACTTTAAATTAATGAAGCTTTCCATTAAAATACTTTAAATTATAAAAATTTAACTTGAATTTTAAACATTTTGCCAATAAACTTGTTTTAAAAAATATTTGATTAGAGCATCTCGGAGAACTTAATTAAGAAGTATGAATTTTAAATTTGAATTTGTTTCAAATACATAAATTTATTATATTTTATTGATTTTTTTTTTATGTTGCATCAAAAATTTGGAAACCACTTAGATGAAATAAGAAAGGGAGAATATTTCTTGTACGGCAAATAATACGGATATTGAAACGTGAAAGTACTTGATGGCGAAAATGGAAAGAAAAACACTACCCACCCTATATAAATTGTCAATAGAATAAACTAATATATTTCACTTATGACTTATCCCAAGATTCTTATTTAGAAGGATAATAGTCAATTAATTTACTAATTATAGCGTGAAACTGGAATGACCATTATAAGAAGGTATCATGTTCAAGCACTACGTGACACAACACTAATATATCAAAATATGTTGATTATATGTTAATATAAAATAACTTGTTATATTTATATTTTTACTATGATACTTTTAGATTTTATTCATGAACTAAAAACTTTTAAGAAACTTTCAATTTACCTCCTTTTTTAATTACTTTTAGTAACTCCAC
The DNA here is from genome assembly GCA_037074485.1 of Delonix regia. Taxonomy (NCBI): domain Eukaryota; kingdom Viridiplantae; phylum Streptophyta; class Magnoliopsida; order Fabales; family Fabaceae; genus Delonix; species Delonix regia. The sequence goes on from CM073455.1 coordinate 29,015,468, forward strand.
AACATTAAACATTACTTCAAAAAAAAAATTAGGGAGTTCAGAAGTTATTAAAAATTTTTTTTTAAAATATAAGGGTTATAAACTCATATTTTCTTGGATTACTAAAAAATAAAAAATAAATGGTATAAATTGAAAAATTAAAAAAGAATTTTAGGTTCATAAATAAAATCTAAAAATAGTGGGGTCAATATACAAATATGATAAGTTAGTTTAGCTTGTTATACGCTCAGTATAATATTATATGTCATTGTCATATATCTTTCTTTTAATGCAAGACATGTAGCGATTACATCGGTGCAACCAATTTTGTCACGAGCCCCACGAATGAGGACGTGACCCAGGGAATCAAATAAATCTTACCCACGTAAGCCTACTTGACAACTTAAGAAATCCAATCACAGTATGAGAAAACAGAATTCTCAACAGATATCTATGATTCACAATAATAAAATAGGATCATAAGCCTGTATACATAGGAGCCACTAGATCGCAAATACAAACTTTACAACAAAGAAGGACTTACCTTTACGAACAATGTAAAACTCACATAAGAGACACCTGCTAAGCTCTTAATTCATAAGTGAGAGGTCCAAAATAGCGCTATCATCTAAAACATGTTAAACAACAAGGGATGAGTGAAAACTCAATAAACAAATAATACTAATTACGCAATGGAAGGGATAGACTAGGTACAGTAGAGTTTTTCACAAACTATTTATTATCTCAAAATCTAAACACCTTTAACAATTAATATGAATAGTACCAAAATGAGGAAAACTTTGTTAATCTTCATATGAAATCCCAAACGAAAATATAAACAAACTCTAAAAAAAAAAAATGAACTAATTTATTTACAACATAAGAGCATCTAAATCAAAATAGAATGGTTAGGAATATCCAAATCAAAATTGAATTCTCAAAAATATCCAAATCAAAATAGAATGGTTGGGAATATCCAATAGAACCATCAGAAATTCAGAATAACAAAACTAGCTCAAGGCTAGCATACTCAGAACATATCACATATCAGTTACAAGCTTCAAGCTCGAAATAATCAGAATCATGGTCTTAGGCATCTGACAGAATATCATAATGGCAGTAACATACCGAGGCTCATCAAAATACGAATTGTAGTGCACTACGATTAACGTCTATTGTCAATAGCTACAGGGTCCTATTTTGGATGTATTCCTAAAATTTTTTTAATATATGTAAATCCATAATCAAAGACGAAAATTTCAAAAATTCATAATCAAACTTTTACACAGAGACAAATAAAGGTATCCAATTCTTAGAATCACAGTACATTATACATACAAAATCAAATGTCATTATAATTAAAGACTCACATTATTTCCTAAATATAAAACTAGAATACTTCAACTTACACAACAGAGAATTTCATAAGTCCAGAATCATTTTAACTCATAAATTCAAATAAGAGGAACTCTGAAATACATAATTAGAATAATTCAGAAATTGCACAGTCAGAATAATTTAGAAATACATAATCAGAAGGATTTAGAAATACTGAACAAGATAATTAAGACATTTAGAGAATTTAGCTAAATACTCAATAAAATTTTGATTAGATAAAAAACTTACAAATACTTAGAAGATGCATAAATGATGAAATATTTTAAATTTCAAAAAGTTTGTCCTAAGGCACAGAGATATTCAATAACAATTATTTTCACAAGAATTTGCGTAAATCAAAAAATACACGTAATTAGCATTATCTACTCACATGGATAAGACACACATTGCCCATTTTCTTATTGTTTCCTCTACCACCCACTAGATACAGTGCAACCTCTATACTCCTATAAATTAAAAAAAAAAAATACAACCTTGATATCCTTTGCTATAATCATATTAGCTTGAATAAATTTATTATGAGTAGTCCCATTATAAACATATTAAGAAGTAATTTGTCATCATCAAATGACCTCCATCCAAAATTTGCTTCCTTTATTTAAAATCATAAATATTCCCTTAAATGATTAAAATTGCCTTGGCCAAGAAAACATACATATACAAGTAGAAAATGCACACCAGACCTAAATGATTCGTATGTTAAAGTTTTCATTCTTTCAGCTAAGACCAAGACCAACATACATATATATTGCACTTAGAAAAATACTCCAAGGTTTTAGTAATGTCCATATGTCTTTAAGATAGAAATTTCCTCCAATTGGCAATGTTATTACTTTTAAGTCCAAAAATATGATTATGTAAATATTCCAAGATTATGACCTCATAATTTGTAACCTAAACATCAAAGCTCCCATCGTATAAACGACGTTAAAACACACTTTTCAATGTTATTATTTATATACAACTCCAAAATTTAAATATGCCTAAATAGGTCAATTAATTCATTTCACATAGCTCTTAAGTTGTTCAATATCATCCAATGACTTAAAAATTATACCCATAATAAGTAATTATTTAATATAGTCATTTTTATTGAATTTTTCTTCATCAAGGTTCCTCTTACAACAACGAAATTTAAAATAATTTGAGAACAATTATCAAAATAACTAACCACTCAAAACAAAAACTACCAACAAATTTTATCCCTATTCTTAAGGTCCAATGATGCTAAAGGAACAAGAAATCTTCATAATCCTTCACTTTAAACACTATGACTCCTTACCATAAAAAATGGGTTTTAATTAAGCAATCCAATCATCAAATTACACACATGGGAATCACCAAAGAAATTTGATAGAACAACTCCAAATTGAGCCCAATTTCGAATTCCAATTTTCTGTCACCATTCATGTACTGTTCATGTGCAAGAGGGCTTTTAATTTCTGAAGTAAAACTGCAAAATTGAATGCTAGATTAAAGGGAGAAAGGAAAGAAATACGTAGATTAAGTGAAGCCCTAATGAAATTTCATTTAAAACTCACCAATTTGTGTGAATTTTGACCTACAAGTACTATTCACATTTATTCTCACGCAACAAAGAGGGCTTTCAAGTACATGAGCCACAACTTGAATTTAATCACTGAAATTAAGAGAAAAATGGTAGAAATATACTCATGAGACAAAGACCTCAAGAAATTTTGCGAAAATCCTTACCAAGTGAGCTAATTTCTCCTTGATCTCACGACCTAAACTAACATTGCATTCTTGCTAAACTTATGGGGTTTTCCAGCCTAACTCGCAATGGAAATAGGCTGAACGATGTCGAAGCTCTACCACATACATAACTCTGGTATAATTTGGAATGAAAATGGTGAAGCATCCTTGAGTTGCAATGTGAGCATGAAGATGAACGTTGAAGATATCGTGTAATAAGAAGAATTAAAAAGGGTAGTAAAGTAATTTCTCAAGGGGACACATGGTAGAATAATAATAATAAAAAAAAAAACATAACCTGGTGTAGATGTTAGGATTGGAACTCAAGCCCTCCTAGTTTGGAGGAGTAAGGCTTAGCTACTTGTACTAACCTATTTCTCATGTAAAATTTTACCTGAAACAACATATAAGTTCTTCTTAATTTCCTTTTTACTTAACTATAAAAATTTTTAAATTTGTCCCAAATATATTGCCTTCTTTCCCCTAGTTAATGCAAATATTTACTAATAATTTCCCACTAGGATAAAATATTAAATGAGAATTTCATGAATATTACAAATTTTATAATTGCACAAAAAAATTTTCCTAAGTATCGTTACATCAATATCAAACATATTTCAAAATTATTTTTATTTTCTGATTTTAATCATTTTTAATTGTAAATTAGACCTCATTGATTTATCACCACGTTTGCAGTAATCTGCTTTGACTTACAAGATAAATGGGTTGACTCCTAAATTTTAAGCAAATATTTTTGTGCATCCTTTAAAGTGACTAATTAAAAAAATACAATTATTATGTAACGGTAAGAGAAAAATAAATCATAATGACTTGTTAACATATGTCAACAGTATATCAATTTAAAATAATTTATTATATTTATATTTTAACCAGTAAAATTTTTTAAAATTTTGTTTATGAACCCAATATTTCTTTTGAATTTGTCCATTTATCCTTCTATTTTTTATTTTTCAATAATCTCTAACCACATCAATTTATAAATTGAAAATAAAGGTAAAATTATGAATTTGGAAGTTATTAAAAAAATTTTAAAAAGCACAAAAGTGAGTTAATAAATTTATATATTAATTTATTAATTTGAGATCATTAAAAAAATAAAAAATAAAGACTAAATTGACAGGTCAAAAGAATTTAAATTCAAAACAAAATCTAAAATAAATTAGAGTTAAAATCTAAATATTATAAATTATTTTATATTAATATTCAATCAACATAGTTTAATACATCATTGCTATTTATTTTTCTCTTTTAAATGTAACATAATTATTATATTAAAAATATACCAAAGAATTCAGCCGAAATTTAACATATTTTAACAATGTCTGAAAGGGTGCAAAACCCAAGCTGTGAACAAGAAAACGATCAAATTTATGTACATTAATACTTGTTGAAACTTGTGTCCAGAAACAAATTAAACTTGAAATAGAGTTTTTGGATTTTGAAAATTAAATTTATATACAATTTTTATATATATTTGTTAACTTATTTTTCAATTAAATTATAATTAATACATGATTAATGAATAATAATCAAAAATAAAAAAAATAAAACAAAAGCAGCACATTGGTGATTGAGGATATGCACAAGATTAGCCAGCCATCAGACAAGGGGATATTGTGTTCGTGTATCTAATATTACAGCTTAAATATTGTAGGTCGAGACCAAACATCTGTTTCTTCTGTCGCACGAGAAGCTTCCGTGAAAGTAGAAACATTCAAATATAGCCCAAAAGCACTCTAGTTATCATGTTTCTAATCTTTCAATTACTCCGATGTGTAAAATACTCTTTGTTTAGTAAATTGACATACAGTGAAAGTAGAATAGAATAATCATAAAATATTTAATATATTATTGAAGTGACATGTTCGATATAATTATAAAATTAATTATATTTATGTAATTATTATATGACATATTAAAAAAAGACACATGACAATAACATATCAAAATATATTAATTGTATGTCAATATAAAATAACTTGTTATATTACTATTTTGATCTCAATATTTTTAGATTTTGTTTATGAATCCAAAATTTTTAAAAATATTTTAAGTTAACGCCTCTACTCATAATAAAAAATAAAGGGAGTAAATTGAAAATTTTAAAAAGAATTTTAGGTTTATAAATAAAGTTTAAAAATAATGGGGTCAAAATATAAATATAGTAAGTTATATTTATTGATATGACAGATTTGTTGACTGTATGTTAACTTAAAATAATCTTTTATATTTATATTTTGACCAAATACTTTTAGATTTTATTTATGATCATAAAGCTTTTAAAACAATTGTCAATTTACCTCATCTATTTTTTATTTTTTAATAATTCCACAAAATTAAATATTAGTTCGAAAATAAGAATAAAATTAAAAAGTTGTGAAATTATTGAAAAAATAAAAAAGTATATAGTTGAATTAACAACATTCTAAACAAATATTTTTACATGGGTTATTGAAAAATAAAAAATAGAGGGAGTAAATTGAAAAGTTGAAAAAATATTAGGTTCATAAATAAAATCTAAAAATAATAGAATTAAAATACAAATGAAATAAGTTAGTTAAAATTATTACATTATCAGCATAATATGACATGTTATTATTATATGTATTCCTCATAGTACCATATGTAATAATTGTACCAACACAATTAATTTTATAATTGTACCATGATAAAACAACCTATAAAGTCACCAAACACAAGACTATAAATATATAAGCTGAATTCCATAACACCCATAAAGACAGATATTTTAGCAGAAACATACGAAGAAAAGAAGAAACATAGATGCATGCAACACATATATTCTACCTTGTTGATACTACAAACTAAGCCTAATTTATGTTAAATTTCTCGTATCCAAAAAAGACAAGATAATACTTGAAATTATAATACTGAATTTGCTTTGTAACAAAAGGAACTACGAGATACGCTTTCTCTAGTTATCTCTGTTGCTGCCTGGAGGCTTTATATTGAATACAAAACATCATGCCACACTCTCACTAAAATAAATAGACTAAAAAAAGAAACATAAAAACAAATTGAATGACTTGTGAATCGAATTACTATATACGTCTCCTCAAAACAATCAATATGAACCTTTTCATTTCAGTGTTTCTATAAAATAATTGTATTAAATTTGTCTTCTACAATAATTACCTTTTGTTGATTTTTATAACTTCTGAAAACTAACTGTAAAAAAATTCAGTATATTTCTATATTTCCTAAGCAAAATAAATTTATTCTGTTCCGTTCTCTTTTTTGCTTTCAATAATGATATATCATTACTCAAATAAAGCCTCTTGTTAATAAGGTTTGTTCTTTCAATTTCTCCACTGTGTTGAATATTCGCACTTTAATAAATTGATAGTGAAAGTAGAATGGAGTATTAAAAAAACAAAAAATATCCAATAAATTGATAAGACAAAGCTATAAAGTCACCAAACACACGACTATGTAAGCTGAGCCTGAATTCCATAGACACCCTTAAGCATATATATATTAGTAGAACATACAAAGAAAAGAAGAACACAGATGCAACACATATTCTACCTTATAGCCTTTGCTAATTTATCTTAAATTCCTCGTATCCAACGAAAAACATACAAGATATATAATATTTGAAATCATAGTTTTGAAATTGCTTTGTAAAAAAGGAAGAGATACGCTTTCTCTAGTTATCCCAGTTGACTAGAGGCTTTGGTCTCTATCATGATTACAAAACATCATTTCACACTCCAAACCAAAGCATCAAAAACCTCATAAAGCTGCTTAATATATACCCTATTAATGAAAGATCGATCCGTAGAAAAATTGACCTATAAAAAATAAATAGACTAAATTAATTTTGAAGATAAGAATACACTTAACATATTCGGTCGAAATCTAACATGTTTTACGTGTATTTCACAATTAACTTCGTCTACCGTACATAATTTTCATAGTTCCAGTCTATGATCTATCTGAGACTTTTTTCTACATTCACCCATTATTTTCCAGCCTACCAGCATTTTCCTTCCCATTTTCTCAGTTCCCAATCATACCCTCACAAAGAAGACACTGAGCTCAGGCGCTCCCCCACTGTTCCCATCTGGCATCATCATGTAATAAGTCTCCGAGTCCTTCGTTCCGATGACGCGCTCAAAGTACGCCCTCATGTACGAGAGATCGCCGTCCTGCGGGTCTGTCATCTCCGCCGGGAGCACGCCGACGCCGGTCGACACGGCGTGAATCAACTGCATCACGTTCAGGTCGTCTTCGCTGGGCTCTCTCTTCACGCCATAGCCATTTTTCTTCCCGTTACAGTACAACGTCCATATCGGCTCATCGATGATCTTCGTCTTCTCGACGGGGTGCTTCTCGCACTCTAAGGCTATCCTCATGAGCCCCGTTCCCATGTCCTGAATGAGCTTCCCTGTGGGGATCGCAAGCTCCAGAAGAAGAAACGGAAGGCACTTCGGGTTTTCTTGGAAAGCGAGGTTAACCCTAGCTTTCCGGTGCCCAAATATGGTTCCGGTGATCCTCGTCCCTCCGTGGATGTACTTGTCCGGCGCTTGGCCTCCCTGAAGGGAGACCGGGAACTTGCACGATGGCGCGATGATCGGCAAGGACCGGAAAACGGAACGGAACTTACGGAACAGTTTGTTGGATTTTGTTTGTTGTTTCGCTGTTATCGCCGGTTTTAACGAGATGGGTGGACGGACCGGCACCAAACCTCCTGTCGGGGTGGCAGTGGAGGCTGCATGATCGGCAGGTGAATCTTCCTGCGGTGGCGCCGGCGATTGTGCCATTACCTTATTCTATGAAGCTAGAAATTAATGGAAAATTGATTAGCCGAAGGGGATCAATGAAATGACAAATGAGGAGGAAGCTAGAAAGGTGTTTATACGAAGAAAACAATGTTGTGGGAAGCACGTTGGGTGGGTGTTATTGTTTTTGGGGTTTTGGTTATATATTTAAGATTTGAATTCTGGAAGACATGTCTGTTTTTCTAGATGTTCTTTTTTTTTCTCTTCATTTCAAAGCACACAGACTTTTGATTCAGGTTTCAGTTTTGGGTTCGATTTTGTACAGAAGTGAATAAGGGAGGTTAATTGGTTCAGTTCAGTTCGTAAAGAGCGTGGAATTGTTCTGTAAGTTTGACCACACGCAGCTGGAAAAGGAGAACAGTAAAAACTGTTATGAATTATCGGATTATGTTATAATATTTTTGGGTATATATAGTTGCAGAGTTTGAATGATTCTAGTTGTCCATAGAGTTGACTTTCTGATTCTGATGATACTTATAAGAACCCATTTGTTTAATATTTAAACTCTGAAATTTGAACACACTTTGACTTTTGTTAGTTTTCTTGAGTGTATGGAACGGCACAAAGCTGCCAATATTGTCGCAGTCCGGTCTTTGCCCGCATTCCCGCAGGCGGGATAGCTTTTTTCTAATAATATGTAGTTACAAATTTGTCATTGCAGCCCTTCACTTATTATAATATATAAAATAATCTAATTTAAATTTCTTAGATTTGAAATTTAGTACATTTAGTGTATTTAGTTATCTTAAAGATAATTTTTCTTTTATAAAAAATAATATCTATTTTAAAAAAAAAGATAAAACAATACAAATACACCAAATTTTAAAGTACAGAATTCAAATTGAAAATAATCTCCCACTCATTGATTTCAATTTCTCATTTTTTTTAAAAATTAACAAATTTAGTTACTTTGATATAAGGTTTAGAATTTGATAAAGGAACCAATAATATTTCTTTTTTTAAAAAAATGAGAGAAGGAAATCCTTTTAAGCATTACAATTAGAGAGATAAAAATGACAATTTTATGATAAATAAGGGATAAAAAAAAGTATGTATTTTTTTGCCTCTATCTCTTTTCCTTAAAACACGTTTTCGGATAAATATTTTTTTGGGAGAAAAAATTAATTTTTTAGACTGTATAATTTATTTAGTAAAATATTCTTTTAATCCCCTACTTATCTCATATTTATCATTTTAATCCTTCACTCTTTGTAATATATAAAATAGTCACTTATTCATTGAAAAATATTATATTTAGTACTTCACTTTTCAAAATATTAATAAATTTAGTCCTTTTGATTTAAAGTTTAAAATTTAATAGAGGAACTAAATCTATCATTTTCTTTCAAAAAAAAGTGAGGGACTAAGTATGATATTTTTTAAGGGTGTGCATTAACCCACCCAGCCTGGTCAACCTTGCCCCACCCCATTGTTTCAGGCTAGGTCAATGCATACCAATACAACGAGCCTGAGTTCCTAATGTTAAACTCGGTCCTGGGCTAAGTTGGGTCTCAGGCCAAAGTGTTGGCCCGGCCTGACCTAGCATATATATATATATATATATATATAGTTTTTTCTTTAATTTGTTGGTTGTTAATGAAATTAATTATATTTTTTAAAAAATAACTACAATTTTATTGGTTTTATATATATAAATAATTTTCATTGGTATAAGATATCTCATTTATTATATATTAATCAAAATTTCTTCTTTTTTAAAAATTCTATATTTAAATTTTTTTAAAAAATATAAAACAATTAAAAAAGATAACTTGGTTGACCCAACTCGGTTATGTGCCAGGTCCTGGGTCTAGGGCCAATTTTTTTGGCCTGGCAAGATATATGTGCACCCCTAATATTTTTCAGTAAATAAAAGATCATTTTAAACATTACAATGAGATAGAGATGAAATGATAATTTTATGATAAATGAAAGATGAAAAATATTTTTTTTTTCATTTTTCTCTATATTTTTTTTTGAAACTTGCGTTTCGGACAGAGATATTTTGGAAAAAAAATTTAGAATTGATAATTTATTTAAAATTTTAATTTAATCCTTATAACTTATTATTTTTGAAACGATCCTTGTAAAAAATTTCAATCACCGTAACATCATTTATCCAGGATTTACCAAGCCAGCAAAAGCTATCTCTGAGGTTGCCACATATGCAAGGGGTGAAAAAACGCATGAGGAGAAAAGAAAAAGAACAAAAATAATTAAGAAAAAAAAATCTCTGGCCAGTGTTCATGTTTACATGTTCTAGTAATTTAATGGTTTATATTTAAAAAATAATAAAATTTGACAGTCTGTATATAAAATTAAGAAATTAAAATTAAAAAAAAAATTATGTGATAATTGCAAACAATTTAAGAACTTAATCTAACGATTATAAAATAAATGACAGCACCAGATCCATTGCATAAAGAAACCACCCACTTGAAAACCAATTCGGATCTCTTTTTATTGTAATCTTTTAACGGCCAGTTCATATTAAAATAAATGGAAGATTTGATAGTCTATATTTAAAATTTAAATAAAAAGCAAAGCCGATTTAAAATTTCATCTGACAACAAACACAATTGACAACTCCAAGCAATGTTCATACAAACACTGATAAGTCTTTTTTGTGTCTGTCCAACAAATTGCACGAAACTTAATCTCCTACAGCTACAACTCCATTGACAACTCCAAGTAATGTTCATATAAACACCATTCTCAAAACACATGAAGGAAACGAGCCAGTACGTACCCTCACCAGATTGATCATATCATTGTGATGTAGTCATATTTGTTAAGTGACATGATTAGGACAGCTCATTAAGCTAAACTCTTGTACATATGCCATTAATTTGTATTGTGAAGCTTTAATTAGTGATAGTGATGTGAAATCATTTTCTAACTCAAAGTTTGTGTGTCTATCTCTTGTTCGTCTCGTCTTCCTTCTCTGTCCATTTTCACGAACGGTACTGTCAAAGCTCTGAAAGTATGGCTGTTTCATTACTTTAGTTACGTTATTGAGGCTAGCTAGATCCCTACACGTTAGCGACATTAATGAGTCACTTCTTCATGCACATGAATTAAGCTAGACTTGACAAGTATAACAGATATGAAACTATCTGGTCAACATAAAGCTTCAATCACTCTATAGAGAAGATATATATGTTAGCTTTGTTGGGGTCAGCACCATCCTTTGTCTTTGTCTTAAAAAAACGTTACGAATAGTTGCAGTAGGTGGATTACAGCATGAAAACATAAAGACAGAAATAGAAAAGACACTCCTCTAGTATTCGAGTGACCTGAGACTCTCCCAAGCCAATACTCAATTCATGTCTGCCCTTCACTCTACTCACTCCCGCCTGTATAACGAGCAAATTGTAATACCCTCTCTCTCTCTTCCACCCCGTGACCCATGTGACTAGTTAGTTACATGGCTCTTCTAGAATATCCTCTGGCCTCCCCTAATGTATCATTTCCCTCTAGCCCAATGTGTCTCTTATCTACTTTCTTTATTTTGTTATAAGTCACAAGACTAACTGCTATGAGGGTTTAGGGTTTATGGAGGCATAACTCCTCATGTGTTCCTACCTAATATAAGGAAATAAAGTTGCACTCTAACAATAAGCAATAGTCTTTGCCTTAGTGATAAGCACTTGATCTTGACAATTGGTGATTGTTAGCATTGTTGGGGTTAGCAACACCCTTTGTCATGGGAGAACGTAACTGATCAAGACTAATTGCCTGACTCGTGGTGCTTATAGGGGCGCAACTCCTCATGTACTCCTACCAAGTATAAAGGAATAAATTTGCGTCCTGACCAAAGTATATATATATATATATATATATATATATATATATGCAAAGCACTAGTAGAGGCAACTATCAACATTGTAGAAGCAAATGGAAGAGGAAGGTTCAATCCAATGGGAAATACATATGGTCATCTTGCTTTGTATTTCTAGAATTGATCTTATCTAAACTATCAATAATGAATTAGTCAAGTATCACAGTCATTACAACTCAACTGAGTCTACATGTATTTACAATGATGATAGACCGATGAATTTGCATATAAATATTCTTTTTGGACTGAATTTTAAATGTTTTTTTTTATATTTTTAGTTGTATTAAAATTTTGAAATAATTAATAGACTAATACAATGATCAATTTACATTACTTTATATTATATATATTATGAAATGACATTATACAAATTGTCAACTTGATAAAGTGAAGAGACATATAATAAAAAAATAAATTAAGTGAAGAAAAATGATCCTTTCTAAACATTTTTTTTTCTCTTGTGAAACTAAATTATTCTAAAAACCGATTTGAAATTGGATTAACCGAGAAAAGTGTAAAATTAGTCTCCTACTTTTATACATTATGACAATTGAGTCATTCACAAATTAATTGTATCAAATTGCTCTTTCACAAATTCAAATTTGTATAAAATTAATCCGTCATAAATTCAAATTAATAATAAACTAGTCCCTCTATTTGGATTAATGAGGGACTAATTTTGCATGAAATATAATTTTTTAGGGACTAATTCATCACGTTAATTTGTGAGTGACCAAATTATTACAAAGTGTACAAGTGACAAACTAATTTGGTACTTTTTTTTGGATTAATCCTTCCAGATGATATAATACAATTTAGATGCATTACCAAAAAAAAAAAAAAGGATTTTACAATGGTTTTTTAATAGCTTTTGCAAGGGTAGTGACTGTCGTAAAGTGGTTCTACGGCAGTCAATGAAAGCATCATAGAAACCATCATCACAAATGAAATGACAATGTTTTTATAAACACTTGTAAAAGTCATTGCGATGGCATGTCTTTGCAACGGTGAAAAAACCCTCATTAAAGTCGTTGTAAAAACACATTATTGCAAAGGTTAAAATAAGCGTTGCAGTGTCATGATTTTTTGACACTATTTCAAACCCTCGTAATCACATGTCATTACGACGTTCAAAAAAACTATTGCAATGTCATGGTTTTGCAATAGTTTTTTCGATTGTCATAATGACTCGTCTTTATGATGGTTATGACTAAACCATCATAGTAGGTGCCATATTTTCTATGGCACTAGTTTAAATTGCCGTTGATAGGTTTTCTTTTTTAAATATTATACTTTAAGTTTTTGTTACAATTGTTTTTTCTTGAGTTAGTATGAATTAGTATCCTACAAATATGATAAATCACTAATCACAACAACACAATCTTATACTCAAAGCCAATAAGGCCTGCTTGATAATCAACTATAAAAATAATTACATACAAAGTACAACATAAAACCATAATTAACTATTCATAAGATATTAAATAATTACAAATTCTAACAACAAACAATGATAAGCCATCCTAACTAGCTAATTGTCCTTACATGAAGGAGTTGGCGATGGATTTGAAGGTGAGTTTGCACTGCCTTGCTCACTAGGTGCCTAAAAATTGAAGCAAACTTTGATCAGTAATAAATTGAATAATAAAGATAAAAGAACATTACAACACAAGATTTATACAAAATAAAAATGTTTAGAGAAATACCCCACGAGATAGTATGGATGCAATCTCTTGGGACATTTCTAAGGAGAAAAGACAAAATTGCATTTGTTCGTTGTTGTTCAGTTGCTAGATTAGCAACTTGAGCTCTTCGTTATGCATTTATTTGGTCTCTTTCTATCATTTCTGCTTTAAGTGATGCAACTTCTATTTGTAGCTCATGGTAAGATGGTCCAGGTGGCTGAATCCCATTAGCACGACGTCCAAAAACTTGGGAAGGGCAGACACTCATTCTCATTCCTCGAACTCACCTAAAATGTTCCTGAGTCCCTAGTGCCAGTGCTAATGAGTCTTGTAGGGAAATTTCTTTTGTACAAGAGTCGGAAGCCTCAAACTTAGCTATCTTTTCCTACATATTAGTTTTAAATAAAAGGATAATAACTCATGACAACATTAAATCAATTGGAATGAATCAAATATCAATAATATAACCTGACAAAAATCATAAACATACATTAATAACTTAAGTATCATCATTTATGAATGATCCATTAGCTCTCATGTGCACTATGGTCTAAACCTCTTCTTGAGAAATTGGAGCCCCACACTCTTCCTGCTACATTTATTTTTCATAATGTATCACATCAAATAGTCAAATAACATTTGAGTGTAATAAATTTTGCTAATATAAACTCACCATTTTAGCTTTTTTTCATGCAAGACTCTTCGATCCACCAGTGTGTGGGATCATTTGCTTCCTTTTATTTTATTTATTTTTTGCAATAGTGACCTTGAATTTGACTAAAACATATCAATTAGATTATCAAAAATTAATACAAAGATAAACTATTAATATATATATATATATATATATATATATATAGTTTTATTGTACTTTAGTTTTTGAGTTAAGTCGATAATCAACAAAGGATGTCTATTGCTCCCTTTGAATGCCCTCTGGACCAAGGCAATTAACTCATCTCTCGTTTTTGTTCTATCATCTATGTATATCCATAATCGAGAGTGAAAACCTTTTCATTTGCATCATAAGGACTCAAGAATAATTTTCTTATGAACTTCTTCAACAACAAACTTTGCCTGCAAGATATATATATATATATATATATATCATAGAAAAATCAATAAAGAAATTTTTGAATTCATATAGAAATTAGATAACAAATGCATTATTACTTGTATTTGGTATCTAAATATGTCATTTTTGTATTTAAAAGGTACCAACTTCCATTTTTGATAACTAATGGGTAACTTTTTAAAATCTTTTACAATGCATCCAAAAAAGATAGTTAACAATCCACCTTTTTCTCCAGTGGGCTGGTTGTTGGGATTGAATGGTACAATCACCTTTTCACCCCTTGGAAGAGTCCAAACGTCATGCACTATTAGATGCCTACTCTTAACTTAACCATTCTCTTCTACAATTTTTAAGTTAATGAATGACCATATAGGAACTAACATCACATTGAATCTCATCAATTAGTTTACTTACCAATGACATCAACAGTCCATCCTCTCCTACGTGGTCATGGTGGAAGTTGTGTAGGCCATTCATTTAACACATGCTCTTCTTATTGTTCCCCAACATTGGCAACCATACTTGGTAAGGTAGGTTGTTCGATTGAAACATTTGTTAAGGTACTTGAAGGCAAAGGCATAGATTAATCGTTGTAAATGGCAGGGCTTGGCAATGAAGTGCTAATGCTTGGTGAACCTCATCCACTAGTGGCACCTGATTTAGAGTTCCTAAAGAACTTTTTCATCTTTAGGATTCTTATTAATGATCAAAAGCAACATTAGTTCAAATTAAGAACATATATAACAGAACTAAAAGAACATGAAAAATCTATGAAATATATAATAAATGGAACATGCAAGCCTAGACAAGCGTAAATTATTTTCATCATCTAGGAACAATTATTCCAAGTGTTGTACATGGAATGGCAAACTAGCATAAACAACTTCTTCATCCTCGTCACCCAAGTCATACAAGTCTCAGACTTTATGTGTATGGTCATACTCCAATTTTTATCAAACTTATCTTCCACATAATATACCACTTGAGCTTCTAAAACTTGGATGTATGGCTTATCATCTTCACTATTACCTGAGTGTATTAATTGTGAAAAATTGATAGATGTGAATCCTAATTCATTTTTCACAATTCCTCTAACAGTGGTTGTATTAGCCCATGTTCATTTAAACAAGAAAACTGTGAACAGACCATGAAAATTTAATTCAATTATATCTAACAATTTCCTATAATATGGTATATCTCCGAACCTCATTTGACCTTCACTACTACTTGGATAACTTCTTGTACCAAATGTTCCAAAAATTCCATAATTTTCAATTTTTATCCTTTGGTCTCATTTCATTGTTCAAAATTTAAATCCATTGACATTGTATGCACTATAATGTCATGCTTTATCCAATGAACCCATGACAAGGAACTTCATATCAACTGAATAGGATGTATTCACATCATTTCTTATCTAAAAAAACAATCATGAACTATATAATCAGACAAATACATAATAAATTAACTATTAATGATGTATAAGTGCTTACACATCAAGAAAATCTCTCAACAAACTCCTAATGAACCCTTTTATCTATTTTAGAGAAGACCGTGAACGTCTGCTTAATTGTCTCCTTACATGGTCTTTAAATTCCCTACATAGCAAATATATTTATGACGATTAAATTTTATGGTTTTATGTACTTATCCAATGATTAAAATTTATTTACTAGAGAAATTGGTTTATTGCACCACAATTGGTCAGCATGTGACAATGTGCTTATATCTTTTCTACAAGAGATAAAGTAAGGTATTCAAAACCACCAACTGGTCTTCCAACTTGTGGAGACATAGAATTGGCATTGGATGCTCCCACATCAGGTTCGTTATCAACACGTCTTGGTTGATTAAATACAGTCTCCACTCCTTCCAAATACCTCGAGAAAAATGTTAAAACTTCTTAGGCTAAGTAACACTCAACTATTGATCCCTCCGATTGCACCCTATTCTGACTTCAATTTTCCTTAGGATCTGTTAATTATAATGCAGATCAATTAAGTTAAGAGGAGACAAAGAGGAAATAGTAATGCAATAATTATTAAAACAAGGCAACCATCACCCAAAAAGGAGTGAATTAGGTGTTTACAAAATTTTCGTTTCTTTTCGAAATTGCTTAGTGTATAAAGATAACAAATTTGTTTTCCAACAACAGAGCATTCAACAATATGTTGTTACTTAATTCAAAATCTTGTTCCCATGTAAGTTAGAAAAATCATATAATCACTTTAGCAATTGGATTACTTGAAGTAAATATAAAAGAATATGTCCAATAAGTGATCACAATACTTCAAGTAAAATATCAACAACAAAAGTAAAACATAAATATGACAACTCAAAATATAAATAGTATAAGGGTAGAGAAAGTAAACTCTAAGATTTATCCTGGTTCAGCTCCAACCCAAGCCTACATCCAATCCCCAAGGAAATACTTGAGATTTTCCACTAATTTGCAATCTTTTACAAATCTTCAAGATTACTCCCCCCTAAAACTAAAATCTCTTCAAGGAAAATCTTTCCTTAAAATAACAAATCTTTTTAATAAGAATGTACTCACAACAATAAAAAAAGACTCTCAAAAGAGCAAATAACACAATTGAAACTCATTAGCAAGAATAGAGACCTTTGATAGTATGAATCACTTAACATATTTTTCACTTTGTTTCTTATGATTTCTAAGCTCTTGAGACATGTATTTATAGGCCAAAAAAGTAAGAGAACCGTTTTGAACCAAGGAGAAACTCAAACATGTACAACTTGATTGCTGAAAGTAAGTAGCTGTATTTGTTGACTTTATGGTCATCCTCTATTTCATAGCTTTAACTTTAAATGGTCATAGATCCTGCATTTCAACTTCATTTTGGACAAATTATATATCAACAAAAAGATCTGTAAGGCTATTTTCTATCATGATAAGTTTCATTTCAAAATTCAATTTGGTTGTTGAGATATTGTTGAAAGAGTGACAAAAGGTCAGATAACAAATTGATATTTGTAGCCTCGAATTGAGACCCTCATAACTCTTTCATTTTAAATCCATTTTATGCATGTGATATACGATTGGAAATTTGTATAAGTCTATTTTCATATAAAAGAGACCTCATGTCAAAATTCGTACCAGTTGGTGAGATATTATTGAAATTATGACAAGAGGTATGGAAAAAGTGTGATATTTATACCTAAAATTTTGACAATCATAACTTCTTAATTTCAACTCTATTTTAAGTATGTGATATATGATTAGAAAGATGTTTAAGTCTATTTTCAGATACAGTAGGTTTCATTTCAAAATTATCTATGATTTGTGAGATATGATAAAAATAGTTGTCTAAAGTCCAAAAATAACTTCATTAAAATTCATATCTCTCTTATCTTTTTGGCCCAAACTTATATTATAAGGACCAAAAATGTATGGAGCCAATAAATGTAAGTCCAAATGAATTTAATAAAACTAATAATGAGCCTATTGAATTATGAGTACTTATATCTCATATAAGGGGTGATTCAAGTATAAAGTATTATATGTCAATGATTAATCAATTAAGCACATGTTGATACTATATGCCTAACTCATTTGTTACATTTTTGTCACATATTTGTCATCATCAAAACTTGCAACATTGAACCTTATAATTAACAATAATAAATAAATTAGACATTACCTCTCTATAGGGTATATCTAACAGTATTGGACAAGACCTCCAAGCTTAGCTTCTTTAGCTAAATGTGCAATCAAATGTACTATAACTGTGAAGAATGATGGCCGAAATATCATCTCCATATGACACAACATAATAAAAAATTTATCTTGGAGTTGGTCAAGTTCATTTACATTTATCAGTCTATTACACAATTGCCTGAAGAATGAACATAAGTCAATCAAAACAACTGACACTTGCTTAGGTAGTGTTCGTCTAATTGCCAATGATAGAAGTTGTTCTATAAGAATGTGTGAGTCATGACTTTTTAAACCGTCAATCTTACATTGCCTTAAATCAATGCATCTAGATATGTTACTAGAATAATTATTAGGAACTGTAACATTCTTTAAAGTCTTTAGAAAGACATCTTTATTTGCATTGGTCAATGTGAACAAAGCCAAAGGATATCTATTATGATCATCTAGCCACATATCAGACCTTATGCCTATCTCTTATAAGTCTTGTTGTGCATTTAAATGGTCTTTTGATTTCCCAACCTCATATAGTAAAGTGAACAACACATTGTCACAAACATTTTTCTCAATGTGCATGACATCAAAACTGTGGCGTAATAAATGGTTCTCCCAATAAGGAAATTGAAAAATATGCTCTTTTTACACCATTATTAGGGATTACAAACTATAGCAGTAGATCTTCAGGTCTTCTTCCTCGGTTTTCATCCTCAACATCTTTTCCAAATATGTTCTCAACATCCTTATATTGTATTAAAATTTCTAATTCAATTACAACTATAGGGGGTTTCTTTTCTTTTTTCTTCAAACAAATCTACTTCGAGTCAATATAAATTTATGTCCTGGACTCAAAAAATGATGATGACCCATGAAACACCACATTCTATAATAGGGAAGACGGACAGGGATAGAATCAAAATTACAAGTGAGACAAGCTAACCCAGTATAGACATTCCACCCAAACAAAGTTCCAAGCCTTAGAAAATCACTAATCATTGACATGATAGCTGTATGCAACTTGAACATCTCATTAGTGGAAGAATCAAATGTTTTAACCCTCACTTCCCATAATTTGTTCAGCTCTGTTATAAGCAATTGTATATACACATCTATCTCATTTCCTGGTGCTTTTCCCTGGAATAATTATTGAGAGGATTAATGAACTTTGTTTCATACACATCCAGGGAGGTAAGTTGTAAGGTATAAGTACCAATAGCCAAATGCTGTGGGTTGTACTTAAGTTTTCAAATGGATTGAAACCATTAGTGGCCAATCCTAAATGTACATTTCGAGGATTCAAAGCAAATTAAATAGTCATTATATCAAATTCCTTCTATGCCTCAAAATCCCTTGGATGTCTCATCATGGTATCATTATTTTTATCTACTGTATGTTACTTCATGTTCTTAGTAGTTTTATGGGACATAAAGAGCCTTTGCAATTGTGGTTTTAATGGAAAATACCTAAGCACTTTAACAAGCACATTATTACACTTATCACCATTTTTCTTTAGCTTCCACCTAGATGTGTTGCATCGTTTGCACACATCTTTAGCTTCATTCTCTCCCCAGTATAACATACAATCATTAGGACATGCACGAATTTTTTTATAATTGAGTCCCAATTTATTAGTAATTTTCTTCACCTTATAAAAGAAGAGGAAATTTTTCATTCACAAAGGCATCTACTAATAGCTATAATATCATAGACATAGCTTTATCATTGTTTCCACACAAACATTTGATATGATACAACTTCACCAAAAATGATAGTTTCAAATATTTCTCATATCCTTCATACAAATTTTGTTATCCATCCCTAATTAACTCATAAAACTCTTTTGCCGCCTCATCCATCATTGGTTCAAAAGATGATAGAGCTGAGCCTTTAACTTTGTCAATAATCTCATTATAATTATGAACTCCAAATGTGTCATACACCATATCTTATACAAGATTAACCCTAAAAGATCTTTGTTCACCTACTTGTGGCACTGATACAGGTTCTATATAAGGTAAATCTTTATCTTTTTCCCTATGCATTACCTAAATAGTATATCCTTGAAGGAATGGTTTAACAATTAAGTGCTCTCGCACAACTTCTCTAGCTTGCCATTTCTTAAATTTACATTTTGGACAAGAGCATATTATTTTACCCTCAGCACCCCTATTAGCAAATGCAAAATCTAAAAATTTACTAAGTCCTTCTAAGTATTCAGGTGTATTTTGGGGTTTGGCAATCCAAGATCTATCCATTTCTAAAAAAGTGAAATCAATAAAACTATCACTAAAAAACTACAATTAAAACACCAACCATATATGAGATATGTGTCTAAAAATTAATTTGTTATTCTTATTTGGTCATGAAGCCACATTAAGGCATAACTTATTGTATCCTCTATGGGCTGTGTTATTCAAATAACATAATTCATCAAGAGAATCATTCAAATGCTTTTAATACTTCGCCTTAATAGTTAAGCCTAATTGTCACATGTTAAATTTAGCATATAAACATGCCTTATTAGTTTAAAAATTATTAAAAAAATGTTTCTATATTTTATGTCTTAGTGATGCCAACATAAGAGTAAAGCTTTAAGAGTGATACATAATAATTCACCATAAATTGTCAACAAAAACACATGTATTACATAATAGAAATCCTATAAAAAGTTGGAGGAGTGAGTTTGCATGAGTTAGGAGCAAGTTGGACCGAGTTTACATTGAAGGTGAGTTTAGAAGCGAGTTAACACAGTTTAGGTAAGTAGAACACATTGACTCAATGAGTTTATCGAGTAACTCGCGACTTTGACAACATTGATTCCAAGTATGCACTAAATTCAACTTATTGTAGAACCGTAAATTGAACTCTAAGTTGGGCACTAAGGCACAAAAATAATCACAACATAATAAAGCATATTTTTAGTATATATAATGCAGAATATTAATTACCCTAGATTAATATCAATAGTGGCAATAAGGTTCAAGAAAGAAAGAAATTACATGATTCGACCATTTTAATGAAGTAGTTGTTCCAAAAGAAAATTAATAAGAAGAAGAAAAAAAAACTTGAAGTTTTTAGGTACAGAGATCAACAGAACCTTACTACCACGACCAAAATAGAGAGATTAGTAGAAGAAAGAGATAATAATGTTCAAGCCAAAAGAAAATGATGATAGAAACTTACCATTTCTCATGGAGAAGAGAATTCACCATAGTTGCTAGAAAGTAAGCAATGCGAGAGGAGGAAGAAAAACCCTAAGCACTTTTACTAAGACGCGTTTTTTATAGGTGCAACGAAAGACGAAAAAAATTATAATAATAATAATGAAATAAAATATATATAATAATGATATTGATAAAAAAAATAACAATAAATAAATATATAATATAAAAAAATTACAAATGAAATAAGAAGCCACTCAATTTGATGTAGATAAAAGAAGGGGACATTAGAATTTAAAATAAGTGATCTGTTTCTCAAAGTGTCTTTAGTCATTGAGGTTGGTCAATGAAGACAATAAAGCTCAGTCCTAAATATCTTAGTCCATTTCAAATTTTGGCCAAAATTGGACCAATGACCTATCGCTTAACTTTGACTCCTAACTTAGTCTAAATACATGATGATTTCTATGTTTCATGTTTCCTAATTGAAAAAGTATTAGTTTGACCCTTCATATATCATTGAATGTGAAAATATTATACTACAAGATGATTTGCTTCTTGTTGTGACACTAGATAGCATCATAGATATGAATATTTAGTAGCTCAAGAATAAAGCAATCCCTCTGGTGAAAATGGTAAGGAAGCGACTATCGTCTGAAGAAGCTACTTGGGAAATCGAAGAAGAGATAAGGAAGACGTAACCAGAATTATTCAAGGTAAGATAAATTTTGAGGGAAAAATTTTTAAAAGAGGGGAATAAATATAACATCCTAAAATATACGTAACTAGATATATATGATCATTGTGATGGAATAATGGAAATCATTGGGGATCAGCTTGACCCTTCATATGATCATTGTTACACAACATTTTTTTTCTTAGGATATTAATGGAGGTCATTGGGAACCATTTGATGCCACTGGAAGCTTTAAAGTTGTAGATTTATCCTTAGATGAACCGAATTTGGAGCAAGAGCTCATAGGAAACCCTAGTGACATTGATGGAAAATGAAGATTAATCATTTATGCTATAATTTGTAACTTTTAATTGATATCTTTTACATATGCAAACTTGTAGCTTGTTTAATTATGTAGTATTTTGTTTTATGTGTTTATGTGTTATATATATATATATATATATATATATATATATATATTGCCACACTCATATCTTAAAATATCAAAAATCAACATATCCTGCATATCATATCGTATCGTACCCGATGCACGCACTCGTATTAGTGCTTTATAGTATATGAACTATGCAAGAAATTTTAGGGGGGCCATGGCATATATAGGCCCCCTCTTCATATTGGTGTTATTTAAATTCAGATCTAAATATGCTCAAATTGGAATAAAGTAATAACTCTTTTTTCAAAACTAATATATTTCACATTAGGTCAATTTCTACTCAAGTGAAGTCCTTTGATCAATTTTTGTACATGCAATCATTAAGACATGTATGAATTTTTTTATAATTCAGTCCTAATTTATTAATAATTTTCTTTGCCTCATAGAACTTATGACAGTAACATAGGTTGAACATAAGGTAAATCTCTACCTCTTTACCCATGCCTTACCTAGAAAGTATACCCTTGGGCAAATGATTTAACAATTAAGTGATCCCACACAACTTCTCTAATTTGCTGTTTCTTAAACTTGCATTTTGGACAATGGCATATTATATTACCCTCAACACCCACATTAGCAATTGCAAAATCTAAAAATTCATTAAGTCCCTCCAAGTATTCAGGAGTATTTCGGGGTTTAGCAATCCAAAACCTATCCATTTCTAGATTACTAGTTTGTTAATTGTTTTCACATACTTTTTAATAGAAAAATTAGGCAACAAATAACTTTTCAAAAGTCATAATCATATGTAGTGAATTCTTTTCAACCATAAACATGTGTATTAAATTATAAACAAAATAATTATTTATTATATTTTATTAAAGATATAATAATAAATACAAATTTTGTGCTTAAATATAATTTAGTATTTATTTAGTATAATTTTATAGGAAAACAATAAAATTCTAAAATTGCAATGTAGTTCTTAAGACTAATATATAAACTTGAGCTTATTTCTAAGCATAACATCTTCAACAATTTCATTTGCCCATCAACTAGATAATCTTGGCTCTGGTTGGTAGCTCAAGTATATGATTAAGTTCTATGTTTTTGTGTAGTTAGAATGCATAATTATTTGACATATGCTAATTTGTTCATTGTTTCTCATGCAACCAATTAATGATGACTTCTCTTCTCTATAATTCACTATACTAATATATCAGGAAGTGATATTAGCAAGCAAAAAGAATAATAATAACACATGACAGTAAAGTGATTAATTAAATAATGTACAAGTTTATCTTAAATCCAATATCAGAAAAAAAAAATTTTAAAATAAATTACCAAATTAAAAATCAACAGAAGGCCTAGATGGCGGCAACAAGATTGGCAAGCACGAGACCGATGATGCACAACTATAGATCCCCACACACGAACAACATCAAAAATTGCGAGCAGGGGAGTCTGAGACTAACAAGCACAGCACTAGCTAACCAAGCAATATTGACGATGCAAGGCTTAAGAATGGTGGGGTAAGATAGGGGATTCGAGCAGTAGATTCAACAAGCACAATTAAGGCTCTTCGAATAAGATCTGAGATGCCTGGTCTAAATCTGATTTAAATGATCTAACAATGGTTGTTAGATGACTGTCATTAAGTCATAATTTCACGATGGTCACTAAAGGACTGTCATGAAACCAAGGCCCTAATGATTTTCTCAACATACTAAAACAATTTTCTTAACAGCTTTAACAACAATTGTGAAGTCAAGGAATATAATATATAAAAATATATTTAGATATTATATATTAATATATGAAATATTAATTAAAAAATATAAATATATTAAAACAAATATAAAAATATATATTAACTAATATTATTATATAATTATTATTATATTAAATATATTAATATTATATATATATATATATATGTATGTATATATTTAATATTATAGATTTATATACATTTATTTATATTATATTATATATTTATTATATTATAAATTTATATATAATATATATCTAATTAATATATTTAATTTATTATTTAATTACTAATATATATTAAATTAATATATTTATTTAATCATTAATTAATATATTTATTAATTCTTAATATATTAATATAAAAATAGAAATTCAATATTCAATAGAAATAAAATATTCTAATATTCTTTAATTATTATTATTGAATATATTAATTATTTAATGATTGATTAATGAGGGACCAAATTGTCATAAAATCTAAAGGTGGAGGACCAACTTAGTACTTCTCTCTCATTATATGTATTATTATTATATTAATATTAAATTTTTATTAATTTATAATTTACTAAATATTGAATTTATTAAATATTTTTATTAATAATTTATCAAAATATATTATATTAATAAACATTACATTAAATATAATTTATCAAATATATATAATTTAATAAAATATATATTATATTAAATATAATATAACAACTCTAATGATAGTCGTAATTGATCGTCGTTAGGACTCTTTTAAATGGTTTCTTGGGACTGTCATAAAGTCAAGAAATATAATATATATAAAAAATATATTTAAATATTCTATATTAATATATTAAATATATATTAAATATTAATAAAAAATATAAATATATTAAAACAAATATATAAAATATATATTAACTAATATTATTACATAATAATAATTATATTAAATATATTAATATTTAATATATATATATATATATTAATTATTATATATTTATATATATTTGTTTATATTAAATATTTATTATATAATATTATATATATTATATTATATTATAAATTTATATATAATATATGTCTAATTAATATATTAAATTTTTATTTTTTGTTCTTTAGTTATGATTTAATTACAAATATATATTTAATTAATATATCTATTTAATTATTAATTAATATATTTAATTAATTCTAATTATATGAATATACAAATAGAAATTCAATATTCAATGGAAATAAAATATTCTAATATTCTCTCATTATTATTATTGAATATTAATTATTATTATTGAATATATTAATCATTTAATGATTTATTAATTATTAAAATTATTAATTAATTATATTAATTTATAATATTTATTTAATTATTATAGATATTAAATTTAATAAATAATTTAATGAATATATATTTTAAAATTTTAATATAATAAATAAATACTTTAATATAATTTATTAAATATATATTATTAGTATACATATCATTACTATATATATATATATATATATATATATATTATTATATGGACTAAAGTACATAATTAGTCCCTCACTTTTGCACTTTGTAATAATTTGGTCTTTCACAAATTAATTGTGACAATTAGTCCCTCGCAAATTTAAATTTGAACAAAACTAGTCCCTCATAAATTCAAATGGACTAATTTTTCACAATTCTTTGTGAGGGACTAAATTGTTAGTGTAAAGGTGGAGAACCAATTTGGTACTCTTCTCTTATTATATGTACTATTATTATTATGTTAATATTAAATTTTTATTAATTTATAATTTACTAAATATTAAATTTATGAAATATTGTTAATTAATAATTTATTAAATATATATATATATATAATTTATTAAAACATATAATATATATATATATATATATTAAATATAATTTAACAGCATTTACGATGGTCATAAGAAACCGGTGTAAAACCATAGCCTTATGATGGTCCATCATGATTGTTGTAATTCTCTTTCTTGGTGTGGACTAGATCTGTCCACTCCTTGCCTTGACGACAACCCATTATGACCATCGTGAGGCCTGGTTTAACAATAGTTAGTTGAATACACATCATTAGGTTAACGATCTTACGACGGTCACTCTGACCATCATAAGGATAGATTTTTGCGACAGTTTCTTTGACTGTCTCAATGTCTGCTTCACTAAGGCCTTTTTTTTTTGCAGTGATGGTTGCATGATTAAAATAAAAATAATTATATATAGACCACCAATTAAAAATTTATGGAGAAATATAAGGTTTTTCTCTTTTTTCTTCTTATGTCTTTGCTTTATAGAATTATACTTTTTAAGCTCAGCTGCTTTATATGTTTGGAAATATATGTCATACGACACATTTTCAATTCTTTTAATCATAATTTTGGACCGCACAACGTAATATAAATACTATTTTTCATTAATTATTGGTATATTTTATTAATGTTATGTATATGAATTTGAATTTAATTTTTCATTAAAAAAATTAATCATTTAGTCCCTATGTTATTAACACCGTTTAATTAGAGCTGATGCAGCATGAAATTGGTACTGATGTAGCATAAAATTAACTTGAGTGACAGCCAATGAAAGAAAGAAAGAATTAAGGAAATGCTAGTAGAAACATGTGTCCATAAAGGAGAATGAATGTCTAAAAAAGGCCCATATTATGAGAAAAAGCCATCATCAATAGGAAGGTATCACAACATCATAAGATAGATAGAACATAGTCACTAAAATTAAATTAAAATTGTGCAGTGAGAGGTCAGGGAAGGTGAGTTCTGGAAAGTGTGCGCATTGGGTAAGTTTTGATTTTTCTACTTGAAAGAATGCAGAAAGGAGAGCTTATAAATTAGGTAAGTTTTCATTCATATTACAATTGTCATGGAATTGAAAAAAAAATTAGGTAGAACCATACCCCTCTTTTACAGCGTAAAAACAGAGTAAGTCATGTGTAAATTTTAAGTTAGTGATAATCAACTCATCTCTTACTCTTCTATGGTTGTTTCGGTTTGCTGCAAAAGTGCCGAATTCGTTTCAATGTTAAAAAGGGGTTTATGTTGGATCAAACACTTACCACTAGGCCAAAAACTATAGTTCTTAGTTAGAGCACAACTTTATTTCCTTAACAATGTCCTAGCACAAGTTCCACATTTCAACTGTGATGTAGCGCCACACCTAGGCCTCCGTTACGGGACAATTGCAACAACACACCTTGACTAACAATTTACTCGGCACGGTACAAGGTTATTTAACACACTAATTGTAACAACCTTCTTACTAAAATTTATTAGAAATTTTAGTTAATATTACTATGAAGCAAGAATTATGAAAATACATTAAAAATATCTAAAACATAATAGTATAATTATAGATAATAATAGTCCATACATTCATTTGTTCATACATCCGTATAGATAATTTAACAAAATTGGGAGAAGAGTTATTAGGCCTATATCTATATCTATATCTATATTTGTCAAAATTAGGCCTAAATATTAAGGACTTATTCAGGACTTGAAATACTAGTAAGATTCATGCCCTCTTGCGATGCAAACATAAGCAATATAGCGCATAAGGCCATATCACATCTTGTAAAGATGATCTTAATAACAAGCACTTCCCAATTAGTGGGACAAATATTCATTTCGCACAGACTTCAAAAGAAATTTTGTAATTCTCCATATAAAAACATCATTAATAGAGTGGTAAGAATAGTTTTTCAGTAACATGAAAAATCATATATGATACTCGAAATATCCATGGAATATAATATGACTATTATGATCTTTATGAAATATGTGTGGATGTCTGATATCATAACATACAAATATGCATTTGAAAACATATTGTAAATAGAGGTAGACAATGTCATTAACCATTAGGCATTAGGAAGTTATATATGAGTTATTTGAGTCTCACAAAGCCTAGCATATGACTGTCATACACAAGCGATTGAGTCTCACGAACCCCAATGTATAAAACCTGACCGGCTGGCACGACCCCACCTTTAGCTAAGGTGTCCCCTAGCAAGTACCC
Organism: Delonix regia; assembly: GCA_037074485.1. Lineage (NCBI taxonomy): Eukaryota > Viridiplantae > Streptophyta > Magnoliopsida > Fabales > Fabaceae > Delonix > Delonix regia. The sequence goes on from CM073455.1 coordinate 29,043,671, forward strand.
AGGACAAAGTTAGGCAATATAACATTTGTCTTAATATGTCACCTAAGCCATTATTTAGTTAAGATTGGTTTAGTTTAAGAGAGAATTATCAAGATTTCTTTTGTAATCGTCAGAGCACTGATGTTCTTATGACAGTTAAGAATCCATTTAATGTTAATTAAATTCAAGATGTTCCTAGCAAGGATACATTCTTACCATCTCCTGAATTTTCAAAATCATTTAGGCGGCACAGCCTGCCATTGATCTTAAAATTGAAGTTGAGGGCCAAAACTGTAAATTTTACCCTTGGCAATTTTTTTGAACGTTTTGCCCTTGACCTTGTAAATTTACCATTTTGCCCTTTAGCATTTTTCAAAATGACTGTTTTACCTATATGCCTTAAAACTAAGCTATATGTTGTTTTCTTTAAATGATTCAATGTGGCATATTTTTTCTTGTTTAATTCTTTTTTATTTCCCTAAATAATTTAGCTTATATTAAAAGCCACTAAATTATGAATGTTACACTAACACACATAGGCTCTTGGTCCCCTTCTCATCCTTTTTTTTTTTCTTTTAGGTTAGGTAACTCTAGCTCGCAATCAAATTGTAAAAGGGAATGTTCCACTCTTCTTCTTTTTGCTTTTATATGTTATCATATAAGATTGCTCTTCCTTCTCCACTCCTTTGACTGGGTACACAATGCCTCCTTACCCTTGTTCAAAATTTGTCATTTGCTTAGCCTAAACTAGCACAAAGGGGTGCCTGGTTGCACCATTTTGTTTCTCGCTAAAATGCCTTGTCCTAGGTGCCAAGCATGCTTCCTTCTCACATGACACTTAATTTTCACATAGGAAAAGTGAACGCTTACTAGCCACGTCTCTTACAAATATGCAAGAAAAAACTTGATTATCACTCTCTTAATTTTAACATGAGGGAAATTCAGATGGAGCGAAAGAGAGAGAGAAGATAATGCCCACAGAATATCCATAACCCACAATTGCAAAGGGCTAATAATGAACTAGCATTAACAACTTGTGTTAGCTGGTGATTATTACTAGGTTACCTCCAACTATTCAGCGGTATTTACTTCACTGGCCTATCCTTCCATGATTTCTCGCTCCGCTCATGTATTGTCTTTAATTGGTTGCCACATAGATCACTTTCATGCCACATCAGCACTTGTTAGACGGCGTTAATAGCCCATTTAACAATAAGGTGTTTCGGGACTTTTCCAGAATAATAAGGATTGATTTGAAAAAAAAATAAAGGATAAGGACCTATTTATAAATTCATGTAAAGTATAGGGATCAAATGATTAATTTTTTCTTTTTGATATATTATATGTGATGAGGGAGGAATCCAATTTTAATAAAGTATTTTAAAACTTTAGTTTTGCTAAAAAAAAGTTCCAAAAAATTGTTCTCTCCCATTGTAATATTTATATAATATATGATTAAAATTATTCTATTTAAATATTATTAGATTTAAATAATATATACTTAACATAGATTATCTTGAGTATTCTAGATATCCTACCATCAAATGCAGCTTTTCTTCTTGATGCTTGCACCATGAGTAAGATATTTCATTCAAAATACTCTCTAAAATTATTTTCCCTCATATAATTACTTCATCCAAACACATCAAGTTTTCTCAAATATTTATAATCATGTTTATATATTTTTAATAAATTGAGTTTCTTTAAAAAAAAATTAATTTGAATTTATTTCATACCTCATCAATATAATATAAAGTGATAAAATTAAAAGTAGAACCACGAGTGGATGCCAAAATGTTAAATTAGGGGCCAAAACTAAAAAATATAATACAATTTATTTATAGAAAATATAATTACTCTACTATATACAATATGCAATAGAACAAGATAATATATCATATTAAAATTAGGAAAATTACTAGTGTGCATTTCACTATAAGTTTACAAGTCCATGAAGTACAAAATGAAATTGAGTATGCATATTTTTCAATCTTTCTATAACGGCTAACTATATATGAATTATATAACTAATTTCATGTGAAAAAAATACACAGATAATAAATAACAGATGATCAAGCAAGGCAATTCATCAAATATGTGAGAAGAAAATTAAAAATTTTAGAAACGAGACAAATTCTAAGGGCAATTTAAAAAATATTAAAGTACAAAAGAAAAAGTTAAAAGAATTATAAAGAGTACAATGTCAAATCAAGTAAATAAACAAAAAATGAAAATTGAAAAAATATATATTGAAAGATAATGGGGGACATGTTCTTTTACCTTTCTCATTTTACTTTTCATAAACTTATCTAAGGCTAAAATGTAGAGTTTTTATCTATAAGATTTTGTCTTTTTTTCAATCTAATTTTTTTTCAAATTTTAAAATTGTTCATTACTTATTCTTTATAAAGAATAATTAAATAATAACCAATGATATATTAATTTTTTTAAGTATTAATTATATTAAATTATTTATAATATTTCATTCATTAAAGTATTTCATTAATTAAATATTATAGTACATATTTATCATTTTTTTATACACGTGCAAACTTTATTCACTACAAGATCAACAAAATATCATCTCTAATGGTGTAGAAACAAAATTTGGGATGAAAAAAAATTATATCCTTGATTCCAGTGCTACAAATTTTTAGGGACGAAAAAAATTTGTCTCTAATTAAGGGACAAAATTTTCCATCCCAAAATTAGCAATCCATCCTAAACAAATAGAAACAACATATTCCTAGTTTGGGACAAAAATACAAGCCTGCCTCATATCCATTTTAAATTGAGACATTCCTAGTTTGGGACAAAAATACAAGCCTACCTCATATCCATTTTAGATTGAGACGGAATAGGGATGAATTTTCTGTTCCTAATCAACAAAATCTGGGAAGATATTTTGTGTCCTAAATCTGTCTCAAGATGAAACAGATTCAAAACAAAATATTCATCATAGAATTCACTTATTTAGGATGACTTATGGGACAAATTTTTTCGTCCCAAATTTGTCGCAATCTGTAGTATAAGGACAAAAAATTTCGTCCCAATTTTGTCCTTAATTGACCGTTTGAAATAGTAATATGTCCCTGAACTCACATTAACACACCACTATATTCAATTAAACCAATGTCCAAAACACATCCAACAAACCAATAGTTGAACCTAATTAAATAAGCCACCCAAAAATTTCAAGAAATTCAACATCTAGAACACAATTGCAACTAAACCAAACAAGGAATTAAATCAAACATTCCAAGTTGCTAAAGTACATCATAAAACAAGCTAAATAGTGAAACACTCCATGTTAGTTAGAAATATAAAGCTAAAGACATAATGTCAAGAAAAGTGAAGACATAATGTTAAGCAAAGGCAATGAAAATAGAAAAAAGTAAATACAACATCCTAAACTGCGGGGGGATCCTTGTTTTGTGCATATAAACATGAAACAAAACTAATGCAAATCATAAAGGCAAAATTGTAGTTACATTTAACAATATAAAGGCACAAATATGCTACAACAAAATGTTTCAAACTACCATCTATATATATGCTATGAACAATACTTGTTAGAGGTAGAAGCATTTGCACTATCATCTTCATCAGATGATTGAGAATTTGACTCAAAGTCACTCTTTGAATCATATTCATTATCTGTATCATATTCACTCTCAGTGGTATTTTTGTTGCCTAAGATGGGATTAACTTCTTCAAAGCCACCCTCATTGTCTTGCGATGTACAGAGTTCATCATTATTGATAATCACAGGTAATACAACTTGTAGTTCACCACCTTAAAAAACATTAAATTCAATTTTAGTTATTGTTGGAGCATCAATTGTGGCCCTAGCCTTAAAAAAGAAAAAATAAAATGAGTATTTACCTAATTAAAAAGTACCAAGAACGCATACCTCATTCGTAGAATTGAATACAACTCAAGGATATCTCAATTCAATGGCCCAAGGTCTAAACTTCATAATCAATCAAACCCAAATAATGCAGATACGTTGGCCCAAAAATCTCAATACAAAAATGATCAATGACAAAGCATCATAACTATAACTTTATTCTCTCCTTGTTATTTTTCACTTTTACAAAACTAATCATACTATACTGTTAAGAAACACTAAACATAGATATATACATTAAGAAATCAAGCTATCATATTTTGTTTTCTTATTCATATTCTAAAACTTTAGTCCAATTTAATAGAGTGATTAAATCTAATGAAGTTTCTCATAAATTATACTATTAAAATATGTGATATATTTCTTTTGATGAAGTTATTATTTTTCAATAAATGATATATTTCTCATAAATTATACTATTAAAAATTGTAATTAGGTTTTGTTGACTATTAAGAATAATCCCTATAATAACTTATATTTTTATATACTAAGATAGTATCTATTTGATTTGTCAATATAATATCAAATCATATCTAAATTTATAATTAATATTTAATATAAGTACCTGATAGTATCTACTAGAATTTTTACAAGATAGTATTTACTTGATCTGTAGTGTTATAATCCTAACCAACCTATGAATCTAATAGATTTGGACTTGTGAAAAATTGAAGTGTAAGGGAAAAAAAATACATTGGCATCTTAAACTTCTCTATCCTTTAAATGGCTTTTTTCGCATTTTATTTTTCGAATTCATAATTACTTAAATAAAAAAACTTTGTATATACAAGTTGATATGATGAATAATCAAATTAACAAATTTAAATTAAATTGAACACATTGCAAAGATTATGTATTTAAGCCATTACCTTCAGTGTATCACAGGTGAATCAAAGGGAATAAGCATTCTACCAAAGGAAAATAGTATCAAAGAAGTTAGTCTATGCATGGGTGCCAAACTTTAGTGACATTAATTTCACTTAGAAAAATTTTTAAAAAATATATAGTATCATCAATTAATCCAATCGGCCATGCAACAGGATGTCTAAAAGTGAATGAAGACAAATTAGAAAGCATTATAAAAATGAAGGAGGAAGGGATTGGCATTACTTGGCAGAGGAGCAAAGAATTGGGGCCCATAGCCAAAAGAAATAGGTACACAATACCAAAAATAGAACTATTATCTAACCTAATAAGAGGAAAACAAATATTTAGTTTATTTGATTGTAGTAATATATACAGATGACATTTTAATCTTTTCAAATAATGAAGAAGAACATGAAAAACATTTATTAAAGTTTATGAAATTAGTAGAAACAAAAGCATTAAATATTTCGCCGAAAAAGGTATAACAAAGAAAAGAGAGAGTAAGATTTCTAGGACATTATATAACAAAAAATGGAATAGAATTACAGGAACATATAAGTAAAATAGCCAAAGAATTCCCTGAAATAACTACTAAAAAAAACCTACAACCATTCTTAGGAATAGTAAACCAAGCTAGAAACTTTATCCCATATTTATCAAAATATACAACTAAAATATCAAAATTAGCAGGAGAAAAAACTCAATGGCAACAGAATGAGGAAGCAAATAGAATAATAAAGAAAATTAAGTTGCTTTGTAAAGACTTACCACAAGTAAACCATTCCAACTAAAGAACTAATCAAATGGATAATATATACCAACGCATCTAAAAATTATTGGGGTGCAACACACTACCATGAAAATAATGACAAAAAAGGAATAATTACTAGATATGCAAGTGGAAAATTTAATTATAGCCAAAGTAGATATCACTCTAATTGGAAAGAATTTCTAGCCATCATAAAAGCAGTAAAAAAATTCAAATTATTAATAGTAAACTCTCATGTTATCATACAAACTGATAACACCCAAGTGAAACACTGGTTAGATATAGGAATTAGAACCATAAAATTATCGAACAAAATGTTAATTAAATGACAAAAAGATCTAGCTCATTATGATTATGAAGTTCAATATATTAAAGGAAAGAATAACTTAATTGTTGATTATCTTAGCAAAGATGGAGCCAAATAAGCAATAGATGAATAGTCCTCCTTAGGAAAAGACAAATAATTAGACCAATATTGAACAAATAGTGATGAGGCTCAATGTGCTTGAAATGAACATCAATATGCTTCAAGTACAAATGAATAGTCAGCTCAATAGTTTTGCAAGCTCAATAAGTTCCTTAAGTCAATCAATGAGTAATGTTATTACTCATATGAATAACTTAGAGGAATAAATAACACAAATAGAAAGACAAGTAATGCCTTCTTCTTCATATAGCCCACAAATTCAAAGGACCGCTCCAAGTCCTCCAACACCAAACAACTAGCCATCTTTTTTAGCTATTTACCCAAGCCAAAGAAAAAGAAAAAGGCCCATAAAATATTAAGGCCCAATCAACCAAAAAGCCAATAGCTAGTTCTTCAAAAGCTATTTAAAATCCAATATCTACTTAACCAAAAGCCTAATCCAATACTTTCAAATTATTAGAACAATACCAATATTTGTACCTCCTTATAGAAAAATTAAATACTTTCTAAATATCTTCTACCACAACCATTAGCTACATATCACATTATGCCAAAACTAAAGCAGTTATCTACCAAGGCACTAATCCCACATTAATTCAAACCCTGTTCAGTTACGACTTAATTCATTGTAGATATCCATCCCATGATCTTCATGAAATTAGTCCAAGAAGCGACAAGCATTATGCAGGAATAATAACTCAATACACGATCTATATCAGGTGCTACTCAACTGTAGCTAAAATAAATTCTAATAAATATTATGCTCCAATCAATCTCATTAAATTTGGGACAATAAAGAAACCATTTGATTTTGAATAATCTATGAAAGACATTATTGATCCAGATGAATTTGCAACCACATTATTAAGAATAAGAGCCCAAGAAATAGAAGGCATATTTGTTGAAATGAATAGAACACTAACATAGCCCAATGGACATATTTTACTGGCCTAACAACAAGTATATATTCAATCGAAAGAAACAACAGACAAAGTAAGCAATTTAGCCTATTTTATGACAAAGTTAAGACCAATAATTTTGATCATCCCAAAACCACCAAAAAAAGAGTATGTCAAATGATAAGAAAATATCTGAATCACACATGTAAATATTACAAAAATATGGACAAATATGACAAAGCAAATGAAGACATTGATAACCCACCTACCTCAATAAATGTCCTTGAAGACTGATAAAGAAGAAAAGACTTAAAGCAGCCGAAAGCATCCAACAAAACAAAATGACAAAGTAAAAATAGTAAAGCAAACGACTGCCGACAAAGGAAAAAAAGAGTGTCACATCAACTCAGCCGACAGGAGCAATCTGAAAAGACAATAATCAAGACAAAAGAAGTCCTAACGAAGCAACCATGAAGGTGACTAAAGATAATAAGGAATCATATAATAGGAAAAGGTTGTGAATGCCTGGCTTATATAAAGCCTTGTAATTCCCATTGTAAATCATCAGGTAAGTGAGCATTAAGAGCTTTCTTGAGTTTTCTGAGTGTTCAACATCCTTAGTTTTCTCTCTCAATATTGTATCCCAAATAGTTTGATCAATAAGAGTATCCTTCAAATAATTATGAGTCTCTCTTTTAGAGTTCCCAGCCACTTCAACAATAATTTTTCAACAATTATCATAGCCAACAAAGGTATGGAATTCTAAGTTCCTTGTAGGAAGTTAAGAGGATTATTATCTGAAGTTCTAGTCAAGATGTTGTGATCCTATGTATTGATTACTGGCAAGTTATTACTTATTTTAATATTGGAATAAGTTATAAAACCAGTACACCTCCAATAGGAAATGAAGGAAGGTTGTGCTAAACTAAATTAAATGGATAAGGTCATGCTACTAAAGCACTGTAAAAGACATCTGCATAAAAGAGGGCAGAGTTCCTTCTATCACTCGGTTTAGTTTCGGTCAAAAATGATTTCATGACTTATTATAATATTAAAATAATTGATAATTAGTTGTATATAGGCTAGAAACACTAATTGCAGGACTATTGGTCCAGAGATATCTTTATTTAATATTTGTGCTCTTAGTATAATAACTTCAAGTACAAGATTTTGCCCAGGATGTTATTATAATAATATATATATATATATATATATGTGTGTGTGTGTGTGTGTGTATAGCCAAGCTTATTTCCAATGATCTTTATCTATCTCTTTATTCTTTGATAATTTCATCCTTGTTCTTAATAGATAAATAAATAGGTAGACAGATAGATATATGTGAATTTTAAAATTAGTTTTAAGTAAAGATTAAAATTTATTCATCTATCTCTTCACCTAGAAATAAAAATGGCGAAGTTAAAAATTCAAATGTAGATAAATTTCATAAAATCTAGATTGTTAAATATAGATTTAATGGTTCTAAATTTAAAAAGTTGTTATAAATTGTTTAATATTTGTTAAAATTTGAATCATTAGATTAAATTTAATGGCCCAAAATGAATTTGATTCTTATATGCAAAGAATTTACATCCCTGTCCATCGATATAGTTTTTAAATCTATCCACTTCAAAATATTCAAAATAATCATTTTTTAGAAAATCAAGATTTTAAATATATTCTTCAATATGGTGTACATTTTTTAAAGTGTATATATATATATATATATATATATATATAAAATTAAATAATTGAATAACAAACATTTAAATAGTTAAACTTAAGTTGTTAAATTGCTTTGTTTTCCCAAGACAACATGTAACGTTTTATTGGTGCTAAAATATTAGAAGAGAAAACTTATTTGTTAAGGATTTAGTAACCTTTTGATTAAATCCAAGTAACAGTTTCATTTTTAAAAAAACTTTGCATAAATAAGTAGTTCAAATGTAATTAAATAATTTTATTTTATAATAGTACATTTATCAACAATTACTTAACTATTACCAAACTTAATATTCAATAATTGTTATGAATGATTTTCTTACATTCATAATTCTGTTTATCTTCCATCAACCAAAATTGAGAGACTTAAATTATATATTTGAAAAAACACTTAAATTATATAAAGTATTTAAAATTTTATAATAATCAAATCATACAATAAAAGTGAGGGGAGTTAATAATTAAATTAAATTGATCTATTCGATATTTAAACTTATAAATTACAAAATCTAAAGAAGAAACCTAATGGAGATATAAACTAAAACATATTTTAAATTACTTTTTATTAATTTAAAAGAAATAAAAATTACAAGTTATTCGAAAATATATTTGGTTCTAACTCCATAATCATTCACATGTAATAGATCACGTGGGTCTCAACACCTAAGAGGTACTTTAAAGAGATTACATCATTGAGGTCAGTTATTATTATGAGAGCAACGATAATGAGTCACTAAGCAAACGAAGTAGTCAAAATGGTGGATTATACACTCATCAATAAAAATATATACTTCTCATACTTTTATTAAAGCACATGATAATGTGTGTGTCAACTAGGTTTTTAATCACTCAACATTTAAATCATAAATTTACTTAGTGACTTTGCATTTTACCTAATACAGTTTGAGGTTTCACAAGTATATATCTTAATGAATGTCATACTTATTTATTCTCATGAAATTATGTATACCGTAGAAACATAAGAGCACATTCAAAATTTAATATTCCTTTCTTTATCATACTTTATTTTTTAAAAATTAAAAATATTAAATGTTATAGCACTAATTTGGTCTAAATTAATTTATTGAAGATATATTATTATTTGAAAATTTAGTTTTATATTCTTTATTATTCTCCAAGAGTTATTGAGTTTAAATTCTCAAAGATTTTGAGAAAAGGTTTTAAATAAATTAAGTGGATGTATAGAAAAAACACATATAAAATTTCTTAGAGGATTTTAAAGGTATTTCGTAATTTTAAAACTAAGAACTTTGGACTTTATGGGGAGAAGACACATGTCTTAATATTAATTTTGCTTTCTCAGCTATTCTTCTCTTCCCCAACTTATATTTTATTCATTCTTGTTATTAACTTTGTTTATTAAATATGACTGCATTAAAATTCTAGAAATTTAGGCAAGTATTTTTTAGTCTCTTCAATCTAAATATATTTTTAAAATACATTATGTTTCAATATGAATTAAAAAAATAACATTAAAATTTTGATTCTCTTTTTACTTTTAATTTAAATATATATTATATATTTATTATTTAATTTTTTATTAGAACAAAATAAATATATATTATAAAAAATAATAAGCAAAATAAAAATATTTATTTATTTTAATATTTTAACAAAGTATTAGGGACAGGTATTTTCTTCTCAAAAATTCATCCTTAATTTTATTTAACTATTCTAGAATAATAAAAATCAATTTTGACATGAAATTAGAGGCAGATTTTTTAGAAAGAAATATCTATCCCTAATATCCGTCCCAAAAACTTTTTTTAGAAATAAATATTAAAAACTGGCTTTTGAATAGATTTGAGACAGAATTAGATACAGATATTTTGACATGGAATTTTCTGTCCCAAATAGTTATTTTTTAAATAAAAAATAAATATAATTTTTTAGACAAATTTTAAACAGATTTGCCATAGATTAGAGATGGATAAAAATCCTTTCCTAATTTTCCTCTCTAATTCTGTGTTTTCTTGTAGTGATTGTTTTTAAGAATATATTAATATGTCCATTTCATTTCAAGGTGACATGGTTCTCTCTCTCTCTCTCTCTCTCTCTCTCTCTCTCTCTCTCTCTCTCTCTCTCTCTCTCTCTCTCTCTCTCTCTCTCTATATAAATATATATATATATAAGGACGACTTAAACATATGATTTTTTTGGTATTATAAAAATATATATACTAAAAATAAATTATGAGATCACCAAGTCAAGCAGAACCTCAATATTACTAACTATTAGCACTTAGCTTTTTATCTAATAATAATCTCGCATAATGCTTCTTCTCCTTTTAAAATATTATAATAAGATTACTACCCTGAAACAAAAGTCAACTTAATTTGATACAATTTTATTCAGATTGAATGTGATTATCGTATAAGAAATTTGTCCAAGAAAAAAAAAATACAATCTTACGAAAAACCTAAGTCAGCTCGTGGCCTTAATTGCAAAAATCATGAAGGTACTTATTTTACATTTTCATAAGATTAATTAGATATCCTGTGGATAGTGGCAAAAAAAAAAAAAAAAAGAAATATCCTGTGGATAGTCTTCCATATTAGGAGGCATAATTAATTTTCAACGTATAATTAATTTTGTTAATTTGATCATTATGAGTATTGAATTGAGAATCAACTTTCAATTGAAATCCTCTACATTTTGTTAAAAATGTTAATTTTAAGAGTGTGTTTCAACCTTAATTATGTATTGTGTCTATTTTTTAAAATTAAATATACTGTTAATATAAAACTTTAAAATCTCAATATGAGAAATTTAAATTAAAAAAACTATTTTAACAAACCACACGTGGTTTTGGCGTGCAAGCAGAGCTCCTAAGTTGGGTAGGCAACCAACAAATGCACAAATGTGGAATGTATACCAAAGGAGTAAAATATGTTTTTGTCAAAATTACAATTTTATTCATTGTAATGTCTAAATAGTTTTTCGCCCATTATAGTGTTTAAATAATTTTCTGCAAAAGTGTCACATTTAATCTTTAAAAAATACTATAATTAGAATTTTAGGTTTTGAAATCCATGTCAACATAAATTTTAATGAAGTTTGAATAAAAAGACTAAATATAATATTTTTTAAAAAAGTTATAAAACTAAGTATAATTTTTTTGTAATGAGTGGGAGTCCATTAATTTGATATTGATTTTGAGGATAATTAATAGACAAAATTGTCTAATCTTATTTTTGTCAAATAATGCGATTAAGCAAAAGTTATAATCTAATTTCTATTGGATATTGTGATTAACCATTTTGTTACTTGTCACCAAGTTTATTGCATTAGAACTTAGGAAAGAAGCAAGAGGCTTTGTTGTTGTTTTCAAAATTAGGCAAAGCTTCAATCATAGAATCCTTTTGCATGCTATCATATGTTCATGCTTACAGTGTTCTGAGAACTATATGTATGATTGTCACAGTCAGCATTGGCTCTAATAATAAAGATAAATATGTAGAAATTTGCAATGTAAAGTGATCACAGAGCAATTCATTGGAAGCATTCTTGGAAGCTATATTCTCCTGTGTATCTCAATCCCAGAGGTAATAGATGTACAAGAAAATGTCAACCATGTAAGTTTAAATCCTGATAGAGTCTTAAAGCTGGCAATCAGACTCATGGTAAATATTTAATTTTGTTAAATTTGTATATATTTTACACATTCATTTTAGATAAACTCTTCAGAAATAGTGATCAATTGATACTAATTGTACATTTTTTATATAATATATCATTTGGTTATCATCTTATGATGAGCTTAAATGATTTTGCATTGTTTTAATAATGATTTTAGGGAAATTGCTTGGATTTAAGATGTAGCACCCCTATTATAGAATTTATTATAAATTTCAATCAAAAATATTATAAAGCGAGAATTATAAAAAATGTATTAGAATGTCTAAAATATAATAGTATAATTATAGATAACAGAAGTTCATATATCTATTTTTTCATACATTTGTATAGATAATTCAACAAAACTGGGAGAATGGGTATTAAGCCTATCGAAATTAGGCATGATATTAAGGACTTATTTAGGACTTGAAATACTAGATTCATGCCCTCTTGTAATGCGAACATAAGTGGTATGGCGCGTAAAGCCATATCACATTTTGTAAAGATGATCTTAATAACAAGTGCTTCCAATTGGTGGGACAAATACTCGTTTTGCACGGACTTCAAAAGGAATTTGGTTATTCGCCATCTAAAAACATCATTAATAGAATAGTGAGAATATTTTCTTAGTAACATGAAAAAGCATGCATGATACTCGAAATATCCATGAAATAAATTATGACTATAAATTATGATTTTTATGAAATATTTATGGATGTCTGATATCATAACATACAAATATATATTAGCAAACATATGACAAATAAGGGTAGACCATGTCCTCAATCATTAGGCATTGAGAAGTCATATATAGGTTAATCGAGTCTCATGAACCCCAACGTATGACATCCGACTGACAAGCACGACCCCACCTTTAAATGAGGCGTCCCCTAGCGAGTACTCAGGATAAAGTCAGACAATATAATCTTTATCTTGATATGTCATCCAAGCCATCATGTGATCAAGATAAGATTAGTTTGAGAGATAACTATTAAGATTTCTTTTGAACATTGATGTTCTTCTAACAATTAGGAATCCCTTTGGTGTTAATTTAATTCAAAATATTCCCAACAAGGATGCATTCTTGTTTACTCTTGATTTCTTATGACCCTTTAGGCTGCACAGTCTGTCATTGATCTCAGAATTCAAGTTGTAGCCTAAGAAGTGTAATAACATCATTTTTCTTGTAACCATTTTGATAGTATAGCCTGTCATTAATTACAGGATATAATGGGATATAATACCTTGCTAAGAAATTCATTGACAATATATATTAAGGCGGCATAACCAACTATCATCAAATGTGATTCCAAACTATCAATAATTATAATACACAAGAATAGTTTACTCTCATAAAGAGGAGTTTTCTTCTCAAACAATTATATTGTCACCCTATCACACAAAGTTGAAATGTACAATAACACAGGCAATTATAGTATATGAATAACAAAATAATTATGCAAGGATACATATTGCATAAGAAAATTCACACATCAAAATTCTTATCCTAAAGTTGTTATGCCTTACATAATATTTCCTTACATATTTCAAAATATCTATATAGCCTCAATCTTCTCTAATTTGACCCTTTTTAAACCTTGAATTGGCTCATGGAAGGTCGTGGTGACAAAATTTTAAGATAAATTACCATAGGCCAAAAGATATTGGTTATATAGTATTATGGTGTGTTTAAAACTCAACTACATTTCCACACCTTAGCCAACCCTTTTTACTCTTACATTACCATGAAGACCATTCAAGAAGAAGAAGAAGGAAAAGAGAAGAAGAGAACTTAGAATATGCTAAATCATGTTACCTGGATATACTCCGTCCTTGTAATTGTTCTAAAATTGTGGAGAGATGAGAGTGAGTGAAATGGATATGGGGAGGAATGAAGGGAATAGTGTGAAATAGAGGAGTAGGGTGTAGAATATTTAAAGAAAATTTGACGGTTAGGATTTAACCACATTTTTAATACAATGGTTGTGATATAATCTTAAATTATAAATATCTTAGATATAATTATAGTGTGGGTCCAATGGATATATAATATTTTATTATAGTGTGGGCCCCACAGATATCTAATATTTTATTATGAATGTATTTTGTTTCTTATTTCAAGCTTTTATATGTTTTAGTCAATATTATGATTGCAAGTGAATTGAATGGTTTATTATGTTAATTTTTTTTCATAATCTCTTGACATAGAGTCAAGTGCCAATAAGATAATGTCTCATTGAGAATTGAGTGGAATGTATAGTGTAATATCCCTAAATTAGTAATTTTACTATAAGCTAAATTATTTATAAGAAATTAGAAAGAATTAAACAAGAATAAATATGCCTAGTTGAATCATTTAAAGAAAACAACCTAAAACTTAGTTTTAAGGCATAGGGGCAAAATGGTCATTTTTGAAAAATGCTAAGGGCAAAATGGTAAATTCAAAAGAAAGAACACGTGGCATTATCTTAACATGCAGGGATCACACTATAATAAAATATTAGATATCCGTAGGGCCTACATCATAATTATATCTTATATATTTATGATTTAAGATTAAATCACAACCTTTGGATTAAAAATATATAGTTAAATCCTAACTATTGAATTCTCTTTAAATACCCCACACCCTACTCGTCTTCTTCACACCATTCCCTTCATTCCTCCTTATACTCATTTCACTCACTCTCACCTCTTCACTCCACACTTAGGTCAAGAAGAAATAAAGCAATTTTAGAAGAATTACAAGGATGAAGCGTATCCAGGTAACATGATTTAGCATATTTTAGGTTCTATTTTTCTCTTTTCCTTTTGCTTTTTCTTCTTCTTGAATGGTCTTCATGGTAATGTAAAGGTAAAAAAGGTTGGTTATGGTGTAGAAATATAGTTGAGTTTAAAACACACCATAATACTATATAACCAATTCCTTTTGGCCTATGGTCATTTAGCTTAAAATTTTGTCACTATGATCTTCCATGAGCCCATTCAAGGTCTAAAAGGGTTGAATTAATTAAAAAAGATTGAGGCTAGATAGATATTTTGAAATATCTAGGGAAATATTATGTAAGTCATAATAACTTTAGAATAAGAATTTTAATGTGTGAATTTTCTTATGCAATATGTATCCTTGCATAATTATTTTGTTGTTCATATACTATAATTGACTATATTATTGTGTATTTCAACTTTGTGTAATGGGGTCATAATATGGTTATTTGAGAATAGAACTACTCTTTGTGAAAGTAAACTATTATTGTACACTGTACTTATTGATAGTTTAAAATCTCATTTGATAATGGTTGGCTATGCCGCCTTAATATATATATTATACATCATTTTATAATAGTTGGCCATGTCGCCTTAATATATATTGTGAACCCTATGAGTTCTTTAGCAAGGCATTATACCCTATTAATCTTGTAATTTATGATAAGTCATATCACCTAAATGATTACAGGAAAAATGATGTTATTATACTTCTTGGGTCACAACTTAAATTCTGATATCAATGGCAGGTTGTACCACCTAAAGGGTCCCAAGAAATCAAGAGAGGACAAGAATTGCTAGGAATATTTTGAATTAAATTGACACCAAAGGGATTCCTAACTGTCATAAGAACATCAGTGTTTAAAAGAAATTTTGATAGTTTTCTCTTAAACTAATCTTATCTTAACCACATGATGGCTTGGATGACAAATTAAGATAAAAATTATATTGTCTAATTTTGTCTTGCATGGGGGACGCCTCAGCTAAAGGTGGGATCGCATCTGTTGGTTAAGTGTCATACGCTGGGGTTCATAAAATATGATCGCCTGGGTATGACAGTTATATATTAGGCTCTATGTGACTCGAATAACACATATATGATTTTCCAATGCCTAATGGTTGAAGACATTGTCTACCTATGTTTGTCACATGTTTACTAATGCATGATATCTGACATCCATAAATATTTTATAAAAATCATAATTTATAGTCATAATTTATTCTATGGATATTTCGAGTATCATATATGTTTTTTCATGTTATTGAGAAACTATTCTCACCATTCTATTAATGATGTTTTTAAATAGCGAATAACCAAATTTATCTTGAAGTCCATGCAAAATGAGTATTTATCTCATCAATTAGGAAGTGCTTGTTATTAAGTCATCGTTGTAAGATGTGATATGACGTTATGCGCCATACCATTTATGTTCGTGTCACAGAAAGATATAAATTTTACTAGTTTTTCAAGTCCTGAGTTAGTCCTTAATATTAAGCCTAATTTTGATAAGCTTAATACTCATTCTCCTAATTTTGTTGACTTATCTATACAAATGTATGAACAAATTGATGTATGAATTTCTATTATTTGCAATTATACTATTATATTTTAAACATTCTAATGCATTTTTCATAATTCTCACTTTATAATATTTTTAATTAAAATTTATAATAAATTCTATAATATGAGTGTAAAATACAGCATATTGAAACAACCACTTCGCATCATCCCAAGTCACACAAATTCTTTCTAACTCATATAATAATTTTTATTAGGTGTCATTTTTAGTGTACTTACAATTTTGATTGCACTAATACACTCACTTATAATGAGAAATATAACTGTAATATTATCAAATATTTTACCTTTTTATCAAAATTTTTAAATAATTGAAATCAATTTCAACAAAAATTTATTGAATATTAAAATTTGAACTTTAAAATGATTAAGAATTTTGTAAAACGTTTGTTGATGAGATATATATACACAATTTTAAGAAGTATAAAAAGCTTTTACATTAATTTCAATTATATATAATATTGAACCAAGTTTTTTTTTTTTTTTTATCTTTAACAAATTAACATGGTCACCCATAAGCCTTAATTTCAATTTCGTCCCAGACTATCTTATAATTAAGTTAATAGCAATAGTTTCAAAAATTACTGTAATGTAACAATTGGAATTAGAAGTGATTAAGATCCAATTCAGCTTGATCAACCTAGTCTTATTGGGCCAACTTTCAATTTAATTGGGCCGCTAGATTGCATCTGATACATGCCAGATTCCAAGTTGGGTGAGTTCGGAGCCAATGTATAAACTCAATATGACTTGACTTTTTTTTTTTTCCTTGATATAAATTATTATTTCTTTTTTTTAAAAAAGTTACTTTTCTATGTTTTAAATTGAATATAGACCATTGTTACTAATATAGCATATCTCATTTTTAAAATATAGATTACTGTTTTTATTTCTTCCACAATTTTGAATTAAAATGTTTTTAAAAAATAAAAAAACATTTTTTTAAAAAAAGTGAACCAATTGCTTTAAAATGAAAACCCAAAATAAAGAAGAGTTGCCATTAACATTTTTTAAAAGATGAATTTTGAAAACTAGCATAAAAAGAAAAAATAGTCTACAGAATAGGAATCAAGTAGCGGTTTAGCCTTTACATTAATTAGGAACAAGTCCTCCAATATTAGAATCAATTTTGTGTGAGAGGGTATACCTGTCTGAAACATCTGACTTTTTTATAATAATTTTATTTAAATAGATTTGTATGTAAATGAATTTTAATTAAAAAATTTACTTATTTTAAATTTTTTAAGTCAATGAAAAGAATTTAACATCATACCATTTCAAAATTTATCCATTAAATATGATTCGAAATTAAAAAGTATAATATTCTATTCCCAATTATCTCTGCCACCCACATTCAAAGCACAACAGTGACCTCTAAATTATAAGCATTACATTCCCTAATTATTTGATCAAATACTTCCAAATTTTCTATCTATTGATATTTAAATTGGACATGAAATTGTTTATCCATAGGGAAATCCCAATTTCCACCTAGGATGCTTTGAATTAAGTATTTAAACCTTTTTAAAATATAAAATAAGAATATCTATGTTTAGATAATTTTATCATAACCTTGTATTTATTAAGGAAGTAACTTAATTAAATATTCTTATCTTAATAATGCCTACATGATAACAGGCCAAAAAATGCCTTCATGGTAAAAATGACATAAATACTTTTGCACTTGTTTTTTTAAAGAGAAATAGAAAGAATTTTTGCCTTTATCCAACAATGAAATAATAAAAATACGTTATACTTATCTATTTTGGTGAAAGCAAAAATTTTAATTAAAACCCCCCACACCCCCCCTCCCCCCCCCCCCCCCCCCCTCGGGGGATCCTCCTGCACTACTAATAATGGGAAGGTTAGCCTTTTCTCTAGCCATTTTCCTTTCAGTCATTATATGTCAAATTATGATGTCAAATTTGTGAGTTAATTTGGTGAATTTGTTCAATTTATATTTTAAACTTATAACAAATATGTCAATTCGTATGTGGATTTAGTATTGCTGTAAACTTCAGTATATTCTTGTAAATTTAGATAAATTTGAGTTAATTCGACGAGTGAAAAAAAAGCTTTTTTAAGCCCATATTTATCTAATAAACAAGTTTGGTATTACATGATGGGAAGAGAACATATCTCTTTAATAAGCAAGTCTAGTAAATAAAAGAAACACAGTGTTATAGAGAATTTAAACTTTTGGGAGGTCATTTTTTTATATTACATTTTCTTAAATTTATATAAATTATTATTATTATTATTATTATGATCTCAAAGTAATCTAATGTTATGGAATTTGACCTTTTACAAATCTTAAATCCTAAAAATTAGAAAAGAAAACGATTTCTACTATTAGAAAACAATTTCATGTAATTGAATGAAAATTATTATTTTTTATGTAGTTGCAAAATCCAATATTGTAATTATATTTATCCACCATATTTATAATGAACATAAAGACTATAGTATGTAATTTATTTATACCCTTTCCCCGTGATCATTTCAAGTAAATAACAAGGTTGATGACATTTCTATAGTAGCATAATGTAATTCAAAATTCAATTAAAAGCGTACGAAGGTTAATTTAAATTTTGAAGGAAAATTTAATTTTAGTTTTTGCTAAAGTATTAATTTTGATTTTTTAAAGATGGAAAGTATTAAACTAATTTTCTGAAGATGAAAACATATACTGAGTTAGTTTTTTTGGAAGATCATATTGATATTTGGAGAATCTTTATTTTATGGAGAATTTTATTTTTGGAAAACCATTTTAATGCTTTCATCTTTAGAGGACCAAATTAATTTTATGATTGAAAGTGAGGGGGCCAAAATTATATTTTTTTCATAAAATTTCAAATTTAAGAGCTGCATCTTTGATAAATTATCACTTTAACCCCCATGCATTTTCCCAAAATTTTAAAAATTACAAATAAAATACTAAAGAACTCATGGGACTTCCAAAAGGTAGGTCAAAATTTAAAAATCTAAACTCCAAGGTTATTGGTATGGATAACAAAATTTTATTTGAAAAAATTATGCTTGTGCTTCCTGAAATTTTTAATTCACTTATTGTAGTTTAAGAATATGGAATTATATTTTTACAATTTATAAATCTTTTAATCTAGCCTCACTATTAAAATTTTGTTATCATTAATAAAATTTTACTAATAGTTACTGCCTTAATATTCTAACTTTATATGATTTAAGTTAGTAATAAATGAAATAAAATTAATTCACATATATGATAAAATATAATTGATAATATAATAATAAAAACTAACTTAAAAATTATTTAAACTATAATATCTAATTACAAATTTTTTTAATTATAAAGATCAAACTGAAAGTTGAATGTATTAAGCATTAAGTTTGATCAATAATAATAGAAGACAGGGAAGATAACAAAGTGGGTTCAGGGCATGCCTGATAATTATTAAAAAGAAAAAGAAATAATGTTCATTTATTTTTAAGTATCTTTAAAAAATTTTAAAATTACTTCTCTTATTGGTAATTTTAATTTTTTATTTAAACAACATAATATATTACAACTAGAAAAAAGGGAAAATGTAATTAATGATCTATTTTCTATAGGTTCTTCTTATTTTTTGTTTACAACTTTTAAACATATTCAACGGATATTTTAAAGCATATAAAAAGGGTGAAAATCTAGTTTACCGCAATTTGGATTAAAAATAAGAAAGAAAAATATTATTTAAAGATAATGGATTAGATTTAAATATACTTTTTTATATAGGTCAAAATTTTTAATAGACAAGTTATAATGAATTAATAATAACAAAAAATTGTTCTAATCTAATTCAGGAATTGTACAATACATATACTGTGTTATTATTAAAAAATTATATATTTATCATGTTGTATTTGAAAGACAATCTAACAAATATATAAAACAATTGGGTACAACTTTTTTATTATTTAATTGATATTAATAAACATGTACTTTTTTTCATTTATTCTTGTAAAATTATGTGGATGACTTGATGAATAAATACTTTTGTAAACCTAATTTTAAATCGTGGAAATTGAAAAAGGAACACATGAGAAATATGTGAGCCTAATTTACAAATTTATGAATTTTATTTTATATTTGACTTTTATGTTTTCGTTAGCTATTAAATTATTGTTTTAGACATTAAATAGCTTTTTTATTTATTATTTTCCTTAAACATTTAGTAGATGCCTATTTTATTATTTGCTCATAGGTTAAGAAGTTGTCTTTATTTTTCATAAATATTAATTTAGTTATTTTATTTAATTTTTTCATTAAACCCAAAATTAATATTTGTCTATAAATAGAATAATTTAATGTTGTAATATTGACTTTCTATATTTTTTTTTATAAAGATTCGATATCTTAATTCTTTATTTTGTGGGATTTCGATTGTTACTTTTTTACAATTTTATCATTTACATTTCTAAAATTAACTTGCTTAAAAATTTCATAGGGAGAAAATTAATAAAAAAAAATCAAATCACACTAATATAAAACGTGGAAATTAAAATAATTCTTTCCATCCAGTCCAAAATAATTTTTTTTTCTGACTTCTCACCTTCATTCCTTTTAATCCAAACAAACCATTAATACCTTAACCATAGTTTATTTTTTCCTCCAACTTCACATAGTTAAGTAATCTTGGAATTGACTATGAGTTGTACTGCCGTTACTCTTTCCCATGCCATCTCCCATACATACTTCAAATTCCCATTTTACCCATAAGGTCCAGAGATAATTATGAATAAAGCATAAACAAAGATACTATTTTTTTATTTTCAAATTTATATTCAACAGGAAAGGGTTCATACTTATTAATTTTTGAAATTTTTAGAACTGAATACATATATCTTTAAAAATTTCATGATAAATATTTTTTCTGATTTATTATATTAATTAATATGTATAAATATTAAATTTCACAAATAGCATAAATATTTTCCTTTTTTTTAACCAGGCAGACAATATTAATAATTTAGAACAGAGGAGGTCAATGGGGCATTTTCGTCATTCAACGACCAAAACCCTTTCACTGCCAGGCCACATGTATGGGCGTGAAACCCAGTACACCACACTTCAATTTTGTTGAAACGGAATTTGTTTCATGCAAAGTGAATTTTCTCGCCCTCCCACACTCAGCACGACAGTACCGTCATTCTCTCACTCCCACTCTCGGCCTCGCTCTCTTCCGAGTCTCTGGTGTGGAGAGAGAGATGCAGAGGATCAGATACTGCTATCCCCAATTTTGGTATGCTGATTTTACGGCTGATTGTTCGTCATTTTCGATTCATGCATAATGCTTTACTCTCTTGAGCTCTGGCACTAATTGTGACTGACCCATTTGTTGCATTCTCGTTCTTCGGTCTAGGGTTTGACTTTGAGCTTCGTGAGATTCTTACAGAAAGGAGCTTTCGTTTGACGAAGTAAGTTTGTTATTCAGTCTGTGCATTTGCCTGTCTGCCTGTGTTTGGTGGACGAGAAAGTGACGAGTTGGTTTGAGTGGGGGTGGGAAATCAAATGGTTTTGATTCCTCAGAAGCCAGAAATTTAGTTGGACTGTCTGTTCCTTCGAAGTTAAGGGTTTGGGAGAGGAAAAGTACGGGGACCATTCTGGATATTTTCTTATTTGTCTTCTTTTCCATGCATTCTGTCATCTGTTACGTTTTCAGGAACACCAAAATCGCCTTTTTACCTTTTATTTTTTTTGTGGTTCCGATGTGTTAGTTTGCAGTTTACACCTCGTTTGCATTTTATTCTTGATGAAATGTAACAAGGGTTCTGTTTCATTTCTGAATTCTGAGTCCGTCTAACTCGTTGAAGGGGAAGTGAAGAGAAATAAATTTGATGTTTCTGCTTTTTTTTTTTTTAATTTTAATTTTAACTTTTATATATGATACTTTTACTGTCTAGCAACATTTACTTGTTGGAAGTTCGATAATTGATTCTATTCCCGTGCAAGGATTCTAAGCTTTTTTGGATTAAGTGGAGGAAGCTTTTTTTTACTCATTTGAGTATTGGGGTTTGATGATGAAAGACTTTCATCCTTTTCGTTTGGGCATTGGTTGAGGAAGTAAGTGAAACTTTCTACTTTTAAAGGGATTGAGAGAAGTAAAGAGTGGACACATGTCATTACTAGAATGGGTGAGGGTGTGTAACTTTGACAGCAAAGAGGGGACACATGTCATTGCTAGAGTGGGTGAGTGCAGGCAATTCTATTACATGGAAGGCTTATAAGGACTGCAGGAGGAGTGGGAGGGTTTGAAGAATTTTGTAGTTTTCTCTGGGAGAGAGCTGGCCTCTCAAATGCTAGCACTGGGTTTCTTTCATTTAATTTTGCATTTTTTTTCCTTGTGTTCTGCATTGTGTTGTTGAGTATAAGTGTTGGGTGACTCTAATTATTTTGTTGAATGAATTACTCGTATTTATATCTTATTTCAGTCATATTTTCAAGCTGTTCTTTTCAGTCTTCTGTCCCTACAGCAATTTTTTCTTTTAAATTATTTCAGTTTGTGTTTATTCATTCAACCTTTGATGATATCTTGAATGCTTTTCAGAACTGAGGGCATCCCTATCTTTGCACTTGTTGTCTCCTGTGAGTTTCCCTGTCCATTCTAATCCCTGAGAATAGTATAATTTTTCTTTATTCATTAGGCCTTGAGAGAACAAAGGAGGTTGGCACATTGTTGAAGTGTGCTTCTTTTGTAGGGTACTAGGGGATGGTCTGTACTCTGTAGTGCTAGAAATTTCAACTGGATAGTTTCAGTTTTTCTTTTTTGTTTTATGGTTTTCTATTTTTGGCCATTGGGTAGTTTCTGTTTTTCGACTTTTGTGGGTATGACTATATATTTTTTGTTTGTTCTTGAATGTGTTCATCTAATAATCTTCTCATGCATTCTCTTTGATGGCTCTTCTGTTCAGAGGCATTCGTGTGTCCTTTTGAGTTTGAGCTCATGCTTTTCTGATTTTTATGTTATTTTTTTCCTTCCTTTTCTTTAATGTTTTCCAAGGGGGAAATCTTATTTTCTGACTTTAATTTTCTGTTATATATTTGTTCCCCCTGTCAAGGAAAAGAAAAAGCTATATTGGACATTTTGGATGGTTTACTAAATATTATGCGTAATCATGAAATATTGATTCGCAGGAACTGTAGATTTAAATTGGAACTGTGAAAGTGATGGAGGAAGATCCTTCAACTATTTTAGATGCTGAAGTCATCGGGATCAGATTTAGTCTGGCTACACGCCATGAAATTGTAAGCGCGAATTGAATTTCTGCTTTTAGATACTTTGTGTAATAGAAGCTACTCCTTGGATCACTTGTGCTTTTTGTGGCATGTAACTTATGAAAGTAACCATCCTTTTATAAATGAGATAGACTTGGATCAATACAGAGAATGTTATCATGATTTGTGCCAAGGATGGCATGAACTGATTTTGCAGGCTCCTTGCAACAGTTGTTGAGAGTGTTTTTTGCTATGTGCTTTCAGGACCTTATTTTGGAATATTATTTTGTTTTTGATCTCACTTTTGGAGTTCAATCGTATTATCTTGAAATTTGTTCAAGTTGTAATGAATATCAAAATGTATACCTGATGTTTCTCTTTTGGTTGAAAATTATGAATAGAGCTTAGTTTGAAGTATGAATTCTCTGGGTATGTACTATGTCGTATTATATTTATTGTCACTTACCAAAAAGAGTATTGCTCTTGTTACTTTAAGTGAACAAGGGTTTTTCTAGGTAATGTCTGCCTCAACTATGTCACTAAGCCTAATAATGATGTTTGGGCCGATGCAATATTTGGTTGTTTGGACCAAATTATTGGTTACAATTATGTTTTGTCTTGACAGTGTACAGCATCCATCAGCGACTCTCCAATTAGTCATGCTAGTCAGCTGTCAAATCCATTTCTTGGGCTACCCCTTGAATTTGGCAGATGTGAATCTTGTGGTACTTCTGAAGCTGGAAAATGTGAAGGTTTGTATATGCTTTTTGTCTGGACTGTCATTTTTGATAAAAGAATAGCATTTGAAATGTAGCAATAATGTTTGGTTATTATTTTCTAGGTCACTTTGGATATATCAAGCTACCCGTTCCAATATACCATCCAAGTCACATTAGTGAATTGAAGAAGATGCTGAGCCTAGTGTGCTTAAACTGCTTGAAAATGAAATCGAACAAGGTATCACCCAATGGAGGAATTTCATTATTCATTTTTAGCTTGTTTTAATCCACTACTTGTTGAATGAACAGAAATTTGCTATGCTTTTGTCTATGTCCATAACCTGTAATAATTTATTATAAAAGGTGATGGTGCTGAACTTATATTCTTTTGTTTATACCTTTTTCCTACACAGCAAAGTTTTTGATGGGAAAGACTCATGGAAGTTTATTTTCCATCATGTCTGATTTGAAAAGTAAAATTAATAGAGTTGGTAAACACACCGCTATTATGAATTACAATGTAAACCTCTAGCTTGAATAATATAGAACTACTAGGAAATAATTAAGTAAAATTATGAAAAATCCTTCTTGTTATATACTTCATTTTCCAATAAAAAAAAATTATTTTAAAAGTTTTGCTGTCCTTTTAAGGATAGTGAATGAATGATAATCTGCTTGTCCTTGCTGTACACTATTAATTTTATCCTGTTATCTTGCACTTTCACTTTCGAACTTACTGGCTTAAAACCTTTCAGTTTCCAGTTGCAAGCAATGGTTTAACGCAGAGATTGTTGCCATCATGTTGTGGGGTTAGTATGAATCAACATATTTGTGTTTATTCTTGTCATCTATTTATATATAATGTTGATGTGATAAATAAGATGATTTTTGTGAATTGCATGTTGTGTGTTAAGTATAATTTTTTTTAAATAAATTTCAGAGAGCACTTTTTAAAGGTGTTGGAGCATTGTAGTGTTGGTTTTTGACATGTTGCCATCACAGATGGCTCCTTTTCTTAGTGTGGATGCTTTATATCTTATTTTGTACACTTGTGCCTGTACGATTGGTTTTTTCTTCTTTTCTTAAGATCAAAATAATATAATCAGGTGCTCTGGTACCCTTGGTTTGAGAGGAATGCCACAATCAGTAAGATTCACAAGCTGTCTACTTCATTTGATTCGGATGCGTGTATATATTCAATTGAGTTTGAAACTTTGAATTATGACAGAAAATGCAAAACATTGAAAATTATATGGAATATTTTTTCATTAAATAATTCTGCATTATTCTTATGTAATCATCCACAAAGGTTACTATATAATGAATTCCTAATTTTGACCCAATACAACTAGGACCCCAAGCATGAGTAGACTAATAGAAAGGGACTAACGGTTCTTTTATTGACTTGAGAAGGAAGTGAAACTCTAAGATGCTTTCCTATTTTACAAGACCCACAATCAGAACTAGATAACTGACCTAGATTTGGACAAGTTGTTTCAACTTTGACGGAGGTGGATGACCAAGAAGACAGTAATTTGAAATGGATCAGCTGTTAACAAAAAGGAATAGCAGAGAGGACCAAATAAAAGTTGTAGAGGTCGCCAAAGTCTTGTCCTATACCAATTGTCATCCTTTTTCTTCAAATCTTGAATAATCACAGTATCAGGGAGTCAAATAAGGAAACGCTTTAGATGTTTGGTCACTTATTAGCAGGTATGTGGCTGAGGTCAAAGAAATAGATGTTGGTTGTACTGTACCTATGCCACTAATGACATTGGTAGATTCAGTTGCTAATGTCAATATTGAGATGACTTGATAGATTAATTATCAGAAATGAAATTAAATATCTTCTTAATTATACTTGATATTTTTAGGATGTGTATCCCATATGCAGATTTTAAGGTTCGTGCATAGGTTTGTAACTGTAGGTTCTGTGGACTTGCATAGGAGGAACATGATATAATACCACCGTTGAAGACTTATTCTAGAAAGAATAAGAATTCCATAGGCTAGAAAATGAGCATGGAAATCGTGCAATGGTTGCTGACTTAGTTATTTTATGTAATAATTATATTGTTTGTTTGTAATAGGTCAGTTATTGTCTTTGTTGTTTTCTGAATGTGTTAGTTATGTGTCTAAGAAGGTAGTTTCTGGTGGTTACTCAGACAGTTAGTGACAGTTATTTTCTAGTTTCTGCCTTAGAGGGCAGTTGCCAAGTTGTATTGTATAAAAGTGTCAGATGTTCTGTTGAATGATATGGAATTATTCAGATAAAAGTTTGAGGGAGATTAGCCCTTTCCACTTGGACTGCATGGGTGTTTAAGATCCTTGCATTCATTTTCTTATCTTTTTCTAGTTTTCTAATCTGATATCCTACCAGAACATTATTTGGCTTTCCTCTGAAAGCCAAGTGTCACATTTTGGTTGATAAGTTGAGATAGATAAATGAGGTGCCCCTCCTTACCTTAGCTTGTCAGGTTACTGTGACAGTTATAATTGAGAACATCATGCTTTCTAGTGGTAATCTGTGTTGTTATCACAACTGACCCAATGTTTTGGACTCTATATATACTTAAATTGAAGGTAAAATGGATAGGCTAGAGGGAATCCTAAAATTTCAAGTTTTCAAACATATTGTGGTGTCTGGTCATCACAAGGTGTCCTGCTCTGATCATGAAATGATGAAGCTCTGGGAAGAAGGTGGTGCATGGAGGCTAAATGGGTAATGGGCTTTAGGGTTTTGGTCAATCTGGGTGCTCTGAGTTCTGAGTGTAATATTGGGGGTCAACAAACCACTGTGCCACCTTGAATGGAGCATGCTGGGATTGACAGTGGCTGTAGACAAATTTGCATGAGACTTCTGGTGATGGAAAGGATCAACCACAGCAGTGGTCTTAGTCTTAAAAGGTGGTTGAGTATCTCTGGGTGTTTTGTTGAGGATGAGGCTGATACTATGTTAAGAATACTTGGTTAATGATAGCATTGAACATTGATGCAGAAATACTGAGTGTTGCCTCTTCTATTTATTTATTTTTCGTAATACTCTGAAAATATAGATAAACTACCAAGTGAACTGCTGAATATAGAGATAGAATACAATCAAAAGCAAAACAAACTATCCTACCGTCAGGATAGAACATGAGAGGTAGTACTACAAATTATCCTGTAACAGTTATAATAGTCATTTTGGAAAATATGGCAAGGAGTGGGTTAAGCCACAGGATTTGAAGGAGCTTTTGTTACTTTTTCACAGTATTTGTAAGAAAAAGGAGAGTAAAATACTCCACAGATGCGTGATATTTCTAGTGGTTTGTGTGTAGGGTAAAGTGAAATGCATGAATGTTAAGAAATATGCACTACTATTCTATTACTGTAGCATGCCTTTGTGGACGGGGTTGTCCTTTGGTATCCTACTTGTGTTTTCCCCCTCTTTGCTTTGTTTATGAGGGGCAGAACTGGCTGACATTCAAAGAGATTGAAGTGATTTTTTTTCCTTGTATGCTTTGTTTTTTCTTCTCCAAGTTATATATGTTTTATCTTCTGTTTCCTTTTTATCAGATCTGAGCCTTCTTTTGGTAACATAATTTATGCTGCTAGTTCTTCTCTGTTTGAGTTGGCTTTAACTGGTGTTACTATTGATGCTAATTTGTAGTAGAGTGGAATCTATTGTTTGCAAGCACTTTTCAGTGTTCTTGATATCACCTTCTCTCCCTCCGTAGGATGCTAATGCTTCACTAGTTACTATTCGGGAGGTTAAAACAACAGATGGTGCTTGCTACTTGGCATTGAAGGTGTCTAAGTCAAAAATGCATTCTGGTTTTTGGAGCTTTTTAGATAAATATGGCTATCGCTATGAGAGTGACAATACTCGAGCTTTACTTCCTTGTGAGGTTTGGTTTCTAATGTCCTCCTTGTTTCCATGACACTTATAATGACTGTTTACTCTTATCTGTCTGCATATTCATTGTTTAAATACAATTTGCAATTTGTGAATCCCTTCTTTTATGCAGCATCCACTTTTTCTGATCTCTATATGTTTCTTGTATTTCTCAGATTATATTTTATTTTTGTATGAAACTGTTTGTGTTTGTACTTGCTATATGCATATATAGGTAGCCATATTTATATTCAGAAAATATAGGAAAACTGTAGCTCTGATTATTGTTTATTGCAATCTGGAAATTCTATTGGCTATTGCCTTTGAAACCTCTCTTTTGTTTTATATTTTTGCTGATCTGTTTTTAAAGATAAAAATCATATTTCTTGTATCACCCCACAGATGACCAATGTTTCTTTCAGTTCCCTGAGGATTGAGGTGGCCTTTGTGAATCTTGATCATTCTAATTGCTGATTTTATCACATAGCTGGAATATGCATTTACATTTTTATATGGTTGAATTTCAAAATAAATATCATTTGTGATTTAAGCTGGATCATGGGCTTTTATGCTTTGACACTTTAAAAAGTAACAATGAATGATATCCGTAACTGTCAAAACTAATTACTTAATATACGATAAAGTACATTTAAATTACGTAGAGCAACTCTATGTGATCCATCAATATGTATTTTGCAACCTAGTTACCCACGCAACCCAAATGAAATATTAGGTTATGTGAATGCTTTGCATGCAACTCACAAAACATGAGTTCAGATTTCCTCCAATTATTGGAGGGGATTTCTTTCTCTAGTAAGATCTGGGATCCAATGGCTCTAGATTTAAAAGATTTAAATTTTTTTAAAAATATAAAAATTAAAGTAATTTTAACAAAAATATATATTAATATTTTAAATTTTTTCTAACATGATATTTTATTTAATAAAAAATCTAAATTATACTATAAGATGTGTGAAATAAATTGTGAGATATTAGAAATAGTTCAATCTTTTTTAAATAAAATATTATTTTGTATAGAAAATTTAAAATATTAATATATCTTATTTTTTAAAATATTTATATTTTATATTTTAAAAAAAATTTTAAATCTTTTAAATTTGGGGTCCAGGTCCTACTGGAGAAGGGAATCCCCTCCAATCCATTCTCCACAAAACATATGTATATAATTCTCAAACCTTCATTGTCTTAACCATCCAACAGCTAAGCACAAAGTAGAGTTAAAGAACTTCCCTCCATGAAATAATTCAGTAAATGCAAAATCTGGTGGGAGCATTTAACATTTAAGCAAGTTATAAATGTTTTTGAATTTTATCTTAAATTTGTTATCATATTACATTGAAATCATACAAAATATTTTAATGCTAGAAAAAATGCTGAAAATAAACTTTTCAATAGTAAAAAAAAAAAAGAAACTAGTACTTGTGCCAGTAGAATAATTTTTAATATAAAGTTTACCAACAAAAAAAAAAATGGGTTTCTACAAAAAGTGATTCCTGAAATATGTAGTCTATTAAAATTTAAATGGGAATTATACCCAATAGGACCAGGATGTGGATCAGGACCCTCTTATGCTCTGGACATCTTGTTCATGTTTTTTTTATTTTAATATATATTAAAATTTTAAGAATTATTATAATACATAAAAATATTATTATTATTATTTTTTTATTTTGACAAGATATCATTTTACTGTAAAAAAAATTGTGCAACTTCTAACATGAGGAGCAATTAGACATATTGTATTAGATTATATACTAAAATAATAATTATGTGTTTCTCTATATTTGAGCATTTTTTATAGCATTAAAATATTTTGTGTGATTTTAGTTTAGTGTGATAACAAGTTTAATATAAAATTCAAAAGCATTTATAACTCGCATAATTGTCGAATGCTCCCATTAGATTTTGCATTTACTAAATTATTTCTAGGAGGGAAGCTTTTTAACTATCTTTTGTGCTTAGCTATTGCATGGTTAAGACATCGAAGGTTTGAAAATTATATACATAAGTTTTGTGGGTTGTGTGCAAAGCATTCATGCAACCCAATATTTCATTTGGGTTGCGTGGTAACACCAACGCGACACATTCAGTTATGTTTTGCAAAATATATATTTCTGGATTGCATAGAGCAACTTTATGAAATTTAAATGTACTTTATCATATATAGAGTCATTAGTTTTGACAGCTACGGATGTCAATCAATATTGCTTTTTAATCAAGTGTCAGAGTAAAAAAGCCCTAGATCTTGTAATAAAGGGGAGTTTCAAATTAGATAATGCTAAGTTGTTCGCTGTTTCTGTCAACATCTACTTGCTTTTGTTTTTCTACTGAAACTTGTTTGCTTGGATTCTTTTTTATGCTTTTTCAATTATCAAGGTTATGGAAATTATCAAAAGAATACCTCCAGTGACCAAGAAAAAGCTTGTTGGTAAAGGCTATTTTCCCCAAGAGGGATATATCTTGAAGTTTCTTCCAGTACCGCCAAACTGTTTGTCCGTGCCAGAAGTCTCAGATGGCATCAGTGTCATGTCTTCGGTAAGTAAATGATGAAGTGATGTGGTTGATGCTTTGATTTCACAATTTTTTCCTTGTAAATTTTAGAGGAAGATCATGAATAAAGTGAATGAGGAGGCTTGCATAAAAATGAATCTCACAAATTGTGGCGACTGGCAGCCCTTCTATTTTATTTGTACTAACATAGAGATTGAGATTAACTACAAGATAAACTCTCAAAGATGATATAGGGTAACAAAGACTAATTTTCAAATCATGAATTGTATTGAATTGTATGATTTACAGAGAAAATGAAAAGTAGCTTGAGATGTGTCATATAAATGATTTGTCTATAGCATAAACAAAATTCTCAACTTAATAAATTTAAATTAAAAATTGACAAAATACTTGGCCCTAAGTTTAACAAAATATAAGTGCAAACTTATATATAAGCTAATAAATAAAGAAAATCATAGTTATTGATCATTGAACCGGTGTGGGGATTGGGCCTTTGGGTCAATTGCTAGGTAATTATTATTTTTAATGAAAATATATATACTTTTAAGCACCTTAGTTAGTTGCAAAGTCTCCAAATAACACTCAAATGCCACATCAGACAGCCCAAATGCACACATCTGTTCTGTTTTAATTTGTTTTTTAACAATAGAAATTTGTGGCTTTTTTGTATTGGGTCACGAAGGACCCGAGTTCGTAACTTGACTGAACTGCATGTTTGTGAATCACTGGAATGGTGTGATTCAGGGTTTCCGGCTCCACTTGCACAACCCGGTGATTCTGAACACTATTCTGTGTCTTTTTTGATTCCCACCCCACAAAACCAAAATCTGTATTGGTGGCTTTATGAATCAAATTGAACTGTGCATCCTGAATTGTAAATCAAACAATGTCTATGACAATGCTTTAGATAAATGATAAACACCTAATCAATTAGGAGTTCCACTTAAATAGCATTCTCAACACTAGTAAATAACTAAATTGCTTCTATTTCCCCCTTTGCAGGATCCTTCCCAGACAGTGCTAAGAAAAGTGCTTAGGAAGGTTGAAATCATAACAAATTCAAGATCAGGTGATCCTAACTTTGAGTCTCATCAAGTAGAAGCAGCTGACTTGCAATCAGTTGTTGATCAGTATCTTCAAGTTAGGGGTACTGCTAAGGCAGCACGTGATATAGAGACACATTATGGGGTCAATAAAGAACTTAGTGACTCTTCAACTAAAGCATGGCTAGAGAAGATGAGAACCTTGTTTATCAGAAAGGGCTCAGGGTTTTCTTCAAGGAGCGTGATAACTGGGGAGTCTTACAGGAGGATAAATGAAGTTGGAATTCCCCTTGAAATTGCCCAAAGGATAACATTTGAGGAGAGAGTTAACTCTCATAACTTGAATTATTTACAGGAATTAGTTGATAACAATTTGTGCCTGACCTACAGGGAAGGCTTGTCAACTTATTCACTTAGGGAGAGTTCAAAGGGGCATATATATCTTAAACCTGGTCAGATAGTGCATCGGAGGATTGTGGATGGGGATATTGTCTTTATTAACAGGCCACCTACGACACACAAGCACTCACTCCAAGCACTTTCTGTCTACATACATGATGACCACACAGTGAAGATAAATCCCCTTATTTGTGGGCCCCTGGGGGCTGATTTTGATGGTGACTGTGTTCACTTGTTTTATCCACAGTCACTGGCTGCAAAAGCCGAGGTTTTGGAGCTTTTCTCTCTGGAAAAACAGCTGCTCAGTTCTCATAGTGGCAATCTTAATTTGCAACTAGCTACTGATTCCCTGTTGTCACTCAAAATATTGTTTAAGAATTGTTTTTTGGATAAAGTGGCAGCTCATCAGTTAGCAATGTTTCTTTCACCACCTTTGCCACAGCCTGCTTTGCTGAAAGCCAATTCTGTTGGTCCTTTTTGGACTGCTATGCAACTGTTACAATGTACACTGCCTTCTTGTTTTGACTGCACTGGGGGCCAGTACTTGGCTAGTCAAAGTGAAATCTTGAGATTTGATTTCAATAGAGATGTTCTACCTACAATGTTAAATGAAATTGCAGCCTCGATTTTCTTTGGAAAGGGTCCTGAGGAGGTTATGAGATTCTTTGATGTTTTACAACCCTTTTTGATGGAAAGTTTATTTGTTGAAGGTTTTAGTGTTAGTTTAAAAGACTTTTTCATATCTATGACAGCCATAAGAAATATAGAAGGGAGCATTGGGAGACAAGATACTTTATTGAAACAGTTGAGGTCAATCTACAATGAATTGGTGCAGCAGCAATTAGAGAAGTATATTCAAGATTTGAAACTGCCTATTATTAATTTTATTTTGAAGTCAAGACTTGGAGATTTGATTGACTCAAAGAGCGAGTCAGCCATTGACAAGGTGGTCCAACAGATTGGGTTCTTAGGCATGCAGCTTTCTGACAGGGGAAAATTTTATTCCAAGACCTTGGTTGAGGATGTAGCCTCACATTTTCGTGGTAAATATTATGATAGGGTTGATTATCCCTCCGCAGAGTATGGATTACTCAAGGGATGCTTTATTAATGGCTTGGATCCATATGAAGAGATGGTGCATTCAATTTCCACGAGAGAAATAATTGTGCGATCTTCTAGAGGACTATCTGAACCAGGAACATTGTTTAAAAACCTGATGGCTATCCTTCGAGATGTTGTGATTTGCTACGATGGAACTGTTAGGAATGTTTGTAGCAACTCCATCATTCAATTTGAATATGGAGTAAAAGCTGGAGATAAGATCCAACATTTATTCCCTCCTGGCGAGCCAGTAGGTGTCTTGGCTGCAACTGCTATGTCAAATCCTGCTTATAAAGCAGTCCTTGATGCTAGTCCTAGCAGTAATTCTTCGTGGGCATTGATGAAGGTAATTTGTTGTTTATCTAATGATGCTATTCATTTTTCATTGTCTAATGAGTAATATTTCCATTTATATATATATATATATGTGTGTGTGTGTGTGTGTGCATTTTGTCTTCAGGAAATATTGCTTTGCAAGGTAAGTTTTAAGAATGAGCCGATTGACCGTCGTGTAGTCTTGTACCTGAATGACTGTGGTTGTGGAAAGATGTATTGCCGTGAAAATGCAGCTTATATGGTAAAAAATCAATTGAGAAAAGTCAGTCTTAAGGAGGTGGCAGATGAGATCATGATTGAGTATGTATCCTCCTATGCCATATTATCTGTATATCTTATTTTAGTTAAGAATGTTTGCATCTATTTAAGCTGTCAGCCATTGTTCCTTGTTATTTATAGCTTGAGTTGTCTAGGTTAGCAATGTTGTTGGTTTCACACATGCGCATGTACGCACGCTGACAGAATGCATTTATCATGCATTGCCTGACTACTTTGGAGTATTTTCTGTTCACTAGTTTTTTGGGGTTCTGGGTTTCAGCTAGTGTCTTCTCGTCGGGGTTATGTATGTTGGACATGAAGAGGATTGTAGAGTGCCTTTGAATTGATTATTTTACATTTTTTGTCTGTTCTGATTTTATGGCGGCTTCTTAATGGAAAATTCTTATCCTTTTTGTTTTGTACGTCTTCTTTTTTCATTGCATTTTTCTTTAGCCAACTGTAAATTCATATGGTAACTCTTTGATACTTCTAATGTCCTTCTTTTACCTTATGTTTTCTTATATTGAAAGATCTTGCATTGGATACTTGGCTTATTTGAAAAACTTAAGCTTGATTACAGTGTTGCCATGCTTTTCCTGAGCATGGTCATTTGGAGATTTTTACTGGGTCTCTTGTATGATATTGTTGGTAGTGTTTCTCTTTGTCTTTAACTCATTTGATTTGATATCTCTACATATCAAGTGTCATTTGCATTGTCTTTTTCTTCGTAAGAAAGTCAGACTTGTTAGTCATAAGTTTTGTCTTAGGTTAGAAATGCTGTGGTATGAAATGAAAATAGATATATTTCTTTTTTTTTTTTTAAAATAAAGCTCTTATGGATGTTTAAAAGAAAAGAAATCGATATCTGCATTGGTAGAAAAAGAAAATACTTCTATACTGCTGCTTGTCTCATGCAAAATGTTTTCAAAGCAACAATCACATTTCATAATTTTTCTTGCAATATGAGATCTATACATCAGAGCTTCTTAATGCACTTAGTTAGATATAAGGTTCTAGTAGACATCAATTTCAAGAGAAAAACAAGAAACACTAGAGTTATATTTCACAAATACCTCATAATTGAGTCACTTATGCATATATATTATTTCCATGTATGAGAGGATTATTAATTTTTCTGAGGTGGAATCTATGTGTTAGTTTTAAATATAGTATCTTAGAAATTTTGTGAATTATTAATTTATCACATTGGCCCCAAGTTGGGACCTGCCTAAAATATCATTTAATCGAAGTTATTAATTTATCGAGTAATAGTTTATTAAGCTTATACTGTATTATTGTGCTGTATTACTGTCTTTACCATTCAACAATTCATTATTACCGAGCATTTTTCTCTTTATGATGTGACTAAAAGCATTTTCTTATGTTCAATTTGTTTTTTTTGCATGTTTATCTGCAGATACCAGCATCAACGAACTAGCAATGAGAGTTCTCAAACTGATGCAGGCCTTGTTGGTCATATTCTTCTCAATAAGGTTGTTGTATTTCCTTTTTGGCTCAAATTTGAGCATATTTAGGTATTGCTACCACATAGGCGAGACATTGAGCAGGTAGATCTAAGTCATGACAACTATATCTAAAATATTGCTACGTTTTAAGTTAATGAAAAGAGAACAACTCTGGAACTGAGCATGACCTTTTTTTTATTTTTCCCCTCTTGCCTTTTTGTGCGTTTTACTTTGTGCCATTCTGATGGAACCCAAAGAAATACCTCTATTACAGACTAGGATTAAAGAGTTTACAAACTAGTGGAAGTTTACAGAAACTAATCTTTCAAGGCAAAAAAACAAAGAAAAAACCAAAAATGTAATCTGCTCACACAACAGACCGTGGAACACAGACTCAAGGCTGCCCAAGTTCCTAGCATTTGAGAGCTAGGCCTCTCCCACTCTTTCTCCCCTGCCTAATTCCCTTCCATGTTCCAGGCAACTGTCAATAACTCCCCTCAGCATGTGCAACCAAGCGGTGAAGTGGTGGTTATGGCCCACTGTTGCCAGACCTTACCATATCATTCTGTTTAATTGTCTCTCTCTTCTTCTTCCTAGTGTAAGTAATTAAAGCAGGCCCAATAGCATGGCCCACTTGTTGATGGACCGGTCTATCAATACCCCCCTCAACAAGCTGAACCTTGTCCTCAAGGTTAAAGGATGGAAACTGTACAACAATGATGTCGAATTTCTCCCAAGTACTATCACATTTCGGTGCGTCAGCCCACTTGATCAAAGCTTCACGCTGACCCTTTGTGAGGGTGCGTGTTTGAAGGATTCACTCAGGCTAAACCTGCAGTTCCATGTCCTTGGCCAAGGCTGCAGGGATATCATAAGCAGGTGTGGTGTGAAGAGATTTCTTGAGCTGTGAGACATGAAACACTAGATGAATTCTAGCGTTGTCAAGCAGTTTGAGACAATAGGCTACTGCTCCATACTTTTCTACAATCTCGTAAGGTCTATAGAAACGGGGCTAAGCTTTTTCATTAGGTTTCTTAACTAATGCCTTCAATTTGTAAGGCCTCAGCTTAAGATACACAAATTCTCATACCTGAAAGTTAACTTCCTTGCGATGTTGATTAGCCTGATTTTTCATCCTCCCTTGTGCTAGCACTAGATGGTCCTTTAATTCAAATAATCCCTCATTTTTTTTTCTGATCTGTTCATTGACACCTACTAGCGAATCTACATCCTCCAACTTAAAGAGAGTTGGCGGATCACGACCATAAAGAGCTTGGAAAGGAGTTGTTCCAAGGGAACCATTGTAAGTGGTGTTAAACCAATACTCTGCCCACGGTAACCATTGAGACCAACTCTTTGGTTTGTCACCTGCAAAACAGCGAAAATAAGTCTCCAAACTTCGATTAACTACTTTAGTTTGACCATCCGTTTCTAGGTGATACCTAGAACTATATTTAAGGGTGGTTCCAGTGGCTCTAAATAACTCTTTGTAAAACTGGTTCATGAAAACTTGATCTTGGTTTGAAACAATAGATTTGGGAAACCCATGCGACTTAACTACTGCCTTCACAAATTTCGCCGAAACATCCTTAGCAGTGAAAGGGTGTCGTAAAGGAATAAAATGGGCATACTTCGTGTGTCGGTCCAATACAACCATAATGGTGTCAAACCTGTTTAAGGTGGGAAGTCCTGTAATGAAGTCCATACTAAGGTCCTCCCATACATGCTACGGCACAGGTAGGGGTTGTAACAACCCTGCTGGACTTAGGGCTTGATATTTATTTTTTTGACATAGCTCACACCTAGCTAGGTAGGGGTTGTAACAACCCTGTTGGACTTGGGGCTTTATATTTATTTTTCTGACATAGCTCACACCTAGCCACGTAGTCTCTGACATCTTTCTTCATCCCATCCCAATAAACTATGTCTGATAGCTGCTTAAAGGTGCGTAAATACCTGGAATGACCTCTGATGGGGGAAGAGTGAAACGCCTTTAATAAGTAAGGAATTCTAAAGGACCCCTTGGGGATAACCAAACGACAAGGAAGCACCGATACGTCAAAATGGCTGGCGCACCCGTGTCCGATACGTATCGGGTGCGGATACGCGCATCGTACGCCGACACACGTGTCTGGCCGTATCCCTTCACTGCAAACGCACTAAGACATTTCGGCAAAAAAAAAGTTTGGAAATCCATACCTGAAATGCTTTGAAACAGAAGGAAAAATTTTCGCCTAAAATCGAAAACCAAAAACCTAATGCTCCACAGTAGTAGCTGGCTTCCTCCTTTCTTCGTCTGCGCCCACTCCCTCTTCTCTCTTCTTCATCTTTGTCATTTGGATCTCTGTTAGCAGAAGATTTGCACAGCCGACGCCTTTCTAAAGTACAATGTTCTGTTCTTTGTGTGTCCTCCACTCTGTTTTAGCTGCAATGTTCCCTTCTTCAGTGGTCATCTTCATCTGCGTGTGTATATTCATAGCTTGCAGGCAGCAGCTCATTACCTCCATTATCTGTGCGAATGTGGGTTCCTGTTTGGGGTTTTCCCCTTTTGTTTTTTTCTGTTTTTGCTTTTTATTTTTTAATACAAATATATTCAACTTGTCATCTAATCTTCATAAATGTATAGGACAAAAGTGGATAGGAGGATATTTTTAATTATCCTTTGAGAATGTGTAGTCTTTAATTTTTTAGGTTTTAAACCATCTTTTAATAAATCAAGAATTGATAATTATTATAATTAAATATTTTAAATTTTATATTAATTTATTTAATTATATTGCCATACTCGTATCCTAAAATTTTAAAAATTGACGTATCATGCGTATCGTATCGTGTCGTATCCGATACGCGTACCCGTATTGGTGCTTCTTAGCCAAACGACCTTTGTACATGAGACAGCCACGGTTCAGGCTGTAGTCTAAGTTTGATGCCTGCCCTGTTAGGAGTTGATCAATGAGATGGGATAATTTTTGGGGTCTTGTTTTACTTCGGTGTCCATTCCTCCAATTCTCCTAACTCTCCTACTAAAAAATGCTTGTATGTCATACCCTTGCCCTTTCTAGAAAGAGCATCCGCCAACCTATTGTCTTTTCTAGCCTTGTAAACAATCTCATAAAATCCCATAATCTTAAAGACCCATTTCTGCTGATCTGTATCCAAAACCTTCTATTCCAACAAGTATTTCAAGGCTTTCTGATTTGTTTTGATGATAAAATGATGACCAAGTAAATAATGTCGCCATTTTTGAATGGCAAAGACAATTGCCATTAATTCCTATTCATACAGGGATCATTGTCTAGCCCATGAAGATAATACCTGACTGTAATAAGCAATGGGGCATCCTCTTTGAATTAATACAGCACCAATGCTAGCCCTCAATGCATCAGTTTCTACTTCAAATGGCTTGGAGAAATCAGACATAGCTAATACAAGCATAGTAGTCATAGCAATCTTCAACTGATTAAATGCTTGTTAGGCGTCATCATTCCATTTAAAAGCATCCTTCTTAAGTAAATCTGTCAAGGGAGCAACAATTTTCCCATAATTCTTCACCAATCGTCTATAATATCCTGTCAAACCCATGAATCCCCTCAAGTCTTTAAGAGTAGTAGGAACGGGCTAGCTAATCATACTTTCCACCTTTGAGGGATTAGCTTGCACACCACCAACTGAAATTATATGCCCCAAGTATTCAAGTTGAGATTGTCCAAAAACACATTTTTTTAAATTCAACACTAACTGATGTTTTTGCAATGTTTCCGATGTCATGCATAATTGGGAAACATGAGTAGACAGATTAGAACTATACACCAGGATATCATAAAAAAACACCAAAATAAACTTTCACAAATATTCACGAAAGATGTCATTCATAAGGTATTGAAAGGTAGAAGAGACGTTGGTCAAACTGAGAGGCATTACCAGGAATTCATAATGGCTTTCATGAGTTCTAAATGTTGCCTTTCCTTCACCCCCCTCCTTGATTCGGATTTGATGGTAACCAGATTTCAAATCCAGCTTTGAGAAAATAGTAGCACCTCCTAATTCATCCAACAACCGATCAATGGTCGGAATAGGGAACTTATTTGGCACAGTAATCTGATTTAAAGCCTAGTAATCCACGCATAATCTCTAACTCCCATCCTTCTTGACTAACAACACGGGGCTTGAATAAGGACTGCTGCTGGGTCGAATAATTTTAGCTGCCAACATTTCCCTGATCAACTTTTCTATCTCATTTTTTTTGTGAATGAAGGTATCTGTAAGGACACAGGTTTGGGGGTGAGTGGCCTTCTCTAATCACAATAGCATGATCCTTGGACCTCTGTGGTGGCAATTCTTTTTGCTCAACAGTAACCAAAGGAAACTTAGCTAACACCCTTTTCATTTCTTCAACCATCACTGGTTCCTCCCTTTCCTCGACCCTTATTTCCAAATTCATTAAAGAACCCTTGATGTCCTCCCTTAATAGCATGCATCAATGCTTTAAGGGAAACTAGAGTCTTAGCTAAGGTTGGGTCGCCTTTGATGCAGATATCTCGTTCTCCCTCCTTATATTTCATAGATAACTGCTTCCAATTCATCCTAACTTCCCCATGAGATTCCAACCACTCAATTCCCATGACCACATTCGCTCCACTAAGTTCAAAGGGATAAAAGGATTGTCTAACTTCCTCTCCCTGTATGTGTACTCTCACATCCCTGCATATGCTATCCCCTTTTACCGTATACCCATCCTCCACTTTTATCTCATAGCTGCGAGTTTTTTGTAATGGTATGGACAGTTGTTCTACCAATTTATTGGAGATAAAATTATGTAAAGCTCCGCTGTCTATTAGAATTAACACCTCTTTTCCCTGTAACTTTCCCACCAGCTTCATAGTCTTGTCCTTAGTGATCCCTATGATCAATTTCAAGGACAACTCCATTGCTTGATTAATTGGTTCTTCAACCTCTTCAGCATCACCAATCTCTTCCACCCTTTCATTCAACTCAATCTCATTCTTCTCCTCATTATCCTCTGATAGGATGATTACAATCAATTGGCAATTCTTGCATTGGTGATTGGGCCCAAACTTATCATCACAAATGAAGCAAAGGCCTAGGCATCGCTTTCTTTGTATTTCAGCATCTGTCATTCTCTTGTATTGGCTCCCCTCCACACTAGTATTGGAAGCTTGGTTACTCATTGTCCCTGAATTTGTCATTCCTACATCTGGAGTTTTGGCCTTCTTGGCTGCTGGCTGTGTGACTTGGCGCTCGGTGTTAGAGCCATTTCCCACTCGATAGGTTGGGTGTCATCCCACTCCACTTGGGAAAAGTAATCGGCCTAGGTTGTAGGTTCCTTCCAAGAATTCGAGATTTTTCTAGAGTTTTGTTCCTTTCTTGCACCCCTATCCATTACTTGTTTGAGGGTCTGAGAAGGAAATAATCTCAATTCAACCCTTATCTCCTCCTTGAGTCCATTCAAAATGCCCCTAACAACACTTCTTTCGGTGCTTCTTTCAAGGGAGCTAAGGACTCAAATTGCTCCCTATATTCCTCATATTCCCCATCCTGTCTCAAGGTCATAAGCCTTTCATATTTAGTACTAGATTGGGAAGAATGAAACCGCTCCACAACCTCTTTCTTAAATTCACCCCACGTGGTTACAAGTGTTCTCCCTTCCAACTATTGATACCACGCTAAAGCTTTGCCTTCCAAACATAGAGCCACTGTGAATAACTTTTCTTCCTAAGTCACTGCATGTATCTCTCCACTCTAAAGATCCATCCTAGCACATCATCACCATAAAATAGGGGTAATTCCAGTTTGCGACCACGGAGTTTATCTCTGTTCAGAACCGTTGCTGCTCCAGACTTGCCTCCTGCACTGCTGTTGCCCAGCACTGGTGTTGAAGACCACTGATTCTCTCCCTCTGCAGGTCTTTCATTTTCAACTGTTTGAAGATAAGAAGAGAATTTGTCTACAACTCCATTGGTCTCAGTCAGCCATTGCTTGATACTCACCATGACCTGCTCCAAATTTTCAATTCTGCTCTCCATTCTCGTGATGACCATACCCAACAGTCCGGGAATGTATAGCTCTGATACCAATTTGATGGAACCCGAAGAAATACCTCTATTACAAACTAGGATTAAAGAGTTTACAAACTAGTGGAAGTTTACAGAAACTAATCTTTCAAGGCAAAAAAGAAAAAAAACACCAAAAAGGTAATCTGCTCACACAACAGACCGTGGAACACAGACTCACGGCTGCCCAAGTTCCTAGCATTCGAGAGCTAGGCCTTTCCCACTCTTTCTCCTCGCCTATTTCCCTTCCATGTTCCAGGCAACTGTCAATAACTCCCCCCCCCCAGCATGAGCAACCAAGCGGTGAAGCAGTGGTTATAGCCCACTGTTGCCAGGCCTTCCCCCACCCTTTTGTTTAATTGTCTCTGTCTTCTTCCTCCTAGTGTAAGTAATTAAAGCAGGCCCAATAGCATGACTCACTTGTTGATGGACCGGTCTATCACATTCACAAAGGGCCTTATCTATCTGATACGCAGAGGGTACTGGAGTTGTTTATTGAGTTAATGCTTTTATTTCTATTTACCTTGTTCTTACGAGGATTCCTAATGCTCTTGTCTTATAATTAGTTCTCATTTTTTTATTAACTGCTAGGTGAATTTAATGATTTTATCTACCATTAATTTATTATAACGCATAAAATGAAAAATAACTTTAAACCTATTTTTACTTGCATTAATTTTATTGAGTGTTCTTTTTTTTTTTTTCAAGTGCTGGTTGTTTATTATGCGTGTTTTTATGTATATCTTTAAGAAAATGAGAAGTTTAAAATTTTCATATGCAATTAATTTTCATATTGATATGAGAACCTTCATAAGTTTGTCAAATCAGAAAAATAAAGAAATTGTAAAGATGAATGGTGTAACACGAACAGAAGTTTAAATAGCTTAGCAGTTTGTAGCTGTTTAATGAAGGGGTATGAATTCAAGATTTCGTATATATGCTATGTACTTAGAAGAAGGGAAAACATGTTGGTATACACCCAGCTTGGCCTAAGCTCTGGGTTGCTGGTTTTTTAGGCTAAGCAGCCTGCTTGGGTCTGATCTCGATGGCATTAGTGTACTACTGTTTAGTTTATATATATAGTTGTTATTTTATATGTGTGTATGTGTGTATGTTTTAATATGACCATATCTTTCTTCAACAGATGATGTTGGAGGAGATGAACATCGATCTGGCTGCAGTTGTCCAAAGATGCCAGGAAAGTGTGAAGGCATTTTACAGGAAGAAAAAACTTGCTCATGTTTTCAAGAAAGTAGAACTTTTTTGCAGGTTAAGTTTAAGTTCCGTTCATATGCATTTGAAACACATATGCTATATTCTCAACCATTCATGCTTACCTGAAAACAAAAAGGAGATAATATTAGCATATATTCTCAGTTCTGGGAGGATTCATGTTTGTGGGAATCCTCCTTCTCAAACCCTCCTAGAGCAAACATACAAGGAAAAAGAAAGTAGGAAAACAAGATAAATTAGCTCTAGCTAACCCTTTCTAGAAGTTTATGGCTCCTTCTGTGGTTATGGCTTTGTTTATACTCTGTTACTCAGCTTGGATTAACACTATTGATATGCTAAAAGAGCAACTGCCAAGGCTTAACCTCAAAATTTCAGAGGCACTCTACGGTTTCTTTTTTTGGAGAGGAGGGATTGTCAAGGCATATGTTGTCGTTTATCTGTGTTATGGGGCAGAACAGTGTTTCTAGCTTTCCTTTGGTGCTCAGCTGTTTTTTCTTTTTTTCTTCTTTTAAAGGAATGACCTCATCAGGTCAGATATGCGAAGAGATTGAATAGATTTATTATATTGATAGGTTTTTTAGGATTCTGTTACTACAATCTCTTTGAGCTTTTCTTGTATTTTCTTGTTCAAGGATATCTTATCTTATTCTCTAGTTAGTTGTAATTTCTCTTGCTTCTAATAAAAATTTCTTCTTTTGTCCTTTTTTATTTTTTTTAAAGAAAATCTAATATCTATAATGTCTTTCCAAAATCTAAAGACTAGCAGTCATCTTTTCTTCTATTGTGGTATTGCTAGCTGATGCAGATTAAACTGATTGGTATTATTGGTGAGTAATGGGTCTGTCTGGGTACACTGGAGATTTTTCCATTCGTTTTTATAAAATTTAGGAGTAGAAAGTGATGAAATACTTAGTAGAACTTAAAATGTGTTTGGAAAATTTTGAGATATGTCTTAACTCGGAGTTTTTTTTTTTTTTTTTTATAAATACTCATCTCTTGATTCTGGGAGTAGAAAGGATAATACAGTGCTTTAAACATACTGTGTAGAAGGATTCTTCCTTTGCAGGGTTGTGGGATACTCAGCTAGACAATAATGCGAGAGTTGTCTATATAGTATTCTTAACAATACAATTTTTTCAATTTTTTTGGTCTCCTTTGCGGGACT
Organism: Delonix regia; assembly: GCA_037074485.1. Lineage (NCBI taxonomy): Eukaryota > Viridiplantae > Streptophyta > Magnoliopsida > Fabales > Fabaceae > Delonix > Delonix regia. The sequence goes on from CM073455.1 coordinate 29,087,659, forward strand.
TCTTATTCCCTCCCTTGTACTCTTCTTTCCTTGTAATGGTTTTTTTTTTTTTTCCCCCTTATTGAAAATGTCTCTTTTGGAAAAATGTTGGGGGGGGGGGGTGGTTTTTCTGTTGTGAAGAGTGATTGAAGAGCTCATTTAAGCTGATGTTTTAGCTTTTTATCGGTTTTAATCTGTTTCTTGGCCACTATATTACGGTTTCCTATCTTCCTTTTCTTTGCTTCTTTACTGATGAACTATTATTATCCAAAAAATGGAATAAGCATATACATGTTCACATTTTTCCTCTTCTGGAATATTCTACTTGTTAATCATTATTCCTGTTGACACTAAAAAATGTGGTATGGTACATTCTGTTTACCTTCTGATTTGTTCCATCTTGACAGCGAGTCTTCTGAGCCACGGCTGTCCTTCCTTTGGCGAGATGGAGATGCTATTGATATGGACAAAGCTGTAAATATTTTGGTGGACATTATCTGCCCTGTTCTATTGGACACAATAATCAAAGGTATTTTTCTCAATTTATATTTTGCTTGTAATTGTGAAGTCAAAATACATAGTTAGTGTCTGCTTCTGGCCTACAAATATATACTAAACCGTAAATTGAACTGTTTTGGAGCTCAAATTATGTTGCAATCTCAATTGGTCCTTTTTAGTCAAGTTGGGATTCAACTTCCTAAGAAGTATCCTTTGTGTTTTCTTTTGGCTGGAGCATATCAAAACCATGGTTGTCAACACATTGAGGTTGAACACTGAATATTTTTTAGTTAAGTGCTTGATAGGTGGCTCGTTGAATACTGTGAAATTTTTGCATCACTATTTAATCTGGTTCTGCTAAGTTTCATTCTAATTTAGCTGCAAATCGAATCATCCATAATTATTTCCAGAAGATTGAGTAATGTAACTGGGAGATGTGGCTTGAATGCTGCCCATCTCTTTTTAACTTCCCTTCCCTGTTTGCGTCAAATTGGGGTGCCTTTCTGAAACTCATATTCTGAGCACTGTAAATGTTCAGAGAATTAATACAAATGCATGTATATGTATATGTATATGTATATCATTCCTATTTTTTGCACTGCTGTTTTTCAGCCAAGGAGTTGGTAAACAAATTAAAAGGCTAAATCAAATCAACTGTCTACAGTTATTTTTTCTTATCTTTTCCATAATTGTGAGCAAAACTTATATTATTGGTCTTTCATACAAAACCTGCTATGTTGCATGCATACCTTTGTTGTTAATTTGTCTTTTTTTTTTTTTTCTCTTATAAATAAATAGGAGACGCCCGCATAAGCTCTGCAAGCATAATCTGGGTTAGTCCAGATACAAATATGTGGGTGCAGAACCCCTGCAAACTTCCTAAAGGTGAATTGGCGGTGGATATCATTCTTGAGAAGGCAGCTGTCAAACAAAGTGGTGATGCATGGAGGATTGTACTGGACTCATGCCTTCCTATCCTCCATTTGATTGATACCACACGTTCCATTCCATATGCAATTAAGCAAGTTCAGGAATTGCTGGGGGTTTCATGTGCTTTTGATCAAGTGATCCTGGTAGGTTTGTTCTTCCATCCTATCAGAATCTTTTATATGACTCGTAATTTGTAAATAACATGTTTAGAGTATATATTATTCATTTCTATCATGGAAAAATAGTATATATTACTTGCAATATAATAGTGTCTGCTCTGCCTCCAAGTACAGTTAAGCATGTATTTAACTGGCTGCAGAAAAAATACTGCCTTCAATCTCTTGTTTCCATTGTCTAAGCTGCTGCTTTTTCCCCTTCACTGAACTTAAAATGTGCATACCATTTTCCTTTACTTTGTGGTCAAAGGTCAGAGAATTGTATTAGTAAATTCAAGTGTCCTAGTTGTACTTTGGAAAAATTCTATTTCTGGAGTTTATTTAAAGATAATTGTATTAGTAAACTTAAAAGTCCTAGTTGTCTTTCCAAAGTGACAAGTTCGGTTTTTGTGTGTTTTTTTTTTTATGTCGTATTATGGAAAGGGTAGCTAGAATCTTGACTAATGGTAAATTACTGTGTACAGATACACAAACACAACACAATATATTATTGTACTTGGGACTATTCAGTTGACAACAAATGCTTGCTACCAAATTTCTGTGTTTCCTTGGTTGGCTGCCAGTTTACTGTTCACAGCTGCACTTAGCCTCACAAAATCAATTTCTTCTATTGTTGCAATATTTTAACATTTAATGCTCAAAATTACTCAATATGTCAGTCCCTAATCCTAAAACGCTATTCTTCTAGTATGATTTTTAACATCTACTTCCTTGGGACGTAGAAATTTAACAGAGCCATGGTAGGCAGAGTCCATAAGTTTGTCTTATGTCACTTCCTTTTTTATCTAAATTGGATAGAAATATGGAATTTTTGGATGCTTACTGAGAATTGTGAGTGGCTTCTTAAACTGTGTGTGTATATATAATAGATTGTCAGTTGAAGTTTTGGGAGAAATTAAAAGTTTAAGGATAAGCAAACAGAAAAGAAAGTAGAGTGGATAAGAAAGATAATATATAGAACTGGAATGTGATAGGAGCTTTTTTTGGAGTCTCATTTAAAGAACAATTTATATCACAATCAAGAGAAAACAAAATTTTCTCTACAAGGATGGTTCATAGCAAAGTAAATTTTGATATGATGAGGTTTCATTTGGAAAAAGAGAAAAAGTCTTCAGATGATGATGCTACTATTCCTATTGGACTTTTAGTTGACTTCACACCAAGTTAAAATAAACATATGAGTTATAGCCTTGATGGCTTAAGTAGTGATGCATTTTTCTTCTCTTCGCCAAAGTGAAAGTGTGAGACTATATCACCAACTGTTGAGTCTTTTCAGTTTGATTAAAGAGCCTTAATCATGGTCTAGTCTTTACTAGCCCTGCATGTGGGCTATACTTTTTATTCTTCAGATCTTCTAACCTCCCCTGCCCCACAAAAATTCCGCCATGGGGTCTCCACAGCTCTGCTTGTTTGTGTTCCATGTCGCTGGAAAGATTAAAGTTTTGTTTCCTGCAGCGTCTCGCATCGTCAGTAAAAATGGTGGCAAAAGGTGTTCTCAGGGAGCATCTAATTCTGTTAGCAAGTAGTATGACCTGTGGTGGAAATTTAGTTGGATTTAATACTGGTGGTTACAAGTCACTGGCTCGACAGCTAAACATCCAAGTTCCATTTACTGATGCAACACTCTTTGTAAGTTGCAGCCTTGCTCATTCTTAAAATGTATTATATGCACATGTCTTCCTATTGAATGATGTTATTGTTCTCTTACCTTGTACATATGATTGCTCAGACACCTAGAAAATGTTTTGAGCGCGCTGCTGAGAAATGTCACGTGGACACCTTATCAAGCATTGTTGCATCTTGTTCTTGGGGTAAACGTGTAGCTGTTGGTACAGGATCAAGATTTGAAGTCCTATGGGATGCAAAAGAGGTATTTGATCACAAGTAGTTCTACTCTGAAAGTTTCTTATACTTGATATTTGACTTGTGGTATTGGTGCCTGGTATTCTTTAATAAATTATTTTGTTATTGAATTTGCTTTTGCAGTTAAAATCAAATGAGGTTAATTTAGACATTTACGACTTGTTGCATATGGTTAGAAGTAAAACACATGGGGAAGAAGTTGACCATGAAGGTCTAGGAGAGGATATTGATGATTTGTTACCAGATGAAGTAATGGACTGGGAAATGTCGCCAGAGCGTACCTCTGGTGTGGATGCTGTCTTTGAAGAGAATGGTGATGTGCTTAATGTTTCTGTGTCCGGGGGTTGGGACATCGGTTCTGAAAGAGCAGAAGATGATTCGTGGAGCTCTGCTAAGTGGAAAGGTAAATCCAAGGATGGAGCTGATGTTTTCCCTCAGAGTGTCCAGGAAGACTCATCCAGATCTGGAGGTTGGGATGCTGTGGCATCTTGGAATAAAAAAGCTAATAATGTGGATAAATTTGAATTGGGCAACTCGACTGCTGATGAGCAGCCATCCCAGACACAGAACAATCACTCATGGGGAAAACCCAAGTCCCCAGAAAACCGAAGTTGGGGAGGAGGTTCTGATTGGGGTGTGAAGGTGACACTGAAGGAGGAAAAGTCAACTTCTGGCTGGGGGTCAAAATTTAGTGATTCCACTGCTGAAGAACACACATCCCAGACATGGAACCAAGCCAAATCGCCTGTCAACAATAGCTCTGGGGAGAAAAAACCCAAGTCCCCAGAAAAGCAAAGTTGGGGAGGAACTTCTGATTGGAATCTGAAGGTGACACAGAAGGAGGAAAAGTCAACTTCTGGCCGGGGGTCAAAATTTAGTGATTCCACTGCTGAAGACCACACATCCCAGACATGGAACCAAACCAAATCGCCTGTCAACAATAGCTCTTGGGGGAAAAAACCTAAGTCCCCAGAAAAGCAAAGTTGGGGAGGAACTTCTGATTGGAATCTGAAGGTGAAACAGAAGGAGGAAAAGCCAACTTCTGGCTGGAGGTCAAAATTTGGTGATTCCACTGCTGATGAACAAGCATTGCAGACACAGGAACTTGTCAAATCACCTGTTAACACTAGCTCTTTGGGGAAAAAACCCAAGTCCCCAGAAAACCAAGGTTGGGGAGGAAATTCTGATTGGGGCATGAAGGTGACACAGAAGGAGGTAAAGTCAACTTCTGGCTGGCGGTCAAAATTGGGTGATTCCACTGCTGATGAACACTCTTCCCAGACATGGAACCATGCCAAATCACCTGTCAACAATAGCTCTTGGGGACAAAAGCCCAAGTCCCCAGAAAACCAAAGTTGGGGAGGAAGTTCTGATTGGGATGTGAAGGTGACACAGAAGGAGGAAAAGTCAACTTCTGGCCGGGGCTCAAACTTTGGTGATTCCACTGCTGATGAACAACCATCGCAGACCCAGGAACTTATCAAATCACCTGTCAGCACTAGCTCTTGGGGGAAAAAACCCAAGTCCCCAGAAAACCGAAGTTGGGGAGGAAGTTCTGATTGGGATGTGAAGGTGACACAGAAGGTGGACAAGTCAACTTCTGGCTGGGGGTCAAAATTTGGTGATTCCACTGCTGATAAACAACCATTGCAGACCCAGGAAGTTGTCAAATCACCTGTCAGCACTAGCTCTTGGGGTAAAAAACCCAAGTCGCCAGAAAACCAAAGTTGGGGAGGAAGTTCTGATTGGGGTGTGAAAGTGACACCGAAGGAGGAAAAGTCAACTTCTGGTTGGGGGTCAAAATTCGGTGATTCCACTGCTGAAGAACACATGTCCCAGACATGGGACCATGCCAAATCACCTGTCAACAATAGCTCTTGGGGAAAACTGGGGGCTTCAGAAAGCCAAGTTTGGAATTCCCACAATGAGCCGAATCAAATTGTTAGTTCTCATGGGTGGGATTCTCAAAATTCTACAGCTAACAGTGACAGTGACAGAGATCAGTGGGGAAAGCAGAGTAGAGAATTATTCAAGAAAAATCGTACCGAGGGTTCACAAGGTTGGGGTTCAAATGCTGGGGACAGGAAAAATAAAAATCGCCCTCCTAGAACCCCTGGAATGTCAAATCATGATACTAATATTGGTGGATTATATACAGTAACCCGACAGAGATTGGATCTGTTCACTTCTGAGGAACAAGATATTCTCAAAGATGTTGAACCCATCATGCTGTCCATTAGACGAATCATGCAACAATCTGGGTAAGTTTGGAAGGCAATATGCACACTCTTTTCTTGATATGAGCAGTTATGAGGCTAAGCTTAAAACCAATGTGATACATTTTTGCCTGTCCTGGTTTTACTGTGCTTGATTGCATGCAAGTTGCATAAGTTGAATTTGTACTAGGCATTATTCCTGCATTTTAGGGACGACCTCTGCCTAAGCATTTGAAGTCTTGCTCTCTGTTTCTATATTTTACTGAAAAATTTATGGGGTGAACATGTTTCAGTAGCTATAATAACTGTTACTATATTGTAAGGAATAAGAAAAAGAGGCTACTCTATATTGTAAGGAATAAAGAAAAAGAGGCTACTCTATACAGCAATATGCTAGTATCCACCATTGTTCCCTTTTTTTGTGTTCTTCTATCCTAATTTTCTAAGCTTTATCCTTTTTATTTTTTCCCTCTTGTATGAAATTTGTGTCATAATTATTATCATTTTCATTTTCTTAATTCTTTCTTATCATGTGTGAAGGTACAATGATGGGGATCCTCTGGCTGCTGAGGATCAAACTTTTGTACTTGAGAATGTCTTTCAACACCATCCGGATAAAGAAGCTAAAATGGGTGCAGGGATTGATCATGTCATGGTATCCTTCACTTTATTCCCTTTTACCTTTAAGCTTGTTCTGACAATTAATTATTGTCACAGGTTTGATTGATCTAAGACTTACTGAAACTTGAAGTATTTGCACTAAATGATGGTTTATGTGGTTGTTTCTTTTCTGGCTTATGTACAAGTACACATGCATACAACTTTACTAGGCTTTGTGTTGACATATCAATGCATTAATGTTGGGACTTGTGACTATCAATATCATTGTCGAGCGGCTATTTTCTTGTGGAATTGGTTGCTTGGGTTCCTTTTGGTGATAATTGGGTTGGGTTTTAGTGCAGTCTCTCCTTTTATGGTTCAAATTTTGGTCGTACAAATGACGGTAGAATTTTGTGGCAGTGCGTGGTTTACTTAGTAATTTAGAATGTATGGCTAGAGTGGAATGCTCATAAGGGATGTCTGTTTCGGATATTCAGAGGGGAACGCTGCTTGTTCTTTAGCCTTCTTTATCCTTTTACTTTTAGCTATCTTGTTCTGAATTTTGTTTTCTTAGCATAACCAATCCTCCTTGTTTGTACCTTTCTTCTCTCGTAATAAAGTTCTTTTTCTGAAAAAAAAAATATTGGACTTGTGACAGGTCAGCAGACACAGCAGTTTTCAAGATAGCAGGTGTTTCTACGTAGTCTCGAAGGATGGTCAGAGACAAGACTTTTCCTACCGTAAGTGCCTGGATAACTTGATAAAGAAAAAATACCCAGAACTTGCTGAGGAATTTGTTGGTAAATATTTCAAAAAGCCTGGTCCTCGTCCCGTAGGAAGGAGGGAACAGAACCCCACTCCAACAAACGATTGAAAAACCCAGAGAATTGTGTTTTTTCCCGATGAATTTGTATATATAATATGACATACTTATGTGATGGCATAGTTGAGTCAGCAACAGTAGTTCAATTTTTTCTTAGCCAAAGGTGGGTTTGACTGACCCTTTTAGGAAACGTTTGGTTGACTGTCTCAACAGTATTACGTGTTCAACTGTTCATATAATTCACATGTGAATGGTAGCATCTGCCTGTTCAGAAAACTAGAATGTAGCCAACGTTTCATCTTATTCTCACTCTCATCTGGTTTTCAGTTCTTCATTACCCCAAAATTTTTATAAGTGACTGCACTTCTACTATCACTATTGTGATAGTAAAGAATTTACGCTCCACAATGTCAATGTTAGGATGCATGCATTCAACCTCCAAATAAAAGAATGACCTTCAACCCTTTTCGCACTAGTTTTTGCAACCCAATTAAACTTATTCTATAGCTACTTTTATCATAAGGTGTTTGGGTTTATTCCCACTTGTGTTTGGCCATATTTGCTATGGATCAAGAACTTCTTGCCTTAAAACTTGTCATGGAAAATCAAACATGAAGTATCCAAAATAGTTGGACAATCTCAAAGCAAGGTTTAGGATAAAGACCACTGGATATTATGAGTACTATTGGCCATTTAGGAAGACAACTCAAGGGCAAAATTGTGGAAGATCAAATTGGGGTTCATGGTGACCAAGGATAAGGTAGGATAGGAGAAAAATATCTTTAAGATTATGACGTAATAGAGGATGATGTCATAGAGGAGCCTAATACTGTTATAATAGTGGAATACTTAATTGCCCAATTGATATTGATGATGACAGTAGCATTGTCAAGGTAGACTTTAAAAAGCACTATAGGAAGTAAATTTAAAATGTGAAGCTCATGAAGATTCTAAACAACATTCCGAAGAAAAATTAGCATGCAGGCAAGATGAAAGCATTCTTGCAATAATTGAAGATAATGTTGCTTTAAAACATATTGAGATTGATAATGCCAAGTTACAGAAGCTTGTGTTTAGGTTCCAAGCCTACAATTAAATTTATGCTGTGCTGAATTTGTTAATATTGATGTATTGAAGAGTCCGAAGTTGCTTTGGTTGTCATTTTTAGGTCATTGTCCGTTGTCCTACCTAATGCTCCTATACGGACTTTTCTATTGCTTTCACATTGAAATGAGGTCAAGTAATCTCCAACAAGGGAATATTGTTGAGGAATAGGAATAGAATATTAAGAGTAATATAGTTATGGTGATATTGGTAATTATTTGTAAGTCATGGATTAAGCCATCAATTAAGGCTCACTAGATGGGAACCCTTGGAAGACTTATTTTAGGTGTAAGAAATAATGAAGAACAAAACCTACTAAGGAATAACATTTTTATTGCTTTTTTTTTTTTTCCTCTTTTAATGCCTTAGTAAAAGAAAAAGAAAGCACAATTAGCACAATTATATAGATAAAGTGGGAGCAAGAATTTTTTAAATTTCTTTGCTTTTGTTAGCCTAGGAAGACCTCATAGATGATGTGAGAATCATAAGAGAAATTTGAAGTGTCTTACTAAGCTCCAAGGTGTGACCCCAAGCAGCACAAATTCCAAGCTTCCAAACTTGATCTTTCTTGTATGGGATGTTGCAGCAACCTTTGAAAACTACACCAAGTGGAGTAGAACATGTTTTCCCCAACCCCAAAAGGTTCTTGAACTTTCTTTTGAATGCATGAATAAAGTTCTCAATGATTCGTTAAAGTAGCGCAAGTGTTTTACCTCGAACTGTATACACACCAAAGCAAAAACCGAGTGAGAATCTAGAGGGAAAATTAAGCATGATATATCAATTTTTTTAATTAAAATCCCATTCTGGCAAAAGTATTACATCCATTGCTTAATATGTACTTCTGTGGTTTTTTTTAATTTTTCAATTTTGAGTGACTCGCCCATAATGAGGGCCGGTCACTTTTATATTTTCAGAGAAAATTCTACTTTTAGTTCCTATTGTTTATTTCAATTTATAATGTAATTCATATAGTTTAAAAATTTGTTATTCAATCATATAATTTATAAATGTTTTAATTTAGTTTTTACTGTTAAAATTATGTTAGTGTTTTGTTAAATATTATGTCAAAATAAAGTTCTCAATGATTCGCGAAAGTAGCATATGTCTTGCCTCTAAATGTATTGTCTCAACCTTAGCCAATAGAACGTAACCAACATAGGGAACGATGTATCCCTCGTCCTCATCAGCTTATCGAATATATCAAAAACAACAGAACTTAAACTAAAATATAGATTCTTAACTGATAAACTCATGACTAATACCTCTACATATAATTATCAAAAGAATCAATTTAATCTCTAGGTAGAAATTTCGACAAAGTCTTCCTTGAAATATAGATCTCTCGAAATTTTTACAACAGAACTATCTGACATACAACAGAATGGAGAGCTCCGCTCTCTCACATATTCATATAACACAACCCATAACATTGGAATTACATCAAGACATCTAGCCTGTATACAAGGAAGCAACTAAGTCTAATTACAAAATGTACTACAAGGAAAGCGTTGCTCTGGCAACTGGCTAGGCTTACCAAAAGAATAAAACCATGACAGTTCATACTCCGTAGGTGGGTGTTCTGGATCAGCACTAGAATATGAAAATGTTAAATAATGGGGGTGAGTAGAAATTTAGTGAGCAGATAATACTAATAATCCAAGAAAAGGAACAGACTCACAATGGTAAGGTTTATCACCCAAACTTTCATTGTTTAAAACCACATAACTTATAGCCATAAATCAATAGTTCCAAAAGCAAAAGAAAACCATTAAGAAAATACTTTGGGAATCTCCTACAGAACCAGCCAATGTTCAAAATACAGAACTAACCCAAAGCTAGTGAAATCAGATTAGAACAATTACCCATTATTGGCCTTAAGCTTTGAATAACTATAATAATGGCCTTAGGTTTCAAGCAGAATATGGAGGTAAGACTTTGTATCCAACCATATTAGAATACCAATCACAGTGCATTACGGCTATCGTCTATTGTCGTTAGCTATAGAGTCCTATTTTGGATATGTTCCCAAAAGTTTCTTAAATATACAATAAAAATCCATATTTGGAAATCAGAACTTCAAAGTCAGACCACTTTAAAATTTCATATTTGAATAATTTAGATAATTCAAGAATATAGAATCAAAAAGTCCATAAAACTAACAAAATTCCTAGACATCAGAATATGCAATAAAATTTATAAATTCAAAAGTCTGCCCCAAGGTACTAGAGATAGCAAAAATTTATATTTGAAAATAGATACTTCAAGACAAAAACCTTGCACAATTAAGGTTATCTACTCACCTGATCAAAATACAAACAATTCAACTTCCTTTACTGTGGCGTAAAATGCAATTTCTATGAACTTAGATATAAATGATATACCTTTAATATCTTACTCTAAGAAACACCTAAACTTAAATCAATTCTAACAAATTCCCACAATGAGTTGGCATTTAATATCCATTGCAGTACTTTATGCTTTTCTCTAAGGTCAGCTGTTATTTCTCAAGACGATCTCAATGACCATAATTAATACATAGTTTCACCTATACAACACAATTACTTTAGCCACCCAAATAGCCCTTAAATTTACCATTTCAACCTTTCCACCAACCAACTCAATTAATATACACTAAAATATTCCAATGTACTTTTATTCATTGGGTTTCCTTTAATCAACAATTACATATAAAATAATTTGGAGAAAATTCCCAAGTGATTTACCACTTCAACAACCATTTCCAACAACTCAACTTGTTCTCCTTGAGGTCCAATGACACTAAGAAATAAAAAAATCTCCATATATAATCGCTTGACACATTTTAACCCTACCAAGAAAAGAGGGGTTTTTAATTGAGCAAGTCAATCATCAAATTGATACAAGGAAATTGTTAGAACCTCACTTAGGATCAAAACCCCTAAAGAATTTCCCCCAAAAAACTTCAAATCATTCCTCAATTTCAAATTTCGAGCCTATGACATTGTTCATGTCACTTCTCATGTTCTTCATCCAAAAATTAGGGATTTCCAAATTCAAGCACTAATTCACAAAATTGGGAGCTCAAATGGGCAGAGAACAACACAAACATCACTTCTAATTAAAAGCCCTCAAGCAAAACAACAAAATTTTACTTGAATTCGGCCAAATTTCAATTTCACAATTATTGTTCACTCATGTCAGCCAGACGAGAAGAAGCTCAATTTCTGATCAAATTTCATGAAATTAAAGGCTAAAATCCGTGGAGAACAAGTAGAAATGAAGATTAGCATCAAAACCTCCATAAGAACGAATCAATTTCACCTGAAAATTGTGAATTCTAGCTCCAAAAGACTTCTGGCCGTTTTTTGGTCACCCCATGCGACCAGAACTGATGGTGGAGCATGGTGGTAGTGGCACCGGCACAATGCAAGGAGAGGGATCTGCAAGGAAAAAAATTTGAAGAGGAAGGGAAACTTGTGATGACGCTTAGGAAGAAGAAGAATGGCTGATGAAAAAGATGAGTATAAAGGCATTTTGGTAATTTCACTTGAGGACACATATCAGCCCAACAAAATATCATACTCTGATACAAGAGGGGATTCAAACATAGGTCTTAGTGCAAGCTTGGGTCAAGCTTAGCCACTTGAGCTAGCATAAAATTCATGAAATTTGTTACTTGGATTAATATAATAACTCACTTAAATTTCTCATTTCAACACCTAATTTTATTTGTATTTATTTATTTTTATTTCTTTATATATATATATATGTATTATCTTCTTGCTTTCCTAAGTCCATGTTCAGAAAAATTATCCCTCAAAGTAAAAATTTTAGATGTAAAATTTTGGAATATTGCATGTATCTACACCAAAGCAAAAGCCAAGAGAGAAGCTAGAGATCCAATCTTTAGTTAGAGAACTCCTTTGGATTTTTATGAAGGATAGTGGCTGCTAGAGAGTACTAACTTTCTATAAAACCCTTTTCTTTTATGTAGAACGTAAACCCAAATCTTTGTTAGGCTTGAGGAAAATTGCCAATTAGACCATTTGCATTGAAATCCCTCATGTTTTGCCTTATATTTGTGTGACCCCCTAGGTTCATGTTATATCAGTAGATTGTAACACTTTACATTTACAACTGTACCCTTCAATAATTTAATTACTTTAATTAGAACCCCTTCTCATTCATGAATTACAATTATATAATTTTTTAATTTCCACATATCATGAGTAACCTCTAGCAATATATAATGAATATTAATATAATGTAAATCTATTTACAAATCGATGAATCTTTTCTCATTAATGTATAATGTACAATGTACAACCTCATCCCTATGCTACTTCATGAACTCGTTTAGGGATGGATAACATGTCAAATCCGAAGTTCATGATAGGCATGATTTTGGATGATGACTAGGATGAGAAAATTAGAAGACCACGTTTTCTAATTTCTCTTCCTCTTGTTATGACCATAAATTTTGCCTGGTCTCAAACTTCATCAGATGACAATTCCCACTTACACTGGAGCATCATCACTTGTGTTCCTTATATCTTAATATAATGAGAATATCCTATTGTTAACAATGTTGATATAGCGCCACTTGTTTTATTAATAATCAAACGATAGATGTCAATGATTGCTTGAAAATATATAAGGTTAACTTTATTTCACTTGATTATCATTGTATTTTTTTATTTTATTTCCTCTTATTTTTTTGTCTTGCAAACTCTATATAAACCCCTCAGTACATATATAAAGGTTAACTTTAATTGAATATTGAATATAATCCATATTCATTATCAGAAAACAAGGAACTAGAGATGGAAATTAGAGACGGATTTTTTTCTATCTCTAATCTATGACAATTCCATTTTAAATCCATTTTATTAATATTTGATTAATTTCTTAAAAAATAATATTAGGGACAGATTTTAGTGACAAAATTTTCCGCCTCAAAATAACCGTTGTTGCTTCCATTTCAAACTATCCCTAAAATTTTTTTTTTCAAATTTTTTAAAGAAAATTTTTTAGAGACAAAGTTTTGAGACGAAATTTTTTGTTTTAAAAAATCCTTCCCAAATGTGTGAAAATAGTTTTTTGTTATTATATAATAGTTAAACTAATTTTGAGATGGAATTAGAAACGGAATATAGTGTTCCTAATTACTTTGCATATTACTTTTTTTTTATAAAGCTTCAATATTTTGCTTTTATTAAAGAATCATATAATGACTATTTAATATTTTCAAATTAAAAAATAAAAAGAGAATTAAAATTTCAATTTTGTTTGTTTAATCTATATTCAAATATAATTGAAGAGAATAAAAATATTTATTTACATTTATGTAATTTTCATGTAGTCACACTTAAATATAAGTAAATATTTTAAGATAATGAGTTGAAAATATTTTTTACTTTTAAAACCATATTAACAATAATAATGTACCTAATTGTAAGAATTTTCATTATTTCTAGTATTTGAATGTACCTAATTGTAATGGTACATGCTCTAGACCAAGATATTATTATTTGAAGAATCAAAATATATGTAAATATTTTTTGTTGAGAAATTGAAAGCATTTTAAAAATTTTTGCATTCCTTAAGTCTTTTGTAATCATGGTTAACAATTTTATTTTTAAATTCAACTATACTAAATTTTGGCCTTTCATTTCTACATATTCCAACTCTCCCTTAAATCTAAACCTAGCAATTCCCCTTGATAACATCATCTAATGGCTTTTGCAATTTGATCTACTCATTTGATTATTATAGCTTTAATTTTACTTTCATTGTAAACCTTTTGTCATTTCTTTTTTAATTTGATCTCTTCTTCTTCATGAAGGTAGGGTTAGATTGCTTAGGTTTTAATCAAATTTCTTTTTATCATACTTAATAACTCTTCGAAAGAAAATTAACTAGAACAATATTGATGGCAGAAACACTAGATTATAAATAAAATCTCATTGATTTCAGAGAAGCTTCATTTATAACTTGGAAACTTACCTTTGACCATTCTTAAGCAAAGATTTAAGCATTTTTTGTGTCAAATGTTTAGGAAATGAAGCCAGAAAAGTAGTAGCAAAGAAAAGAGGAAAAGTGAAAAACATGAAGATTCTAGCGCTTGGACTCTAGAAATCCAACGTGCAGGCACCAATTCTAGAGACTCAACGCTTGGGCATTAAACGGGCACTTTGAAATTTCGCAATCTGAGGTTCTGCACCTAGGCGCTAAGATTTCTAGGATACCAGGGCCTATGCTCTATAAGGAGGGCACCTAGGCACCATAAACAAAACGTCAGCACCTAGGCACCACAACACCTAGGTGCTAATCATACCCAGAATATAAAGCCCAGGAATTAGTATCTCAGCACACAGGTACCAAAACTAGAGACTTGGAGCCTAAGTGCCAGTTGGGTTCGTTCGGGTGTGTCGCCAAAAACCCTAATTTGCTTTGATGATTAAATTCTCCAGACTCAACTTATACTCCACTTTAAAGGTTTCTATAGCCTATATAGGGTCATAAGGGTAAGCAGTTGAGGCACCAAGCTAGAGATTAGTGGAAACACTTGAGAAGAATTTTGATTTGAGAGCTACTGTGTAGAGGGTTTGCTGTACAGTGAGGGGGCTTTTTATAGAGTTATTCCTCTTCTGAACTCTTCCCTCTCCTTCTTCTGCTTGTATTCTTTATGTTTTTCTTTTCATATTTGATTCTGCACTAATGCCTATGATGGCTAGTAGGTTTTATCTTAAGATTTTGACTGAATCCTTTGTGGGATTATTTTTGTATGAAAATATCTTCTTATTGATGTTTTGAATTCAGTTTACTTATTTTCATTCTGCCCTTAATGCTTTTCTAAGCTTGATCACCTTATAATTAAACTAGGATTTAGACGAACTTGAAAGAGAAACCCTAAATATAGAACTGAATGAAGAAAATCTCTATTTGCATGCTTAAAGAGTAGTAAGTATAATAATTAGTAGTCACGATGATAGTACTTGACTGTCTTGGATAACCAAGATTAGGGCAGCATTTCATATCAACTGTTTTCTCAGCCAGTTTTCATAGAAATATAGGGAGTTGGGAGAAGTAGTTAAGTTTATGATAATTCGACAAAACTACATAAGTAGTTGAATCCTTAAGTTAGTAAACTAATTCATAACTCAATAAAGAAGTAACTGTTAATACAAAATAACTACACATTGAGGTAAAGTCAAATTCCTAGGTTTGTTTAGTTGATTGTTTGCTCAATTTTGCATTATTGTCTCGCTATTCAATTATACATTCAATTTATTTACTTGAGTTAAAAGTTTAATAGTAGTATTAGTCTAGAATTAAAGCTAAGTCCTCTTAAGATTGATATCCTACTCACATTTTATTACTTATCACAATCATTTGCACTTGCGTGTATAGATTCTAGCAAACAATACCTATTTTTGTGTGTCTTTTCTTGCACCAAGTTTGCCTTTGTGGTCATCTCCTTTATGTTTGCAGCTTTAAGCTCTTTACGATTAGTGTTTTCAATTATAATGTGAGTGATCAAATCAACAAATGGCTACTGCCTTTGCTTGTGCTTGAGTTGCTTGTAATCATTTCATGATTCAGGTAATTTCTTAATCAGTATACCAGCATCCAACTTATCGAATGGGTTGATCTTTTCTGCTTAGAGCTCCCTAACAATTTATGGTATTCATTAATTTTCATTTTAATGTCATTGTCATCGGACATCTCTCATTTATAGTAGATTTCTACGGCAAATTTTGGCTTCCCAACATCCTCAGTAGTGTATTTGAGAATATTTATTTCTTAATTTTATTGGCTTCCTTGTATGTACAATACACTTCAAACAAATCGTTAGATAATACATTAATAATTGTATGCCTACATGCCATGGTAGCATATGTCCATGCCTCTAATATTTTTGCGTCTGTGACAGGCGAAGGCATGGGGGACTCCATGCATATCCAAAATCCTAAACCCAATAATACATAAAAAGAAAGGTGAAAATATGGAGAGAAACAAGAAAATGAATTGTACATCCACAACTCAAAAAAATAAAAAAGAATTTAATAAATACATTAATTAAAAAATCAAAAGGTAGCAAGTATTTCACATGCTGATAGCAGGTTTGTTATTTTTTTTATTTTCTTTCCTCAAATTTAGAATGCTTTCCCTTAATTTAAATGATGCTATATTTGTGAATATTTATATAAATTAGTTATACTATCTTTTTCATAAATTTGGTTACCTTTTAGTGAACAGTATATTATATTAAACAATACTATCAACATAATTATAATACGCAAAAATTAAAGTAGTTGTTAATATGATAACTAATTGAAATATTCAATATTTGTCGGATAATTTACCACAAATATTTATAAGATTTGATTTGACTTTCATTTAAACAAAAATTTAATCAAACAAGTAAAAGGTAAATTACAAGAACAACTCTAAAATATGCTTTTAAAGCACATTTAATTTTTTAGGTGCATTTACTTGAGTTACAAGTGTTATGAGAAAAAAAAATCATTTGTAATGATATAATACACCATTTTATCATTGACTGTTAAATTATTATGCGTGCATTTTTAAAATTATTTAAAAAGATAACTTAATCTTAATAAAATCTAAATATAACAATAAAAGGTAATTGTTATAACTATACTCAGCGTTTACAATACTTTCAAAATTCTGACCAACATTTGGTTGAAATTTTTTTGTATATTCTATTTTCCTTTTTCTGGGTTCTTCGCCCAGTCTTTATTTATTTATTTTTTGTTATGCTTTTGTTTTGCCTTTAGTGTTCATTCTGGTTTTTAATTTCCAATTCTTTCTTCACATCAAAATTTATTATTATTAAGAATTTTTTTTATACTCAGTATTTACAAGAAATTTAAAATAATTTACAGAGTATGGAAGTAGAGGCAATCCTGTCGTAGTTATAAGGAAGAATAAAGAGGCAATCAAGTCACTCTAAGGGGCTCTATCATAAATATTGATTACAGTAACATGAAAGGTCGCTTGAAAAAGAACATTAAATCGTGTCGTTTTGTTAAACGTCATGTCAGTTCTCATGATTTGTGTGAATCCTATGTGAGATTTAATATACGATAAGGAATGTGACGGAAGTTAGACAAGCCATCATAATTCTACCCGTAAATTAAATTATGTGTACCTTGTTTGAGGTGGACCATATAAGAATCTAAAAATTTGTTAACCTTACAGGCTTTGTTATATATAAGATGGTTAAACTCACGATTTTAAATAAATTTATAAAAGGAAAGTAGATTCATAATATAAATTTATAATGTAAAATTATAAAAGTTTATAATAATAGATATTTAATATAATTATATAATATAAATACATAAAATTTCATACATAAATACTTATTTTATTATTTATAATTTATATTCTATACTTTTCATTTAAGTCAATATACAAATTTTAATAAGTTTTATAATTTATTATTCATGATAAAATAATACTTATTTAACATAACTAAGTTTCAAATAAAAATAATATATAAATTCACATTAATTAAAGAGAAATACTAATTTCTTAACCATTATAAAAAAGAAATAAAAAAATATAAATTGATCTTTTTATCACAATAGTTAATGAGAAATCTTAATTTCGTAACTATATATGCATTAAATTTTAGCAATTTGCGTTAATAATATATAAATTCTTCGTTATTTTTGGATAATTATATTAAATAATTAATATTTAAATTTTTTACTATGTTAAAACTTAATTGGTTTAGATTAAAACTCTAAAATTATTGAGTGTTTAATATATTGAGTTTTTGACTAAACCTCTAGGGAACATTTCCCTTTTTACGCAAAATCCGTTGGCGACCTATCTTACTATGCAATTTATTGTTATGACTGCCTTTAGTTTTTTATTTTCACTTTAGTCCTTATGTTAAAAAACTTGTCTTTTTGAGAACACTGAATTCAAATAACCCATAAACCAACGGCTCTTCAAATCAATCTATGATTGTATCTACCTAATTAATCATCATATCTAAAGGCACTTCTTAGGTTACCAAGCACTTGCATACCTACATGCCTTTTAGTTTAAATACGATTGGTGGAGCATGAGTACTTAAGTCATCCACTACTTTGCCTCTTTGTTCCTTATTTGGATAAGCAAATAGCATCTAGTCATTTCAACAATTAGTCCATCTACTAAAATTAATTAAACCCATCATGCAAGCATATGGTTGAGAGGATCAAATACAAGGCTCTTCATAAAATAAACCTTAATGGTTTTTTCGGCCAACCCAAATACATGCCAATTATCACTACCTCTTTAACATACATTTAATTAAAATAAATTTCATTTCAACCAATATTTAGCCATTTCACAAGGAAAGTATGAGGAGATTAACATAAACCATGCTCCATTAGTACATGGTAAAAAACGATGTCCTAAATTCATTAGTACAACCCATATATCATATTACTCCTAATACAACAAAGGAGACTACTACATAGACTACTACAGAACGCCACTTTCATTACAACCTTCATTCATCACAACTTACTACATACGAGAACTAGTTAGAAGCCCTAAAAATGTAACTATAGGTGACCCTTAGCAAGGGTTCAGAAATAACAAGACTTTCTCTTGGATTAAGCCTTCTAACAATATGCTCTATTTCTTCCTAAAAACGACACTTTCATTGTCTTGCACGAAGCTAAACACGTCAACGATCGTCACTTCCTTTTTGCTACAATTCCTGAAACTTTTAAAGTAGAAAAGGGTTACATTCTTTTGATGATATTTTGACGTAGCCCAAAGAGGATGAGGCTGAAAAAGGACCACCATGGAAAAAATGTAGCAAAAAAGGAGCACTTTCATAAGGCATCAAGATGTAGAGTCTGAAAATAGAAAATTGGCAGCCTTCTAGCTTGTAACTATAGCCCTCAAGCAATAAACAAAGATATGGTGCTCGGGTGCTTAGAAGGTTAAGTTAAATTAGGTTCTAGGAAATGTTAGGGGGATTAATAATCCTAGGCTTAACTACCATTGAAACTATTCAAGAAGTTTAGTTTTGTTGTGTGTTTAATTTTGCAAATCAATTTAGTTTCATTTTACACATACTAGTAATTGGCTTAATTTAGATAGGGTGAGAATTTAATACTCAGTAATTTGTTGGCTTCCAAATTCTCAATGAACAATACTCAACTCATCATTATATTACTTATGCAATACGTATACTTGCATGAGTATTGTATTCAAATAGCAATAAGTTTTTGGCACTATTGCTGGGGATTTGTGTGTCCAAAATTTTTTGATATTAATATTAGCATATGATAAGTTCTTAAGTGTATTATATTTTAGTATGATTTTACTAAGGACGTATCATATATCACTAAAAAAAAAAATTTTAGTGATGAGCTTTTGCAACAACTAAAAAAGTTCATTGTAAAAAAAAAACTTTTAGTAACGACAATTATGAGTCACCACATGAAATTGTCACTAAATATGTATGTGTAAACTTAGCTGAAAGTGTTAGTAGTGACTAAACAAAAGTCGTCACAAAAGACTTTTGGTGACAACAAAATAGTTGTCACAAAAGACCTTTCTTGGTGATTGTGAAAGCGTTGCCACGAAAGACCTTTTGTGGCTACAACTTTGTCGCCCCCAGATGGTCTTTTGTGGTAACTATAGGTTGGTCGTTGAAAAAGGTCTTTTGTGGCGACCAAATTGTGTGCCACTAATGGTTATTTGTGGCGACTTTAGTTCAGTCGCCACTCAAAGTTGTTTGCAGCAACCTTCTTATTTTGCCACTAAAGCTATTTGTATTTTTTCTATAAAAATAATATGTAATAGAAATGATAAAAGCACAAACAATTTTATAATTTCTTAAACCTCTCATAACGAAGCTTAAATTACAATAATTTTATAACATTTTATTGATATTATATTTTATGTCATAGATTAAAAAAATAATAAATGATTAAAAAATCCTTTTTTGTCTCTATGTAAAACATTGTAGATTATAATGAGTTAAAAAAATTTCACACTATATTTATTAATTTTATAAATAAATGTTGTTTTATAATTTTTTTATGAAGTAATTATCATGCTAATTTATAAATAAATATATTTTAAAGCATGCTTTAATTTCACTTCTATATGTTTGGCTCTGTAAAATAATAATTTATATTAATAAGAAGGGAGTTAATTATTCAAAAATTTGAATATTTTCATAAATTCAAAATAAAATAATAATGTAACTATTAATTTAGGACCTTTAGATGTTTAACTTGGTATTTGTGTTGGAAAGAGGGAAAATTGGGTGGATGAAATTTAAAAATAAAAAATAAATTAATAAGAAATATAGAAAAGAATAGAACAAGCATTATAATTTAATAAAACTTGGCACCTTAGTGACATTCACGCTTAGTTGGCATAAAGTGACTTCCTCAACTAAAGCCTTCTGAGTCCGAGTTAGATGTCTTTCTCCCTTTTTGTTTTATTTAAATAATAACGCTTCCAACATAGAGTGATTAAAGCCCCCTGACATTTATGTTTTGTTGCATAGCTAGCATGATGAGGCCAAAGTGATGATGATGTCAAAGTACTATGGAGTTTGCTTTATTAATCAAACTTGATTTAAAATAACATATACAGTGTTAAATCCAAGCCATGATGAATATTTAATTAGTTTTTTTTCTGGTCAGTGATGAATATTTGAGATCCCCCACCCCAACCTTCTCGCTTTGAGAAATAGAAATAGAAAAAAGTCTTAGTGGGGTCGTGGTTCACTACAGGAGGCAGAGAGAAAAGTGGCCATAACTATCCCTTAGTTGGTCATGACCACTGACGTCGCATTAGTGCAATAGTTTAGGCAGAGAGAAATGACGCCATTGCTTGGTCATGGCGATAGAATTAGAATCCTTAAAAAAAAAAAAAAAAAGGAGGGAATAAGTTATGATAAATAAAATAGTTGAAAAAATAAAAAATGAAAAAAAGTAAACTCTGAAAAAAAAAAATGGCGTGAACAAACAAGAAAAAAAAAACACAAACAAAAAAAAAAAAAGGGCAATGAAAATGAAAAAAAATGGTTCCCTTGCAATTCACAATAGATATATATGTTTATGATAGAATAAAATAATATAGTATTTAAAAAAAAAAAAAAGCAGGCTGGCATGTCACATCTTGTCCGTATACATACCACTGTTCAATCTCTTGCCTCTCCCGTTCACGTGAATCATTCTCTCTGTGTTAAAAAAATGGACTAGAGCTCAGCCACCCGCACACGTTGAACATCTACTCTCTTTCTGCACGTCTATTCTTTCTCTGAGGTCTTGTCTTTCCATACTTGCAGACACTGCATGACACTATTTATGATAGCAGGTAATATGATAAAAAAAAAGGCTAATTTACATAATTCAACTCTCCTTTTCTCCTTCATCGCCACCAACTTCCTCTGGCTTACAGTTATCTCTGTCGTGCAAAAATATTCATTTCTTTGTCCGGTGAAGAAACGTTGATCTCCACACACGCACAAACATCACTCTCTTCCATTTCTCCTGCATAACTCATCCACACATTTCTTTTCGGTTTGGTCCGTGGGTCACAACTTGGGTTGGTTCCCTTTTTAAGTGAGTTACCTTAGTGAGCTCAATCAGGTATGAATCTCACTCTTCCAGTCTTTCCATTTTTGTTTTTACAAAGTCCTAGTGATTCTTCTTTGCTTGGTTCAAGTTGATCAAAGTACACAGTTGCGTTTTGCCTTATGTGAAATACATGCTTACTATACAGTTGTTCTACAATTGCTTCCATGTACCTTACTGATTCATGAGTTTTGATTTTACAAAGAATCCCTAAAAAAAAAAAATGAACACATGTTTGTAAGAAATAAGATATATATTTTGTCCGTTTTGTTTTGTTTAGGAGATGTATGAGTTAAAATAAATGTCCATACAAGTTGCAACCAATAAAAGCTTTATTAATTGTTTGAAAGAAGAAAACTATTAAATGGAAATCGGTGGACTCGTTTCTCTTAAGCTGATGAACACGTGTTTATGTTCATAATATTTATTACTTGAGAAAATTATATTTTTGATCTTTCATTCATTAAAAGTTTGTAATTTATAAGCTTATAATATTTTATTTAATTTATAACATTATCTAGAGAACATGACCATTAATACAAAGAATTTAAAATTTTAAATTCTCATTTGTTATAAGATTATTTAGTGGAACAAAGTGCAATTATGTTGATTGATGATAATAATATTAATTGATTCTTGTATATCAAAACTTTATTATATAAAAATTATAATATTATTTTTGTAATTATTAATTTATAAAGTTTTACAGATATGTCATATAATTAATAACTTGAACCACTTGCATAACTCAAAGCTTTACATACACATATGTTAGGCATAAAGTAAAGGTCTAATTGAAGTCCTCTATGTAGTGTGGGATCGTAATTCTACTAAATAGTTTAGTAGCATGTTGTTTAAGAGTTTATAATGCGTTTGATTGAAGGTGCAAAGTGACTTTTTGATTCCAATAGTCCTAGCTTTTCTTTTTCGATTTACTATTAGTTATGAATTTGTTTTCATCAATTTATTCATGCTTCATTACTTGTTTTCTATGTTTGCTAATTTGACTTCCATACTATTTGTTGACTTTGTGACCTTCCCATTGTGGATCAATTGTATTAATTTTTAAGTGAACTTTGTTTATTCTTAATGGAACTATGGATAAAAGTTGGTTGAAGATTAGGAATAGAGTAGATCATGCATATATAAATGGAGTAGATAGTTTTTTACAATGGGCATTTAGTCAACCAAGGGTGACCAATATGATTAAGTGCTCATGCAAGGGTTGCATGAACACGACATTCAAGTTGAGATGTAAAGTTTGGGAAAATATATTTAAGAAGGGTTTTTGTGAGAGTTATGAAGTGTAGAACTCACATGGAGAAGTTTGAACCCATACACAGAGTCTCTTTCACACGGATAATAATGAATTGGAAGATGATAATGTTAAGGAGGAAGATGTTGAAAAGGATGACATTATTAATATGCTACACGATGCGTATGGACAATTGAATTTAAGGGATAGAAAATGTGGTTTAGAACAATATGAATCACCTAATACACAGGCTAGAAAGTTCTTTGAGTTGGTACAAGATGGTCAAACTGAACTTTATCCAGGTTATACTAAAGTTTTTAAGTTATCTTTCATAGTCAAGCTACTTCATTTGAAGTGCCTTAATCATTGGAGCAACAAGTCTATGGATGCATTACTAGGTTTATTCAAAGAAGTTCTTCCGGAGGCAGGAGTAATTCCTAACTCATATTATAAAGCAAAAAAGTTATTCGGGAGCTAAGATTAGACTACACAAAGATAGATGCATGTAGGAATGATTATAACTTTTTGGCGAGCGCATGCCAATGTACAATCATGTCCCAAATGCAAGATGTCTAGATGGAAGTTAGATAGTCATAATGGGAAGAAAGTACCATATAAAGTATTGTGACATTTTCCAATAAAACCTAGGATGCAAATGTTGTACATCTCATGCCACACAGCTAAAGAGATGAGGTGGCATAAGAAGGGACATATTGATGATGGTGTGCTAAGACATCCAGCTAACTCAGTTGCTTGGAAAGTCTTTGATGAATAGTATCTTGACTTTACTATTTACCTTAGAAATGATAGATTAGGCCTAGCAAGTGAAAAATTCCAAGTGTGTAGGAATATGAGTACTAGTCATAGTATTTGGCTAGTTGTGCTAATTTCGTATAATTTGCCACCATGGGTATACATGAAGCATCCTAACTTTATGATGACACTCTTGATTCTAGGCCCTAAATGTCTAGGTGACTGACCAAACCCTTGTCGTTAGGGGGTTAAAAGCTAATACCAGATAAAAAATGCACTATAATGGTGCAATTTGAGTTATGTTCACTTTAAGGAGCATAGTTTGACTTTGACTTGTAATGCAAAATTTAAATATTGTAATATCCCAAATTCTTCAAATTAATTAAGTTAAATCAATGAAAAAATTACAATTGTACCCTTACAAAGTACATTTTGCACGAAATCACCTTCAATCCCAGATTACCACAAAATATTATCAAAATATGCATTTAAGCTCAATAAACCTCATAAAATCTCATGAAATGACATTGAATGGTATGGTAAAATTAGGTAAGATCAGTGACGACATAGCTGTGTACCTACAAGCAACGATTGAAGAGTTACATGACCTATGGAGTGAAGGAGTAGAGACATTCGATACCAATTCAAAGTCTAACTTCAAGATACGTGCTGCTATAATATAGACAATTAATGACTTCCCAGCATATGATAACCTTTTTGGATGGTCAACCAAAGGGAAGCATGCATGCCCTTATTGCCACAAAGACACATATTCAATATCATTATGAAACAAATTGAGCTACATGGGCCATCGTCGCTTCCTACCATTTAATCATCCGTGGCATCAAAATAGGAGGGCATTTAATGGGAAAGTTGAGAATGTGGGGGCACTTGATCCTTTAACTAGTGATGAAACACTCAGGCAATTACAAATATTGGGTGAGGTGACATTTGGAAATGGTTAGAAGTGAAAGCAGGATTGAGATAATAAGGCTTATAATTGGAGGAAAAAGAGTATTTTTTTTCAAATTACCCTATTGGAAGACCCTTATGCTCTGACATAACCTTGACGTTATGTACATAGAAAGAAATATGTCTGATAACATTGTGTCAACAATGTTGGGAATTGTGGGAATGACTAAGGACATATTGAAGAGTCGTTACAACTTGATGGATTTGGAAATTAGGCAATAATTACACCCAATAGAACATATGAACAAAATTTTGATGCCTGCAGCATGTTATGCATTGTCCCAACAAGAAAAGTTGAAAGTTTGTAACTTCTTGGCTAATTTAAAAGTTCCTATTGCTTTCTCCTTTAACATTTCAAGATGCGACAATCTTCACGAGCTACAAATCTTTAGATTGAAGTGTCATGAACACCATGTACTGTTGCAAGACATCTTCCTAATTACAATTTGTGGTTTATTGACCAAGAGGTGGTTGAACCAATAATTAAATTGGGAAAATTTTTCAAGAATTTATGCTCCAAGTGCTTGACAATTGAAAATTTTGAGAGTCTTGAAGCCCAAATAGTGATCACATTGCACAAATTGGAAACTGTGTTTGCACTAACTTTTGATATCAGGATCCATTTGCTTGTTCATTTGGCAATTGACGCAAAGCTTGGGGGACCTATGCAATACCGGTGGATGTATCCTGTTGAGAGGTAGTCCATTGCGATAGAGCCTTTAATAAATGTCATTAAACTTTCAAGCTATATCCCTTATTAACACTACAAAAACAGATTTCGTAACAAAGCTCATCTTGAACATTCAATTGCATAACGTTATTTGGTAGACAAATGTCTAACATTTTGCTTCCGCTACCTTAAGAATATCTCAAATAAGTTCAATAGACCTCTAAGAAATGATAATGGATTTATGCTAAATTATAATATGTAAATCTTTAAAAAAAGTGGGCAAGTAAATGATGCTTACAAAGTGAAACTTCTATCTGATGGGGATTTCAATCAATTTTGCATGTATGTGCTTCAAAATTGTGAATATATTTGGTCATTCATGGAGTAAGTTTATGAGACATTGCTAATTTTTGCAATAAATTTGTCATGTATACCATTTTAACTTAAGTCGTACGATATAAGGAGCACAATAGGGAACTAGGTAGACAAGGTTCAGTGGTAAAGAACTTTCTTAAATGGTTTCATGCACATGTATGCGCCTATGTTATAATTATAACTACCAATGCTTAAGTTATGCCAATTCATGAAATAGTTTATTAACTTATGTTATGTATAGGTACTAAAGTTATGTGCATGTGGTGAACCAAGTGATAACCTTATTAGTCTTGGTGCTACCCTGCTTACATTAGTGCATTGTTATCTATATATATGGCGAATGGATTTAGAAACTATACCAAAGATCAAACCTCAGGTTGGAGAACGCAAAATAGTGGAGTTCTTGTGAGAGGTGATGATGCAGATGTTAGGAAAGAATATTACGGTGTCTTGAAGGACTTATATAGGTTAACGTATGTTACGAATAAGAAAGTATATGTCTTCAAGTGTCATTAGTTTGATGTGGGACATTTAGGAAGACGATATAAGGTTGACAAGTATGGAATGACTAAGGTGAACACTCACTATTCACTAAACTCAAATGAGCCATTTATCTTGGCATTTCAAATAGAGCAAGTTTTCTACTTAAATGACATCGTACAGCAAGATTGGCTTATTGTTGTGAAGACTAATCCTTGTGACTTCTTTAATATGCCTATAGAGGATAATTTAGACATACATGGTAATGAAGAGGAATTGCTAAATGACTAGGTATGCCAACAAGATGAAGTCAATTTGAATGTGATGGTTAATGATAATGTAGGAAATGACATTATTGTGTCCTTGCATACAGGTGATGTTCAACCATAAGAAATAAGTTATTTAAGTGAATGTCAGAGAACAAGTGAACAAAGGAGAGTTGATATGACAAATGACTTCATGAATGACAATGATGAAGAAATGGCCACTGATGAAGAGGATGTTAAGGATGCATTTGATGATGATGATTTGACAGTACATTCATGTATATATTATTCCATTAATTACACTTGTACTGTCTACTTCTCTTTGATACTTCTAATACTTGAATCTTGTAGCAAGAAATGTTAGGAATCAGATGCAATAGAGGTGGAAGTGGGAGAGACCTCAATTGTGGTGTGGACGAGGGATACATAACAACCAATGTGAAGTGTTGTGCTCACATTAAGACCATGATGCTTCTCAAGCTAGACCTTCTCCACC
This sequence comes from Delonix regia, assembly GCA_037074485.1. NCBI lineage: Eukaryota > Viridiplantae > Streptophyta > Magnoliopsida > Fabales > Fabaceae > Delonix > Delonix regia. The sequence goes on from CM073455.1 coordinate 29,114,734, forward strand.
ACCAGCATAACTACTTTTAGAGCAAGAACATAATGATTCTCTAATTACACCATCATCACAAAGTATAAGCAGTGCTGGTATCTATTCATGCTTGCATCTTGTGTAATTATAATAATGATATGTTCTACTTATATATCTATATTTCCATATCTCTAGTTGTCTTCTCATTTTAACATGTCTTTTCAGCTTCATGTAGCACTTTTAGGAAGAGTAAAGGATAATATACGAGCATTTTGATTGACATGAAGACAAAATATGGTGCAAAAATCAAAGTTGACATTCTTGAAGACATTGATAGAGCAGTTAGAGATGGGGCTCAAGACTTGGTCAGCTATTATAGGTGGATGGTGCGGACTACTGACTTATTTAGAGATGGTGATTAGGAAACTATTTTTACAAAGGATGGAGAAACAATAGGGTTGAAAGTGAAGGTAATAAGTATAACAGGAAATCAAATTTACTCTATTAATACATATTTCTTTGTTGAGTTAACATGTACAACTATTTATCTATGTCAATTTTGTTTTAAAATTGAAGCTTTGGATGGTAGACAAGAGATACATATCAAGGCTTTTTGCATCAATACTACGCAACAACTCTTTAGGAACTGGGAAAGCCAATTGTACATACTTTACAAAAGTGTCACACTAATGAGGAGAAACAAGCCACTCGACCACCGCAAGTCAGTTGTGAGGATTGGGAGTGGCTATGTTAGCATTTTGAACTTAACAAGTTCAAGGTATCAATTCTAACCATATTATGGTATTATCCAAATTAATTTGAGAAGTCTTCTTTCATTTTGTATTATTAAATTCATAACAGGCAATAAGTAGCAGGAATAAAACAAATAAAGGTAAACAATTAACAAAACATACATGCAAGTCACAATCATTTGCTGAAGTAGAGGAGTCAACAGTGAGCATGCCTTTTGCTTTTAGCTTTTACCTTTTTTATAGATAGTCAATATTTATTAATAAATTATTATTTTTTTACTGTCACAGATTATTTGATGTCTAAATAATTCTATAGTGGGACCAGAGACTGGAAAAAAGGCACCACCAGACAGAGTTTGGGAGATGCAACACACTTGCCAGACTAAGGAAAGGGATGAGGTGTGGGCAGATCCGTAGTCATAAGAAATTCATTAATTTTTACACTTTGTTCAATTAGTTATGTTCATTCTTGGTTCTATTCATTGCTTTAACTACAACAACATATTTAGGAGGTCATTACCCAACAACAATTGCAAGAGATGGGACATAAATGACCAGTGATGTGGCTTTAGCTACCATTTTGGGTGAACAATCAGGGTATGTCTGCGGGAAAGGATATAGGAAGAAACCCCCAAGAAGGAAAATGGTGAATTGAGCTGATGTAGATTCCAGTATGTCTTCTGTAATTGGACAAGTATGTGAGCAAATGCAAGTTGAGATGGAGAAGTAGCGAGAAGAAATGAAGCTAAAAATGCAAGAGGAATGAACTCAGCTTCAAGAACAATTCCAGGATGAGATACGTACCTAAATGGCCACCATAATGGCTACCTTACAATAGGTATATCAAACTTTTCTTCTTTTATTAACAATGAAAATTTGAATAATGTTTTTCATGTAGGGACATATGCCTTCTAGCAACAACTCTTTAGACAGTCAAAATTAGTAAAGCTAATTGGTAGGCTTGTATGAAAAAAACATAGCTTAGGTAGAGGTATTATCGCATGCCTTACTTTTACTTGGTTCATAAACATGTTAATGCTAGTTTAAAAACTATTTGTGTGGAAATATTCTGTGTTATATCAAGAGCATATTTATTGTATACTTAAGTATTGTGTCTAGCCAAGTTTGACTTGGTCTCAAGATGTTAACAATGCTAATTGGTGCAAATGGCTATTACAGTTAATGAAGTTGCTATTTTTCATGCCCTATATAACATTTTATAATGGAGAAAAACATGAGAGGAATTACACTTATCAATCTTAGTTGTTCTTGAAATGTCAATGAATAAACTATGTATTACGGATGAAGTTTGTGTTTTGAGTCAAGTTAGTACAATTGTATTAATCATAGTTGTTACTGACATGTTAATGAATAGAGTATGTATTAATGATCAAATTTTCATTTTGAGTCAAATTAGTACAATTATATCAATCATAGTTGTTACTTGACATGTTAATGAATAGACTACGTATTGTGGTTTAAGTCAAATTATTACAATTGTATCCTCTTTACTTCTTGTCATTCAAGTAGTAAATGTCATGAATAGGTAATGATGTTTTGTTGTTGTTCCTTATATTTAGAATTCAAATATTTTCATATTGTTAATTATAACACAAATATTGGTAATTAGGGGGGAAAAAAACAATTTAAATGCAGGAAAAGCTTTAAAAAAAGTTCTAGCGACGACTTTTAGCATCATTGCTAAATCTCTTTTACCAACGACACAATACAATCATTGCTAAAAGTTATTTAGTGGCGAAAAATGTCATTGAAATGTCATTAGTGGCGACAAAAGTTGTCGTTACAGTAGTACTTCTAGTGGCAACCTACATTAAATGAAATATCAATTCATATTTAGTGGCAAATATACTCCCCACGAAACAAGCTTTTCTAGCAACTTTTGTCACAACAAATAAATTTTCATGATGACACAGGTAAAGGTTTTCTTTTGCAACGATGTTCTTGTCACTACTAAAAACCTTCGGTGTCAGGGGCTCACGTGGCAACATCGTGGTGACTCATTGGTCGCTGCGAAAGATCGTTAGTAGTGACTTTTATACTTTTGTTGCCATAAAAAAGCATGTTTTTTGGTAGTGTATTTTGGATGAGTTCTCTTGATTTAGTGACCAAGGCATGTGATTTTATGTATTTTATGACTTAGAATGTTTGGTTGCTACTTTACATGATATTCATCTAATTTTGTATTGTTTTGATATAACTTGTAGGTGAATTGCATATATGGAACATTATTGAAGAATAATGACATAGAAAAAGAAGATTCAAAGATGTTGGATGGGTTTTGCAAAAATCATGAAAGTTGGGAAAGGCCATGGGGCAAAAATAAGATGGTATTGAACTTCAAGCACTTGCATCTAATTTTGACGTGAGTTTTGGACCCTTAAATGTTTAAATTTGAAGATGTCTATTTGAAGCAAAGTTGTAGAAATTGTCAAGATCTTTCCAACAAGTAGTTGTTTATTAAAATTTGTTATCAAATCGAGAAGTTATGGCCAAAATAGTGAAGTTGCATCAATGGACAAAAATAGTGAGGAAATAGGAAAGTGCAAAGTTAGAATTTTGCCTACAAAATAGGAAAAAGCAAAATAAGGTTCTTAGAGGCTATTTAAGAGATCTTTAGGTTGTTTAGAATAGAATGTTAAAGAAAAGGAAAGAAACACAAATTCCCTCAGAGGAGAGCTAGGATTCTAATGCTTTTCTTACAAGGAGAGGTTAAAGGCTAGTGTCTCTTGACCTCCCTTGGTTAACCTTCCATGGATTCTTTGATAGAAGACTCCTTCTTCTTCTCCCATTCCTTTGCTTTTATTTTTTTCTGGATTCATCATTGCAACCTAAATTAGGCTTTTAATTAGTTGTTTTAGTGAAGAATTGAGAACTATTGAGTGAGGATTTATTTTGCTTGTATCCACATATATTCAATGAAGAAATAAATTTAATTTGACTTGAATAATTGGGTTCAACTTTTAAGAAAAATTTAAACTTGATTTTCTAGTTGTTCCATGAATGTAATGCACCTTATGATTAGTTTTTTTAATTGATTGGTTTTGACTAGTAAGGAAAATTGATGTTTAAGGTTGTTTCAACCTAAATGACTAGGTTCAACTTTTAGGAAGAGTTGTGTTTTCATAATTTTGCTCATGTTCTTAATGCATTCTAGGGAAAAGTACACTTAGATGATTGGGTTTGACTTTTAAGTGTAATTGGAACTAGAATTAGGATAATCACTTGGTTTGGTTTTATCACTTTAGTGAGCTAAGTAATCAAGAATAGGAATTAATCCATAATGGTACAAATTAAATGATGAACTTAATAACTCACTTCATCTTCACTTCAACTCTTGATTAGCTTAATCTAGGCTAGTTTCTTAAGTCTTTTTGTCTTTAGTTATTAGTCTTCTATAGAATTACTTATCTAATTTATGCTTATTTTCACTTATTAAGGACTAGATTTATGTAGGCCACTAATGTATGTAGTGTGAATATTGTAGAAATGACTTGAATTCTAACAAAACTGAGTCATTGAATAGTAGAGATAACACCTTATCATCATAGAAATAATACTAGATCTTCCTTTTACTGCAATTTGGTCTATATACTTGTAGTTCATCAACATACTTAAGTTTCTCGTGGGTATTACTTTATTTTTGTTCGTGCTTTCAGTTGTTTGTCATTTACCATGTCTTATGCAAAGTTTGAAGTTTGTAAGAGGTATTGTTTGAATTATACCATGAGAAAAGTTCAAACAACAATTAAAGGGAACTATCAAAATTCTCAATTAGAATTAACCATAGAAGAGGGTAATGGAAACAATAATAAGATAGTGATGGACTATATTGCACCATCGCTACATGACTTGCTCTCATGCATCCATAAACCAGTCATCCAAGCTAACAATTTCAAAATCAATTGAAATGTTCAAAATGATTGGGCAATTTGGGTGTTTATCATTAAAAGATCCAAATGCACATGTCATGAGTTTCTTAGAAGTATGTGACATGTTCAAGCAAAATGGTGTTAATGAAAATGCTATTAGATTACAACTATTCCCACTTTCTCTTTGGGACCAAGCTAGAAGTTGGTTAAATTCCTTGCCAGCTGGATCAATCACTACATTAGATGAATTGGCCCAGACGTTTTCTGTCCATTACTTTCACTTAGCCAAAACAGCTATATTATGCACCAAGATTGGCACATTTATTCAACATGATTTCAAGTTCCTACATGAAGCTTAGGAGAGATTTTAAAGCATATTGAGGAAATACCTAAACTATGGATTGCCTATATGGATTCAAGTTCAAACATTTACAATGGGTTATCTAATTAAACTAAGACAATTATAAATGATCAACAGGCAACTAATTGTTGACAAAAGAGGTTAATGAGGACTTGATAGAAGATGTTGCCTCTAACAATGTACAATGATTATTGAGAAATCATTACAAAATAAAGTGATAGGAATTCATGAAATTGATGTCTTAATAGTAATAACTACTTAGATGGCATCTTTGGCCAATTAGTATAAAGCTTTCCATCTATAAGCTGCTTTAGGGAGTAACATGAATGTCGTACATGGCTCTATAGTGATTTGTGATAAGTATGGAAGAAATCATAGGATGTAGAGTTGCTTGTGGAGTCTTAAAATTGTGCAATATATGGGCAATTATGATAGGATCCAAAATAATCCCTTCTTTAACACATATGATCTTGGGTGGTGCAATCATCCAAATTTTTCATGGGATCGAAATCAAAATTTCAAGTAGCCTTATAATTTTCGTTTGAATCCTTCATCATCATCATTGGCCAATGATCATGTTTTCAACTTGTCTTGATAGATCTCATATGGCATTATAAGAGCAAGTATGATCTTGTGACTATTCATCTCAAATGTGTAGTTGTTTGTGAATCAATCATGAATTACTCTTCTATGCCAACCTAACAAGACATGCCTAGCTTGCATAGGCATGATGTCACATGAGCTTTATCAATATATTTGCTAACGGAAAATGGCACAATGACCTTCTTAATCACCCTAAACTCCTTATTATCATTCAATCATTGTAGCTTATATAGTTCATGGCTCTTTTCATATATCAACCCCAGTATTTCTACCATGTATGTACTAGTTACATTACTGCAACTACCAACATCTATGATCATGCTACAAACTTTCCCATCTACTAAGAATTTGGTATGAAAAATATTTTCCTTTTATTTTAGGCCTTCCTCCTTAATAGTCAAATTCAATATACACCCAATAACTAAGGATTCACCCCCAAACAACATATTCAATACCCTCATTAACATGTAAGCAATCTTCTAGAGGTGACATACTCAAGTCATTATCAGAACCACCATCATGCTCAGATTCAAAAATAATTTCACTTACCTTAATAAGCATAATATTTCGATTTGGACAATCAGATGCATAATAGCCTCACCCTTGACATTTGAAACACTTTATATCTCTATGTTTGAAAGGTGGATCAGTAGTTCCTTTTTGTATAGAAGCACTATTTCCCTTGCCCTTATCTGTTTCATTATCTTTCTCTTTTGAATATAGATTTGGTCCTTTCCTTTTACTATTATCTTTGCTCCATTTTAAACTCCATTTTATTGCTAGAATTTAAAAATGACTTCGTTGAACTTCTTTGCTTTTATGGCTTTTGCACTTTTATTACTATGTTAATTGGATTCTCTATCTCCACATAAGGTTGCAATTCTACTACATCGGCGATCTCTTTATTCAAAACACTTAAAAATCTAGTCATTATCACTTCTACATTTTCCTCATTGTTAACCTTAATTATAAGCATATCCATCACCTAGTGGTAGTCCTCAACTGATTTTGATCATTGATAAAGCCTATGTGACCTTTGATGTAGTTCCATCTAGTAATAAGAAGGCAAAAACCACTTCCTCATCATTTTCTTCATCTCATCCTAGGTTTCAACAAGGTTCTCTCCATGTCTCCTTCTAGACTTAACTAGTTCGTCCCTATAAACTAATGCATATTCTAAAATTTCTACTATAGCCAACCTAACTTTTTTTTTCTACTAAATAATTATGGTAGGAAATTATCATTTCTACCTTCCTCTTCCATTCCAAGTATGATTCAATGTCATTTCTTCCTTTAATAGATGGTATGTTCATTTGGATAGCATTGAGATGCTATCTTTCCCTCTACATCCTACCTCCATTCTTTTAGCCCTTATAGAACTTGCATCTTCTTGTTTAGTTCCTTCTCCTTCTTCCCCAATAGATTGTGGTCTTTTAGTAGATTTTGATATGCTTATTGACTTCAAATCATCGAACATCATATTTAAAAACTTGAATTAGTCTTGTATGACTTTCATGAATAACTTCATATCAACTTTAGGATTTTCTCCCGAACTGCTCATGATATGAAACCTAAAAGCAAACTAAAGAAAAGGTACAAATTAGTTAACCCTACACTCTCCTTATGTGTCAATTCTCAAGGTGTGGTTCATTCATTCATGTTTTAGATATTGGCTTTTCCATCTTTCTAAACTCACCAATACTCAAGTCTTTTTACCACTCAAGCTTGCTATTCTCAACTATACTTCAAAATCAAATTCACACAAGATAAATCACTAAAGCAAATTAAAAGGAAAGCAACAAAAATAATCTTACAAGAATATATTAGGAAAGAAATAAGGAAAGAAATCAAGAAAGAAATAAAAAAGTAACCAAGAAAGCAGTCAAGAAAAGATCAAGAAAGAAATTAAAAAAACGTCATGTACGAAATTTAAAAAAGTTCAACAACAAAAGAGAAACTTGATGTTAGTAAATTTATATAATACCGAAGAAGACAAAAACTCAACAAAAAAAACTTGTGAAATTGAAATTGAATCTTTATGAAGATAACCCAAATCATTCAAGAATGGGGATAAAATCAGAATTTACCCTAACTTAGCTCTTAATACCAAATGATGTGGGACCCCACGACTATGAAGAACTTGAAACCCCTAAACACACAATACAACAAAGAACACATGGAGGAATAACATTCCTACCCTATTGAACTCCTAAATGATAGATGCAAATGAAAATGCAAATGACTGGTTGTATGGGGACAAGAACGAATTTAGCCAAGCCAAGTAACAAAGTGCCAAAGCTTCTCTTTATTCATCAAAATAAAATTTGTCCTTATAAGAGAGAGTATGGATTATTTATAATCCCAAATAGAATAACAACTCTAACAAACATAACAAACCTAACAAAAACTAACAAACCTAACAAAATAGGCAGTAACCAATGTAGTCAAACTTGCGAGTCAACTTGGTTGACTCACCAAGTTTACTTTGTGAGTCAAGAAAATTAAGTCAACTTGCTTACTACTTAAATTCATTGCAGACTTGCTAAAACTCGCCACTAACTCATCCATACATCATGGAATTGACAAGTTAGCTCTAAGTTGTGTGAGTTGGCTCACTTGGTCTTTGCCTCCCATTTTTTCTAAAAAACTAACATGGCTAGACTTGAATAAGTGTCATCTCAGCTTACTCCCTATGCTCCACACAACTTAACCACAACGTTGCTCTCTTTATATATATTCGCTTGAATCTATACATGCAAGTGCACGTGATCGTGATAAGTAATATAAAGCGAGTAGGATGTCATTCCCATAAGGACCTAGCTTTAATTCTAGACTGATATTACTATTAAGCTTTTAATTTAGGAAATTGGATTGTATTATTAAGTGAATAACTAGACAATAATGCAAAATTGAGTATACTTAACAAATAAATGAACTTAAGGCTCTGACTTCACCACAATGTGCAATTATTTTGTATTGACAATTGTTTCTTTACTAAGTTATGAACTAGTTTTACTAACCAAGGGATTCAATTGCTTATGTAATTCTGTTAAATCTACATAAACCTAACTACTTCCCCTGACTCCCTATATTTCTATGGAAACTGGTTGGGAAGACATTTGACATTAAAAGGGTTACACTAATCTTGGTTATCTAAGACAATGAAGTACTATTGTTTTGACTATGAATTGATATACTTACTACTATTTAAGTGTGCAAATAGAGACTATTGTCATTCAGTTCTTAATTTAGGGTTTCTCTTTGAGTTCGCCTAAATCCTAGTTCAATTCTAAGGTAATCAAGCTTAGAAGAGTATTAAGGACAAAATGAAAATAAGCAAACTAAATTTAAAACATCAATAAGAAGACATTGTCATTCAAAAATAGCCTCACAAAGGGTCTAGTCAAAATCCTAGATAAAACCTACTAGCCACTCATAGGCATTGATACATAATCAAATATTGAAGAGAAGTATAAAGAATATACGAAGAACATGGAAAAGGAAGAGTTCATAGAAAGAATAACTCTATAAAGAGCCCCCTTACTCTGCAGCAAACCCTCTCCTTAGTAACTCTTAAATTAGATCTCTTTTCTAGTGTTTTCACTCTTCTCCAGCTTAGTGTCCCTATTGCGTACCCTTAAGACCCTATATATAGGCTTTAAAAACCCTAAAAATGGAGTATGGGTTGTGTATTAAGCCCTAAATCATCATAGCAAATTAAGGTTTCTGATGGCATGCCCAAGCGAGATCCATCTGGTGCCTAGATGCTACTATTATGGAAATCTTAGTGCCTAAGCGGTGGAATTCTGGCACCCGGGGCCTATTATTATGGAAATAGTGGTGCCTAGGCGTTAAACTTTGAAATTCCAAAGTGAATGTTTAGAGCCCAGGCACTGGATTTTTGGCACTTGGTCATTGGATTTCTAGTGCCCAAATGTTGGTATATGTTTATCTATTTATCAAAATCATAACATGGGTCCTTTGAAAGAAACATGTGTCATCTTGTAACTTGGAGGCAAGTCTCCTGGCTACTCAATAAGGGTAGTTGAAGATGTACTTGTTACAATAAATGAATTGGTTTTACTTTTTGACTTTTACATCTTTAACATGGAGGACAAGTATTCTCATAATCCTATACCCATTTTACTAAGGAGACCATTCCTTAAAATAGCACGGACCAAAATTCATATTTATGAAGGGACCTTGATAATGGAATTTGATGGTGATCTTGTTAAATATAATTTGTTTGATGCTATGAAACATCCATCAAAACATGACTCTTTATGTTGTATTGAAAGTTTTGAGGATCTTGATGATTTAGTGCAACAAAATTTTGATTATGATAAAGATGATGGCTTGGAGTTTGCAATTATTAATGGTTTAAAGTCAAAACAAGTTTTTTAAGGAGCAACTTTCGACCGTAAGGAAGATGTCAAAGATGAGGTGGCTGCTCTAGAATCATTGCCCCATTTTCCTTATAAAAGGGTGCTAAAACTTGATATTCCTATTCCTTTAGAAAAATTGAAGCCTTCTGCGGATACACCTCCCCAACTTGAATTGATGCCACTACTTTCACACTTTTTTGGTAGGCAATGATACATTTCCAGTTATCATTGCAATTAACCTTACCTAGTTGTAGGAGGAAAAACTTATTCATGTGTTGAAGGAATACAAAACCACTATTGCTTGGCTCATATTAAGGAAATTAACCTAGATGTGTGAATGCATTGAATTTTGATAAAATATGGAGCAAACCCTCTAGAGAACCATAAAGATGCCTCGACCCACACTTGATGGAGGTAGTGAAGAAGGAAATTTAGAAGTTGCTTAAATTTGTTATTATGTATGCCTTCACTAATTCCAAGTGGGTAGGCCCGATTCAAGTTGTGCCTAAGAAGTCTGGTGTTACAATGGTTAGAAATTTAGAAAATAAGCTTGTTCTTACTGTGCACAAATTGCTTGGAGGTTGTGCATAGTTATAGAAAGCCCAACTCATCCATATGGAAAGACTATTTCCTTTTTCCATTCATAGATCAAATGCTAGAAAGATTGGTAGGCCATTCTTACTATTATTTCTTATATGGATACTCAGGGTATAATTAGATTGCAATTGCCCTTGAAGATCAGAACAAGACCATCCTTCATATGTCCTTATGGAGTTTATGCAAATTAGATAATACCATTTAGGTTATGTAATGCCCCTACCACTTTATAGAGATGCATGGTAAGTATCATTTCTGATTACATTGAGAAGATAATTGAGGTATTTATGGAAGACTTTTCAGTCTATAGTGATTCTTTTGACTTATGCCTTGAAATTCCTCAACTTATGTTAGAAAGATACTTTGAAAAGGATTTAGTTTTAAACTGGGAAAAGTGTCATTTTAAGGTTAACCATGGCATTGTTCAAGGGCATGTTATTTCTACTAAAGGTATTGGGGTAAATGAAGCAAAAGTTGACCTTGTGAAATTCTGACCCTACCTCACTTCAATGAGGGAGATTAGATCTTCTCATGGACATGTAGGGTTTTACAAGTGTTTCATTAAAGATTTTTCAAAGATATCTCATCCCTTATGCAAATTGTTACAAAAAGATGTGGAATTCAAATTTGATGAGTGAGAAGGAGAAAATGACAAATTGAAAGAGTTTTTAACATTAGCCCTATCATTCAACCTTTTAATTAGAAGCTGCCATTTGAAATAATGTACAATGCATTAGATTTTATTGTGAGGGCTACCTTTGGGCAACATGATGGAAAACTTTCATATGCCATCTATTATGAATCTTGCACACTCAATGATGCACAATTGAACTATTCCACAATAGAAAAGGAGTTTTCGACTATAATTTTTACTTTAGAAAAATTTTGTTCTTTTTTTATTAGCTTTAAAGTTCTTGTATTTGTTGATCAAATAGCCTTAAAGTACTTGCTTAGAAAGAAGGATGCCATACCAAGATTAATAAGATGGGTCCATTTGTATCAAGAGTTTGATTTAGAGATCAAAGACAAGCAAGGGAGTTAAAACATGGTGTCTGACCACTTTAGTAGGCATGTTGTAGAAGAAGATCTTATTCCATTGATTGAGAGCTTTTTGGATGAACAACTATTTAATGTTGATGTCCAAACGCCTTGCTATGCTAATATAGTAAACTTCATAGTTCTTGATAAGTTTTCACCAAATTTAAAAAGAGTACAAAGAGGAAGATCAAGAGTGAAGCTAAGTTTTACTTTTCAGATGATCCATACATGTGGAAACAATGCTCAGAACAAGTAATAAGGAGACATGTACCTCAAAGTGAGTACTATTCCAATCTTTCTTTTTGTCGCTCTTATGCATGTAGTGGTTTTTTTTAACTTAAATGAACAGTAAAGAAAGTTCTTAATTGTGGACTATATTGGCCTTTTCTTTTTCAAGATGCATATTTGTTTTGTAAGCATATGATAGATGTCAATGTGTGGGTAATTTAACTTCTAGAAATTAAATGCCACAACACCCCATTCTTGTTGTTGAAATCTTTGATGTATGGGACACTAATTTCTGGGGCTATTTACTTCTTCATTTGGAAATCTCTTCATTTTGCTATCCATAAATTATGTATCTAAATGGGTGGAAGCCAAAGCTATAAGGCTTATTGATGCTAAAAATGTTTGCTCTTTTATAAGAACTAATATTTGTGTAAGATTTGGAACCCTAATAGCTATTACTAGTGATAAGGGAACCTATTTCTACAACAAATCTTTTATAGCGTTGTTGAAGAAATATGGTATTCACCATAAAATTACCACAGCCTGTAATCTCCAAAGAAAAAGGCAAGCTGAATTATTCAATAGAGAGGTCAGATCAATACTTGAAAAAATGGTTAAACCAAATTTAAAAGATTAAAGCACATAGTTGGATGATTCTCTTTGAGCCTATAAAACTGCATTCAAGACACCACTGAAAATGTCTCCTTATAGGTTAGTGTATGGGAAACCTACCATCTTCCTGTGGAACTTGTGCACAAGGCCTATTGGGAGGTTAAAGAAAGCATTACAAGTTATAATGCTGCTTGTCAATAAAGAAAGCTTCAATTACAAGAATTAAAAGAGTTGATGAATGAATCTTACCATAATTCTCAAATTTACGAGGAGAAAGCTATACAATTTCATGACAAGATGATGTTGAGCAAGGATTTCAAAATTAGCCAGAAAGTTCTCCTTTTTCAATCTAAATTGAAACTTTTCCCTAGTAAGTTTAAGTCAACATGGATTAGACCTTTTGAAGTTGCTAGTGTGTTTGCTCATGGTGCCTTTGAAATAAGATCTATGGAGACAGGGAACGTGTTTAAAATTAATGGTCACTAATTAAGGAATTATTATGGGCTTCCTGAAAATTATTTTAAGGAGTTGAAGCTGGTGAGGCCTTTGCAATCACATTAATAAGCCCAAGGAACCTGTCATGCTGAGGACAATAAACCAAGCGCTTAAGGGAGACAACTTGTCACTTGTGGAGCATTGGAGACCAGATTTGATATTTTTCTCTCTCACTTTATGTTTTTCATATTTGTAATTTTTGTGTGCCTTCATTCTTTTATGTTAATTCTTTTTTTTTTTTTCTCACATTGAGGTTAATATGTTCAAGGGTAAGGCTAAGGCTTGGTACTGTAAGTTTAGCATTTTGATAAGGTGCCACACTAGAATCATAAGTTAAAAAACCTAAAAATATGTTGCTTTGCTTTGTTTTAGTTTTTTTTGTTTTTGGTTTTTGGTCTTAAGTTCTTTTCAACATCAATGATGAGATTAGAGCATAATTTTCAACATCCTTGAATGAGGAAAAAAAAACCTTAGAGTTGAACCTTGAAGTTATTCCTTTTTTTTTTTTAATGATGTTATACTCCTTTGAATATCTTTACAAGCTTTGCTTTTGGTACAATTTTTAGCATACTTGAATTGAGATGCATTCTTGAAGTTCACAGTTGATAATTGTTTGAAATTGATTTGTTTGAAAAGTTGAATTGAAAACTCTCTCTTTGGTAGTGCTAATGGAAAAGAAATTGAGATTCATTGCTTTGGAAAATGATTAAGGGACTTAGGTTTACCACCATGGCCAAACGGGCTTGTTCCCTTAATCTTTGCTGTTGTAAAGAGAACACAATCTCCTAGTTGACTACTTTGAGCCTCTATTATGTTAGCCTTATTTCTTTTGGTACCTTATCTTTTTATCTAGCTTGAAACTATATTTTTTATTTCAACCTTATTTCTTTAATGGACTAGAGTTGGAGATTATCTTTTATGCAAGGTTTTCTCGTATGGTAAAGAAATTAAGTGTTGAGGAAGTACTTCAAAAATTCATTGAAATGGTTAAAGGGCACAGTCATAAAAGAAGAATGGTTTCAAGGATCCATGCTTGGTAAAAAGCATAAGATGCTTGGCTAAAAAAATTAAAAAAAATAATTGAAAAGCCGTGTGCAATGAGTTCAAGTTTCAAAGTGCCAAGCTATCATAAGGGTGAAAATAATGAAATAATAAAGAAAAGGCGCATCATTCAAATTTGGCCTATGTCATTGTCTAAAGTTTAGGTTTGAATTTTCCTTTCTTCTTCTCATCTCTGCTTTAGGATATCAATGGAACTCTTGTGATTATCTTTTCCTTTTGTTTTAAGAGCTATATTACATCCTATTGGCCACATTACATCCTTGTAAAAGTCCTTTTGATTCCACTATGATGTTTTGACACTGATTTGCAAGATAATATGAAAAGAGGGAAAGTTGAATATTTTACATGATTCTTTGAACTTTTGGGTAATTATCTTATATTAATGGATGGGATGTGGTTTGTTTTGAGTTCTACATAGTTATACATCATTAGCTTAGATGGTTCACTTTCATGAGTATAATTGCCATTGAATGCATTGGCCTATAAATGATAGATGGCTTAATTCTTATTTTATTGGACTCTAAGGATGTGCATTTTTTATTCTTTGAGAAAAATGTTGGAAAGGCTTAGGTTTCCTTTAATATTTTCAACCTTTCAAATAGTTTTAGTTTAGGCTTTGGTTGAGGGCAAGCAAAGTTCAAGTGTAGGGGAATTTGATGAGTGCATTTCATACACTTATTTTATGTGCTTTCCATTGCTTAATTTGCTTGTTTCACAAGTATTTTATTATTCATATGTTCTTTTATATGTCATGTAGGGTTTTTAGTGCTAGAAAGCAATTTAGAGCTAAACTGGAGAATTTGGAAACAAATTTAGAAGATTTGATAAACTGTTAAATGATTGATTGATAGTCTCCCTTAAAATAGTCATAAATTCATATATATTGCTTAAAATGGAGAGCTTCTAAATTGTAAAAGTAGACATCTAAAGCTTTCTAGGAAGTATAAGATCACACAATTTGGATCAAGAGAGTGTGAAGTATGAATTTTTGAAATTTCCCATCCTGAGTAGTAACTTGTATGTGGAGAAAAATTCTTGGTTTGAATTTGTCAGAGTGTATCTCCTTATATTGAACTCAAAAAATAGTGATTTTAGACTTCAAATTAAAGCCTAAGATTTCTAGTTTCCAATGGATTTGGAATCATCCTATTTGGAGGTTTCAACTTGGACTGCTTTGTAATGCCTTGGACACTTAGATTGCTTTGTAATGCCTTCGACACTTGTCAACACCATAAAATGTGACCAAAAGAAGGAGAATGATGTTTTTAGACTTTAACTTGGTCAATGGATGATGAGTTTCCTAATTCTTGTAGTTTTCTTATTCTAAGAGTTTCTTAAACACTTATATGTGCTCTCTACCCTAGTTCCCACATTATAAATAGAACTTGTGGCAACCCTCTTTTCATCAATCAAACCCTCATCAAGCTCTCATCCTCTCTCACATACACATATTCTCTGACCTAGTGTTTGGAGGCACTATTTTCACCAAAAGAAGGACAATTTTGGAGACAATATCAAGGAAGTTGTGCATACTTTAATTGTTAACAAGTTTCTCTATTTTCTTCTACTTTTTCATGATTTATTTTTCCATTGGAGTTTCGCTTTCGATAATGCTAGGCTAGTTTTCTTTTAGATTAAGGGTGATGTGGACACCCTAAGATTTATTTTATTTCTAGTTTGAGAATATTGTGTTTTCATTCAAAACTAAGTTGTTATGATTTTTTGGATTTAATTGTTAATGATTATGCTTTTACTTGTTTAGTCTGGCCATTTAAGCTTGTTATTTGTATGATTAATGGCAAGTTTAGGATTGTATGCATCAAATGATTCGAAATCAAAGTAGCAACTTTTTAATCGATGAATTACTTTGTTGATTTCAAGGAAAATCTAACTGATTATGGAAGTTTTACGTTTGAATGGTTGTATAAGTGGAAGGAAAGTCATCATATGATGTTAACTTTCAAGTGAAAAATCACATAGAAAGAGTACTAGCATTACATGCCAAATTCTTAGCAAAATCCTAGTCTCTTGGTGTAGAAAAAAGCAAAGCTCAATGGCTCTATTCACAACTAAAATTGAATAGATGGACCTTGGAAGTTGCTGCATATAATTGCTATAGATGAAGCAACAACTCCAAGATTACATACTAAAAATGCCTTAAGTACCAATATTTTGCGACAATACAAGTTCTATTTGCCTTACTAAAAATCTGGCACATAATTCTAGGAAAAAGCATATAGAAGTAAGGCATTATTTTATTAAAGATCTTGTTTAACTAGGTAATATTGAGGTAAATTATGTTCAAAACAAATATCAACTTGCTGATATTTTCACTAAGCCCTAGCACGAAGATAGATTCTCTAAGAAATGAATTAGGAATCGTTGAATTCTCTACTTGAACTTATGCTCTCAATTAGTATATAGTTAACTATCTTAGCTTAACTAGTTAACTAATTTCTTAATTGTTGCCTTAATGAGCTTCTGTCTAGATATATTTAATTGTGTAACATTATATAGTTAACTTAGCATTTGTTTGAACCCAAAGATCTTCTTTAATTGTATTCAATTGACTTTATATTTTTCTAGTTAACTATTTTTAATTAAATAATTGAAATCAAATTTTTTAAATGATTTGAATGTTGCTTTTAAACACTCCTTTCAAATTGAAATATTTATTTTTTTGAAAGTCAAATGGTATTTAATGTCAAAATTCAAATTTTTTAAGATTCCAAATTGATGAGTATTAGATTTGATTAATTTCCTCAGTCAAATCTTTTCAAATCCCTATCTTCGTACGTTCAATTTCATTGTAATAGAAACTTCTCCTCTGTGACATATGTTATAACGTTGTTTGAGGCACCATATTTGTGATTACTAGCTCTCCTTTCCATTAAAAAAGGCTCTATAGACTTATCCTTGCTCACTCTAGTCACTAAAAAATGGTAAACTTGTTGCTCTCGCGCTACCATTCAAGGCTTGAGTCTTGGCTCATATGATTGGCATTTGCACTGTTCCTAGAGCTCATTCACTTGAAGTCTTCATGAAAAGGGAATTGTTTTTACTAACTTATTTTATTTGAAGCATTAAATCAATCTTCATCAATGATTATTAAAATATAAGGCTGAAAGTGGTACCTTGTTTGACCCCTCCCATAGTTTACCTTATGGTATGCTACTAACTAAAATTTTCCTTGATCAAGGAGTTAGCTTTGTAGGGTCTCCAGTTAGGTAAATCAAAAGTACCTATAATGCCACAACTTTTAAGTCATGAAGTACAAAATTTGCTATAAAAAATGTTGAGATTGTTTTAATGAGGACAAACATATGAAAAATATAAGTTAAAAATATAATAGTAAGCCTCCATATACATATACTTGTTGATAAGGCCGAAAGTGGTACCTTGATATTACACTTAAAGTGTTCATATATATACATATACCCCAAGCATCCACATTAAGCGTCCATTGATTCATATACTTGTTGCTTTACATCATACTTTTCCAAGCATAATTCATAACAAGAATTTTTGTAAAGCAATTTTGAGAAGAAATAGAAATTCTTTCAACACCCAATTCACCCCTTCTTAGGTGTTGGTTGCCTGGGCTACCAAGTGGTATCAAAGCTTGGGCTCTTGTTTGAAGGACTCAACCATCTCAAGAGTTTGTATAACAACCATCGGATGTTCTTCATTGATGGAAGGTTTTGATATTACTAAATCCTCTTTCTTTGATGCTACTAGTTTTGATTTTTGGAAAGCTAGAATAGAACTTTATATTTAATCTTTTGATATAGACTTATGAGATGTAATACAAGATGATTTTACCTCCAAACTAAGGAAAGAGTGGTATAAGCATGACAAGATGTTATTTTCTTTGAATATTTAAACAATGCATATATTATGCAGTGCTTTAAATGGAAATGATTATATTAGAATCAAACATTGCTCTAATTTAAAGATATATTGGATACTCTTCATACTTTGTATCATTCTAATCATGTTGTTGAAGTTGTAAATGTTGTTAGCCATTAAGGGACTGTGCAAGATAAAGAAACATGCTCTATGCCTCTTGAAGATGATCAACATAGAATTAGGAGTGAAGATGAAAATTTTCTAGAACACATCAACATTAATGGAAAAGAGGAAAATTCCCAAAGTGAACTTAATAAGCAAGAACTGGAAAATCCTCAACCTCATAAAGACTTGGAGGTATATGACAAATATAACTTGATAATTGCTCATCTTATGATAAGTTGTCACATACATCTAATGAATTACATATGACAATTCCTTTGAATATTCAATGCTAGTTGTTGTAATTCAAAACTTGAAAGTGATTTATTTACTAAAAATTTAAATTATGCTTTTCCCAAGTCTCTAAAAAGGAAAAATTTAAAAAGGAATTTTTAAAATCATAATTTAGGATACCATTTTAATAAAAGATAAAAATTTTCTAGAGTTGTGTCTTAAAAGATCCTTATGCATATTATTTGTAATTATTATGGTCATGAAGGACATATTTCTCACCTATACCCTATTAGAAGAAATTCTCATGTGAGAAATAAATATATTTGGGTTTCTAAAGATTCTAGAAATTATTGTACTAACATTCAAGGACCCAAGTTAATATGGATACTAAAAAGTCCTTTTAGTGTTTTAATTGTACAGAAAATTCCTCATAGTGATAGATCATTTGGCGTAGAAAAGAAGAAACTACAAAGGAGAGTTTCTTAAGTACCAAGAGATAGAATTGCAAAGTTTAAAACTTATAAGGAGAAGTATTAGGTAAGAAAATGACATCATTCAAATGTCATAGCCAAGGTATTAAGTGAACAAACCTCTTACATAACCACATTTGATATCCATTGAGGTATATTACAAATGGCCTTAGTTATGAGCATTGCATTAATTAAATCCATGTGAATATACTGTCATTGATATTATCACAGCCACTTCATCCTTCTGTTCTCAAGATTAAGCACCACCTTCCATTGTACCATCTTTAAGCACTACTCTTAGCTAACTCATCCAATAGGATCCTTTCTCCCGAATCCTTTCTAGTTGCTACTTGAGATTGGGCATTCTCAAGTCCAGGTGAGCAATGACATAAATGAGATCAAAGATAAGTTACTTGGGCTCCACAATTAGCAATTTCAAACAAATTAGAAACAGAAGCTTTCAAAGTTAAATTTAAAGACACAAAAAAGGCCCTTTCATAGTTCACTGTCAACTTGCACTCTTCACTATGCTAATATCATTGAAGTTGAAGACATTACTCTATTATACTCTCCCTTTTGTATTATGACAAAAAGGGGGATAAAAATTTTGGCTCTAAGATTTTATTTTGCATGCTTCAAGACTTCATTTTTCTTATGGTTGGTTTAACTTGCTAATGACTGTTCATGGTCATTGACTACTTATGGTTATTTCTTTAGTTATGGATTACTCATAGGTTTATTGGTGTGATGATCACATAATTGTTCTTGTTAAATGCTTTTGGCATTATATGCCATAATATTGTGCTAAATATGGTATGAATGTATGCAATATTTATCAAAAATATGAACAAGACTAGCCTTAGTTTTTGAGGGAGCTATTGTCGTTTTCCCATTTATTCTGTCATCATTAAAAGGGAGAAAATGTTAGCCTAAAAATGCTTAGCCTACTTCTTGGTTTGATTTATGACAAAACATATGAGAAAACCCTATCCATTTTGATTTAAAATATTCTAATGCAAGTTGTCACCTTTTGAAAAAGTTTTACACTCTCTCCCCCCAAGGTTATGCCTCATCTTTATATACATTTATTGTACAATAGCTACTTACTCTTATTGACTCCATATTTTTAGTCTAAAAAGGAAACAAATTTTCAGCAAAACATATCCTTCCTCCTCTGAAGCTTCTCAATGAGTTTCATGGAGGTTGATGGTGCAAATCAAGCTTTAAGACATTGGAAATGAAAGGTTCAAGCATTTAAAGCACCAGTAGTCATATTTCCAAAATAAATATAAAAATAAAGGTTCTCTTCTGTGTGACTACTAATTCAAGCTTTGTTTTGAGCAAAAAAGAAAAGTCTTTAAGCTTAATACTTCTAATTTGGTGAGATATTTGTTAAAGAGCATTGTATATGGTTTTATCTTCTCCTTTAGTGAGATTTGAGTGTGATCTTATACTCCCTTATTTCAAGGATTTTAGTTACTTCATCTTTCTTGCATAACATTGGCTTTTTTATCCTATTTATATAGGAAAAAGTAATTATCACCAAAATCCACTACAGTAAAAAGTATTGCATCAATATGCTATAAAAGTAACATTTGTAGTTATATATTTACAAAGTTGCATTGGGTAAAATAACGCAACTACAAAAGAATTTTTTTCTATTAAAAATGTAGATAGCATTGGAAAGATCACATGATGAGGATAATCGTATAACATCAGTTGTGTGGAAGCTACCTACGCAACCGACATAGTGCCAACCTTTTTTTATAAATGTTATGGGATGGCGTGGGGTAACTCTACGACACCCATGGCATATATTATCAATGTTGTCAAAATCGCGATTCTAGGCAGACTCGTTTTTGGGCAATGAACTCGTATCGTAAACTCGTAACGTATAATCGTAAGAGTTTACTTATAATAGTAATTAACTATTGAAATATATAATTATATCATTAAAATTAATTTTTTTAAAATTCAAACTAGTTTTTGAATTGAAGGTAATGATCAATGGTCTACTAGTATGACTATAGTTAAAATGGTAATAACTAAACATAAATATTTTTTTAATATTATATATTAAAATTTAAATACGATAGATATTAATAAAAAAATACTAATAATTTGAAATTTGAATTAAAATTATTTATATAATTATAAATATAACTATTAAAGACTATTTTGTTAAAACAAATAAATTAACAATATATTAATTTCATATTATTTTTAGGTAAAATATCATATTATAAATATTTAAAAAATAAAAAAATTAATATAATAATATTTAAATAATTTAGATTAAAACACAAAATAGATATCCTTTTAAATAAATTTAAAATAAAATTTCAAAAATAGGTGCAACAAATTATATGATGCCAGTTATGTGCAAATAGACACTTTTCTTTGTGCACATGTTTAAATCGTCTAAGTTCTACTCTTTTTGAAATTATAAAAAGATGAAGAGCAAATATATATATAAAATGTTGCACATATATTCATAAGAATGGTGTTGGATTAATGGTATGACATACTCCCAGGCTTGGTGAGTCCAAGTTCAAGACATGAGGGTGACATTTTTTGAAACTATAAAATGATGAAGAGCAAATATATATAGAATGTTGCATATATATACATAAGGATGATGTTAGAGCAATGGCATGACATGCTTCAACGATGGCTATCGCCCGAGTTTGAGATGTGGAGGTGATACTTTTTGCACAAAACAAGAGGAGGCAACCGAGTTGGAGCAAGTTGACATCGAGTTAACTCAATTTCTTCTCCTGAAAACACAAACTCACCGAGTTAATTATGCAAAAAATAGTATAAAAATTTTATACTACTATATACTAGTAGAATAATTTTAATTAATAAAATAATATTAAAGATAAAATTTGTAATTTAAAAAGGTTTCAAAATATTATTATAGCAATAAATTAATTTTAACAAAAATAATTGAAAATTAGGAAATAATAAGTTGTAATTGTTGAATAGGCAAATAGTTAATAATTATTTATTTATATATTATCCATTATACTAAAATTAAATAATCAATGAAACAAATCAAACAAGTACAATATATGTAGATATTATTTATCATTAAATAAAACATTAAAATAGTAAATTAATTATTATTTTGTTTTATTTGTGTAGGCATTTTAACTAAGTGTAATTTTTGAAAAGAAGAATAAAGAAAATTATATCTTTTTCAATTTATTATTCATACTTTTTACATTATTATGCATTATTTGTACAATTAATAATACTATATATGCCATTGACCCCAAAAAAATTAATACTGGTTATGACAATAATTTTGTTTCAGAAAATTATTTCCTTCTATGATTCTCAATTAATAACTAAGCATTTTTTGTCTAATTTTTTATTTCAACGTTCAAATATATCAGATTTACTACATGTTTTAAACTGCAATTTAATTATCTCTATTTTAGTATTAACTTTTAATTTTGCAAATAATCATTATAAATTCTAATAAAAGGATCATTTTAATTTTTCTCATATTTCCTTGTACTTTATTATCTATTTGTTTCAAATTGTTAAGATTTTCTTATATATTCGACATTAATTATCTCGGTTTTATTATTCCATAAGCTATTTTTACTTTGCCATATTTTTCCATAGGTATTTAATTTCTTTACTTCTAACCATATTTCGCGACTCTCAACAATTCATTAGAAACTATGAAACTTACTTTATTTCATCATTATTTGTGTTTCTGACACAAATATTTACTGCAATAATTAATTTTGTTTAATATTTTAATTATTTTTTCTTCCATACCATGTAATTTTTTGAAGTTTTTAATTTATTAGGCCTCATAAAATAGCTATCAATATTTTTTACTTATTATCAGCATAACATTGTGATCAATAAATAAAACACAAACTGTAAACTACACAAAACCAACTTTAAATATTGTTTATGTCAATTTTAGAATTTCTTCTTCTTTGGTGGGCCTCTTCCAATTTAGAATAGATCTACACTACAGTAAAGACTTACAGACAGAACAGCGAAAGAAGTGAAGAAGACGGAAGGGGAAGAATGCACGTAGTTGAGGAACCTAACGTTTGTGAATTTGCAAAGGGAACTTTTTTATTGGATAACCTAATGTGAGGTTATCCAGTAGCATGCGGTTGACAAGAGCTGACATAGTGTCAGCTTTGACCGGTTGTGTGAGCAATTCGGATTATTTTTAATATTTTAGTAAATAGAGATAATAAAATATTTATTTTTATTAATTTTAAATTTAAAAATTAATTTTTTTAATCATCTTACTGGAGAGATGATCTATTTTGATTGTGTGAGATTGACAATTGAAAACTTGTTCAGCATATTTATATTTTATATTTTTAATTAATTTAGATGTTTAAATAAAATATACAATGATGTTTAAAATTCTTATATTTAATTTGATATAAATCACCATAAAAATATAATCCAAATTGTCTCTGCATGAATAGTTTCTTCTTGAGCTTCATCATAACATCTTAGAAAGTCTATTGGGAATTTCTTAAGAGTTTGTTTATGCCAAATAGAATAAAACTTATAAGAAATGAAAAAAAATTTCAAGTTAGATATTTTTATTTAAATTTGAATTTAATTTTTAAAAATATTTGGACTCAAGAGAATAGATAAAAAAGAAAATATTTATAAAAATGCCTAAAATAAAATTTTGATTGAATTTTTTTCATTACAAAAATTTTGTCCCATCACATAGGTATCCCTAAAACATATATATATATATATATATATAATTAGAAAACAAAAAACTATCCTAACGTGGGATTACCTGTCACTCTCTCCTCTCTCCTCATCATAATATTGTCCGGGCAGCACTTCACACGTAGTACAATTACGGGAAAAAATTGAATTTATTGAGTTAAAAGGATACATGATTTATAGAATGAAGGACTAAAATGTATATAATCAATGAATTCTTCTAAATTAAAAAAAAAACTTATGGAATGATAATATGTTATAATAAATAGGCCTTTTAACTTCTTCTTTTTTTATATTGATGGATAGATAAAATAAAAACACTTTTATTCATAAACTGAAAAAGTAAAAAGTACATTCTTACTCATATTTCAATTCCCTTTTTCACGTCTTCCCCCAGCCATTGTCCTTCCCCCTCATTTTTCTTCTTCCTCGGAGCTCCAGGACATTGGAGCAACGGTGGAATGTTGGAGGGTGGTGATTTGAAAGTGTTTTCTACTTGGGCTCCTGGCATCCATCAAAGACAGCTTGTGTTGATAGATAATGGGAAGCACCTAAACCTTATTACTGTTGCTCCTTCATAGCCAACAAGTTGGCTATATATAAGTGTCGACATTCATTGCGGATGATGTTGGGGCGTATCATCAGCTTGTCTCCTTTGAAATATCAGTTGATGACCGCGACAAGCTATTCTTTGACCATAAAGAAAACATGGGTGCTTCCACCTGGTACTTTGTGGAGCTTTGATCTGACACATCGTTTGAGGACGTGGCAGCAGAAAACAGTTAATTGTTATTTATAGTCAGTCCTATTGATCTTTGATACATGAGCGAGAAAGGGAACAGAAGTCGTCAGATTCCACGAAGACGCATGGCGCATTGAGTGCATGGGCCTTGTATAATCACACGCGTAGAATAAATATTCTGAAGAGATTATCATTAAGGTCTTTTCAGGACCTTCCAAAATTAGTAAACTCATTATTATTATCATTACTATAATTTTCAGTATCTTTGTCTTTAATAGCTTGCTTTTTGGAACAAACTTTCTAATTAAATCACTAATACAATTTCATGATGATTCAATGAGAAAGATATGAATTCATTAGGATAGTCAAATTATGGTTTTTGCAAATTATTATATTCAGTAAGCTCCACCAGGATCACGTATTTCCTCTAATTTGTTAATTAATTTGAAATCTTGTCAATTTTTATTTCATTAAGATGATACATTTTTAAGAAAATATTTCAATATTTAAAACACAATATATTATCTATTTTTATTGAAATTATTATAAAATATTAGCCCCGGCCAATCAATCAATCAATTTTGGTTGATTTGCTTCAATCGGGAACTGAACATGCAAACTGAATTCAGTTATTCATCCATAAATTGAAACCAATCATTTCTTTTAGTTTGCGTTTAAGTGCAAATACTACTTCATTTGTTTAATATGTAAAGTAATTTTTGAAAGATTTATTGGGACTGGTATATTAAATCAATTGCTATATAAGTGTATCAAAATCAACCAATATATTTTCGGTACTACATGGCCACCATTTATTTTAAATTTGGCTAGTAAACTTTCACATATTTTATTTAATTCTCGCTTTATAACAAAATAAATTATACATGGGATGGCATTTATTTGTCTCATTAGTAACCTACTTATTTAATAAATAAAATAAGCTTTTTTTGAGACAAAGGAATGCAACTAGACAAAACCATCCAACATAAGTGGTGTCCTTAGTTTGAAGGCATTATGAAGTGCTGAAGTAGCAGCCATAAAAAGAGCACCAAGAACTATCCAAAGATCCCTATTAAAAGGGCATATGAGATCCCTTGAGTGGCATTTAGACTTTATCAAAACCACTTTGCCACACTTGATTCTGTATATGACACTATAAAGTCAACATATTTTATGCAATTCGCTAAAATAGCAGTGTTTGTAATTATAGCATCACGCTTCTACAACATTTGTGTAAACATGGAGTGTTATATATGTTCATTGATCAATTTAAGGTGTCAATTAGTTTTCCCTTGTTTTTAATTTACTAAAAAAAGGGAAATTTCACTCTAGAACGAAGTGAGGCACAACATTAATACAACAAGAGGATAAGCATAATTAACTCATATTAGAGTACTATGTTATATTATATAAATAATAAATTAATAAGAACTTATTTATATCAAAATAGATATAATAATATTTTTTTTACTATTAAAAAAAAGATAAGTATATGCTATCATATGATTTTAAAAAGGATAGTTTAAAATCAAAAGTTATATAATTTAGAGATATACAGACTTTATCCAAATAATTTTAGAGTTTTATAATCATTATATCATTATTCATTATGAGTCCATTTTGTTATTAGAATTGAATAGATGGAATGGGAAAAAGAATGGAAGACTCTCTCATTCCCATGTTTGGCTGATAGACTGGACCCTTATTCTCATTCCTTAGGGAACCTGCTCTCCCTTAAGGATTATGCATTTTGTTCTTTCTTCCTCTTTTCTCCATAACTGTAATAAAACTTGATGTGAACTTTTATTTCCAAGACCATGCATCATTACGGATGTAAAGCCACTAATAACAACTGTTAAATGAATCAACATTATGTTTAGGCATACAAACACTTAAACGGCTACAAAACCTCGCATAGCAAAATGGAAAAGTAATTTATAAGCCTTCCATAGTGTTATATATTTATAAGGACTCAAAATAAGTTTAGTTTACACAATATAAGACAACAACCTACAACACACCGTTTTCATTCATCCTGGGGTACGTGTATCTTGCTAATCACCTCTAGTAGTATCATTAGGATTTGTTGAAGACATTTGGATGCCGCCTTCATTTGGATTATGTAAAGCTCCTTTCATTCCATTTCCTGGACATGCTTGTCTTTGAAGACTTGTAAAGGTGAATTTTGTATGTAAATGCAACCATGCCATTCTAAGACAAACATTTAGGAAAGAAGTTCATCATAGATCCCAATGCTCACTTCATCTTTTTTTGTCATGGGAGCAAAGCTTAAGAAAAGGAAAAGGGTAAAACCTTGACCACTTGAGAAAACAAATCAATAGCAAACCCAAAAACTTTTATTGGACTATTTTAAGTGTGTCTTTCTACTACAACATATGATTCACTAAGTCCTTTTTCTTACTGGGACTCCAATTTCTAACTTTCTTTGTTTCTCTGATGCATCACCAGCCATATTGGTTGCTTTAGTTTTCCTTCATCAATTGGCTCACCAGATTCACTTAAACCTTAGAAAAGTCTTACTTAGGGACTCTAGTATCCAATAATCCTCTCATTTTTTTCCTGCCTCATTGAATACAAGTACAAATGGTTTTTGTTGTCTAACAATCAAGTTAAATCCCCAGACATGACTTTGAACTTAGTAGCCAAAATTGTGTTCAAAGGTCTTTGGCCTATGTCATACAACCTTATATTTGCAAGATCAGCCCTAATTTTGTTAGTAATAATAGTCTTATGGAAGGTGGAAATCATTATGGTAGCCTTTTGTACTGCATTGGCTAACACTTGAACTGTATCAGAAGCCAACAACCCAATAAAGGTTAAGGATGTGTTGTTAGTCTAAACTTTCTATATTTTCTCGAAGTCTACTAGAACTTTTGTTATTTTCACCATTGGCTTCACTCCTAATACACCTTGCATGTAACCTATTACTTTTACAACGTATGGTCTACCATAGCACATAGCCCTTGGGTAACCATCCAAGCATATCATTCCCTTATCGCTCTTACTACATTTGCTAGTTTAAAAAAACTTGACCCAAGATCCGTAGTCATATGGACAAGAAATATTTTTGTTTGCATCCCCTTTAACTTGTTAATCTCCTTTAAAATTCTAAATTCTCTAATATGTGGATCAATGAAACTTTTGTAAGGCATACATGTAATCGTTTTTTCCAAGGCATACGAGAGACATGAGAATAGATTACTGACATATTTTGTGTCTTCATAGATAGAGATGATTTTGTGCCATCCATAAGCTTCAATAATGGCAGCTACAACATTAAACTTAGAGCAATCACTTTGTGTTATGGAAAGAGATGAACCATTTGTTGAAAACATAATATCGAGCACTTGAGATTTGGTCCAAAGTTTAACTACAAGCCATGCTTATTCTAAATTTTAGGGTCCCATGATTTCTTGCACCTTTTCATTCTTTATTATATCCAAAGCTATTTAGTGCCATGAATAAAGCGTTAAAAATTAAAATAATGTTATACTAATAACAACGCATATAGACCAAATAAAGAAATTATAAAAATGATAATAATAAAGTGTTTTAATTACTTGTCAATTTCAGTTCACTACATTTCAAAACTCAACTCAAATTTCATTTGGTATTTTAAACTTAATATACTAATTACAATTCAAATATATAAATTTTAAGAAAGATATTTTTGTTAAGTTATATTTTAAATTCTAAGATCAAGAAATCATTGAGGATTCAAGGCTCAGTTACATGTATGGTAAATGAAATAGCCTCTGCCAAAGATGACATAGTTGGAATCAAGTTGCATGTGGATAAGGTAAACAATTAAGTTCATCCTTTATTTCATAAAATGCCTTCCCAATCAAATTGCAGTCATGACTTTATGTTTGTTTTTATGTCTAATTTTCTGTTCATGTTTATTTCCTATGTTTCTATATATGTTTATTTTTTATGTTTGTGTTTAAATAAACATAAATATTAGTGCTAATGTGTAAGGTTTTACAGTATAAAGTTTTAGGGTATATGATTTAGGAATTTGGGTTTAGTGTATAGTGTTATAGCATATGGTTTAGATTTAAGGATTATGCATTTGTGTCTATTTTGTGGCTTTGGGTTTTGGGTTTTGGGTTTGAAGTTCAGGATTTGGTGTTCTAGTATTAGGCTTATGATTTAGGGTTTAGGTTTCATGGCTTGAAGGTTTATGGTTTTTAGTTTAGGCTTTCTGGTTTTAACGTTTTAGGTTTAAAGTTTAGGTTTTTAGGGTTAATGGTTATTTGTTTGAAAGCTAATTAGGCCAAATAAGGGTTACGTTCTTTTAATGATATTTTAACAAAGCGCAAGGAGGATAAGTCTTAAAAAGGATAGCCATGACATAAACGTAGCAAAAAAGAGACAAAAATAACACTAATGTTTAAAGAGACAAATATCATAGAGCATTGAGATGAAGAATTTGAAAACTAGAAAATAGGCACCTAGGCTGCAAGTAAACATGGCCCTCGTGTTAAAAATAGAGATATTGTGTCTTGGCTCTAAAAAGGTTAAGAATGCTAAGTTTGGTTCTAGGAAATGTTATGGAGATTAATAACCTTAGGATCAACTACCATTGAATATATCGAAGGAGTTTAGTTTTGTTGTATGTTTAATTTTGCGAATTAATTTAGTTTCCCTTTACACATGCATACTATTAATTGACTTAATTTAAGTTCAATTGTTAATTTAATACTTAGCAATTTGTTTACTACTAAATCCTCATGCGATGATATTCAACTCATCATTATACTATTTGTGTGTTATATATAATTGCATGAGCTTTTTATTTAAACCATAATGAGGTTTTGGTACCATTGCTAAGGGTTTGTGTGTCCTAATTTTGTTGATGTAAATATTAGCATACTTAGGTTTCACTTGGGCTTTGTTTTATTTTTGTTTGTTTTTTTAGTTGATTGTCATTAACCTTAACTTATACAAAGAGTTTGAATTTTACATAGTGATGTTGGTTATAAGAAGGCAATGATGGACTATGCTGCACCATCACTACATCAGTTGCTCTTAAGCATCTATAGACTAGCCATCTAAGCTAACAATATTCAAATCAATCTGATTGTCGTTGAAATGTTACAAATGGCTGGGCAATTTGGGGGTTTATCATTTGAAGATCTAAATGCACATGTCTTGAGTTTCTTAAAGTGAGCAACATGTTCAAGCAAACTATTGTTACGCTATCATATTACGGCTATCCTCACTTTTTCTTCGAGATGAAACTAAAGGTTGGTTAAACACCTTGCCAGCTAGATTAATCACTACATGGGATGAATTGGCTTAACAGTTTGTTACCTATAACTTTCCCCCGGCCAAAATGGCTAAGTTGCGCACTAAGATTGCCATATTTACTTAACATGATTCTGAGTACATACGTGAAGCCTGGAGAGATCTAAAAGCATATCATGGAAATCCCAAACTATGGATTACCTATATAGATTAAAGTTCAAACATTTTACAAAAGGTTATCTAACTAAACTAAAACAATTGTAAATGGATCAACAAGCAACTAATTTTTGACAAAAGAGTTTGATAAAGCTTACAACTTACTAGAAGATTTTGCCTCCAACAATGTGCAATGGTCGTTGGTAAATCATCATAAAAGAAAGTGGCAGGAATTCATGAAGTTGATGCTTTAATAGTATTAACTGCTCAGGTGGCATCCTTGGCCTTTTAGTTTAAAGATTTTTACTGTAAGCTACTTTAGGGAATAACATGAATGTTGTACAAGGCCTTAGAGTGATTTGTGATAAGTGTGGAGGAAATCATCGTATGTAGAGTTACCCATTGAATCTTGAAATGTATAATATATGGGTAATTACAAGAATAGTCAAAATAACCCATTCTCCCACACATGTAGTCTTGGCTAGTGTAATCACCCAAATTTTTTGGGGGATCAAAATCAAAATTTCAACTATCCTTATCATTTCATTATAATTCCTCATCATCATCATCTTTGATAGTAGGACTTTTCTCATCCAATTAGGTTTCTAGCCTAAGCTAGGCCACTATTATAAGAGAAAAAATGAAACTTGGAATAAATGTTTATACAATTCATGGTGAAAACTAATACTACAGTGAAAACCTTAGATGCACATACTTGTTCATTAAATTGTAGTAATTGTCAAAGGGTAAGAAACATTTCAAAGAGACACGAAATACCCTTAATTATTATTTTAGAAGTCTAACTAATGTATGAAGGATAGATTTTAAGCATCTGTTAGTATCTTCAAGAAGCAATCAATATATCCTTATAGTTGTTGATTATGTCTCCAAATGGATTCATGTTATGGCTTGTCACTAAAATGATGTCAATTTGGTTGTCTGTGCTCCTTAAACCATTATGTGATAAGGGAACCTATTTCAACAACTACAAACTATACATAGTACTCTTGATGAAATATGGATTTTATCTTAGCTTGTCTTTAGCTTATCACCTTAAAAAAAATGGTCAATGTGAACTATCAAATAGAAAGATTAAGATGACTTTGGAAAAGACCATGAAACCTTCAAGGAAGGATTGGACAGATAAATTTGATGATGCTCTATAGGCCTACTGTACTACTTTTAAGACATCAATTAGTATGTATCCATAGCAGCTAATTTTTATTATAGCATGTCATCTTTCGGTTCAAAGAGAGTACAATGCTTACTAGGCTTTAAAGAAGTTAAACTTTGACATAAAGAAGGTTAAGGAAAAATGACAATTGCAGCTCAGTGAGCTTGATGAGTTTTGGTTACAAGCCTATGAGATTTCAAAACTCTATAAGGGGAAAACAAAGCAATGATAGGAAAAGAAAATATTCAAATGAAAGTTTGAACCAAGTCAATCGATCTTACTGTATAACTCTAGACTCATACTTTTTCTTAGGAAGCTGTTGTCTAAATGGTCTGGTCTTTTCATTATAGTCTAGGTATTTCCATAATGAGCTATAAAAATCGTAGAGAACAACTCAAACCAAAAATTTAAAGCCAATGGCTAAAGACTAGCACTATTGGGGAGATGGGGTGAACCGTTAGAAGTCTATTGTGAACTTAGGTATTCCATTCTAATGGAAGTGGAAGAGTCAGACTAAAGACATTAAATTCAGCTCTTCTTGGAAGGCAACCCAAGTGTTTATAGTTTGTATATACATGATAATATATACTGACATAAATACCATTTTAATTTTGGCAATTTTGTTTTTTAAATCAATCAAAAAGGATATCCCCAAGCTAAGTCTTAGTTAGGCAACACAAATAGGACACAGATTCTCTTAATTGCTTACAAGCAGAAGAAATAAGTGTATGGAGAGATTCATTTTAATGAATAACAAAATGAGGGAAGTATTCAATGCATTTTCCTACCAATTTATGTTTCTTGCTCTTTTAAACTAAGGCAATTGCATGATTGGGTATTAAAGCTTTATTCAATTTTAGCAAAAAAAATGAAAACGCATGAAATCATATTTTGATGACAATACATGAGAGTAAATTTTTTTATTTCTATTCACAAAAGCAACTAATGGATATTCAGCAATAGGGGAGAATTAAGATAGCAGGTTATGTTTACGAAAGTAAGTTTTAGTCCCATGACTAACTTCAGCTAGTCATGGCTTTATGTTTAAAAAAATTATTGCCTGATAAGGATCATAGGTTCACTATGAGTGGTAGTATGTTTTGGCATTTCATTAGTTATAGTGTGAGACAAACACATATGTGGCCATCACTAGCCCTCAGTAAAATAAAACAAAAATCCCTTTCTTCACTCTCATTTTACTATTTATGCACCTCCATTTTCATGTTCCATCTTCTTCAACTTCATTCATCATCACAATTCACCATTAATTATTTATGTTACTTAAAAACACATCACATCCATTCTTTTCTTTTATCTAATAAGACTTTCATCCTTCACACTCTTCTTATTCTTATTGCTTTTGCATTGCCATTGTAGTTTACCAATTTTCTTTCATTCATTTCTTTCTTTCTCCCTCCTATCCATGAGGAAGCCTCTTAAATTTTTTTTCTCACCTTAACCCTCATTCTTCTTTACTCACATCATCTTCTCTTCCTTATATACACACACCTTTTTGGTCATTGTAGTTGTAAGGGATAGCTTGGCATTGTTGTGGGTATCTTTATGAGTAGGCTCAGTCATGCTCCATCAAGTATCTCATTCATTGAACTTTTTTTAATTGGTCTTAGTGATCCATATTTGCTTTGTTATAGTTTATTAAAGTAAATAATGGATACATTGTGCTTTGCCTTATGAGAAATTCTTCCTTAGAATACAATTGTAATGAATTTTATTAAAGGTATTTAACAGATTCATGAGTTTTCTTTATGAATAGTAAAAAAAATTTTGGGGAAGTTTTATCTTAAATTCGAAGTAATTAAATTGAGTGCTTGCATTTCTTTGTTAGTGTGATACTTACTTCTTAATATAGTGTCATTAAATTTGTTAGATATTGGCATAACATTGGTTAACATTTTTTTCATGTTGATATTTTTAGTTTGTACATCATACTTTGATAAATATAGATATTGATATAGGATAGGGTGCTCTTTTGAATTTTGTATGTATCATATGCTTTTGAATGTTGCTTTAGATGTTTCATGATGTTCATAATTTTTTTAACATGTCAAGCACAATGGCCACTTGTTTGAATTAGAATTATAGGATTTGTCCATTTGAATTTAACAAGTGAAGCTCATTTATGAAAGTATGTATGTTCATTAACCATCAGACTTAGATTGAATTATTCCTCTTTTCTAGTACTTTCCAATGGCTTCTCAAAAGAAAGGGAAACAAGTTGCATCTGCATTCTCTAGCTTTGATCGTTAAAAGTTTGCTTCCCTGATTACCTAATATTTCCATGCTCAATCTATGGTCAACAAAACCTTAATTCAAGAAAGAGGGTTTGAACTCCATGTAATATGTTATGCCTTCTTCCTTCAAAGCATCAAAGCCTAAAAGTGAACTACTCTTTGTCTTTTGCCTAAAGCAGCAGTTGTACTGGTGTTTCGTGAATTTTATGCGTACATAATTGATCATAAAAATGAGTGTTGTTTGGTTTAAGTTGAACGGTCTATTTTCAACCATAAGATATTAGACAACATTATCACACACTAGAAGAGCCTAATTTCCATTTCAATCAATACATAGATAATGAATTATCTCATGATTTAAATAAAGTGGCTTGGGTTATGACCAATAAGGGACATGGAAAATGGAGGGCCAACAAACGATTAAAAACCTCACTCCAAAAGAAAGATATGATTAAAGAAGCCTAAGTATGACATCATTTTGTATCTGCTATATTGCTTTTGAGCAAACATGTTTTTTGCTTTCACTAGGGATAGGGTAATCCTAATTTATAATGTCATGACTAGGAAACCAATTGATGAAGTATATATGATTCGTAAAAACATTTTAATAACTACATCTAACTTAAAGATTGACCTGGTATATAGTTTCCTAATCATTGTTTATATGGCAAAGTTGGCATTCATTAGCTCCCTTTTGAGGAGTTGTGTCAACCCATGGGTCCCCATTGAGAAGGTTGTAATCCATAAACAAATAAATGATTCTAACAATGAGAAAGATTATGGTTGTACTTCCTTTGCTCACAATAACCACATGGAGAAACTAGACCTTGAAAATATCTTATGTATCCTTGGCTACTCATATATAAAAAAAGATTATAAGTGTTATTCACCTTTCACAAAAAATTTCTACACCACCATGCATGTCTTATTCCTCAAACATACACCTTTTTACTCCCAACCGACCCTTTAAGGGAAGACTCATGATTCTCAATTAGAATGACCAATTAGGAATGATATTGAGCACAAAAGTTTTATTTATGACCTTCCTCCACCAATCACACAACCCAAGATCAATGCATATCCAAACACCAAAACTACTGAACCAAATGTCATTGCAGGGAAGGACATGATTATGTATAGTAGGAAGAAGAAAGACAAAGTGATAGAATAGGAAGCTATTCCTGAAAGCATATGTCCTGACCAAGGTCAAATCACTTCTCACACTCTAACTTTTGAATCACCAACTAGCCTAGATTTGCCCATTACCTTATGGAAAGGGATAAGAAGTTGTATAAAGCATCCTATTAACAAGTTTATTACTTATAATAGGTTATCTCCTAAGTTACAGGGTTTTGTACTCAATGTCTCATGTGAGGCAGCCAAGGTGCAAGAATGGCAAAAGGCTATACAAGAAGAGCTACAAGCTCTTGTGAAAATAAAACAAGGGAAATTGTTGACTGACCACCTAGTATGACTAAAGTGGGGTGCAAGTGGATATTCACTATAAAATATAACCCAGATAGCAGTATTAGTCATCATAAAGCTAGATTATTGGCTAAAGGATTCACTTAGACGTAGGAAAATAATTATTATGAGACATTTGCTCCAGTGGCAACACTATTAAAATGTTATTGTCTCTTGAAGAAGAAGTTTATATCGAGATTCCAACAGAGATAGGAGTAGAGGCAAGTTCTAACAAGGTACGTAGACTTCATAAATCCTTGTATGGACTCAAGCAATCTCCAAGGGCTTGTTTTGAGAAGTTCACCACATTTGTTAAGGGCCTTGGGTATACATATTGCCAAGTTGATCACATGTTGTTTGTTAAGTATGGATCAAACAGTAAGTTAGTAATGCTAATTGTTTAGGTAGATGACGTCACTGTTACAGGAGATAATCTAATTGCAATTGATGGTCTAATGAAGTCATTGGCTATATAATTTTAAGTGAAGTCCCTAAGAAGTTTAAGGTACTTTTTAAAAATGAAGGTTGCTAGGAGGAAGGATGGCATCTCTATCTCTCAACAAAAGTATACTCTAAACCTCCTTAAGGAGATAAGTATGTTAGGGTGCAAACCTATTAGCACACCAATGGAGTCTAACTACAAATTGGGTCTTAAGCAGTAATGACCACTACTTGACATGGGGCGATACCAAAGGCTAATTGGGAAGCTAATATACCTGACTCACATTCGTCTAGATATTAGCTTTCCAATTAGTGTGGTTAGTTAGTTCATGAACAAACCAAATGAGGAGCATATGGAAATAGTTTACAAAATATCAAGATACCTAAAGCGCACTCCCAGTAAAGGGTTGTACTTTAAGAAGAATTATAATAAGGGAGTTGAAGTTTTTATAGATGCAAATTAGGCTGAATTTGTGATTAATAGGAGATCTACAATAAGATATTACACTTTTCTATGTGATAACTTGGTGATTTGGAAAAACAAAAAGCAAGTTGCAGTTGCACAAATTAGTGCGAAGGCTGAATTTCATGCTCTAACACACGGGATTTGTGAAGGGGTATGGCTATTGAAAATTCTTAAAGGACTCCATATGAAAACAAACTCAACCATAAAGGTTTTCTATAATAATATGGCCACTATCACAATTATGAATAATTTTATTCACTATGATAAGACCAAATATGTGGAAATTGATCGTCACTTTATTAAGGAGAAGATAGATTATGGCTAACAAAAATTAAGTTTAAGGAATTAAGTTCCAAGCTAAGGATGATCAATATCTATGTACTGGCTTGAAGGAAAGTGTAAGTTGTCATATAAAGAAACAGAAAGACGGCCGCTAAAGTGCCAGATCCCAACGCCGAGGTACCAGTTGCTAGAGAAGAAATAGAAACATAGTCACCTAGGTGCCAAATCTGAGTGCCTAGGTGACAGGTTGCTAAATCATTTAAGAGAATAGTGTTTTTGTCTCTTTACAATAATTTTTTAATTAACTTAAGATTATATTTGAATTATTTTTAATTTCTTTTTTTCCTATTAATTAAGATTACAGTTATTAAGGGCTCTAATATTTAAGCTTTTATTTTTTTTCCACCAATATAAGTTGTCATATGAAATAAAAAATCAAAGAACAATTGCTTTTGTGTGCTCCTTTTCTTTTTCTTTCACTTTTCATCATTTTTCATCAGCAATGATTTTTTTAGTAGCCACAACAATGGTAAAAAGAGTATTTTCAACTATAAATATTGTAAAAAATTAACTTCACAAACGAACGAGAGATATATGAATAAATTATAGTCTAATAACTTATATTTAGATGAATATTTTCAATAGCATTGAAGTGAGGTAATTGTTAAACAATCCCAAAATATGAATTAAATTTTTAGATAATTTAATGTTTATACATTTAGTCTCATCTTATACTAGTTATTATTATTTATTTATAACATTTCTAAAATATATATTATCCCACTAACAACGGGTCCACTCGCCCACTGATTAAGAATATTATAATCTTTTGACTCAATTTCATTTTCATCCATGCATTGGTTTTATCTAACTAAATATAATTATAGGTCATAAAATCAACCATTCTCATTCTTAAAAAATTATTCTAAACCAGTTTTTCATTTATCTTCGTTCTCTAATCTAGCTTCTTCAACTTCTGCCAGAAATCACTCTTATTCTTTCCACTGCAATCTTATTTGAATTTTTTCTCTAATTTTATTCGAAAAAAAAAATCTTATTCTTCCATTTCCTATTCTAGCTTCTTCCTATTCGTCTTTCTTGTTAAACTTGGGAGAAAAAATGATACTTGAGATCAGAGTCGTAAGGTTTCGTTAAGAATTTGAACTGTGTCAAAACGATAACATTGGATCAAATTTAAACATTAAAAGACAAAATTAAAACAATATTAGGGCAAAAGCTAACTCCAACTGAAACCCGAAAAAAAAAAAAAAAACCCTTCTTGTTTCTAAATTTTATCATAAATACGTGTATAACATATAAATTTTTATATCTGAACTCATTTAACAAAAATATTATTTTTTTGGATATTTATGATATTCTAGCATAAATTTGTGTACAATTATTTAGTAAAATCTTTCACTGGTAATGATCTGGTGCACTCTTCGGTTCAACCTACCACTGTTTCCTTGCACAGTGAATTGCAGCTTCGCTCCGCTCTGAGCCCGCTGAACATTTGATGGAGCAATTGGAATCATCAAACCATGATTCTTCCATCGAAAGACGAAGCTGAAAACAGAGATACAGTGCTTAGCTCCTAAATTCCCAATCCAAATATGAACATTCGCATGCTTTTCTCTGCTTCAATCGCCCTCGTCCTCGCCATTTCCTCTCTTCCTCTTCTTGACCCTAAATGTAATACCAACTTCTACCTTGCTTCAAACCATCTCAGTCACGAACAGAAATTAGACTCATTTGCTTTTATTTGTACGCATGTATATAGCTCATGGAAATTCATTAAGTGTTGTGGGTTCTGCAGATTTTCTCAGTTGGAAGCCCCCGTTGTCTCCAGTGGCGGATTTGATTGTGAAAAATGGGGTGATTTATACGAGCGATGACTCTCTCCTGCTTGCAGACTCTATGGCTGTGGGTAATGGAAGAGTTCTTCGTGTTGGGAACTATTCATTTGTCCAGGTTCCTCTTGTTTGACTTTCTTATTAGCAGAAAATGTAATTTTGTCTAAACATCATTGTCCTTACGCATGTGGACTTCAATTGTTGCTGACTCAGTTGTGTTGAACAAATTGCATGTAGGAGTTGGCAGATTATAGAACTGAAGAGTTGGATCTTGGGGGAAAGGTTGTGGTTCCTGGGTTTATCGATTCCCACGTGCATTTCATTTATGGTGGACTGCAGGTTGAGTAGAAGCCCATTAGAATGTTTCCATTCCCACTTTTTAATGTGCTTTTGTCCATTGAATTTTCTCCTGAACTTAGTTACCATGGCCTTTCACTTTCTTTAGAATTTGTTTAAGACGTTTTATAGTCATTGAAATCTTCAAAATAGAGAAGTTTTCGGTCTTTGATGCCGTTGGAACTTAATTTGTTAATTTGAATCCTGAATTTTGTATCGGCATTTGTTAGAGTCTGCTCAAATCGTTTGATAGTTAATGAAATCCTCAAACTCACAAATATTCTATTCTTCGATGGTCTTTGAGGCTTGTGTTTGCAAATAATACCGGCAGCCTATCAATTAGATGCTGTTCTGCTTTTCTTCTATGTCAATCTGATTTCTGTTCCCATCAGATAAAATATCCTGTGTTCGTAAATCTTCTCTCTGGCCCTGTTTTTTAAATTCTATCAATGCGATGCAGATGATGCAGGTAGAACTGAGAGGTGTGAACAAAAAGGACGATTTTGTGGGAAGGATCAAAGATGCAGTAAAAAGTAAGTCTTGAGCTTTTGTTTGCTTATTTCCTATTTTTTGTGCAGTTAATAAATATGAAACTTACAGTTTTTGTGAAGATGATCAAACTTGTCTGTTCATGTTGTTGTTAAGACTTAAGTTTGAGCTCAAATGCAAAATAATTTGCAATTTTTGAAATTGGGTTAGAAGAATCTGAAGTGAAAGTGTCATCTGAAGTTAACGTTGATGTAAGTAAAGTTTATAATACTAGTGGTTACAATATCATGTG
This sequence comes from Delonix regia, assembly GCA_037074485.1. Classification (NCBI taxonomy): domain Eukaryota; kingdom Viridiplantae; phylum Streptophyta; class Magnoliopsida; order Fabales; family Fabaceae; genus Delonix; species Delonix regia. Next base: position 29,153,385 of record CM073455.1, read on the forward strand.
GCGTCAATTACCTCTCATTGCATTAATTCTTAGTCCATTAGTTATTGAGTCCCATTTTCGCCTTTTCAATTGGCTGGAGCTATACTAAGTTGGCAAAATTTAGCTGCTTCTGGTAAAGTTGAACCCACTTATGTTAGCCTTTGAAGGATTGCTCTTCTTCTTTCTCTGGTTAATAACACAGTAATTTAAGGCTGAAATCATGATTTGAATCTACAAGTATAGGTGCATCAAGTGTCTTAATTTTATATGGAGTGGTTTCCAAAATGATTTCACTTCCAAATTGATTTGCATCCAGTGACCTTATTCACTTGCACTTATACAGGCTCAAAACAAGGTTCCTGGATTTTGGGTGGTGGGTGGAACAACGATCTTTGGGGAGGAGATCTGCCTGTTGCTTCTTGGATTGATGATATTACACGTAACAACCCTGTAAGCCATATCTTCTGTTATGCTCCGTCTTATTTGAACATTAATAGTATTTACAGCAGTGTTATCTTATTTCAAATATACAAGTAGGTTTGGTTATCAAGAATGGATGGTCACATGGGCTTGGCTAACTCAGTGGCACTAAAGTTGGCGGAAATTACAAATTTGTCAGAAGATCCAAGAGGTGGAACAATAATGAGAACTGCCAGCGGAGGTAATAACTTATTATCTTTGTATGTAAAGGCTTTTTGATCATTATAGTAGTTTCTCTATTTGAATAATAGAACAGTAAAGTGTACTTCTAATGATATATTGCCATTGATGGTGTGAAGCTCACTAGAACTGATATAAAATTACCCTGTAATTTTGTCCCATCATTTTGTTTGTGTTCTACTGAGAAATTAAGCATTGTTTTATTGTGACCACACAAATCTCAAATGCTAGTAACTTGAATAATGAACTCTTGAGTTTCTGTATTTTGATGTTGTTTTTCTGGATGTTATGTTGTGGGGCATGTGACTATCAGTTTAGGGTAATTAAAGCATATGAACCTACCTTGTTACCATGTTAAGCCAACCTTTTGCTGGCATTCTCCTTATTAAGTTATTACTCTTCTAATTTGATGTCGTTATCTTTTGTCATTCATGAATTTATACCAACTATGGTATTTTAGAGCTGCAAATTTTTTATCAAGATTCTGTGTAATTCAATGCTACAATATTACTGATTATTGCATTTGATTGTTGCTACAATGCAGAACCAACTGGATTGCTAATTGATTCTGCAATGAAACTTGTTGTCTCCCAGATTCCAGAGGATTCCATAGATGACAGGAGGAAAGCCTTGATTAAAGCAAGCAATCTTGCATTGGCAAGGGGAGTGACAACAGTTGTTGATTTGGGGCGATATTTTCCAGGGGTGTCAGTAGATCTTTCTTGGGAGGATTTTTCAGGTTTGAATCTGAAATTTTAAGTTTGATGTATTTCTAATGAGATTGCAGTCTTTTCTTATGGTTATTTCTAAAATGTACTTATTTCTTTGCAGTTGTTGAAAACTTTAAAGAAATGATATTACCTGCAGTTATGCTGTAATGAATGTAGATATATGCTTCTGAAAACCTGATCAATCCATTAAAATGTGTCAAAACACAAAATGATGGATTAATGTTTGAGCCAAATACTGTCTTGCATAATTTCACTTTCATATACGTTGAGCTAGTAAAGAAATATCTTTTATACCAATGGGGATAAAAGGAAATAAAACATAAGGTGATGCAGTATCAAAAAATCTTTTGTCTGAGTTGACCTTCATTAATTTTTTTTGTTTCTCTTTTTTGTAATTTGTGCAGATGTTTATCAATGGGCAGATTCATTGTTGAAAATGAAAGTTCGAGTTTGTTTATTCTTTCCAATGGAAACGCGGTCACATTTATCAGTATGATTCTTCTCTGACTCGTACTTAAATAAAGCCTGTTCCAAACCTATGCTTAAGGATTAGATTTCACTGTAGAATGCCCTTTTATAGGTCTTAAAAGGTGCTGCTACTTCCCAACATCCTCCATCCTATGGGGTGTAGATTGTGGAGAGAAATTTTGTAATTCCTGCAAATGAAAGCTGAAGTTTCTTTACTAACAAAAATATAAATATTATATTACAGCTGTTTTTGCATATTCGTTTTTTTTATTTCTTCTGTGGGTAGTTCTAGCCTTAGGCTCTTAGATTATTCATCTTTCCCCCCTTTTTTTGGCTTATGCAGAATGTGCTTTTTTATCTCTCTTATTTGATCCACTTCCTGCTGGGTTTTTTTTTTTTATTTTTTCATTTTGATTTAATTCAAGAATCAATAAATTCTTAATTTTTTTTTCTCATACTTGATACATTTATTCGTTTGTTGATGAATTTGTGTACATGCTTCTAGTTTACGTTCGGTAAACTTAATTACTGATCTTGTTGTCTGAAGTCTCCGTTTTCGTACTTAGGATCTCATTAACAAAACAGGCCATGCCCTAAGCCAATGGATATACTTGGGCGGTGTTAAAGCTTTTGCTGACGGGTCTTTGGGTTCCAGTAGTGCATTATTATATGAGGTAAGAACAGGGCTTTCAAAATCTTCTATATACAATTTCCATTGGCTAAGAATATGCATTTATTAATGTAACTACCTTTAGAGACGGAAATTTAGCACCTGGCTTAACCCTGCACAATAAATCATATAGTATGAGATTTCTTACGATGGTAATTCAAAATTTGTAGCCATATCTCAATGAGCCTGATAACTATGGCCTACAAGTGACCGAACCTGAAGTTCTTCTCAATATGACCTTGGAGTCTGATTTATCTGGTCTTCAGGTGCTTTATTATTCTGTTACAACAAATTGTTATTATCAATTTATATGAAAGCTTAGTTATCAGCTGGAAGGTTTCCTCTTAATTTGTTTCAGGTTGCAATTCATGCTATAGGGGATAAAGCAAATGACCTCATATTGGACTTATATAGTTTAGTTGCTTCTACAAATGGAATGAGAGATCGAAGATTCAGGGTATTATTTTCACTCAACAGTGGAAAATTGTCAATAATTTTGCATTTGACTCATTGCAAGTTGAGGGGTCAGAAGCTTTAACTGAATTGATATTTGTTTTAATATACTCATTGTGAAGCAACTAAAACTCTGCTTTCAGATTGAACATGCCCAGCATTTGGCATTGGGAACTCCAGGACGATTTGGCAAACAAGGGGTTGTTGCATCCGTGCAGGTTTCTCATAACAATTATCTTGTAAAATTTTTGGTTTTTTATGGAATGATCTGCATACTTGAGTGACTATGATTTGTTTTTCAGTTTTCTAACAATGTTCCTCTCTTTCTATATGCTATCCAATTTTGCTGTTTCTTTTGGAAAGCAATTTGAGTGTGTTACAAATATCCAGAGCACAAAGGTAAAAGCTTATAAATATTACTAATGGAAGTGTACCTCACATGCCAAAAGTCATTATTGTTTAGGTAACATAAGGGAAATGCACTCCACTGAAGTTAAACAGTTTAATCAACGACCTGTACTTTCCAAATCTGCAACTGGATTCACTCCATAAAGCTATACTTCTTGCAGCTTTTGACCAAAAACGAGTGCTTCTTCTTGAGATTACAAATCACATATGGTTGTTCTTTTGTATGAAAAAAGTGATATTTCAAAATGCTAGAGTTTGGCACTTGCGAGAAACCCTTTTTTTTTTTTTTTTCCATTACTCAGTGTACCCTGAAATTGTCATTGCTTTGTTTCTTTTAACCATTTGGCCTATTTTTGTCCTGACCTTGAGGTGACATAATATGAACCTTCCATATGGATTATGCCCTTCCCAATGGTTGTATATGTTAACAAGATATGTAATCATTTCCATTTGTCAATAATCAACAGCCAGATCACTTATTGGATGATGCTGAATCTGCTGGTAGAAAGCTTGGTGAGGATAGGGCTGAAAAGGAGTCATATTTATTTAAGTCACTCTTAGATGGCAATGCATTAGTGGCATTTGGTTCTGACTGGCCGGTAAGTATGCAGCATCCATTACCATTACTACTCACAGCTATGCACATTTTTGTGTTCCATATGGCATGGGATTTTTCGTTGACTCTGCAAAGTATCTGGTCTCTATTTTCCAGGTGGCAGACATAAATCCCTTGAGTGGTATCAAGACAGCAATGAGAAGAAGCCCTGCCACTTGGGAAAAATCATGGATTCCATCAGAGTGCATTTCATTAGAGGATGCTATAAAGGGGTAAACAGCATTAAAACACCTGTTAATATATTAGCTCTGTTTCCTGTGCTTTATGATTAATATAGATTGCCAGAGTTAGGACTGTAATAAAATTGAGTCAAGCTTTAACGTGCTGATGCTTATTTAATTAATTTAATTTGCCAAGGTAGTGTATGGTAGCAATAATTTTATGATGTGGAATTTATTTCCTGGTAAATTGAGCTACCCAGGATAATCAAATGATATAATGCTACGTAGAAAATGGAATTTAGACAGACATGAACCAAAGCTTTTGTATATTGACAATGATAATTTATATATGTGGCCTGTAGGTTAGCTACTCAACTCTGAAATTATTGCATCTTGAAGGACAAGTTCCTACCTAGCATTATATCCTATCTGAATTTGGTACACTAATGCATGAACTCTTGGCGGGTGAGGACCACTTATCTTCCGAGTTCTGTATTTTGCATAACTTCATCGACATACTGTTGTACTGTTGTATTTTACATGTATACCTGTTTATTCATAATTATTTTGGTTTACTTATATTTGGTGCATCATGTCTATCTAAGAATCTCTCCTTCATACAATATTAATATGAGGATGGGCCATTGATTGGAATTAATAATCTTTTAATTGCCTGCTGAACTGAAAGTGCTCCTCCTTCTGTTCATGATTGAAACCAATTTACCTCTCCGCTATTGAGACATGATTGGAAACACTACATTTCACCCTGACAGATACACCATTTCTGCTGCTCGTGCAAGCTTCCTTGAAAACTATGTGGGGTCCTTATCTCCAGGAAAATTTGCGGACTTTGTCATATTATCTACCGATTCATGGAAAGAATTTGCTGAAGAAGCATCTGCATCTATTGAGGCAACATATGTTTCTGGTGTACAGGCATATCCTTGAAGACCTTCCATTTTCAAATAGATAGTCAAGGATTGCATGCCTAATATGCAGACCAAAGTTTAGGGAATTCTTAGATAGAACTGATTTTAAAAAAAATTAGACAAAACTAACCATAGATGAATATATCAGCATGTCCGAAGACTTTTCTATGGGAACCACTTCTGGTATGCTTATACTGGCCATCTATGATTAATTTGGTCTATTGATATTTTTTTCACTCAGCCTATCTAAGAATTTGTTGAATGATTTATAGTGGCAGTTTCCTGTTCAGGGGAATCCAATTGTCTGAAGTAGCTTCTGCAATAGTATATGAAACAAAAGGATCAAAAACTCAGTACCTCACCAGCCAGAAAACAACATTGGGATGTATCATGCGAAGGCACAGTTTCTTGAGTGTTGTATGATGATAAACATCTTGTATAATCAAAGAAGGAAATCAAAACCAGCAATTTATATGAGCAGAGACATGTAAAATTAACTGAGTTAAATTATCATATATAATCACTCCTTTACCTGTGCGAGTGATCTGTTTTAACTTGCCTTGTATTGCAAATTTGGTTTCTATTTTTTTTACCCCCCTTCAGTTTAGAATTGATGAACTTCATCCCTAATGTTTTGGTTTTATTTTATTTTTCTTCAAAATGAAAATATGACAAAAATTCTTCCATTGGTTCATTGAATATGTTGATTAGTTTCTTCATAGATGATGCGCATACAGTAATCAAATCTCTTTTTTTCTTCTTGATATCTACGTTTATCATTATTTGAGGTTGAGAATTCGTGTTTTAAGTTAAGCACGATCCTTTAAGTTTGTCTGGCAAGTAAATTCAAGTCAAATTTAAAGAAAAAAGTTTTTTAAACAGTTAAACTTGAGTATATAGTAAAAACTAGTTAAAATCTTAACAGATAAGAACAAAAAATTAAAATATGCAATTTGTTCTCGTTACTATGATAAAATGTAAAATAGTCTTAAAACATAGACATAGTTTTACTAAACTAGTTTTGCTGACTTAGGGTACAAATGATAGGAAGAAATGTCTGTAATTTTTCCTATTTTAAATTTCATATAGAGGAAAAATTAATCAATTGATCCTATAATTTAAATCAATTTTTATATTGGTTCTTACTCCTATATTTAACATGGTTAAAAATCTGATGGCACGTAATTGCTGACATGAAAATTTGAAAATGCCACCTATGCCAACTCAAATGCTGAATATACATCTCCACCCTATCCGTTCTCGACTTCAGTTTTCCTCTGCTTCCCCAAACTCAAAAACCATTTCTAACATCTTCTTCTTCCTCCTCGTCCCTTCATCTATTCCCGTTCCTATGGTTCCACTCCAATACGATGCAATCTTCCGTACTCTTCGTTTTCATCTTCTTATTTTTCTTCCCCACCATCCACCATGAGAGTCAAGATAGCAGCCAACATTGTCAAAAAGGAAATAAAAGGGAACTTTCAATACGACGCAATCTGGTAAGATGAACTTGTTTGCTTTTGAAAGTGATATTTCACATGTTAAACAACTATTCTATATAGATCACTACCATTTACACTTTTGTCTTTCCATGTCGAACAAATTATTATTACTATTACTCTCACTTCTCAGTTTCTCAAGGGTTAAACTACACTAGTTGACAGAGTATAGATGAGATCAAGCAAAAACTTGTACGCAACAGATATGAATTGGTATCAACAAGGACGGAAGCCAGTAGAGAGATAAGGAAATACGAAGAGACCGTTAAACGCTTATTCTGACCGTTGAAAACAGTATGCGAAGATAGAGATGAAGCATGACACCAAATTCAAGTGCTAACCAGCCATGTGCCCCACAGGACACAACGCAAATATTTATATTTTGTAATAATTTATTTTTTTTATAAATTAATTGTGATAAATAAATTTTTTATAAATTTAAATTTATATAAAATTAATTTTTTTATTTATATTAATAAAATATTAATTTTGTATAAAATAATATTTTTGAAGAATTAATTTGTCATAATTATTTATAAAAAAAATAAATTATAACAAAGTGTATAAATGAAATACCAATTTAGTTGTCTCGGTGTTCAGATATGAGCTCAAAATCCTTTTCCTGTTACTTATCTTTGGTCCCACGTGACACAACCCAGACAATAAACACGGCAGATATTGGTCCTCGTACAGACATCATGGTTGATAGACTGGTTTGCAGGAAACCTTTGTCTCAGAAAGGTAAATTGCTACCGACAGTTCTGGGCTGAGTGGAAAGGACTTCAGTATCTTTTAAGCAAAATGTCAGATTTGATTTCTGTTTTGTGTATAGAGAATGTAATATTGGGAGGACTATCTTTAATATTGGGTTCGACAATGCCCGATTCTGAGTTAGTCGTTTTCATACTTTAAAGGCCAAACCGGAAACTATGAGATAATATAAAAGAAAGACTAGTTAATTGCTGCAAGTTGTGATAGAGGATGGTCGTTTCCTTTACACACTACCACTACCTTCTTGGCAATGTTAGCTATTATCTTCACTCTCATGGTGGATGGTAGGGAGTGAAGTCATGTAATAATTTATTCACCATAAATGAACACAAAATTAAGAGATATTAAGATACAAAGATTTGACCTGATGCTGAAGATGATGTAGTATAATTTTGTAGAGAGATGTCAACTCACAATACCCAAGAGAAAGCTCTCAGAGTAGGCAACCACTAGAGAGAGTTATCGTCACAATTAAAATTAGGGCTTACATCAAAATAACTTATAGGGTTTTATTTTAATAATAACAATAATTAATTATAATATTAAAATAAAACCCTCATATATACATTAAAATAGTTTCCTATTTCATTCTTCAAAAGAAAGGAAGCTCATTATTTCTCTCTTAGTAATTAACTCTTAATTAGCAATCTGATGGAATAATTACTAATGCTTTTGGGCTATAAGTTGGGTATCTGCCCAGTGGGTTTATAAATAATCTAACCCATCACTTATTACCCAATGAGTATAAACCCAATCCATTCTTATTTTATCAATTATAATATTAATTGTCTAATTATTCATAATGAGAGATTAATATAATAGCTTAATTAATGCTAATCCATATAATATTAAAATATTCTAATAATCTCCCACTTGGATAGCATTAATTAAATTATTAACTCAATCAAAGAATACATAATTAAGCAACTAACATTCACATAAACACATGGATGTGTGTATATTTATAAACCATACAAAATTCAGAAATGAAACCACACACAAAGATCACTAAATCCGATAGGGAAATAAATGATATTAACATTGTCATAAATTAATTTCAATATCTAAATAGAATGGAATACTAAATGACATTTGAAGCATCATATTACAATTCAAAAGTCTCTTAAAGACTCAACTTAGAAATTTGGTGTCAAATTGCACCACAAAAGCACCTTAAGAACTCAACTCATACTTCCACTAGATCAAGACTACATCAAAATTCAACAAGACCCATATGAGTTATATGATTTGAATTACTCTTATGGGTAGGCCTTTGGTCAACATATCTGTCATTATGCGCTTACTGCAAATGTGAACAATGCAAGTCTGAGATAATGAAAATTCAAAAATGAAATCATAAATCAAGGATATTGAATCCGATAAGAAAAACATTGTTATAAATGCCAGCAAAATTTCAATTCTGAATTATATCCAAAATTTCGGCATAACCAAAAACATTGAATCCAATATGAAAACAAATGTTATAAATGCCAAAATATATCAAAGTGTTCCTTAAAAACATAACTCAAACTCTCACCAAACCAACACATCAAAATTCGAATATACCCAAGAGTCATATGTTTCCAAAACTCTAATAGGTTTGTCTTGGTAAAAGAATCACCCAAAATGAGTATGAGATCAATAAATTTTCTCTCTAACAAATAGGAATTGAGTATCAAAATTTAATACAACTGAAATTCCTATAACTTTGAAAGAAGCGAACAATAGAGTCATGTTGCAACAAAATGGTCAAGACTCAAAATATGCACATAAAGGAAAGTAATTTCCTTGACCATATTCCCTCACAAATGACAATCACAAAAGCTAGCAATATACTCTTCACTTATATTTTCAAAACATCATATAGATGTAATCAAAAGTGGATTCAATATCATCAAGAAATGATGTATAATTTGAATCAAAATATCCCATTATTTCAAATGATTTAGATTTTTAGATAGTCAACATGCAATGTCTTGTACCCTGAAGGTACCTCATAATTGTCTTTGCAGCCTTCCAATGATTATACCCAAAATCAGTTAAATATCTGCCAAGCACACCAACAGGAAAAGTAATGTTCAAACGTGTGCACACCTAGACCTATATTAGGCCATCAACAACAGATTCACAAGGAACTTTATCCATCCAAGTTCTCTTATCATCATTTAGGACATAACGATTTAAACAATCTATCACCACTCTACACAAGTGCAGCACAAAGAATGCAAGAATACATATCAAATTTCTTCAACACTCATATAATATAGGTTGCCCAAGACAATCCAAGAATGCCACAAGATCTATCACGGTGAATCTGAATTCCTAAAATAAAAGAAGATTCACATATATGTTTCATATCAAAGTGGCATGACAAGATGTGCTTTGTCTAATTTAATAAGCACATTGAGTTACTAACCAATAGGATGTCATCCATAGACAGCACATCCTCATGCAAGTCTTCATCCAGTGATGTTGTTTTCAACATCCATTTAGTAACTTAGCAAGTTCCCACTCATTATTATAGTGTATGGGGGTAATTTTATCGTTCATAATCTCTAACCACTTAGATGAATGAGAACCTAACGCAGATTCATTAAAAAGAGATAAAATTTGTGTCATCAACAATGTCTAGCTTAAATTCCTGCAAGTATACTATGTAATCATCTCAAATTGCAAGTCTACAAATCCTTTGTGATCGTCTTAAATTAACAATAGGATCAACTGGATTCTCAACAAGAATGTCATCTCTAATAGCATGATCCATAGGTAGAGATGACAAAGATGACATGGGTAAGATGGCATCCTCACAATACAAATTCATTACTCTAGGAACATCATTCCCACTATCTAAGTTATCCTCAAAATAAACGCTCTATCAGATTCAATAACCCTGGTTATATGATTATGACAATAAAATTTGCATCATCTTGATCTTGAACAATACCCAATGAAGAATCTACTAACAGTCCTGAAATCAAGTTTCTTGATCTAAGGATTATAGGGTATTACCCCTACTCTACAACCCATACACAAAAGTGCCTCAGACTAGGCTTCTTACCAGTGAAAAGTTCATATGGGGTCTTTTCAACTAACTAACTTGGAACTTGATTTAGAATATAAGTTGTTGTCTTAAGGGCATCACCCCATAGAAACTTTGGTAATGAAGAGTGACTGACCATGCTTCTGACCATGTCCATCAAGGTGCAATTACGCCTCTCAACAACTCCATTTTGTTATGGAGTGTCAAGCATAGTATATTAAGCTTCAATTCCTTGCTGCTATAAGAATAGAGCAAAAAGTCCAGGGTTTCTGCTTATTTCAGTATACCTCCCATTATATTCACAACCTTTATCTGATCTTACACTTTTGATTGTCTTTCCTAACTTTAATTCAACAACAACCTTAAATGCCTTAAAGGCATTAACTCATATGTTTCATGCAACAAATCCACCTATGGCAATAGGTGTTATAAGTCCATTAAATTTATGTGGATCTAATCCAAAATATTCTCATATCTATTTACCCCTTTAAATTCGAGCTATACTGAGAATTTTTTCCCATAATACATGCAACATAGGATTCAAAATCTGAAAAATCTAAGTAACAAAATACTCCTTGTCTAACTATCCTTCTAATATCCCTATGGAGATATGACCTTAACACCGATGCCATAAAAGAATTTTCTTCAATTCTTTTACATTTGTGTCCTATTACTGCAATAATAAATGCAGCAAGTGGAGAATCAGGACTAGCATTAATATTTAAATAACATAATCCATCCATGAACGAAATTGACCCAACAAGAACATAATCAAAGAAAATATTAATTATTTCATTTCCTTGCTAAAACTAGATAATCATGTCTGTTTAATACAGAACTGGAAATCAAATTCCTCCTTGATGAAGGAATATAATCTATATTACATGAAGTCAAACAATGTCTAGAATACAACTTTAAGATTACAATGCCCATATAGCTAACTGCAATCGAACTTCCTTTCACTCCAAGGATGATTCTTTCTCTTTCACTTAGGCTCCTCTTGTCTCTAAGCCCCTTCATTCTGATGTCTATTCTTCAACTTGAAGCAATTAGAGATTTTATAGTCATGCCTTTTACAATAATGATATTCACCCTTGAATGATTTCTTCTTTTAACCCTTATTATTCTTATTATTTTTCTTGGGTCTAAACAGTTTCTTGCCATAAACCTTGTCTTCACTTTTCTTTCATTTCAACTTCACATTTCTAGTCTTGCTGGATGAACCACATGAAATATAGTTCACTAATTGTATGTGAAAATTCACCTTCTTTATTGATTACTCCTCTTACGTCACTATGAACATCATATGATTAATAGACCACTCTGGCTCTTATGAATTATAAGTGGTTCTTAGGATCCTATATTCAGCAGGAAGGGATTAGATAACTCTATAAACTAGGTAGCTCTCATCCAAGTCCATACTATAGGAGTTCAACTTGTTATAGTAGTTAACAAGCTTCATCATGTGCTCACACACACTCCTGACACTCTATCATAGTGAGTGTTATCCAACAAAGAGAGATAATAGGCCTTTTAAGTCTTATCAAACTTCTTGAATTTCTTACTGATGCTTTGAGATACTCAACTGCAATGTCTTTCTTAGGAATACTTTGTCTGATAGTCTTCTCAATCGTATGCTTAATGACAGTCAAACAAATCCTATTAGACTCTTACCACTGCTTATGGTAAGTCTTGTCAACAGCGCTAGACTCAGTGGTGAGATCTGTTAGCTTAGGTTCTCTTATAGCCAAATTTTCATTGGTGATCATCTGAAACATATCAAAGGACTCAATCCAATCATCATAATTTATCCCATTCAGAGTTTTCACCACAAACAGTTGCTGAAACAGAGAAGTTGAAGGAAAATAAATATGAAACATATAATTATGTCCCGAACACATAATTATAAAGCAAAATTTTCATAACAAGACTCAGCTTCAACAATTGTATAACAAAACATTCATCATATCCTGCCTAAGGGCTTGAACTATGATAAATCAAGAAAACTTATACAAACCAAGGAAGCATATTATCGAGATAAACAACACAAAATACACCCATAATCTCTATATCAATAGGATAGAGAAACCATGAATATATCAATCAATAAATCGCCACTAATAGGTCACAAACAGGCCTTATTCACAAAATTATATTGACAATATCACAACGATAGGGCATGTCAATCGTCAACATAATCATACTCTCTACTGCTGGTTGCCTCAACAATAACCTTTCCCTCAATGATTTAGTGTGTACTTTCTTGAGTAAATAGACAATAACCACAACAATGGGGTTTCATTAAGCCAACACCATTATGATTGGGCCCACAATAGGTAAATACATGACCACTAGATGCAAATGGGCCATTATGGCCCAAAACAGAGTCTATTTGCTCATTTCAGCATTTTTTCGCACTGAATTAGGAACAAAATATTCACATATTACGCAAATAAATTTTGTTTTAATTCTGCTGGGTATTGTTAAAGAGAGTGACTAATATATATTGTTTCTTATCATATATGATTGTTTGACAAATTTTTTTCCAGATCAAAACAGTGATACTACTTTGCATTTTAAGGCCCTAAATCTCCAAGAAATTTCGAAAAACATACTTTCTGGCTTTCAAAAAATTTGAAAAAATCTTCAAAAAATAGGAAATGGCACATGGAGACAAACTATAGAAACTTAGGGTCAAGAAGGTCAAAGCGTGAGATACATGCGCTAACACACGCTTGAGGTGTATGTGGGCCTAACCTAGCACACGCACCAAACCTTATTCTACCTCCAAACAAGTCGGCTCGACCCATTTCTCCACCTAAGATTTGACCCGACTTTATACAACATTTCAGCGAGCTTTTTGGACACCAAAATGTTTAGAATTTCATGATTTACAACTTCCTTATCTTATCTTAGCAAGAACAAGAAGAAATAGAAAGATAAATTGCTCAAAAGTTTTGGCTTTTCGAGCATCTCCAAGCTCCCATAGCGGATCGTGAGATTTGGGAGGTGAAATTCGTTGAATTATGTTCAAAATAACCTTATAAACAAAATGCCTAAGTTTATTTTGTGAAACGTGATCTATACTTTGAGTAATTTTGCTCAAAAGTTTTGGGTCCTTAGGGCATTAATAGGTCGAAATTGGTCAACTCTTTTCAAGCTTCATATTAGGCATCATTTTGTTCGAAATATTCAGATCTACAAAACCCCTAATTTTGTTTCAAAAAAATCCTTAAGGTTTGCATTAATTTCATCCGAAAAGAAATTAGGGTTCATACTTATTCATGCAATATTCAATACTGCACTCCTACAACAACCAGCAAAACTTTAATATAACCTGAGGTTCTGATACCATTTGAAGTCATGTAATAATTTATTCACGATAAATGAAAACAGAATTGGGAGATATTAAGGTACAAAGATCTAACCTGATGCTGAAGATGATGTAGTGCAGTCTTGTAAATAGATATTAACCACATACTTAAGAGAGGGCTCTCAGAGTAGGCAACCACCAGAGAGTTATCATCACAATTAAAATTAGGGCTTATATCAAAATAACTTATTAGGTTTTATTTTAATAATAATAATAAGTAATTATAATATTTAAATAAAACCCCCATATATACATTAAAATAGTTTCCTATTTCATTATTCAAAAGAAAGGAAGCTCATTAACTCTTTCTTAGTAATTAACTCTTAATTAGCAATCTGATGGGATAATTACTAATGCTCTTAGGCTATAGGTTGGGTCTCTACCTAGTGGGCTTGTAGATAATTCAACCCATCATTGATTACCCACAATGAATATAAACCTAATACATTCTTAGTTTATCAATTATAATAGTAATTGCCTAATTAGTCATAACAAGAGATTAATATAATAGATTAATTAATGTCAATCCATATAATATTAAAATATTCTAACAAGGAGGAGATGCCTGGAGCTTGGAAGAAAATAAAAAGAAGAAAACGAAGAGTCTAAAAGATTGCATCGTATTGAAGTGGAACCATAAGAAAAGGAATATGTGAAGGGATTGGGAAGAAGAGGGATTGTTAGAAATGGTTTCTAAATTTGGGGAGGCTAAGGAAATTGGGTAGAGATAAATATTCAACATTTAGGTTGGCATAGGTGGCATTTATGTGCTAGGTTACCAAAGTTTTAACGGTGTTAAATTAAAGAGTAACGATAAGGATAATAATGTAATTTTTTGAAAGTATAAGGAAAAATTTAAAAAAAAATAAAGTATGGAGATCAATAAAAAAAAATTGATGTAAAGTATAAGGAATTATTAATTAATTTTGACTAATATAAATAACTTGCCATCAAAAGTAACAATTTGTTTATTGAGCCAAATTAACTTAAATACCACTTTAAGGTATAATTTAATAGTGTGTTTGACTTTAGGTTTTGAGAATGGAAAGTTTACTTATTTTTCTAAAAATATATTTATTTTGACAAAATATGGTGTTTAGTCGATATCTTATATAAAAGTAAGTTTGCATTTTAATAATAATAGTAAAAGTAGTTTTTCCACTATTGAAATGAAAGAAAAATTGAAAACTTCTCCTTAGAATAAAAAAAGCCAAAAAATTATTTTAAAGATAAATACTCTTACTCAGAGCCATTGGTTGTCACTCAACCTTTTCTTACCTACATCTAAACATATACATTCCCCTTTTAGTAAATTGACCCTAAAAGGCACTTTTTTAAAGATGTGGAAATCCTATAATATTAATAAAATCATTTATAAATTAATTTTGTCAAACATAAATATTTTTTCTCTCACAATGCTTCTTATGAAACTTCATCTGAAAAAGAATATAGCTATTTTTAAAATAAGCAGAAATGTACAACGATTCCAAATAACCACTAAGTTTAATTTGAGATAACACACTCCCAAATTAAATTTATTAATGAATAATATTAAGTGCCATAGATTTCAAAATTTTTCTTTAAGATCTTAAAGAATTTTTTTCTATTAGAAATTTCTTGTTTAGAGCTCAAGCAAATTTGTTTTATTCAAGAAAAACCAAAGTAGTTAACATAAGATAGGGAGAGTTAGTGACTCTCATTAACAACCTAAGTTCAATTTATTTGAAGAGTAGTCTAATAATAAAATTTTAGATGCACCTAACTAATATGGGAAAATTTTCCTTAGATGGTTCATGGAGAAAATAGCTTATATGTATGATTTTATACACTTTTTCATATCATTTTGTAGGAGACTTGTCAAGTAATTTATAGTAACATTTTATTACCGTCAATTTAAGGTTAATTTTTATTCCTGTTATTCACTATTCTCTTATAATATGCTTGAAATCTTGGAATTCTTAATTGTTGTTTGACAAGTTCGCGATACACAATTACTCATCTACTATTTCATTGGACCATGTGTTTGCAATGGTGAATCCTACACACAATGCATATTGGTAATCAAATTTATAAGTTGTATCTTTGTTTAAAAACTCTGACCTGATTTTATTGCTTGCCTTTAGTTTCGCTATCTATATTATTATCTCTTTGTTCTCCCATTCCTCATTCATACCATCATTGTCATCTATTATGCTCCACTTGTTCATCATTTGGTCCTTTTTCTTCCCAAAGTGACTCTCATGAAAACGACAAAAAAATATTAACTAGTCCTAGTACATTTACATGGCAGTTGATTTGGTATACCAATCCCAATGAAATCATTCTTTTGATGACCCGTACTCTTCTTTCTGAATAATTTTATTGGAACTAGCATACTAAATCAACTGCCACATAAGTGTACCAAGACTAGCTAATATTTTCTTGAAAATGACATATTCAAGAACACTCCAAGCATCCTCATCATTGTCCATAATCCATTCATGCTTTTACAATTTGGGCAAGTATAAGGTGAGTATGCCGTTGGACTCCTAAATCAAATTCAACTTGTAAACATCCAATAGTTGTTAACATATAACAAGTCTTTGTGTCTTGTTCTCCAATTGGATTTTGTCTCAATAAATTCAAATTTTTTATCAAATGGTATGTGTGAACATGGTATATTGCTTGGATACTTTTAAAAATAATGTTTTTTCTTGATTTTTTAGTTAGTTTTACTATGAATGATGCGAGACCTCAATGCTACGAAGAACTTGGAATACATAAATATGCAATACGGCAAAGGAACAAATAACATTCCTAATCTATTAAACCCTTAAATTACAAATGCAAATGAAAATACAAATGACATGTTGTATGGAGACAATAACAAATTTACCGCAAGAAATACCTTGATAAGAATTAGTTCTTATTGTAATAGAAGAAGGCAATTAATTCTCCCCTAGGTAAATTCAGCCAAGCCAAATAATAAAGTGCCAAAGCTTTTTTTTATTTATCAAAAACAAATATGTTCTTATGTGAGAAGGTATGAAGTATTTATAACCCCAAATAAAATAACAACTCTAACAAGTATGACAAACCTAATAAAAATAACAAAAACTAACAAACTTAATAACAACCTAACAAACCTAACAAAATAAGTAATAACAACCTCTAAAAGCAAAATGCACTTCAACTAAAGCCTAAATAAAGCTTAAATTTGTTACATTAATGAAAAGCAACTTCTTACATACACGAGCCTATCCCATAAATGTATGAGCTCTCTAACAACTCGTTAGTTAAAGTTCAAAATGGTTTAATTGGACTTAAAATAATTAACTAAAGTCTCATTAGACTTCATAGAGTAATGATCTTTCGCATGCTCTAGAAATCTTCCCATGTAATTTTGAGATGATTCTTTAAACTTTTTGTTTATGTAATTGGTCCTAGTGGTAACGTCAACTCATCTATCATATCTTCGTGTCTTTTTTCTTTTATACTCACATCAATAAGTCAAAGTTAATTTTCAATTATTTTTTAATTTTTTAGTCGTAGTTAGTTTTAATTTTATTTTTGAGTCATTATTACTTTTGGGTCATTTTACTTTAATTTTGAGTCAACGTATATATGTTTGTTTCTTCTAATTTTGATAAGTCATTAATTAAAAATAAAAAAAATTAAATATTCCTCCCATTCATTCTTTAGAAGCATGATAAAATGAAATAAAAAAACTCTTCAAAAGAAAAAAAGAAAAATTAAAGTTATTTAAGGAAGAGTCAATAATTGAAATATATATATTCTTGTTATTTTTTCTTAAGATGAAGGCATGATGAAAATAGAAACTTCCTAAAAGAAAACATTGGAAAGTATTAAATGATGATTTGAAAATTCCCTTTCTAAAAAATCTTACTTTTTATCTATAAAGGGAGAATGACAAGTACTTAATGAGAAAGAGCTATTGAGGGAGGAGTAATGGAAAATTTTGGAGCTTCATCTAGGTAATTTTTACTCTTGATATTCTTATTTTTGAAATTCTTAAAGAGGGCTTTTAATCGTTACGGTCAACATATAACTTCATATGGGCATGCTATGGAATGGATTTTTTTAATTACGCATCTTTTTTGTGATTTTTGGTGGTGATAATTCCATGTTATATCAGTTAAAATTTTATATCAGTATTTAATTTTTTTAATACTATCTCTTGATATCCGATCTGGCCATTAAAGTTACAAAACCAACTAATCCAGAATTGGGTATTGTTGAACCCAATATTGGGGGTAACCCTCCCAACATTACACTCTCCATACATAAGGTAGGAATTGAACTCAAAACCTTGTTTTGTTTAGGTTTTAGGCTTCATCTCAAGTAATCTATACTCCTCATATTCTTATTTTTGAAATTCTTAAAAAGGGCTTTTAATCATTACGGTCAACATATAACTTCATACGGGCATGCTATGGAATGGATTTTTTTTAATTACGCGTCTTTTCTATTATTTTTTATGGTAATAATTCAACGTTATATAGGTTGGAATTTTATATCAATATTTAATATATATATTTTTATACTATCTCTTGGTATCTGGTTCGGTCATTAAAGTCACGAAACCAACTAATCCGAAATCAGGTATTGTTAAACCCAATATTGGGGGTAGTTACACTCTCCATAGATAAGGTAGGAATTGAACCCAAAACCTTGTTAAGGAGGGTTTAGGCTTTAGGCTTCATCTCAAGTAATCTTTACTCCTTATATTCTTATTTTTTAAATTCTTAAGAAGGGCTTTTAATTATTACAATCAACATATAACTTCATATGGGCATGCTATGGAATGGATTTTTTTAATTATGCATATTTTCTGTGATTTTTAGTGGTAATAATTCCATGTTATATAGGTTGGAATTTTATATCAATTTTTTTTTTTCATACTATTTCTTGGTATCCAGTCTGGCAACCAACTAATCCAAAATTGAGTATTGTCAAACCCAATATTGGGGGTAGTTGCACTCTCCATACATAAGGTAAGAATTAAACTCAAAACATTGTTAAATGGTATCGAACTCTTTGCTACTCAGGCCAACAATCATTCATATATCAGTATTCAATTTGCACATAGATATGCACACACGTGCATTAGTACTCACTTTTTATTTTTTTAAAAAAAAAATTAACTTGTTATTTTAGAACAACTTTAAATTCATATATGTATTTTATTCACACACTTCAAAATCTATTTATTTTTAAGAATTTTTAAATAATTATCTTTCCTACAAAACTTCAGATTTTAAAAGAATTTTTATAAAAAAATTATATACAACTTTTTTCTATTTTTGTTTTCATGTTATTTCAATTAAAATATAACAAATATATTATTTTAAATTACAACACGATACATATATGATTAGTACAAATAATTGTATAATATTTAAATTAAATTATACAATTTTTATATTATTATTAATTAATCATACACAATAACAAATATATAACCAACTATCTCTAAGTTATATATAACCAAACAATACAAAATTTTCCTCTCTTTGTTCACACTTATTTACATATACTAGATAGAAAAAATAGATTCTCGCTCATTAGAATTAAATTAAAATTTTTAAATACAGTTTAAATGTTTCTCTGTTTTTCTTCTAATTAGACATATTAAAATATTAAATTTAAATACATTTTAAATTATTAAAATAAAAAAATAAAGTAAAAACTTTAAAAACAAATTGGATACAGTGGTTAGTCACCCTATATTATAATAGATTTTTAGTAATACACATTGTTCTTTTTTCTTCTTTTTTTCCTTATAATATAATGGAGCAAGAATTAATATTTAAGATGGCTTGCTAAATTAGTCATGACTAAAACATGTACTTAATTCGAATTAGATTATTTTATTATATTCGTAATGTAATAGTCATTTTTTTCCTTAATGTATTGGAATATTAATATACTAATTAAAATATAATTATATTTTTATTGTAAAATATAAAATAATAATGAATTAAAACCAACTGAAGAATATCAGTGTACATTTAATAGGAGAGTATAAAATTTCCTTTTTCATATATTGGAGCTCACTGAAATAAATATAGAGCAAAATTATATTTTCGTCCACCGTAAGATTATATATTTAAGATGGTCTTTTATAATTTTTATAATTAAATTTTATTCATTTAAATATTTTTAATAAGGATATCAAATTAAAATTTAAATCAAATTATAAAATCCAAAAGCATAACTTTCCATAAGTTCAAAGTAAAATTCTACTTACGTTTACCCAAAAATATATACATTTTTAATATAGTCTTTTACAATTTTTAAATTTAATTTCATTCATTCAAAATTGTTTAATGATTTTATTTCATTTTAATAACATATTATTGCATGAACAATGAATATTTTGTTACATGATATCTTTATTTAATTAATAAAGATGGAACAAAAGAGTAACGCTAAAAATATTTTAGAAACTAAATATTTTTTAAAAGTATTTATAGAGAACAAAATTTAACATTCAGACAAAAAAAAAAACTCACCTCAATAAATATATTTATCAAAAAAATTCTGAGCCAAATCTCTTGTCTGAAAATATCACAAATTTATTTGTCGTCTAGTGGTAAGTACACCAGTTGCGTTATGAGTATGACACATCATTCCCGAAAACAACGTCGTACTGTCACAACTTGATTCAAAAATATCTGTTTTTCAGTTATGAACCCTTTCATTTCATCGTCTTCGTATACTGACTGTATCAGAGGGTCAGCGATGTGTTCTTTAGCTCCAATTCCCACCTCCAAATTCCACTTCTTCCCGTTTCGATTTCCCTTTCCTTCATCTTCTTCTTCTTCTCGAATCGTCTGTCATGGTGGGTCTGATTTACAGTATGCTGGCTGCGACCTCAAGCTCGTCTTGCACGATACTCTTGATTCCTCTGGAATCGACACTTCCCATGCCAGAGTAATTCCCATTTTATCCTTCAGTTTGCTCTTCTGGTTTACCTAGTTTTCTTTTTTCAAAATCTCTGTGCATAAGTTGATTTGATAATTCATTCTAATCTATGGATGTACACTTGATTCAATTGAAAATTGGAACCTCTGGTTTTTGAATTTCAAGTTTCAGCGGATTCAGGCTTTTCAACTTCTCTTATAATATAGTTATTTGCTAAAATTATTTTTTTTTGTTCTATTCTTCCTGTACATTGGTGTGATGACTTACCGCATTTTGTGTAATTTTGATTCATTTGATGCGTAGTTGGTTTGCCATGTTAATTTCAAGCGTATTCTCAACTTGTTTTGATGGGAAAATATTTTACCTTGATTCATTTGACATTTCGAATTCTGGGTTTTGAATTTCTAGTTTTAAAATATGGTAATTTGATGCATCATTGATGGATGAGCAGGAAGCGAGAAAGGGTTTTTGCTCGCAAATTCAGAAATTTTCTGATATCGAGAGGGGAACCAGCATTAGCATCAATAGGTGCGTTGATCTGGGGAGAACTGCTTTATGTATAGCTGCAGAGGATGATTCTCTCATATCACATTCATCTGTTCCACTCCCTGTGGATGCCTTCATCCAAAGATTGGATGATCTTTCAATGGATTACTGTCCTCACTACAGACCCTCATTTGACTCATCTCCCGAGAACTTTTTAGAGAGTTTAGAGAGATATCTATATGTTCACAAGGTATGCCTAAGACTTTTTAATGCAGGCCAATTGGTTTTTTCTGCTTCAGTGCATTGTAGTAACCTCGAAAGGACTATGAAGGATTGTTTAGCAAAGTCTCCTGCATCAGTCAAGGGGCCTAGAGGCCCTAGACTGATTAGTGAGCCTTATAATATATCTCCAAGGCTTAAACACTAGCAGTTAGGTGTATTTTAGGTTCGGCAATCCATTAATAGATCAAGCTTAATTATTTGACAACTGTATCATCAGTAGTTTGTGACCATAACATGCACAGTTTGCTCAAAATTGTTTTAAGATTTGTACTTCATAATTACACATCTTGAAACAATTTGTTCATCTAACTGTGCTGGGCTGAGCATAATTAATAGATGGCCCAAAATCTACAGACACAGAATACATAATTATAGATAAACACTTGTCTTAAATGTTCTTGTTTCTCTGTTTAAGAATTCAATTTTGGTTATCTTATAACTCTTAAATTGACTTATCAGATACTGCTTGTTCAATTTTTAATTTTCTCCAATTTCTGCGTTTTAACATAATGGCCTTTCCTTTCCTTGATACCTCTTTTTTTGTCACAGGGTTTTAGGAAAGCCAATGGAAATCAGATGGAGCCTCGAGCCCTATATCTCCACTCTGTATAAATATATATCCCTCTTTTTTTTTTTTTTTTTTGGAAGAGAATCCTACTACAAGTAAAGTATTAGATATATTTAAATTAATATGTTGAGCAGGTTTTGACACATCGCTCAGGATCAGCTGCAATGCTTGCACTTATATATTCTGAAATTCTGAAAATGCTTCGTCTATGGGGCCTTTTGAACTTTGATGCTGAAATTTTCTTTCCTCATGATGATTATAACCTTCCCATTGGTTATCATAAACTGAGGAGCAAGGAATCTGACCCAGCACATGTAATGACTTCAGAAAACCTATTATATGAGGTGATTTCTGATTACTTGTGCTCCTTCAACTTTTGCTTTATTCAATATATCCTCCGCCATACCACGTAGGCTTTGCCTGTTTTATGGCAATTGCTGTCCCATTTGTAAATGTTTGAAACCAAATAAAAGTGGGAGGGGAATTTAGTTTGCCTTTTTGCTGAAACAAAATCCAGTTATTCCTCCAAAAATATGTTTATAAGTTTGCTTTTGGGAAAGGTATAATATTTACTACTGGGTATCCTGTGGACTGTGATGCTTCTTTTTAACTTACTGGCTGATGTAGTGTAATGTCTTTAATGAAAAAGCATAAGATTAGCAGAATTCTATTACATATATTCCAAGCTATTTATGAATATTTATAGGTTTATTGAGCATCAGCTTATACAGCTAATGTAACTATAAATCAGGAGCATGCAGCTCAGTTTATTTTTCAGGGTTTTATTTACCGCAGGT
The DNA here is from genome assembly GCA_037074485.1 of Delonix regia. Classification (NCBI taxonomy): domain Eukaryota; kingdom Viridiplantae; phylum Streptophyta; class Magnoliopsida; order Fabales; family Fabaceae; genus Delonix; species Delonix regia. The sequence goes on from CM073455.1 coordinate 29,176,203, forward strand.
TATGGAGAACTAGATGTACTCAACTTTAATCAAATGCATTTTTTCAGGGAAAATTGAATGTAAGAGTAAAATTTTGCTGGACAGACAAAGCATTGATTGATCTTAATAATAAAAACCTATTTTTAAATTACTTTTCAGCCATAGGCTCTGTCATGAAGTATCCTGTTATGTTTGCTTGACTATCTTTGTCAAACTGGGTCACTCTTATTTTTGCCATTCTCTATTATTATTGACTTGTTTAGCTGCTTTAGTCTGCTTTTAGCACTTATGTTTGCCTATATGTGTAGATCTTGAATAATCTGAAGCATGTATTCTGGCCTTTTCAACATGATCATACCAAAAGTTTATTCTTAAGGGCAGCACATGCTGCTAATTGTATTGACAGATCAGATTTTATTGGAGAAAGGTATTTTATATAATGATCATCCTATTTGTAATTTATTCTATGTATTACCATATATAAGAACTTGTTTTAAAGTCTATCAACTGCAGTGGCTATCAACTTGCGTCAGCTAAGGCTGCTCAACATAGGCTGGATCGAGGTGTTTGGACCAGCGTACGTTTAGGGGACATGAGGCGTTCATTAGCTGGTATGAATTTGATGTGCCTTTCCTTTTTCTGTTCTCCTCTCTGAATATTCTGGTATGTGGAGCATCGGAAGAGGTTTTGCATTAGACAAAACCCCTCAGACCCCCCATCACTAGGAAAAGTCACCTTTCTCCTTCCTTTCTACTGATGTGATGTGTTGATGGCACCTGAATGTGATATGTTAAGCATGTGTTTAATGAAGCATTACAAATTACAAAAGAAGAAAAATTAATTGCATTGTGCTAGAATTTTTGTATGATAGGCTTGTAATTGTTGATTACTTGTATGCATGATATGGCTTGAGTGAAGAAACCAGACTGTCCCTTTAAGCTTCTAGTTTGTAAGAACAGGAAGCTTTGTTAATAACCCCTTTTGTCCATTATTCTCTTTTTCACTTCGCCTTTTTTTTCCCTTTTTTTTTTTTTTTGAAGATCATCCAGGTGAGGGGTGGGGACTATTGAATGGGAGGGAGGGGGAAGGGTATTAGCAATTTAGTTAACTACGGTTTAATACCACATTATAAAAGAAGGTTGCTGAAATGTGCCTTGCACATCTCTGTCTTCTTATATAGCACTCCTAAAAAGCTTCTAGAATCAGTACAATAGCTAATCACTCATAATTAAAAAAGTTCAATATAGTGACTTGGTCTTCAAATTTCATGCATCATCTTAGAAGATTTGAATTTGTCATGTAAAAGCCGTTATAAGAAAAATATCTAAAGACATTCATGTCTGTCTATATTCATGATGATGTGGCAACCATGTATGTTTGTGTGTGTTTTTAATGTATTTTAAATGCTGAATTGGCACTTGATCTGCATTAAAAAAAAAATTAAGAAAAGAAGGAATCAGATTTAACAAAACCAAAACACAGGCATGGTGGCATCGCTCCTTTCTTCTCTGGCTGATTGTTGGAGGTGTGCTAGGGGACAGAGGCTTTCATATTTTCCTTCATTTTGCTGTATATTACACATAAAACATAGAAAGAAATAGTATCCAACAAATCAGAGCAGAATAGAATATATTAAACCAATGTAATACTCACGGCAAAATATCTCATACTAGGTGCTATGAACCGTTCCTTATTCCTTGGCACTTCCAGGGATTGAAGAGACCACAAATGGCTCACCTTTTGTTCTCTTTGTTTCTTAATTCTTTCAGTTCTATCTTAGTGGTATTCTAAATAAAGGCAGAAAGCAAACGATCTTGTAAGTTATATAGACTTGTAGTCAATGGTATTGATCTGGGTTAAATTCTGACTCTGACCATTCTTCTTCCTTCTTTATAATTGCTGTAGACATATACCTTCTGAATATGTCTAATTTACAATCTGGAGAAGAGTCATATCATCTCGCCATCCATTGTTACTGACTTTCACAATCCCTTGGCAAGTATTAAACACGCCAGTATATATATGTCTCATTACAATTACAGTGGTTTTATTATAAATCTCTATCTATATTATATGCAGTAACAACAGCAATTGTTACTGATTTTTACAATCACTTGGCAGTATTGCTCATGATCAGATTTGTCATTTGTTTACAATTTAGTTGGTGGAATAAGACCTAAACTTCTGCACCTAAAAATCAATTTCTTACACTGATGTTCCAATAACATCCCAATATCAAAGTGGAAGATTGAAACCATCCTCCGTGAGAGGTGGCATTGAGGAAGTTGTCAGATTTTTAATGCTGATGGTGCCCAGCCGAATTAGATTGTGGCATGGTGAGAGCAAACACCACACACTGCCACTAAAGTCCCCTGGTGTGGCAGTCGAAGGCAGAGAGTTTATTTGAATACTACTTCTTTCTACTTTACCTGCTTAATCTACAGAAAAATGACGGAAATTCATGAAAGCCTCCACCCCCTACCACACCTCAAACAGTCGGCTAGAGAAGAAATAGACTTCCAACACACCAGTGCCTGCCTTTATTTTTGTTGAATCTGGTTCTTTTTTTTTTTTTTCCTAAATGCACATTAAGTGCCATTGTAGCATTTAAAAATACTGAAAAAAAAAAAATACATGCGGTTAGCACATTATCATGAAAATAGACCAACATTGTTCACTTAAGGATTTTCACAAGACAAACATAAAAACTTATGAGACTATTCTGAAACGCTTCAACTTAAAAGACTTTCAGAATGATAATAAAGTTAAGAAACCAACTCACTGTTCTTATCTAATAAATACATATTATAGCTTGTCTCCTTTTCTTTCTTTTTTTTCTCATCTTAAGTTATGGCATTTGAAACTACCAACAATTTTTAACATGTGATATATCCTTAATATCTGCCTGTAAAAGTTTACAGATCAGTTATGCAAGATAGCATATCGGCTTATGTTCAATTTTTGCCTCTCTTTCAGCTTGCGAACGCCTTATACTCCTGAAATCTGATGCAAAGGAGTTAAGAGACTACAGCATTCTTCTCTATCATTGTGGACTTTATGAGCAGTCACTGGAATATATGAAGTTGTACAAGGATTTGAAGGTACAGTTACGAACTCACGTCCTATGATATACACTATTGACAGCTTTTCCAAGAGACCTGAATGAAACGAGTTGCATTCAATTGTTTTGCAGAGCTCATCCATGCAAACGCAATCATCGAACTCTTCTAGCATCATGGAAGAAGTTGCTGCGGATAAACTGATGCTGCGTTTGAATCTCATCTTAATGGAGCAAGGATGGAGTCGCCCATCTTATGTCAGAAACTTTCTCAGTAATAATTCTGAACCATGGTAGATTACCTTCCATTTTTGACTGAGGGAGCACTGAAGAAGCAGATATGAATTTCTCACACGTACAAAAGCAATGCTAATAGTACATGGCAGCAAGTTTTGATGATTTTTACGGTCATGAAGCTTGGATTTCTGGAATGCAAGCAACTGTTGTACTTATACAGGTCATGATCTGGGCCAACAAATAAAATGGTGGTTGCAAGTACAGAGAATCATATAGGAAGGACATTACAGTTTGGTTGACTGCAAGTATCAACCATAATTATGCGGGGAATAATAATAGCTCTATTTATAACTCTTAGTCTTGACATTTTCTTTGTCTGTAGAATATACGTAAAGAGTGGACTGATGTTTCCACGATGAATATAGAATTTGTAGAATTATTAAACAGCACCTGTACGTTCACACGTATTCAAGAAGCTTGTGATTAAGTCACATGGTGTATTGTAGTGAGCCTTGAGGCATTGCAGCTAATATGTTATTGTGTTAGCTTTAGAGGCAGGAGAGCTGAAAAACCTTTTAGAACATTGTGAACAAATTGAAGTGATGATGGTGATGATCTATTTTGCTGAGCGACTGCGACGGAATTGCAAAGAGGGAGAAAAGATGAACTTCGATTCCTATGATTTGGAAATTAAATGCAAGGGATGGAGGCAGAGAGAGAAGAGAGAGAGGGATTCCTTGCGTTTGGAAACTAAATCCAAGGGATGAAATCAGAGAGAGAAAATGAGAGAAAAATATTTTCAGAAGACAAAAAATTTTATTTTGATCCATCATTCATTGTTCCATTTCTATTATAGTCCCTCACTCATTCTCTCATTCTTATGTCTGTGTTAGTCCTCCCATGATCTCCAAATTACTCAAAATGGTTCCTCTATTATTTGACCGGGAGAAAATAGCACGTTACAAGCTAACATGGACAAAACTATAGCCTCTTAATGCCACATCAGCAAACCTCTCCATCCTAAATCGAGAAGAACACAGCGAAGTTTGGATGCCCAATGAACCCCGGCCCTTCCCCTTCACCCTTCGGTCGCTCTGCTCACTCAACCTCTCTGTGGGTGCCTTCAACCAAGCTTTCCCTTGCATTCTCTTTTCACGCTCTGCCTCTCTCGCACTCTATTTTAGTTCATTCTCTTTCTTTCCGGTTTTATCTTCCTTTCTTGTTTCACTGTCCTCTGAGCGCTCTATTCTTTTCCTAGAGACAAAACCCCCATCTCACATTCTCTTCCTTCACTTTCACCCTTGTGCCACTCGTCCTTCAAGCACCCAAACACCCCTATTCAACCGGTCCAAAACAGAGATCCCTCTTGTCCTTTCTCTCTCTCAAATTGTGTTCTCACTCCTTTCGTTCTTACTCTGCCCAGGAAGCACGAAACAGGGGTTTGTTTTCTCTTTTGTTCTCTATCACTCTTCTTCATTTTTTCCCAAGCTCCGTCTCTCTCTCTCTCTCTGAGTTATTCTCCTTTTTTCCATTCGTGCTCCCTCCCCTTTTAAATATCCGTTTTTCCTCTCAACTCTCCCCCCAGCCTTGGTATTGCTCTCTCCTTTTTATCAGAAACGAAACCAAAGACCTCACTCCTTCCCACACTCTCAGATCAAGTCCTTTTCCCATCCTCTTCGAATTCCAACACGCCATCAATCATTATAGCCCATTTCTCTTCAACAGTTCATCACTATCCACGGTTACAGAACTCGCATAAACAACGATACCTTGGTGCGACTTCAGATCGTTTTTCACAAATTGCGTTCTTGCTTTTCCTCCATCAAGCCCTAGGTGCTCGCAATAGAGAATAGCGTGATGATGGTAGACTCGGGTTCCTGTGGTATAGAATGTGGCGATGGCAGAGAGACGAGAACAGTGGTTCGATGTATGGAAGAGTTTGTGACTGAATGTTGACATGGCATGAAGAGAATTCAATTTTTTTGGGGAGAACCAAAAGGAGAATGGGGCTACGAATGGAGGACAAAAGTAGGGTTTAGGGTCGGGCTTTTCTCATTTTACTTTTTGTACCAAGTAGGCGCTTATCTAATTTTACTTTTGGTACTAAGTACGCTTGATTATAGGGTAGTACTTACAAAAAGCGGGTCGAAATTCAAGCTTAAAATAAAAAAAAAAATTGAGTAATTTGGGCTTTCATCTCTAGTATGAGTCTATTGAGTTTAGTGTATTTTTTAAAACCATAATCAAGTTTATTTGTTATTTAATATTTTAAAAAAATAATTAATAATTATTTTTATTTATATGATTATATGTCATAAAGTTAAAAATATAAATAAATTATTGTATTAATATAAATTTTTTAAATAAAAAATTTAATTTTAATTTTTTTATAAAAGTATCACATTACATTGAATTTTTTAAAATAATTTAATTTTTAATTAAAAGAATATTAATTCTAAATTTTTCAACTTGAATCAAACTTTAAAATAATCTCAAGTTTAATCAAATTTTTTATATTCAAATTTATATTTTGGTTCAAATTTCTTGGAGTATACAAATTCTTTAAATTATAATCAAGACTATTATGGAAGATTTCATTATGGAGAAAGAGTTATAAGAAGATGAAGAATGAATTTGCAGCAAAATTAGAGTGATGCAATGGTGTGATGAGAGAAAATTTTAGCAAAGATTGAACCGCTAATTGCTGGGTAAAAAGAACCGAAGAGCAACCTTGTGATGAAATGGTGTGACTGACTGCATAGTGCATGGTTTAATTTCTTTCTTAATAAGAACAATTAAATCTATTATTCATATGGTTAAATTTGTTCCTATCATCTTTAATAATAATTCCTCTCACTTAATGTATCCCCATCTAAATTATAACGCAAAATTCTGTTTAGGTCTCAAAGGTACGTCCACTTTTAATTTCATTGCTCATAAATTATTTTTTGATGTAGTCCTTTTTAATTAAATTTTATTAATTTTTTCATTTTCTTTTAAATAAAATCAAAAACTTGAGAGAGTACTTGTTTGAATATAAATATTTAAGTTATCACTCAAATTTCATGTTCTCTTCCACCCGTAGTTGTAGTTGCTAGTTAGCAATCATTTAAATTTGATGTCTTTCGTATAGTAATGAATGGCAATATTAAAACATTTTCAATAATTGAAAATTAAATTAAAACAATTAAAAACTTACTTATTTAACAAAAACCAAAATAATTTTTTCAAAAGAAAATTATATATACGACCTACTTAATTTTTGGCCCTGTTCTATGTATAGGCTTCTACATGTCTACTATACCGGCCTTGGAAAGGTAAGACATTTGAGAGTGGCGTTTTATTTTATTTTATTTTCTTTATTTTTATTTATTTATTATTATTAGTATTAGTATTATCTCAAATGTGACAATTTTGGGTTAGTAGTACATGGTGTGGACTATTTGGGCCTTGACGCATTGGGTCGACCCCATTTGGGCTATTTGGTCCAATACTTGATGTTAATATAGTTTATCCTTACTTGTCTTTTGCGCTTTACTCTATATATTTTATGTAGAAATTGAAATAGCTCTAAATAATAATATTAGCATTACATCTAAACTTCATATTTTTATTCTATACTAGTGGAAATCTAATCTATAACGAAGATACAGAGAAAAGATAATTTTAATTTTTCGCTTTTTGCCTCAAGATCAATATGGTTCTTCAAAAATAAAAAATATAAAAATGACCTTCTAAAAATTTAAAAAAAAATTTAATTTTAATCTCTCTAAAAGATTATTTAACCATTATTTTCGAAAGATTTCATCTTTGAATAAAAATGTTGATACCTTTTATTTTTGTAGAACAAGACTGATCATAATGGTAAAAGTAAAAAATCAAAATTATATTTTACTAACAAAAATATGATAATTTTTAACAACTATTTGTGCTAACTGTCTTCTGAAAATTGATAGTTTAGATCATGGAAAAATATTTGCATGTCTATGTACAATAAAGTTTTAATAATGGTCCTAATTCGTACACATAATTATTTATCATTTATTTACAGTACTAAACTTTACTCCACGTTGTTTTCATGATTTTATATATTCCAATCAATCATTTACATGGAACCATTTCTGAAATTCTAAAATATTCTCTCAGCACAAAATCATATCCTATATAAAATCAATGATTGTGAACATTTTTTTAAAGTATGCATGAATTATAATAATTATTTTTTAGAATGACCCAAACATGTAATTGAATAGAATATTATAATATTTAAAATCAATAAGGGTTAAAATTGTCACATTTTTTAGTAAGAAAAAAATTATACGATACTTAAATAGTCTAAGTTAAATTATTCTTATAATAGGTCTCATTCTTATATCTAAATAATTTAATTAAGACAAATATATTATATTAATTATTAAATAAATATGTTAATATTGGTTAGTATTTTTTTTTTCTCCATCCTCATATATATATATATATATATATGTATGTATGTACAGAAAAAACAAAACCTATGCCTAAACCTATATAAAATAAAAATTAAAAACTATATATAATGCGTGACGAAATATGAGAAAGAACAAGGGATGGAGTATTAGGCTATGGCACTAGAGTGAGTGAGTGAGTAGGGTTTCACATGCGAGTGATTTCTGTGTAGGTACGATTCATTTAAACCTATTGATCTAAAGCTATTCTACCAAGCCCTAATTTCTAACCCTAACCCTAACCCTAATTTTAAACCCAAAAAGATAGAAAGCGAAGAGGGACACTCATGAAAGAAGTAAAGGCTTCCAATTGGAAAAAGATGCAGAAAGAGATTTACCACTTACAAAAGTTACGTGAGAGTGAAACTCTTGTATTATTGGGTAATTAGTCTCGCAAATTAAGCAATTTTGAGTTTCTATACTGGGTGGAAAACATGGTAGAATGTAAGAAATTTTTTTGGAAATATATGTTCATTTGATATTGTGATGTGCTTTTGTATTTGTCATTTTCAACAATAAATATAAGGAAAAAGTATTAAATAGTCTCTAACTTTTATATTTTGTAATAATTTAATTTTTTATAAATATATCGTGACAAATTAATACTTTAAAATTTTTATTATATACAAAATTAATTTTTTATTAATTCAAATAAAAAAATTAATTTTATACAAATTTAAATTTATAAAAGATTGATTTGTCAAATTTAATTTATAAAGAATTAAATTGTTACAAAGTATAAAAGTGAGAGATTAATTTTATACTTTTTTCTATGAAAATTATATATATTACATTGATTAATATTTTTTTCATTAATTTTTTTCCAAAAGTAATATTGTAATTTTTATTGAAAAATGACAACTTGAAAATATTTATAAGATATTCAATAAACATTTGAATTTTCACATATCAATTTTAGATGTAATTTTGAGGAATTTTATATTTCATTTTTAATATAAAAAATATAATGTAATTTTTTAACTCAACACTACCATTAATTACATAAAAATAAATTACCATGTTACAATTCAATTCAAATTTCTAACAATAAATATTTAAATAATTGCATATGATTTTCAAATTTAAGGAAAACTGCACTTCACATGTTTCAAAAAGAACAAAAAACAGAGGGTCTTGTTCATTCTTTTCATAAAGAAAAAGAAAGTTAACTTTTACAAGTTTACACCCAATTATATTTGAGTTGTTTTATAGTGGCAGAGTGAGGACATAAAGACACGGCAATATATATAGTGAGCCAAAAGGAGTTTTAAAAAATTAGATAAAGGGAGGGTATCATAATGCCACATCATTGTCACACTAGTTGGCCAAACCCAAGGGCCATCTTTTTTTTCACCCTAGTGGCCATTAGCTACCTATATTCATAGGGCAGGCAATAGGGTCATTAGGTGGCTATTTTGTTTCCAATAAGGCAAATCTATAGGCCCATTAGGGTTAGGGCTAGGGTTAGGCTGTGATTTTGACCTACATAGACTATCTATGATTCTCATGTTCATGATATGGGTTGGTCTCATTTAGCCTTATCCGTATATTGTTATAAAAAAAAAAAATTGAGTGTAACAATTTTTTAGTTTCTTATTTATTATAGGTATATCATTTTAATTTTTTTATTTATTAAAAATATTAAATTTAATTTTTAAATTTGATATTTAAAATTTAGTAGAGAGACTAAAATTAATTATTTTTTAAAAAATAAAAAATATTTTTAAATAAATAAAATTATTTTGATTGTTTCAATAAGGGGTCAAATAGTAATTTTATGATAAATAAAAAATTAAAAATATACTTTCCTCCAGAAAATTTATTTGTTTGCAGTATTAGAAAGCTTCAGTGATGCTTACCTAACCATGTTCCCCATATTAATAACATGCCAATTGACACACTCCATCCACCATAAAAAGTACTCCTTTTCTTGGTGGGTGCTTACCTTTATATGTTTGCTTTGTAGGCATTCAATATGAGATATATAGAGGTTAATTACAATTTTTTAAAACATTTATTATTAAGTTTTTTCCTTGAAAAAAGATGACGTATACATTTTTTATGTAATATTATGATAAAAAAATTTATTCATTTTTTGTTTATTGAAAAATATAAATACTTAAAACTATCTTAAAGTTTTTTCCTCTCACTTAAGTAATATTAGTTGTTAGTTTAAGATTTTTTTTTATTCACTTACTCAATATTTTGAGAGAAAATTATATTTCTGTCCATATAGTTGTACTTAATTTTTAATTTAATCCTTATAATTTAAAATTTGTAATTAGGTCCTTAGACATTAAATTATTTCTAATTTAGTCTTTATTAGTATATTTTTACTAATATTTTATCATATATGTGAGTTGATTTTATTTTATTATCTAATTTTATATCTTTTATTACCATAAACTATATATATACTTAAGAGTGTTAACAAAGTATAAAGTTAGTTACATCATCAAAATTCAATAAAATTTTAGTACAATAGGAACTAAATTAAGATATTTGTAATCTATAACAATTCAAAAAGAAATTAAACTATATCGACCAACTTAAAAATTAAATAAAACTACAAGGATTGAAAGTATAATTTTTTCCAATATTTAAATTTAAGTAAAGAAATATTCTTAAAAAATTCAATCAGATTATTAAAAATTAAAGTAAGTATAATAAAAATAAATTTTATTAATATATATATATATATAATAGATGTAATATTATATATTTTATAATTATGTAAGTTCATTTATTTTTAACACTGAGTTCACTAAAAAAAAAGTGTCTATGAGTGAAATTTTTTTATTCAAATATTTATATCAATTTTTAAACAAAAAAACTTATATAATTTTGGCCATTTATAGGAAAAGGCAGCCATATAAAATAGGTATTGATTAAAATAATAGCTAAGTGTGAAGCTATAATAAGAAAATCTTACTCAACAAAAGAGGAGAATGTTATGTGAAGCACATGGGGCATACCATTTTTAACACAACATTGTTTATATGTTCGTTTTCTAGGAGGGCACTTGTTTGTGCTTCTCATTGAATACTACTTGACCCATATCTTAATTGAATATTAAATTAGTATTGTATAAAGGCATGCTTGAATATTTTAATTTTCAAGTATTGAGTATTTTATCTCAAAAGTCCCAAAATTTTATTACTCATTGCTAATGGATAAGATGCTCAGTATGTGTACTTTTTATGTGGCAAAAATAAACTAAAATTTATATGGGAAAAGTGTCTTGAGAGAGGAAACAAAATTTGAACCAAAGGTACAAAAGGAAATACTTTAAACTGTGTGTGAGGTATTATATAATGACATGTCATATAAATTTATACAATATGATTTATTTTTTATTACATGTTTAATGTATATATTGTTTTGTGTATATTATCAATTCTAACCAAGTCTATTTAATTCAACTTATGCTGTTTTGTTCGTTAAGCATTCTCTATTTTCTTTTTCTTTTTTTCCTTTCCAGAAGCATTTTTTGTCTAATTAGATCTAATCATATAATAAATAATTAAAAATATTTTTTAATTATACATTATCTTGTTCTATTTCTCTTAATACCAATAGTACATAATATTAAAATTTTATAAAGCTTTATGTTAGATGTTATATTATCGAGACTTATTTTACTAATCTTTATCCTATTTGGTCTTTTCTTATCTCGTGACAACCTAGGTGTTTTTTTTCCTTTTTGTTATACTATTAACAATCATTCCAAAATTATTGATCTAAATGGTGCATTATTTTTCTTTTTGCCAAATAAAATATAAAAAACGATTTTATTAGAGAAGATAATTGATATTGGAACTATTTTAATTTTTAAAATTTATAAAAATATACACAGGGATCTATTATTTAAACAAAATTTATTGCTCAAATAAAATCCATATATTTATATTTAAAAAAATTAGTATAATTAATTGAAAAACAAAGCAAAATAGAATCCTACTTTAGAGAATTGAGGAGAAAACAGGCCAAAGAGAATCTCTACATTTGGGATTCCAAAAGTAAATAAATTTGATAAAATTTGAACTGATAAACAAAAATTTAATGGCTTAAATTATTAAAAATGAGCTAATATTTATTAAAAGCTGAATAAAAATTCAATAACCCAAATATGTTTAAATGCAAAAATAAAAAAATGCAAAGAAGACATCAATTATTTAGCAGAGTTCCCCAAAAACAAAAAGCCTATTTTATTTTTGATATTTTTCTTCAGTGTCTTTCTTTGATTTCTAAACCTATAATATAATAATTAATGAGTCATGTTGAAGACAAAAGCGTTAAGGAAGAACCCAGAGATTTCAACAACAACACCAACAAAATAACTTACTTGCAGGATTACAAAATAGGCTTGAGGCACATCACTCCAACAATAATTAATGTCTCACTCATTTTCTCTGTGACGATGTAACAATCTCAAAGTGGACTTTCAGTGTCAGAAACTGTAGCAGCGGCAGCAGCAACAGCTATAGCAGCGGCCTCACCAGTCGCCACCAAAATCTCCCTTTTTTAATGCAAACTGCTACGCCTCATAGATCTTCTTCCCCACTCAGGGAATCTTTCCACCAAACCTATGCACAGTCGTACACACCACCACACACTCCATAAATTATTAATTTTTTATTTTGATTTAATTTTTTTATAAATTTATTTTCCAATGTAATTTGTAAATAAAATATTTTTTAATTGAGAATCAATATGTTAGTGAATAATAAATTAAAAATATATTATTTAGAAAATAATTCAACGAAATATCAAATTAAAAATTATCTCATAAATGTGGGACCAAAATATAATTAAATTCAATATTTTTGTTTAGAGAATATTGATATAAATATGAAATTAATGGTTAATCATCAAACTTTTGACTATTGAACACTATCTTATTGATATAAATATAAATTAATTTTTTTAAACTAGTCATTTTAAAAAAATTTAGATATATTAGTTTTGCCATCATCAATAATTTTTAAGAGAAAAAGTGTTTTATACAATAAAAATACTATAAGATGCTCTTCAAACACATTACAACTCGCTTCTTAATATCTTTGTACTTGGTAGAACCTGAGGGAAGATACTCTGCTATGCAGGGCTAATTATATAGATTTTTAAATTTTAATAAAATTATACCATTTTTTCTTCTATTTTCAAAACACATTAAAGTTTTTTACTTGAAATATTCTCTATTTTTAAAAATATGTAAGAAGATAATTTTTTAAATATATATATTTAAAATAATTGAGAATATTTTAGTATGAAAAACTAAAGTTAAACCAAATTATAATTCAATTTTCTATCTATATATCTTTTAAACATAAAAAATAATTCGATTAATTCAAGCAAAATTTTAAAATTTACTTTTATTTAGAATTTGAAATTTGTTATTCAACGTAAACAAACATGGAGTACGTATTACATAGGACAGAATTTCAATTTTGAAAATATCATGCTTGGCTACATGTTTCCTGGGCTCCTCTGTGCACATTTGCGTCTATAAAGCCTGCATATTCAACGACAACAGATGTTCCTCAACAGGACAAAGAATCAATCTTTCCCACAAAATCTCTCGCCCCTCTCACTCCTGAAAATCTCTGAATTTGAAATGAGCATGTTAGGCCTGAGAGACCTACTCCTCATAGCTCCCACCCCTTCTTCTCTTCACCAGCAGCAACAGCCCCAACAGGACCATTCCAACCTTCAGCCTCTTCCTTCCTCTGCTTCTCTCAGCGTCGGCCTCGGCATTTTCCCTCTTCTTACTGCCACTCCCTGCGTCCCCAATGACCTCCCACAAGATTCCGCCGATCACAATCACAATCATAACAACACCCCCAGCAATCCCAATTTCTGGAACCTCAAGATGTGCCCGGAAGTCACGAATTCTGGGAAGAAGTGTCTAATCGACGTCGAGGGCGACGAGAATGGTATTTTTGGGGGTGATTTTAGGGTGTGTCAGGATTGTGGGAATAGGGCCAAGAAAGATTGTGGGTATAGAAGATGCAGGACTTGTTGCAAGGGACGTGGCTACGATTGCAGCACTCATCTCAAGAGCACATGGGTCCCCGCCGCACGCCGCCGCGAGCGCCAGATGACGGCGCTTGCGGCTGCTGCCGGAGGAGGCGATGGTGCTTCTGGGTCGTCTCCCGGTGCGAAGAGGCCGAGAGCTTGGGGGTCGTCGCAGAATGCTGCTACTACTTCTCATAGTTCTGCCTCCAACCCCACTACACCAAGAAGCTTGGATACTACCTCTTGTCACCAAGGTGCTTTCTCTTCCTCCCTCTCTTTCTCTTTTCCACATCACAGTATTTGCAACCTGAGAAGCACAGATAAGGAACACTATACGACACTGGTATCATGAAACCGACAAAGTTTGTAGTATTCAAGTATAATTTGAAGTATGGCATCGTATTTGATGTGAGTGTATAAAGCTACGAGATCCGTATTTGAAGTATGAGTGGTTCGTAGGATACTGACTCGAATATGGGACTGATACAATAATATATGCATTGTCCTCCATTCGTGCTTCTTAGGTCCAATCCAATTTGCAGTATCATGTGTGTCTAATGCAAGTGTTTCATAGACTACAACTAGAAGGCAAGATATAGACATGGACATGGGACACCCATACAACAATATGTTGTGTCCTTGTTCAATTTTAAGTGTAGAGTCATGTCTTGTGATATCTGATGCGAGTATTGGATCTGTAAGATGGGACTTAGAATGGGTTGTTTTTGAATTGCAGATGCTAGCTTCAAACAGTCTTTGCCAGGTCATGTTCGTGCTCCTGCAGTGTTCAGATGCCATAGAGTGTCGGCTATTGGTAATGGAGAAAATGAATTTGCGTACATGGCCACAGTGCATATTAGTGGCCATGTTTTCAAGGGGTTTCTGTATGATCAAGGTGCTGATGGGAAAAGTACAGTCCCTTGTGTTTCAGAACTTCAATTGGGTAACTATAGCAGTGAAAAGAACAGGGAATGTTCTTCTCCAATTGGGGTTCCTACTAATAGTGCCTACCCTGCTTCTGGCTGTTGAGAAAGGTACATTTACGAACCAAGCTTGATTCCGATTTCAAATCAACCTTCTCAACTCCATTTAAAATAGTGTTAATATTATTCAACAATATGTTCAAATTTAATGTCTTGATTCTTGGGTTGTCTGATTTTTTTTCTCTTTTTAATTTTTTGTTTAGTAGTGTGAAGGTACATTGATAAGCAAAAGCTAAGAAATCTCTTGTTTTACATGCCTTTACTATGCAAAATTTTCAAGATGGTAGCTTTTTTGTCACTTTTTTTGAGATAGTGATGGTGAACTAATCAAGTAAGAAAAGTAAAGAAAAAGAAAAGATAAAGGAAAAAGGGAAAAAGAAACACAATTAGCAGTTTGATTCTATATAGTGGCCTTTATGACTGCATCTGCCGAGGCAGGGTAAAAACAACATTCCTTGTATTAATGGTTTACTACTTTACACAAGACATGACATGGACATAGGCATCAAAACATGATAAAATTTGAAGTATCTATAATTAAAAGTCTTGTATCATGTCTTATATAAGTGTCTAACATATGTTGGAGTACAAACACATTTTAATTTTTTTTGTGTCATACTTCACAGGTAAGGAATAAGAATCACTTTACCAATGTCATAGTGAATCAAAGGACAATAATGAAAAAAGCACTTGATCATCCTCTCTTTAATATCCATTAGTGTGTGTGTTAAATTTTCACTACCATATTGTGATTTGAGTAACAGTCATGAATCTCATTGAGCAAGACCTTCATGCTTTGCTTTTCTGATGCTTTGGGACATTGTTCTGTCTGCATTTCTCATTTTACGCCTTTCTATTGATATACATTGACATCTTTCTATTATCTTGTCATTTTTTATTATTTTCTCCATTTTTACCAATAAAAGAGAATACCCCTTTTTGTCTGCAATGGCAAAAATAAATCTGAATCATAATGTGTCATGAGGTCTTTAATTAAGAGTTTGCTTTCTCTTCCTTTTTTCTGTTGTTTAATGCTCACTGGTAGGATTTAGTTGGATGTAAAAGAATCAAAAAGAAAAAAAACTGAAATAAAATTGCATGAATACGTGATTCTTTTGCTCATTCACACACTTTTTCTCATAGGCACTTTCATTCATCTTTCCATTTTTTATAGAATAATATCTTAGACTTTAGTCTCGTAATTATCTTCATTTTTCCCTTTTTTGGCCATTAGGTAATTGTTGAAATTCTTTCTCTTACCTTGTATAAAATAAGAACTTATTCGACATTCATTTGTTGTCCCAACACGTGCTAGACTTTCATATTAGACACTAGACACAATGCAACACTTTAAATTACACATTGAATATCTTAGAATATGTTGTGTTGAGATACTTGCTTTCATGCTGTCTAGCTTCCTAAAATGCTCACACAGGAAGTCATTTTTTTTTGTAGTACTTGAATGACTGAAAGTTCAAGCTCACACTGGAAGCCATATTGTGTTGGACTTAACATAAACCTTGAGGATGGAAAAGACACTGCAATGTCTTGTTATTGCAATGCAAACCTTGAGTTGAGCACCATTTCACCTTCTTCTGGCCCTCCCCGTATCATTATCTTCTTGTCTCTTTCACTTTCTTGCTTAATAAGATTTCACCCCAGTGAATCCCAATCTGTTGAGCCTCCCATTCTGCTGATCAAGTTATCAAAGATGGACCATGTCATCTATAGTTGCTTCATAAAGCAATCAGCTTTGTCTAAGTTTCCAGCTGTGTTATGATAGTGAAATATCTTCACACAAAAAAGTGAATACCTTTGGGAACATGGGTTAAAGGATTTGAAGTCAGGTTGATCTAAAGTCACTATAGGCACTTCTGCAAAAGTGATAGATTCAAATGAACAAGCAATGTATGATCCTCAAAATATACAACAAAATTTAAAAGAAATAGTTTGGTCTAATGAAAGTTCATTTGTTTTAATCATTTTTGGTCATATAATCAGCCTCACACGTCGGTCTTCGAATTATACACAACCATCAATTATACATTCAAAAATTAAAAATTGTGTTTAGACATGTACATCATGTTGGGATTTGAAGGATTAATACTGTTTTGTGAATTTAGTGCTTAGATCTCTGGATTATGGTTGGTGCATAAAGTGTCTAGAACATTTAAAATTAATTTCTGAAAGTGTTGTTATCATATTTGGTTTATTTATTTATATATATTTCTCATTTGGAAGAGAATGGTGACTTTATTGTATAATTTTTGTATGCCAATGACAGGCAAAGGGAGGCAGCTCAATGTGAGGATTTGGTGGGGGGAAACTGACCATATATGCTAGGTGGTTTTTAATTTTGTTAATTTATTTTCTACACAGTGTATATATGCATACATAAAGCATAAGAAACTCTTCTAATTTCTTGCATTGTAATAGGGACATTAATGTTGCAGGACATTCATATCTAATGCTTAATTCAAAAATTCTACTTTGAGTTTTACACGAGTTTGAGAGGAAAATAATTAAAAGAAAAATATCATTTTGGTTTTCTATTATCAAACTTAATTGTAATTTGGTCCTCTAAGTTTTGAAATATTCTTTCATTTTTAAATTTAGTCTCATTTTAATTTTTCATCTTTTACGAATCTTTTAAAATAGTTCATTCTTAAGTGAGATTAAGCTATTAAGAAGATGATCATTTTGGGTCAAATTTAAAAAAGTGAGAACTATTTGGAAACTTTTAATTTGTTGAAAATTAAAATTAAATTAAATTAAAAACATATTTAACTAAAATGATATTAAATTTAAAAATGAAGGATGAAACCTAAAAATATAAATTTTAGTGGTGTGCTTAAGTTTTACTCTAGAGTATTGAATATATTTTTAGGGATGTTATTAACGTAAAGAGTATTTTACAAATTTGTCCTTCAATAATGACTAGTTGGTATTCTAGTGTAGATCATTCAAATAGCTTTTTATTCCAATTAAAATGTAAAATTGGATTATTCTGATATTTTTATATTATTATTCAATTAATAAATGAAACATGAATATTTTAATATTTAAAAGGACTAAACTTATATGTAATTTATTATATTTTTGTTATATTGTTATCTAATTAAAATATAACAAGTATTGAATTAATTAATAATAATATATAATTTAATTTTAAAATTAAATAATTATTTACAACAACTCTAAACAATTATATACGTGATATGATATTATTAAATAATTAAACATTTGTCATGTTATAATTAAAAAATAGTATAATAAAAATATAAGAAATTTTATATAAGTTTATTTTTATAATATTAATAAAATAGATATTGAACATTTCTTTAGGAACAAATAATTTTAAAATTTAATTTGAGTTAATATTTTATGTTACTAACAGGGTTCGGCTTCATGTAACACCAACTCTGAGAAATTAGTGCTATAAATAGCCTAGAGAAATTTTATACGATTAAGTTGTTTCATTTAAAATAAAGCAAATTTAAATGCCAAGTCAAACATTAATTAAATCTAAAATAGTGATCATTTTGGGTTGTCGTTTAATAGTTAAGTCAAGTATAATTTAAGAAAATTTATATCTTTTAGTTCTTATATTTTACATAAATTTTCAAATCAATTTTTATGATTTATGTTTTAATTCATTACTTATATTTTGTTCTTGTTTAAAAATTGATTCTTATAATTTAAAACCGTTATAACACCACCTTTGGAGATGATTTTAAAATAATACAGTATAAGAATTAAATTTAAAATTAAGGTAAATTAGAAAGACAAAATAATCAATTTTCTCTTAAATTTAAAGCTTTTAAGAAGTTCATCAATACAAGTCAAATGATTTACTATCATTTCATTTTTCCATCAAAGTTCATTTTACATGAGAAAATATTAACTAGTTCTAATATATTTATATAATAATTGATTTGGTATATCATAATGTATAAGACTAGCTAATATTTGTTTGTTTTTTATTGCATTCAAAGATCAACTCAGGCTATTCAGATTGTTGATTAAAATACGAGTAATAATTTTTTTTTTAATGGAGAAAGTGAATCGGGTATTAGTAGAGACATCATTAGTTATTTATAAATTAAGAATTAAGGATAATACAGGAATTAAAATTTATATATTTTTTAAATTTTATTTATTTATTCATTTTGTATTTTGGTATATTTCTTATGAATAACTATCTCACTAGTTATGTCATTTTTTCCATACTAATTTAAATTACAGTAGCTTTTAGAGAGAAGTTTTTTTTTTCTTTCCAGTCACGCCATCCTTGCCTAAATCTTATTGAAAAATGAAAAAAAAAAAAAAAAAAAAGCCTTTATCATAGTTGAAATTAAGTATATTTTTAAATTGAAGTTATATAAATTTTATTTTAAATTAACGTAATTGATAAAATCAATTTTGACTAAGAGTGCGTTTAGTGGATTAGTAATTTAGTATATTTCTAAGACTATTTTTGAAATGTAGCTGACAAAAAAGGTGAAAGTAAAAGTACGAAGTAATAGTAATATTTTCCCCATACTTTTGTTTTTCTTTTTTTCTATTCCCTCGAGTTCAAGATTACTCAAATAAACGTAAAAAATTTTATCAGAGTTATTTCTTCTATGTTCGAGAGACCTTTGTTTTATTCATAACGGTTTACTCCTTCATTTAGAAAAAATACTGAAGAAAGAAAAAAAAGAGACCGAACCTGCAATAATTATTCTATAGTAATGAATTTTAACCGTCTAATTTATTTATTAATCAATCTTGATCGTCAAATTATTAAATTTACATTTTATTAATTTCGGCAAATAAGAGCTGATGTAGATTTCTTATAATAATCAATAGTAGTCGCCAAATTTTACAGCAAAATCATTAATGCAGGAGATTCACATTCGAAATTAGAATAAAGCAATTATTTTAGGCTCAAAAGAAATTGGCTTGTTTCAGAAATATTTTGGGTTTAGATTAATTTTTATTTTTCCTTCATCCCACATAAATTGTAACATTTATTAGAATTTAGGATTTAGGATATATATATATATATATATATATATATATATATATATTGATTATATAATATATACACACATGTATAAAACTCAATTTAACTGCTAAAAACAGCATGGGCAATAATAAAACAAACTGTCAATTGTAATTAACTTAATAGTTTTAAATAATAAAATGACACTACAGGAATGGGAGAGGTGAAAGTGAAGAGAACCAATGAAGAGGAAAATCAGAAAAGCGAAACAAAAGGGCAAAAAATTGTGTTTATTATAATATGAAGCAATTTGTTGCTGTTCATCTGAACAACATACATGAAGACTTACTTTGTAAAGTTACTTAGAAAAAAAAAAAAAAAGGGAATCTTACAAAAATTTTGACGTGTTAATAGCACTTAAGATTTTTGGGAAAATTATATTATTGGCCCTTATAGTTTCACTTAAATTTAAAATTTGGTCCTTATACTTTGAAAATTTATAATTAGGTCTTCATAGTTTAATTATAATTTAGTCTTATTTTTGTCAATATTTTACCATATATATGAATTAATTTCACTTTATTCTCTACTTTTATTTTTGTTGCTAGCATAAATCATACATATTTAAAATATTAAAACATTATATAAATAGTCTTATCAACAAAATTCAATAAAATGCTTACGTAATTTTAACTTTAGGGACTATATTAAAATATTAGTAAAAACTTGCTTAAAAACTATAAGAACCAAAACTAGAATTTTTCCAATATTTTATCAAATTACTAACAATTTTGTCATTTTTTTTTTTTCCTTCAGTACCTATCAACTGAAGACTACTATCCCTTCGTCTAGCTACAACCATTTGCAGAAGTTGCCACTCCTTCCTCTTCAAAAACAAGAGACTTGACAAAACAGTGTGCTAATGTAACTGAGAATCACAACATCAGTCTAGTCTCTCTCTGTAATTCTGTTTCTAGATCCCAGAACTCACCCAGGATGGATAGATTCATTAAACTAACAAAAAGAATAATTTCCAATGTTGTAACACCCTTTTGTTCATTCATTTACACTTGGGAAAGGCTTGAAGAATAACTCTAGACAACATTGATCTATTCTACAAAATACATTTGCTTGTGACTATAATCAAAATGAAACTCTAAGAGATGAGAAAAGGATGACGAGATTGAGGGACAAATGCACAAAACACCCTCCAATTAGTGTATTGGTGACCAAACTGGGCATGATTTTGCTGGTTAGTTGTGTCTTTGCATAAACTGACTATACATGATTGATTGGCCACTAGCTGCAAGTTTGAATATATATATTGCATCAAAACTATAGCCTCAGCCTCAAGTGTCCTCTACAAAAACTCTGAAGATGAAATCACGAAATCGTTTCGAGTATTGCCTCGGATCAACAGCAGAGATTGTGGTTGGATCATAGTGCATTGATTTGTAAGCATGCTCCAGCTTCTTACTGATATCATAGTCTTGTAATATGTCTATGATACCAAAAAAGATGATAATTTCATAGAAGTCACCTGTTGGTTCCCCAATCAGCTGAGGAGTGTCACAATCACTTCTTCTCACTGTCAATTCGGCCCTCGCAGGCATGTTTATACCTAAATTAATGGAGGAGTACCTGCAACATGAAACACAGTGCAAATATATTCAGAAAAAATAGGTGTCGTTCATTATTAGCATCTGGAAACAGAATTAGAGATAGATCAAACTTAGGTAAAGTTCTTTAAATGTTTGTTACCAAATTTTATAATAAAATAGGACATGTAAATTATATTTTTTGAAAGAACTAATCATATGATGATAAGTTGTAAAATAATCCACTCATAATATTTCTATTGGTGACCTGATAGCAAATATCTAAAAGCTGCACCTAAGGTGAGACATTGGTTGATGTGTTGAATAGAGTGAACTGACCACTTAGTCATGGAAGCTCTTATATTATGTTAAGAACCATTTCAACTCAAAACTTATGAAGTCTTAAGCTTGGTTTTATTAATGTCTCTAAAAGACAGGACTGCCACACTGTGCTGAATCAGCAAAACCAGTACATAAACTGCAGAAAACAAAACAAAATTGCTTGGTCTAGTTGGATCTCCATATACTTAGACAAAATATTGGCTTGAAGGATTTTTCTTAATATTAAATAAAAAATAAATTAAAGTAAATGAATCTTGAGACTTCTGCCAGGATGAGTTATTTGACTATACCGACTAGGATCTACAAGAAGCTGATCTTTGTCTCCTCTAGAAAGATTAAGGGCTCCACCATTATCAAAGCTTCCATTACCTGCAAGATATGTTTATTTATTTAGGAAAGATTCATATTGAAAATAAAATTTAAAATCCATCTTGAATTAAATATAACCAGTAGGGGTGCGAGAACCTGAAGTTCGAACATCTGTAAAAGAGTCACTACTAGTTGTTTCTCGAAAGTGAAGCCCAACCAACATACTATAATCCATAATCCTCTCATGTTCAAGGAAGTCACAGTCCCTATCTACTTGCCTGCATGAAGGCATGTTATAGAAAGCCAATTAATTTCCTAGTAGTCCATACTGCCATTTTAAGTGCATAAAATGGATATAATGCAGCAATGCAGAGAATTGCTAAGTTTGCAAAACAGTACAACCATTTCAGTGATATGGGAGTTCTTTCAACATGTTAGATCATTGTTACGGACCTTCTATATTTCAACAAGGAGACATGAATCTTAGACATTTCTATATCAGCTATCGTTTATTTCCAAGTAATTATTTTAGCCCACTGAGCTCATTTCCATTTTAATAACAATTTGGCGCCAAACAGACTTGGATGTAACAAATACGCAGCTTATACTATGTGTATATGAGAAACAAAAATTGCATAGAATAATGTTATTCATTATGCACAAAAATAAGGGAAAAGAGGCAAAAAAAAACAAGGATTCTACCTGCAGAATTCCTGGTACCAAGCCTTCTGCAACCGGAATATAAAATTTAGGTCAAGGTCCTTCAGGGTTGTCGTTGGTTCTATTTCTGACTCAGGTTTATGGGTTGTGCGACCAAAGGTAGAACCTTTTAAGTCAAAGCGCCTATGAATGGTGTATCCAGAACAAAATAGATTCCACATGATAACAAATCGAACCTGAAGTAAATAAAAAGAATGGAATGAGATACAAAAGATCTTTCATTCAAGTAGAATTCTCTACAATTCTCAATCTTACCTTCTTCTGTGCAGCTCCTGTTAGTCTAACACAATGAAGACCATAGAACCTAGTGACTAGAGTGTTCTCAAAAGTCCGAACATGCTTGTAGTATGCAGGAAGCATCCGCAAGAAAACCTGCAATCATGTCATGAAGTTCAAAATGAAACATCATTCAGTGAATAGATAAATAACCTTTACAATGCAAGCAACAGTTCAAACTGAAAACTATCACATCAAACTTGACAAACATCATTTAAATGAGAAACTACATTTTACCCTCCTAAACTAAAACCTAATTAAAAAACTGATACATTTAAAATGTAATAGATTAACCCCCAGAACATGGGATCAACACAAAATGTTAAATCCTAATTATAAATTAACTTCAAGAGGCCACGTGATTAACTTTCATCTAAACCTGATATCAGTTCCGTGAAGATTGTTGAAACATAGAAGCAAGCTTCTAGAATTTGACATTTTTCAATTTCATGCATAGTGCAAGGAAGTATTGTTATATTTTAAAGTTCATGTACCAATTTTGCAATTAGGCCTCAGTTCAAGGAGGTAAACTGTAGTTTCCCCGTCATCAAAAACATGGCATTATACTGTATTGTTGAGAGAGATCAAAGAACCTGTGATTCATATCAGATTTAGCCAACTGAAAGGGAACTTACTTTTACTTCTGCCTTCTTCATGGTCTTTATCATATACCGGTCATCATTTGTCAAATAGAAGAAGCTTCCACTTTTTCCTGGGGAAGAGAGCTCCCGAAGGGCATCATTCCCACATATTGATATCATGTAATCAGCTGGATCTACTTTGAACAATTTTCTAAGTGCCCTAAGCGTATCAACAAAATGAACCATCAGGTTCCGCATATATTGATTGATAAACAAATGAAGTTCTAATAAAGTCAGAAAGAGATTATTCCTGACACGAGTTTAAGAAATAATTGCAGCACAAATAGTTAATTGGAATGTCTAGCAATCCCCAATATTCTCTCTATAAGACCTCTGCGAAAGGTCTGCTATTGCTGTAGGGAAGTGAGGAAATGCCTCGTAGCAATTCACTTTGTACCCCAAAATGGATGTTATAACTTGTCAAGATCAATTTCAGCCAGTTAGCACTTAGAACTTTATATAACTTGATTCCCGTAATTAAGACAGAGAATGCAGCTTAAAAGAAACCATTCAGTCTTGACACATTGCTCTGGCATCTGATGGCTCACCTGAATACTACTGGGCAGTAGTCTTTCCATTTGAACTCACAGGACGGGTGAGGTGGTGTGTGCTTAGATCCTTCCGGCGGAAATTTAGTCCAGACTTTTTCCCTGGGATCAAATGCAGAAGGCTTCAGATCAAGGGATGCACTTGGAGCAGGTCGTCCAACAGAATGTCTGTGCTATGGCACAAGAAATTAATTAGGGTGCAGAGAAAATTAGGATCACAAAAAGAAATTTTTCCATAACGCCAATTCTATGATTGAAAATACCATTATAGGCATTTAAACAAGTGAAAACTCATCCTAGATGATACAAGCTATCACTCAGAAAAAACTGAACCAAACAAGAAAAATGAGAGTAAAATACAGGAGAATTATGATCAGTACCTAATACCAAGCTGCAAATTGAGCATGAGCTCGTAGTTCTTATGCCCTTTAGATATTGTCACCCCTTGTCTCTTGGGAGGCTTTAATTTCAACGGTGGGGGTTTGTGTGCTCTTGGAAGAGAACCCTCAAGCTGAGGACTCCCCATGTCTTCCATACTGTTATTACT
Source organism: Delonix regia (assembly GCA_037074485.1). Lineage (NCBI taxonomy): Eukaryota > Viridiplantae > Streptophyta > Magnoliopsida > Fabales > Fabaceae > Delonix > Delonix regia. Next base: position 29,200,930 of record CM073455.1, read on the forward strand.
AAGCCTTTCATTTACTGAATGCTTCTGCAAGACCTCCCCTTCAACTCCAGATACGTTTACGTTCTTCTGGGAAGGATAAATTAAAATTTTCTCACAAGGACTAATCTTGCAATTCTTCAAATCCATTGAATACAACTCTTGCGGATCCCATTCCAGATTACCACCAGAAGAACCATCAGACGGGTAAAAAGTCCCATTCTGCTCACTTGGATCACAACTCCAAATCCCAACATAGCTATTCCCATTATCCCACCTGAAGGTGCCATTTCCTTTAGGTAACCCATCTTCCCAACACCCATCAAAGCTATTACCATTGCTCCAAACCATTGTACCATTCCCATTAAACATACCATTCTTCCATTGCCCAACATAATGATCCCCATTGACCCATTGGTACTTCCCTTGCCCATCTTGCAATCCTTTTACCCACTCACCATCATAGGAATCTCCACTAGGATAACTCTCATTCCCTTGTCCATGTTTGAAATTCATCACCCATGAACCCTTATAGGTATCCCCAGAAAAACCTGTGTAAGTACCATTGCCATCCATAAACCCATTCTTGAATTCACCATCATAGGTCGCACCATTAGGCCAACTAAACTTTCCTTTACCCATTATCTTACCTTTTCGCCATTCGCCAACGTACTGACACCCATCTTTCCACAAGTACTTTCCATTACCTTGAGGGAAATTATCGGCCCATTGGCCAGTGTAGAGATCGCCATTGGAGAGAATTTTCTCGACATGGTGAACCTGTCCTGGTTCGAGCTCCTCCTCGTCGTCGTCGACATGGGCTACAGACATTGGTGTGAAGAGGCTGTTTGCCCTTTTCTTATGACCAACCGATTTGCGAACCGTTGCTTCCCAGGCCTTCAAAATGCCATTTAGCTCTCTGCTCATTCTTCCTGAAACTCAAGTTTCTTCGATTCTCCCTACATTCCCATGGCTATTTGCCTTCATCCATCGATACCCAGATGAAAATATCTATCTATCGATGAACAACAATCTTCAAACGTAGAGTTCCGAAAACTATTTTTTGCAGCAAACCCAGAAAGTGGAGAAACAATGGGACGAATCAAATTGTAAAATGCAAAATCCAAAAAAAAAAAACAATTTCCCCTGATATTTGTTTGTTCCTTCTTTGGGTTTGTGTGTGTCTGTGTTATGGGGTTGTTTCGTTTGTGCACAGATTTTGAAAGAAAAGAAAATGGTGCTGTTCGATTAACGGGGAAAGCAAAAGGGGTGTTTGAACCAATGACTAGCTTTTTCTTCTTTGTTTTTGTGCAAAATTTCCATCTTTTTTTTCTTTTCTTTATTTTATTTTATCTTATTTTTCACTTTTTGTTTGTTTTCATTGTTCAGTTGGGTTTGGACCAGAGAGATTCAACACATTGTTCAACTGGTTCCGATTTTGGCTCCTAAAAGTAATAGCAGACCAGACAGATGTAAGAATGAGAGGGTGGTAGCGTTGAGAATGTCTACGCCAATATTAGTATCATACTTAGTCCTAATTTTAGCTTTGGTCTCTTAATCATAATTAATTACCTTAATCCACTGCAATTTCTTTATCTATGAAAATCTACCATATAGTGCTTTGTTTCTTTATATCTTTTTGACAAAACCAACAGAGCCAAAAGTTTCTTCATGTCTTCTACTTGCTTCTGAGAAATTGCAAGAGTGAAAGAAAAGAGAGAGTGAGAGAGAGATTCAATATGCATATATATATATATATATATATATATTGGCATAAGATTGGCATATTATACTTATAAATTGTAGTTTTGTTTTATTTTTAATATTTTTATAAAGAAATTTACCCATTTTTTACTCTACGAATCAAATTTTAATTGCAAGATCAATACATAAAATTTAGAACATAGCAAAACGTTCTATAAACTTTTAAAATGTAATACAACAGTCCTTAAAGCGATGTTTAATAGTTGATGTTTAAAGAATTTTTTAATACGTTTTAAAGTTTATTTGCTAATTTTATAATAAGGCTTTAGTTTTGGGGTAAATTTCCTCATTTCCATTTGAATATATATATATATATAGAGAGAGAGAGAGAGAGAGAGAGAGGAAAGATTATATTTTGATCTTTATAGTTTCAATTAATTATTAATTCAGTCCTTATAGTCTAAAAATTTGTAATTAAGACCTTAAATTTTAAATAATTTGTAAGTTAATCCTTCTTATTATGTTTTTCACCAATATTTTGTTATATTTGTAAGTTAATTTTACATTATTTATTTTTATCACTTTTGTCAGTATAAATTGTACATATTTTAAGTTTTCAAATAATATATAACTAGTTACATCATGAAAATTTAACACAATACTAACAGAATTTCAATAACAATGACTAAATCAAAATAATTATAAACTGTAGTGACCCAATTTCAAATTTTTTAATCATAGGAACTAACTTAAAAATTGATAGAAACTAAGAATTGAAACTATAATTTTCCCATATATTTATTTATTTATAAAGAAAGAGAAAAAAGAATTTATTTCATTTAGGAATGGAAATTTATCATGCATATGCTAGTTATGAAGGTAGCTCAAAGCATGATTACATGTTAGAAAGACCATAAATATAGTATGGGGTTTGTTGTGGTAATAATATTTTTTTATAGAAAGTCATCATTAATTGATACGATGGTCTTTTCGTAAATCTTCTATGGTTTTTGGCCAAAAAAAAAATCTTCTATGGTTAAAAAACGACATAATTTATTTATGAAGTGGGAAAACATGTGGGCAACTAAGTCATACGTGTTTAAGATGTAATTATAGGAGAAATAATAATTATTATAATATTTAAATCATGTTTAAAGTGTAAGTGTGATATGCCAATCCATTATGTCTATCCATTTTATAGACTAAATGTTTTTTAATTAAAAAAATTATGTGATAATTATTATAATAAAAGTAGACATTCATGAGTCTTTTATTATTTTAAAATAAAAGATTACTATAAGTAATTACGGGGCTAGCATATTCCTTATAAAGTGATAGCTAGCAATGTCAATATTTTGAAATAAACTTCAAAAGACCCAAGAGATATATAAACTTCTAATCAATATTTTATTTAAAATTTAAAAATTAAAGTTATAAAGTAATAATTTTAATATGTTTTACTTTTACTAATTATAAGTGGGCAAATATTTTTTATAATAAAATATTAGAGGTAACAAAGTAGACTCACTACGGATTGTGAGTTAAATATGTAAGTTTATTTAGCTCACTTTAATAAATTAAAATTTTCAACTCAATCTCCTATATGCATTAAATGAACCAACCCTTTTAATATATTATAAATTTAATAAAATTTCAAATAATTAAATTCAAACTTTAAACACTCAAATATTTCATTGAAGCTTTAACAATTAATTAAACTAAAATAACTACTTAAGAAGCCTATATATCATAAAAAAAATAAAAAATAGTTAAAATAAGTAATGAAATTACACAAATTTATTCATCATGTACAATTTATCCTAATCTTGAAGGTTTAATTCTTCGATATAAAAATTTAAATATCATCCCATTTTTTTAAATTATTATATCTAGTTAAAAAAAATAGAAATATCAAGTTAAATGGATTACCTACCTTAACTTGCACGTCAAATTTAATAAATAGATTAAATAAATTTATACATCAACATACAAACTTAATCCACCAAAATCTTGATGATAATAACAACAGTGATTATGCTCTTGTAATCTCTTTAACAAGAAAATGATGAAGGAACAACTTTGAATAATATTATTGCTTTTAAAAATAAGCAACATAAAGATTGAATTAATACCAATTTAGATCTCATGTTCTAATGAGAATATAATGTCATATTTGATTATGAAAGATGGTCTAGATGAAAGTTTAATAGTATAAATTTACAATAAAATATTTACAAATTTTATTGGATCAGGTTAGACCATATTATAAGTTCACACGAGACTTAACACAATCTAATATGATTATTATTTTTATTTTTATAATACATTTTTAAATATTAATTTTTTTCAAATTTTAATCATTTTTTGTTCTAAATCATAATTTTTTCAATATTTCTTTCTCTATTTATCTCAAATTTTAAATTTTTTCACATTTTTTTATAAATTAACGTAGTCCAAATTCATTATAACTCGCCTTAACCCAATTATTTATTGTGCTAAAATTAAGCCACACCAAGTTTCAAGTTTCAAAAAAGAAACTTAATATAAAATTGAGCTCTTGAACTTGCAAAAATTCAATCTAGCCTATGTCCACCTTAATTAATTTAATATAAATTTAAATTATTAAGAACATATCCAATACGGCAACATTTGACAAGGTGCAGAAAATATGTTCGCGTTTTGCTGCGAATGTGACTGCGATACCAAACGTGCAGAGCAGCTTGAGTGAAAGTCCAAACTCAAAGTCAAACCCCCAGTTGGTGGGCCCCACAAAATGGTGATAGAGTAAGTGTAAAGGTGACACTTGTCCTTTTCTCGTACGGATCACTGTCACACTCATTACTCCATTATGATGTTTGGATCCCTAAAAAGCCTCCTTGTGCTTTTCAAGAGTCACCCTCTTTTATTTTTCAATTATTTCGTAAAATACCATAAAATATTTATTGTATTTGAATAGAAGGTCAAGCCCTTTTAGTCTTCATTTTTTTATATTTGTATAAATTAATGTTTTAATTATATATTTTTGGAAGTAATTATACGAGAAAAAATATTGGTTTTTCAAGAGATTAAATTTTTAAGCAAAATTTTAGTTTAAATTATGAGTATTATTTTGGTAACTCATTTTTTTTATTATTAATTTAAGTTTTGACAGTGTATTTTTAATTTGATCTTTTACTAATTTAAAAGTTAAATATTTTATTTTTTAATTTGAATTAAATTTAGACTAAATAAGTTTACACTTAGATTAGTAAGAGAATAAATTAATATATGACTGATAAGTAAGAAATCAAATTAAAAATAAAACTAGTGAATGAAAAAATTATGAATAAAAACTACTAAGGGATCAAATTGAAAATCAACTAATAAGTGAGAAATTAAAATGATCATTTATCTTTAAATGATAATAAATATAGTAATTTACTTAAATCCTTTTAGGTAATTAAAAACAAGTTAGAGTGGAGATTTCATATTTGAATTGGCATTATTTAGTACTTTTATAGTTTTTTTTACCTTTAATTTACAGAGATTAATTGAACCTTTGTATGATGTATATCGAGATTCTAATTTTAATTTTATAATGTGAAAATATTAAAATATTTTAATTATTAAAAATTAATATCTTAGAAATATATTTTTCTTAAAATTAATATCTGTTATTTTTAGTAAAAAGGTCTGATAATAAGCATTAATACTATATATATATTTGCATTCAATATAATGGTTGTTATTAATTTGGCAAATATTTCATGGAGTAATAATTATTTTTTATATAATATTTTGAATGCCACTCATATTAAGTCACTACATGTGATATAATGACATGGTATAAAAAATAATATATATATATATATATATATTTATTTATTTATTTAAAGGTATCTTTAGGTATATAACCCAAAGGATTTTAAGGGTACATGCCCCCATCAACTTGGTACATTAATTTAAAATAATATATTTTTCTTTGAGCATAATAGCTTCAAATTTTAGAATATTAATATTTAAATATAAAATTATATGTCTTGTGTATAGTCTATTAATGAGTAAAACACTATTTTAATCTCTCATTTATAAGTTCTGTCTTAATTTAATTCATTATTAATTTTCACTTTCAATTTAATCTTTCGGTTATAAGTTTACTCTCAATTTAATGTTCTACTAATTTTAAATTTTAATTTGGTCTCTCACTAATACAAACATTAACATATTTAGTTTAAATTTAGTTAAAATTAAGAGACTAAATGTGTTAACTTTTATATTAATGAGAGGTCTAATTAAAACTAAAAATTAGTTATAGATCAAAATGAGACTAAAAATTAACAAGAAATCAAGTTGAGACCAAATAGATATATGAAGAATATAATATTATTTGACTTGTTCATAGATATATATTTTTCATAGGTACCTCCAAGTTAACTTGTGCATCAATGAAGATTAAGTTCTTCCACGAAATATGTGAAGATTAAAAGAATATAATTTTTCATGGAGAAAATGGTCATTTTGATCTCCGTTTTATTTTAATGTTAATTTAGTATTTTATAAATTTATAATAATAAAATAATCCTTTAAAAAGTTGACAATAATAAAAAATAGCCCTTCATTAAGCCAAAGAAAAGCCACTCAAAACCTTTATGCGGGACTACTTTTTATTATATTTTAATTTATAAAGGACTATTTTATTACTATAAATTTGTAAATGATCAAATTAATACTTTAACAAAAAATAAAAGACTAAAATAATACTTTTTCTCATTTTTCATGTGCTAGCTCTAAAATTTGAACTCAATACTTAAAGTTGGGAGCACATCCCATTAGCTTTTGAATTAGTTTATTGATATTTAGAAGGTCTTAAAACACGTGAGATATTTTTTTTTACCAAAAGAAATATTCGTCCAAGATATAATTAATACTTTTGAAACATTTAGTATTATCAGTGAATTAAATTCCAAATTCTCGAATATATAAATTAATATGATGGGGCATCAAACTTTTTTTTAGTAATTTTATTTTAGACAATGGATTCCTAGTAATCCTTCCCTTCTTATTGTTAATCCAATGTGTTGAAATATATTAATTGGCTGTATCAGAAAATATCAAATAAAAGAGTAGACCATGCTTATCCAAAACAAAAATAAATAATTAAACATTGGTGACTTTATTTGAGAAGAATTATCATTTAAGTCTAGAGCTTAATATTAAATTATCATTTTGGTCTCTTATTTATTTTATTATTCTAAATAATTTTACATTTATTGAAAATTGTCAATTATTATTCCCATTTAAAATTATTACTTTTAGTCAGGGATGGATCCCTAGGGGGGCCGCCCCTCATGAATTTTTAAAATTTAAATTTTTATATGTAAATTTAGATGTCATTTTTGGTACACTTATAATTTTGAGTGTATTAATACACCAGTTATAATATAGGGGCATAATTGTAATAATATAAAAAATAATAATAATATAACTATATTCTTACATTATAATTGGATGTACGAATGCACAAAAAATTTTACTGTAAATTCATCTAAATTTTTATGTAATTCTTTAATTTATAAGATTTCGACTCTTTAGATTTTTAAAATTTCAACTTTTATATATAATTTTATTTTATAATTTTCACTCAATTTTTTAATTTAAAAGAGTTCACTTTCCTTGTATTGTAAAAATTTGCCTTAGTTCAAATATTTGATATGAAAACTTTCACCCTAAATATGTTATTCTTTTAGTCTTTTATTATTTAAGTTGTTATCATATTTAGTCATATAAATTAAAACAATTAATTCACGTAAAAATTACAATTTTCAATTAATAAAAAATTATTTTATATAATAAAATAAGTCTAAGACTAATTTAATAATTTAATAATAAGTTAAAAATTAAAATAATATTTTTCTTGCTTTTGTTCAAATTCTAATGTCTGCGAACTCATTGATGAGTACCTTCTAGTAAAAAGAAAAAGGAAAAAAGGAAGAACAAATCCTTTGTGTCGTTTGCCACTCAAAAGTGATTGTTGTATCTTTCAAGAAGTTGATAAGGTTGTCAGTGGGGAGCATCACAATCACCTACTCTTATTGCACAACTCATCTCTTGCAACACTTTAAAGGAAAAAAATTTTAAATAAATTTCTCTTAATAAAAATCAAATTAATCACAAATATACACAAAATATATCAATTATATTTATGAATTAAAATTTTTCTATGGTAATTATTATTTTTTGATTAACTTGATTTATTTAAAGATTCTATTTTCAAATTAAATATACATATTTTGATTAAAGCATAACTTTTAATATGACAATTGAAAATTAAGGCCTCTACTTTAAATTATATTACATAACTTTTACCAAGAAATCAGTTATATTACATAACAAAGTAGAATAAATTATTATTTTAGACACTAACTTATTATTAAATTGTTATCATTATCTTTCACTCATTTTATTTTTTAAAATAATTTTTCATTAATTAAAAATGATCGCTTTTGGCCCCTTACTTATGAGATCATTATCATATGTAATCCCTCATGCTAAACTGTATTAATAGACTTAATCATAATATGAAAAATTCGTCTAACCCTATGGGTTTAGTCTAAAAAAATAAGAAAATGAGCCTAAAAATTAAAGTCTAAATAAAAAAAATTCCTGATTAAAACAATTTAATGTGTTGAGTCTAAAAAGCCCAAATTAAATTTTTAACCAGAAAAATAATCATTTAAATAAAAATAATTTGATTATTAAAATAGAATGTAATTTAACATTTAAGATATTTTAAAATAAAGTTATCTTATTTTTAAAGATATAAAATATAAGTTTATTTGTTAAATTAAATCAATTTTTAATTCAAAGTAGTTATACATGAAATCATATGATAATGTGATGTGGAAAAAATATCATACAGGATATAAGATTTGTTGGTGAAAATCCTATAGGTTCTAATTTATAGAAGAAGGGTGGTGGTTCAACAAAATATCTTGACACATTAACAACTATCTTCTAGAGTTCTCAATGACTTTGAGTCTATTTAGCATAATAGGCTCTACACAATAATGGGATAAAAGCTTGATTAAACGAAAGTGTAACCCATTTTTTATGAGCTTGATACTTTTTTATGAGTCAAATCTAATAATTAGATATACATCTTAACTTATATAGAGAAATTAAAAGTGACAATTTATAATAAATTAGTAAAAAATTATTTTAAAAAATAAGATGAGTATAAAATTAAGATAATATAAATTAAGGACTAAAATAATTTGTTTTTCCTAACAAGATATAAACTACAATATTATTGATTACCGAATTAGCACTGTGCAAAATACTTGAAAAGAACACGAGGGGTATGGACAATTTGATCTAAAGTGGTTGGAATTTTTTTAATCATCAAGCATACTTTGAAACTCTCACTCTCACTCTCACTCTCACTTTCCAATTAACAAGTAAGACAGACAACATTATGCATTATAAAATAATAGAATGGCTTAGGATAAGAGTCAAACATGAACTGAATAAAGTGAAAGCTCTTAAAATGATGCAAGAGTATGAATTTCAGATCACAAAATCTGGAGAAAAGTGAGGATAGTGATGAGTAAAGAAGTGTGTTGAATTGTCATTTGTCAATGAAAATGGAGGCAGAGACTGAGAGGCTCAAATAATAAAGTGAAGGAGTCAACAATGAATGGGTTGGTGTGGTCTCCCACTGAGGTAGCTGTTGTCAGACACACGATAGCCTTTTGTCTATTCATCAATGAATGATCTTGCTTCTTCTTTCTTAGCATTAATCTAGGTTAGGGTTCCTACAATTTTAGCTTCGTAAATATGAATTTTAACTTCATAAATATGGGAAAAGTAAATCTTATTTTATTTATTTATTATAAAACTATTATTTAAATATTTTATTTATTAAAATATTTAAAATAATTCTCTTTTCATTAAAAATATTATATTTGAGTCTCTTATTTTTTGTTAAAAAAATATTATATTTAATTTTTTAAATTTAAAGCTTAAGATTTGATAAAAAGATTAAATTTAATAATTTTTTTAAAAATAAAAATTAAATGTGACATTTTCTTATGAGTAGATAATAATTTTAAGTATTTCAATAAATAAAAAATATAATAAATTTATAATAAGTGAAGAATAAAAAATATATATTTTTAAATATAAGAAGGATAATAGATTATAATCCTCAAAATATCCAAATATCGCTTTAAGTAAAAATTATTTGATCATATTTTTATTAATATTTTATATTTTGTATTAAAATTTAATAATTTATTTATTTTAAATTTGGAATGGTAATTATTTTTATATCAACCAAACACATATTTAATACTGTTATATTATGTGTCTAATATATATTTGCATCATAGTAAAAAGAAAAGTGTAGTGTAGCTTAGCTTTTTATTATAAAGAAAGTTGACGCAACACTTCTTCTTTTTTCTTCAAAGGAAGGAAGTTTAGGTCTTTAAATAAAGCATGTGGCCGCAGTGTATTTACTCTAAAAGAGTTTGGTGTGATTAAGATAACATAGGGGTTGGTGTGATGAAGAGTTTGAGATATTAGGTTTCAGCAAAGAGGCAATGGTCCTAAATATTAAAAGGGCATACAGTTAACAATTTAAACCTAATATTTTTAAAAGGTAAGAACAAAAGTTGTAAGCCAAGTTTTTTGCAAAAAGCATAAAGATAAAATCACATATTTGATAAGATAGATTTTGGTAATACAATATAACATGGTGAACACAAGGAGTTTAGGATAGGAATATGTGACTAAGAATATTTTAAATAATAGCCATAGTGTGAATTCTTATATCTAATAAATTAGGAATAGACATAAGTTAAGGCATGGGACGGTCTTACCTTGAATTTTTAAAATTTTAATTTTTATTAGTAATTTTATTTTTTATTTAATTTATTAATTTATTAGAGTTCACATTTTTTGGATTGTGTAATTCAAATACTTAATTTAAAGAATTTATCATCTTAAAATTAAATTCTAAATAAAATTTGTTGAAGTTCCTAGTATATCCCTGATGACTTAGACAGATGAACGTAATAATAATAATAATGATAATAATACAACAAAATTCCAAAGGAAGCTGTTGGGTTGAGTGATATGTTTATGAACCAATATAAGATTAAGGCAAACATAACTTTGGTGAGTGAGAAAGAAGTCAAGAGGTGAAGATCTGATAGTCATAGGAAAAATTTCCTAATATGATTTTGGTGTTAATAATGTGCTAGTAGGATGGGTACTATGATTGAAAGTGGTAGATTTAAGGGTAAAGATATTAATGTTATGAAAGAATTTTATGATAATTCAAAAGCTATTGTTAATAAATTGATGAAATTAGAGGATCTTACAAGTAGAATTGGTTGTTATATTTTATAACAATTTGATCCTTCATAAATAATTATGACAAATCAATTTCCTAAAAACTTTAATTTATGTAAAATTAATTTTTTATTAATACAAATGAAGGGATTAATTTTGTACAATTTTGACCATTTATATTTTATAAAAAAAATCAACTTGTTTGAAAGCTTAATTGATGAAATTAGTTTCTCATTAAAAAACTATCATTTAATTTATATTTTATAAAAAATCAATTTGTTTGAAAGCTTTATAAAATTTTGATGGCCAATTTTTTTCTTTTTCCTTTGGGTGGTAAATTCAAATTTTCTTGAATAAGTTCAATTGTTATCGTTCTCAGAATGAATTTTGTTTGACACTATAATAAGCCAATTTTTATCGAAAGAAAAATTCTGAATAAAATTCTTAATTTTAAGTGTTTGATGTAGATAAAAAATTAAATGTGTTGATTGAAGTTAGTCATTTAATAAACGAGCTAATCAAGTTTAAATTTTATATGTCCCAAAACCCGAAATGCATTATGTGAATAATTCAGTTCATATAGTCATCTACTTAAAGCCTTAACAATTAAAAAATTAGCGAGAAACGTATAATAATTCTTTATTCTTGATCAATTTATTATATATTATTTATTATGTTAAGTCCATCTTTTTAAACTACAATATTATTACCAATCATTGACTTAAAACAGTGATGCAAAGAACTGCTTACAATATATTAACATTTTATTGTTAATTAAAGTGAAATTTTTAGTACAATTGTAAAATTAATTGTACTAATTTAATTATTATGTGACACACTAACAGTAAGAAATATAATAGTGATGTGTCCAAATAAATGAGTGTATGTCAATCTAAAATACTATGTTATAGTTATATTTCAAACCTACTATTTTTAATATTTTATTTATGAACCCAATTTTTTTTTAAATTTTTAATTTACTCCTCATACTTTTTATTTCTTAATAATTTATAAATTGAAAATAAAGATAAATTAGATATATGAGGTGTTAATAGATAAACAAAGAGAGTATAAGGGTGATTTAATAAATTTATAAATTAATATTTTTGCAAGAGTTAATAAAAAATAAAAAGTAAGAATAAACTAAAAATTAAAGAAGTGGGTTCAAATATAAAATTCAAAATATATTGAAATTAAAATATAAATATAAGATATTATTTTAAGTTGATATATACTCAATATATTTTAATATATTGTTGTCAAGTTTATTCTTTTTAATATATTACATAATAATGTGCAATCTGATTTATAATTGCACAAAAAAATTTATTATTAATTAATATGTTAAGTTTTGAACAAAAATATAGAAAAATGGGTTCTTATTTGTAAAATGGAAGACAATTCAAAATTGATAAAACGTGTCAGCCACTGCTTCTGCTATTTCCAAGTTTATGCTATACCACGCAAAACTAGATTGTGCACAACATATTAATTTGGTTGTGAAATTACATCTTCATCTCATAAATTAAGATATATTCGGAATATATAAATATGTATTAATTTTAATACCACACTAAGAATGATGTAAGATATATTCTGAATATATAAATATATTATTATTTTTAGTTGACATATAATCAATGTATTTTAACATGTTAATGTCAATTTTTTATGTTAATAATTATATTAGTACAATTAATTTTATAGTTGTACAAAAAATAATACTATCTATTTATGTTATCATATACTTTTGGACAATAGTTATGAATGTAATAATGTATTAATAAATAGTAGTTTATGCACAAAAATTATATTTTTATTTTATTTTATTGAAAAATCCGGTAAAAATTCTGGAAAAAAAAGAGAGAAAAATATGATAAAAATATAGAAAAGAGAAAAGAACTGAATAAAAAGGCTTGGATAAAAGAAAATGAAGAGGAAAGTAGGTGGGGGAGTGAAGGAGACTGAGAGTGTGAGGAAGAGGAATAAGGAATGAAGGCAAGTGAGAAGGAAGCTAGTACTTCTGCCATGTTCCCACCATTTTGGAAACTTGTTCCCTTCTTTGCCTTCTTCTCCATTTTTATTACTATACACACAGTTTAGGTAAATTGTATTTATTGGAAAGATATAATATTAGACAATTTGGACCCTCAATAATTGAACCCAACGGGCCAAATTAATTGGACTGGGCCGAGCGTGGCTTCATATCTTGTAGCTCTGCCTACTTCATCTAACTCTCTTTTCTGTCCAAAAAAAAAAAACAAAGCTCTTGTTTTGACCAAAAGAAAAAAATATTTTAATTATTTACTTTTAAATTTGAATTTATTATCGTCTTTTACAAATTAAAAAAATTTAAAACATTTTTTCAATTTTCAAAATTTAACATAAAATAATTTATTTTTAAATAAGATCAAATTTAAAAGCAAAAAGTTATTTCAAATATATTAATTTGAAAATTATTAAAATAAAAAATAAATTAAAAAAAACTACCAAAATAATATTATTCAAGTATTCCTCCTTACACGGATATTTGTAAGATCCCTACATGCTAGAAGAGTACTTTTTGTAAGAAGTTCACTAATTTACATAACTTCAAGGTATATTAGAAACAAAATTTTATTCACAACAATACTATCATCTTAATGAAATTCACTTTATACAGTAAATTATTCGTTATTTTATTAAAAGTTATTTAAATTACATGACTTTATGTCTATTTTAATACACACGCACAAATTCTTCTAAAATATAAATTATCAAAATACACTCAAGAATGATTAAACTATAATTTTTTAAATATTATTTGTTTTTTATTTATAATTATATATTTAATTTATTTTAAAATTCATGTTACATTCAAAGCAATACTTAAGTTCATTAAAATACATTTAATACAAATATTGTTGCTAAAATTAAATTATTAATTTTAAATTATTTAATAATTAAAAATATTCTATAAATATGTTTGCTAATTTTATTAATATATTTAGTTAAATAATTTTGTATTTTGTTAGATTTTGAGAAGTAATTATTTCATATTGGTCTAATATATATTAGAAACTTTTAATATTATATGAATAATAATTATAAAAATATTTTAATTAAATAGCTATAAATTAATTTTTTTATTAATAAATAAAGGTGATACTTCTTGTAATGAAAAAAAAAATCTATGTTTTTTAAATAAAAGAAATGACTGTAAAAGTAAATGATATATATATATATATATAATGTATTTTCTACATTAAAACATGAATTTATTTAGAGAGAGGGAGAAGGAAAGAGAGAAACAAAATATATTTTTTATTTTTTATTTTTTAAATACATACTAAATATATTAAATAAACTATTATTTTAATGTCTCATTTATCGATTTATTTTTAATTTAATTTTCTTTCATTAATTTATTTTTAATTTAATTCACTAAATTTAAAGTTATTATATTGAATTTATTAATTTTAATTAAATAAGATAGATCAAATTAATAATTAAAATAAATGAAGAGTTAAATTAAAAATAAAAATAAAAATAAAAATAAATTACATTAAGAATTAGTTGGCATGTAATAGATTAAAGTAATATTTTACTTAAAAGTTTGGCGACGAAGAGCGAAATAGAGAGAGGAGTCAAATGGTGCGCCGTAGACAGGGGAGGGTGGGAATGACATCAGGCGGCGGAAGCGAAAGGAATGAGAGGGAAGCACGAAGGACGAAGAAAGGTTGAGTGCAACGCAAGCGACGACTATCAATATTCTTATTCTATTCAGACACAACGCCTTTCCCACCCCTACTACGCATAGCTCTCCAACCCTATTCACTCATTCCCTCTTCTCTCCTGTTTCATCATGTCTGGTAGTGATTCTTACCCCAATCAAACATACATAACAGTAAATTTAAAAATTATTTTAAAAAAACTATGTAACTATTGTAAAAATAATTTAATTAAAACTAATATACTAAATTATCAGTTATTCTATACAAATATATTAGATCCGTTAATGTGTTCTGCAATACTACCCTCTCATGGTATTGAGATAATTCATTTTAACTATTATCTCCACACATAACAAAAATCACAAGGTCTCGTGACTTGCGACTTGCGACTGAACTTATATTTCTCTTTAAAATTGTTCGTTCTTTCATATATTCTAAATTAAACTTACCAGAGAAAGCCATGTTTAAATATCATATTTTTTTGGCCGATTTCCTTTTTTTTTTATATGCATTTAGTAAAAAAAAATAAATTAATTAAGGATTATAAGTATAAATATTTTATTATAAAGGTCCTTAAAATTTAAAATTATTCGAAAAAATTCTGCCTAAAAATTCTAGATGAACTCTATCTTAAAATTATTTTATTATGTCTTCTCAAAATTTTATAATAAAGTCCTTCAAAATAAATAAAACTTGATTTGAAGTCTTTCAAAATAATCTTAAATATAATGTTTTATTATAAATATTTTAAAATCATAATTTTCAACTTTAATTGTATGTACTTTTATTGACTTAATCAAGTTTTCTTTCATTTTTTGATGTCGAGGGCTCAAGATCCAAATCAAATAAACAGAGAAAGGGAATAGGGCCCAATGTTGGTGGGCTCGTATATGTAAAGTACCCTTGGTGCATTCATGGTACTTTTTATTGCCCTTGCCATAGATGTATTGCCATTTAATACACATAACAAATCCAAAATCTACATGCATTTTTAGGGTATTTGTAATTATATTTGTTTAAATAAAAAAAAAAAATATAATTGGTCTCTTACTTTCATGCTTTATAATAATTTTTTATGAATTTAAATTCATACAAAATTAAAGTTAAATTTATATAAAATTAGTCTTTTTATTTAAATTAATAAAAAATTAATTTTATATAAAATATAAAATATAAAATTTTAATTTATCACAATTAATTTATAATAAATTAAATTATCATAAAATATAAAAATACAATGTGACAAATTGGTTGCTTACAAGAACTATTTCAAAAAAGTCCTTTTATATGTTAAACCATGCTAAAAGACAGTTTCAGCACCTGCCATGGAGTCCGAGGGTGAAAGCCTGCATGGATAGAAGCACTTCCTTGAGCTTCTCCTTGGTCTCCAGATCAACCAAGTCGCCGTCGCTGTTGAACTTTCCGGGAGGCCGGTGTGCGTTCAGGTAAAACTCGGGTTTATTGATGAAGTGAAGATCAAGAAAAGTTCCAATTTGGCGGAGATGAAACTGTGCTCTTCTTCCACCTCCTACTGCACTTACAGCTGCTGCTGTTTTACCAGCCCACACATTTTGGGGTCTAGATCCCCAGTCCAATGCATTCTTCAATGGTGCTAACAATTTATATTAGTAATTATCAGCAATCATATTACTATCATCCATATGATACAGTTCATAGATTTTTGTTCAGTGAAACAACTCTATAGAAGGTCGCAATCTTTAAACTATAGAAGAGGAAAAAAAGAAAAGAAAAGGAAAGTAATGCATCTCAATTGTATTAAATAGTTCAATTAAATCAAGTAAGATTACTAATTAATTGCAATACGTCATTTTTAATACAATTACAGCGTAAGAAATAATTTAAAGTTTTTACTGATGCTCTATTCTTAATACATTTATTGCAATGTAACTAGACAATAATTATAAGGGAATAATACACAAATAGAAAGCATAATGGTAGTAATACTAATAATAATAGTAATAGGCTATATACATTGAAAAGTTCATATACACATATATATATATATATATATATATATATATATTACTATTTAACCACATAATGTTTTGAAAAACATGTAAGAAGTTACTTGTTTCTTTAACCATAATTTACTCTGTACTTCTTCATACATCAATCTTTGAGGCAGACACGCTCTGCTATTTAGAGAACATTTCGCTTCATCCATAATACACAACCTATAACAACACTAAAAGCAAAGAAGGCCGCAGAATTGTAGAAAGAGATAAAAATTGAGAAGCACTGATTCGATATTGAGACGAAACATGTCAGTGTTTAGTAAAATTAGAAGTGTCGTATTTGAGATGAATTCGATATATGTCTTAGAGACGACACAGATCCAGATACAACTTTAAAGTATTGAGGATGAAGGAAACAACTTACGAGTGATGGAGTAGTTGTAATCAGGAGAAGCGAAGATGATCGAATCGGCTTCGAGAATCCTGCGACGGAAAGATTCAACCTCCGGTGGATATGTGCCTTCGACTTCGAGATCGGAGTTTAGCATCGGCAGCGACGATATCTCTATGTACTCCACCTCCATCCCCTCGATCTCCTGCTTGCTTATCTCCATCGCTGCAATTCAAATCATCGAATCCAGAAGAAACCTCAAAATCGATCAAAATACAGTGAGAGAGCGAATGAGAGAGAATTTGTGTAGCTACCAGCACGAATGAGGCCTCTGTTGTAGGAAGCTTTGCGCAGAGAGCCGCAAATGGCGGCGACTTTGATCACTGCTAGTTTCTCTGCAGCTTCTCCTGCCATCTCCTTCTCTTCTTCTCTTTCTCTTTTCATGGCCAAATTAAAATCAAAATTTGATGAAATATCTTGATCTGTTAGTTCAATTCACGTTTGCTTTATCTGTGGCGCGCATAAGCATGGCGAAACCCTTCAAGCAAATACAAAGCTTCAAGATAAAATGGGAAATTTAGCAATGAATTAAATTTCAAAAAATGCAAATATTTTCTTCAATTACCATCTTTTAGGATTTTTATATTGTTTTGCCAATTGTTTGGTTGATAAATCGATTTATTGATTTGGAAATAATGAATAATATAAGATGAGATAATACAATGGCTTAAATTTTGAAGAGTAATACTAATAATTAAAAAGAGCATTATTCAATTTTTATAATTAAAAGTGATGTTTGATATTAATTTAAAGGATTTTTTCGAGTATTGTTAGGACATTAAAAGATATTTATTATACATATTAAATGATGTTTAATTAATAAAATTAGTTAATGATGTATTTATTATTGATAATAATAAATATTTATAGACTAATTTTATTGATTAAATTTTAATTATTATATACAATAAATAATTTTTAATGAATACTTTTAAAGCATTCGTAAATCAAACTTAATTTAAAAATTAAAAAAATTGTATTCTTATTTTTATAAAATATGACATCATCAATTTAAGGATATGACGACTTAAATCAATAGAATTTTGTGCTTGTTTGCTCAAATGAAATAAAATCATGAATTGTCGAGATGACTTATTAAAGTATATATCACTTTAATGGCTATATATGATGTCACTATATATTCAATTCTTTTTTTTTTTTGTCAATATAACTTACTAATTAAAGTTCTTGTAAAAAATTTTATTCTCTTAAAATTGTGGGAAAAAAAGAAACTAAGCATACTTTCATCACCAAAATTAATAATTTATGTGAAATTTGTTGCACTTAACGTATTTGTTTATTTATGTAATGATTTTTCGTTGTATAATATAATTAAATTTTTTTATATTAATTATTTTTTGACCTCATTGCTTACGAAATGAAATATTCCATTGTGGGGTTCATAGAAGTGGTTTCACGTGCATTGAATAATGGAACGTCATGACTCAGTCAACGCTGTGGTCCAATTTCTTAAGCATGGGCAATGACGGTCCTTTCAAGATTTTTATTTAAGACTTCAGATTTTTTTTTTGAATTTTACTTTTAAATAAATAAAATTTTAATAAAGAAGTATAAATATAGAAAAATTGATTAATCTACTTTTTTTTTTGGAAAAATGATAGAGTCTGCATTTAAAGATTTGAGGATTAAACAACACTGAACTAAACTTTTAATTTGTTACCGGTACAAGTAGCGACTGATACATAGGAGGGCGAGTAGAATTTTTAAAATTTTAATTTTTATATATAATTTTATTTTTTATTTTATATTTAATTTTTAATTTATAAGAGTTAGTCTAAATTGTAAAAATTTATTTTTTTAATTCAAATATTTGTTTGAAAAACTTTTATCCCACTTGAAATTAAATTTTAAATTCATCTTTTTATATGTGTTATTATCAAAGTGTGTGTGTGTGTATATATATATATCACTTATAATTAAATGAAGTGTATAGGAAGAAATGTTACTCCACATGCATTATTGATAAGATAAAGAGAAAAACCAATATATATATATATAAATATGTTGATGCAGTTCTTGTGTACCGTAAATTATATGAAATTGATGTGTGAGAGTTAAATATTCCATAATTTAAGCAAAATAAATCAAAACTAAAGCATTTCACTCTTTGACTTGAAAGAATCAAAAGTCAATGGGTCTTAGTATTAAAATGGCAAAATTGACACAATCAATTTCAATCTTCAAGTTCACGTCAGAAGTTCTTTTTTCTTTTAACCCTAGTTTATTCATCCTAGCTTATTCATCAAAAGTTACATAATTTTAAAAATTTATATATATTCTAATCATTTGGTCATCGTAGTTAAAAAAATGATAATGCTTTTTTATTTTAAAAATGATTTAATTTGTCAGTTTGTCTCATGATTCAAAATTTCATCTAGAAGTTAATGTCAAAATTTGACAATTTATTGGCTTAGATATAATATTTGAGTAAGAATTAATGGCATACCTTTCTCAACTTTTTGGCTAAGATCAAGTGGAGTAAGAATTAATGGCATGAGGTAAATAAAAAAAAATACTTAAATGAACAACTTATTAAAGTTAATGTTAAATTTTCTCTGAGTAATGAACTAGAGGAATATTCTTGGATAATTTTGTTCTAGATGACATTGTATGTTTTTAAATTAAGTAGAGTAAATTAAAATTTTATAAAATAAAAATGGACTACAAGTACATTTAAGCTTAGGAATTAAGGTGTATCAGTTAATATTTTATGAGTTCAAAAGTAATACGTAAAATTTCAACTAATTCATTTGAAAAAATTACCACAGCATCAAGTGCATTGATACTCTACCTTTTCTGTTTGGTAACACAATGAACCAACATAATATATAAAAATAAAAATAAGAGATTAAATTACATAATTGATAACGTTGCTAACATGGTGATATATGTGCACATGGAATAAAATAAGTTTTTAATTTTTCACTTATTATAAAATTGTTATTTTAATTTTTTACTTAAAAATTAGATTAAATTCATTTAGAGATTGAATTTGATTTTTTTTTTTTTAAAGTGAGAGACTAAGTGTCATATTATTCAATGAGTGGATAATCATTATATTCATTATAATGAATAAAAAATTAAAATAATAATTTTATAATAAATAAGAGACTAAAAAAATATTTTTTTTGATAGACATGAGGCACCCTAGAATTTATCTTCCTGGACATTTTCTCATTTAATTTGGATTGGGTTGATTTTGACGGAATGGATGATCAAATTAAATTTTAAAAAATAAATTTACGTAATATATTTTAAAATTTATAATTATATATTTATTCAATTTAATTATGAAAATAAATGTTTCAACTGTTATTACAACAAAATATACTCATATAAAATGAAAAAAAGGTTTGAGACTTATCTAATCTAGTAATAAAAAAAATCTATATTATAATAATTCAATATAAAATATTTCAATTATTAATAAAGAATTGCTTTGGCTCAATTGTATTTGAATTTTCAAAGTGAATATTCTACAACTGAACTGATCAGATTGATTTTGCAAAAGTTTCATCCAATTAGTTTCGCTTAAAATACTAGTTTTGATCCGATCATTGGAGATCGATTCCGTAAAAATTAAGAAGAAATCAGTTTTAAAGAGCTGAACCCGTGCACATTAACAAGACCAGTGAGATCAATTAATACGATGAATCAATTGACATTATTCAACAGAACACTATACTACTCTAAGCTAGAAATAAAGCTTATACCATTAAGGGAAAATTATCAGAAATAGAAAATCTCAAGTAAAATACAGCCTCTGATACAGAAGTTGCAATGCCGTGATGGAGACTCTGAAACCCACAGCTTATTCTACGCTTTCTGGGCGTTGAAGTTGTCTGTTTCATTTCATTAGCTTTTACCTTGAAGTCTGAGGGTGAATGCCTTCAAGGACAGAAGAAGCTGCTTGAGCTTATTCTTGGCCTCTTCATCAATCAAATCGCCATCAGCATTGAACTTTGGAGGAGGCTGGAACGCATTGAGGAAGAACTCTGGCTTGTTGATGAAATGAAGATCAAGAAACACTCCTACTTGGCGAAGATGATACTGTGCTCTTGCACCTCCAACGCTCCCTCCAGTGCTTACAATGGCTGCAGCTTTATCAGCCCACACATTGGGTGGTCTAGATGCCCAATCAATCGCATTCTTCAGTGGAGCTGATGCCAACAACGAAGAATCAATGAGTTATCTCAATCGGAAAGGATCATAATTCATGGATTCTATGGAAAATTCATAGTCCGGATCCTCTGTTGTGGACAGCACTGCTGTGCACAATTTAAACCATTGAATCATTCTAGATAGATTCTCATGTGGTTTTCAATGATCTAATAACTCAAAATATGCATATCACTGCTGAGAGAACAATATAAGCTTTATTTCTAGCTATGATTAGTAAACTTGTTATCTCATTCTACAGTCATGCTACAGACTAGTTCTTGCAGATGCATATCAGGTGGTGAGCATGGAAGAAATTTTTGAACTAACAGAGTTCCTTGTGCATTATATGGTATTCTCAAAGATTTGACCAGAAACCATGTGGGGTCATCACTCATTTCGCTCTTTTCTTTTCATATAAAATAAAAATGAGTAAAACACTATTATGATATATTACTTATGAGTATAATTTTAGTTTAATCCCTATTTGATTGTTCACTCATTATTTTATTTTTAATTAGGTCCTTCGGTAATCAAATTAAGTCTAAATTTAGTTAAGAGGAAAAATTAGACCATAAGCGACAAATGATGCGTTTATAAAAAATTCCCAGTACGACTCTGCCAAAAGTCACAAGAAACACAGACAATGAACAAACAGGGGAGTCAACGCCAGACAATGTTGAACGCATATCTCGGGAAGAGATTACGAGAAGTGAGATGAAAGAAGATACAGAGAATAGAGAATGGGACCTGTGAGAGAGTAATTATACTCGGGAGAAGCGAAAAGAACACTATCGGCGGTAAGAATCTTCTGGCGAAAAGCTTCAACCTCAGGAGGGTAAGTACCTTTATCTTCAAGATCAGTGTTGAGCATGGGCAAAGCAGAAATGTCGATGTACTCGATCTGAATGCCTTCAATGGTTCCCTTGCTCAGCTCGATTGCTACACTCAAAACCCACCAAAATCAACAAGAAAATAAAACAACGCAATAAACGATTCCATTTCACTTCTAATTGGGATCAAACATAATCCTATTCAAAACTTAACTTACTAATTTCATAATCAGTGATTAGTGTCGAGAATTAAGATGTAATTTCCCTAAACAATCAACGTTGATAGAGCAAAGAAAGTCGAAAAGGCAAAAACACGCAGAAGAGAGTGAGAGAGAGGGAACCGGAACGGATAAGGCCTCGGTGGTATGAACCACGTCTCAGCGACCCACAAAGCGCCGCCACCTTGATCGCTGGAGGTGATGCTCCAATGACTCCTGCCATGGGTGTTTCGAATTCTGATTTTCAGTGAGTATAAGTTGGTGAAGAATCTCTGGTTTGATGTCCAAAAGCTTGGGAATAGGGGAGGGTAATACATAGAGTGGGTATGGCTGCGATCGTGTGCGGTCAGATACAGGGAAAGCCAATTCAAACTTTTGCGCTATTCGTTAAAATTTGACGGCCACCACTAGTGGAGGCTAACGTGTCGGAATTTTTATTATTAAAATGCATTCATTTTTCAGAATAAATTACACCAACTTTGATGTTTAAATTCTGGGTTTATTTTTATTTTTATAAAAAAAATTAAAAATATATTACACTAATTTTTAATAAGAAATAATTACACTCAGTTTGTTCAAATTATTTTATTTATTTATATAATATAATATGTATTAAGCATATTAATATTTAAATAGTTACTTTTAAATTTAGAATAAATTAAATTTATAATTTTCAAATAAAATATATAATGCTAAATAAAGTTTTTAATTAATTATATTTTTAATAAAAGAAATAAATATTATGTTTGAGGGAATTTTAACCATCTTTGAACTTTAAGAAAGAAAAATTTGTACACATTTCTGTAGAGGAATGTGTAATTTAGACATCTTAAAAAATAATTTAATTTATTTATTAATCAACTTTTTTTGTTTTCCAAAAACAACTTAATTATTAATTTTACTTAGGCATGTATAGTAGTTTTATACATGCAAGCAACGGCAAAAATAATGCCATTATGATGCATGGGTGACGCATGGTTCTCGCCTTGCCCAATGGCGCTATCGGCATGCCCCTCTCCAACCCCAAACAAACCCAAGCAGCCAAATTAAATGAACGAAATTTTT
This sequence comes from Delonix regia, assembly GCA_037074485.1. NCBI lineage: Eukaryota > Viridiplantae > Streptophyta > Magnoliopsida > Fabales > Fabaceae > Delonix > Delonix regia. The sequence continues at coordinate 29,224,378 of CM073455.1, forward strand.
TATTCATTTAATATAATTAGGTTAAATTATAAATTAAATTCACTTAACTCGAGACTTAAATGGATAACTTCGATTTGATAGATTAGTCTACTTAAGAATTTTATTTACAAGACTCACTTAAGAGGTTTGGTTGAATTTTTAATATGAAAAATTTATTTTATAACTTCAAGTAACTTTTATGTTTATCTTGTCTTTAAATATTTAATATTTGATTAGCAACGGACAATATAAATAAATTTTTATATTAAAATTAGCTATTTGGCTTAATGAAATATTTTTGTTTTGGATTTCTTTATCTCATTGAACCCATTTAGTAGATTAATTTCAACATTTCAATCTACTAAATCAAAGTGGATTAAACATGTTGATCCATTTAACTCACTAAATTGTATAGTCAATGCTAGTTTGTTTTGATAGTTTCAAATCCAACCCACGACTCAAGTTGGCCTTTTATCCCTAGATTGACAAAAAATGTCACCCTTAATTAAGGAAATGTGATTGGCATGGAGAATGGAGTAAACTCTACTTCCATGAACCAAGGTAAACCTGACAACCTAATCAATTTAAGAATGAAGCAATATAAGAAGTAGTTTTTATTTTTTTAATAATCCATCAATCCATTATTTGAAGAAAAAAATATATATTGATCTACATGAGCATATATAACTTTTGTGTGGAAATTTTATTAGAGTCTCCCATAAAATATAGACTTCATGAAATTTTCATAACTAAAACATGTGGATAAAAAAATGAGGAGAGCTCCGCTTTGTCAACAAGTTTACAATCAGACAGCTAATATGAATACAACACAAATACCAATCCCTACCTGTGATAATATGAGCTTAATATTTTTCAACAAGAACAAAAAGAAATAGTGCCATTGCGGACAACACAAGACTCATCATTAGATCACTAAATGTGGTTTTACATTGTAATACTTGAAATTAGCACATTATCTTAAAAACATAAAGAAGACAAAAGTGAATGTTAATACTCAATAAATAAATATCACTAACTACATTAGAAAGAGAACAGACAAAGATGGTAGAATTTTTCACAATCATTTTTGCTGCTTTCTTTAAACCATATAACAATATTGGAATTAGAATTATTGCATTCCATAAAAACATGAATTCATATAATAAAAATTTCATGCTTTATACCAATTAGAGATACTTTGCAAAATAGAAAAATAAAGCTTTTTAAAGGTCCCAAGTTTTCAAAACATTACAATGGAAAGACATTCCACAAACCAACAATAAAGTAATAATCATATTCTAGCTATTGCTAGTAGTAACAGTACAGTATAGTGATTGGTAGTGAGCAAAATGACTCACAAACATTCAGTGGAATGACATAAATGCCTCAGTATAGTGATACAATTCATGATGCACTATGGTTAATGCCTACTGTCATTAGTTGCAGAGTCTTGTGTTTGATGTATCTACAAGAAAACATTTTCATTTAAACAACATAATCAGATTTAAACAGATAAACAGTGAATCTTCACTCCATAAAGTTTACAAAGTCCCATAAAGCAAGGTATTAGCAAATTAGTATAAGACACCTTATAAAATCATTAGTTTATGCTAGATAAAAGATGATTTGTAAAAACAAAAGATACTAATAAATATTCAAGTCATAATTTTAAGATATAAAGGCAAAAAAAAGTATCACAAGGACCAACAGTAAAATAGTCATTATCGACTAGCTATTGCTAGTAGTTATAGTATATTATAATAATAAGTTTCAAATATCCAATAAGTGATTTGCCAAATATCCAGAAAGATATACAATATTTGGAAATTCGAATTCTCCTAAAGTCATGCAATAAGCAATCCATTAGAAATTTCATGAAAACCATTTAGTAGCTAAATTTCAATACAGAAATAAATCAAGTATAAGAACTTTGTATAGCAAGATTTTTTTAGAGATCCCATTATGTGTAGTAAAATCCTCAAGAGAAAATAGTATATTTTAAGATATTTGTTCCCAAGGCATTAAAGCGTAAAATTCGCTAATTCACAAGGGAAAATTCAAAATACATAAAAAGATAAAGAAAAAGAGACGAGTGTAGTTACTAATATTTACTCATATGAAGAGGTATACACCAACCTCCTTTTAATTCCTACAATTTCCTTGATCACAATAAGTTCTAAATACCTATAACATCAAGCAATATACTCTTAACCTTTATTATCCAAAAGTAGTTTAAAAATATTATATCAATATACTTATTTAACTATTTATTTGCTTATGAACCATAACATAAGTCTCATTGTTTAAACTCTTCGATTTTTCAAACAAAATATTTTATAATCATTTCGATCTCTATTTATACTTCATATTTTTTTTAGCAACTTGAATAATCAAATTCTTAATCCAAATTTATTTCATAATTTTCAAAAATACTTAAGGCCTTCAACTTTATCAAACATATTCTGTTGTGCACTTGTGCAAAATTTTAATAATTTACCATTAACACCAATGTGGCCTTAGAGAGCATACAACCAAGTTCCAAAATTCTTTATTAAGTTACCTGTATCATTTATGGCCACTTAGTCAAGTCCTAAGAGACTCTCCATTCAAATTTTCATCTTTTTTTCTCTATGGAAAATTTAAGAAAAATCAAGATAAACATTAAATTAACTTAAAATTTAAAATGGTAACTTTAATAGCCTTAATTCACTTTCTAAATGCTTAATGATATAAAAAAAGTTCCAAAACTTTGAATTTTATCTCCCTACAAGTTTGCACATACGTTTAAAATTTGGGTGTTTTCAATCCTGAAACTAAAATTCACAATTGATCAATGATTCTAAGGAAAAAAGATGCGAAAATTACCTAGAATGTGAAGTCCCAACTTAGTTTGATGCAATTACACTGGATTAAGCTCAATTTCACCATTTTTTTTTCGTGTGAACAGTATAAGATATTAGGGCTTCTCAATTTGAAGTTGTTTTGATCAAATTAATTGGTGAAAATGAGGGAGAAGTGACCAAAAATCACTAAGGAATTAAAGTCTTAAGCTAAAACAAAGAAAAACGCATCTAAATCAACCAAATTTGGCTTAAAATTGTGTTTGTCAGAATCTTTGTGTTTTCTAGCCACAACGTGGCTCGAGAGGGATGCTTTTAGGCCAGTCGAGATGCAGTGACTTGAATGGTAGCAAAATCGGTGGCATAAATGCAATGGACCAAAAGAGGGTTCTGAACACGTCACGCAGGAGGAAAATATGAGGGGAAAGAAATTCTAATGATGAATCATCCACCTATGGGCATTTAGGTAATTTTATTTGAGATAATATATGCACTATTAGATCAAAAGCTTGAAATAATCAGATTTATACACTTTGGGATTCAACTATGGATGTTGGTAATGCATAAAATAAGATTGAGGCATTCATACTAGCTTCCAACTTAGATATAATATTATCTACATTCTTATTTAATATTTCTTAAATTTCCTCATTCAATGTTCTATCATCATTTAAAATTTATGCTGATCTCAAGTACATTTTTTTTTCTCTAACTTATAAAATTATAAAAAAAATTTCCACCTATAATAACATATTTAACATAAAGATTTTCATGGGTATTTTACAAAAAATAATAAAATACACTATGTGAAATTTTATATTATAAAATTTATTATGTTACAATGTTGTACTTTTTAAAATATTTAGATTCATTGAATTCAATTTTTTCTAGTTTTGTTGAGAATTCATAATTAATGATTTCAAATTCTCAAAAGGCTTGTTTGATAGGCAACTGAGGGAGATGATGGAATGGGAGAAGGAGAGGGAATGAAATATTAGGATGTTTAATACGTTAAAAAGTCAGTCTCACGGGTTTAAGCATTCCTATATTTGTAAGAATCTTGATTTTATTAAAACCTCATTTGGTATAAAGGAAAGAGGTCGTCTAAAAATAGAAAATGAAAGGAAAATAAATATTAGTACATCTTCTCTCCATTAGAATGAGGATTCCATTATTTTAATAGAAAGATCTTTTCATAAGAAAGGGGATGAAATGGGACTAATTTCATTGAAAAGTACTGTAAATGATAAAATTGTCCCTAAAGTTATATCTCTATAATAATAATAATAATTATTATTATTATTATTTAATTTAAAGTTAGTTTGATTTCTCTTTTTTTTCCTTTCTCTTTCTCTATTAATATCTTTTTTTATCTCATTCTCATTTTCATCTTTATTTTTATTACTTTTTTCATTCTTTTTCCCCTTTATTTTACGTATCAACAATACCTAAGAAACTTATGGAACGAGGACCTTTCCCTAACTTTTAAATCCGAAACTAAGTCTAAACCTTTCTCCAAATGAGACACACTTTGACCATATTGCGCCCGAGATCTCACATGACAGGTTGGCCAACATCCCAGAAGCGGCACTTCTTATTTGCCCTACTCTTCCCTCCACCAACAAAACTCTGTCGTCCTCTACCGGAGATGAAAATTTCATCCTCCACCGTAACACCCCTCCACCAGATTCACTCTTCTTCAGAAGCTATGCAAGTTTCGTCTCTGTCGTCCAGATTCTGGGTTCTTTAAACTTTCATCTTCACTGTTCTCTGCCCCGATGAGATCTATTTCAGTCATCATCTCATTATCACGGTCAATTTGTTTCCGTTCATCTCTCGTCAGTGAGGGGAATGAGAAGGATCCAAGGCAGCAGAATGGGACGATGCACAGTAGAATGAGATTATTGAGGAGTGTGGAGGACGATGTGCACGATGTGCAGTGGAATGAGATGAGCGTAGAGAATGATTAACAGTAGAACGGATGAGTGTTGAAGATGATGCAAGTAAAATGGGATGGATGAAGGAGACGAAGGGGCAAATTCTTTTTAAAAAATATGGTAATATTATTCTTTTAAGAACAAGGGTATATTGGTCTATGTATTTCTTAGTCAAAAAGTAAAATATTATGTTCTCATTTTTTTATTTATTATACTAAACATGATTTTAAATTATATAATTTTATTTTTATTTTCATAAAAATCACTCCATCTTATCAACGGGTATTAAAAATTTAAAATCATTTATTATCAATTTTTCCTTAAAAAAAGTTGACAAGCTATTGAGCAATTTGAATTTTATACATTTGAAATTTGACGTATTTAGTGTATTTGTATTATTTTATCCTATTTTCAGTTCATAAAATATATATTAATTTTTAATCAAAAAACTATTTTCAAAATAATTAAGTACACTAAATGCACCAAATCCCAAATCTATTGAACTCAAATTGAGGTACCCAAGCTAGTCTTGAAATGTGTGTCAAGATCAATTTGATTCTAACATTCGTAATAAGTAAAAATATAAATTATATTAGTATTGATGTTTTTTTTTTTTTTATTGATATGTCACTTAAATATAAATTTATGGGTTAAATATAACTGATTTTTCTTTTCTTATTTTCAAGACTTTGTATCTCCTTTGTAACATACTTTTTCAATACATATTATGTATATCATTTATCTTGATTAATATAAGATTTAAATCTATCTTAAATATTAAAATTGCATAATATGACACAAGAAGTAATAAATAAAAAATTTATTCAATTACAGAATCATTCTAAAATTATGGTAATATGAAAACTATATAAGAAAAACAAAACACTGCTCATCTAATTGGTGACTAGTGGTCACAAGGAGGGCATTTCCTTACATGTTGTAGGATTTAGATTTTCTTCATTTGATCTTTGCATTTCAAGATATTTGGATCATTAAATTTTTATCTAATGATTTGAATTTCAATAAATATTAAATAATTTTTAATAACTTATTAAAATTAAATTATTAAATTTTTATTCAATGATATAAATTTTATCAAATTCAATTTTATTTGGTAATCTAAATGCAAGAAATCCGTGAGGCCGCATTGTGGTTGCCATTAGCCCATCTATTGCTCTTATAAGAAGTGACAAAAAAACAAAGCAAGACTTCTTTTTAGTGTGGCATTTTTTGTTATTGTACAACAATAAATTACAACAAAAATAACAAAGCTAAGAAATAATGAACCGTATAAGATTTATTATATTCTCATACAAAAAGCACATGTCCAAATAAAAAAAAATACAATCTTTTAAAAGTCTCGAATTCAACGTGTCAAAAACTCCTAGAAACAAACAAGAATACAAAGATTCTATGACTTTTTGTGTTCAAGTTTTTCAATTTATAATATCTCGTAATATTTAATAAATTACAATTTTAAAAAATAATAAATAACTAAAAAAGTATGCTTTTAGAACTCCTATAACAGTTCCTAGAGGACAAGCCATGAGTTGATTGAAACTCTTATTATGCTACTAATCTTACGTATATAAGGCTATGTATTTGGTACCATAATGTAGACAAAGAGGCATAACCAAACAAGCCATCTAATAATCCATGATAGGGTGGACGGAGAAATCTGGAACCCCCACAAGGGTCATATTTGCTACAGTTAAAGGACAAAAATTGGGTTGATTTTGAGTTGTTTGATCATAGTGATAGAAATTTGAAAAGTTAGATTAAACTTTATAACCAATCAATAAATTACTCCACTTAATTTTAAATAATTAGATCTACACATTTGATTTAATGACATTTGTTGGATCAACGCATTTCTACCTTAGATACAACGAATACTTTCCACCCACAATAACTAACAACTACACCCTCTAAACCCTAATGACCCTAGTCTACAATAACTTCTTTCTCTCTAATGCAAGCTTTATTTTAAGGACGTTTTGGTAAGAAATAGAATATATCATAGGTTAAATGAAATGAATACTTTTTCCACGCACAATAACTAACAACTACACCCTCTTAACCCCAATGGCCCTAGTCTACAATAACTTCTTTCACTCTAATGCAACTTTATTTCAAGGACGTTTTGGCAAGAAATAGAATATATCATAGGTTGCATGAGCTAGTAATTGGTTAGGGATGGGAAATATACTTAGACTTTATAGATACACGTCAAATTCATTTTGTTTGGGGTATCATGGCGTGGTTTATATAGTTTTTGATTTATATATATATATTTATTATATATAAGTAAAGTAACATTTAACATGATAGTTTTGTTGATCGACAAAAAAACTTTATTCAACAAATATTTAACTCTTTATTCAATGACTTTTCACTTTTCTTGTACATTTATTAAAAATTTTTTAAAGTGTATAAAATTTTTGTAGTCAATGGAAAAATTTATTAAGTCGTTAATTTTGGTAAATTCTGTAATCAATGAGAAAAAAATAATAGAGTAATTAGTTAATAAATTAATTAACTGTTTCTTAAATCAAAATATTTTTCAAATTGTGGGAATTATTGGAATAAAAGAGAACATTAATGATTTATTTTTCGAAAATTCTTCAAAGTTAACCAAAAAAATAAAAAATTAATTAACCGCTTCTTAAATTGAAATTTTTTTGAAGTTTGGACATTTTTTGAAGTTAACAAAAAATTAATTAATTACTTAATTAACTATCTTTTAAATTTTTTCAATAAAGGATTATAAATATAACTTTACATGGTCTAAAATTAAAACAAAAAGAAAACAATATATGATTGAATGATTTATGCCAGTATTCTTTTAATAATTCTATTGTTGTCACTTCAGACTTTTTCTAATTTATTTTATTTTTTATATGACAATATATTAATAAATTCAATTTTTTTACAAACACTTACAATTATTATTGATTTAAAATATATTGATATATGGTAAAACAAACTAATTTTCTCTAAACTAATTTATATATCAATTAATTTGATATCTTAAAAGAAATTGCCATTTAGATAACATTGTATTAATCTTATATAAATAGATATCCGGGGATGAGTCTTAATTATATATATATATATATATATATATATGAAGAAAATGAGTTCACATTTCACCCTGCTTATTTTAAAATTTACCAATTATAATCTGTTCTCATTTTAGTACAATCTTTTTTTTTTTTTTGAGTGATTTTAACCAATACATCAATAAATGGTCATGTCTACGTTGTTTTAGGGAAATTTTTGTTATTTTTATGAAAAAAAATATTATTTCACTCTTTCACTTTTAAGTCTAATTTCATTTTAATCTTTTATAAATTAAAAGTTTAAAAATGGTTCTTTATTTTTGAACTTATCTCATCTAAATAAAATTAAATATGATCATTTTGAGTCAAATCTTTAAAAATAAAATACCAATTTATGACTTTTATATTGTAAAGAATTGAAATGAGATTTATTAAAAAAATAAATAATCATTTTAAAACTTTCCATCTATAAAAAAACAAAATAAAACTAAATTTAAAAATAAAAGACTAAAATATTATTTATCTCCATTTTCTATCATTTAGTTTCAAATTCTAGAAAGTTAAATAGATTACTTTCGGCCGACTGATCTAGTGGACTGTGGACCTAACGGATGAGTTGTCCCCAAATTTTTAACATATTATCATTGACTTTAGAGAACTTCGATCACATTATATGCATCTAATTTGCACTAATTTATTTTAATAATTCTAAAAGTAAACAGATAATAAATCTAAATAGGAAAAACAAATATACACACACACAGACATATATATATATATATATATATAAAATGCAAGAATAAATAATTTAATTAAATATTTTCTGTTATTTACAAGATGATTAAGTTGATGTTTCATAAAATTTAATTAATTAAAAATGTAATATGCAATTGGGGTCTTTGTAGGCTTTGAGAAATTGATTCTATTAAAACAAGATTGAAAGAATTTTAATTTCAAAATCCTTAAAAAAAGAAATGTGAAAAATAAAATCTCGAGAATTTTCAAATATTTTATTCCATATTTTTTGAGATTCCGTGTGAGATCGCTTGTCTACTCAAGCACCCAAAGGTTAATTAGTAGAGATCGCGTGAGACATTGAGTCTCCTCAGGTTTCAAAAATTAACATTTAAAATATTGTGATGAATTAAGTAAAAAAAAAAAAGGAAAGTTTGTCCTACTTATTATGTAACTAAAAATCTTGAGAATATTTTTCTGTTTTAGTTTTAGTTTAAGTATTAAAAAAAATTCAAATTTCAGAAAATAAAAATAAATAAATAAATCATAAATTCAAAAATAATAGAAATATGTTTCCATTATAGTTTAAAATTCAAAATAAATTCTAATAATATATATATATATATATATAAATTAATTAAAAGTCCTGTTAATCATAATTTCACTTTCAACATTAGAAAAATCTAAAAACCCAAAAAAATATATAAATTCAAAAATTTCGAAAAATGGCTTTCCGTTATAATTTTGTTCCAATTTCAACAATAAATGCTAATTTTTAAAAATCCAAAAATAAATAAATTTGAAAATCCAAAAAATACGTAAATTCAAAAATTTGAAAAATAGTTTTATTTTCACCCTAATTTCAATGATAAATTCCAATTTTGAAAATCCAAAAAATAAATAAATTACAAAATTAAAAAATATTCCTTTCATTATAATTACATTTCAATTCCAAAAATAATAATAAACTCTCAAAAATCCTAAAAATCTCATCCCATAATCATTTCATTTAAGTTTCAAAATAAAAATAAAAATTTCAGAAATAAACAAAAATTAAAAAGAGAGAAAATGAAGAGATCAGGAGAGTTAGATTAAGTAGTTTATCATAAATTAAAACATGCATACCAAATTTCAATTCCGTTTTGTTTACAAAAATTAGTTTAATTTAAATCTTCCTATTCTCATCACAAAAGTTAAAAATCACCAACCAATAGATATGTCATTTTGGTCAAACTATGTGAACTTTGATCCTTATCATGGGGTACGTAGGCTCTAGGCTTTCATCCTAAGTCAAGTCCGCTTTTTGTAAATACTTATCCATCTACTTCCATTATTGTCGCTTTTTGTCTTCCTTGTTTAACGGGTATGCATGTCAATAAAGGGTAATTGAGATAAAATTAAATGTCATATTCTATTTTAGCTGACTAGTTTAAGGTAACCGTCCTTAGAGATGAGTATTGTGGGGTGTTTAACACCTTCCCCACACTCAAATAGACTCCTGAACCTATCTCTATTTTCGCAAATAATTTTGCCTTGTTATTTTTGTTTTAAATTGGTTTTCCAAAGTTTTCCGTTAAAAATTTTGGTGGCGACTCCAAATAAATTGATTTTCAATATTCATTTTTGGGAATCAATTTAAACACTTTTCATTCATTCTCCCCGAAAGGTCGATTACGACAAGTATAAAATGATTATTAAAAATAAAAGAATATATTTTGCTTTTTTCATCACTCAAATTATACCTTTTAATTACAAGAAATTTTGATTATTCATATAATTGGTCTGAATATTATGCCATAATTATTGTTTGTCATTTGTCACAATTAGGGGTGCACAAACTTCGAGTGAGGTTGGGTTTGTGTTCAACCAGTGATCCAATCTCGAATTTATATCGGGTCACTAAATGTGACTTGGTTTCAGGACTCAACCCAGTCAGACCCAACACATCATTGGGCCAGGTCAGGTCAAACAGGTTTTCTTTTTTAATTTTTTTAAAATTTAAATTTAAGTTTTTTTTAAAAAAATTGGTTCATATTTGATAAATATGACATCATATATCAACAAAAATTACTTATATTTAACAAAATTAAAAAAGTAGTTATTTCTTTTAAAATATCAATAATGTTATTGGAAAATAAAAAATTAAAATATATGTTAGGTTGGATCAGACTAATACATTAGCTTGGAACCTGGCCCAGTGTAGGACTGAATTTTGCATTTTAACCCTTATATACATAACGTAACCAAAGACAACCAAACTGAGCTATGTTTAGAGGGATCATGCACGGGAGCTTGTGAATTTGAGAGTACCATATAATGCCATTGTATATAGCTAATCAAGTGCACAATATATCACTTTGATATATTTGAAAAAATTAAATATATATATTAGTCTCTTAATTTGATTCAAATAATCAATATAAATAAAATACATTTTCAAATTCACAACCAGCGTACTTCAACTAGTTTTTCTCACATTACCTCAACATTGATAGCAATGCAACAAGTATCCCATGTTCTTGAATTCACATTTTCTCATGTTCATTTTTTTTTATATTGTTGTTATGAAAGAGAGATAGACATATAATGAGTAATATTTATTAGTTAAGTAAGTTCTACATATTTAAATAGAAATAAATATAATTTATTTTGTGTTTATCTTTCTCTAATATAACAGTAACACGAAAAGAATGAATACTGGAAAATACAAATTGTATGTTCTCAAACCGTAATTGTAACTTTAAGATTAATTTATAATAGCATTTGAAAAATAGCTCAAAAACACGGGCATGGCCTCGAGCAATGAGAAAATGATATCTTATGATAAAGTTTATTTTCATGAATTTTAAACTAAAATCAAAATGTTAAATTTTAATTGATTTTTGAAGTTAGGAAAATACTTCTTGTAAGTTTAATGTTGATTTAAGTTTTATTATTATTATTATTATTATTATTATTATTATTATTATTATTATTATTATTATTATTATTATTATCAGAATTATATGACCTTTTATTGAAAATTCAAATTTAAATTCAACACTGTCACTTTAATCCAAAATTTAGATAAGTGTGTGTGTGTGTGTGTTTTTTTTTTTTTTTTATGTGTTGAGGGTTATATGTTAATTCTGCAATTATGTATCAACTATAGGGTAAAATATATGCTATTCTTAAAATAACTAATATGGGTGGGAAAAATTATACATGTTTTTTTTAAAAAATAATTTCTGTAAATCATTCAGGTTAAGATTTCATCAATTATTTAATTGATTATTACGTCATTTCCTCTATGTTCAAATCCAAAATGCACGAATTGAGAACATAAGATTACATTAATAAAAATCAAGGAGGGATCAATTAAATCATAGTCTTTTTTTTTTTTTTAACACTAAAGAAAATGATTTAATCTCAAATGTTCCTTGTTTTATATATCTATATATATATATATATATATATATATATATATATAAATTAAAGTCAACTTTGAAACGATAGCATGTGAAGCAGAAGAAGAAGCAAATCAAAGAAAGCCAATAATACATATTTAATTAATGAGTGCACCTCAGCTACGATCAGATTTGCCGCTATATATAATATATTTGAAAGATCGGTGCAGTTTTAATGGAAATAAAAATATGTTAGGAAGAATTGATTAAATGCATTCGATTTGATTGTTTATTCTCTGATCTAATAAAGGTTTATTAAATGCACGAACTGGATACGCACATGTACTGGATACAGGTGAAAGATCACCCAACTGGTAATGAATATCTTATATATTGATAATGCTGATAATGCATGAATTGGATATATGAACTGGATACATGTGTGTGGTGATACAGGTGAAAGATCACCCAACTTCCGTGCCCATATAAACTGGGTACCTAGTCAGCATCCAACGTCCCAAGCAAGTGAAGTTATAGCATTGTTGCCATGGCAAATTTTATCCGAGTGATCTCTAGGAGTAATGTACAAGCAGCATCTCAAAATTATGATTTAACTCGAAAGATCGGGTTAGGTCCATACGATCTTCAAGTCCTCCTATTGGATCTTATCTAGTCAGGCTTTTTTTATTATATCCTCAAAGTAAATGTTAGAATATCGTATAATATTTAAAGTTTAAATATATTAAAATATTATACTGAATACACCTATAAAGAATGTTCATTAAATAAAGGTAAAATAGTAATTATAAAAATTACTACTAAACCCTAACCCTAGTTAGCCTTTTATAAATAGTACTAAACTATTATATAATGTACAACTCATACAAGAGAGAGACTTAAGACGCTCTGAGCAAAATATCTGTGAATATTCTGTAGTCACATTTGAGAGAAGATTTAGGTTATGAAAACTCAAGATACACCCAATATTGTGTGTATCTCATTCAATCAGTGATCCCAATTAGAATTCGATAAACTTTCATAATTAAAAAATTTACTATGAATTTATGAATGTACTTATGTTCATTTATTCCCTTTATAATAAACAAGGTGGTTGCTTCATACAGAGAGGAGACGATCGTGAGCCACTTGAAGTCTTGGTTGGAAGACCGTAGGCTACTTACAATTAGTGAGATGTTTGGGGATGCAGTAGATATGGGTGGTTCGCCCAACTTCGGATGGGGAAAACCGGTGGCGGTCCGGAGTGGCCCTGGGGACGCATGGGACAATCACTGTGTTTGCAGGACCAGAGGCAGGTGACGTCTATCCGGAAGTTAACCTTCCTTACGAGATATTGGAGGCCATGGGAAAAGACTCTGAGTTTATGGATGCTGTCATTCCTGCGGTAGGATTTTTTACAGCAGGTGCTGTTAGAAAAATAACAACTGCTAGATCAAGTTTGTAGATAATTTACCGCAGGAGTTTTTACAGCTGGTGCTGTAGGTGTTTGAATATCTTATGTTTCAATAAGGCAAGTATTGCACTATCTATGTACGCTTGCTTTAATCAAATGGAATAAGAATTTATTAATCCATCTCTAATCCTATCAAATGTTACCATAGTTCCATCATTAATTTGCAATAAAATATATGCATAATTAGAATGCAGTGTGTTTTGTTTTGATTAATGTATTAGAATTACAAACAATTCCTCATATCAAATGATATGAGGTTTTCTATTTAAGACATGACAACTGTATGATTAACTGATAATAATAAAAAAATTTGTATAATTTTATATGAAATTTATACAGTTATCTGCCTGTATTATAACATAATTGGAAAATCATATACTTCTATGTTTCAATCCGTGAACAACAAAGCAAATATATAAAGAAATTTTTTTCTTAATTCGCTTTTTGTGGTATGTTAAACCCTAGTACAGAGACACAAAACGAGCGAGGTTTCGGTTTTTTATTATTATTCCAAAGAAAATTTGCGTTATCAAAAGTACTTTTCTTGCAAAACTTTTACACGAATAAGATGAAAGAGTAGCATAAGAGCTATTAAGACCATCTAATTTGGTGCTTAATTTCATGGTTCGGAAAATGACTTCTCCTCCAACACCACTTTATTTTGATTATTTTTCACATTCAATACAACCATAATATTCCACATAACATTATGATTTCATAGTTAAAGAACTCGTCAAGTGAAAAAAAAAAAATCCCTGATAAAAGAGAAAAGGAAACTCTCATAGAAAAAAATCTCTCATGTCAGTATCATCTGCTTCAAAAAACATCCATGCAGCTTCTGTGAGATTATATACATTACTTTCCAATTCCAATTGCGCTTTCCAGCGTCCAATTGATTTGGAATTTTATATGATTGATTTATTGTCTCTTTCACATGTACGTTTTTATATATATATTTTTTGCTTTCATACAGTTGTCTTCATTAGAGGAATATTAATTAGTCCATCTATGTATTTTAGCCTATTTTGAGAATATTAATTTCATCTATGTTCTCAACAATAACTTGTTGACTATTACTATGTTTGATTTAACATTAAAAATATTCAAAAACTCGTTTACATGCCTAAGTAGAGTTTGTTTTGCAAATATTTTTATTTGGTTTGACATTTAATTCTTTCAAAAATCAATTTTGTCATCCAAACTTTTGTTCGCACGGAAATAAGAAATAGTTGCAATTATATTGAATGTATTGTATAAATGATAAAAATCAATTTTTAACCAAAAATTTTTAAATATAAATCACAGTAACACAAAATCACATTTAACCAAAAATAATTTTAAAAGTTAAGTTAACTAAAAATTACATTAATTCGATGTTAATTCAAACACACGCTATATCATAAATAATTTAAACACATGTTTATTAATTAGTTCAAATAGGATGCTTAGATCAAATGAGTTAGAGGAAGTCAGATTTTCTAGACCTTGGGAATACAAAATATGGAAAGAATGATATGAAGAAGAAGAAGAAGAAAAAAAGAACAATACAATACAAATACAGAGTCATTTCTTTTACGTAAACAATTTTCTCTTGAAGATTTCTTGCTGATTACAATTATGGAACAAATCACCTTCAAAAATCTAATAGTCCTTTTAGGGTCTCAGGTCTCTCATTTCCTTGAAGTTAAAATAAAATAAATATGTTATTTTATTAATTAATATTATATTAATAATTTCTAATTTATAATAATTTATATACAATTTATTAATTTATTCCATTATAATTATAATATATTATATATATTATAAAATATTCAAATTAATATTAATGTATAAATATTTTAAAAATCTAAAAAATGAGAAAAGAAAATGGAGGAAAGAAATTGCATAATAGTATGAAATACTACATGTTTCTAATACTTTTTCACTATTCATTCCAGTATAATCTAATTTATTTTATTATTGAAATCAAACTAAAAATTTCCAACTTAATCTAAATAGCATATTCGGTATGTTATAAACATGTCCAAAATATAGAAAAGTAATTGGAAAATGTTTAATTTTGATATTTTATAACGTTATATTTTCTTTTTGTTACTTCAATTTGTCAAAATCAAACTATGATATAAAATACATAAAGCAATCACCAATTACTTCAAATTTTAATTTAAATTTTCATTGTATCTATATTCTGTACATATTATATCAAATGTAACATCTTGGCATTCATATCATATTATGAAAATGTTCAAATATGATATTTTCTATGGAGAAAAACTCTATTTTGGTCCCCCACTCATAACCCATTTGGTCCCTCATTCAGTCAAAAATTCAAATTAATCCTCCACTTAAAGAAAAGTTAACCAAGTTAGTCCCTCTATTAAATTTCCATCCAAAAAATGTTGACTTGGAAGTTAAGTGCTGACATGTACTATTATCATTTGAGTTGGGAAAAAAAATTTATCCAATAGCCTTCACATCAGCAGCCAGCTCTGCATCCAGCTTGGCTTTGTTTTTTTTTTTGGATCTAATATGAAGACCATTATTAACCCGATTCAACCTTTCTCAATTCCTTCATTCAAACACAAATACAACTTCCTCTTATCTTCGCAATTTGTATTCTGAAAGTTATTGACTTCCCATTCTCAGTCCTGCATTTATCTTTGTTCTCCATCTCCACCATTAACATGTTCCAGGTTTTCTTTTTCCCTTTTTTCTTTTGCAGAATTTTGAAATCACAGAGTGACTATAATTTGGGTTTTGAATTTCTGGGCTTCTTTTTTGCAAGATTCTGAACTTTCATGGCTACTTTACTTTGAGTTTTGAATTTCTAAGTGTGTTTCTTGATCCATGGGCAACTTAACAGGAGTAGTCGCCGGCAATGGAAGTAATCGGCAAGATCATGGTGGGAGCTATAACACTTCTCTTCTTTGTGAATGTGTTCGTCTGCTTCCTCCATCTCTACGCCAAATGGTTCTGATGGCGAATTGAAAAAAGATTTGCAAGGCTGGGTGTTCAGGCATTACTGATGGATCGAGTTTATGATGGGTCTTCATATCATATCCAAAGAAAAAAAAAAAGCCATGCTGGATGTAGAGTCAGCTGCTAATGTGGAGTTCATTGGATAAATTTTTTTTCCAACTCACAGTATACATCAGCAATTAACTTTCAAGCCAGCATTTTTGGATGGAAATTTAACAAAGTGACTAACTTGGTTAACTTTTCTTTGAATGCAGCACCAATTTAGATTTTTGAAGAAAATAGGTTATGAGTGGGGACCAAAATAAAGTTTTTCTCATTTTCTATTAGATACAGCACATTATTAATATTATTATTAAAATAAAATTTTAATAATAATATAATACATAAAGTGATTAGAAATGACTTTAAATTTTATTTTATCTATATTTTGAACATTTTAAATCAAATTTAACTTTTATGTATTTATATCATAATGTGAAATGTTCAATTCTGATAGTTTCTAACAAATTCAGTATATTTCTTAAATGAAATTATGATATAAAATGTTAGAAAATAGAGAAATACATTAAATAATATGCAGTAGATAATTAGATCTTGAAATCTGTCATCCCACAATCTAATATGTAATTAATAAAAATTATAACGAGAAGACCAATCCCATGATATCCTAAAATAAAATAAATTGGCCACACAACAATAAAAGCATTTAAATAATGTTTTTCTTGTAACATGTCAATTAAAGAACTAATTACCTATTTCATGTTACTACAATAAATAGTAGCGGGGCTAGTCTCAGCCATAGCTAAAAAAATAAAAGAATTGTTATCAATTTCAATAAAACCAAGTTACCTAATATGTACAATATATAAATATATTAACTTTTTCTAACCTAAGTTGTGATAGTTTAATTTTCTTTTTTATCTTTTTGTAGTATTAGATTTAAAAAACCCAACTAGAATGTTACACCCTTAACAAAAAAGATGTGACTAACACGTAGAATGAAGTTAACTCATCCTCGAGACTCAAAACAAGTTATACAACCTAATCAATTTGATGACAAAGTTTCATATAAGGATAGTTACTAAATGATATCAATCTACCACTTGATGCAATTACCATTAACCATATAATCTATACATGACTTTCGTGTAAAAATTTCAACAAAGTTTTTTCTAAAATATAGACTCATTAAGATTTACACAACCAAGACCTATTGTGAACACTTTATCTCTATCTAAATTTATCATGGATTCGTTAATCAATTTTAAATTAAACAAATGAGGAAAATAAAAAAGACAGAGGTTCAAATGATATTTTAAAGCAAAAAACAAATTAAAATTCAAAATGAATAATGAGGAAATTTAAGAAAAAGAAAAAACAAAATTGGAAAATAAGAATTAATAATAATAATAATAACAAATCAAAATAAAAAAAATCATCATAAAAAAAATACAAAATAGGAAAAATCTAAAAATAAATGTTAATGGTGATGATGACAAAAAATAAATGAATAACAATAAATAAATAAAATATAATAATAATAATAATAATAATAATAATAATAATAACAAGGGTTAAATCAAAAAATATTATTATAATAAAAAAATAATAAATTAAAACCAAAATACTACCTAGGCATGTAAGAGAGCACGACTTCCTCTGATGCAATGGTTTTGGCGGTGGTTTTTCGGCTGCAAGTGGGCAACTTGTTCGTAGCTGTGGTGGCAGTCCGTAGCTCGGCTGAGGAGATGACAGGAGCAGGGGATAATGATGGAAGCTTCAGCTAATAAAAAGGGGGACTGCTGTTGACGAGGGGGGAGGCCAAAAGTGTTGCTACAGTGGCAAGGAAAAAGAGCAAAGAAGACTTGAGGGGGAAAGGGAGAGTTACTGTGAGAAAACGAAGGAAGAAGTCTAGAATCGTGGAGGAAACCGTGAACCAAGGAGGAGGCTGAGAGCTGCTGGTGACACCGAGAACCAAGGAGGAAGTTTACAACAGTGACGAGCAAACCGAGAACCAAGGAGAGGGCTGAGAACTGCTCGAGAAAACCGAGAGCTGAGGGAGGAGAGCTGCTGGAGAAACTGAGCTGCAATGGTGACAAGCAAAACGAGAACATCTCCTCTGCTCTGACCACCTAAAATAGGGGTGAACAGAGGTGAACGAACCGGGCTGAAGCCAAGAGGGAGGAGGTTTGCTGCGAGTTCTTCTTCTGGTGCTATGGAAGAGTAGTAAAAGGGAGAAAGAAAGCAGAGCATGAGAGACGAGTGGAAGCCGAGAGATTGTTGAACGAAGGAGAGACATCACTGTAGAAAACAGAAGCTCCTGGGACCATTGGGAAAGGCTTGAAGAAAGTAAGAAAAGGAGGTTCAAAACTCAGAAAAGATCCAAGGAAAAGGTTTGTAATAACCCAAGCAATTAGAATTATGAATGCAACTGATGGTATAATATTTTGTTATGTGAATCAGTATAATGAGATTGAGGCTGACTCAGTGGTCAGGCTCCAGACTGCATTTCCTCAGGACATGGGTTCGAGACTAGGAAGCTAACCTCCATTGTTTTTTTTCTGGAGCTGCCACGTGTCCCCTCCCATAGTGAAAAGACGAAATTGCCCTCAGAATTTTCCTTCTTCTTCCTCCCTCCTTTGTTCAGCCGAGATGCAGAAGAGAGAGAGAGACGTCGCGGGTTGCAGTTGGGAGCCACCATGGTCGTGCCTCCACCTCGCCTGAGCTGAGCCGCACCCATGAGCACCACCGGCCAGTCACCGGCCACCTCTTGCCACCGTTCTAGCTGGAACACCGACACCTCCTTAGCAAAAACTACCGTGAAAACGTGAGCTTCCCTGGCTGTTGGTGAGTTGTTTTCCTGGCGTGGCTTGGACGGGTTGTGTACCTCGCTTCTTGGCCGGCCATTCCCACCTAGAGTCGAGCTCGGTTGGCCGCCATTGGAGCCATTTTTTCCGGCGAGACCGAGGAGCTCGAGCATTGGACATTTTGGGTGATTTGGTACGTTTTTACTGGTTTTCTCTTCAGATTGAGCTTAGAAGTAGCATTTTCGGCCCATAAACAACGAATTTGAGCTCTAAAACCATGGATTTTGGCTGCATGTAAGAAGAATGGCTGATAGGGACCAAAATGAAAATTTTTAAAAATTTTTGTGTTCTTGAGAACATGGAAAATTTTTGACTTGTAATTGGTTCATATTAACTCTAGATTAATGCCTTTAAGTTTCTGGGCATGAGAACTAGGAAATTGTCTTGATTTACATTAGAATGGAGGCTAGGGTTTGAAACAGGGACCAAAATGAAAAATCTAGAAAATATATGGGGCAAAAGTGTAAATTACCACACATTAAGGAATGAAAGATATAGAATCAAAGAGATGGGGGAGTTAGGTCTTAAATTAGGATAATGACCCGAAAGACGATTAATTCCTGCGTGAACTTCGGTGCAGGTGGATCGTAAGGGAGATTCCGGCACCCCAGGGGGGGCAGCGTACCGCTTGTGGCAACTGGAGTTTAGGTGCGCAGATAGCACCCCGAAACTCTTATTATGCCTGGGTTGTTCTTGCTTTAATTGTTTCCTAAATATAAATAAATTCTTTATGATTCTGCCTTATCGGATTGAGGGATTTAAAGCAAGGGACCTTCTGTATATGTTGAATGACTGTAACTATGGTATTGGACTTGTGATGTGATTAGAGGTGATTACTAGATAGTTATATTAGAAACACAGATAATTTTCGTATAGTTTCATCTTTGTATACATGCTTGACGTAAATTCCTTGATTTTTAGAGGATGACGAATGATAAGCTTTCGCGAGACGTAACTCGCGCCTGTTGGTTAGTTACCCTCGAGGACTGAGTGTCCTCGCCTGTTGGTTAGTTACCCTCGAGGACTGAGTGTCCTCGCTTGTTGGTTAGTTACCCTCGAGGATTGTGTATCCTCGCCTATTGGTTAGTTACCCTCGAGGATTGAGTGTCCTCGCCTGTTGGTTAGTTACCCTCGAGGATTGTGTATCCTCGCTTGTTGATTAGATGCCCTCGAGGGCTGTGTACCCTCGCCTGTTGGTTCTTAGCAGTCTTATTCCTGATTGTTTTTCACAAATTGATTGTTTATCTGAGAATGGCTGTTGACTTGCTGTTTCAGAAAAATGGGTTATTTAGTTCAACTGTTAAATTGCAAGCATATGGATTTAAACACTGTTGCGCTATATTAAATCCTTGATTTCGTTAAAGCTTCTGTTTATATATGAAATGGTTTACTGACTTCGGGTGCTATCTGCTGGAAAATTTTTGGTCCCAGAGAGAGAGTTAGACGATCTTCTGGAGCTGGCGGAGCATTGACCGGGGAGCTGCGTTGAGCCACTTGGTTTGGGTGCGAGACGTGCCCTCTTGTTTAGATTATGAATTTGGCATTTTCTTTTTGTGATGTATATATAGATTTAGATTGGTAGCCATTTCTGTATACGGGATTATTTTGTGACTACAGCTGAACCTGCCATGTTTTGTCTTATGTTGTATATAGTGGATTGGGCTGGGGGGAGCGGAGCTCCCCTATTTATGTATTGCCTTGTAGGACCTTGTAGAAATTTCGGGACGTCTTATTTACTGGGGAGGTGCTGCTGAAATTTCTACAGGTGGCCTTTTGTATTGAAATTTTTACCATATATATTAAGGCAAACGATATTCATAGGTATTGGAAATGCATGTTAACGATTGTCCCTCTAGCGTAGGCTTGCAGGTCATAGGAATTTTCTCGTGATCTGTGTCGGTCACACCCCAGGGAATTCGGGGCGTGACAAGGTTTGCATCATTAGCTGAACTCTTTTCATTTTGGCCATCATATTGCTTTCATTTTAAACGTATTTAGCGTTCAGCGGCTGATGAAAACGTTAACCACCCTGGTTCCATTTTCAAAAAATGAAGGACAGAGATCCCATTGCATGTCATTTGAACCTTTTGTTTGGTTTTACTGCACGTTAGTCACACCATTTGTCATCTAGGTCCACCACCACATGTTCACCTCCTGATGCTGTTTTCGTTTTTTTTCTCCTTGCCATACTTATACTTATATATATATATATATATATATATGTGGGGAGATACAGATATGTGTTACTTTCATATATATATATATATATATATATATATATGTATGTAGGTAGGTGTACATATATCGTTACTTTCATATATACATATATGTATGTAGGTATATATATATATATATATATATATGGGTGTGTGGGAAGATATAGATGTGTGTTGCTTTCATATCTATATATGTAAGTAGGTGTACATATATATATATATATGTGTGTGTGTGTGTGTGTGTGTGTGGGTGCATGAGTTTATGCTTCTTGAAGCTCTCAACCTCTCATACCATATTCATATATATATATATATATATATATATGTATCTATGTGTGAGGGGGAAAGAATATAGGCTTCTCCTTATCTTCCTGAAGCTTTGCTCTTTTCTTACACATATATTATGCTTGTGTTTATATATGTGTATGTGGATGTATAATATATATATATATATATATATATATATGTGTGTGTGTGTGTGTGTGTGTGTGGGTATATGAGTTCATGCTTCCTGATCATATATATCATATATGAGTTTATATATATATGTGTGTGTGTGTGTGTGTGTGTGTGTATATATAGATGTGTATAGATATATGTATAATTGTTATTCTTGTGGCAATAGGAGATTAATTTTGACTTTATAAATAAAGTTTTATAAAAGTTATCGAATGAGAATATTATTCTCTTCAGGTGTCTTGGGATCGTGTGAGATTCGTATCTCCTTAGATCCCAAAAAAATTATTAATTAAAAATTAATACCTACTTGCTATAAATAGTAACAATACAAAAATAATCAAAATATAATAATAATAATAATAATTATTATTATTTGCAAAATTATCGTGTGAGAATGTTGTTCTCCTCGATTGTATGGGATTATGTGAGATTTTAGTCTCCTTAGATCCTTACAATTAGTACACATTTGTTTCAAATTAAATATTGACTTTGATTAAATATTTTTCATTATTTATGAAATTATCGCGTGAGAATTTTGTTCTCCTTGATTGTATGGAATTATGTGAGATTTTAATCTCCTTAAGATCCTTAAATTTGGTACACATTGGTTTTAAAAATAATAATAACTAAATATTTACTTTAATTAAATAATTTCTATTATTTATGAAATTATCGTATGAGAATATTGTTCTCCTTGATTGCATGGGATCATGTGAGATTTTAATCTTCTTGGATTCCCAAAATCAGCACATATTTGTTATAAAATAATTATAACAATAATAACAATATTACAAAAATAAATGTCTTAATTAAATAATTTCTTTTCTTTACGCGATCAAATCCTTTATGTATAATCATTTCATTTCATTTAAATTTCAAAATAAGGATTAAAACTCCAAAAATGAACAAAAATTTTAAAAAAGAAAAATGAAGAGGTCAAGAGGGCTAGATTAATCAGATTGTCATAAATTAAGACACACAGATCAAACCTCAATTTCGTTTTGTTTATGGAAATCTGTTCAATTTAAACTCTCCTGTTCTCATAATAAAATTTACAAATAATCAACCTATAGACACACCTTTGTGGTCGAACTACGTGGACTTTGATCCCTATTGCAGGGTACGTAGGCCCTAGGCTCATATCCTAGGTCAAGTCCGCCTGTTTGTAAATATCTATATGTCTGTTTTCATTCTTGCTATTTTGTCTCCTCTGTTCAATAGGCTTGTATGTCGATATTAAGGGTAATCGAGATAAGTTTAAAAGCCGTATTCTATTTCAGCTGACTGGTTTATGGTAACTGTCCATATGGACGGGTGTTGTGGGGTGCCTAATACCTTCCCTACACTCAAATAGACTCCCGAACTCATCTCTAATTTCGCAGACCATTTTGCCTTTTTCTTTTCATTTTAAATTGGTTTGCCGAAATTTTTCATTAAAAATTTTGGTGGCGACTCCAAATAAATTGATTTTCAAGATTCGTTTTTGGGAATCAATTTAAACACTTTTTATTTATTCCGCCAAAAGGTTAGTTACAACAGTTTGGCGACTCCACTGGGGATATGTTCAAGAGTTAAGCTTGTTTAATTAGTCAGCTGAAATAATATGGCTTTTTGTTGTCTTGATTGCCCTTGTCGTGTTTTAGCTTAATCATTTATTCTTCTTCATTGTTTTGGTGTTTATTTACTCCTTTTGGTTACATGTTATACTTGTATGTTCTTATGTATTCGCCATTTATTTTTGTTATATGTATATGTATATATCCTCTGTGTTTAGTCATATAACATGCTTAAAGTTCCTCTTTTACCATATAATTTTGTTAGCTTATTTGTGATACATATGCTATGATAGATAACATGCGGAACGAAACCTTAGGATAGATGACTTTTATCTGTATTGTAAGTTCTCAATTTTTCTTGCAGTTTATCTATTTGACAGATGAGGGTTGGGTAAACTGCAGGTTCAGAGGTTTGTATGTTCCCTTCACACACTTAGCACATTCACATTGTACCTCACATACCTTTTGGGCTCTATACCCGGGTCCTCGCTCGCTTTAGGTTAATAGAGGTTCATATTGGTTTCCCTGTGGAACTTCTCGTTTCCAGAGGTTACCGTGAAGACCTTGCTCAGGCTGTACCTCGTTATGTGAATATGACTGGAGTGGGATTTTGTCCTCTTTTTAGTCTAATTCATGTCGCGAGATCCTTACTCTTATGAGTGGGGGCAATCTGGGAACCAGTAATTCTCTAAGGTATTAGACCTATCCTCATAACTACGCACGTTAGTTGACCGAACTTAATAGATAACCTTCCTAGAACCTATCATCTTTTGGGTAACTTTTTCTCATTTAGGGTTGACCCAGTTAGGACACCAAGGGAGCATATTTCACTCTCATTTTGCATGTTATCATAGCATTCATAGCATAGTTACATGTTTTTTTTTTAAATATAAATAAATTTGTTTTTTAGCCAATTTTAGCCATCAGAATATCTCCATTTGATGCATTATTAACCTAAGAAATGAGCTAAGATTGAAAATATGTTCTATATGGAAGTTCGGCCTGATGATGCATCAATGGAGTTAGGAACTTTTCTTAAAGATCAATAACCTTGGCAAAAACAATATATCAATGGATTATCTGGTTCACTTATCTGAGCCTCACCCATGTGAAGACTTACTTTTCCTTGGGTTGAGAGTCTTTTTATCTATTACTCACAATGAATCAATAAGGTCCTTGGTGATTAATAGTGAATAAAGTGCTAAATAATCTATTGATTAAAGAAATTTACGTGCCCGTCCCATTTTATTTCTAACCAATAGACTTGTTACAGCTTGAGTCGTCATTTCTCTTAATTGGCATAAAGACATGATGGAATCATTGGACACCACACAACCTCAAAACACAAGCCCAATAGGAATAATCCCAACTGGTAAGAGAGTTAAAGTGAAAATGGAAGCTGAATCAGTTGAAAGCTTAATTACTATGAGTGGGAAACTCAAGGGGGAGCAACTCTGCCATTTTCAAAGCAATTATGGAGACATCTTGGATTTATTATCAGTCCCTATCCAGCCTGAGGCACTTGTAGTCCTAGCCCAACATTAGGACGATTCATTGAGATGCTTCACATTTCCAACTTTCCAACTTGTACCCACATTAGAGGAATACAGAGGCTTGATGAAAATGCCTATTAACCGAGACACTCTTGTCTATTTGTACCTTGGATATCTCCCTTCCAAGTGCGTAATGGCTCAAATTCTGGGGGAGGAACCTACACGAGTACAATTATGCCGCTCTGTGGCAACAGAAGGTTTATCCAGGAAATATTTAGAGAAAAGGTTAGAGGCATTAGTTGAGAAAGGGAATTGGGTTGTCTTCAGAAGAGTCCTTGCCTTGGCAATATACGGGTTAGTATTATTCCCATTGGCAGTGAGGGTGATTGACCTGGCAGCGATAAGTGTCTTGTGGATGGTAGAAAACCACCAGGTGAACCCAGTGCCAGCGCTTCTAACAGAAACATTTCTAACATTGAGCTTCTGCCATAGAGATAAGAAAGGAAAATTGAAATGCTGCTTGCCGTTGTTGAACATATGGTGGGTTAATCATGTCTATGGCAGGGAATACCAACTCGGTACAAGATTTGATGCCATCCATCACCCGATCCGAGATTACCCATGCCATGAAGGGTCAATTCCACTACAAGCGAGAATGAACCGCGATAAGTGGATCAAAAAAGTAGAAGAGCTTGAAGATACCACCATTTAGTGGAAACTCTCTTGGTGGGAAAGTGAGAATGTCATTTACTGCTGCGGGAACTTACCTAACATCCCCCTTACGGGTGCCCGAGGATGCATTAACTATAACCTCGCGATCGTGCATTGCCAATTTGCATACGAACAGGACATCCCGTCTGAAGAGGCTATGCAAAGAGTCAATTTTTATTATGGTGATCCGTTGAAGGTAGAAATGACTCATAAGATAAGGGATGCATGGAGTCATGTGATGTGTAAAGGAAGGTTCGAGCTAGGAAAGTGTGCCGTGGCAACTACGAAAGGATATGAGACTTGGCTTAAGGAAAGGACTGATGGGGTCCATCCACCCCTGAGGCCTCGCAATCCCTTGTTAAGCAACAACCTACAGGAGGTTAATAAGTGTCTGGCCAACCAATTAGAATGTAAAAAGGCTGAGCTGTAAAGTTTGGAAGAATTAAGTAAGAGGCACTTGGAAAGCTTAGCCAAGTCACATGAAGATGAGAGAGCAAAAAGAAGAAAAGAGTCAGAAATAAATACCGAGCTGAAGAGATTAAAGGAGGAAAATGATAAATTAAAAGACACAGTAAGGAGGGTTCAAAGACGAGCTGAAGAAAGCAACAAGAAGGCCTTCAATTATCAAACTCGATTGTTAAAAGCTGTTAAAGAAAAGGATGCCATGATGAGGGAGGTGGAGGAACTTAAGTCTCCTAATGACCTCCAACGAGAAATCGAAATCCTCTCCAAACGGTTGGAAGAAAAAATGAGAGAGGTGGCTAATATCAAGAGTGACAATGCATTAGCAATACAAAATTTAATCGAACAGCTCAACCATCAAGTTGAAAAGGCTCGGTTGTGGGAGTCTCGCCATGAAGAGGAAGTGATTGAGAAGGAAATATGGCTAGAGCGCTTCAAAAGGATGATTCTATTTGCCAATGATGCCATTCCTGAATTCACGTATGCATATAGATAAGCTGAAGGGCACACCATCCCCGCAAAGACTCCTGCAGCTATAACTAAATTTCTTACTTTGTGTCATAACCTTATGGAGGATATGAAGATGTTGATGAAATCTTAAAGGAATGAGAA
Organism: Delonix regia; assembly: GCA_037074485.1. NCBI lineage: Eukaryota > Viridiplantae > Streptophyta > Magnoliopsida > Fabales > Fabaceae > Delonix > Delonix regia. The sequence continues at coordinate 29,251,146 of CM073455.1, forward strand.
AGGGAGATGACTTCAATGTTTTGTAATATGAATTTGTAGGCTGGGTTACTCTTTGATGTATAACCTCAAATCAAGTAATGTAATCAAACATTTTGTTCTTAGTAAAATGCAAGGCTTCTTCTTTGAGTTATCAGATATGTTCATTATTCATATGTGGGATGTCAGAAATCATGCGAAGAATGAATAGGTTGTGTAGTGCAAAATAGACCTACGCCTGTGGACATTAAAACATCCCTTGCGTTAGCTATTAACTTTGATTCATTGAGTGATACAATATGTACCCTCAAGGATTCAAGGGTCCGAGATTCCTATGCCCTTTATGCTAGGTCAATGTATTAATAAATAATAAATAAAATAAAATAAAAACATAAGATAAAAACCTAAGTAACTACTTTATTATTAAGGGTTGTCATTTCTTATTTTCAAAACATAGGTAAGAAGCCAACGTTGCCCGAGGGGGAAAGAATCCGTCTAACCAAGCTCAGCCATTGAGCCGAACATATCTGATTCGGGCACGTGTCAGAGCTATGTCTGTCAAAAATAATTGATCAGAGTCTGAGCAATGGTTAGAAGCCGAAGTGGGAGCATTGAAAGATCAAATGGGGACCATGCAGGCTCAAATGCTAGAAATGATAAAGTTGTTGCAGAATATGAACTCCAGTGTGGCTGCAAATAATATTTTGCCAAATGCCACTAACACCATGAATGCAGATCATGGAGTTCCTAATTCAAGTATTGTGATACCGGGAGTAACTTTAGGGAGTCCTTCAGCCACAGGAGTGCCAGAACCAACACAGAGGCCTGCGGTGGTAAGTCGACCCCCAAATCCCCCGACTTCGGGAATGGAAGAACAAGGATACCAAGAATGGAATTAGGGGGGTGCTTTCACCTGTAATATCCCAGGAGGAGAATTGGCTATTACATTCGTCGGTCCTACCCAGCCCACTGCTAATACATGTCTCAAGGTAAAAGAGGATAATGAAAAGAAAGATTGGGAAGAAGATATAGCGAAGGTGAAGGATAGGTTGCGAGCTTTACAAGGGCCGACTAACTAAAAGTCTGTGGAATTGGAGGAGTTATGCTTAGCCCTGGAAGTACCAATCCCTAAAAAATTTAAGGTACCTGAGTTCACTAAGTACGATGGTAGTGGAGATCCACACTATCATCTAAAGTCATATTGCACCAAAATGTTGGTATGGTCTAGGGATGAAAGGTTCCTTATAAACTTCTTCCATGAGAGCCTAACCGGCGCCGCATTACATTGGTTTATGAAACTAGATCACTCAAAACTAAAGAGAAGAAGAGATCTTAATGATGTGTTTATAAGGCAATACAGGTTCAACCTGGATACAGCTCCCACACGAGAGCATTTAAAGGGTTTAAAGAAGAAGGGAAAGGAGACCTTTAAGGAATACGCCCAAAGGTGGAGAGCCACAGCAGCTGAGGTCTAGCCACCCCTCATGGACTCAGAATTGTGTTCCTATTTCATTCGTACCTTGGGGGACCCGTATCGTAAAATCATGTTAGGGACCCATGTGAATGAGTTTGCTGACCTTATCTAGGTTAGGGAAAGAGTAAATGCTAATGTGTGCGATGGGTTGTTCGAAAATACATCCATGAAAGCCAAAAGGCCTACAAGTAATCAAAAGAAGGAAGGGGATGTCAGTAATGTCCACGCTGCATACCAGCACCCTCACCCTATGCGTAATCAATATCCCCAGGCATCGTTTCATGGTCAGAACCCAGTCATGGCCTACCAGCTGCGAGGCCCAGTAATGAGCGGTCATATGAGTTACCCAAAACTGCCATAACCCCATCTTGGACCACAACCAATAATGGCCCAAAGTAGAGGGTTTAAGCTTATTCAACAGCCTCACGATGATAGGTCGTTGCCTAACTTCAATGTCAGTCGATCTGAGCTGTTTCACGACCTGGTGGTGAAAAAGCTTATAGGCCCTAGGCCTGTTAAGCCACTTCAACCACCATTTCCTGGGCGGTATGACTCCAACGCTACTTGTGAGTATCACATGGGGGCTATCGAGCACGATATTGACAAGTGTGATGCCTTCAGGAGGCACGTTTTGGCGTTATTAGACAATAATCATATTGGCATAAAGGCAAGTGATGACCCCAACATTGTCACAAACCCCTTGACAAATCATGATAAAGGGAAACAAGTGTCTATGATAGACGCAGAAGAGCCCAGCTCGAAAAACTTGACAGATGTATCATGCATCATGCGATGGTTATATGGAAGCTTGAAGGATGCTAACTATATTTCCACTCAAGATAAAGAGCAGAATATACCCAGAAGGTTACAGAACAGATACTGTGAGTTTCATGAAGAAGAAGTGGGGCATAATATTGAAGACTGTGGGAAATTTAAGGAGTTAGCACAGAGAATGATGACATTAAGAGTTATAACTATCGAAAAGATTCAAGAACCCACTAAAGGGAATGTGTGTGTCACAGAGGAGCATGGTACCAAGACCAAGGGATTGTCTAGCTCCACGAAACCCAGGAGCTCTTTCCTAATGGTTAATAAGCCAGTCTATGAAGTTAAGGAGGCCCCTTGTGCCCAAAATAATTGCAAATTGCAAACTACAATGAAAGGATCTTTGCTTGTTATACCTATACCAGTGCCCAGTAAAAATTCAACTGCTATCATCCATGTGCCTGCTCTATTCCCGTATCAAAGCAATCACGCTGTACCATGGAATTATGGACTAAAGATAGAATGCCCACATGATAATGAGGCATCAAGAGAAAGGACGGTCACAGAAGGAGTGCATGCAGAAATCATAGGAGGAATTACCCATAGCGGTCGGGTGTACTCAAAGGATGTAGAAGGAACTCCAAACCCGAATCGGGAAGTGGGTGAAAGTTCAAACCTAAGGGAGGGCCTTAGGAAAGGAGAACAAGAGGAAACAGAGGAGTTCTTGAAAATTATGAAGCAAAGCGAGTACGACGTGGTTGATCAACTACGAAAAACACCAGCCCGAATTTCAATCTTGACCCTTATAATGAACTCAGAGGCCCATCGAAAGGCCTTGCAGAACGTGTTAGATGATGCTTATATACGTCCTGACATTACCCCAGAAAAGGTGGTGAACATGATAAACGCAGTGAAAAACTCCACCCTGATCGCTTTTTCTGAGGATGAGATACACCCCGCTCTGGCCGAAAAACCCAAAGCCCTCCACATTAGTTTGAAGTGCTATGGATATGTAATTGCTAAAGTACTCATTGACGGAGGGTCGGCTCTAAATGTTCTACCCTTATCCACTTTAGGGCAGTTACCGGTCGAAAGGTCATGTATTGAGTATAATGACATAGTGGTGAGGGCCTTCAATGGGACAAAGAGAGAAGCAATTAGAAAGATTGAGCTCCCAGTGGAAATTGGTCCAAACTTATTTACAGTGGAGTTTCAGGTCATGGATATTGACGCGGCATATACGATGCTCCTAGGGAGACCTTGGATACATACGGCGGGTGCAGTCCCATCAACCGTGCATCAAAGGATCAAGTACATTAACGAAGGGAAACTCATCACGGTAAAAGGTGAGAAAGAGATGATCATCAGCAAACTGAGCACAGTGCCCTACATTGAGAATGTCGAACAAGTTATGGACAGCTCCTACCAGAGTCTGGAGGTGTTAGAGGCTGGAAAATCTACAAAAGGTGCCAGCCATAACCCATTAGGAGTTGGGAAATCTACTAAGGATGTCAACCAAGTGGTGGCTAAAATCATGAGAAATAACAGGTATCAAAAAGGAAAAGGATTGGGTGCTAATCTACAAGGCGTAGGAGAACCGGTTGAGTTGCCAGAAAATTCGGGACAGCAAGGGTTAGGATATGAGATGTCTATGGAGACTCACAGAGCGCGATGGAAAGAGTGTAAGCTGAAAGGAAAAATAGAAATACCCCACATACAAGAAACTTTTCCTGTTGCTACTGAGATAATACACTCGAGCGACCCAGTTGCAATAGCGAGCGAAGAAGAAAGAGATCACACAAAGGCCATGTGGATCCAGCTAGATGAACTAGGAGAAGCACTTAACAATTGGGAATCTGAAGTGTTATCGGATGTTATGTCATTAGAGTAATATTTTGAATATCATTTTCAAGAGTTTGTAATAGCTAACAATTTGAATTTTATTTTGAATATTGAATGGATACAGCAATTTCAATCTTTTGCCAAAATCTTGTTTATATCCTGTCTTTTTGTATTTATTCTTACCTTCTTTCCAGGGAGTTTGAATCCTCGGAACTCTTGTCTGAAGCAGAAGCACCCGGGCACTGTTTGAATGAGCCACATGTTGTTTCGAATACGAATGATTTAGAAGCTGGTAATAATGATGAGTTATCTCGAACTTTCGCTAAAATAATAGAATCTTCGAAAAAGGGAATCATTCTGCATAAAGAAATCACCGAAGTAATTAATATGGGGATCGAGAATGACAAAAAGGAGTTAAAAATAGTGGATAATCCAGAAAGGGAAGAAATGATCAATTTGTTTAAGGAATATATGGATGTGTTTGCGTGGTCGTACCAGGATATGCCAGGAATAGATCTTGAAATTGCTGACCACAAAATACCTTTATACCCTAATGTGGTGCCTAAGAAACAAAAATTAAGAAGGATAAGCCCAGAAATGTCTCTCAAAATCAAGGAGGAAGTAATGAAGCAATGGGAAGTTGGTTTTCTAGAAGTTGCTAAATACCCTCAATGGGTCACGAACATAGTCCCCGTACCAAAGAAAGATGGGCGAGTGAGAATGTGCGTCGATTATAGAGACTTAAACCAGGCTAGCCCACAAGATGACTTTCCTTTACCTCACATCGATGTTCTAGTTGACAATACAGCAAAAAGCTTCAAATATTCTTTCATGGATGGATATTCTGGCTATAATCAAATTCCCATGCACCCCGATGATAAAGAGAAAACCACTTTCATCACTCAATGGGGAACCTTCTGCTACAAAGTAATGCCTTTTGGGCTTAAAAATGTCGGAGCCACATATCAACACGCAATGGTAGTCCTATTTCATGACTTGATGCATAAAGAAATAGAGGTATATGTGGATGACATGGTCGCTAAATCAGCAGAAGGGGAAAGTCATGTGGTTGTGTTACGAAAGCTCTTTGAAAGACTGCGGAAGTACAAACTTCATTTGAATCCTAGTAAGTGCATATTTGGGGCTACATCGGGGAAACTTTTAGGGTTTATTATCAGCAAGCAGGGAATATAAGTGGACCCCGATAAAATTAAGGCCATTCGTGATATGTCACCACCAAGTACAAAAACAGAAGTTAGAAGTTTCTTGGGACGTTTGAATTATATAGCTAGGTTCATTGCAAACCTAATTGCCACTTACGAACCAATATTCAAATTATTGCGCAAGAATCAACTAGGGAAATGGGATGAGACTTGTCAATAGGCATTTGATAGGATAAAAGAATACCTCTTGAATCCCCCTGTCTTAGTACCACCTACACCAGGGTGGCCCCTTATTGTTTATCTGACGATCCGACCAGGGTCCATGGGCGTGGTGTTGGACAACACAATGTGTCGGGGAAAAAGGAGCAAGCAATTTATTACTTAAGCAAAAAGTTTAATGAATGTGAGTCACGGTATCCGTCAATTGAGAAGACCTGTTACGACCTCGTGTGGACCACAAAGAGACTAAGGCAGTACATGCTATATCATGTTACATGGCTAATCTCCAGGGTGGATCCAATCAAATACATCTTCGAGAGTCCTTATGTATCAGGAAGAGTCTCAAAGTAACAAGTGATACTCTCAGAATATGACATAAAGTATATGACCAGCAAATCAATTAAAAGGAGCATTATAGCCGAGCATTTGGTGGCTAGCCCTTTGGATGAATACCAACCGCTGGATTTTCAGTTCCCGGACGAAGATATCCTAACAGTAGAAGAAGATTAACTAAAGTAGGTCAAGTGGACAATGCATTTTGATGGAGTTGTCAACATACATGGTAGTGGACTAGGGGCTTTGGTAACATCGCCCGAAGGTAAACAGTATCCAGTGGCAATCAAGCTCAGCTTCAACTGCACAAATAATGTGGCAGAGTATGAGGCTTGTGTCAATGGCCTACGAGCTGCTTTGGAGTTAGGTGTCAGATATCTTGATGTGTTTGGAGATTCAGCCCTCGTCATTTATCAGGTAAAGGGAGAATGGCAAACCAAAGACTCCAAACTAATACCGTACCAAAGGTACCTAACGAAATTAATGTCAAAGTTTGAAGAAATAAACCTCACACATTTGACTCGGGACAAAAATCAATTTGCTGATGCATTGGCTACCCTCGTCGTAATGATCAAGCTAGATTATGGGGTTAACGTGTTACCAGTGCAGATTGAGACCCGAGACACCTCAGCTCACTGCCTAAATGTGGAGGAAGAAAGTGATGGGCAACCCTGGTTCCATGACATAAAAAACTATGTCCAAAGTCGACAATATCCAGCTGGGGCATCTGAGAATGACCAAAAGACCATTCGTCGATTAGCCATGGGTTTCTTCTTTAGGGGAGAAGTGTTGTATAAAAGATCATGGGATAACACTTTGCTCAGATGCGTGGGTACATCAGAGGCACGCAGGATACTGACAGAGATTCATGAAGGGGTGTGTGGAACTCATACTAACGGTCACACCATGACTAGGCAAATTCAGAGATGTGGGTACTTTTGGTTAACCATGGAGAAAGATTGCATTGACTACGTGAAGAGATGTCACAAATGTCAGATATATGCCAATAAGATCAATGCTCCGCCGCAACCCCTACACAACCTGGTGGCACCTTGGCCATTCTCGATGTGGGGAATCGATGTGATTGGCCCTATCAATCCAAAGGCGCCCAATGGACATCGATTCATTTTAGTAGCCATCGACTACTTCACGAAATGGATAGAGGCGTGCTCCTTCTCCAATATTACCCAAAGGGTCTTCCTCCTATTTCTGAAGTCAAACATTATATGTCGATATGGTATACCAGAAAGGATAATCACTGACAACGCCCCTAACCTGAATGGGACTGACATTAAGAAGTTATGTGAGCAATTTAAGATTAAGCATCACAATTCTGCACCCTATCGGCCACAGATGAATGGGGCAGTCGAGGCAGCGAATAAGAACATAAAAAAGATCATCAGTAAGATTACTATCACTTATAAAGACTGGCATGAGATGCTTCCGTATGCTCTCCATGGGTATCGTACAACAATACGTACATCCACAGGGGCAACTCCTTACTCTTTAGTATATGGTATGGAGGTGATCACTCCAATTGAGGTTGAAATCCCCTCTCTCCGAGTGTTGATAGAATCCAATCTAGAGGAGAGTGAGTGGGTTAGGACACGATACGAGCAGTTGAATATGATCGAAGAAAAGCGGTTAGTAGCTATGTGTCATGGGCAATTATACCAAAAAAGGATGGCAAGGGCCTTCAATCAAAAGATTTGTCCTAGAGAATTTGAGCTAGGGGAGTTAGTTCTGAAAAAAGTCCTCCTAAATCTAGAGGATAATAGAGGCAAATGGGCACCCTCATATGAAGGACCTTACGTGGTAATGCGAGCATTCTCCGGAGGTGCGTTGGTCCTTGCCGATATGGATGGGAGAGAGATCAGAAGACTGGTTAACTCAGACGCAGTATAGAAATACTTTGCTTAAAAATGGGGACGATGAAAAGAAGAAGAAGAAGATTTTACAATTGGGGCCCGTTAAGTCGAAAACCTGAAAAGGCAGCTTAAGCAAAAGTTAGGGCAATAGGTGGTGAATGAAGCAAAGCTGCACAAGATTAAATCCCCCACTTAGGAAGATCCTTAGAGATTGCCTTTATTAACTAGTTTTGAAATATGTATATCCGAGGCAACATTAGGTTCAAGCAATCAGTGTCACATAGAGCTGCAAGTCAAAGTCATCCCATTTGCCACCTCGGCTCTCCTTTGCACTTGTATCCAATCTATCACTTATTTTCCTTTGGACCACGTGATCTATTCATAAAAGTCCCTTACTCATTTAAAAGACTTGCTTCCCATTATTCTTCTTCTTTCTACAAAATCGTATTGGCTTTATAATTGCTCCATTCATTCCACATGCAAAATAAATATTCAAATAAATGAAATCATTCAAAATATGGTCTAATGATGTGCATTTCGGAAACACCCATGATTTTTTTTTTTTAAAAAAAGGTACTTTCACACAATTACTGGGTTGAAACTTAAAGTATGAAACATATACACATCCAAGCATTTCTATTTTTGTCACTGGATTACTTCGTAAAAAGAGATTGAAGCATTTTTCAATGTCCCCTGGTTTACCATAAGGAAAGGAAATTAAGTTCACCAGATGTTGTCCTGAGAGGATAAAGTTATAGGAACCATCAGCTGTTGAAACGACGAGTTAAAAGCCACGACGGGAGAAGCTTGGTTAGACAATTCTTTCACTTCGGGCAATACAGTTCTCTTTCCAACTAGCACAAACTATGACTTAATATGTTACCCCTCTAGTTTCCAAAGTAAGGTAGAAAGTCTACGCTCACGTAGCGTTCTCTTATTTCTAACACCAAGGGTATAAGCATCATTTTGGAAAATGTATCAAAGTAAACAAAATTTTCATTATCATTCAAAAACCTGCATGTCTCATGCATACATGATTACCCATGTTTATCATGTATCTAGCTCGCGCATCCACCACCTGTGCAAAATTGATGTTTCAAAGAAAAGGAAAACATATGTACCATGCATTTGGCACCCAAACACGTGTTATATCACATTCCATGAATGTCCAAGAGTGATGGCATATCCCATACAAGGTGAATGCCTCTCTTCAAAACAACGCAAAAGTCCTGCATCGTGTCCAAGGCAATTTACATTTCTGTCAAAAGTCCTGCATCGTGTCCAGGGCAATTTACATTTTTGACAAAAGTCCCTGCATCATGTCCAGGGCAATTTACATTTTTGGCAAAAGACCCTGCATCGTGTCCAGGGCAATTCACATGTCTGTTAAAAGTCTTGCATCGTGTCCAGGCAATTTACATTTTTTTCAAAAGTCCTGCATCGTGTCCAGGGCAATTTACATTTCTGTCAAAAGACCCTGCATCGTGTCCAGGGCGATCCACATTTCTGTCAAAAGTCCTGCATTGTGTCCAGGATAACTTACATTTCTATCAAAAGTCCTGGATCGAATCCGGGTGATTTATCTTTCTATCAAAAGTCCTGCATCATGTCCAGGCAAGTTTCTTTCAAAAATCTTACATCAAGTGGAGATAAATTACTATCCTATTCGAGCTTGAATTTACATAAGGCCCTTTTATTGGTTTTTCCTAAGCATGAGGAATGGTGTGTTCACATCTTTGCTTGCTCTTAAGTTGGGTCATCTCTTCACAATTTTTGCTTCCCTAACTTAAGAGACAAGCAAAGAGGGGCAACTGTGAACACCTCATCTCTATCTAAATTTATCATGGATTCGTTAATCAATTTTAAATTAAGCAAATGAGGAAAATAAAAAGGATGGAAGTTCAAATGATATTTTTAAGCAAAAAACAAATTAAAATTCAAAACGAATAATGAGGAAATTTAAGAAAAAGAAAAAACAAAATTGGAAAATAAGAAATAATAATAATAATAAAAAATCAAAATGAAAAAAATCATCATAAAAAAAATACAAAATAGGGAAAATCCAAAAATAAATGTTAATGGTGATGATGACAAAAAATAAATGAATACCAATAAATAAATAAAATATAATAATAACAATAATAATAATAATAATAATAATAACAAGGGTTAAATCAGAAAAAATAATAATAATAATAAATTAAAACAAAAAACTACCTAGGCATGTAAGAGAGCACAGCTTCCTCTGATGCAATGGTTTTGGCGGTGGTTTTTCGGCTGCAAGTGGGCAACTTGTTCGTAGCTGTGGTGGCAGTCTGTAGCTCGGCTAAGGAGATGACAGGAGCAGGGGATAATGATGGAAGCTTCAGCTAATAAGAAGGGGGGCTGTTGTTGACGAGGGGGGAGGCCGAAAGTGTTGCTGCAGTGGCAAGGAAAAAGAGCGAAGAAGACTTGAGGGGGAAAGGGAGAGTTGCTGTGAGAAAATGAAGGAAGAAGTCTGGAACTGTGGAGGAAACCGTGAACCAAGGAGGAGGCTAAGAGCTGCTGGTGACACCGAGAACTAAGGAGGAAGTTTACAGCAGTGATGAGCAAATCGAGAACTAAGGAGAGGGCTGAGAACTACTCGAGAAAACTGAGAGCTGAGGGAGGAGAGCTACTGGAGAAACTGAGCTGCAGTGGTGACAAGCAAAATGAAAACATCTCCTCTGCTCTGACCACCTAAAATAGGGGTGAACAGAGGTGAATGAACCGGGCTGAAGCCGAGAGGGAGGAGGTCTACTGCGAGTTCTTCTTCTGGTGCTATGGAAGAGCAGTAAAAGGGAGAAAGAAAGCAGAGCATGAGAGACGAGTGGAAGCCGAGAGATTGTTGAACGAAGGAGAGACATCACTGCAGAAAACAGAAGCTCTTGGGACCGTTGTGAAAGGCTTGAAGAAAGTAAGAAAAGGAGGTTCAAAACTCAAAAAAGATCCAAGGAAAAGGCTGGCATCATTAGCTGAACACTTTTCATTTTGGCTGTCATATTGCTTTCATTTTAAACGTATTTAGCGTTCAGCGGCTGATGAAAACGTTAACCACCCTAGTTCCATTTTCAAAAAATGAAGGACAGAGATCCCATTGCATGTCATTTGAACCTTTTGTTTGGTTTTACTGCACGTTAGTCACACCATTTGTCATCTAGGTCCACCACATGTTCACCTCCTGATGCTGTTTTCGTTTTTTTTCTCCTTGCCATACTTATACTTATATATATATATATATATATATATGTGGGGAGATACAGATATGCGTTACTTTCATATATATATATATATATATATATGTATGTAGGAATATATATATATATATATATATATATATGGGTGTGTGGGAAGATATAGATGTGTGTTGCTTTCATATCTATATATGTAGGTAGGTGTACATATATATATATATGTGTGTGTGTGTGTGTGTGTGTGTGGGTGCATGAGTTTATGCTTGTTGAAGCTCTCAACCTCTCATACCATATTCATACATATATCATGTATGAGTTTATATATATATATATATATATATATATATATATATGTATATATGTGTATGTAGATGTGTATATATATATATATATATATGTGTGTGTGTGTGTGTGTGTGTGTGTGGGTATATGAGTTCATGCTTCCAAATCATATATATCATATATGAGTTTATATATATATATATGTGTGTGTGTGTGTGTGTGTGTGTGTGTATGTGTGTACGTATAGATGTGTATAGATATATGTATCATTGTTATTCTTGTGGCAATAGGAGATTAATTTTGACTTTATAAATAAAGTTCTAAAAAAGTTATCGAGTGAGAATATTATTCTCTTCAGGTGTCTTGGGATCGTGTAAGATTCGGATCTCCTTAGATCCCAGAAAAATTATTAATTAAAAATTAATACCTACTTGCTATAAATAGTAACAATACAAAAATAATCAAAATATAATAATAATAATAATAATAATTAAATATTGACATTAATTAAATATTTTCTATTATTTGTAAAATTATCGTATGAGAATGTTGTTCTCCTCGATTGTATAGGATTATGTGAGATTTTAGTCTCCTTAGATCCTTACAATTAGTACACATTTGTTTCAAATTAAATATTGACTTTGATTAAATATTTTCCATTATTTATGAAATTATCGCATGAGAATTTTGTTCTCCTCGATTGAATGGAATTATGTGAGATTTTAATTTCCTTAAGATCCCTAAATTTGGTACACATTGGTTTTAAAAATAATAATAACTAAATATTTACTTTAATTAAATAATTTCTATTATTTACGAAATTATCGTATGAGAATATTGTTCTCCTCGATTACATGGGATCATGTGAGATTTTAATCTCCTTGGATTTCTAAAATCAGCACATATTTGTTATAAAATAATGATAACAATAATAACAATATTACAAAAATAAATGTCTTAATTAAATAATTTCTTTTCTTTACGCGATCAAATCATTTCTGTATAATCATTTCATTTCATTTAAATTTCAAAATAAGGATTAAAACTCCAAAAATGAACAAAAATTTTAAAAAAGAAAAATGAAGAGGTCAAGAGGGCTAGATTAATCAGATTGTCATAAATTAAGACACACAGATCAAACCTCAATTTCATTTTGTTTATGGAAATCTGTTCAATTTAAACTCTCCTTTCTCATCATAAAATTTACAAATAATCAACCTATAGACACACCTTTGTGGTCGAACTACGTGAACTTTGATCCCTATTGCAGGGTACGTAGGCTATAGGCTCATATCCTGGGTCAAGTCCGCTCGTTTGTAAATATCTATCTGTCTATTTTCATTCTTGCTATTTTGTCTTCTCTGTTCAATGGGCCTGTATGTCGATATTAAGGGTAATCGAGATAAGTTTAAAAGTTATATTCTATTTCAGCTGACTGGTTTAAGGTAACCGTCCATATGGACGGGTGTTATGGGGTGCCTAACACCTTCTCTACACTCAAATAGACTCCCGAACTCATCTCTGATTTTGCAAACCGTGTTGCCTTTTTCTTTTTATTTTAAATTGGTTTCCCGAAATTTTCCATTAAAAATTTTGGTGGCGACTCTAAATAAATTGATTTTTAAGATTCGTTTTTGGGAATCAATTTAAACACTTTTTATTTATTCCACCGAAAGGTCGGTTACGACACCTATAAATTAGAAGGCAAGTAAGCTTCACTCTCATAAAATAATATAACCAGGCAGTCCTAGATATATCATATAAACACTAATTCCTTGCCTGTGACCATTTGAGCTACTAGATTACAAAATTTGCAATGTTCAACAAGAAGAAATAAATTGTGCCATTGTAGACAATGCGAGACTTACCAATGGGTCACTAATGTACTCTACGTTGAAGAGGAATACTTAGATTTGCATAAGTTATCTAAAAAACATAAAGAAGAAATGAGTGATTGATAACCCTTAGTGAGCAAATATTATTAACTATACAAGGAAGGAAACATACAGCAATGGTAGAGCTTTTTACAAACCTTTGGTTATTTTAGTAAACAAGATAATGCACCAACTACATGCCTTCAAATCAGTGAGATATAGATCACATTATAAAATTATAAGTTTATAGTGAACAAATGACAAAAAGAGAAGTACTAATGAACATTTAAAACCATGAATTTAAAAAATACAGTGATAGAGAAACACCTCACTAAACCAATCAGTAAAACAATATTCAATTCTAGCTATCGCTAGCAGTACAGTATAGTGCAGTAATCGGTGGTGAGCAAAATGGCTTACATTTAGTTAGTAGTATGGCATAAAGTCTCAATACAGTGATACAGTCTAAGAAAACATTTACTTTCATGATAATATATCTCATCACGATTATATTCGATCAGTAAATCTCAAGTTTCCAAAAATCATACTATAGATAAAACCATTTAGTTGATTTCTAAAAGTTATATGATAAACGAAATCATTAGTTCTTAAACAGAAGAATACTCAAATCAATCATGAGCTTAGGCAAGAACTTTGACCACCATCCCCGTTTACCACCATATTTATAGTTCATGATGTTTAAATTTACCGCATATGTATAAGAAATCAATTTATTTAGAAAATTCTCAAAATAAAATATATTTCCCCTTAGTAAAAGATTCCAAAAACTCCAACAGCATTTTAATTCTTATACTAAAATCAATGCAGTTGTAAATGATCTTTACAATAAAATCTAATAAAATTTTAAAGTAGTTAGAGAAATTCTAAAAAAGTAAACAATATATCCTAGGATGTATGTTCCCAAGGCACTCGAATGTTTATAATACATTAATTAACAAATGAAAATTTTGAAATATATAAAAACAAGTATAGTTAGTAATGTCTACTCACCAAAAGAGGGTTACATAAACTTCTTCCTGATGACTTCCATAATTCACTTGACTACGAATAGTCCTAAGGACAACTCAAAATGAAAACTCTTGTTAGCCTTAATCCTTCCCTTATGTTCAATGAGGCTATAGAAACCCAAAAACATTAGATTTCATCATCCTAGGATATGAAGCCCCAACTCAATTTAATGAGATTACATTGAATAAAGCCCAAATTCCAATTTTATTGTTTAAGCACTAAAAAAGGGGGTTTTTATTCAAATTTTGATCAAACCATATTGAAAATGTACACATGAAAGCTTCGTCAAAGCCTCACATTTTCTATCCTAATGACGCCGACAAAATGGTTAATGAAGGCAGAGCTAAGGGTGATTATGCTAGAGATGGATGGAGGAAATGAGATCAGAAAAGGTGGAAGGAAATTGGTCACCTGTGTTTTTGTTTGTGTGTGTGTGAAAGAGAAGACATGTGAGGAAGAAAATGGCAGAAGGGCAATTTAATAATTTTCCCAGATGACACTTGGCCTAATAAAACAACATGGATTTGCTTCAAAGTTGTCCATGGAGAGATTCAAACTAAAGTACCTTTGGATGCATGAGGTGAGGTTTAGCCACTTGTCTTAACCTCAATCTTAGGTATAATGTGTAATACTCCTAAATTCCTTATTAAATATTTTAATCTTAGTAGGAAAGAATTTGAGTTAGTTTCATTAAATGAAGAAAACAAGAGAAGGTAGCTAAGGTATGAATTAAAAATAAAGAATTAATGAATAAATTTATAAAATAGCTAGAAAAGACTAAACATAAAATAAATTAACATAGCTTTTGAATTCGAGGCTGGCACGAGTGGCTTAGCCTTACCTTATGCATCTCTTGGCACCTTGGTTCAGATCCCCCTTAAGAATCTTTGGAATTATTCCAAATTTTTTTAGATTTTGCCACATGTCCCACCTAGAAAAATTACATAATTGCCCCTAGTCTTTTTTTTTTCCTTCTTTTTCCTTCTTCCTTATGCATACACGTATAATATCAAGCTTCAAGAACTTTTCTCCCTTTCTTGCTCTGATTTCAATGTTTCTTCATCATTTCCACCATTTTTCTATCTCCTTTATCATTATTCTTGCTAATTCCAATGTGGTTCATGCCAAAATTTTAGAATTTTAGTAAAAGTCTCATTATTCATCTCAACGATGATGGGGTGCAAAGAAAAGCCAATTAGACGCAACTGAAGAAGGATTCTTCCAAATTAAGTTGTGCATCTTTCATTTAGTGAGTAATTTACTGATTCCCTTATCTTCTTAGTGTATAATTTCATGATATTTGCCCTCAATTTGAAATTCCCCTAATTTTATGATTTAGGGTTTCACAAGAGAATAAATTAAACACAATTAGTGAGAGATTTTTTCAAATTGATTTGTGCCTTTGCTTCGTAAATCAAATTCTTTCTTTGCCCTTTATAATCCACAGTCAATTTTTGAATTTAGAATCTTGATTTTGAAACCCTTCTTTTCGACTTGATAGTAGTGTAAATTCGAAATTAGACTTGATTTTGGTGAGATTTCTTCAAATTAAGTTGAGATTTGGGTTCTTTAATAAATTCTAAGTATTTCCCCTCTAATTCTCAAGTAAAAATTCTACGTTTTGGCTTCCAATTTCACACCCCCTTGGTTGGACGAAATGTGTGATGCGGTGATGAAACTTCAAAAATCTTGGTCCAATTTTCTTCAAGAAGCACTACTAGAGGAAGAAATTAAGCAATTAGAAGTTGTCATTTGAAGTGATACGTTGATTCGGTAGCTTTTTCTCTTTTTTTTTTTAAAAAAAATTTTCTTTGATGTTTTGAAGAAGGGGGACAAACAAAACCTCATAGTGAATGGTTAAATGGCCTTAAGTAATTAATTTAGATTAATTACCAAATCATGAATTATATTAGTATAATTTCCTAATATCTTGATGCTAGTTAACTTGCGGTTAAGAAAGTCAGAAATTATTTTAGGTTATAAGTATATAAAGGATTGAATACATGAAAATGGAAATAAATAAATAAAAAATAAAATGAATATAATATTTGACCTAAGATGGTGAAATGTAGTTGTGATATGGGAAGATGAAGGGTTAGTACCACACTTTGAGATTAAGGAAACATGGTACACAGTAATTTGACAAGTATTAGTTTAGGGGTTAAGAAATTATTTGAATTGAGGATAATCTTTAATACAAGAAGTTTAATGTGTATTATTTGTTTTAATAGAACCATAGGCATTAACTTTCTGATCAAATGAGATAACAAAAAAGACGTTAAGAATGCTATTATTGTGTGCGTTCCTTTAAATGAGTAAATATTACTAATCATACCTGTGTTCATTATTTCAAACTATTCGCTTCTGAAGTATTTGTTTTATATGTTCTAGTACCTTCGCAATAGGCCTTTTGAATCATTGTGTTTATTCTAACATTTAATTGCACTATTTGAAATTTGAGAAATTTCTTTGTATTTAAATGGTTGTTTTGAATAATTTATGTACTGTATGATATTATGAGAACTCTTCAAATGATTTTGTTACTGTATAAATTTATGGAAATTGAAATCTTGTTATTTGGATATATTTTTATTATGTATACTGTTATGGACAATATGATTTTCTTGGAAATACATCTAATACAGAAGCCAGTAGCTAACAACTGTGGATGTTAGCTTTGGTGCAGCAAAATCTGTTTTGAACCCTAGCTAATAGGGGTGTTACTAGCCCTGTGTGTGACGGCACCACACGTGGATCTATTTTGATTATTTGCAAGACATATTGTTTAACTCTGACTGATATCTGTACTATGATTCCTAACCTGAAGCTAGTTTTACTATGAATTCTGATCGGTTCTATGAGATGTTTATCACTTCGGTATTACCCATTTTAAAAATTAATTATAGACTTTAAATGCTTTTTAATATGATTTGTTTTGCAAAGTATCTCACAATTACCCTAGGCTTTAAGAATTATATTATATGATTTATGTTTTTCCATTTTTTGAAATAATTTCAGCATACATAAATTTGATATGTTTTGGACTGCAAAACAATATGGTTGTGAAAAATTCCAGCAGACTAATTGTTCCATCTTGGTATAGTTAGTAATATTTGCTTATTAAGTATGGTCATTCATCCCTTCTCTCTTTTACTTTTTTTTTTATATAATCGTGTTGATTCTAGCTATTACTTTGGGATTTAAAGATGACTAAAATACTTATTAGTGAGTCTTGCATTATTTGCAATGGCAAAGAATCATTTTTATTTAGCTCTTAGACGTTAGGAAGTATTTTCTTTGTACTTTAGTAGCTCTATCATCGTAGGCAAAGAGTTTAATTTGGTGTACCTTTGAGTTGGTTATATGATGTTGATGAATTGAATTGGAAAATGTTCAATGCATACGTTATATATGTAATTGGATAAGATAATTTGTCAAATTTGTTTGGGTTATGGGAACAAGGTTTACATTGTTCTTCGTACCAATCACACTCTGCCATTTAGGGCGTGACATAATGCTTCTTTAATTTATATTTAAATCTCCTTAAATTTTATTATTCTAATATCCCTTTAATTATTTAAATTTTGTACTTCTCCAAAATGAGGTCCTTATCTTTCTCCTGCTCATAAACTATAAATTTTATTTTCCAATGACCCCCACCAAAAAAATTAGTTTATAAATTGAAAATAAAGATAAATTAGAGATATGAAGAGTTATTAGAAAAATAAAAAAGAATGAGTTAATAAATTTATAAACAAATATTTTTGTGGGACTTAAGAAATAAAAAATAGAGAGAGTAAATTAAAAATTTTTTAAAATTGGGTTCAAATATAAAATTTAAAACATATTAATTAAAATATAAATACAAGATATTATTTTATATTAATATACAATTAATATATTTTAACGGCGTTATTGCTATGAGTTTTTCTCTTCATGTGCAATCACCTTAATAGTTAATTTACTTTTTTCTATTTAGTTTCAAATTCTAGAAAGTTAAATAGATTACTTTATTAGCCGACTGATGTAGTGGACTTAACAAATTAGTTGTCCCCAAATTCCCTTAACGTGTTATCTTTGACTTTATCGAACTTACTTGATCCATAGCGTCTGGTCCTCCATATTTCAAATTGAATGCATTTAATTTACACTGATTATTATTAATAATTATGAAAGTAAACAGTATATCGGAATCGCTTTATTAGAAAACTTTTAAAAAGTTAATATAATAAATAAAATGGATTTTTAAGCTAAAAATAAGAAGATGGTTTTTTTTTTTTAAAACAAATAGCAAACATGCTACTTTTTCATTGAAGTGTAAAATTTTCTAGTTTTTCAAAATTTTTGTGTGGTTGATAATAGTTTTCCTTGGGCTATATTTTGCAGCGTTCCAAAACTATTGTTGATTAGGTATTACATAATAATAATAATAATAATAATAACAACAACAACAATAAATAATCTTATACTTTATGTGTTTGATATGACTCTGTTTAAGATAATTTTATTTTACAAATTCAGAGAAAATTTTATTACTTTTAATAATAATTATTTGATATGCAAAACAGTTCACAAGAAATGCAAAAACAAAAAAATATATAAAAATAATATAATTTTATGATAACAGTAAAAAAAATCTTGAAACTGTTATACTGGATAATATATTACATTCAACCAATTAAACATCATATATCTTTGTGCGTTAAAAGAATAAAACAACTAGGCTTCATTAATCATTGCATGTTAATTGAGAAAAATATTTTGTTTAGTTATTATAAAATTATAATCTTGATTCTTTAACTTTTTTAATAAATAATGAATTATTTTTAAATATTTTAATAAATAAAAATTAAAATAATAATTTTATAATAAATAAAAGAAATACAATATATTACTCCATCCATGTCCATTTAATAGATACAATGCGTTAAAGAAAACGAAGACAAGTAATGAAGCCTAAAAATCACATGTTTGTAGATTATTAATAAATAAAAAATACAAAAAGGACAAAAGATGACACCAAGCATGGATGAAATGAATTATTAAAAAAAAAGAAAAATAATTAAAGTCAATTAAAAAAGAAGAGATTAAAAAATTGAGAGTGAAAAACAGCTTTAAAGCCTCTCGCCGCCGTGATGCCTCCGTCGAAGGTAAGACTGCAAATCGCAAAGTACATTTCCACGGTTATTCAGTGTCCCCTATCAAATCAAGCATCAGATCCAGAATCCATTTTCCACTCTTACCCCTGTCTCTCTTTCACAGAGGTAACACTTCCCTCTCTCTTTGATCTCATATATGCATTTCGATTTCTTCTTGTTAAATTTTCTTTTTAGCTTTATTTTCAACTAAATTCTTGACAATAAGCAATAACGAAGTGTCTTCCTCTGACCGTGCACTCAATTTGCCTATCTGAGTCTTGTTGTTTGTGTTTGAGTAGTTGATTTCTCCTGTTTTTGTGGTTACCCCTTTCGATATTCGAGTAGAAGTTCTTATCAGCAGTTCAGCTCTATCATTTATTGTCAACTGATTGTTCCAATTTCGCATTGAATTGATACTGATGAAATTACTTTTGATGCTGTAATGTAGCCCGGTTGGTAGTAAGTTATGACTTTCAATGTGGTTGATCCAAATCCCGAATATTACGCTCATGCTGTTTCTTTTCTTCCTTTTCCTCCCTGCTTGGCTACCATGATATTTCTTCTTCAGTTTTTAAATATCTTGTTCGATATACACTTCAAATTGTATTTGAACGCTACGTATCTTTTCATGTCCCTATCTGCGTTAGTACTGGTGCTTCTTAGTTACTCCCTGTTTGTGTTCCTATTCTTTATTTTTAATGCTGATTAAATATAGAGCTTTATTTTTTAGTGTTTTCCAAGTTTCTCAATATTTTACTTTCTCTTCCAATTTTCTCATGGGTGTTTCTTTTCATTAAAGAATGAATTTTTTATATGCATTGCAGAATAATGTTCATTGCTTAATTTTTACTCCTGAATTTCAGTTTTTTTTTTTCCTTTCTACGTCACTAGTTTGTGGCTTTTCCCTCTCTTTAATTGGTTAAATTGTTCTGACTTATTATGGTGATTGCTAATTAAGGCTTGAACTGTTAATTAGAATTATACTAATGGATACTTTTTAATCTTTAATTCGTTTCTTTCTAATTCCTTGCAGCTGGTTTTCTTGGATTACTCTTGGAGACTTCATTATAATCTTCTGTGGATGAAATGAGAAATGCACTTTTGGAATAATAGTTAGTTGTTTGAAGGTTAACTGAGAAGAGAACGTGTTTTGCCCATGATAATTTGATATCCTACCGTCCTAGGAAGACCATGGCGCGGCCTTCACCATTATTTCTGGTTCTTTTGGCTCTTGGCTCTTCCTTCGCAACTTATAATCTGGTAACAATGATAATCCACTACAAATCTTCAGGAAATTTGTCAGTTAAAGCAATGGATGGTAGATTATCATTTGACCCCATTGTTGAGATGCCGGAGAATGTAAAGAACCAGAAGAGACCCAAAGCACCCTTTCATGTTGCATTAACGGCTACTGATGCACCATACAATAAATGGCAATGCCGCATCATGTATTACTGGTATAAACAGAAAAAGGACTTGCCTGGCTCAGACATGGGAGGATTCACAAGAATTCTACATTCAGGAAATCCAGACAACTTGATGGATGAAATTCCTACTGTTGTGGTTAATCCTCTTCCACCAGGTCTGGACCGGGTGAGGTTGCTGTTATCAGTGCTATTTGTTAATTATTTACAATGTTTATTTTCTTCGGTCTCAGCTTATTCATTAATGGATAGTTCATTTACCGCTAGAAACATTCTACATGATCATTAAAGTATATTAATATACAATGCATGCTTGTGTATGAATATCTGTGTATCTTTATTTTTCTATTCAAATGAGTTTTAAATCTTCTTTATAAGTCAAGATAGGGATCTTGAATCCTTTGATGCACACAAAATAGTAAAATTTGATGAACTGATTTAAGAAATATTGATGATTTGGAGGAAATGCAATGCATTACTGAGAATAACCATTGCATATTTTCAGTTTGGAGCTGATTCATATGGTTCAGGTTCTAAAAGGTTTAGGGGACTTTTCTTTGGTTTCTGAAGGAGAAAAATTTAGAAGCTCAGTACAACAGACTTCAAATGTCTTATGTGGCAGTTACTTTATCTTCGGAATTAGGGTTCAATTTCAATCTACATCCATGATATATATCCTTTTTAGAAGCAAGTAAATGTTGGGTTATTTTAAAGCCTTAACTTTGAATTTCTGTCTACTTTCGAATTCCACTCTTTTTTCTTTAAAAAAAATAAAATTATAACCAAAAGTCAATTTTGAATTTCATGCTTGGAAGTTTCTTACTTGTCTAGATTCCATGTAGATCTGAATTTTCTTTTCTTTTCTTTTTTTGTTTTCACACTTCATTCAAACTATTCATTGATTTTCTGACATATCACATAATTTATTTCTAGGGTTACATAGTTTTGAATAGACCATGGGCCTTTGTGCAATGGCTGGAGAAGGCAACAATAGAGGAAGAGTAAGATCTTTTTATACTGAGTGATCCATTCTTTTATGTTACTAATACCTGAAATGAAATTGACTCCTCTTGTTTTATTGCAGATATGTTTTGATGGCAGAGCCTGATCACATTTTTGTAAATCCTCTTCCCAATTTGGCTTATGGGGGACATCCGGCTGCTTTTCCATTCTTTTACATCAGGCCTGATCAGAATGAGAAGATAGTAAGAAAGTTTTATCCAGAGGAGAATGGACCTGTTACAAATGTTGATCCCATTGGCAATTCTCCTGTAATCGTAAGAAAGGTAGAATACCTTTAGTTGCTGACGTCCTACTTACTTAGACCAGGATCCATTTTCTTCCTTGATGGTTGCATGACTTGCCATGACATTGCAATGCAGTATGAGAAGATATATTATTATTTAATTTAGAAGGATCTATAATTTGGGGCAGTTGGGAGAACTTAGAATTTAATTAGGGATTTGAATAAAACCTTTTGTTTTTTGGGCTTAGGTTTATATTTTCTTGTTGGGCCTAGGGTTAGGCTAGCCCATACTTTAAAGATGTGTTTGATCATTTGTAGTTGTTATTATTTTTTGACGTTGAATATTGAGAATTGTTTTCTTTTATTTTGCTCCCTTTCCGTCCTGCATTGCCATGTCATTATAGTGGTTCTTGCAATCAACAATATCAACTGCCACTGCTCCTTCTTGTACAGTTCACTGTCATTGTTTTAAAAGATGTTGGTTGGTCATAAAAGTTTATATATACTCTCCCTTTTCACCCAGGATTTGCTTTCAAAGATTGCTCCAACATGGATGAATATTTCTCTGAAGATGAAAGAGGACCCAGAGACTGATAAAGCTTTTGGATGGGTGCTAGAAATGTATGTCTGCCCAAATAATAAACACTTGTTGCAATTTAGTACATTCTAGATTCTTGGAGGTAAACATATTGGTACTTTCAAAAATTAATGGCTCTTTCTTGTTGAACCAAGGTATGCTTATGCTATAGCATCTGCTCTCCATGGTGTTCGCCATATTTTGCGGAAAGACTTTATGCTACAGGTATGGCATAACATCATGAAGCTCCTGATGTTGTATTGGGCCATGTTACTTCATTTCAGCTCAAGTGGGTTCAGATAGCACAATCATATCCAACCCTAAAATTACTTTTTCTGTCCAATTTTTCAGCCCCCATGGGATCTTGAAACTCAAAATAAGTTTATCATTCATTATACTTATGGATGTGACTACAATTTAAAGGTGCGTTGCTTCTTATCATTTCCCTTTCGAAATTATGAAAACTGTTTCGGCTGTCGAATATGTGCTTATGAATTTCCTTTCTTTGTCAACACATCTCTGATATTATCTTATAGTACTCTTAAAGATATTTCATAAATCATTATGCTCAGGGTGAGTTGACATATGGTAAAATTGGAGAGTGGAGATTTGACAAAAGGTCGCATCTACGTGGACCTCCACCGAGAAACCTGCCCTTACCCCCACCTGGGGTTCCTGAAAGTGTGGTATGTGTAGAGAATTATTTCTTTTTGAGGAAAAAAAATTTAAAAGTTGCATGTGTGGAGTTTGCCAATTGGTTGTGAGGAGCCAAGAATTATCTAGCTAGCAGTTCTTTGGATGTGATCTTTAGTCTACTTCATTTTTTTGTGGTCCTTGGTTCAAAATTACATTAGGTTCTGTCATAAATTTTTTCTCCATATTGTTCATGTATTTTCTATAATTTTATATGCATATATGGAAGTTATAAGGAAACAGGATACTTAACATTAGTATATCTACTATCATCTAAAACTAAGTGAATCAGTAGCTAAAGTATCCATATTTTAGAAGTATGAACAATGACCCAATGCTTAGACTGTAGAACCATTGTTCATTCTGCAATGTTCTTTAATTACATATCTGTATTGCAGCACCATATATTCACCTTGGCAGCGGGTCCATATGTTGAGATTGTGGTATAAATCAAGGTTTTAAAATTTGTAGAGAATGGTCTGACAAGTGGTGAAATTATTTTCACTATTTTGAGCATTTTGGTGCAAAATATAATGTTCTGTTATGACCAGATTAAATCTTTGACGGTATAGGTGTTGGGGCTAAGGTTAGATTTATAGAATGCATGCACAAGCTTGCCACAATACTGGATTTGACATGATGATCATGTGAGGAGAGAGAGATACAACAAGATTTTTTGGTGGTCGTTTTGAAATTAATTCTCGTGTTTATCTCTTTTGTTGCTCTTGTCATGTGAGGATTCAAATCCCATTATACCGCTATCCTCTCTTTCTCTCTCTTGCTGGCATGCTTGCGAGCACACTCATAAAAAACAAAAGAAAACAAAATCATGAATGTTATAAGGAATGGAGAGCCTTTTCATAGTGAATGATGGTGCATTTTGTTCTTATAGATATTTGAGCTTTTTCCACATGGCCATTTTTTAACTAGAAACTTAGTTGGGTTTACGCAATATGCAATAACTATATTACTCCTCTGATTTGTGAGTCCCTTGTTTAAATTTTATCTTCTAGGTGAATTAGTGAGCATCATCAAATAAGATATCCATAGTGCATCTCTAAGACTAAAAAGCTATTTTTAGATCGTCTCATTTCATTGTGGCGTGGCAGAGCCTAATTTCTACCATTCAAACACTAGGTAAATTAATTTGTTTATGAAACGTTTAACACAAAGGCTCACAATAACATTAAGTACCCTTTTTAATGCACTAATGAGAGATCAATGTACAAATGTGAGGACAACTTGAGCAACTTAACTAAGTGCTACCAAGTTACTATAATCAATCATAAGATATATTAAATTTAACCAAACACAATACTTCTACATCAAATGTGGCAATGATTCTTACAAAACACACATCAAAGCATAAATCTTAGAATCCAATCCATAACAAAAAATTTACAGCAATTATGTTCAGCCTATCAATGTAATCAAAATGATCTAACCAAGACACAATGACTACAAGAAGAGAATGATGGAAATGAATAAAAAAAATTCCCTAGTTAATGCTTCAAGCTTAGGCCTCATCAAATCTCCTATGGGCAAGTGGTGTTTAGCTGCTCATGGTGTAGAGGAATGCTTTACCAAGCTTCAAATCACCAAGAACAGCCATGGAAGGGCAGAAAAATGATGAAGGGATGAGAAGATGAGAGGAGAGAGTGGAGAAGGATGAGTATCTAGGTCTCTCTCCTGGTCTCTGATGGCCTTTCTTCAGCGGGAACCCTAGTGGCTAAAAAGAGGCGAATTGGGTCGGGTCTTTGCAACTGGGTTTGGATTTGAATTATAAAATTGCACAAGTTGGGATGAGTTTGCTATGGCAAAAAACACAACAAATGCTTTTGGCCCTTTTCTACATTTTTTTGATTCTCCTGGTCTTCAATTGTGTTTTCTTCAAGCTAGCCTTTGACTTTGACCCTTACAAAGTATATTTTGCACGAAGTCGCCTCTAATCCCATATTACCATAAAATATTATCAAATAATGCATTTAAGCTTAATAAATCTCATAAAATCTCATGAATTGACACTAAATGGTATGGTAAAAATGGGTATGATCAATTCCCCTACACTTAAACCTTTGCACTCCTGGGCAAAGCAATCAAGAATGCAATAAAACTAGTGGGAACCTAAGAAGCTCATGTTTTGAAACGTCAACTCAAATGGTCACACTCTTCAACAAGCAACAATGGTAAACTAAACATGCAAGGCAATTAACCAAAATGCACAATTGACCAAAGGAAAGCAGTGTTTCACTCAACTCACCTAAATTGGATTGTTTCTCTCAAATCTACTTGATAAACATCCTACCATAAGCTTGCAGTGATTCTAAAATCTCCACTTTAAGGGTTGTAATGTTGGATTAGGATAAATGGAGGAGATGCAAGCATAATAATGAAAGAAAATGGCAATAAGTGCAAGATATATAACATGAGATCCACAAGTTCAGATATAAGCCATCAGTAGCCTAACTACAAAGATTATCTATAATATCCAGCTATCTAGCGAGACTAACAAATGGAAATAAAAGAAAAGGAATAATGCAAAACAAGTGGCTCCCCACCCCGCTACTCTGCGGGATGATCATCTCGAGGTTCGTCACCAGCTGGGTCCTCACTAGGTCTGGCTACAGTATCGTGAAGCCCGTCATCTGAACCAGTGGTATTAAGATCGACATCATTATCGCTCTCGACTGGCTCTAGGGGAACCTGAAAACCAAGATGGCGGGCCAGAAGAATATCCACTTCCCTCTGATAAGCATCCATCTTTTTCCTATGGCCGGCCTCTTTTTCAAACCGCAATTTTAAATGGAGAATGTCCCGTGATAGGGATACTAAGGTCACTGCAGAACTGTCTTCCTCAACCCCTTCCTCAACCTCAGTATGTTCATCAATTCTTTCTTCTACCTCACTACCCTCATCAACCTCCATGGAGTCCTCCTGGGTACTAGGTCCTACTGGTCCCTTTGGTGTCTACCACTCTACCATAGTTCAAGATCGGCAAGGGCTAAAATTTGATGTCAGTGTCAAATTCTAAGATTCCAGCTACCTTGTACATGTTTGATATCCTATGGGGAAAGATCAAGCTTTGACCTTTCTATTTGTTATGAATAGCTGCATATAAGTTATCTAAAATCAGGTCTTCCAATCTCACAAACTGGTCTATCATCAAAAGATAGATCAAAAGCGTAGTATTTTGGGGTACCTAGTTGAAGTGTAATGTAAGGCAAACATTAGAGATAATGAAATGAAGCCAAGTCCTAGCATATCGATTAAGGTCACTACACTTAAGATAGCTCTGCCCTTTATGTGGCTGAGTCCATTCAGTATGGTCATCTCCTAAGGTGGCAGCTATGTCATCATAAGGGAAATCAGTTCTATCTACTAGAATGACTTTGTATTGGCAGTTGGGGATATTTGGTAGCCTATAAAATCTCTTAATATCAACAACGGTAAAGGAATCTATAAGCACATCCTCAAAGGAAATATTTCTAGGGGAGTAAAATCTAGTATAAGCATAAAAGTGTCTGACAAAAGTCTCATTCCCCTGACCTTTAGGGTAGATCATCTTAGTGAGTCTAACATTGCTCTCCACCATAAGCAACTAAACACCACTTGTCCAAATGAGATTTTATAAGACCTGAGCTTGAAGCATCAACTAGGGAGTTTTTCTTATTCTTTACCATCATTCCCTTCTTGTAGTCATTGTGTCTTGGTTAGGTCATTTTGATTACATTGATAAGCTGAATATAATTGCTTTAAATTTTATGTTATGGATTGGATTCTAAGATTTATGATTTGATGTGTGTTTTGTAAGAATTATTGCTAAATTTGATTGAAGAAGTATTGTGTTTGGTTAAATTTAATATATCTTATGATTGATTGTAGTAGCTTAGTAGCACTTGGTTAAGTTGCTCAAGTTGTCCTCACATTTGTACATTAATTTCCCATTAGTGCATTAAAGAGGGTAATTAATGTTGTTGTGAGCCTTTGAATTAAAGGTTTCATAAACAAATTAATTTACCTAGTGTTTGAATAGTATTTCAAACCACTTGTGGAAACGATTTTTTCAAAGAACTCCCATTTATCTTTTAAGAAGCTAAGAAGGCCAAATTGAATCTCCAACAGGCATTTCATCATCATTTGCATTAAAAATTCATCTTAACAGCCATATTATTATTAGTTTTAGGATCAGCCTTTTCAAATGTGATGGGTTGCATATTTTATCTGCCTGATTTCAAGTTCAAAGTGAATTTTTTATATAATTTTAGTTTTATATTTTGGTTATGTCAAAGTTTAGAAATGTTTAATGGCTATCTATGGATAAATCTTGCAGCTTTGACATAAATTAAGGAGCCTATCACTTTTTCTATTGCATTAAAATCTTAGTATTTGTTACCATACACCATACACATTTGTCTTTCTCCCCTAGTTCTTGATTTCATGTCATCATGATTTATACGTTGTGATTCTCTCTCCTTTTGTTATTGGTCATTTACTTATTGTATCTTCCTCTTTTTTATTGATGCTCTAACCATTTTGTCCTTGGATGCTTCATTTTCCCCCTTTTTCTTGCATATGCCTTTAAGAGGTTGTTTCACCCTAGCTTTAGAAGAGAAAAAAAAGGTTGCATAGTTTTTTCTAGATGGTACATTTTTAGTTTTTATGTGTTTGACCTGGACATAAGACTGTCTTTACATGATGATAAAATATATTTTCATGCTACAAGAGAGGAAGAAATTGGATTTCCTCCTTTGAAGCAAAAACAGAAGTAGAAAATAATTTCATTTTGGACAAAAAGACACCCCCACTCAAAACGAAAGACCACATAAACTATCCAACCTTATCCTTCTTCTGAATATATATTGTGAGACTTACAGTTTTCTTTTCGTTACAACACAGAAATTAAATTTTTGTAAAAAGTAAAATAAAAAAATAAGCCAAAATTGAAAGCACAACCAAACAGGTGCTGAATGGTCCAGCACAAAGCAAATTGATCTATGTCCCTGCATATAGCCTTTAATTTTGTTTGAGCAGTATGCAGTCAATCTTATAATGATCATATTAAAAAGCAGATCCCTCATCTTTTCCTGATGTGAGCTGATTCAAATCATCATGTTCTTGGTTTCTTCATGAACAGAAGAAACATGATACCAAGCAACAATTAACCTGCTTTTGCTTATTGTGTCTCTGCAGGTAACCCTTGTAAAGATGGTGAACGAGGCTACTGCGAACATCCCCAATTGGGAAACAACCTGAATCCAGGCTCTTTTGTTCATTAAAGTTTCTGGAGAATCAAAAGCAAAAGCATAGAGGACAAAATATTTGGGAAAAAGCAACTTTTTATTCCTTAAATTTGCTTCCACATGTTTAGTAAACTAATGATTTGATCTTTGCATTGTTAGGTCTATCTAGCTTCAATTATAAAAGAATCCGTAAGTACACAAGTTAGAAAAAAAAAAAAAGGAACTCATCGTATGTTAGTGTTAACGTGCAACAAGTTTGTTATTTACAGGGATTAGTTAAATTGGTGTATCAACTAAGGACTAAATTGTTAATTTCTTTTCTTTTACCTGTGTGTGTCATATTTGTCATATATTTTAGTCAAAACATATAAATTGCACACTTGGGCGTCACGAGTGACTAAAATGAATCTTTAGTGCCAAAAAAGGAAACCTTATAAATACAAACAATTATCAATTTGGTAATTAAATTTTAAATACAAACAATTCAATTTAAGTTAAGTTATACAAAATTTTTCTAAACTTAAAGTTATGTAAAAATACTTTTTTAACCTTTTGAACGTAGCAGGAATAGTTTAATGATAGGGTTCTTTAAGTTCATCCAAGTAATTTTGGGTTCAAATCCTAGTGAGGTTTGATATTATTAATTAAGATGTAATAGTGAATAAAAAAATTTTTTTAACCTTTAAAACTTGACATTGATCCTTAAATTTGAAAGAATGTGTGCAAGTAAACACATAACATTAGTTAGTCCATAATTTTACAAAAAAAAAAAAGAAAAGATAAAAGATAAACAAGAGGATTATTTGCATATGACTTAAAATTTATGAAGGTCATCAATACTAAATTTAAAATTTAAAGAAGTTATATGCACAAAATGTTAAATTTTAAGGGAGAGTTTATTTGATAATGATAAGATTATTTGCACATAATTCTAAATTTAAAAGAATTTAATGTTAAGTTTTGAAAGTCAAGAAAATAAGCTATATATGACCTAAAATTTAAAGAAATTTTATGAAATTTAATCTTAAATTTATGTTTCCTGTTTAATATATATTTTTCGAATTTGTCCAAAAGAAATACTGAGTTGTGAGAGTGATATGTGTCTGAAAAGGAAAAAATACCTAGCCCTGACACACCTATGTGGCAGCTGATTTGATGTACTAACACCAATAAAATTATTCAAAAAGAAAAGAAAAAGCCATTAAAAGAAATGTTTTATTGAAACTGATACACTAAATTAGTTGTCACAAAAATATATCAGAACCCGCAAATATAATATTTTTCCTCTCAGGTTAAAAATAGATGGAACATTCTTTTAAAAACATAAGGAAAAATGCAAATATTGTTGTAGTCACTAGAGTCGTCAATTGAAAAGTAAGACTTCTATCTGACAAAGCTGATTAGAAAATGGAGCAAAAAAGATCCAATGTTGTACTGTGTTACTTGGACTATTGGATCAAGATAGATCCTACCTTGATTTATGGGCCCTACCTTCATCCAACAATTCAAGCTGTACAACTTACTGTGGCGTATAACACTAGATTGGGCTCCAAATGGAGTCACCATAATCTAGCAGATAGGTAAAGTTTTTGTTTTTGTTTCTTCTTTTTCAATTTTAAGTATGAGAGATTTTCCTTTTCATGGCAATGGGCATTGGGTTTAAGCAACTATGGTACATGTCATTTCATGTCTATTTCTAAGTGTTACATGTCATTTGATGTATTTTAATTAGTGATATGTCTTCTTTAATTTGCATGCTTTGATATGGAGAAGTGAATGGAATTAATACAAATCAAATATTTGTAACAAAATTTACAATTTTAGGATAAATATGAAATAAAACAAAGACATGATTTGGGACCAAAAGTGGAACTTTAGGTATGAGGCGAACATCAACTTGGTGGTAGTCCATTCAGTGTACTAGTTATATAGGTCAAGTTTGAGTTGAGTTAGCTAAAGTAAAATAAAAAGTTTGTACTTTAGTGGATTGTGTATGAGATTCCCCCGATACTTAGCATGACCTAACTTGATTTTATTTTTATTTTTATAAAAGAATTTTTAATAATTATTCACTTTATTTATGATAAAACTTTTAAAATATTCATTCTTTTCAAATCTTTGTTTTTTCTATTTTATATTTCAAATATTAGATTTTTCATTTTAAAAAATTATTTTTATTAATAAATTTTTTGCTATAAATTTTAAATTATAATTAAAAAAAAAAAAAAGGAACTTAAACCAACTGGGACATGAGTAAAAGGAAAAAACTTTACTAGACCTTTAATTGGGTCTACTATGAAATCTTGTTCAAAACTTACTTAACTTACCCATGAACATCTTACTTTAGGCAACTTTTAAAGGACTAAAATCCTATTTTAGTCCCCACTCAAGGATAATGTCTCAATTTGGTCCTTTAGTCACTTGAATGATCAATTTGGTCCCTCACTTAGCTATATTTCATTTAAATTGGTACTTCCTTACACATTGTTTACTCATACACTTATGTGGCTATTTAAAACATTGACATATGACTCTATTTACTGATATGAAAATTTTAAAACCTCTTTTTCAAGTCATTAATGTTATGCATTTCATCACCTGTTTCCCTTTATCTTCTTCCTTTTCATGCGACTTCCAATCAAGGCTTTTCAAATCAGCAAATAGAGTCACATGTTAGTGTTTTTAACTGTCACATCAGCATATGAGTGAATAGTGAGGGAGGACAACTAATTTGAATGAAATTTGGCTGAGTGAAGGACTAAATTGATCATTATAATGATTGAAAGACCAAATTGATAAACTAGCCTTGAGTGGACGATCAAATTGGGGTTTAGGTCATTTTTAAACTATGGAATGTCAACTTTTTGCTATAGTATTTCAAGCCTTATATCCATTTACACGTTCATTTGGATAAGACAATTCAAATGGAAGATATGCTCTTTTTTATAATTCATTTCTAACATTTATATTTTTCTTACCTCTTCCAAAACTTTCATTTCTATATCTTATTTAATGTTCATTCAATGTTTATACATCTCTTTTATTTATGGGATCAGTAATAGAGCTGAGCATAAACCTGGGCAACCTGGAGAACCTCACCCAACCCAAACATTTTGAGTCGAGGCAAAAAAATAACAAGGCAATTGTAAAGGAAGTTTCCCAGGTAAGACCCTTGGGCCGGGCTATGGTTCAAGTTGGTTTTCTGGCCAAAATACCTAACCCAGCCCAGGGGTCTAACTTTTTTAAATACTTTTTAATATTAATAATAATATATCATATTCATTAACATGAAAGAAACCCTCAATCCCTAACCTACTCACGGTGTGTTGCTGCCTTTACCACATCTGCCCTCTTAGATATCTCTGCTACAGCCTTCCATCATCACCGACACTCATCCTTTGAGACGTCTCTGCTATAGCCTTCCATTGTCATCTACTACATATCGTTCGCTAACCTCTCCTTTTTCAATTTTGTCGCCATTTGTTCACTTCGTCACCCAAGTTAGTAGTATTTAATTCATTCACTTCACCTCTCTACTTGCTTCCATTCTCTTTGACTCTGTGAATATGTAAGGATTTGAATACAACAAGGTTAAAAGCTATTATACAATGATATATAAGCTTTATTTATTAACACACTGTGAATATGTAAGGGAATATCGATTTTCCAAAGACAATAGACTTAAAAGTTATTCTGATCAATGGGAGAAGAATGAAGTTATCTTTTGAGTCTCAGCATATCCAAATGACATTGATCTCTTTACACCTAACAAATGATTCAGAAAGGTTACTAATGACAACCAATTAGCATTGTGTAATCTCATCATGGCATTTTTTCAACGAAAAAAAATTATAGTTATAGGACTATAAATTATGATATTTATTATAAAATATTTTAAATTTTAAAAGATAGAATGACCATTTTTTATTTTATATGTAAAACCTTATTTTGTGGTTTTGAAATCTTGTCTTGAGACTTTTTATTCTATGTTCTTAAAATTTTTTTGGAAAAAATTAATCTTTGTTTCTTGTTTTCTTTACGTCTTTATTTTATAACCAAATTCTTATGCATATATATTTACTCAATCATTTTATTTTCACTGTAATGTGGAAAGTCTTTGTAATGCTGGAGTTAGTTTTAATGTAGATGTGGAAAGTCTTTGTAAACACCATTAATACCATATCTTACTTTGATTGTCAACTTTATAACTTTACATTTCTTTAGTAGAGTTAAGTATTTACTAAAAACAGTCTCGTGGCTTTTATGCCTACTGAAAACAACCCTGTGGCTCCTCTGCCTTATGAAAATACTAATATGCCTTTAGATGTAGCCATTATTGTTGCCTCTGCTGTAGCTATAAATTCAATTGTTATGGGTACAAAGAGAAAAGTCCTAACACTCAAGTTTTCTGTGTGAGAACACTTTGTAAAACTTTTTTTGGAAGAGACTAATGGGAGGTTAAAGCTGCTTACAAATACTGTGCCATCTCTTATACATGTGGTCTAAACAAGCGTGGCACAAATTCTTTAAAGAAACACTTGCTTAGATGCCAAAAGTAGTTTTATAAGGCTTAAGAAAAAAAAAGTAGTCTATGCTGGCACTTCTTAAACCTTTAGGTAGAGCTCAGCGAAAAAAATCTAGTCTTTCACACCTTCAATGCAGAAGAATATCATAAAGCTTTAGCAAAATTTTTTATTTCAGATGAGATGCCTTTTCAGGTGGTAGAAGGACGTGGGTTTTAAAAGTATAGCAACCATTTAGAGCCTAGATTCTAATTTTCCTCAAGATTTACGGTTGCTAGGGATTGTTATAAGATCTTTGTTGAGGAGTTTAAGAAGGTTAAAGCACTTCTTAAATAATCTTATATGCGTGTTTCACTCACTATTGACACTTGGACATCAATTCAAAACTTCAACTATATGTGTTTTACAACACACTTTATTAATAAGAATTGGACATTGCAAAAGCGAATCTTGAACTTTTGCATAATAAAAAAATCACAAAGATGACACAATAGGGAAAGCAATTGAGAAGTGCCTTCTAGGGTGGGGGATTGATAAAATGTTCATAATAATCGTAGACAATACGAGCTCCAATGACACTATCGTGCTATATTTGAAAAAAATTGTTTCAAGAATTAGAATGGATTGGTGTGTGATAGAGATTTTTTGCATGGAAGATGCTGTTCACACATTTGGAACTTAGTTATCCATGATGGCTTAAAGGACTTCAATGTATCTCAGTTATTCAAAATCTATAAGATATGTGAGATCTTTTCCTTTAAGACTGAAAAGATTCAAAGAGTTTATTGAGAAGGAAAAGATTAAGTCTAAGAGTCTTATGTGTCTAGACATTGCCACTAGGTGGAATTCTACTTAACAGATGTTGAAGCATGCTATGGAATTCCAAAAGGTGTTTGAAAGGATAAAGAATGAATATGAACAATATACAACTTACTTTGTGGAAGATAGTCATTGGCTTGGTCCCTTTACAATCATAGATTGGAGTAGTGCTAGTGTATTTGTCGAGTTCTTGCAAGTGTTCTATAGTGTGACATTAAAAATTTTTGGATCATTATATGTAACTCAAATGTGTTCTTCCATGATATTGCTCTTGTTCAAGCTATGTTGCAGGCACGTTATAATCATTTAAATCCCCTCATTGTAGAAATGACAAGAAAAATGAAAAGTAAGTATGACAAATAATGGGGGAAGCCAATGAACTTAAACCCCTTGTTAGTTATAGGAGCTTGGTTCAAGCTTGCCTATGTAAATTCCATTTTTAATGACATGTATCCTAACCCCAATGTATATGAGGATATGAAGAGGAAAGTAAAAAATACACTATATTGTTTGTATGAAAAATATTTTGAAAGTATTGCTAGTGACATGCCTCAACCATATGAAGATATTGGTGGTGGTTCAAGTAGTTATTTAGATACTAAGAGGCACGTATTCCTTCTTTTATGTTTGCAGGACTGAAGGACAAGTGGTGAATAAGCTAAAAGAGTAAAGGAAGTTCAAAGATAAAATCTAAGTTAAAGAAATATCTTAAGTCTGAAGTGCTTAATGATTATAATTCTTTCAATTTTAACTCATGGACAGAAAATTCTTCAAAATATAAAGTATTATCCTTAATTGCACGTGATGTGTTAGTCGTGTTGGTCTCAATCGTAGCCTTTGAGTCTGATTTTAGCACCAGTGGCCCCGTGCTTGATACTTTTAAGAGTTCATTATCTCCTAGGATAACCACAACACTAATTTGCACTTAGAATTAGCTAAATCCTACAGAGTTCAACGTTAAAAAGCCAGATTTTGACAAATATGAGGAATTTGATAGTATTACATCTGGTAAGTTTCCCACGTTATGTTTATACCTATATTGATCAATATATAATTATACTAAAACCTATATTGATATATCAATGTCTTATGATGTTCACTTTATGTTTTATAGATGTTTTAAGGGGCCCAACCAGAATCGGTTGTGGAAGTGGATGTATTACCATTGAGATGAATGTTGATTGATGCTTCTTTACTACTTAGTATACACTTATGTCTGTAATTGGTCAGATCTACTATTTTATTTCCTTCTTTCGTTGTTACTGAAGTCAAGACCTTAATAACATTGTGAATCTTTATGTTGTGTTGGGATGGTTAAGGATATGTTAAATTGCTCCTTTAATTACTATTTATGAATTAGTAGTTCCGTAACAATGAATAACTTACATTCATTATTTATCTGATGCAAGTATGTTATGTTGTGATGACTTAGCTTTTCTCTTTGTCAAAGAAATATTTGAGTTCTAGGGAATGCTTAGGTTAGGATAATCAGCTTCTTTGTTTATTGATATGAATTGTTAGTCTTTAAATTATCTTTTATTTGAACTGATTTGTTTTTTTATAGGTTTTGAAATGAGTAAATGGCGGGTTGGAGAAACAGGTAAGATTAATTATTGGTATGATTTGTGAAAGACTCAACTTATCAATAATAATAAGGTAACAGGAGTTCTTTGTTATTCTTAATAGATCTAACAATTAGTAAAAGCCATTGTCTTAGCAAGGCTAACGATTCCATTATTGCTTGTTGGTTACATTAAGTTTGAATATAGTTAAAAATTTGAATTTTGCTATTTTTTAATATACCTAGCAAGGCTTTTCATTATATAACAATTGCCATTCTTGTTTTGCTGGTTTCTTTATTCTGGGTTTTCACCTTGATGTGGGGTTATCAAATCTGGAATTTTATTCAGATGTTCACAGGAGATGGAGTCAAACATGTCCGTGATGCCTTTTAGCTAGCAAAAGAGACGTCACCATGCATTATATTTATAGATGGAATTAATGCAATTGGCATAAAGCATATTAATGTTTATCTTTGTTCATTGTCTCTGTTTCTTTGTCTTTTATTCAAGTGATTAGATAAGCTTTAAAGATATTTGCCATCATTGGGTTAAGCTCATAAGATTTTTTCTTTTAGGAACCTTTGTTCTAAGACTCATCCTTTCATGAAAGGTTTTGAATTGTAAAAGCAACTAAAAGTTAGCAATAGCACTTAATGTTTGTCCATTGCTATTCTTGGTAAGGATTTTAGGACTTGAAGTGTCATTTTTAGGCCTAGTGACTTGTTAGTACCTGGCTCGATAAATCCCGGGTTTGTTTGGGCTGAGCTGGGCCTTGGGCAAGAAAACCAACCTCAAACCTTCTGCTGGGCCGAGTCTTAGGTCCATAACTCTCTTAACCCTTACTCAGCCACCAATCGAATAATTTTTGTTAGCATAGGTAGCTAGTAAAAAATAATTACAAAAATAATATATATAAAAAAAAATATATAATCCAAAAATTTAACGTGTTTCAATCTTTAAATAATATACATACACAATTTAAAAAAACTCTTTTTATTAGAATCAAACTATTATAATTTTTGAACAGACAAAATTTAGTTATTGATATTTAAATATTTTTTGTAAAAAGATATCATTGATAAAAATCAAATCAAATATGCCTGGGTTTAGAAAGAGAGAGGGAGAGAGTAAAATACTATTTTAGTCTTATACTTATACTTATGAGTTGATTTTCAATTTAATAATTCATTTATCTTCATTCTCATTTTAACCTTTCACTTATCAATTAATTTATATTATTGAATTTAGTCATTCTCGTCTAGTTAAAATTAAGGGACTAAATATATTACTAATTTTAATATTGGTAAGGAACTAAATTGAAAATCGAATGATAAAAATGAGACTAAATTAAAAATGAAAATCAATGAGTGATCAAATTAATAATAGAAATATGTAAAAAATTAAATTAAATATTAATTAATAAGTAAGAAATTAAAATTAAGTAAAATTTTAGCAGGGGAGCATGTTGATAGAAAAATGGACGATGTTGACGAGAGGAAAAGCGGCAGACGAAGATGAAGAACCTAGAACTAATCGACCAATAGGGGGACAACAACAATACTTTGTAAAACTGCCATCGGACTGAGAAGGGGATACAAATGTGAATGCAATCACTCTACATCTTAGTACATCCCACAAAGCAGTGATTATTGAGGGCCTAAAGCAGATATGTTTAAAATGAAGTGAGCATCCAAAAACAAAATTAGCCTAAACGGGAACAAAATTGCGAAGGGTCCATAAATCCGAGTCCAAATGGAGTTCAAAAAGGAATGGGCAGAGCTAAAAGACGATCGCGGGCTACAAATAAACAGAGGATCCAGGCAGGTGGGGTTATGTAAAATGTGTAAGTTGATATGCCAATCAAAATGGGAATCACCAGTAGCGATCTGTCTAGTTTGGAGTTGCAAGTAGAAACTGAGAATGAGTATAAGTTAGAGACATTAGCGAGCACTAAGGGGCGAGGTGGCTTAGCCGTCAACAGCCACTAGAAGGCTATGAGTTTCTTAGCTTGGAACTGTCAGGGCTTGGGGGTGGCCCTAACAGTGAAGATGCTACGAAGCATCTGTAAGAAGTTCAACCCCGGTCTAGTCTTCCAAATAGAAACTAAAATGAAGAAACAAAAGGTAGAAAGGATACAAAGAAGGCACTGATTCCATAATTTAGTCACGGTGGACCCAAGAGGATTATCTGGTGGATCAACATTATGGTGGAAACGTGGAATCTAACGTGATATGCTACTGTCCTCTAAAAATGTAATCCATATGGAAATTAAAGGAGATCTGGGAGATGTCAGTGGCTTTATAACCTTTATTTATGGCCCTCCAACTGAGCAAGGGAAAAAGGAATTCTGGGAGATGTTAAAATGATGCAATCCAGGTGATAACAAACCATGGCAGTGTGTTGGAGACTTCAACGAGTTAAAGGCAACCTAGGAGAAATAAGGGGGTCAGATTAGATCACCAAGGTACTTCAATAAGTTTCATGACTTAACGTTTACTTGCAGAATGGTAGATATGGGCTTTAAAGGATCAAAGTTCACATGGTCAAATAAAAGGCTGGGAGCAGCAAATATAAGGGAAAGAATTGATGAGTCGTATGTAATATCCAATGGAGAAACATGTTTGCATGGACACAGATAATGCATCTAGAGCCACTGGGGTCCAACCACACACCACTTGCTGTCATACTTAATCCTAACGAAACCAGAGGGGTAAAAAGTTTTAAATTTGAATTAATGAGGCTTAATCATGCTGAGTGCAGTCCTCCGATACAACGAAACTGGAGATGGGTAAGAGAGATTCCTGGTCGGGAGCTCAATAAATTTTTGGATAATTTGAACAATATTAGGGTAGTCTTGTTAAAATGGAGTTAAAAAAAGTTCCTAAACAACAAGAAAGCAATAGAAAGGCTGATGAAGAGCTATGAGCAATGTGTATCAGTAGAATGGAATGAAGAAACTGCAAGATGGCTGACAGTCTAAGAATTGGAGGAAATATGCGATAAAGTGGAGAAATTTTGGGCGCAAAGGTCCAGGATACAATGGCTGTAATGGGGAAATAAAGATACTAAATCCTTTCGTATCTCTACTACACTATGAAGATAGAAGAACAGGGTATTGAAACTAAAGACTCTTACAGGGGAGTGCACAAACCAGGAATACAAATTCCTGGATGCTTTACAAATTTCTACAGTGAGCTATTCATGTCCAGCGGCAACAGAGATTTCTCAGAAGCCTTGGGTGTTATCAGAGCAGTAGTTTCAAATGCAAATAATCTTTTTCTGATGTCGCCAATACCAGATAGCGAAGTTAAAAAGGCTATTTTGATATGGGGGCATTGAGAACTCCAGGGCCAGATGGTTTTAGAGGGCTTTTCTATCAACAAACATGGCAAACAATAGGTGAGCAGATATGTCATTTACTGAATCAGTTCTTTGATGAGGGATTCAGCTGTGGGGAGGTGAATAAGACCAACCTTATAATGATTCCGAAAGTCAATGCCCTGGAAAAGGTAGGAAATTTCAAACCCATCAGTCTCGGTAATTTCGCTTATAAAATTCTCTCAAAGGTCATTGTGAATCAACTCAGGAGATTATTACCAAAATTCATGTATGAAAACCAAAGAGCATTTATTCCTGATAAAAACATATATGATAATATTGTAATTGCCCACGAAGCATTTCACTACCTAAAATAAAAAAGATTAGGGAATTATGATGTGGCAGTGAATGTAGATTAAACAAAGCTTATGATAGGGTTGAATGGGATTTCCTACGTAGTGTCCTTCTAAAGACAGGATTTAATCATGTTTGGGTAGATAGAGTCATGGAATGTCTTTCCTCTATGTCTTCTAACTTTCAGATGTCTAGGAAGAATATTGCAGAGATAGGGACCCCTTATCCCCTTACCTATTCATAATTGTGGTGGATGTTTTATCTAACATTGTGAATGATGCAGTAAGGAGTGGAAAAATTCAGGGGATTAAATTAGGAAGAAGATGTCCCATCATTTCCCATTGTTTCTTTGTGAATGACTTAAATCTTCTTCATGAAAGCAAAGGAAGCGGGCTGTAAGGAGCTACAACGGATACTTGGTGTTTATGGAAATCCCTCAAGTTAGAAAGTAAATTTTGAAAAAACCTATGTCTTTTACTCTAAAAATACACCATTGGAGGTTCAAAATGTGATGAGTGACATTCTTGAAATTGATAAAGCTGAAGCATCGAGGAAATATTTGTGCCTACGCTCTATCTAGGGGAGATCAAAAGTTGCTGCCTTGGCTGGGGTATGTGATAAGATCAGAGGTAAATTACAGGATGGAAGAAAGGTGCTTTATCATATGCGGGTAGGAAACACTAATAAAGTTTGTAGCTAATGTAATCTCTACATTCCCTATGACTTGTTTCCTATTCCCTAAAAAAGTATGTAGTGAATTGGATAGTATGTCAGCTGCGTTTTGGTCGGGACAGGAAAAGGAAGAAGGTAAAATACATTGGTTGTCATAGAGGAAGTTGTCAAAAAACAAAGCTAAAGGAGGATTGGGTTTTAAAGATTTTTACTCATTCAACCGTGCATTATTAGCAAAAATGGGCTGTAAAATACTGACTTCACCTGATGAATTATGGAGTACAAATACTTAAGGGAATTTATTTCCCTACTGTTGATTTTCTTCAGGCTAAAAAAGGAGTTAGGGCCTTATGGGGTTGGGCTAACATTATTGAAGGTGGAAAGTTGTTAGCAGATAAATTATGTTGGGTTGTTGGAAATGGTTACAATATTAACGTTTAGAAGGATCCTTGGATCCCATAGCAACAAATTTCACTCTACAGTTACAGTGTCCTTTTAAGGCATTAGCTGACTTGAGAGTAGCGAGTTGTATAAACAATGGAAAGTGGGATCTGAGTTGTATTGACTGCTGGTCGGAGGAAGATGAGATTAGTGCTATACTGAAAATACCATTGCCTGCTGAGGGAGTTGAGGATAGAATATGCTGGGTCAACAATGTACAAGGCAAGTATAAAGTGAAAGATGAGTACCAGTATGCGCATAAGAAATATGTCAGTAGGGATACTAATAATATGATTGCCTCAACAGAATCAGGATGGTCTCCTCTTCCAAGGGGCAGATACAAAATCACTGCAGATGGAAGCTTTAATTCTGAAAATGGCAAGGCGAGAATTGGCGTGATTTTTAGAGACCGTCGACCTGGGAATCAGAGAGGCCATTTTCGAAACTGATAACAAGGGTTTGGCTGAATCAATGATGGGAGATATGGACTGTTTGAACTAGCATTATGCTTCCTTGGTGACTGAAATAAGGAAGCTTGGACAGTCAAATAAGTTCTCTTTCTTTTGGATCAGTAGGGATTTGAGAAGGCCGCTGATTAGCTAGCCAAGCCAAGTCATCTGTTAAGGGAGAGTGCCTTGATGGATAAGGTTTAAACACCCCCTCTCCTCTTTGCTGAGATTATCGCTGCTGATGCTGGACTGGTCAGAAGAGGAGTGAGTTAACATTAGTATTCTGGCGTCCATTATCTATCATTTTAGTGGCTATGGTTGTTTTTTGTTTTTTAATAGCTTAGGTGCCTGTCTTTTTTCGCTTACTTTGTGAGTGTTTAGGTTTGTTGTTCCCAGTAAGTTCTTTTGATTCCTTCAGGTGCTCTAAATGCCTGTCTATACCCTATTTTCTTTTTAATCTAATGAATGGCTAAAAAAAAAAGATTTTTACCCATATGACTAGAAGGTGGAGAAAGCGACGGTTTATTATTATTATTTTCGGATCCATTATTCTTGAAAAATGATAGAGCCCCTGAAATATTATTACTGAAACAAGAAGAAACAGTCTACCGTTACTGGAATGGAGCTCCAAAAGAGGGACCAAAATACAGCAAAGGAAATATAGTAAAGCAACAAAAAACAGAGCCTTTATCTAGCTTTCGAGAGGCTAGAGTCTCTCCACGCACCAAAATCTTCCTTGCCCCCACTCTTCTCAGACCTCTAATAACCAGCTCACCCACTTTCTCACACATGCACACCCCGCCCTAGTTAGTCACTCGTAGCCACCTCCACCTGTGCCAGCTCACCACTAGAAGCATCTCTCCCCACGCAGTCTTATGAGCCCATTAAAAAATGATTCAATTTTTTTGCTTATCATAATCTAATAACCTAAAATAATATATCAAATGATAGTATATCCCATTGATTCAAGCCTTAGCTCTACCGGAAGAGA
The DNA here is from genome assembly GCA_037074485.1 of Delonix regia. Taxonomy (NCBI): domain Eukaryota; kingdom Viridiplantae; phylum Streptophyta; class Magnoliopsida; order Fabales; family Fabaceae; genus Delonix; species Delonix regia. The sequence continues at coordinate 29,292,630 of CM073455.1, forward strand.
ACCAGAAAGAAAATACAACATGAGCTTTTTTGGGCAGTACAAAGTACTTTTCCTTACAATTATAATGCCAATAATGATGAAGCCTAATATTGGATCACAAAAAAAAAAATCTTATAAGAAAATGGTCAATTCCCAATTTTCCGATAACCAAAATAACTAGTTTCAGAGTACTAAACATTCATCGACTTGAGAAACAAAAGGCAAAGCAAGGGATAATCTGTCAAGAAAGATATAAGGCAGACCTCAAGATTGACAAGAGGTAATTTTCAATTCCTCAATTCAAATCTTTATTTCCAATTCATTGTCTTATACAAGAAGAAAACTCGAGAGATGTGGATTTGCTGAAAACTAAAATGGGTTTGACAGGGCAATTGTGCTCATTATAACTCTAATGTCAAAAAATAATCATTTCATATCTCAAATGTGGATGGATAAAGTTTTTGGACTTTAAATTGAATCTTTAAGCAAGAACTTACATATCAAAATTTTAATTTTAAGAAATAAAAGTTATTTTTTAATTATGAAGTAAAAATGAAAAATTTTTAGAAAATAAGAAAGCACAAGTACTTATCAATTAAGAAACTAAATGAAAAAAATATATATTTCAAGGAGGCAAGTCATGAGTCAGAAATTGCTATGCTACTAAGGTCAGTGAAAGTGGGTGTGCTTTTTCTTGTGAGTGTTGGTGGAGAAAAGCTAAATTTGGGGTCCCATGATGCAAAATGTAATAAACTCTCGCGTGATGCTCAAAAGAAATATTTATTATAAATAATAATTCATTATCTTTTTTCAGAAAATAAGATATAAGAATCAAAACATCAAACATGTACCATACGGGCCAAATTAAAATTCAAATTAAAAAATCATATCATAAGTATAAAAAATTAAAACACTTACCATTATAGTATAGTCTCAATAAATTAATAATTTCTATTAAATGATACTTTTAATCAATCTTAACTTAAACTAACATTATAAATTAATAATGTTATTACTCTAAGTGCATTCTTACGAGAATCTAGATGACAATTTTGTGGAGCGAGGGCACGAAGTGCCTCTTGCTTTCCATCCCTACAAGGATGCAAATCCTTATGAAGAATTTGAAATTTTTTATAAAAGTTAAAAAGAAAATAAATTATATATATGTAACTCATTTAAAGTTCAACCTCCTTATTTATATTATTTAACAAATTTTAATTAAGTTCTTAAAATGTACAAATAATCAAATAAGTTTTACAACAAATTCTATAAGTTATAATAGATAGTTCTTAATAAGGTAAGTTAATTATAAACAAAATTAACAAAAAGATAAATTTAAAATAAAATTATTTAAATAATTCTAATTTTTATATTTATCCTTAATTTTTATTTACAAATAATTAGTATTATTTTTCTTAATATTCACTTTATATTTTCTATTATAATGTGATTACAACTCTCAGATATTTTGAAAGTAATTTTATTATGTCGTCTAAGTTTTAAAAAAGTAAAAGATTAATATGTAATAAATAGAATTATTTTTAGATTAAATTAAATTTTTAACTTTTAATTATTATTATTATAAATAACAAGTAAAATACAAAAATTAGCATATATATATATATATATATATAATATTTATATAGAATTGGTGGAAAGAATTGCTAGGGCAGTGGAGTATGATTCAAATCCCTATCCCTATACTTATTTGGGGAGAGTATTCCCATATCCCTACATAAAAAAAATTCTACAAAATGCAAGTTTTCAAATAAAGTAGCCCCTAGAGGGATTCCTAGAAACCTTTTGTCGTCCCTATGCGAGAGAGAATCTAACTCAAAAGTATTGTCTTCAATATAGTTATGATATTATTAATGATAAATTATTAATTTATATATTAAGTAATATATTGATTAATTAATATATATTTTCATATCCTATAGTATTAACTTGTAGAGATTTGACACGTATTTACTATTTTATTTGTAAATTTATGAGAAAAAAAACCTAGAGTTCTAGTCTCAAAATTTTTTAAATAATAATGATAATACTAATAATAATTAATAATGAACTTTTTATGAAGACAGGGACCGTTATCCTCTGCGCAATTGTGGAGACATAAGAATGGTCAATACTTTTTTGGGCCATTCACGTGCACTTCCTTTTTGCCCATTCCAAAAAAAAATTTTAATTATTTGCCCATTTTTTAAAAAAATTAGTCTATTTTGATATATATCAATATATTTTAAATTAATAGTGTTTTACGTATTAGTCAAAAATTAAATTTAGTAATATATAGTAATATAAAGAAAATATAATAAATTAGAGAAAGTGTATAAAATTAGTTTTATAAGATTGATAAGAAAGAAATTATAACAATAGGCTCATTTAGTAGACACCACCATGAGAGATCTTATTTGTCATATGAAATAGCTCTCATTGTTACTATTTTGAAAAATTCTAAATCTCATGAATTAATAAAACCATATTTGACTTTTCTTTTAACTTTGAGTGATGCATGATGATTTTAACTTTGAGTAATGTATGATAATGAACGATCAAAATTGTTGAATAAACCGCATATCATTTTCTTTTGGCTTAATTTTGTATCATCTTAAGTTATATTTACAGTCCCTTGTTAAGAAATTTAAGAAGCAATTAATTAATTAATTCATTATTATTCTCATTGACTCTAATAAATCTTTAGACTTCAAATAATTATAAATTTAAGAAGCGATTAATTAATTAATTATTTTTCTCGTTCATTATAAAGAACTATCAAATTTCAAAAATTTCCTACAGTGAATTAATTTATTAATTTTCTTATTCATTTCAAAAAATTTTCAACTTAAAATGTGATTGATTAATTCATTAATTAATTACTTAATTATTAGACTTAAAAAAAACTAAATGTAAAAAATAGTTAATTAATTTATTAATTAATTATTTCATTATTTTTATTGTTAATGATAAAAAATTTACACATTTTAAAAAATTCTCTATATATGTATAAAAAAAATAAAAAGTCATCGTACGAAGAAACAATAATTTAATGAAAAAAATTTATGGATTAAACAGAACTCTATGAACATACTTTACATACATATACATATACATATATATATATATATATATATGTAATAGATAGGTGAATACATATAATTTATATTGTAATTATATAAGAAATTGATAAAGAATAAGAAAATGAGCATGTTAGCAGATTTTCATTAACTACAACGTTTAGTTTAATATGTAAATATGTAATTACTGAGTCATTCTATAATTATATATATCTATTTTAATTTTTTTGGGTCTCTTTTGTATCGTACTTTGACCTTACTTTGAGTGGTCAGAAACTACCTCTAACTCCTATTTCAAAATATTTAACATGAAATTTACTACTCCACCTATAACTCCCACATTTCCCTGTCATGTGATTATGCTTGATAACAATATTGTCACAATTGAAAACGAATAAAAAAAAATCTATTTATTCATTAGTAATTTAGATAAAAATAGGATATTTTATGGTATCTAATTTATAATTATACTGGCCTCTTTGTTTTTTTTTTTTAATACCACCATACTGGTCTATTGTCTGTATTTCAGATTATGTTAAGATTTTACTTCTTTTGTTATGAATTTATACTTTTTCCCTTGGTTAAATTATTTATTGCTGATAATTTGAAAAAAATTCATCATCCAGTCCCTATAATTTTTATCAATTTGCAATTCAGTCTCTATAATATTTTCCCCAAACCATTCCTTATGTTTTCGAAAATTTTAAAATTTAGTTCCCACATGTTAACACTACCATAGTACCATTAAAATGATGATAAAGTAACTCACAGAGATGATGTAAACTATACCTATAGTTAGGAATTAATAGCTCCTTTTAAATTTTTAAAATTTTAAATTTTATATGTTTTTTATATATATTCTTAATTAGTTCTTTAATTTATAAAAAATTATTTTTTAAAATTATAAAAATTTGTTTCTATTAATTTAAATTTTTTATCCATAAATTTTTACCCTTTTAAAATTAAATTATAAATCTATAGCTGTTTCACCTATGCTCCACATAAGCCACATTGGAAGCTACAAGACATTGGAAGTGACAGAGCGGGTATTTCACTGTTTCAGCCTTGCTTCTTACTTGATGGCACATTCGAGATTTACAATGTACAGAATTAGAAACTACACAGTGGGCACTTCATTCCATGCATATTGTGGCTCAGCAAATTGGGTTTTTGGTTCAAGCTTTAATGTCTGAAATTTATTCCTTGGTTGATTATTCATCTAAAAAGTATTGAATAATATGACATAACACAATATATAAAAAGCATTAATTTTAAAAATTTTAACATATGAATACTTGTATGTAGTGTGTGTATATATATTAGAAAATAAAAATTAATTATGACAAAGATGATAGAGTAAAATATAAAATGATAAAGCAATGTTACTACAAATAAAAAAATAAACAAAAATATTTTAGCATTGATTTTATACAATTTGGACACATTTTGTAATGTACCTCACCAAAAAAATTCAATATATATGAAAATGTGTCATATTGTGTCTTATTTAGTAAATGTATTTTTTAGTTACTCATAAATAAATCATTTAATCAAGAAAGAAAATAAAAATAGAGCTATACATTAATCAAATATATTTAGACGGTGTTCGCTATGAGCTAATGATTTAAAGCCAAAGAAGCAAGAATTACTTATATTTTTGTTGCGTTCTCTTTTAATTAAAATGTAATAAATATATAATTTATATTGTTCAACAAAAACCGTTCTCTCTTATGAGCACAACATGCGGGTTTTCAAAAAGTTGGCCTGTGTGGAGTCCATGTGGCAAATTAGGAATCTGAATCAGCAGGGGATGCTATAATAGTTTATAATGATAAAATGACTGTACATGTAATATTTTTTTTAGTTCAAAAAATTATAATTTCTCATGCTGTACAGCATGTGATCTTCTTTTGACAAGTCAGTGGCTACATGTGCGGTTTCATCATAGTTGCTAGCCACCTCATCAGTATCTGGACAGAATTATAACAATATTAAACGACATAAGACTAATTTTTTAAAATCTTAAAAGTATAAAAACTCATTTCAAAAAACTATAAAGACAAATTTAATGACAATTATAAAAATTAAATGATTAATTTTTTAAACAAAACTTATTAGTATTTTTTTCACTAAAAACTGAAAGATAAATTTATGTGACTTAAGTAATATCTAAATAATTTTAATATTTTATTTATTTATATAATCTAACACGTTAAAATTGTAAACCGCCAGAGGAATAGTTTAACTTTACTAGAAAGAAGATTAAATGATTAAAGAAAAAGAAATAGGATTTAAAGTGGCTTAATCTTCAATGATTGATGTTGCCTTTGCGGGCTCTTTGTTTTATTCTAAGAAACTGTAAAATTATCCACAATGAATAAAGTATTTTGATTATACTATTGGTCATGGATAGTCTCGTGAATTGTTGGCGCTTAATTACAATTAATGGGTAATTATAAATCAATGAAAAGTAATTTGACTAGGTATTTAAAATGGACACTTATATGATAATTAATTATTGAAACTTATATGTCAAATTAATTATTATAGAAGTATATTAAAATTAATTAATATTTTTTTTATTACTTGCCGGGTCGCTGGAATTTTTCAATGGAAATTTTTAGCTATGATAACGTTTGCAAATGTCAATGATGAGTCACATGCAAACTTTTTATATGGAACACATACATACACTTTAAATTGAATTTACATTACACATTTATATCAAATATGATGTCAAATATGATGTAATAATTTAAAATACATTTGAAGAGCGAATTATATGAATTTCTACTGATTATTATTAAAAAAGTATATATTTATTTTTTTTCATTTTTATAATATATGCTTTAGTCAAATTATAAACTTATTTTGACTGAAATTTCTTTAATTAAAAAATATGTTGAAGGATGTTTTTATTACAAATGTACTTATGTTTATTAGGGTATTGTATTAAAAAAACATAAATTAAATTGTGACTAATATAACACTTCAATTGCATAGCTAGCTAGGGCTCATTTCCTGCAGCTTGACTATACTAGAGTTTTCAACAAGGGTTTTTAAATATTAAATATGAAATAATAATAATAATAATAATAATAATAATAATAATAATAATAGTAATAATAAAATCATTAAAGAATTATTAATCTCTGTCCCTCATGAAATCAAATTCTCAACCTCACATTTTAGGTTAAAATGTGCTGAACTTTTTTAACTTTTAAGTTATGTGTAAATAATATTTTAAAATTATCCGAAATTTGATAAGAATAATTTTAAAATTTTAAATGTATAAAAGCAATCTTTGTCGTTAGAAAATTTATTAATCTATTAAAAAAAGTTAAACTCAAATTTAATAGATCTTTTAAGTTTTATTTTTTGTGCAAATAATCTTTTTGAACTTTGGGTTATATACAAATAACTTTCATAAATTTTGATTTATGTACAAATAATACAATAATGTATTATACTTTGTTAATGAAATAACAAATTAATATTAGATAATTATATATATGTAATCTCGTATTTGTGAGAATTTATTGTCAAGTTTTGAAAATAAAATAATTACCTACACATAACCAAAATTTTTTTAAAAACATCTTGTGCATTTCAACCTAAATTTTAAATTAAGAGAAGCACCAAATTGGTTCTTCATCTTTACATTTTGACAATTTAATTTTTCATAAATAATTGTAACAAATTAGTTTTTCAAAAATTTTATTTTATGTTAAATTAGTCCCTCATTAATATAAATAGATAAACTAATTTTATACAAATTTAAATTTGTTATAAACTAATTTGTTATGATTAATTTATAAAAGATTAAATTGTCATAAAATACAAAAGTAAAGAACTAATTTTATATTTTTCACATTTTAAATTATAGCTTATAAAACGAGCATATCTATAAGAGAAACAGATATGTTCGTAGTTTAAGCTTGTCCATTTAGTGGGTGTCTGTGGGTATGGTCCAACATTTCTAAATTGTTAAATAATTATATGAAAAAAATGAGTTTTCAAACAAATTCGGATTTTAGGTATGAAAATGTTCCATTTCTTGAGGGTCCTACACATCATACTATTCTCTTCCATTTCATATTATTGTCGTTACCCACTTTCTATTTTCTATATTTTTATACATAAAAAGCATAATCATATACCCTTTCATAGGAAAATGTAGCCCTATGGACTAATCAATTTGGCAACATGGCTTGAGATTTTGATTCATGTAGCCATTTAGTCCATTCTTGTATTTTCAAATATATATCTTCCATCGCCTCAATAATATTAAAGTAGGTTAAATTTCTTCTTAGATTTTCTCTTAATTTTTTTATCTATTTTTTAAAATAAAAATGTATAATTAAATGTTCATAATTTTAATAAAGCTCAATATATATAATTCCTAGTATTATATTATGGCAACGTAATTAAATATCTTCTATTTTGGTTATAATCTAAATATATATAATTTATTATAAGAAAATGAATTAAAAAATATATTGGAGAAAAATTCAATTGCATGTGAGATGTGATACCACTTAAATTAAATGAATAAAATTTTTTTACATAAATTTTATATATATATATATATATATATATGTATATTTAAAATATTAAGATTACATGCATCGATTATACCAACAAAATTGTACTAATATAATTAAAATAAATTATTGCCAAAACTAGGGTGAAAATTTTTTAAAAACTACAAAAACTTAAGTAAAAATTTTTAAATAACAAAATTGAATAAATGTTTAGAAGAAAGATATTAATAATCTATAAAATACATTGACACAGTTTCTGGTATAAAGATGAATTTGTTTTTTTTTTTTTTAAGAAACACTATGGGACCAAATCACCTAATTTGGACATTGTTCTTAGTCAAACCAATTGTAAAATAAATAAATAAATAACATCAGTTTTATAAAACAATAATTTCTTCTTCCATCTTGCAAGGTTAGTTTCAACAGGAGTGATTGAGTACAAACAAAATTTAAGCATTAAATTGCTCATTTTAAATCTAACAAAATATATCCATAACTCTTCTATTATACATATAACATAATTTATTTAAAATAAATTAACTTAATAAGTACTAAACATTTAAGTTTTTTGGTACATCATTATTTTCACTCAGATATTGACAGACCTTAACACACATTTAAGAAAATTATAAGGCATAAGATGTCTCTATTCTTACTTTAAAGCATAAAAATTCACATATTTTAACATTTATAATTTTTCATTATTATTTTGGATAATTTTCAATTACCATAAATAACGAATATAGGAACCTCAAATACAGTGAGATCTTATACCAGCTTAAAGTATATTAAATATGAAACTTAAATTAGACTTCGAGACACATGCCACAAAACAAGGGTCTAGATCCATAAATTAAGACATTTGTCATTATTCCCTGCAACATGGCACAAGTAATTGTGTTAATGTTAATTTATATTTAGCACTCACATAGGATTCTCAATCTAACGAGTGATTTGGTTTCAATTAATTGTAGCAAATTCAGATTCATTAAAAATAACATGTAATTAGATAAAATTGAGATTAGATTTCTTGCATTTTTTCAAGCGAACTATGCACCATTTTATTGTGCAATTTACTTAATACAAACCGTTGGATTAATGTTTGTGATTTTATCGTATTGGATAACTAAAATTTACCAATTTAGACATCTTAATTTTAATTATAAATCGTTATATCTATATAGTTTTTTAATATTGATGGTGTAATTTGTGCATTTATAAAGAAATGCAAGAAATTTAGATTTGAAAAAACTACACTTAAGGACAATAAATTTATAATAATTATCATGAAAGGTTTTAAATTTTAAAATTATTCTAAAAATTTAGTGATTAATTTTTTTGTTTTACTATAAAGGGCGGTATTTTAAGACTTTGAGATCTTGTTCTATGACATTTTCATTACATATTCTTATATTCTGAGTTTAAAAAAAAAAAAAAAGGATTTTATATCCTTCAAAACAATTTAAAATTTTAAGATTCTTCAAAGCAAATATTTTAAACTTATGAATCAGTGTAATTCTCTCGTGAAAAAATGGCTTGGAGTCCCACTAGACCCGTGAAGGGGTAAAGCCCCATAATAGATAAAAAGAATATCACAGCTAATCTTCATTTGTATTCTTCCAAAGCTAAAATTAGCTCAAACAAGCCTGCATGTCAAATCAGATTCATGTCCTTTATGCAGAGAATATTATGGTCATCAAAGTCCACAATTTCAGAGAATATATATATACCCTGAGCAGTAACTAATGAAACTCTGGTTTTGAAAATACCTTTACATAGTAAACTATTTCTTTGATTCTTCATCCATTATACTTATTTAGTTTAAATTTTTTTTAAAAATGAATTTATTGTCATTTGAATTTCATAACATTATTATTGAAGGAAACAAAATAGATAATTAAATTAGATAAATAAAGATACTTGTTGGTATCTCCTTAGTATTGGAAGTTAAATCTAATTATGATTAGAGTCACTAATCATATGAGACATGATATGTTGAATGTATCTTAGTATTCTCACAACTTAAGTCACCTCAGATAATTGTATAATGTTACCAGGTATTTTTTAGCGTTTAAGAGTTTCTCTATAGACTAATCAATCTTTTTATGATATAGCATACTTTTTTTATTTATAGAGGATTAGTTGAAATTAGTGTTTAGTAGTAATTACAAAAATTATCATTATATTTTTATTTAATGAGCACCCTTTATGAATATATCTTTTATCTTATATCAAACAATTATATATATCATTCAATAAAACTAATTGTGATAAATTTGTTATTGTTAAGAACTAATCAATTTGCCTATTTACTAATTTTAAAGAATTGAAATTAAACATATCTAATGGTTTAGGGATCACATTAATAGTTTACTCAAAATGAGGATAAATTTAGTCCATTAAATTTTATATAAACCAATTAAATAATATAATGATCTACGATCGAGGTCAATTTTATAAAAATATATATTTATAATATATGTTAAAGGTACATTTTAAAAATAACAAATTTACCCTACTTAATTCATATATATTGCATGAGAAAAATATTGAGGTGAAATGAATTTGTCATTGTTAGAGACTAAATTGTGCATATCTAAAGTAAATAACATGTACCTCTTTTTTATTTTCAAAATATGTACAAATTTTCTGAAATCAAAAAGTTACCTTACACTTTAGTTCAATTTAATTTTTTTTACTAAAATACCCTCCATTCAAAATTTTGTAAATATGATAAATTTTTTCAATATTAATAGATGGTGTTTTAGTAAAATAAAAAATGGAATAAAGTGCAATATTATATATATACACACTGTCATTTGAGTCTTCAATGAGGAATTGTACTATTCTTTTCACTCTTCACATCTCTATTCCATTTCTTTATGACTGTCACTTTCTGCATCCTCCACTCTGCTAAATTCCAATACTTTACACAATTATTCAGTGTTACATTCCATTAAATGACAAACTGATGCATTAAAAAATTTTAAAATGAATTTTATGTGTACAAAAGAAATAGATTATCTTAATCATTTAAATAAAACATTATTTAATTACATTTTTTGTCACAATATTTATTTATAAAGTACCTAGCTAGATCTATTTTCATAGTCACATTTATCTTTTGCCGGTATGTAATCAATCTTTAGTCATTATAGAAGTTTTCAAATTTACTTTTTGATAATGTAAACCTTTTAATTCTCTGATTATTTTAAGATTTCAATAATTTATTTTAAATTTATACATATAAGTTTTTTATAGACAGATTTATGAATATTAAGTAAGTTCAATCTATAAAATTATATTAATTATAAATAACATGCATTTTAAGTACATTTTATCTATACAAAATAAATGAGAAAAGTATTAAATCAGTCCCTCATTTTTATACTTTATAATAATTTGGTCTCTCACAAACGTATCACAACAAACCGGTTCTTCAAAAATTTTATTTTATATAAAATTAATCCCTCGTTAATCTGAACGGAAGAACTAATTTTGTACAAATTTAAATTTGTGAAGAGCTACTTTTGTACAAATTTAAATTTGTGTGAGGGACTAATTTATGACAATTAATTTGTTAGAGATCAAATTGTTATAAAATATAAAAGTGGGGGATCGATTTTGTGCTTTTCTCCAAACTATATAGATTAAATTAACCATAAAAAAACGTATTTTAGGTACATTTTTAATGAAATTTGTCTATAATATAACTATAAGCTCAAGATTTATTTTTCATTGAGTTATTTATTTTAAGGTTGACTTTTTAATTGTCAGGTTATTTTAAAATATACATAATTACTCTGAAATTTATAACAAAGATCATTTTATAATTAATTATACATGTATCTCCATATGAATTTTTTTTTTCTAGAAGACAGATTTATGAATATTGAGTTATTAATTTTGACCTAAAAATGCATAAGGAAATGATAGTGTAGGTAGTGGATATTAAAATGTCAAAGTTGAATTGGGACAAAGGAATGAGGCCCAGCAGCAACTTACACAACGAAATGGAATACAGACTGTTATATCCCACTCACTTGTACACTATACCCTCATCCCACTCGTTCACCCATACCCCCCACCTACCCCTAATCCCCAAAAATATCTCCCACAATATATAAATATATATATATATATAATTTTTTATCTGAGTTTATAGGGTTTAGTTTAAAAGTATTAAACATGATAATAATGTTAAAAAGTGGATAATTAAAGTTACAAACAAGTTTAGGGTTTGATTCTAAGGAACATAAGTCTAGAGATTAAATATTTAAACTAAAAGAGAAAAATTTTTATAATACAAATGAGTGAACTTTTATATATTAAAATAAAAAATATAAGATAAAATTATATTTAAAAATTAAAAATTTTAGAAGCGACCGCCCTTGTCTCTTGGATCTATCTCTAACTAAAAGTAATAATTTTTAATTAATAAAAAAATATTTGAAAAAATAAAATAAACAAAAAATTAAAATAATAATTCAATAATCAGTAAAGAAGTAAAATAATATTTTAATACTACTTGACATAAATATTAATCTATAAATCCTAAACCTTGAACAAAATACAAACTTAATCTAGTTTGTTTTGAAATTTAATTTTTAATTAGAAGAATAAAAATGTGACAAAGATCAGTACTTGGTCATGGAATTATGAGATCTTGTAAAAGATACTTTTTATTAATACCAAAAACTTCAATTATTGAGTGAATTCTAATAAACAGTTTTTATTATGAACAAAAACTTAAGTAAAGTCTTTCAATAACAATGATCATAAGTGAGTACTTTTCATTGCTTACATTATATAATTGAGTGTTCCATGATATTGTTCTTTCACATATTTTATGCCTTATCAAAACAAACTCTTCTATATAATCCTTTAATCATAATCTAAATTAATTTTACCAATACTTCTTAAAGCTATACACAAACAATTTCTCATCTATATATACAGTGGTATGTGCTCCTCTCAAACCACTCAAAAAAACCTAATGTCAATGACAACCATGAGAACAATCCCACTTTCTCTCACTCCATTCCTTCCCTTCTTCTTCATCTTCTTCTTCTTCTCCATAGCTCAAGGGCTCAACCCCAAATGTGACACCGAAGACCATGGCTCAACACTCAAGGTGTTCCACATCTTCAGCCCATGCTCCCCATTCAGGCCTCCAAAGCCACTCTCATGGGAGCAGACTGTGCTCCAGCAGCAAGCCGAGGACCAAGCCAGGGTCCAGTACCTGGCCAGCCTCGTGGCTCGGCGGTCGGTGGTGCCCATCGCCTCCGGCCGGCAGATCATCCAGAGCCCCACCTACATTGTCCGAGCCAACATCGGAACTCCCCCTCAGACCCTGCTCGTCGCCATGGACACCAGCAATGACGCCGCCTGGGTCCCCTGTGCCGGCTGCGTCGGCTGCTCCTCCTCCACCTTCTTCGACCCCGCTAAGTCCTCCTCCTTCAAGAACCTTACGTGCTCAGATTCTCAGTGCAAGCAGGTCTTGAACTTTTCTCATACACCTTGCGTGCATTCTCTTTCCTTCTGTGTGTCTGTGCTTAGATTCTAAGGTTTTTGACCCATTTCTTAAGAATTTAGACAACAAACATCCTTCAAATGGCATACAAAGTGTATTAAGAAACAGTCACAAGACATTGTTGTGAAATACAGTGTGGATTCCAAAATGTGAAAAGGTTTGTGTGGGGTTGAGGAAGAAGATGCATGTAGCTTGAACCAGAAGGAACAAGCCAAAGAGCTTGATGTCACGTGAGGCCACTTTATAAGCAAAGTTTTGGCAGTTTCTTTCCCTTTTTTGGTCCATCTTATTCCTTTCCTTTTGTCAAGTTCTTGTGTTGCTAGCTAGCAATGTTCCTTTTTCTATGTTTGATTTTTAAAACTTTGCATAAGTGCTTGAATAGATTATTCAATTTAAAACTTCTTGAATAGGTTATGTATTTTTTTAAATAACTCTTTTAATCACGTAATTCTTCTTAAATCTATAAGGGCTACCTCATTTAGTCAAAGATGGCATTTTTCTTTTCATTGGATAATGATTTAAAAATAAAATTATATATATATATATATATATGAAATTACATTTTGGAAACATCATTAAGTTTACTTGTTATTTTAAATTAATTCTTTAAATTTAATGCATTTCAACATAATTCCTAAAGTTTCAAAGTTGTCCTAAATTTTAGTGCCTAATAAAATAAATTGACTAAAATAGTTAATTTGAAATGCATCAAATTTAAATAATTATTTTTTAAAATAAATATAATTTAAAGGACCAAAATAGTATGATAACGTTTATTTAGTCCTCAAAAATAGAATCATTGAGTTTTTTATGATTAATTTTTATGTATACTTCTAGTGTTTGTGCATTGTACAACTTGACTATAAAAAGCCAAATTATTGAATGTCGTGAAATGAGCAGTGTTCATAATTATTTTCACAGCTTGTAGACATTCTTGCTTGGACAAAACCCACATGCCCCACCAGCTTTTGATTTATCCACAGGAGGGACCCCAATCATATTCCACCACTCTCCACGCGCCGCTCTGATTGCGCGTGGGGCTCACTTACCCACCATTAATCCAAAAATATAGAGCTTTGTCCTGTATTTGATTTTGACGCTCATGCCCCGCCATTTAGCGGGCAAAAGTTCACGAGACTAACATTGAAAAAGCTGCTTTATCAGGTTCCCAACCCCACTTGCGATGGCAGCGCGTGCGTATTCAACCTGACCTACGGTGGGTCCACCATAGCTGCCAGCTTGGCACAAGACACACTGACTCTAGCCACTGACCCTGCTCCGGGATACACGTTGGGCTGTATTCAGAAGGCAACAGGGAGCTCAGTACCACCTCAGGGTCTATTGGGCCTGGGCCGAGGCCCATTGTCACTGCTCTCGCAGACCCAAAGCCTATACCAATCCACATTCTCCTACTGCTTGCCCAGCTTCAAGTCTCTCAACTTCTCTGGCTCGTTGAGGCTTGGGCCTGTGGCCCAGCCCATCAGGATCAAGTTTACTCCTCTTCTCAAAAATCCTCGGAGACCATCACTCTACTATGTCAACTTGGTTGCTATCAGGGTTGGCCGGAAAATCGTTGACATCCCACCAGCCGCCTTGGCCTTCAACACCGACACCGGTGCCGGCACCATTTTTGATTCCGGTAATGTTTCTCTCAACTCACTCAAACTCTCACTTAAAATAAGGGATGAAAACTAATGAAATAAGGCATCATTTTTCTTCTGAAATATTTGTAAAGGTGGCACCAAAAAATAGAATCAAAAGAAATTTTATAATATTCAGAGATCATTGACTTGAGAGTCAAATGTAATAAATAAATGACGTTGACTAATTAAAGTCTTTTTTTTTTTACTTGCCTGTTCGTTATTTTCTTCTCCTTTTAACCTTTCAAACATATTGTAGCATCTTTGGATTTAGGGAAAAAATCTACATGTGATTTGGACTATATGCTTATACTTTTTATACTATCACACTCTTCATGAAAAGTACCATGCTTAGAATCCTTTGCTATGTATAATACTACTTGACATAATTTGGACCGTTTGATTATTAAAAACTATAACGACTATATGCAATCTTTAATGATCTGACAATAAAAAACAGTGCACCGAAACAAATTCAAATTATACTTTGGTAGAATCTTTAATACAATTACAACATTGAATGCATTGGGACTCACAATATAGTAGGATGAAAATATATTATATAATATTAACATGGATAATAATAGTTATATAATTTTAATATTATTATTGTTTGGATTAAAAATTAAAATTACAAAATTATATTACTTTATATATAAATTTAAATTATAATATACAATTAGTGTACAATCATTAAAAAATTTACATATTAATATTACATGACAAATTTTTATTCTATCATATTATTGAGTAAATTAATATACTTAATATTATAATTACATTAAAGACGATACCGTATGTTTTTGCATTGTAAAAACCAACATGTATTGACATATGACTAATTTATTGTTGTACACTATTAGGTACGGTGTTCACACGTCTAGTTGAACCGGCCTACGTTGCTGTACGTGATGAGTTTCGAAGGCGAGCTGGTCGAAATCTCACCGTGACAAGCTTGGGAGGGTTCGACACATGCTACACAACTCCAATAGTTGCACCGACAATAACATTCATGTTCTCAGGCATGAACGTAACACTCCCACAAGACAACTTCCTCATACACAGCACTGTTGGCAGCACGACGTGTTTGGCGATGGCGGCGGCGCCGGGCAACGTCAACTCCGTCCTCAATGTCATAGCAAACATGCAGCAACAAAATCATCGTATACTCTACGATGTGCCAAACTCAAGGCTTGGGGTCGCACGTGAGCTTTGCACTTCATAAATATTGTATTCTTCTTTGCCTAGAAGTGTCAGTGAGTTTCCATAATGTTGTCAAATTGGCATTATAAGTTGTTATTGTTGTGGTATTTAAGCTTTGGCTTGGCCTTTGTTTTGCTAATTATGTTAATTATGTAGAAGATAGGGAGCAAAATGTGTATGGAATTTAATTCATGGTTTGTAAGTTGAAGGTTATTTACTTATTTCAATTAGATTTTAAATAATAAGTGTGTGTGACATGTCTTATGTGTCTGTTACAAAGTCACCATCAGTATGATTGTGAAATTGTGACATTATATATTCATAATTCTTGTATGATTGATGAAATAATTTTTCTCTGAATTTAATTTAAAGGAAATCACTGTCAACCTTTTTTAATTATACATTTTATTGTATGTTTTTCACGGTTGTTTATTGTTTATTGTTGGATTATAGAAACTCTTTTATGTGTTAGCTTTATTAATTTTATTATGTAATTACGCTATTGTCCCTAAAAATTAAATTACAATTGAAGAGGACTTCTACTATATAGTTTTAAGTAAACATATATATATATATATATATACACACACACACATTAAATATTTGTATCAGTATGAAATTAGGTGGGATTTATTTTGTGCGCTCAAAATACAATTTCTTTTTTAGGGAAAAACTCAATTTTGGTTCTTATAGTTTAACTTAATTTTTAAGTTGCTTCTTACACTTTTAAAAATGTATAATTAGGTCCTCGTAGTTTAAATTATTTACAATTTAGTCCTTATCACTATATTTTTTTCAATATTTTGTTATACCTATGAGTTAATATTGTTTCATTATCTAATTTTTACTTCTATTATTAATATAAATCATACATATTTAGAGTATTAAAATTGTACATAATTAATGAAATCAACCAAATTTAATAAAACATCTACATAATTTTAACTATAAAGATTAAATTAAAATATTTGAAAAACTGTAAGAACTTTATTATAAATTTTAAATTATATAGACTAAATTAAAAATCAATTGTATTTATAAGAACCAATTTAAAATTGAGTAAAATTATAAGGACTATTTTTAAACTATAACGACCAAGTAAGTTTGAGTCAATTGGCCCAAAAAAAAAAATTAAGTTTGAGTCAAAGGTAGAACACTACTTTCCTCCTAGAATTACAAAATTTTTATAGTATAAATTGTCTGATTCCTTAGACTGAAACTCCAAAAGTTGGAATTATTTTAATTTGATTGAATAAAGAAAAATGTGAGATATTTATGAACCTTGGGGAAATTATTATAAAAATTAAATAAAGGCAAAGAGAACAAAAAAAAAATAGTGGAGGATGTATTTTGTTGACCATGCTTTTTGCTTTCTGCTTTTTGTATTATTATCATTATTTACGAAATATTTTGAGGTCTAAAATGTATAAGTATTTTCTTTAATTACTACGGTCTACGAATAAAAATAATTTTAGACTAAATTAATTATTTGTTCCTAAATTATTATACTTATTTATATTTAAAATATGCTAGAATGGAAAATAATAAAGTAAAATAGAATGAGAGACAACTTAAACAAAATTGTGTTTGAAAGGATTTATAAATTATGATGGGGTGTTTTCTAAAATTTCCTTATTTAGTGTATAAAGGGATTTGAATTTCTAATGTATAGATTTAATAATTAATATTAAAGGAACGGTATGATTTAACAATTGAAATTAAATTTTTTTAATTAGATACAATAAATTTTTTTTAATATTGACTATATGCAATTTAAAATTTTAATTTAATAGTTAAAATATAAAGAAATACACAATACCAACCACTACTTTTAGAATTATATTAAAGAAGATTGTCAGACTACATTATATTAATTATAGTTTGATTAAATAGTTTAAATAAAGAAGATGGACCTACTTAATCAAAGTCAATCAATTCACTTTTCCCTTCATATAAATAAACACTTTCCATGCATTATAAAATGGAATGTTAATCATAGCTTATATTACTCTCTTACTATAATACCCTCGTCTTATATTAATAAAACTCTTACTTTCTCTACACTAAGTATTAGTTTAGTCCCATTTTCTTTTTTTTCTTTTTTACTTTGGTATCAATTTGATTTTCATATCACAATTAATCGTTCACAAATTTAACGTTAATTAAAAATAGTTATTCGTTGAGTCAATTATAACTTTTTTTGGAGGGATTATTTTTAAGGGATTACTTTTAATTAATATTAAATTTTTGAAAAATTATTTTATTACTACAAAATTTTGAGGGATCAAATTAGAACTACAAAAAAATAAAAGACGTAAATTTTTATTTTTTTTCCTAAATTATCCTTGACTTTGTTAAGAAGAAAAATTAGAGTGGCGATGATGGTAAGTGGATATTTCATTGAAACATTTGCCCTGTTTGGGAATTATCTAGTAAAAGTAGAGGGTAGTGAATAATTTAAAAATAAATATATAAAACTAACTTTCAGAATATTTCAAATTCCTACATCATGTATATTTTATTTTATTTTTTTAATTTGAGAGATATAGAAAATTTTTTTACATAAAACGAAAAATTTTATTATTTAATCATTGATTCATTTTCCCCTCTTTTATATTGTTGGATAATTAGATTATTTCTCTTCTCTCTTAACTCCCAATTTTCAAATATAATCTTGATTCCTACAAATTTTTTTCTGGAACTATCTCTTAAAATCATTAATTTAAAACATTTTAAGCTACATAATTCTAATACTATATATAGGATCAGATAACGATTTAGACATAATTTTATTTAAGCAAAAGTTTGACCTTATTATAAGTTGCTTACCAAACCGTGACTGACTTTTTTTTTTCTTTTACATTTCGTAGAGAACCATAGTTGACTTTGTGGAAGAAAATGAGAGGTTTTATGTCAGTGGAAGATACAACCCAGAGAATGTAAAGCAACAGGCATTAAAGCAGGAAGACTAATAATAGTTTCTTACTTTTAAAAGGAGAAAATTCCTATTTTGAATCTCTAACTTATAATTAAATTATTATTTTGATCATTCACTTATTTTATTATCCAAAATAATCCAAGTAAAATATTTTTATGGTTCCTCATTTATTATAAAATTACTATTTTTATTTTTTACTCATTAAAATGTTCAAAATAGTTATTCACTCATTGAAAAATATTACAATTGATCTCTTACTTTTCAAAATATTTTAGATTTAGTCCTTTGAATTTAATGTTTATAATTTGATAATTTTTTGAAAAATAAGGGATGAAGTGTGACATTTTTCAATGAGTGAGGAATCATTTTAACAATTTTGTGATAAGTGAGGTACCTCTCAAAATGATCCTCATTTATTAAAAATTTTTATTTTTGATCCCTCAATTTTGAGTTCATTACATATCTAGTTCCTCAAACTAAATCTCATTTACTCACATAGAGAGACAGAATGTGATCAT
Organism: Delonix regia; assembly: GCA_037074485.1. Lineage (NCBI taxonomy): Eukaryota > Viridiplantae > Streptophyta > Magnoliopsida > Fabales > Fabaceae > Delonix > Delonix regia. The sequence continues at coordinate 29,312,062 of CM073455.1, forward strand.
TTTTAATAAGTGAGGGACCTATTTAGAAAATAAAATAAGTAAGGGACTAAAATAGTAAATTAGTGATAAATTAGGGACTAAAATAATATTTTTTGTGTTAAGAGGGAAAGAGAAAAGGAGAATTGTCATTTTGCTTATATTATCTCTTAAGGAAGTAAAATTAATTTCCAAGAGTAGTGATTGAAAGTATTAAAATGGAGCTTAAAATCATTCAAAAATTAAATATAATTAGTATCTCTATGATGACTTCTATTTGGACCCTACATATATATAAATAATAAAATGAAAAAATAATTAAATAATGTTTTAATCAATGGGTACTAGGTGATTTGTGCTTAAATAATAGTTAGCTTGCTCTTTGTTTAAATAACAAATCAAAATATATTTAAATAAAAATAGTATAGGGTGATGATGAATTTATTTAGTCATATTATATTAGAAGACAATACATTGATTACAAAATACAAAACAATATGAAATACTTAAATAATCTCTCATTTATTAAAAAATATCACACTTTTTAAAAATATTATTAAATTTAGTCATTTTATCAAATTCTAAAATCTAAATATAAGGGATTGAATGTGGTATTTTTTTTTTTTTTAAAGTGATGGATTAAATCTAATATTTTTAAAAATATTATTTTAAACATTTTAATAAATAAAAAACTAAAATGATAATTTTATAATAAATAAGAGAGTTAAAAAGCATTTTACTCAAATTAAATAGCACTCACTTACATAATTTGAACTAAATTAATTGATTTCATAAGATATTATATTAAATTCAGAAAAAAATGTGCAGTTAGAATTATGATATACTGTAATATTTAGTTCTTTGATTAAAGTGCCTCTGCTCAGTCAAGAAAAGACAAAGCAAATACAGAGATATTCAGGTTTTTTTAACTTAAATTTGTATTCCTCGTGAAGTGAGAAAATAATTTAATTATCCTTATATTAATTATATTTTATATGAGAAGATGATTTAGACTGTGTTTCTCTCATTTAATATAATAAAACTCTAGCTGTTTTTTTTTTAATAAAAAATAACTCATGTACGATAAGTCAGCAATTGGACGGCTTTATCATCTAGAAAAAATAAATTTAAAATTGAGAGAGAATTAAAAGTAACTCAAACTTTTAAGATGAAAAAGATATTATTATTTTTTTTTTGGGAAAAATCGAGCTCGCGTTACTTAAAATGTATTATCCCGTCCATTCTAATTTGTTAGGAGATGGAAAAGCTAATTATGTTATACAATAATTAATTCAGGTTTTTTTGAAATTATATATATAATTTTAAAATATGTACAAATTTTTTTAAAACAAAATTTTGCCTCATATTTTAAATTTAGTTTGTTAATTAAAATATGATAAAAATATTAAATTGTTGTCTCACTTTTATATATGGTGACAATTTAGTTTCTTACAAATTTTTTATATCAAATCAGTCTTTTATGATTTTTATTTTATATAAATTTAATCTTTAATTAATAATGGACAAAACAATAAAAAAGACTAGTTTTACATAAAGTAAGAACAATGAAGAACTAATTTGGTACAAATGATTTATAAAAAATTAAATTGTCACAATGTATAAAAATAAATAATTAATAAGATATTGTGTTTATTGAAATGTTCTATATTTACTTAAATATATATTTATTAATTAAAGAGATGAATGTATAATTTTTCTTATAATTCTATGTGTATCTGCAAGTTTTTTTAATTCGATTTGAAGATAGATATTTATATTTTATCTGTGAGATTTTTAATTAACATAAAATTATACAATTAATTAATAATAACATAAATAAATATAATTTAATTCAAAATTATATAATTATATAATAATTGTATATAATTGAAAATAATGATGTATAATTTTTTTTTTTTTCAATTTTTCTATCAAACCTGAAAATCAGAGTGAAAGGAATCTTTGAAGGCTGATTGTCTTCTCCCCCACTTCCTGCCTGCCCGTACCTCTTAGGACGCGTCAAAGCCTCCAACCCTCACTTTGAAGCTTCATCCAAGACGGCGACCCCATTTTCGTCTTTTCACACACGCTTTCTCTCTCTCTCTCTCTCTCTCTCTCCCTACTTTTCAATTCTTTATCTGCTCTCCTTTTGCTTTCCCGTCCAGTCTCATCCCTTCACGCTTACCACACCAAACCCAGAAAAACCCCTTTACAAGATACACCCAAAAGCTTCACAGCTTGCAGAAACAGAACCAACGAGCTTCTCCGGTTGACCCATGGAGGCCAAGCGCCGAACGGTTCGCACCCTCGTTGGAAAACTCAGCTCTGTTTCCGAGAAGACTCGGGTCGATGCTCTCTGCGAGCTCCGCCTTATGACCAAGCAAGACCCAGAAATTCGTCCTCTGATTGCTGAATCTGAAGCTATTCCTTACTTAGCAGAGACCCTCTATTCCTCGACCCATGATTCTCAAGAGAATGCAACGGCTACGCTTCTCAATCTCTCAATCTCCTGCAAGGAGTCTCTCGTGTCTACTCGAGGCGTCCTCGACGCGATTTCTCACGTTCTCTCGCATCATCAGTCCACGTCGTCTCCCTCCGCCGTCCAATCCTCCGCCGCCACGTTGCACAGCCTGCTCGTCGTCGACGACTACCGGCCCATCATCGGATCGAAGCGCGACATCGTGTACGCGCTTGTGGACATAATCAAGAGCCTCAATTCGCCGTCGAGATCGATCAAGGACGCGCTCAAGGCCTTGTTTGGGATCTCGCTGTACCCGCTTAATCGGAGCACGATGATCCATCTGGGTGCCGTTCCACCGCTGTTTTCTCTGGTTGTGAAGGACGGAAGGGTCGGGATTGTGGAGGACACCACGGCGGTGATCGCGCAGATCGCGGGGTGCGAAGAGAGTGAAGAAGCGTTGCGAAAGGTTTCGGGAATCGAAGTTTTGGTGGATCTTTTGGATTCTGCGACTGGGTCGAGCATGAGGACGAAGGAGAATGCTGTTTCTGGGTTGTTGAATCTGGTGAGGTGTGGAGGGGAGAAAGTCGCCATGGACGTCAGAGAGAGAACCGCGAGGGCAATGGACGGCATTGCCGACGTGGCGGAGAACGGAAGCGCCAAAGGGAAGAGCAAGGCCGTGGCGTTGTTGAAGGTATTGCTTGATGATAATAGTGCCAGTAATGGCAATGTGTTGAGAAATCAAGATTCATGAATGAGTTTCAATTGAAAATCTGAATCTTACTACCATTCTTTCACTTTTTCATTTTTTTTTTAAATTAGGTTTTTGATTATGGATAGTGTACAAATTAGGTATTAATTTTATTTATTCTGATATTATTATAATGCTGTTGTGAACAATATCATCATCATCATCATCTTGTACTGTAAAGTCTGACAGAAAATGGCATATCAATAACAAATTTCAAATCATTCTTTGAAGTCAGATTGTTCTTCCTATATATGCTGCTTTGCTATATTAGTGTATACATTATGTGCTCTTTGAGGTTACAGAATTTGATCTGAGAAAATACACATTCATTAATCATTTGAACATGAGATTGAGTTTTTTGGAGCTAAAGACCATGGAGTCTAATTTACAAGTCTGCTCTCTGTTGATCAAATTCTGTGTATTTCATAGCAGCATGCCATTCTCCGTGTCTCTGGTTCACTACTTGCCTTCTTTGTAGTTTTGATTTCTGGGTTGTGTATCCTTCTATTGTGAGATCTGAATATATCTCATGAGCCATTAACATTATTTGCAGTCGGATGGGTTTGACTAACCAAGTGTTACTGCCAAACCTCAATAATCTTGATTCCAACCAAATTGTTGGATATTATTTAAAAATATAAATTAATGATTTAGGAGTAAAATTTTTTTTTGGTCTATCGCTAATGAATTTAATTTTAATTTAATCTCTTACTTATTTTTAGTCTCAATTAGTTCTTCACTTATGATTTTACTCAAATTTAGTCATTTACTAATTTTTGTATTTAGTTTAATTTCTAATTGATTTTTATTATCAATTTAATTTTTTATTTATTAGCTTATTTTTAATTTAGTCCTTCACTCATATAAATGTTATTATATTTAGTTTAAATTGAGATAATAAATGTATTAATTTTCATATCAGTAAAGGGTTTAATTGAGGTTAGACTTATAAATAAGGAATTAAGTTTAGACTGAACATTAATAAATGGCCAAATTAATACTTGGCTCATAACTAAAGGGTCAAATTGAACTAAAAATTAATAAGGGATTAAGTTAAAAATTATCTAATAAATTGAAAGACCAAAATTTTGTTTTACACAATGATTTAGTCATTATAAAGAATACAGCTTGCCAATTTAGTGAAATTTTTTAATTTAACCTCCGAACAATTGACTCCAATTAAAACGGCTATTGCAATAAACATTTATGGTTGTTTGATACATTGATATCTAGCTTTGATACAAAACATCAATGTTTTGGGGGTTGAAGATTCCTGGGCAAGCACATTTTATCCCAATTTTGTTTAATTGAAGAACTAATTTGAGTAGGAAATTACACTAGGGGGTACTAAAGTGAAAAAGGAGTGACCTTCAAGGAGGAAGAAAATGAAACATTTTGTCCTTTAAGTACCAAATTTAAATAAAAATAATGACCAACTAACTCGCTGATTTGCTAAAAGACGTTAGCTGAAGCAGATCTTACTTTGGGATTAGAGTGTTGTTTATGGTACTGGAATTTGTATTTTAGAGGGTCACGCAAGCATTTATGGAAGGACTAAAAGAGGTAGAGGCAAACATGCCGTTACGTAGAAATTGGATTTGACGCCCCTCAAGTGGTATCTTAGAATGTACGTTATTCATAAACCACATACATAGATGAATGAGTCAGATTGAACTTTTGCATAGCTAACTTCTTTCTCATCTAAATCATAAATACACACTAGGCATTGTTACCTAATAAGACCGATATATATAGCATAAATGTGACGTTGATATTAAGCAATTTGTAGATTTAACGGTACGTAATTAAGAAATTATCAATTTTGATCAATTTTTAAAAATTAAAACACAACTCAACAAATGGGTGACAGCTTGTATTCTCATTAGACTTGAGTATTTGGTCAAGTTTTTAAAAATTTGAACTTAAATTCAAGTTTAGTAGAATGTTTAAATTTGTATTTTAATTAAGTTTATTTATTTAGACTTGGGATATCAAGCTGGTGAGTTTTTTAAAATTATAATTAAATCTATTTATTGGTTAAAATTTGACATAAATAATATAACTAATTGCTAATATTATTTATATGAGTTTAGTCTTAGTTTGGTTCTTTACTGATTTTTATAATTAATTTGATCAGTCATTTATTTTAATTTGGCTCTTAATTTATATTAGTATATTTAGTCTAAATTTAGTTAAAAATAAAAAATTAAGTGTATTAATTTTTACAATATGAAACTAGATTGATATTGAAATAAATAAAAAATTAAATTAAAAATTAATTAATAAGTGAATGAATGATATTTTAGTCAATAGTTTAGTCATTTAAAAGAAAAAAGTTTCTCAATTTAGTAAAACTTTTTTTTTAAATGTAATCTCCAATGCAATGGCTATTCCGATGAACGTTACATTGATATCTAGCTTTGATACAAAACATTGATGTTTGGGGGCTTGAAGATACCTGGGTAAGCACATTAGATCCCAATTTTGTTTAATTGAATAACCAATTTGAGTATGAAAATACACTAGGGGGCACCAAAGTGAAAACGAGTGACCTGGGGTAAAAAAATGAAACACTTTATCTTTTAAGTACCAACTTAAAAAAAATTAATGACTAACTCACTGATTTGCTAAAAAAAAGTTAGCTGAAGCAGTTATTACTTTTGGATTAGTGTTGTTGATGGTACAATAATTTCTATCTTGGAGGGCCACGCAAGCATTTATGAAAGGACTAAAGGAGGTAGAAAGGGCCCTTACGTAGAATGCCCTTAGCATAAGTCTGATTTAACGGTACATAACTTAAAAATGATCAATTTTAGTAACTTTTTAAAAATCAAAACCGACAACTATTTAAAAATTTTATTTAATGATTATAAATATTTTAAAACGTAATTAACCAATTGTTTTTGGTATCGTCAACACTATTGAGTGTCTAATAACATTTGTTGATATTAGACTTGAGTATTGAATTAGATTTTAAAAAATTAAATTTAAATTTAAGTTTAATAAAAAGTTTAAGTTTGTATTTTAGTTAAATTTTTGTCAAGTAGAATTTTTTAAATTCATATTTAAGTTTTTTTATTTAAAATTTGTGATAAATAATATAATTAATTATTATTACTACTTCTAAAATTATATATAAAAATTTATAAATACAGATATATTATTGTATTAATATAAATTTTTTAAATAAAAGACGTTAACTTTTATTTTTATACTAAAATTTTGTATTATACTAAATATTTTTAAAAAAATATTAATTTATACTTTTTGAATTTATGTTAGATTAATTTGTTCTATAAAATAAAATTTTTTAATTGAATAATTTTTATTCAAACTTTATCCTTTTAAAGTTAAATTTATTAAATTAGATAAATTTTGAAATTATAATCAAATTTAATTATTATAATAATGAAAAACACAATTACTTGGCATTTGGAAGAAGGAAAGGAGTCCGCTAATCTGACCGTACGTATCCTTGTGTGGCTTTGAACATTGGTTAGCATTGGGTGTATATTCGTCAACGTATTCATTTCCCGAGGATTACAATACTCTTTTTCACTCACTGTTACATTTTAGCTTATATTATTTGTTTTAGTTAAGATTCATGCTGAAAATTATCCAGATGAACGTGACAGATCCTGTCACTGGATTATTACTATGCTCAAATTATAATACTTTTGAAATGGCATAACATTCTCCGCACAACTTCTTCTTCTAATAATAAATAATTGTTTTGGTAAAAACAAAAAAATTATAATATCGCAATTTTACTGTTTTTTTTTTCCAAAAAAAATTTGTGTAAACTTTTTTAATATCACTATGGATTAGATAAGTTTGATTGCTAAAAAAAAAAAAAAAACTCTTTTCTACGATACCCATCTATTGTGCCAATTGTAATATGACGTATTATCAGATTGTGCAATTTATTTAATATAAATTGTGAACTAAAATTTTTATATTTTATCAATTTTAGTAACCGTAAATTACCAAATTTAGTAATTAATTTTAATTATTAAATTTATGTAATTATTTAATACTGATTCTTTAATTTGCACATTTATAAAGAAATACAGAAATTCAAATTCTTAACTGACTTAGTATTAATTTACTATAATTTACAATAAGAAATAGAATAGCAAAACTTTATAATATAACTTTTTTTTTTTGTTATGTTTACATGAGTTTAACCTTATCTCACTGTTGAATCTCTTTATATTATATGTGAAATAACTTTTAATCATTATATATGAAAAAAAATCTAGAGATAGAAGTTCAATTTAATTTTTATCATATCAAAATCCGTTTCGAGTATTAATTCATTATCATAAAATAGGTTCGTTTGGATTGCTTTTGAAAAAAATGAATAAAAAAGTAGTTATTGATTGTGCTTAGGTTTGGATTAGGCTTGATGCCTTTTTCTTCAACTTGAACAAGTTAACTATAACTTTGTATTAATAAATGAGAGTTGAAATTAAACATAAATTATATCTAAAATCATTACAGTAACATTTAAGCTGTCATTATTTTACTCTTTCTTCATTAATAAAATGTAACGTAATGTTCCAGCTAGAAATTGATAGGCTAGTATGGGTTAAGTTTTTTTGGTTTTAATATTTGTTTAGCTAAAATATAGGAATTAAAATCACAATAAATGTATAAAATATTTTAATTTAAATAAATATATAATATGCAAAAAAATGAAATAAATATAACAGAGTACATAAAAATTAATATATAAGGAAAGAAGAAGAACGAGAAAAATGAAAAGAATAAATTATATGTAAAGATAGCAGAAGAAATGAGAATAGGGAAAGAAGAAACTATAACTTAAAGAAAATAAGTAAAAAGGTGATATGTGAATTAATAGTTCTGAGTAAAGTTTTTGTCATGAAACGATATTTTTGCTTTTGATAATTTTTAATTTGTCTACTTCCATTAAAAAAAATTACTTTTACTATTAATTAAATTGCTGAAAAAGATAATTATGAATTTGAATTTGAAATAATTTGTTTAACTGAATAAATATTTAAATATTCATTGTATTCATTCTTAATTAATACTTTCATTAATTAAAATACAAAAAATAGAAGCACAATAAATATATATACAAATTTAATCAATATACATAAATATAATAAAGAAATGATAATGAGAAAAGAGGAGATTAAAGAATAAAAACTGGCAAAAGATAACATGCGAATCAATGGTTTTTGAGTAAAAATGTTTCTGTAATAATAATAGTAATAATAATTTGTATAGTTTTTGCTTCTACTTCAAAAAGATAAGTTCCAAATTCAATTTTCTAAAAAATAAAGTGAAAAGTACCAATTTAGTGATTCATTTTTTTACTTTGTAATAATTTAATTTCTCATAAATAATTATGACAAATTAAACCATCAAAAATCTTATTTTACGTAAAATTAATCACTCATTAATTCAAATGTAGATATTGATTTTATACAAATTTAAATTTATGAAAAATTTATTTGTTACAATTAATTTATAAGAGATTAAATTGTTACAAAATATAATAATAGAAAACCAATTTTGTACATTTCTTTAAAAAAAAAACTTTCACTATCAATTAAAAACATTATTCTTTATGAAGAACGAAGGAAAAATTAAAATAAGTAACTTCTTATGTCAAATTACTTCCTATATAATATGATAGGTATCAGTCTTTGTCGGAAAAGAATATAAGTAATTGCTGGCTATATTACAAGTTATTAAATTAATATTAGAATAATATATCAACAAGCTGGAATAGCTCAGTTGGTTAGAGCGTGTGGCTGTTAACCACAAGGTCGGAGGTTCAAGCCCTCCTTCTAGCGCTTTTCGACTGCTTTTGTTTTTGTCTCTGTAAGTTGGGATTTCTTGGCCCAATTGTTTTGGGCTCTTCCAAAATAAGCCCAAACGAATCTCTCACCTTCCGATGTGTTTTTGGGTGCCTTCGTAAGTCAATATGTGGGCTTTCTTGGCGCAGTGTCTTGGGCGCTTCAAAAATTAGCCCAAAAGAATCTGTCATAGTGTTGTTTGCATTTTTTTTCCTTGGAGAATTATTCTCTTTTATCATATATTTTAGAGCTAGATTATTCTATTTTTTAATTAGTTAAATTATGTATCTCTTTGTAATCAATATAAAATATATAAATTTCCCTTAAATTTAAAGTATGATTTTTCTTGGGTCAAAAAATTAAAAGTATGATTAAAATACCGTCACAAATAATATTAACTTCTATTATTAGAAATATGATCCATTAAAACAATGTTTTTTAAATTGCATTTCCATGTTATATATATTATATTAAAATAAATTTATTTAATTTTAAATTTTAAAAGCAAAATATTTTGATAGGGGCAAAAATATACTCATGTAATAATAGATATAATGTATTTTATATCAACTATTCTTATATATTATAAATAATAAATATAATTTTTTTTATTTTTTTGACATCATAATGTTTTTTATTCAAAAATTTTATTTGTAACTAATATTTTAATTTAAAAAAAGTGTAAATTTTAAAAATGAAGGAAACGACCGTATAATATAAATACTAACTATGAAAGAAAAATGTAATTTTTTTTTTTATTACACAAGAGAAACAAAGTCTTAGTAAAAAAAAAAATGTCCAAACCAAGTACATCAAAACTCCCTACAATATAAATGTCTAAACTTAGCGCCACAATTATTTTTTTTAAAATCATTTTTCTTTCTCCATTTTCAAGTCATAGAGCTAATTTGTTAATTTGGTCCTCCAAAATAAATAATGTTTTATAAAGGAATTGAAAATTTAATCATAAACCAAAAAGAAAATAATAATTGACTACTCTAAAACGAATCCTTTCTTTAATCTGGGTATGAGAAAGATATCATGATTACCAAACGCTAGCAGAAAATATTCTTCCATCTCTTCTCTTACGCTTCAATGGCTCTACTCCATTCCCATGCACCTCATCGGAGCATTACAACATTCTCATCCTTCACTACCTTCTCTTCTAAGTTGAAACCCCTTTGCTTTCCTGTTGCTAATCTTTCCTCCTCTATAACCCATCAACGTTATCCGCTCTTTACTACCAGCGATACACCTCTTTCTCTCTCCACTAGACTGTCCAGAAAATTGCTATGCAAACCGCCTCGAGGAAAATATGTCCGAGAAGACTATCTTGTGGTATGCTATAGCCCACTTCTGCCAAACCGCTGTAAGCTGGGCTTTCAATTTTTGCAGTTTTCTCTTTTTTTCTTTGCTGTTTCTTGCATTGCTTTTGTGTATTTTTTCCCCAGGGTTTGGGGGGGGGGGGGGGGGGGCACTTGCGATTTCTGATATGAATTACGTGAAAGAAAGAAAATTTTGGTTTTTTTCTTTTTTCATATTTATGGACTACGACGGCAATTTCAGTTCCTTGGAAGTGCATGTCCGAACATCAAGTTTCCCGGCTATAATGTGTTTTTTTCTTTTCACATGTCTCTTTTCAATCGTGTAAAGGAAGGCAGAAAGGGGTTTTGCCATTCAAAAACTGTAAAAATAAAAATTGGACTCTGCAGGGATTTTCCTATTTTTATTATTTATTAAAAAAATTGAAGATTCGTGTTGTGATAATGCAATTTATTGTCAATTTGGGTGTGCAGAAAAAGTTGTCAGCTCAGGAAGTTCAAGAGCTGGTGAGGGGAGAAAGAAATGTACCTCTTATTATTGATTTCTATGCAACGTGGTGCGGACCTTGTATCTTAATGGCTCAAGAACTTGAAATGGTATGTATGTGCTTGACCGAACAAAGTAATTGTTAAATTTGCCCCTACTTGGCTATGATGATTTGTTTGCGTTGCTCTTATCCTGGAGTGCAGATGTGGATTTTGATTAAGCAAACTAGCAAAGTGCATATTCTATCGAAGTTTTTCTTAGATTAGTTCTTATATAGAGATTACAAATATGATGCAGGGGTGGAAGAAGAGAGGGAAAAATTTTAAGATGACCATTTTGAGTCTATCCCATAACAAGTTGAAAGTCTTCTTCTTTTTTTTTTCAGATAAGTTTAAAGGCATGTACGCCCTTAAAAATATTGCCGTCTGCCCTAACAAACCACACTATAGTACTGCAAGAACTGCAAATATTTTAAATGACTTGACTATTAAAAAGGAGCTTTTGATTTCCAAATAGGCGTTTCAAGAAGAAAGGGATCCCTATTAGGATAAGTGGTAAGGAAAGTAAAATAGGACTTGCAAGGATAGATACTGTGACAGTCCAACTCTTCAATCAGACAATGGGGCAGGATGAGTAGAATCAAGGAGCGCCAGAACAAATCTGCGTTCATGCATGTTGCTCAGAAGGATTAAGGATCCCTAATGAAATGAAATCTCTATGAAAAAAATATTTCCTTGAGCTGTTAAGCAGACCAAAATCATTGGACTAGTGAGTTATTAACGCCAAATAATATAAACTTGGAAAGCATCTGAAAAAGAGGAACATCTCCCACCTGATATTATCTATCCCATAATGGATTGGGATAGATATTTCTTGCTTAATCCTTGGCCCAAATGTTAAGGCTACCATTTATTGGATAGTCTGTTTGGTTAGATTCCATAGGGATGATTTATAAGATGATATGGTGGGTTTGTTCCTAGAGAATTTCTTTTCGTGCCAGTAAGTGGAAGTGGAGACTAGAGAGAAATGGATAGGTCTGATTTCTACTTCTTGGTGCTTAATAGAGAAGGTTAAAACTAAGATAATTGGAGATTGTCTTGTTAGGACTCTTGATATTGCATTGAATCTCTTTTTTATTCCAATATGGGAACCAAGCAAGCATACAGCAATTTTTATACTTTATTTTGAATCCTCCTATTATCATCCCTACTAAACACACTCTTAAATACTGTATTGACAGTCTTGGGGTTCGTTGTGTATGATGTTACCATGTAATCTTTGTAATGAAGTTATTTTTTGTATGACCATCAAATGTTGCAGCCCTTATATATATTTTCTATGCATGAATTCTTAAATGATAATGTTCAATTATGATGTATACTGCTGCTGTTCCTGGCAATTTATGAAAGTTCCACTTAAATTTAGATATCATGGAAGGCCCGTTGGTTTAGGTTGCAGATATGGCATACCCTAAGCATAAGGGGACGGGAATAGCTTTTCAAAAAACATACTTGAACCACATGTTTTTTAATATTGGAAAGTACAAAGAAGCCTTAAAATGGGGTTTTAGACGCAAATTTCATCACTTCAACTGACCAATTGACAGTAATTAGTAATTCTGGAACTTTTATGATATTATTAATTGCACACTCGCAAAGATTAGAAACAAGTACCATCCAAATGAGGATTTTTTTTTGGTGCTTTTTTTTTTGAAAAATGGAAATATTATTTTCTTCATACCTGAACAGTCATACCTTTTTCAAAATCGAACATTGGACTATATTTACTCTTAAATTTATCCCCTGTCTATCATTTTTGTCCATTCTTATTCTGCTGTGAAGTCTTAACTGAAATTGATTTCTTTCTGTTACAAGGAACCAAAATTTTCTATTAAAGTTAGACTTGCACCACTGCTAGGACTGTAGGACGGGTCATCTAATGGATTGGTATATTACAGAGTAATGCAAATGCTACCTTGCTGACTCTTGCACCACCTCGTCAAGTGGATGAAACCAATGTCCTTAGAGTGGCCCAATTTGTGAGTTCATTATTAGCAAACCTTAACTTACGTTAGAACATAGTCTTTTATAGAAACTAAATGAGGAGGTAAAGAAAATGAGAGGAACAAAAGTAAGGGAATGAAAATTAAAAGAAACTTTCAAAATTACATATTCCCTTATTCCTAATTTTTTGTTGGAATGGCATTTTAAAACGGTCATTTGGTGTAATTTACAATATTATCACTATATATACTAACTTTCTCTTTACTTTCTCCCTATTTATAGAGTGAACAATGTTGTTGGATTTAAGGTGAAATATTTCTCATCTTTTTCATTTCTCCCACTTCTTTATTCCACTAACGAGAAAATAATACTTTCACTTCAAATCATTGTTTCTCCCAAAATCATTCCCTCCACTTTCACCCTTCTGAAAAAAGTGTAAAGGTAAACAATCCATTAGTTGCAATACTAATGCTGTATACTCATCTTTCAACAAAAAAAATTCTTGCTCTGTCAATGTCAGTTAACCATTTCCCTTCATGTTCCCATCAATAGTTTATGGTTGGCAATGGATTAAAAAATATATGCTGGAGGATGAATTTCACCACAAAAATAATAAGGGCAGAATTGGAAAAGAAGTGATGGTTTAAGCAAAAGAGGCATGATTTGATATATTACAAATATGAATGCTAAGAAACTTATCAATATTTTGGTGAAGATATCTCTGCTTTGTGCCTTGATCCATGTGCCTCTGTCAGCACTAAAAAGCTTTATTGAGGAAGAGTGACCAATCTTGACAAGATGTTCTCATCACTACTGAAGCGTTTTACAATCTTATCCAGAGCTTATTTCATATCCTGGTTTATAGATGCTGAAAGTGATGCAGAAAGTAATCTGACCAGCATATCCAGAGTCTAATACTTCTACATTTGGTGATTAAATATGTTGAGAGATTTGCTTCCTCTGACGTTAGGTGGCATGAGCTTGTAGTTAATTTTGTTCTAGGCTCTAACTGCTGTGCATGGCACTTTAAAGTTGTAATTTGTCAAGGAACCTGGTTTAAACCACCATAATTCTGCAGAGGTTCTTTCTTTGAAATTTGGATCCCAAAATGTTAATCTGTGTTCAATGCAATATGATTAAGAATTATCTGTACAACTTTTTCTTCAGATAACTGCAACATATTATTGTATATTATGTATTGATTCCTTATATATACAAACAATGTCACCATAATCTGCTTTGCAAGGATAGACTAATATCCTATTGTTTTTATATATGAACCCCCCGTTGATACCTCAAATTTGGCTTCTTGCCATAGATTTTCAATGCCCAATAACCACAACAACAAAGTAGTTTCAGAAGATTTGATCACACATCCAAAAGACAGTTAAAGGGTAGGAGGAACTTTAGTCATTTTGCATTTAGGGTGAGCGGAATAGTAAAAAGATTTTTCATGTATTCTAAATATTAGAAGGCAGTGTGAACAACTTTGCAGACTATTGTACAAGAAAGATCATTTTACTTATGTTGGATTGAATGAGTGCTAAAGTTACTTTTTTGTTTCTCCATCATTATACGAGGTAAAGAAATGAACTCATTGTACAAGCATGTTGGTGCTGTTTGATTGTTTATCTGATAACCATAGCTGCACTAACCTATCTTCTGAATAATGCAATCAGCGTAATCATTATCCAGGGCTCTTAGAACTGTCTTAAAATTACATGGTTTACATTTTCTGATAACTACCAATTATTTTATCAAATTTATTAACTTTTTGGAATGACAAGCATCACTTACATTTTCTTGAATATAATAGAACACTATGGTTTAGTCAATTGTGTGGTTCCTGTTTCTATTGTATCTCCCTGTGCTAGTCATTAGTGAGCAGTTAACTTGGGAGCTCAGAAGTAACTTTCCTTATTTAAATTTCATTTTCTGCAGCTTGCAGTGGAGTATGAGAACAATGCAATGATTGTTAAGGTTGATACAGATGATGAGTATGAATTTGCACGTGACATGCAGGTAATAAGCCAATATAGGTACATGTATAAAGAACAAACAGTCAGTAGGGATCCATCACAGACCTCATATTGATTTGACTCATGAACTTGGCTGTCCAAAATAACTTTCACTAGAAATAAAAAGAGTGAATTAATGATTTAGTGCCTGGAAGATCACTTTTCACTCACTTTGGTCCTCCAAAGATAAAAGCATCTCAACTTAATACCTTAGAGATTTTTCCCCAATTAAACTGGTCGCTCTGTTAGGCAAAGTCACGTCCCTTAATAAGACTTGCTGATGTGGCATGAGTGAGAGCTTACATGGCATTAATTCATGTCTTGGACTTGCCAAGTGTCACTTTGCCCCCTAAGACGGCATCATTTAGACACACTTGATAGTAAACAAGACAATGCCATACTTTGACTGGCTCACTTTGTTTTGTGATATTTGTTTAAACAATGCTGTTTTGGGGAGAAAAAAACCGCAGGGCTAGTCCACGCCATGAGTAATACCCATGTTGGCTCTTGTTTATGCCACTTCAGCAAGTTTGTTAAATGACTGTGACTTTGCTTAAACCATTTTGGCTGGAGAAAAATCTTTAGAAGATTAATTTGAGAAGATTTCTCTGTGAGGACTGAATTGATAGGAAGGTGATTATTTTGGGACTAAAAAGAAGAATTCTATGTCATTTGTCACAAATTTCAAATGTTAAATGCTGTTCATTACTTTTAAAGATAATAACCTGACAGTTGGACAGATCTATTTTTGTCACTTTCGAAGCCCTAAATGCATGCGTTGTTATTCTATATGTTTCTGTCTGAACTTTCATTCTTATCTATTACACCCTTGTAAACCATTGAAGTCCAATGCATTTAGACACATAGAGATCATTTTTTAAGCTCAATTTTGAATGTAAAATCTGAAAGAACACTCGAATTTCTCACATTTCAGGTTCGAGGGTTGCCTACGCTCTTTTTTATAAGTCCTGATCCAAACAAAGAAGCCATTCGAACTGAAGGACTTATCCCCATACAGATGATGCGAGATATCATTGATAAGGAGATGTAAAAGAGTAAGGAATAGTGATTCACCTGACAGAACTGGGATCTTGGCTTATGCGTTCTGGTGCATTGTTAGCCACTGTGGGACATATTTGATGTATGAAAGGAATTATGCCATTTTGGCTTTTGAAGGTTCAATTGCAGAGAAAAATACCAAGTCAGTCATTTATTTTTATATTTTATGACAATTTGGTTCTTTAGAAATTAACTGTAACAAATTAATTTTTTAAAAATCTTATTTTATGTAAAATAAATCTTTCATAAATCTAAACAAAATGACTAATTTTGTACAAATTTAAATTTGAGAGAAATTGAATTGTTATAAAATCTGAAAGTGGAGGACTAATTTTATGCTTTACTCTTCAATTGTATGATAATATCTGTAAGCCATGAGCTGAACAGTTTTGCATTCACATGAGGCACTTTAACACGATCATATGTAATTGGTAAGAAAAAAAATTTAGGAGGCAGATAGGTCATAGTTGTTTCAGTTTCTAGACAGAACGCACCATCAATTTGATCAAGGCAATTGAGCCAGCCCTTATTGACATGATGAATGTACATTTAATTCATCAAATATTTAAAGTGTAGGCAACTATATTTTTGTGGGGTGGGTGATAAGTCGAGCTTGTATGCTTTAATTTTTTTTTTTTTCCTTTGGTCGTTTTCTGATTCTATCACTTCACTAACAGGTTTTGGTGTGCCTTTGAATGTGACAAACGTGGTTTCTAACATCCTAGGGAAAAGCTAAAAGGAAAATACGAGGAAGCAGGCTTTTATGCTCTTTCTTCACCAACCATGTTGGTATATGTAGGGTAAGCGGAGGTCGCTTCGTTTACTGACCAAAGAAAGAGTTGCTTCGTTGTAGCATGAGGCGGCCGATTACGAAGTATCCTTTGATAATCAACTTTAGGCCAAATCCAAGGGAGTGGTTAAATGCATTCAAACTTGAGAGTAGAATGACAACTTTAATTTATAGTCTTTACAGGAAACTTAAATAGAAGATTCAGTCAGGGGTGTTTATGAAGTCAGTTGACCTAACTAACCTAATTTGACCTAATCATTTTAATATTAGTTTTTTTTTTAAATGTTAATAATTTTTTATTTTAAATCTTAATTTTTTATTTCAAATCTTATATTTTATATTCTTTTACAAAAAATTGTTTTTATTAATAGAACTTTTTCTAATATAAGATAAAATTAAAAAATAATAAATAAACCTGGTTATTTAGATTGGATTCGGTATAACTTGACTAGGCTAACCTGAATTTTATAGGGATCCAAGTCTGGTCTTCGATTCTTAACAAAATTTGGCTTGTGTCATCCCTGGCTATCCTGTCATGGTTGGCTTTTTACACGAAGGAGAAAGCATCAAAAAAATGAAATTACAATTACAAGTTTTACAGAATTCAAATAAGCATAAAGGTAGGCAAGATGCCTTCTTATGTCTTCGTTCTACACCTCCAGACAATCACGTTCAGTGTCAGACATTGGTAACTTCGGTCTCGTATTTCTTCCTGATCTAGTATGGTTTCTCGGGGCTTAGCACATTATCTTTGTCTCTATGATAATTGTAATTATGCTTATATTGACTAACTCTTTTGTCTTCTCTTCAAAAAATAATAATAAAGTTAACATAACATGCTTTGCAGTACTCTGTTTTCTAACTTTGACTTCATCTTTTCACTATCTTTGCCATTCTGTCTCATGGATCTCCCTCATCAACCCAAAAAAATTAGAATCAAAATCCTGAAATAATTTGAGGAAATATGTTTGACTTCAGGAGCTATGTCTAATAACAAAATTAACACATAAATTTTAGAACATAGTTAAACACTTTATAAACTTTAAAGTATCACACAGTAATGAATAATTCATTAAACACCAAGCATCAAATTATATTTTTTTATGGAAATATTTTGCTGCGTTTAAAGTTCATATATCAATTTCCATAATTAAATCATATATAGTAATCATGGTCAGAAGTCATGAATTATAAAAGTGAGAGTTTAAGTAATTGGTTAAGTTATATGTTTAAATTGCTAACTCAGTCTGGTTGAAATACTCATAGTCACCACCATCTTTCATTGTCAAAAAGGCCCAAAAGAGAATGTAGGGGGTAATGGTTTAAGCTGCATTTTTGGGAGGGAGACAGTTTACCTTACAGTGTGTATTAATAAACTATTTTTTCAATCAATAATTGTATTAATAAACTTGAAAAATAATATACCCTTCTTTTCTGGTTTTTTTTGGCTGATAATAATGAAACAATGTTCTTTTAGTGTTTCTGCTTTTTATATATGCTCAATGGTTAGCGACTTAGTGGCCACAGGTCATGGACTCTAAACCCCACCAAGATGATCCAAAGTTGTTGGAAAACTATAATCTAAGATAGAGTGAAAAAAAAAAAACATTTTTACTAAAAAGAAACCCAGATTACTTGTATATGTGATAATTTTTATAATTAATTAAAAAAATTCAATGACAATGAATTTATACTAGTATATATCAGTTCCCTGGTTGTAAAAATTTCCGAAAAGCACTCTTTAAATCCCCTCCTAAACTCTATTTTAAGAGGAAGATATTAATTGATAAGAGAAATAAATATATGTTTATATTTCAGCTAAGCTAAGAAGTTTATCAAATTGTAAGATTATCCGTGTTTTCCTCTATTATTGATGTCAAACACAGATTCAAGATCCAAATCCAATTTATCTCCTTTGATCCATCGAGGGCTTCGCCTTGATGATTTGACTAAGCCAACTTCATCTTTGAAAGCTAATATATGCATAATCGAAGTAGAACGACATAAAAATTCAAATTCTAAAAGTAAAAGGACACAAATATAAACAACAATTGTGCACAGCTCTTACCGTATCTCCCCCTAAAAAATCAGTGGAGTTTAGGTCTGGAATGAAATAAATCATAATGAAAAGAAGTAAAATGACAGAGAGTATAATAACAACATATATATATATATATATATATATATATATATATATAATTGTTATAGTATTATCTTCATTAATAGAATAATATTATAGTAAACTTTTTAGCCAAAGAGTATAACCTAGTAATTACATCATTTAATCATTTCATCTCATCTTAAACCTTCCACTTTAGAGACGAAAAAAAAAAAAAAGAATTTTAGATGGCTAGGCTTAATCTTGAAATCCTCCATTATCATTCCATTTTACCCTAAAAGAAACTTCCAAACATGTATTCCAAATTAGTTACTCTACTTAACTTCATGCCATTTCATCTCTTGCCATCCATCCAAATATACCATAAGATTCTAATCACATGGCAAATAAAAGCAAGAACTCAACTCTGGCTAGCTGAGTAACCAACAATTGTGCCTTGAAATAATCAAAACAAACAAAGATTTTCTCATTCCATAGGATTGAATGGATATGTTATTGTCCCAACCTGAATTCACTACACATGTTGATTTATTACTATTATGAATTTAAAGATGCTTCCTTTTCTTCAACCGTAAATGGAATTGGCTTAGTTGGAGCAGGCAGTCGACCTATGCTATCAACTTTATCCCTTTGTTTGGGGGGAGGTCTAGCTGCTTTTGGCAACAATCTGCCCTTCTTTTCAAACCACTCAGGCTTCAGAAGTGCCCGCAAGCCCAGCTTGTTGTAATACACCCTTCTTACAGACCCACCAGCAGCTTCAACCGCTTCCTTGGCCCTCACAGTGACCCTTGATACCTGTAAATTTAAATAATTACTGGACACATCTTGTATTATTTTTGTTATTGACAAACAAAAGCACAATGCACAGCCATGATCACCAAGTATTTTTTAAGAGTTTATCTGCACAAGGAACATCTGCAACTGAAAAAGCTAAGCAGATTATCACTCAAAATACGTATAAATGATTTTGGATTCCCTTTGAACTTCAAAGAACAAGAAATAAGAGAGATTCAGAGAGAGAGAGAGAGAGAGAACAAAGCAATCACTCAGCCTAACTTTTTATATAGCACTTCAATCTGATTTCCAGAATAAATACTAGCTTCTAAAGATATTTGGATAACGTCAAATTTCTTTCAACAAATTGTAAGCAGTTAGATGCAGTCTCAAGTTCTTTTTTCTCTTTCTAGAAACCACATAAATATAAACCCTTCCGATACCATCCTAGTTGCCGAGGTTAAAATATAGTAGCTCCTGCTGTTAGATGGTTTTGGTTCAAAATGGTGCAAGGACTGTACAGGTCCTCAAGGCATCGACTTAGTAATCATAATCTATTTAACACAAGCAACAATGATGATGAGTGATTACTGATGACAACTATAATATTAGAGAAACAATATATAAGACCAAAAAATTGTCAAACCATTTTGGTAGTTAGGAAGCAAAAAGCATGATCATGATTCTAAAGCACTAACAGCTCTTATCAAAGTCTACCTCTAGATGAATTGGCCACTTGATCTGCTCAGCACCACGACCCATCAATCTTACTCCATCTTTTATCTGCTTCCCTATTGCCCCAGTTTCCTACGGTAATAATTTTGGCCAGAATAAGAGGAAGCATGAGAAGTGAACAATTCCATTCAAAGTGTAGTAACAGTGACTAGACCTTGAGTGTTTTCATCGTAATCAATTCAGAAGAATCTATCTTCCCTGCATTGATAAGCTTTGCAATTTTTCCCAAGCCCACTGGCTGCAAAAAGAGATACATGATGACATTAAGAACATACTTATACAGACAGCTAAAAAATTCCAGAAAAGAAAACTGGACAGGAAACCTAAGTAGGAGATCCAGTCATTCCAATGTTAACGGCTACAGCCATGGTTGGCTTTTTCCATAAAAGAGAAAGTAAATTACAACTACAAGTCTTACAGAGTTCAAATATGCACAAAGGTTGGCAAGATGGCTTCTTAAGTCTACATTCTACACCTCCAAACAACCACTGCACTAGAGAAGCCCTTGAGTTAACAGCATGACATATCACATGCGTTTATGGCATCAGCATGCATAAGGGTTCTGGTATTGATCACCTTCATAATATGGAAAGATAGGCTCTTATTGTAAAACCAACTTAGTCAGCCATATTTTTATTGCAAATTTAGAGTCTTCAAACATATCAAGCAAATGTAGTAACCAACAAAAATTCCTTCAGTCTGTTATCAAACAATATTAATTCCACTAAAACAGTCAATTTTAATACCAATTGCAAATGGATTTGGATCTAGCTTTTTCCAAAGGTAAATTCCAAAGAGAGAGAGGAGAGAGAGAGATTATGTGGGTCTTACTACTTAATCAGTAGAAACCCATTTATTCTTAAATGTGTGTCCAAGATTAATCGTGTCTTTCTCTCTCTGAATTTACACAACATTTCTTAGAGAAATTTAGAATATCCAAATCGATTGCAAACATTTAATCAATTGCCACATTACCTTGGTAATTTGAGGTCATGTTAGAGCTAGGTCTGAATTAAGCTTGTCTAGAGTTAAAAATTTCTACAGAATGTATAGCAGCATGTTCTGGAAAAGGACCACTGCTTAAACCTATGTCTAAATTGGAAGTAACTCCTATCAACAATAGCTGGTACTAGATGGGGAAAAAATTTCAAGTATTTAGGATGGCAATAGTAATGACTTGTAGACATGAGATGCAATTGATCTAGCTAACACTGCAACAAAAAGGTTTGCAAGAGACAGAATTTGTATATTCCATTTTGACCTCCACCTAGAAAAAGCAACATCTTGGACATGAATGAATTTTATTGATTCATTTGAAAAAGAAGCATTTATTAATATTCTGTTGGGATGCTAAGAAAATTCAACCAGCCACAATGAGAGCGCAATTTAAATATTTGAAATGGTGCATTTTCTTTACAAGCCACTGCAAGAAAGCTGGACATTCTGCATTGTGTACGTCCACTACATATAACATGAAAGTAAAAAAGTGAACAAAATACAAAAATGTGTACCTGAAAAGTGAGGCTAAAAGGGTTCTTGAATCCACGTTTTGGCAACCTTCGTCGAAGTGGTGTCTGACCTCCTTCAAAACCCAATTTCCCATGCCCTCTGGCCTTTTGACCCTTGTGACCCCTCCCAGCAGTCTTACCCTTACCAGATCCAATCCCACGGCCCTTCCTGGTCTTTTGTTTTCTTGGCACCTTATCCCTCAGATCATTCAAGCTCAAAAGACTGTAAGCTCTAAGACCATGGCAGTCCATGCAGCCATTGCGATTAAAGGTTGCATGAGAGTCGAGAGATTGAGGAAGCCTCAGCGGAAGAAATTGTATAGATGGGTTTGTAACACTGTGAATAGGTCTGCTGACAATGGAACTTCCAATCATTGTTGAGAGAAGACATAACCTCCTTCTGAGCATATTTCTTTTACTGATAAAAAGAGTTGTCATTAGGAGTTTTAGTACAATGGAACTTACTTATTCATTTCATGATCTAGAGTTTTGCAGAGGGACTAGCTTAGTGATGGCAACCCCGCAGGCATGGATAAGGGGCACTACTTGTTCCCAATCCTGTCAATTTCTGACCCACCACCCCCCCTCCCCGACCCCCAACTCGCAATGAGTAAACAACTCTTCCAATACCCATTTCCCAGGGGAACTCGCAGGGACCCCGGAATACTAGAGGAAAAAGTGTAAAATATAAGTAAAATCCAATAAAATTAGTTCAGATTGGGGAAAATTAAAAAAATGCTGCAAGGAAAATCTTGACACCAGTAATAACTAGACCACAGTTTGACTAAATCAACCTTAATCCAGACAGCGAAATGAAAATTAAGAGAATTGACTAAGGAGCCAAATGAAATAAAAAAATTTTAAAACGGTCTTGATCATCACTAAAAGCTATTACAAATTACAAATACTGAATTTTGAACTTGAAACAAAGTATAAATATACTGAAACTGGAGGGCAAAGACTGGATACAAACTTGATCAATAAATTAATCGAATATTAAATGTACCACTAAGCAATGTAACTGAATTTCACATCGGAAATGTCGTATTCAGATTGGTACCATAGAAAGAAACGGGAAAATTAAAGTAAACTACGCTTTTGAGAGAGAAAGATGCAAATGCAAACTTACCTGTACAAGAAGCTTGCTGGCCGTACCATGAAAACACAGAAAGAAAGAGAATGAGGGGAGAGAAAGCAAGACAGGAAAAGAACTCACCTTGAGAAGACACAGAAATGCAGAGGGCACGGCACGGCGGCGATTGAGTAACCGAGCAGCGGCGCGCCGGCGATGGAGTGAACTAATATCTGTAGTCTGTAGCTAGCGAAACAGGTTCAGTTATTTGGGGTTTTGGTACAATGGAACTTGCGTATTCATTTCATGATCTAGGGTTTTGCAGAGAGACTAGCTAGCGAACACTGTAAAAGATTGGCTTGATTAGTTTTTTTCTTTTTCTTTTTTTAATTGAATTTTTATAATTTAATAAAAGATTTTGTTTTTGTATTATTTATTATATATAAACAAAATAATCTCATTATTTGCCAA
Source organism: Delonix regia (assembly GCA_037074485.1). Classification (NCBI taxonomy): domain Eukaryota; kingdom Viridiplantae; phylum Streptophyta; class Magnoliopsida; order Fabales; family Fabaceae; genus Delonix; species Delonix regia. The sequence continues at coordinate 29,335,439 of CM073455.1, forward strand.
AAATAAATAAATAAATTCATTGACTAAAAAAAATTGTCCTGTGAGAATTCCATTGATGTGAAACGGTTTTGTTAAACAAATCATGTACTCATCATGTGACTATTTTTCACTTTTTTTGATATATTTATTAAAAATTATTTAAAGTGTAAATATTTTAAAGTTCATGAAAAAATAATAATGTACTTAAATTAATTAACTGTTTCTTAAATTAAAAAATTTATTTAATTTTTTGAATTTTAAAAATTTTTTTGAGTAAATGAAAAATTAATGAATTATTTTATAAAGTCTAAAAATTCTTTGAAATAAATAAAAAAAATTAATAAATTAATTAACCATCTCTTAAATAAATTTTTTTTTAAATTTAAAATTTTTTAAGTTAACGAGAAAAATAAATAACTAATTAATTATTTAATTAATTATCTCTTATATTTTTTTAATAAAGAATTATAAATATAACTTAACATGATCAAAAATTAAAATAAAAAAAATAATATATGATCTATAGCATTTCTCTCTCACCAATTTTACATAACCAATTTTATAAATTTTTTTAATTTATTATATTTTCTTTATATCATAATATATTACTAAATTTAATTTTTTTACAACTACTTATAAATACTGTTAATTTAAAATATATTAACATATAGTAAAATAAATTATTTTTTAAAAAATCTGTACAATATGTGAATAAATAAACTTGTACTTTTATAATAGCAGTCAATTATTTATTATCTTGTACTACGTAACATATATAAAAATAATTTATATTAATAAAGAGGATAAAAATTGATATTATTATAATAAAATTTAGACGCATGCTTGTGATGCTTTTTTTTATTATTATTATTCATGATATCAATCCCTCAACCTACCATCTAGCCCAAATTGGGAAGAAGTATCCTGATAAATATTTTTCATTCTCATTTTATTACGAATTCAAACCTGTGAAACAATAATTAAAGAGTATAAATTCGTTTTATCTGTGCCAACTTGTGCTAGTTGTGATGCTATCTATGTTAGCAGACATGGATGAGTTGCTTTCAATTATATATATTTGTAAAATGTAATAGACAATAATAGAGATTTAATTGAAGAGACTAAATTAATCATTTTCAAATTATGAGGATTTAATTATAATTTATTAAGTTACAAGAACTAAATTAAAAATTAAATATAATTATGTTGACTAAAGAATAATTCAAGCAAAATTGTCAATTTAATCTCTTAATATTATTAAAAATATTATTTTGCCCTCTCACTTCTGAAAATCACTTTAGTAATAAAAAATTATTCCTTTATGTATACTGTTGTTTATCCATACTTAATTAAGCACATATGAGAAACCTAATGCTGCACAACTGTGTGGGCCGGCCCAAATTGGTCGGGCCGAGTTGGATTTGCTAGGCATATGAAGTTGTTGTCTAGCTTTACCTTCTCTTGTAGGACACTTACGAAGCCAACATATACCCAAACCTTTTCAATTTGTTTCAACATTTCTCACTTATCAATTTTTGGATATCAAGAAAACCTCCACAAAATGATAAATTTAATGTGACCAATTTTCTTCGTTTGTAATAAGTTTCGTTGCAGCACTTGATGTTCTAACATGTAAGATGTAGATTCCAATTCAAAATAGGTCACTCAAAGTACACTAAAATCAAATGAATTCTTAAAAAGTTATTAATTATTAAGTAAATGAGTAATTTAAATAATTACTGAATACAATATTATTTTATATCTAATAAGTCAATATGTTAAGTATAATAAATAATATTTGTTTAAATAAAAAAAATGATCATTCAAACATTATTTTCGGCTCATTAATTCACCCCACCAACGAGGTTTTGGAATACCTTTGATAGTAACAGAAGTGGTCAATGACATCCTAGAAAAAAGTGGTAGGAAAAGCCAAGGAAACAGGTTTTTATCCTGTTACTTCTCAGCCCTCCCAATCCAAGTTGGTAAACCTAGGCAATGTCAAGGTTGCTTCGTTGTAGCATTAGAAGGCCAAATTTGAAGTATCTTCAACCATTCAACTATAGGTCAATTGAGAGCCAGTCGCCAAAAAATTTATCATTTTTTATATTTTTATTATGTTGTGATAAATATTTAATTTATTAATAATATCATCACATATATATTTATTACAGATAATTATATAAATTTTTAGCTAAATATTTTATATTATTTTTAGTTAATCATACATTTATCATTTATTAATAAAAAACTTATAGCAAATATATAAAGAAGTATATATAATTATAATCCATTTTGTTAGGGGTAGACAAAGGCGCAAGTGAAAAAAAATCATTTTAATTTTAAAAGGTTGATGTCTGTAAATTTTTGGTGTCTGAAAAGATTGTAACAAGAACAAAAATTGATTTTAAGTCAGTTGTATACAATTCTTTCTATTTCAAAAATTAGAAAATATTTCCCTTGGACACTTCAAAATTTTAAACTTTTGTTCAATTTTTTCATTATCTCGATTGACAGAAATATCATTCTTATTTTGTTATTTGTTGTTTCCAAATAGATGAAAATGTCATGCAAACATGTGGCAAGGTTTGGTATGGTATCTTCGTCAGTAAGTAAGATACAAGAATGGATCCAAAGGGCACAGATGATGGTATTTTTAGAATTTTTAAATTTTATATATATAATTTTATTTTATATTTTTATTTAAATATTTAATTTATAAGAATTCGTCTCTATTGAATTATAAAATTTATCTTTCTATATTCAAATATTTGATCTGATGATTTTTGTTTCCTTTTAAATCAAATCTTAGATTGATTCCAAGGCAAAAGGATTTAAATCTTGATAAGTTATAGTTGAAGAGGTATTTTATTTAACTTTTGAAATTGATGGAAGGTGTTTACAATTAATTTAAAGTTTAGGGGATACTTGTACTTTTTTTTAATATTTCAAATAATTTATAAATTTTTATTTCAGAGAAAATAATTCTATAAATAAAAAATTCAATTATCATTCACTTTTTTATTTTAAAATATTATTGAAAAATAAATTAAAGAAACACTTCCATTCACGTTACTACATGTCATTGCCTTATTTTGTGTCTTATCAGTCTTAAATTTAAATAAATTTTTAAAAGAGTTAATATAATTTTGGTGCAAGATATTGAAGAATTAAAGTGATGTTATAAAAAGAGGTGTTATTTCATTTTAAATTATTTTTAAATTTTATAATTTAAAAAATTAATTTTCATTAAATATTAATTCATTTAATTACTTAAACATTTTAGAGAAAAGTTGTCATGCACTTTAGTGTATGTGTTGCCCCTACCTATAAAATAATACATGTTAGCTTTCATTTTTACAGCCATTTATGAAAAAATAAAATTATGAGGCTGAAGAGGAAAGGTGGGAAGCACAAAAAAGGATCCCAAACAGATCTGAATGAACATGAGCAGATGGCTTATGGAGTCAAAAGAATGAAAGGAATAAAACTATTTTGTCTCTAGTAGAAAGATCATTCAATCAACTGAAAAATTTTCCAAAATTAATTAGTAGTGTAGTCCAACTAATATGCCATATTTATTTTATGAGTAGGTGAAAAGGGGTGTCTTTTCTAATTTTATCCATTTTAACTTATATTAGACATAATCTTTTATAAATTGAGTTTGAATTCAAATTTAAAAAAAAAAATCTTGAGCCCATATTTTAATTGTGTTTTTTTTATATTTTTATTCATATTTTCGGGTTAAGTTTATCATGTCAATTAAACTTTTTTATGTTATAGTAGAATTAATTTGTTATTTAAAATTTTTAAAAAAATAATATAACTAATTATTATTATTACTTATAAAATTATATATAAAAAAGTTATAAATATAAATTAGTTGTTGTATTGATATAAATTTTTTAAATAAAATTATTAAATTTTATCTTTTTATTAAGATGTTATGTTACAGTAAATTTTTTATTTAAACAGTAAGTTTTTCTTACTAAAAAAAATTTATTCAAATTTTTTGAATTTAGGTAGAGTTTCAAAAAAAAAAATTGAGCCCAATTTATTTTATAAAGTAAACCTTTTTATTCGAACTTTATTTTTTTTAGATCAAATTTATCTAACTAGACAAATTTTTTATATTATGATCAATTTTAATTGACACATGACACCATTTTATTTGATCACGTAAGAAAGGCAACAATGCCTTCAAAAGCTCAAAGACATGGACAAATTCACCAAAAACATTACATATTAATCAGTTAAAATTCATGGTATCCGTAAAATATTATGTTTTGAAAAAAAAAATTGCATGTAATTTCCTCATTCTTGTGATGCTAAAGTAAAGGTCTATATAACAAACTAAATTATTTCTTTATTGTAAAATCATTATGACTAATCAAGTGCCTACCAAGTAATTTAATTTCTTTAAAAAAATAGCACACTTTCTACAAAATTATAAATTCACTTTTTTCCTTTTTTTTTTCAATTTTTATTGGAATTTAACTGAATATATTTTTATTATATTATGATATTTCTATGATATGTACAAATCATGTTTGAGCTATTTACTATTTACTTGTTCTCAATGTATAAAAGCAGGACAAGTATGAAACACTTATTTATGCATATATACATCAACTACAATTTTCAAACATTACATTATTTTTTTACAATTCTAAATCTTAAAATTCATAAAAAAAAAAAAAAAAACAATTTGGCACTAAATGGATTAGCATAAATAAATGTAGAAAGAATTATAATATCAGAAATTTTAAAGCGTCAATAAAATGTTAAAACCTAATTCAATCGCTAGTGGAGAAAGAAAAAAGGGGCCAGATGATCACAACCTTAAAGAATTTTAAAGAACGACACTACTATGTCATACAAGTTTTCAAGAAGATGGCTAAAAATGTAATAAATAAAACTGATTATTGTAGTTTTAGATTATTGATAATATAATTAATGAATTAAATGACTAAAAATAAAAAACTATATAACATTTTTATAAATATTTATATAAAATTAATGAAAATAAAAACCTCTCGTGACATGCACAGAATTACCAAATTAAAAACATTTTACCATTTCTAACTACAAAGTGGTATTTGCTCTTGGTTATGATACGTTGTTTGGCTTAATAATTGTGTATCCTATTTATTTTTTTATCAATTTATTATTGATGAAAAATTTTCACAATATTCGAAAAAGAAAAAAAAAAAAAAAGGCTAAGTAGATGAACAAAAAAGAATTCCTCTATATATTTCCATATTCACTGTCACAGAATATAAATGAATTTTTTTTATTTTTCTGATTTTGCACTTTCCCGTAAGGACAGCAGATCAGAGACCGATCGATTCGAATCTTCCACTCGGCAAGCAAAAGGCTGCATAACTCTCACATGCTTTACCGCAGAGGCCAGCCTAGCAAAAAGCGAAACGTGGCAACGATCACGTGCACCGCACGCCCTGTTCCCTAGCCTACGCCCCTAACTAAACGACGACGTTTCAATCGCCTCCGCCGGAGAAAAGGCCAGTAACATGAGCGCCGCCATGATCCCCACCGGAAAGAATAGGAGCACCAGCGGCGGCGGAGGCAACGGCGGCAACATCAGCGGCAGCAACACCACCGACGCCGCTAGCGCCACCAGAACCAGAATCGACCCCGAGCTGAAACACCTTACCATCCTCTTCTTCTTCTTCCTCTCCTCTGCGAAGCACCGTCGCTATGAAGGACGAGATCTCTCTCTCTCTCTCTCTTATTCGATTTGTATTCGATGATTAGAGATACGATAGTCACTTTAAATTACGTTTGAATTATCTCGTTCCGTTCTGTTCTGTGTCTGTGAAGCTCATATCCTCTTCTTCAAGAGGCTCCTCCCTGCGCCGACGGAGTGGGTGGTTTTGGCGGATCCCGGTGACGGCGCTGAGGAAAGCAGGTACGAGAAGAAAACGAAGGAAAAACTGAAACGAGAAAATAAGGATCGGCGTGTGGGTATAGGAGAGGAGGGAGGTGCCGGGAGGAGGATTTATAGGATGCAACGCGCGTGGGATCGACGCAGAAGCTATTTGGGTGGGCCCCACAGGATGGGGGACCCGGATGGCTTAATTTTAAATTATAATAATTTGGTCGGAAAATCTGGTATAGTTAAGTGATATGAATCTGCAGAATCAAAGTGGCGGATACAGTATCCAATATATGCTTCACAGTACTAATTTTAAGAATTAATTAATCAAACTGCTTTTTTTAATATAAATATTTGGAAGAATGTTGTAATTTCTTTTGGTATCTTATAATAAAATATTAGTTTATGTTACCCCTTTTGTGATTGTTGATGAAATTAGAAAAATATTTTTTATTTATATTAAATTTTATTTTTTATTTAAATTTAATAATTTGGCTTCATAATATAAGTACTAATAATAACTACACAAGTCCAACCAAATAATTTATATATTGACATATAATCCTTATAATCTTTTGTCACTTGTTATTGTAATTATATTTCATAATTTTAATCCAATTTTCTGTCACAATGTATTGTAGGGATTGATTGGAGGCATAAGAGGCAGCTGTTTTTGAATTTTTAAAATTTTATATTTTTATGTGTGATTTTATTTTATAACTTTGATAACTTAATTTATAAAAATTTATCATTTTTATTTTAGAATATTTTTTTCCCATTAATCAAACCTTGAAGATTTTCATTATTTTGGAATGAAATTCTAAACTGGCTCGTGGATTAATATTTTTAACAAAAATAAAATTGAAAAGGACAATTTTTTAAATAAAGTTTAAAAATAACTATAGATCAATAGAACATGGGTATTAAATACATTGCAGCATTATAAACAAACAACTAACAACCAAGATCAATGCATATGCAAGAATCTACAAAGCGTGGATTTCGGAAAGGTGATAAGATTCCTTCAATTCATTTGGTAGTAGGTAAAGAACAAAATAAGAAAATTATATTTTTAGATAATTTTATTAATATTAAATTGGGTCCTTATAATTTAAAAATTTGTCTTTAAGTCCTCATGGTTTACATTATACATTTTACTATATATATATATATATATATATATATATATGATATAATTTTACTCTATTTTCTTTTTGTTTCTTTTAGTAGTATAAATCATAAATCAAGTAGTGGTTGCTATAAATTAAACTTATATTTATACATTATGCATTTATCTTTTTTTATAATAAACCACTAAAACAATTAATTTCACAAAAAATGGCAATATCCTTTGCATTAAAGCCTATAATCTTGAATGTTAGTTAATTTAGGTGATATTTTACATTATAAAATGTCACTTGCATCATTTTTATTATAATTTTTGGATTATCATACTAAATATGAGTATTTTAATTAACATTACATCGTAATATATAAGATGCCACATAACCTTAGATATAAAAGTAAATATTTTAGATTTATATACAGTTTTTATCTGTGTCACGGTATTTTTTTAATTAAAACATGATAAATATATAATTAATTTATAATAATATATAAATTAATTTAAAAAATAATAATATAATTATCTGTAATAATTATATACATTAATATAATAAAAAATCATATGTTTATCATATTATAATTAAAAAAATATCATAACAAGAATATAAGAATTTGCATATAATTTGTTTTTCCAAATTTAAATCAAAAGCCTTATTAGTTGTTAATTTGTTTTAGTTTGACATGGAATTAGGTGGAATAAGCATTTTATAGTTCATTACTAAACAGTATCTTTTCCTGATTAATTATGTTTTTGGAACGTTGAAATTTATACAAAAAAAAGCAAGACATTATCAATTCGGACTAATCCTTCATTCTATTATTATGAAAACGACTTTTCAAATACATGCCAGAAAATTTTAAAATAAAAAAAAAAATTCAAAGAAGAATGAACGGCATTTATATGGTGTTGGCAGGTACATGAATAGACATGCACCCGCACCGACCACAAAGTAAAACGTTGTTGTTAAGCCAAGTCAAAGGAAACAATTCTTTGCTTCAAATTAAGTACCCACATGTTTGTACGTCATTTTTATCTTTAGCATACCAAATTTGTGTTTTATTCAATTTTCACTCTTTTTTTTTCATGAAATTACTTTTGAGTTGGCTAAAGGAAGATTTATATTTAAAATATAACTTTATAAGATTTTCATTTTTTATGGTACAATTTGCAAAATTATTCATGTTCTTGATCATTAAGAAGAAAGAAGAAACATGTTTTTAATTAGCACTTAGAGATGAGAAACACAGTTACCATTAAAATTTTGAAATTTAATCCGTGTAAATCATATAAAGTAATAAAGAATGTGGCTCAAAAAGTAAAAATATTATTTTGATACATCACTTATTGATATGTCTAAAATAGTCTTTAATTATTAAAAAATATCACACTTGATCTTCTATTTTTTAAATAAATATCAAAATTTAGTCTTTTAAATGTAAGATTTAGGATTCAATAAAGGGATTAAATTTAGTAATTTTTAAAAAAATAGGCATCAAATATGATATTTTTTAATGAGTAAGAAATTATTTTATACATAACAGTAATAAACAAGAGACCAAAAGTATATTTTCCTCAAAATATATATAAGACCCACTTCTTTTCTTTCTATTCACTTTTTTTCCTTTCTCTTTATCTCTTTATTTTAGGAGTACTTTATCTAATTTATACTTCAAAGTATTCAAATTCTTAGAGTTATTAGCATAAAAGTAAATGCATGTTGGTATTCTTGATTCATATGAAAAATAATAAATGGCAAAAAAAAAAAAAAACACATGAAAAAGAGTACAAGAATAATAGTTCTCTAAGTTTTTTAAACTAGAAATTAAATCTATAAATTTTCAAATTCCAAAAAGTAAATCTTCCCATCTATATTGTTCTTAAATATTTTACCTCATGTCTCTCAGACTTTTTCATAATGTAATGAATTGAACGTCTTGACATTTAGAACAAGAGTTTGGTACCTCATTGTTAGGAAAAATTAGATGTGGTAAATAAGAAAAAAAAAAATATATATATATATATATAATTTATTTCATAAAATAAAAAATTCAACGGTAATTTTTTTATTATGGATGTGTAAAGAATTATTTATTAATAATATTTTTCTATATACGAATAAATAGTATCAGCAAGTGGTAAAAAGTTCAAACCATGGAAACTAAAGCCAACTGGTTGAAAATTGAGTATGGATCTTCTAGAATTTTTTTTTTTTTTTTAAGAAATAGATTTGCTGTATTTTGCATGTTCAACTGCACACTGTTAAATTACACGCTTCATTTAATGCGCATTGTCAGATCAAGTTTCTATATTTTATTAATTTCATTAATTAAAAGTTATCAATTTTGATTTCTCAATTCTAAATGTAGACAATTAGAATTATATAATTCTTTTAACATTGATTATCTCAATTATGCAATTGAAATAAAAATGTCGAAAATTCAAATTATATTCTTCCCTTCTTAGATTTATGTCATGTTAAAAAAATAGATATAAAATGAGTAAAATTTACGTCAATTGGGTCTGACACATTTAAATAAGGCATATTATTCAAGTAAATTAATGACAAAAATAAAAGTACACTGAAAAAGTATATCAAAAGTTGTCATTGGCTTAATGATCATCAAAGTTTAATGCTACAATACACTTACTAAATAGTTAATGCTGTGCTAAAAATAGAAATGTAAAGGGTCAGTGAAAGGGCAAATATCCCCTAAACCCTATAGTAAGGGATCTCTATAGTTTTTCAATAGTAAATCTGAAGCGTTGAGTAAAAATAATTTGTTACTACAAAAAATAATTTTTATTTTTAAATTTTAAATCGTGAAATAAAAATCCAACGATCTCAATGCATACTAAGAGAATTACTGGTCAAAGTTTATCCACTTCCTCTAGAATTTTTATGCGTTAGATCCACTTCATCATTTAAGACCAATAGCGTTAGTCACACGAGTGATGAATGTACACTTTTGAACTATATGTTTCAAAATTATAGCTTCAATTAAATGCATAAGTGCATGTATCTTGAATTAGTTGTTAAAATGTATATACTTTTAGCACATGCAAGAATTTAATCTCACCATAACCACCCACATGTGTTTCTCATGTGATGTTCTATTTATTTGTACTATGTACTTTAAGTGCTCTCCTCTTCCATTTGTTGGCTCATATTTGCAATTATTGTAAGTGTTGTTAAGCCTTCTATTTGATAATGAAGGTTTTTATTTTAATATTTGATTCAACTTTAAGTCACATAATCGATTAATTTAGAATCAGATATTATCAGACTCAATATTAAAGATAACTCTTTTAATATTGTATTCTTTATACACAATAAAAATTAAATTTGGGACTTTATTTAAAGGGCATTAAATTCTTTATTATTTGAGCCAACTGTTAGTAATAAAGTTTTATTCTTATACAATATCACGATAATAATAATTCTTATTAGTTGAAAAATATATAACTTTCCTGGAAGTTAGTTGATGTAGCCATCATGCTTTGATCTAATATATATAACACTTACTGGCAATGAAAGCTAGAATCCTATGACTAGTCATTGGGCAGCCATAGTTACTTTAAGTGTATGTACATAAAAGGATATATAGAGTTCAAAATGAAGACCTTCTTTTGGTTCATTGAATATTGGTGAAGTACAAAAGTACTACAGTACCATGTTGTTGTGTTTCTTTCTTTCTTTAATCAAGAAAAAGAAAATTTTTTACAATTCCTTAAAAATATATAAAATTAATAATTAATATTTAAATAGAAAAAATTATATTTTTAGTCATTATAATTCTGATTTTTCATGATTTTTATTTAATTTTTTTAATTTAAAAGTTCATGACTAAGTCCTTTGAGTTTAAATAAATTTTACTTTAGTCAATATTATTATATTTTTATCAATATTTTATTATATATGTGAGTTAATTTTATTTCATTATCTTTTGATTTCTTTTATTACCATAAATTTATATATATATATATATATATATATATATATATAAAGTGTAAAAGTGGTATATAGTTAATTACGGTAGCAAAATTGAATAAAATATTAATAGAGTTTTTTTTTTTTGACTCAATATAGTTTTATTGTATAGCATTTGTAAGATGTAGAGACTTAATTATAAATTTTAAAATTATAAGGACCATATTAAAAATTAAATGAAGCTATAGAAATGAAAGTATACTTTTTTAAATTCAAAGACTAATGTAATTGTCACATTATACCTTTATTTTTTTAAAAAAAATATTTTATAACTTAAAAAAAGTAATAATTATGTAATTTGTAGATGTTAATTTTTTAAGTGATATATGATACTTTTTCTTTTTTGTGACAGTTTGGTGAAATGAATAGTTACATTTTTAAAATTTACGTATTAAAAATATAATTAAGTTAAAAAAGATGTGACGCCATTATGGTCAATAACAAAATCAAGGGGTACAGTGAGCATTTGTTTTTATTTTTATATATAATTTTATCTTTTTTTTTTATTATTTAATCTCTTAATTGATAAAAACTTGTACACCGAGTTACTTTACAAGAATTCATCCCTTCTATCTGATGATTCAAATTTTAAATGTCAAAAATTTTGGCCTCAAGAGTGCAATATAAAATGTTGTAATTAAATTTGGATTTTTCATGTTATATTTAAAAAATGAGAATCATATTTGATTAAACTGGGTCTTTAAATGAAAATTCAAAGTGTAGATCTTGATTAATACAGTATAATCGTGGGCAATTATATTTATTATGTCTAAATTTAAATTATTAAATTTTTATCTAATAAAATATAAAAATAAACCATAGTTTTTAGCAAAAACATAAATAAATCCGAACTCCTTGACGGCAATAAATGAAAGTCAAAAAGGCGAAGGAGGTTTGTTGAAATCTCACAAAATTCGTGTTTTGCGTGAAGCATATGTTCTTTTGCTTTATGGTGTGCGCACACCAGATTCTTTACCCTCTCTTTCATTTCAGCACGTTGGCTTTTTCTTTTTCCTTTCTTTTTTTTTTTTACCACAAAATCTTTTAATTTCAACCAAGGGATTGACTTTAGGAAATTTTTTTTTTAATATTTTATTTTTGAACTTAATTTTTTTAGTTTTTTATTAATTAATTTTTAAATTTTTGATAAATTATTCTCTTTTTAATTTATTTTTATAAAAATAAGAATTTTTTATTTAATCATATAGAAATAAAGCTTCTTAATTTAGTCTTTTCCACATTTTCACATTGAGTAAAATACCTTTTTTGACTCCTTAGTTATAAGTTAATTACCAATTTAGTTCTTTATTAATTTTTATTTTTAATTTTGTTCTTCATTTAAAAGTCAATTTTTAATTTGATCCATCACTATAATATGAATGATAGTATATTTAGTCCAATTAAATTAAATTTGAGGGATTAAATATATTAATTTTCATATTAATAAATGATCAAATTGAGACTAAATTGAAAAATGAGAAACCAAAATAGTATTTTATTTAAATTAAAATAATTCTTTAATTGGTAAAATTGAAATTTTAAACCCAAATATCTTCCACATTGAAAATGATATTTCGTCTGTATGAATTAAATTTCAGTCTATTAAATAGTTATAAATACTTTCCAAATTGATCTTCGTGATTCCATGATGCTCTCAAAAATAAAATAAAATCTAAATTGTTGAGGTAAAGAGATAAGATGCTATCCTCCTACCATTCAAACTTAACCTCTTTAATTGTTGGGTGGTAATCACCAAAGTCTCACATAAAATGCCATTTTAAAAAAATTTTCCAACATTTATAAATTTTGTCATGACAAATTTCAATATATATATATATATATATATATATATATATTATACTAATTTTTTTGGTACCAAATATATTATACTATCTTAGACCAATGTATGTTTGGATTAGGGTCGAGTGAAATTAATTTTGTACCAAATTTTTTTAAAAAAATTATTTTGATCAAACATGACTTCATATATTCATAATTTATAAATTTAGAAACATACATTTTGAAATTGAATTTTACCATCAACATTGTATAACAAACGCAAAAGTAATTTTTTTTTTTTATAATTTTTGTGTAAATTAGAATTTGGATTGCCAAAGTATTTTTTCAAAAAACATAAAATTTTAAATCAAACTAGACTAATTATAAAAAAAATCTCATTTAAATATGTAAATTAATTTACGCACGTAGAACTCATAAATGATTGAATAAAAAAAAAATTCCACCTTCCATTTTGTACCCTAATAAATAAATAATAATGGACAAAGAACAAGTTAATTAAAAAAATATTATCCGATCATAACACACTTGCATACAAGTTAATCATTTAGTATATCAGTTTTAATAAAATTATTTTTTAATTATATTTATTTTTTTAAATAATTTTATTAAAATTAATATATTAAATCCTGTCGTATAAATATGTCAAGATCAACTAATATTTTTTTAAAATTAATTAGTCAATAGAAGCGCCAAACACGGCGTTCAAAAAAGCATATAAGCGTAGTGAATTGGGAGATTAATTATGAAGACTAATCCATCTCAAATTCTCCTTGCTTTATTCTTTTGGTGTGATAGTGTGATTACGTGGTCCATCCAAATATGCAATAAATGGCTGAAAATTTCCTGAATGTAGAAATTTTGATAAAGTTGGCAAAACACTCAGAGTATGCTGTCAAAAGGGTGAGCTATGCTCCTTACCTCATTAAGTGCTCCATCAACCTCACCTTCTTCCTTAATTTTCTTATACACCAAAACGTATTTTTTTGACAAAGTTTTTCTTGGAATGGACCAAAACAGTTACTCTTAATCGGTTGTGTTTATTGTAAGCATTAAAGAGTAATGTAGATTTAACTGTCTAAATTTAAAGTTAGATATTAAAATTGATAATTTTTTAATTATTAAAATCAATAAAATTGAAAGATTGCATAATTCAATTAAAGAAATATAGAAAATCCAGATTACGTTGTTGACAATTTTTAATGGAATGAACCAAAACAGTTACTCCTATTGGTAATGTGTATCGGACTTGACCATTATATTAATTTGGATTTTCGGTTTTTTTTTTTAAATAAATGTACATATTAGATGGTTAGTATTAAAGAATTGCGCATATCTAACCTAATAGTCTACATATTGAAATTGATAATTTTTCAATTACCAAAATTGATTAAATTAAAAAAATTAATTTAACAGTCCACATCCCTGAGAAAATATAAAAATCTAAATTACATTTATGGAGTAAAAAAAATTTTTTTACACTAAAATTGCTATATACTGCAATTTCGTATGATTTGGTATTATATTTTTCTTGCTTTTACTCTCCAAATTTTGTTTATATAGGAGGAGTGAAAAAAATCTTACTTTTATATTGATAGTAAAACTCAAATATTCAATTAAAGATTTTAAATATAAATAACGTTCATGCAAAATTATAATTCACCAAAATTAAGGTCATAAAATTATGTTAATTTAAAATTAAGTTTGCCCAATTATAACATAAATGCAAATTAAGTCCAAATGTGTTATATTAGCATATTTACTTTTGTTGAATCTGGCATATATTATTAAAATTTAAAAGTATAATTATTAATTAAGGCATCATTTTTTTTATACATAGGCTCACCTTTTTAAATGTAAAGTTTGATTATAATTTAATTCCGCACCAAAAGCTCCATAATAATTATCCAAAGAAAAAAAATTCTATTCTAAGATAATTACTGTCACACCAACATTTTTCAATTGAAATTTCATAATCAAAGTGTGTTTTTAAGAAAATAAAATTGAAATTAATTAAAAAAAATTATCTTTTCGCATCAGCGGAGCGAACCTTGTGCAAGTTAAAAATATAAGAATTTAATATATACATTCAACAATAATTAAATTTAACTCAACAAATTTTTACTACGGTTTAAATTAATGATAATTATTTTTCAATTTTTCCTAAAAATTATTATTATTTGTTTCAGGTCCATTGAATATTGTTATCACTGTACTATATAGTAAATGGACCATCTTCTTTATCCACGTGGCACCTTCTTTTTCTTTTTTAATAATAAATACAATTAGGAATTGATCATCACGTGTCGTATCTTGGAGAAAAAGAATTGTAGCAAAATTGGAAAAAAGACAAGTGAAGGTGGAATAAATTTATTCCAATAATGTTATTTAGAAAAAGACTTGGCTTAACTTGTACGATGATGTGATGTATATGAATAATTCCAAGAAAAATAATGCGACATACTTTAAAAAGTTAATTATTCAGAATTATCTGAAAAAAAGCGTTGAAAATGCTTTCATAGATTATATATAATAATTGACACATTTTAATGATAAATAATATTATTCAATTTTTAAGAAATTACAGTTTGAATCGTGTAATGTAAGGAATGTTTTATTTTGTTTCATTTATTCATTTTTATATTAATGATATATGAAAAATACAAAAATTATTATTTAAATAAAATATATCATTATTATACAGGATAAAATCGTAAAAAAATTGAATTCCATCACATATAAGTTACAAAATTTTTAGAATTCAAAAGCCATCACTCTTATTTTTATTTACGTAGTGTTACAAAATATGCAAAATTTATAGATTTCTTCCTTTTTTAAGTCGAATAAATTTTTTAAAATTAATAAGAAATTATATTTTATGTAAAATTTAAAATTTAAAGAATCCTACTATTCTGTTAAAATAATCAAAATTTAATTTGTACCATGTGATGATACCCTATCTTAATGAATGTTAGTTCGATCCTTACTTTCCAAATTTGTTGCTTCTTTTTTAGCGGAAAAAAATGCATTTTAATTTATATTTGGAACTATTAACATGTATCATCTAGTGAATCCCATCTTCAATAATTTAATACATGATTTCCAAAAAAAAAAAACTTCATATTTCAAATTGAAACATGTTGTACACTAAGCTTGGTTTGAATTGTGGTATTTTAAAATTTTATAAAATTTACAAATTAAAATTTTGCATTTTAAATTGGCAAGAATGCACTTTTGGCCCCTCAATTTTACTTGGGGTTTTACTTTCATTCTTTAATTTTATTTAGTTCAAATTTGGTCTTTTAATTTTTTTAATTTTCTCTTTCATCCTTTTGTTTTATTTAGTTTTAATTTGGTACATTAATTTTACTTTAAGTTTCATTTTCATCTTAAATTCATTTAGTTTTAATTTGGTCCATTAACTTTACATTAGGTTGTACATTTGTCCATTAATTTTATTTTGTTTCAATTTTGTCCTTAATTTTGAGAAACTTCTCAATTGTTTTTTTTTCCTTTTAATACCATGAAATTAAAATACTTTAAATATTTAGAAATTGTATTAATTAAGAGTTATGACTATCAGAAAATAAGTGGGGTAAGTAATACCAAAATAAAGAAAACAAAAATTACAACAAATTTAACTACTGAGTACCCATTGATTTAGCTTGTGAAAAAATAAGACAAAGAATTGGACCTCAAAAATGATAATTATTACAATTTATAAAGCTTTCACATATCTACAGATAAAAAAAAAAAGTGAAAGGTGAAAAAAAATTTTGAATAGTTTTTAAAGATAAAGTCAAACTATAATAAAATGAAATTAAATAGCAAAATAAAGAGACTAAATTAGAATTAAATAAATTTAAAAGATGAAAATGAAACTTAATGTAAAATCAAGTGACTAAATAAGAATTAAATAAAGTTAAAAGGCAAACATATAACTTAAAAATAAAATTAAATAATCAAATTCGAATTAAATGAAATTAAAGAATAAAAGTGAAACCTTAAATACAATTAAGGATTGAAAGTACATTTTTGCCTTTCAAATTCTTTGTTTGGATATTCACAATTATAAAATTTATGTGTGATTATCATGTATGTTCGTGTGTATATAAAATAATACATTTATTACAAAAAATAGTAGGAAAACTAATTGTCCAAAAATGACCTGTCTAGGTGAAATTTCAAATTCTTCGAAATTTACTTGATTAAATTATTAGAAAAATTCAAAACTTTTATTATTCTTATTCCAAATATCTTTTTTAAGTATAACAGTTAATATACATCTAAAAGTTACTTTTTCTTCTTAAGATTACGATTGAATCCATGGTTAAGAAGAGAATGATAAATAGTGAAATGATTAAAGTGAATTTAACTTTTGTTTAAATGATTCTTTTAGAATAAAAAGAGAAATGGCAAAAACGAAATTGCAAAGTTTATATTTGCTATTTAAAATATTATTTTTGTTATTCTTTTATATTAGGGGGTCAATGATAAAATATAATGATGTGATAATTTAAATTACAATTATACCCATTTATTTTTTTAATTAATATTACAATTTTACCAAAGCAAATTGCCTCTACTTTCTTCCTTGTTCCTTAATAAACATTGTAATTAACATATAAATTTTACTATTTGACATTGCATATTAAATCTTTTATTTTTTTTTACATATATCATATATTTAGGGGAAAATTTTTAAAAAATGTCGAAACATCTCCCTAACTCCTTTTAAAATTTTTTTTTTTCAATGAATTCATTGGCAAAAAAAAAAAGAAAAAAGAATCCCCTACTCTCTCAATCACAACCTATTAACACAGATTTAACAATGAAAATATTTTTAGTAATGAATTTGTTTTATAAAATAGTATTAGAAAAATAATTTATGAGTCATTTTATTTTATTCAATTTTATTTATAACTTCCAAATAAAAGTATAAGAAGTTATGTCCTTCCCTCACTGAAATTTTTAAACAATAGACTGTCTTAAGTTATACTATTTCATTAATTATTATTTTGTTACATTTTCTCCAAAACTACCATACATACCCTAAGATATTTGATCCAAACATCATCTTAAAAGAATTGAACTATATTTCCTGAACTATACTTATATACATTTCCTTATATCTTTGTTATGATACTATCTAATCAAAACATGACAAATATTTGGTTATCTAATAATAATGCATTATTTAAATTGAAAATAAAATAGTTATTTACAAACATATATTATATTTTAATTGAACAATAGTATAACAAATATATAAAGAATTACATATAATATTTAAATTTTTTTTATAGAAACTCAAAATCTAAACACTTAATAAATTGAAATACTTATTTTTTTGTTGCAAGTTTTTTAAAAAGTGTAACCCTATGTCTGCTACTATTAGCATATATAATCAGATTCTAAACAAAATTTAACATTTGAAATTAATTAAAAAAGTTAAGAAATATTATTATATTTCTGTGGGCACTCTAAAACGTACTTTTTGTATTAGTTTATTAGATTCAGAGAAAATTTTCCCATCTTCAAAAAAGATTGTACAGAGCAGAAGATTGGGATTCAGTTACAAGTTGCTCCAGAACCCAAGAAGCAATCTTGTGTTTGGAAACTCATATCAATATATAATGATGCCAACCTAACAACGACAATAAAGAACAAGAATCAACGTGGGAATGAGAGATCGCTATAATACATATTTACATGAGTCTCAGTTCAATGCATTTCGAACTGAAGTAGGGGTGAAATACCAACTCCGCTAGTCCGATCAATTTGGCTTAGTTTGGTTACCTTAGGGTGAATTGTGATCCAAGTTTAATAAAAAATTTGCTATTTTGATCAGATTAAGCCGTATTTAAAACTAAAAATTTGTGATCTAATATAAAATTGAGTCAAATATCAAATCAACTAAAAACTAAATTTAATCCAATTACGTATACACTCCTACGCAAAAGCAAAATCTTCCTTCATACTTTGGTTATTATAATTATTGTTATTATTATTATTATTATTTTTTTTTTTGTGTTTCTTTTGCCCATTTTGTGTTTAGAAGTTCATCAATATAAATTTGATCTTAAACTTTTTAATATATATAGTAATTTCTTCTAGATAGAGTAAAAACTATTTCTATACCTCAGATATCAGTCAATTTTTAATTAAGTCCCTTACCTATTTTTATTTTTAATTTAATTTTTCACTTATTATTTGATTATCAATTTGATTTCTCATAAATTTTTATTTTCAATTTGATTCTTCTTTTATCAATTCATTTTTAATTTGATCCCTTATTAATTAATATTAAAATTA
This sequence comes from Delonix regia, assembly GCA_037074485.1. Lineage (NCBI taxonomy): Eukaryota > Viridiplantae > Streptophyta > Magnoliopsida > Fabales > Fabaceae > Delonix > Delonix regia. The sequence continues at coordinate 29,354,540 of CM073455.1, forward strand.
ACATATTTAGTTTTTATAACTAAATAAGAAGAATCATATTGAGAATGACAAATTAAATTAATAAATAAAGAATTAAATTAACAATTAACTAATAAATAAGAGATTAAATTGATGAGTTATTCTAAAAACATGTATGAGAAAAAAAACTATTTCACTTATCATATATATATATATATATATATAGGTTAACATGATTATTAAAGCCCATTATAAACTATGATACAACATAAACAAAAGTTTCTATGTAAATTTATTTATTTTCATAATACAGTGCAAACAAAACCTTACCGATTCTGTGATCCCTTTAGGATTAGATAAAAGCTGGAAAGTCAGAGGACGACGATGCTCTGGCATACATATATATATATATATATATATATATATATATATATGTATATAGATACACACATAATAGTTTGGCTTTGTGCAGTGTATCTGATGTGTGTGTCGTCATTTTACTTTTTACTTACTCCTTCTCATATTATTGTCTGTCTGCACTAACTTGGAATATTTTATTTAAAGATATGAGATCTTCAAAAATTGTGGGAATCATAATAGAGTGGAATGTCCAATTTTACCAGAAATGCAAGGAAGTTTATTGCTATGCTTGGCACGTACAATGGAATGGGAGGCTAAGGGAAGGGAAAGGAAAAGGGAAAGAAGTTTTAGCATGTTTGTTAGGTAGGGAGTAATCTTGTGATTCCGTCGCTCGGGGGAATAGTGGCTCTAAAAATGAAGAGATGGAATGAAAAAAGATCCCATGGTATATGTTTTGTACCAGTTTGCCCTTATCTTTGGTAACAATGTTACCATTTTACCCTTATCCCTCAACACTATTGCCTCTGCCCTTCTTTGTTTTGTCATCAATGAAGCTTAATCACGTCCTATATCGCAGTTTTTTTTTTTCTTGCATTTTTCATTGTCGTTCTACCTTGCTTCACATCCTTCATTATTATTCTGCCTCTCGTCATTTCTTGCGTCCCATATCACCAGTCAACTCGTGCCATATCTCTGGCATATGTATAGTGAGGCTTTTGTGAATCTGGATTGTGATATGGCTCACAAACATACAAATATTTTTTTTTTTCCTGCAGCAATCATTGTATAACATATAAGTTATGCAACGATTGATCTGCTTTGGGTTTTTGTAACTCTGACTCTTCATAGTGATTGAGTGGCAAGTAAAAGAGATTAATAGGGGCATTTTGGTCTTTATTCATTCAAAAATATCCATCTTATTGTTTTTCTAATCTTATCAAATATGATTTAGATTGACTCGTTGTAAACTTACTTTCATTTTAATTCTTATTTCCATTTTACAAAATCACTTCATCTTATCATGTAGAGTCATAAGGTTAGGATAACAGTTAATTGAAATTTTGAGTTTTTGGAACACAATGTCCAATTTTACTCCTTGTTTTTGTGTTATGGCACGAGTAAGAATTATTTAAATTTTTTAGTTATCGTATATTTTTTGTAAATTTTAGAGAAAAAAGGAAAAAAAGAAAGTGAAATGTGAAAACATAAGCCTCATAATGAATTTGCATTATTTTGTGTCACTTTTTTAAAACTTACAATATTTCTTTATACACTACAATGCACTTGAGTTACTGGGTATTTTTTACGTTTTCCTTTTAATTAAAGACTACTTTATATTACAAATAAAGATGACAGAGTGTTTCTCTTATACCCACCATCACCTATTCCTCTTATCCTCATTCTTAATTCTTGTAGAGATGTAAATTGTCAGTGAGCGTTTATAAAAAATAAAGAATTAAAAACAAATATTATTCAATAAAATAGAAAAAAAAATTATATTTCGAAGGAAAATTTAAAGAAAAATTTATTTGTCTAAATCCTCTAACAATTTTTTCACGTTTAAAGTTCGATAGTATTCAAATAAACTAGCAAGATGGAGAACCCAATGTGATCCTTATCATCATCTTCAAATCTTTTTATTCCCGTCTCGGAGAAAATGAAAAAAATCACCAAACATGGATTTCCAAAACTGATGGCATCCCTCATTACAAAGAGAAATCCTACAAGTATCACAAGAATATCGTGAACCATACGATATCCCTCCCAAAGATGTCTCTAGCCAACCACCTCTTTCCAGCAAATCTATCATCCAAATCCAATTATTTTCATACTTGATTAATGTTACTGAAATTGTGTCTAAATACAATCTCCCCACAATTATTTTCATAAATTATTACTACCTTTTATTTTGAATCTATACTCTACTTTCCAAGTTCATTCAATATGTACACTCAAGAGTTGTGTATAAGACATTCAAACTATTTATATACCACTCTTATTAAATATTTTATTCTTCAGCTTTTGACTCAGATAAAAAAAAAATTGAATGCCAATGAACTCATTAAAAAACCAATTGTGAAAGCACTTGATCGCATACTTGGATGGCTCCTTGCTAGCGCTTTCAAACCTTACATTGAATGAGTATCGTATATTAATGTGTATAAATAAAATATCTAAATTGTTTGAATATCACTAACATTATGCGATTTTATTTTTTAACTTTTGGTAAAAACACAAATAAATAAATAAAAACATGTACACCTAAGAAACTGTGCTCACCATGTTCAGCTACTGGTTACGTCTTAAGGGCTGTTTTCCAGATGAACTTCACAAGTCAGAACGGAAAGGCACTGCAATCAATTGCATCATATTGGGATTACATGGGATTCTACCTGGTCCTCAATACTTCATATGTAGTAATGTTCATTACCTCATTTCATTAGATCAAAACAGAATAAAATAAGTTTCTTAGACATTTACATACACATGACTTTGCATATTACTTATAATAGGTTGCTCGGAGTAGAAGGGAATCAGCCATCAAAGTGGAATGGCAGGCAAACACAATGATGTTATAAACGCATACTTTCCTTTTTGCAGTTTTTATATACAGTATATACATAGGATCTATATGCACAATCAAACTCTATAAAGCCAGTTTGATGCCAACAGATGAAACACCATAAATCTGCAAAAATAATAGTTCTCTTTGCATTTTACCTATAGGGCTCAGCTCTGGGAACTCAGTTCTCACCCATCTGATTGTTTCTTGAGATTCATGCATAGTAATAAAATATTATTCATCACGATTCCTAGAACGACCAGACAGCGGAAAGCTTGAGCACTCCACGGCAACGCCCTAACTATATTTAAAACAGCTCAGTACATCTACTCAGTGTCCTCCGTAAATAACTGGTGCTCCAATTGACTGGGTGGAGCAACCCTCTTCCTAACTAACATTTCAACTGTAGGACACTTTCTCTTCCGCCCTCCCCTGGGCCGAGATCTGAATTGTTCATCAGATTCTTCAAAATCCCCCTGCAGCAAGGAAATCATAGACTTTCAATATAAACTCAATAATTTGAGAAAGTTCTCAGAAAGAAAAGCATACTTTAAAGGCATGACGAAGATATATTAGAATAGTCAGACATTGACCGCGACTTACATGGGTATAAACATGTAATCCACTTTTTTCATGGTTGTCCCTCACATGTTTGTAGGAAAATCTCATGCCACAATCAGGAAAGCCACACGCAAAAGGCTTGTCTTTGAAGTGTACAGCCTTCACATGTTTATGAAGATTGGATTTCTGCCCATGCAAAACCAAGGAAAGTAAATTGGAAGCAAGTCAAAATTTTCATCTAAAAGAAGAATAAAGTTTAAAATTTTAATATGAACAATATTTAACTTCTTTCTAATCATAATTATTTAAAAATCTTCATTTGAATGCAAATCATGCAATCTAGCTAGCAGAAATGTCTTACACTTGTGAATGTGCTTCTACAACCCTTGTAACCGCATTTAAATGCTTCTGGTGAACTACCAGTTTCATGCAACCGGAGGTGCCGCTTAATATTCTTCTTCAATTCCTTTTTCCCACAAGTCTCGCAGGTTACATATTGATGGCAGGTTTTGTTATGGACTTGAAGGCACTGGATATTAGTGAAATGTTTCATGCAACCAGGATATAAGCAAACTACCTCTACCGAGTCAAGCTTAACTGCAGAATAAAGGCACAGTTTTCAAAAGTGCGTTAACATCACTGATGTTCTAAGAACTTACAAGTCAAGGCCACTTAACAGACATCTGCTAAAATAAGCTAATTGATAAAAAAATCAGAAGGAAAGAAACTTGCCATGAGAATTTTCATGTTTTTGTAGCTTTGATGCAAATTTGAAAACCTTTCCACAACCAATTTCTGGGCATATGTACTGCTTCTTAGTCTCAACTTTAGCTGAGGTGGAATTCTCATTATGAAATTTCTTTACATGTCGGGTCATATTCCCATGAAAAGCAAACTCACGATTGCAATCCTCAATTAGACATTCAATAGTTTTCCCTTTATGCTGTAGTAGGTGACGAGTCAAGTGGTCCTTTCTTCTGTAACTTGCTTGACAGTCATCAACTGAACACACATATGGCCTCTGAATCATTAAAATAATTGTTAGAATAAGAACCTCATACCAAAAAGCATCAACCAAGCTTTGACAACAACAACACAAGTGAACCAACTTCCAACCTCATTACACAGCGTGACTGAGGCACCCTTGATGGAGCTTCTCAAGAGGTCTCCCTGCCTGATACTGATCCATCAAGTCAATATAATCTGCCTCATGCATTTTGGAGTTCTCTGTCAGGGATCCAGTGCTTCACGCTATAATATCCATAATTTTCCAATAGTATGTTGTAAATATCTTTCCTGCAAAATATGTATATTCAGTTTATGCAATGACTAAGATCACCATGCATTACAACTGCTGTATAAATAGATTTCTTCTCCAGCCTAGGGGACTGGATCAAACATAAAGACATATGCATATGATTTCTTCTACTTTAGTTTCACAGAGCATATACAAGTAGAATTCAGAGATAAATTGTGGGAACCAATTGTTTTCTAAATTCTCCATCCATAAAAACAATCTTATGATACAAAATATGTACAATGAATTCTGAGAAAAATTCAGAAACACCAATACAAGAGAGTCCAAAACTGCACTGATGTTAAGAAAGAAAAATTAGACAGTAAAAAATTAGCATGATAGAAATGTCAACAAATACCTCAAGTGAATGACTTAGCATGTGTTGTGCCAAATAGGCTGGTTTTTTGAAACTAGCACCACATTCCTGGCAGGTGTTGGATTTTATGCCCCCTGCAACTTGATCTTTATCCACTCTAGCATTTTCCAACTCCTCCTAAGAGACATAAAAAGATCACAATATAACCAATTTGTCTTTAACTTATAGAGAGCACAGGTAAAGATAAACACAAAAATTTGGGGTTTATTGTGCACTTCTATATCTGGAGACACACACCTCTCTATATACCACCCCAAGAAGAGGACAAAATAAAGCTTTAGTCATCTCCATTATACAAATACGAACCCAAATTCCAAGATATACTTTCTTTCTTGATTAAACATCTCCAATGTAACTAGGTAAAAAAATGCAGACTCAAGAACAGTCGTCTTTCGTATAGTTATAGTGTGAAATTTTTAAAGCGATACACTTCCCAATTCCAATAAGGGCAGGATCCTGGCACGTCACTTCTATAACTTTTTAACTCAGCATCCTCATCACACTACAAAATCAAACAGAAAAAGAGAAGATCATACCTTGTGGTGAGAATTGATATGAGAGGTTATCAAGGCCTTTTTGGACCTGCAGACACCACAGTATTCACAGAAATAGCGTCTAATATCTCTGAAAATAGGCCTTTCTCCAGCTTCTCCTGGTTCATCCATCTTTGTCTCAGACATTTAGCCTCAAGAGATCTCAATCCTACCAAGGAATAAAAAATCACAGAATGAAAAAAGGATATTTATATATTACGAAGAATCCTAAGATAACCAACTACTCAAATAGCAGAGAAAGAAGAAAACCCACATGAAATTAACTATATTTTTTTCTAGCTCTTATATATGTCGTTCTTACAAAAAATTCCTAACAGCAAGTACGGGGCATAACAAGGCACTCTAAAGTCTTCCAGTATACAAAATTATCCATTCAAATATATAAATGCAGAGAAACTTCATCTCATAATTGATTACACCGGAAAATCATTTTGCACACCAGTATCGACAGGAGAACAAATTCAATTGATCCAGCTAATTGATATCAGTCGATCCGAAGGAAGCATGAAAATCACAAGCTTCGAGGAAAACCCAAAGCTAAACCCATTAGGAAAGCTTGCAGGAAAAATCAACCATAAAATTGAAGATAATAGAGCTTTGATAGGTAAACTTACGAATCCAATCTGCCCAATTAGCGGAAGAGACCGAAATTCAGATGACGGAGGGAAGCTTCTCGTACAGGATTCCCAGATGGGAAGAAGGTAGGGATACGGAAGAGAAGCGAAGAGGAGTCGAAGAATGTACTGGAGCCCTGGAAAGCGTGGCTCGTACGAAATTGGAGAAGTACGATAAATCTAAAATATTTAGTACAAAGTACTTTAAATTTAAAATTTAATATAAATGATTTAAAGATTTTTTTTAATTTTAAAACCCGCACTTTTGGATATTGAAAGTGAAATTTTTTTAAATGAAAGAAAAAAATATTTTTAAATTATAAAACCTTTAAAGTACTCATAATTGAATATACTAGTGTATTTAGTTATAATATAAGAATATAATTATAATTTTAATATTATAATTATATCTTTATATTATAATTGAATGCACTAGTACACTTATAATTTTTAAAACTGTTCTTGTTTAGAATGAGATAAAGAAATTGGATTAGACTAGATTTTATTATAATTTAAAAAGTCTGATCAACCCCAATAAATTTGATATAAAAAAATAAAATTTGAATAAAAAATATAATTTAAAAATTTCATATTGTAAAACAGGCTGGACTTAAAAGTTTAATGCAAGCCCAAAAAGTGTGAATCAATATTTTTTTAAATAAAAACTAATTATTTAAAAAAAAGTGTAATGTAACATCTTAATAAAGAAATAAAAGTTAATACCCTTTATTCAAAGAATTTATACCAATATAACAACTCATTTGTATTTATGACTCCACCATATAATATCATACAAATAATAATAACAATTAGTTATGTTATTTATTTTAAGTCATAAATAACAAATAAACTTGATCATGATTTTAAAAGGTCCCATAGCCTAGCCTAAAAAATATGAATAAAAGTTTGAATAAAAACTTCAATTAAAAAAATGGGTTCATGCCTATTTTTGGGCATAAATTCAGACTTGATATTTTAAAAGTCTCACTTGATGATCAAGTTTAAATCATAATCGTAGATTCTTTTATTGCAAATTGATTCATTTTGCGTTGGGTTTGAAACTCTATCTAAACTCTTGTATAAAATATTTTTAGTTATTATATATAAAATTAAAATTTGTGTTTAGACCACAAGCAAGTTTAAAAACTAGGCTAGATTAATAATGCATGGTGGTTGATTTTGTATAAAATATGCTAGTTAATTTTATTGGTAATTTTCTTGAAATCTAAAAGTACATTGATTAAAATAATACTAAATTCTATTTTATAAGATTAGATAAGATAAGAGTAAATTATATGAAATTTTTATTCAGTAAGTGCTAAATTTTACATATACACACATATGTACAGAATATGAAGATATAAAAGAGATAAATAATATGATATAACGTGACAGCGAACATGATGTAAATCTTTAAGGTAGAAGATTGGGGGAGAGCAGTTATTCACAAAATCCTAGTTTCTTTTAGATAGAATTATTGTTTAGAATGAGAGAGAAAAGATTAATCCTAAAACAACTAAAAGTCTCTTTTATATATAATAATAATAATAATAATAATAATAATAATAATAATAATAAATAGGTTTTAATATTTTATAAAATAAATCCATTAATAAAACTTATTTAAATAAGTCCAATTCATTTCTCAATCATCACTTCTTAATTAGTAACGTGATGGAATAATTACTAATTAAACTTATGTTGTGAGTTGGGGTCTCTACCCAATGGGTTAGTGAATAATTTAACTCATAATTAATTACCCATATTTAATAAGAACCTAACCCATTCTTAGTTTAGATTGATACTTATTGTCTAATTAATTATTACATAGAATTGTTCTAATAATTCAATTAATGCTCATCCACTAAAATTATTCTAACAATCTCCCACTTGGATAACATTAATCAATTATTATTAAGACAATCAATCAACAAAACTAAGCAATCAATATTTGTTAGCACATATAAATGTGTATATGTTAAACCATAATAATATTTAGAATTGCAACTATATAAGATCACTAAATTTGATAAGAAAAGAAGTGATATTAACATTGTCACAGACTTAGTTTTAATATATGAACAAAATGGAATACGAAATGATATTTTGGTGTTATATTACACTATAAAAGTCCCTTAAGGATTCAACTCATACTCCCACCAGATTAAAGCAATGTTAGAGATTTAATAAGACCTATATGAGTTATAAGATTTTGAAATACTACTATGTGTAGGCCTTTGGTCAATAGATTCACTAGCATATGTCTACCCTAAATGTGAACCACACAAGCTTGAGATAAGGAAAAATTAAAAAATAAAACCATTAATCGAGAACATCAAATCTGATGAGGAAAACAATGTTATAAATGCAAGCAAAGTTTCAATTCCAAATTATATCAAAAAATTTGGCACAACTAAGAACATTGAATTTGATAGGGAAACAAATGTTATAAATGCCAAAATACACCAAAATGTTTCTTAAGAATACAACTCAAACCCCAACTTTACCAAGGTATCAAAACTTTTGAAATACCCATGAGTTAAAAGTTTTCAAAACCCTAATGGGTTAGTCTTGGTGAACAAATCACCCAAAATGTTCATTATGAATATGAGATTCACAAATCTTCTTTCTAATAAATAGGAATTATGTATTAAAAGATGTATACATAAGTTAAGGTAGCTTTAAGTGTCTATTTGACACTTTACCACAAATTAGCTCCTCCTAAAATATCATAATATGTACATACAAAATATATTTTAAATAATAAATCAAATTGCATAATCTGAATCCAAATTGTCAATAATTACAAGTGAATCAAATTCATTGGAATAGAATATACGATTCCAAATACCATGTAGGTTCAAAACACAATTATCTAATAATCCAAAATAGGATTACTCAAAATATTCAAAGTATACTATAGCATTGGTTATATCAGTATAAATGTCTACTTGACCATACAGTGAAAGCAAATGGAAATTTCTTTCCATCTTAGTCCTCTCTTTTAGTACATTAAGGACCCAAGAGGTTTAAATAACCTCTTTGTCACCTATCTCAGTAGGTTCACTATAAAAGGAACAAGAATGTATTTTTGAATTCTACAAGCATTTTGTCAACAAGAGTTCCTTGGGACACTTGAAAAATGCAAGACCTATCACAATAGAATTGAATTCCAAGAACACAAGAGGTCTCAATAAAATTTATCATCTTGGGTTAATGCTAAAAAGTTAACATAAAAAAGAAGTTAATGTCACTTCATGCTAATAATATGTAATTTAACATACATTATGAAAATAAAATTGTGGCTACATATAACCTCGTCAAACTTGAGATAATATTTCCCCATACTTGTTTCAATTAAAGATTGATTATTTAGTTCATACATCAAGTGCTAAATCCATGATAAAACTATCCACTAAGGTTTGGTGATCTTTTATCAGAAGTCCAATTAAATTTATAATCATTCCAAGAGTGTCCATTAATAGACACAAATGAAAGGTATAGGAACAATCAATTACTTCCTTTTATTAAAACCACCATGATCATATTCGGCTTAAAAACAAATTTCTCTTGTAACCCCACATTTGGTCTTGAACTCCCATTCATAATCACCAGTTTGAAAAACCCAAATGTGAATTCCAAAAATTTTAAACATGGTGATAGATTATGACTGACGTTTTATGAAAGGGTAACAAATATGAAGTGTCAGTCATAACAATATATGTTATGCAAATAAACCATGTTAATAGCCAGAAATTTTAGGGATTTGTCATATCATACTATAGTATAGCATAAACATAATAAGGAACTTAAGGTTACAAACTTTTACGTTAGTGATTAAGTTAGTAGTTTTGGACTCCCACTTGTCTTTTGCATCTAACTCTAGTAAGAATAACTACTTTTAATACAATTTATACAAAATCCAAAAAATTAATGTTGTATGTGATTTTGTGTTCATTCAATCTTATTAACTTTTATTTCTAGAAATATGACTCATATAATTACCCCATAATATCATATCTAGTGATGGAATCATAAAATTAAAAAAAAAATTATGAACAACAAACTCAACAACATTAAATTCAAATTAGTTAGAGCAGAGGGATAGTTTAATATCCAGTTACTATAAAATATCTTTTACCCTTCAAAGTCTCAAAATAGCCAACTTAAATATTACATTAACTCGCTATCTAGTATTCTTATCACTAATTAGGTCTTATATTTTTAATTCTTTACAAACTTACATTCAACTTACAATTGAATCCAAAATTCAAAGAATTCACAGTCAGAGTATTACCCATTTCCTTTGAGTTTATCCTTTTAAGGAACAACCTTAATCGATTGGTCAACTATCCATTTATCTAGTTAGGTATAATATGAAGCTTTATGTAGTAAAACTACGATATGAGATACGCAAAAGTGTGTCAGATATAGGGTTTATCTCCTGAGACATGACTGAAAGATTTTAGCTCTATGATAACGTACACGAGCTTCAATATGTGTTTTTTGAACATTAAACACTCCTTCAAATTGGAAGAGGTCATGGGCCTTTTCTTAAGCTTTATTGAGTTGTCTAAACCTTCTCCCCAATGGCCCTTACATATTCCACTGTTGTTCCCATTAATGCATTCTCTCACACACAGAGCTTAAGAAAGGCTACTAAAAACAGTGAAATTATTGCTAAGTGTAATAGGCATATCCATCCTAGGGTCAGGGCCATCAATGTAGTTGCCAAAACAGATTTTAGGGACTTTTTAAGTCATTATAGTTTGTCTGTTAAGATTTTCATTGTTGATAGTTGCTTTGAACAAGAGTTGAGGTAAAAAAATTTAGGAAACATGTATTATATATATGCACATAATTATAAAATGAAGTTTTTTTTTATAAAAAAAGTCAGCTCATGCAACTTTATAACAAGATTGTTTATCATAATTCTACCTAAGGGTCCCGAATTATAATAAATCAAGAAAACTCATTATACATTAAAAGGCTCATACAAGCAAATGTCTCTAACATTTCCATACTAATAGGGTACAAGAGATATCAAAACATCAATTCAACTAAACCTTAGTAATATCAAATCACATTGTTAGTGCTACTCCGATAGGGTGTATCCATTCCCAATGCAATTTACCTAATAATAATTATACAATATTAATTTAAGATAGATGCCTTAATTAAGTTAACTAACAAAAACCTATACAATTAGTATCACGATAAGTGAGCTCATAATTGCAAGGTATCAATTGCCCAAGTGATATTCACAGCAAGTGAAATAATTTAAACATGCCAAAGAGCAAGCAAATGCCAACACTTTGGATGTCGTGTTATTTCAAAGGATGTATGGTTGACTGCCAATAATATATAAACAATCATGCTTTTAATCTCTAATTTTGTTTAAATTAGAGAATATCCAAATAGAGAATATTTAGTTTTATATAGTTACCATTCTTAAAGGTAATAATGGCTTCAAACCATCTTTGTTAGTCTTTTCTATAAAGCCCAAAATCAAATTTCTTAAATTTCAAATGTCTTATCAATGAAAATGATAAAATTTGGGCCTGAAATTGGACTGAATTTCCTTTGGCAATTTGGCTAGGCATTGGGCTCTGAATGAGCGTTTGAGAATGGTATTATAAACCTAAAATTCTATTTGTGTTAAAAGTCACGCCTATTTTATTTCAAGTCACTTTTTTAGCCATACACTTAGGCTTTCGATAGTCAAATTGGTCCAATTGCTTAAGACAAATGATTATATTGTCCAAAAGGTTTGAAATAATTACAATAGCAATTTCCATAACTAAATTTAAGAAATCCACATGGAAGTTGGTTTCAAAATTAAATTCAGTAAAATATTGAATTTATAAAGGCATAGTTTCTCCCAAAATTATTTGGCCTAATTTACAAAATTATATTAATAATGTTACATCGGTAGGGTATGTCCTTACCAATATAATATATACACTCTTGCAGACTTCTTCTTACATTCAACTTTATCCTTAGTTTTTACTACAAAGTGTCTATAAGGAGAAAGGAATAAAATAACAAGCACGACTTAGGTTGTTTACAAACCTAAACTATTATGATTGGGCACACAATATATGAACACGTAACCACTAGGTGTGAGTGATCCAAAAGGGTACATAGCAGAATCCACATACAATTATTCCTTAAGACACTTCCTTAAATTATAATAACATCCATTGATAATACAAATAAATTCATTTTAATTTATCTAGAGATTATTACAGAAAGTGAGTGGAGTATACTGTTTCTCACTATGTATAATCAGACAAAAATTTTTTAGGTCTAAATAAGTTAATTATGCAGCATTTCAAGGCCTTTCATTTTAAAGAAATTTTGAAATTCCTATTTTTAGGGCTCAAAAATTTTTGGAAAAATCACTTAAATTAATAAATAGTATATGGAGTCAAGCTGTAAAAGTTTAGGGGTCTAAATGACTAATGTGTGAAGTGCACGCACTATCACTCCTTAGAGCTGCACTTGGGCTTTCTCCTATGCAAAGAAGTCATCTTCTTCCTCCTAATTGGGTTTGTAACTGGGTAGTTTTGACCCAATTCTAACTCGTTTATGAACCTAGCGTTATACGAAGTTTCTAAGAACGAAAAGGGTGTCAAAATAATTGTGTTTCAACAATATACAAATCCCATCATCTAACTTCTACAATAAATGCAAGGGTTGGAAGAAATTTTGTTCAAAAGAAAAAAAAAAAGGTTTTACAAAAGTTAGGTTTTTATTGGCAGTTGATGTTTTTGTGTGTTTTTAAAGTATAAGATATGCAATGTTACTAAAAACACTTTAATAAAGTAAACCCTTCTTCCTATTTCAAAGAATTTCTTCATGGTTCTAAGTAATCGAATCTTAAATTACATAGGGTTCATATAGTCTTAAAATTTTAGAATAGATGCAACAAAGGAGATAAAGATGAACTAATACATATATTCATAAGTGATTCAAATGAAATAGCCTATATGAAAAAAGAGAATTGAAATTTTCAACCAGCTCTGATACCATTTGCTAAATTTTACATATATACATATGTGCAGAATAGGGAGATACAAGATAAATAATCTAACCTGATGAGATAGCAAATATAATGTAAATCTTCAAGGTAGAGATTAGGAGAAAGCAACAACCCATAAAATCCTAATTTCTTTGAGGGAGAGTTATTGTTCAAATTGAGAGAGAGAAAGATTAAAATTAGGGCTTTTATCATACCCTTAACTAAGGAGGTGAGACTAGCATAGAGAACGAAGTAAATCCCACCTCCACAAACCAAAATAAGTTAGACAACCAAGACAATTTAAAGACAAACAGACCATCTGACAATTACTAACTTATACCAATCCATAAGCATAATATTTACTATTTAGCTTTTGCATGGAAATTTCGGTAGAGATTTCTGTGAAAAATAAACTTCCCAAAATAACCACAACTCTGACCTATAAATTGGAAGACGACAAGAGAGCTCCGCTTTCACAATCAATTACAAATAGACTATCCCAGATATTCCATATAGTCACTAATACCCTACTTGTGACACTAGGAGCTTATAGTGCACAAGGTATCACATTAAAAGTAACAATCAAATCAATGTCTCTTTTGCGACTAATGCAAGGCTCACCAAAGAATATCTATCTGAACTCCATTCAATCGAAGTATCCATGGTCAATATTATTCTTTGAAAAACATAGAAAGATAGGAGTGAGTGAAACACTCAGTGAGCAAATAATACTAATTACGCAAAGGAAGGGGCATACCTGATATGATAGAGTTTTTTTCAAACTAGATGTTTATCTATGAAACATGAGGCATATATACGAGGTAATATACTCAATGCATAGTTAAAAGATATTCATATTGTTCACCCTCAAGTCCACAAAAAAATACAAAGCATAAACCAGAATTTAAAATCATCATCATTTCCTTTTAATAAAAATTTATTTCTCAAATAGAATAAAATCAAATTAACTATAAGTCTACAAGCAGGAATCACAGGTAGGACTTTTGCCACCGTCCCTGCTTACCACCATTCCTATAGTTCATGACATTTACATTTACAATGGATATATATGAAATCAAATTTTTTTAACAAAAGGCATAAGGAACATCCAACAGAACCATCGGAATTAGATGGTAGATTTAGGCTAGTTTAACAAAACATATTAGATATCTGACTCAAGCAATATGACTCGGTATAATTAAAATAATGGCCTTAAACCTCAGACAGAACATCAGAATACAATATTGTGTCTCAGTTAATCAGAATATTATATCATAGTGCACTATAGCTAATATCTGCTGTCATTAGCTACATGTTCCTATCTTGGAACAATTCCTAAAATAATTCTTTTACGTACATAAACATATAATCAGACAAATATGAAGTTCGGAAATCCAAAATTAGACTTATTGCTAAAACATAATTAGAATAACCCCAAAATTTCAAAATCTAAGTGTTTCATAAATACTGAATCAGGGGAATTCATAAATCTAGAGTTTTCAGCATATCCAAAATTAAAGTAATTTAGAGATACGAAACTAGAGTCATTAGAAATAGGGAATCAAATTACTTCATATGTATAAGATTAGAATACTTCAGAATAGTTATAAAGTTAATCAAATGCTGAATATATCCAAGTACAGATAAAAGTAGTTTAAAATCTTACATTAAAGTACATTGTATGTATATAATTAAAATGGCTCAAATTACATAATCAAGTACTTCATGAGTATAAAATTTGAATACTTCAAAGTATTGAATAGAGGAGTTTAGAAATTTAGGATCATGTTAAACCAGAAAACTTATAATTAGTTTAATTTAGAGATGCAAAATCAGAGTACCCTATAGTATCAAACATTCTAAAACATACAGAGCGTATAGATGAGGTTTATAAATTACAGAAGTTTGCCCCAAAGCATAAGGAAATTCAAATAATAAAAATTTTGCAAATAGATAGTGTAAATTTAAATTTTGCATAACTAGTACTATCTACTCACTTGGACATAGAGTTCTAAAAATTTCCTTCCTCACTATTTACTTTACTCACTGCTAAATTAAGGAGTAATTTATATGTTCCTTATAAACAAGAGATATAACATTAACTTCCCATGCTAGGAATAGTTTAACTCAATAAATTTCTAATGTCAAAATCTCCATATTAAACTAATTACAATTAAGTTATCATTCTTGAATGGCTTCCATCATTTTTTTACTGTCTGTAAAGTTACCAATTTTCCCTTAATAATTCTTTTCGCCATAGCCAACATGTACATGCATATACGCTTAGAAAAAAAATGCTCAAAGGACCTAAATGGTTTGTAAGTTAAATTTTTCGTTCTTCAACCAATGACCAACACCAATAAGTATATATTGTACTTAGAAAAACACTCCAAAGTTTTAGCAATGTCCTTAAGCTTTTAAGTAAAGGAAAAAAATAAAATTTCTACCAATTTAGAATTTAATTACCTTTAAGTCCAAAAATATAATTACTCTTATATTCCATGAATTTGACTTCAGGGTTTGCTTATTTATCCACTTTCACTTATCATAAATGAAATTGTTTATAACATGAGACATTAAAGCTCCTCAATATAAAAACAATGTTATACACAGTTTCCAATATTATCCTTTACATACAGCTAAAATAAACTAATATGCCCAAATAGGTTAATTGATCCATTTTACAAAGCTCGAGTTGTCTAATCTTGTCTGATGGCTTACAAATCATGCCAATCATAACTAAAGTAGTTATTTAATAAGAATAGTCATTTTCATTGAATCTTTTTTTTTTTTTTTTGTCTTTATCAACTTCCTCTACAACAATATAATTTAAGATAAATTTGAGAAAAATTCTCAAATAACTTACTACTCAAAATGAAAACTATCAACAATTTTAATCTTTTTTCTTAAGGTCCAATGACGTTAGAGGAACAAGAAATCTTTAAATTACTAAACTTTGCACACATCAACTCCCTACTATGAAAATGAGGTTTTCAATTTAGTGACTAAAACATTAAATTGATAAAGGGAAAATGTTAGACTCTTACCTAGGATCAAAATCCCCAAAGAAATTTCACAAGACTCCTCCAAATCAAGCTCCAATTTGAATGCAAGTTACTGTTCACATTAATATTCATGTTTCAAAAGGACTTTTGATTTTAGAAGCAAAAATGCAAAAATTAATGCTGAATCTGAGGGGGAATTAAACAAAGCCCCAAAGAAATTTACAATAAACTCACCCAAAATTGTCCAAATTTTGCATATTTCAAATAGTGTTCATGTTCTTTGCGTAGCTAAAATTAACTTTCGAAATTTAGAGCTTAAATGGTGAAATTAGTTGATGCAAACAAGGGAGAGATGCTCAAAAATCACCTTTGATGCAAAGCCCTCAAGAAATTTTACCCAAATTGCACAAAATCTGAGCTTAACCATTAGTACCTCTAATTGCATAAGGTCAAGCTTAACCAATTTTGCCCATTTCAATCTCAATTATAATGGCACTTCATTTTAGATGTAAATGTTCTTAATTTTTCTGGTTCCAATAATCCCTCAATTTTACAAATAATTAAGATTTATTCTTGATCTAGATGTATTTCCTTTCTCTTATCCAACGCATAAAACCATTAAAAAAAATAAAATAAAAATTTCCACTTAAATTAGGATATTTAACATATAAATTTCAATAATCTTACTGCTTCCTAGAATAACTAAAAGTCTCTTACATATAAAAAAATAAAATAGGTTTTAATATTTTATAAATAAGGCCATTAATAAGACTCGTTTAAATGAGTCTAATTTATCTCTCAATTATTAACTCTCAATTAGTAACCTGATAGGATAATTACTAATTAAACTTAGATTGTGGTTAGAGTTTCTACCCAATAGGCTAGTAGATAATTCAATTTATCACTAATTACTTACATTCAACGAGAATCTAATCCATTCTTAGTTTAGATTAATAATAATTATCCAATTAATTATTACACAAAATTATTTTAATAATTATAAATTTTTGCAATCAAGATTTAAATGTGCCACATTGGATCTAATTATTTAAATTTGAAATTTAAATATATATATATATATATATATATATATATATAAAAGCTTATATACTCCTTTAAAAGTTATTTGTATCAATAGCTTAGGAACTTGGAATTTTTTTTAAAATTGGGAACCCATAAATTGCGTACGAAAAGATTTTCATAGGATTGTTATTTTTTTCTTTTGCAATATAGGATTTGTACTAGTAATATTGGAGAAAAAGAAATAGGTTATTCTGCACCAGCAACTACGTTCCACATGCATACCACCCTAAATTGTAAGTTTAAGGAAATCTGTCCTTTTTAGGGTTTTAAAATCAAAACATACACATCTCAACTATAAACTAATTAAATCTTATAAATAAAAAAACTAATTTTTAAATCTTTTTTACTCAGTACTAATTAAATCATTACAACATAAATATTTATCTTATTTCTATTCTGCCTTAGATTAATTTATTAGCAGCAAATCAAAAATTTAAAATGAACTATATGTTTTTTTAAAAATGAAAACAAATAGTTAATATATATAAAAACAAAATATATATATATTTCACCTTCTAAATTTTGTAATGGCGGAATTTTGCATCTTATTATTTCTCTAATAAATCTCATATTTTGCCTTAGCTGTAACAAAATCAAACAAAAAAAAAAAATTCTTCATAGGATATGGAATTTTTTTTTTTCAAAAAATCACTTAAGAGGAATAATTTTTATACAGACTTTACAAATATAATATCAACTAATAATAAATAGTGATTAATTTAAAGATTTATTATTAGAACCTTAAAAAACGAATTAAAATTTTAGCATATCACTGTAGTAATCAAGATAAAACACAAAATCAAAACAACTATTAATTATAAAGATCCCCTAAAATAATTTATGTTACTAGTTTTATTTTTTTGAAAAATATGGAGAATTCAAAATGATTTCATCTAATATGAAATAAGAGGAATTCAAACTCAAATATAACATTTAAATGTAATATTTTTTACCTTATGAGTTTTGAACTTTTTATTTTTTTATTGTATTTTAATAAAAAGGCCTGTGAATAGGTGTGATGAAGAGAGCTCTTGGCAGGGATTTATTTTAAAAAAATAAAAATGTGAATTAACATTGTCAATGAATAAGTTAGTGAGGTGTAAAAAGAATTTATGTCCTTAGTTAAATTGTAGATGGCAAAATATATAGAAACAATTTATAAATATTTTTTTTAAAAAAATGAAGTTTTTGACCAAAAGGATGGAGCAAGGTCTAATAAGTTAACTTTTAAAGTAGTGTCACTTACTATTTTATTAAAGGCATATATATTTTTATCCCTTAATTTTATTTGAGATTTTACTTTCGTCCCTTTATTTCATTTAGTTATAATTTAGTCATTTAATTTTATTTTAAGTTTTACTTTTATTTGGTTCTAATTTTATTCTTTAATTTTACTTTGAAGTAATAGATCAAATTAGAATCAAATGAATTTAAGGGATAAAAATAAAATTAAAGGATTAAAATAAGAATCAAATAAAGTTAAAAAACAAAAGTGAAATTTGAACTAAAGTTAAAGAATCAAATTAGAATTAAATGAAATTAAAGAATAAAAATAAAACCCAAGTAAAATTAAATAATTAAAAAAATTGTATTTATGCCTTCATTAGAAAATAAAAATCCAATCTTTTTAAATATTTTTCTCATAAATCTTGATTTATTAATCTTTTATATGCTTGCTACAAGCATGTAAAAAGTTATTAATCCAACCCAGGTGGAATATTTTGTTCAAAAGAAGGTTCGAATTAAGGGATGATTTATTATAATAGAAATTAGTTGTCTAAAATGTTTTGGCCGTAAAAATTTACCTAAAAGAAGAAATAAAAGTAGGAATCAATTTTAATTAAAAAATTTTATAAACCATGTCATTTTTTGATCGAAAAGGAAAGGATAGCCCTACAAAATGAAAGCGGATCTACCGCTATATAACAGTTTTGCTACATAGTAATAGATCATTAAAAAAAAAGGTTAACAGATAAAAAATTATGGCCGCTGATCCGAACTCCTACAAAATCCTCCCACATATTGAATCCAACCATTCTAGTACATGTAAATGGAAAACAAACATAGTCCACCCTTAGTCGTCTAACTTGGAATATTAAAATAAGTAATTTTTAATTATCAAAAATAAAAAAATAAAAAAATAATTATTTATGCATGAAAGTATATTTTATATATATATATAAAAGTAGACTTCATTTGATGACGAGAAGATTCTATTGATTAATTTTATAGGATGCATTTTTACATTTTTTGTACATGTATCAAAATTATTTTGATATGTGTAAATTTTTTATGGTCAACAAAAAATAATAAATAAATAAATTAACTACTTCTTAAATAAAGAATTTTTGAAATCTACAAATTTTTTAGAGTAAAATAGAAAATTAATAAATTGATAAACCAATTTTTTTGATATTTTTTGAAATTAACGATAAAAATAATAAATTAATTAATTAAATGTTTCTTAAGTTTTTTAATAAGAGATTATAAATATAATTTGACATAATTTAAAATTAAAATAGGAAAAAATAATATATAATTGAATGATTTATAATGATGCCATATTAATGGGTCATTTTTTTTCATTAATTTCACATAACTAATTTTTTAAAATTTTTATAATTTATTATTTTGTTATACTATAAGATATTACTAAATTTAATTTTTTTATTAATACTTACAAATATTATTAATTTAAAATATATTAACATATAATAAAATAAATTAATTTTTTCTTAGGCCAAGGAAATGAATTATTTTTTTAAAATACAAGAATCCAGATTCCTCATAACCTCTTGTCTTCTTCCTCTACTTTTCTCATGTTCCATACAAATTTTACATGCAGGTAAAATGATGGAATTTGAATTGTTAAATGAAAGTTTAGTGATTTAAACTTTAATAAATAATTAAAATTTTTTAATTTTTAATATTTATTAAAGTTGAAATTATTAAACAAATTTAATAATTCAAATCCTTTCAAATATAAAAAATTCAAATCCATGACAAGTATCAATAATCATATTTCAGATATGTTATATTTAATCAAAAATATATGAATTTAATAACTAATATCACAAACTCTATACGATTTAATGATTTAAATTAAATTAAATTTTAATAATTAAACCATTCAAATCTAAAAATTCAAACGCGAGTCCTATTAAATCTGAATTCCAATAATCGCCGCAATACCCAACAGTCACATTCCTCCTACACCATATTCAACACAGGCCTGCCACGCGTCAACATTTGATTGGTCTGTTTTGCCAGTTAATTTTTCTGACGTTCTTCCTATTTCAGGGCCCCACATTTTCCACGTTGGTTTTGATGAACCCCACCGTCCGTTCCGTTCTAAGCGCTTCGCTTTCTCTCTCTCTCCGTACTTTCTGTCTCTCGCCTTCGTTTCAGTTGCCTAGGCTTCTCTCTTTCCCTGTTTCTGCGTATTGAGCCAAAACCTGAAGAAACCATTCGCGTGGAGCTGTTAGATGATGCTTCGTTGCGTCCGATTACTACTGCCGAAACAATGTGCGGCAATAGTGGAATTGTTATCTAGTGCGAGCGTGAGCATTGTCAGATTCATGCGCAGTCTCTGATCGGGTTTCCAATGGCGAAGAGCCGTTCGGATTCGTGAATACCGAAGAGTGCGATTGGTATTGGTTTTCTTCTTTATTATGTCTGATTTGGTGGCCCGTACGGGTCGGCTTAAGCAGCGGTATGAGAATGGCTATCGCCTTGTTGCCGGGTACATTTTTCAATTTCCTGATGCGCCATTCATGGGATTTGGTGGGTCTTGTTGCAATGCTGTTTTGTTTCTCGAATTTTCTTTTCCGTTTGGATCGTTGTTTTGCTGGATAATGCAGAGGAGATATGTCATTTCCAGCCGGAAATTTTTTTATATATACAAGAGTACCTCTCTTTCAATTTAGCAGATACCATAGGTTGTGGTTGATTTTTTTTTTTTTTCAAGATTAATTGATGGTTTTCTATTTCTGTCATTTTGGGCTTCTTTCTTTCCTTTTTCTTTGTTATGAGTTTAGCGGCGAAGTTGGCTTGCATAGGTTCATTGTGGAATATGAGTTCATAGAACAACTAAGTTTTCTATTTACCAAATGAATACTCTCTTCTGTTATTTCTAATTATCTCTTAAGTGTAGAAGAAATAGTATTATCGAGGATCTTTTTGGCTAACCAGGCGCGTTGAGTTAGTGAATTTTGTCCAGATTCGTTTATATGTAATTGCTTAAATGATACGGGTGATGTGTCGCGGACCATTTTAGAAAATTATTTTCTTTGTTTTATATGAGATTTACTCAGTAGTCATGCTATTCCTTGTATTTTACTCTACTATCATTGTAAATTAATGTGATTAATGTAGTTATGATCCCCTCTTAATTTCAAATTCAGGCGAAAAGGATACTAAACCATGGTAAATTCTCAAAACTGAGCAGTTTGGATGTTGTGGATCTTGGAGTACAAATACAACTTGCTTAATCATTGTAATGTGAATGCTTCGTCTTTCATTTACATATGCAAAATTAATCAAATCAAACAGTGAACATAATATGATTTATGCCAGCATTGGATTTTTGTTCTTGGGATAAGATTCTGAAAAAGTTAAATAATATTTTCATCTTGAGAGATATGTTTTCATAATCACGCTTAGGTGGGTCGCTTAGGTTGTCTTTTGTGCTTTGAATTGGGCCTGGGTGTCATGGCTCACAAATTGGACAATTTAATTTAATATAGGGGTCAGGATTTGACAAAACTTGTATAGATTATGTAATTGCATGTCAGTGATGCACAGAATTATGGAAATATTGGTGGCATCATGCAGTAATATTCGGCCTTTTTAGTGCAAGGCCCTTTCAATTTCTCAATTACTTTGCCAAAGCACTTTAGTGACCCAATTATTATTTGTTAATTGTAATCCCCTTTGATTTGTAGGAGTCTTGGTGGCTTTCATATATATATTCTTAGTTGTCATTAAGCAAATTCTAAGATTCACTGAACCAGCTGCTTTAAAGATTTCACTTTAGAAATTAGAAACTTGGATGTAGTTGTTGAGTTCTCATGAATTTTTATAATTTTGAAAGTTACCCAAAGTACAAGTGGAATTTCTTCTCTCTCTCTCTCTCTCTCTCCCTCTCTCTCTTCTTTTTTTCCAGATAGTGATACAATCCCAGCATAATTGTGTAAATGGTGGCTGATATGGATAGTCATTAGATCAGCGAAATTACAAAAAAGATTTTAATTACTTACCTTTAGTGCAATTCTTACACGTTGAATTGTCTTATTGTTACATATATATTTTTATATTTTATTATATTGTCTTTTTCTTCTCTGTAAATTTGGGAGAAAAGTTTGATTTCTTCCACAGTTCCACTGTCAAAATCATTATTTAATCTAGTAACCCAATCTCTAGGCATTGATAGGTTATTTGATGCAATATCCTGTACTGGTAAAATGATTAATATGAAATTTGTGCAAGCAAACCTTTGAGTGAGTATGGAGATGGTTGATGTTGATATTCTTTGCTTTGTTTTAATTGAAGCAAGAAGCAACTTTTACCATGTCAACCATGTTCTTTTGGCTGGGAAGTGGGAATTGCTTGGCGTTTGAAAAGAACTTTGATATGATTGTGTTGGCTACATATACTTGTTAGATCTGATCCTCCAATGCTAATTGGGTTGCAGGTGCGTTCCATTTAGGTATAAGAGTTCTGATGATTGTTCTAGTTCCAAGAAGATTGTTGAAGTCCTTATGATTAGCACGCCTAGTGGACCAGGCTTTTTGTTTCCAAAGGTATGAAATTTGGAATAGTTAATTCTATATTTATATTAATGTCTAGCCTTCGATATGATTTCTACAAATGTACCACCAACTATGGTCACTGAATTGATATATGAACTTTTCTGAGGGATGTACTTGTTCTGATGGACATGCACATAAGAGAGTTGTAATGTAGCAGGTTTTCAATAGTTTATTCATTTATAGTTGAAGGTTTCACATTTAATGATTTGTCATTATAAATAGTTCAAGAACAGTAAATTATAATGCCCTAGAATTCCTTGAGTTAACTGTGTCAGCTTCTTGCTTCCTTTAGCAAAACTATAATGCTTCCACTAAAACTGTACTTTGAAAAAGATACTTGCAGTTTGTTTTGTTTCAATTTTTTATCACTTTATTTATGGAAATGGATACTGTTACTCTCAGTTCTTGTGCCTTTAATAATAATCATAGTGCGTTGTTGGAAGAAAGGAAACGCACTATATTTGTGTAATGTGACTTAAAAATGTGAGTGACATACATGTGGGTGTCACTAACAAGTAACAATCTAAACTTATAAGAGAACCCATGTAGCTCATGCTGCTAGGCTTTTGATCTATCTTGAGTATTTAATGCCTGGAGTTTCAATTATTAAGATGCTCCATTGGCTACTGATATTAAAAGGCTCTTATGTTGCTAGAATGACATTGATCATCTTGGATACAGAAACTTTGATTTATATCCAAAAAGAAATAGTCAGCTTTCTACCAAAACTTTTAGATGATGAAAAGAGGTACATCAAATAAATAAGATTGACAGATGTAGGTCAGTAGGTGATAAATTATAGTAGAAATCTAGAAGTGCTATTTTTATGAAGTGCATAAACTTCATTTCAGCATATGCATGGAATGCGCTAGCATCTTGATTTGAATCTCTTTGTAGGATATATTTGGTGAAGTTGGGGAAACACCTGATTGAATGAAAATAAGCTGAATTGGAGCGTTTATGTATGCCAATCATAAAGTCGACTTCCAAGTCCAAACAGCTGAAAAGCTATGTGCTTTACATGTATTTTTTACTTTTAGGAACTCAATTTTCCTAAAATTATTCCAAACATCCAATTGTATGCATATCATTTTATTGCATAAAGTCCTGGCTGTGTGCTACTATTGCTTTTCCTAAATGAAACTCTTATCAAAAAATTTAAAGTCTTGTGCACAGGGGGGGCTACAAAGATTTTCTTTTTTTTTTTTTTTTTTGTTGGGACAAAGGCATTAGTATGTGTAGGCTTAAGTATGTCTATTTGTTCGTTATAACAAAGTCAATTACATGATCTTTGGAATTCCAAAGCAAGGTCATATTAGAAGATTGATATTTGTGGTATAGATCAATGGTTGACTTCTGATTGTAACTTAGTGTATACGTTAAGGTACCATGCCTTAAAATGAGTGAATAGTTTCATATTTGTAGTTTGTCATGTTAATCGATTTAAAGTATTAAGTTTGTTAAATGAAACAATGCATCCAATTAGATGCATTTTATTGCACTTAAAAACTAACTTATGACCCTTAAGTAACTCATTATTTTATTGTAAATTTGCTTTAAATTCTCATATAAAATTTATTGACAAGACGCCTATATTGAATGGCACTGTATGCTGTTTAAAAGGATTATACTGCATCATAAAGAATTCCCTGCAACTTCATACTGAGGAACCCTTAAAAAAATTACTACTGCATAGTTCTATTTTCAAGCATTTTTGTGGCCGAGATAAACTCTTTTGAACTTGAATGGGTCCTGTTTGGAGGTCTTATTTTCTGATTTTTCTGATGTTATTTCTATCAAGGGAGGTTGGGAGAATGATGAAACAGTTGAGGATGCAGCTATAAGAGAATCAATTGAAGAAGCAGGAATTCGAGGAGACCTAATGGTGAAAAAAATTCTCCATTTATGAATTCATTTAGTTTTTGAGTTTATGAATTGTTGTAATACTCTGTCTGAGTAAAATACTTCTGCTTTCTCATTTTACATGTACTTCTACATTACTAAATTTTGAAGAATCATGACCTTTGAATTTTCCTGATCTTACGCCTACTTCCTCTCTATTTATGACCTAAAAAATTTTTTGTATTTTCAATATACAATACGTGTAATGCTATTTCTTAAAAAAAATATAAAATCAATTCATAACTCTTTGTTATGCATATAAAAACCAAAAAATGTCTCCTGAGTGAGCTAATCAATGGTTAACTTTCAGAGTGGAGATCTTTTCTTTTCTTATTTTTTTTTCAATGTTTTAAAATTAGAGGCATGTGTAATGTATTTTAGTTGTAGGTTTTAAAATGGACAAGATGTACATGTTAGATTAAGAAAATTGATGGAAGCTAAATTATTTTACTCTTGAATGCAGGATTAAGTTTTGTAGGGTTTATAAATTGATAGGATGTAGGTGTAAAATCAAGGACATTTTAAGGAGATTGAAGTATTTTACTTATTTGTTTTTGAGATTTTGTAAACGAGGTTGTCATTTGGCTGGACTCTTTTAAACAATATATGATACTTGTTACTGGGTTTCAGGGTTTTCTTGGTTACTATGAATTTAAAAGCAAGACTCACCAAGATGAGTCCAATCCAGAAGGATTATGTAAAGCAACAATGTTTGCCATGTTTGTCAAGGAAGAGCTTCAATCATGGCCTGAGCAAAAGTTCAGAAATAGAAGTTGGCTGTCTGTATCAGAGGCATTTGGAAGCTGTCGACATGCGTGGATGAGGGATGCTCTGGATTGTTTTTGCAAATGGCACGAGTGTAGGTTGGCAAGCACAAGGGAGTGACTTTCCTACGGCACAAAAGTATCGTTGCTTAGATATTTGCTATCAGATTATTCAATATAAATACAATATGTGAAAGAACATTTTCTAAAAGATCAATCGTGTGATGTTAGACTATTAAAAATTCATATATGATTTTTTTATTGAAGAACTTGATAGCAAGGTTATTAAAAAAAAATTGTAAGTTCCTTTCCTAAATAGAACTCATCTTTGGATTATTCATCCCCAGGGCACTCTATCATCTGGGATTTGAATTATTCCTTTACCAAATTGAACTCATTTTTGGATTATTTTGTTAGACATCAAATAATTTCCTTTTATTGTTATTATCTTATGTTCCTTGTTATAACAAGACTTCGATATATTATCAAAATAAGTCTTTACTTTGTGGTGATTTTTATTTTTATTTTTTAAACTTTATTATCTGTATTTTAAGAACAAGTTTTTTAGGAGTTTAATATGGTCAGACTTTAAATTTGGTCATTGCTTGAATGCTTGAATCAAGTGTACTGATGTACTGATGTTTTAATCTCTTTAAATTGCGATTTTGCATCGTTGCTTTCAAATTTTATTAATATAAGCATCACTCCTTCATCGCATATACGTAGCAACCTTTGATTGATATATGGGTAAAGCATTAGTGCCCCCAAAGTCCATAGCCACCCAAGAAGTTATTCTTGAACTATGATTAACTCTCGTACAGGAAAATAATAAACACATGAATTACGCAAGTTAAAGATGAATCCAAAGCTTAAAACAGTAATGATGTAAATATCAATCTTTAAGTAATGTTTACCCTATGACAACCAAATCCCAGAGCTTATCATCCTTGCTTGAATCAACTTAACGCTCGAAGAAATATCAAATTAAAAAACCACTTGATATATATATATAAAATAACAAATAAAGAAATTACTTGAAGTAGATAACAATAAAAGAAAACTACTTGAAACCTAAAAAAAATATGAAGATAAATATAAAATAAAACTCACACAATTTAAAATTTTAAATTAGACTCACATGCATGACTTAGAAACAAGGCGAATTACAGCCACCTTTTCAATTCCCATGGACAATCCAAAATTATCATTAAACAACGGTTTTCACCCTTAGGCTTATAACTGGCCCCGTTAAAGTGTAAAGTTTTCATTCTTTTTTTATCCTCCTCCAAGTCCATTACTGTAATGATTCATGCTTATATGAAACAGACCTTAAAGTTTGAAATGTATATGCAATGTAACCTATTAATTATTTGATATACAATAATTTTTAATATTAATAAAATTTACACTTTGTTCATACACTTTATTTAGTTGAGTTTCGAATCCAAATCCTTTATAACAACTTACTTTGGTCCTTCAACCCCCCTTCTCTCTCTAAAAAGTCTTAACAAAGAGTTTTCTCTCCTCTCTTTTCACTTGATCCATCAATCCTAAAGTCTTTTAACGTATGTTAGCAAAGAGTAATATAATCGTATTTATATTACACATTATGTCTAGCTAATTTTTTCTAATAAATAATCATATTTACATAGTATGAAACCAGACACAACAATAGAGAAAGAGAAAAATAGTAGCAAAAAAATCATAATAAAGCAAGAGGAAAAGAAGTTTGGATTATGTGCTATATAACATTATTTGCTGTGTTGAATTGTTAGATTTGTAGTGATATTATGTTATTTGTTATAAGTTATCGGATCAGAATAATTAATAATGCATAATGTCACTACATATCCAATAACTTATTGTACACAACAAATAATACTATACAACACCTAATTTAAACCGAAAGAGAATGAGACCATGGGGATGAGAGACAGTTGAAAATTTTTAACCACATCCCGCTTTTGTTTATTAAAAAGATAATATAAGTTTGAAGTAAAAAAAAATATAAATAAATTAATCTCTTGAGTAAAAAATAATTGGCTATAAATATAATACAAATACAAATTAAAAAAAGTTTCGAGAGTGGTTGGAGAAAACAGTTAAAAATACTTTTGGCCGTTTTTTGTTGGAATTTCTTACGTTTTATTCCTTGTTCCAATTTTGATGATCATATTTCATTTTCATTTTTCAAATTTTCCATCTTTTTTTTTTTAATTTTTTTTTTTCG
Source organism: Delonix regia (assembly GCA_037074485.1). NCBI lineage: Eukaryota > Viridiplantae > Streptophyta > Magnoliopsida > Fabales > Fabaceae > Delonix > Delonix regia. Next base: position 29,382,641 of record CM073455.1, read on the forward strand.
ATTTCTTCTGAGATTCCTTTACTTCTCCTGGCCATTTTTGTGTTCTTAAACTTTTTTTTTGGGTACGTTCATCCTTACTCCAACTAAAAAGCTTCCATGTACACATGGTTCTTTTGTCTTGTAACATTATGAACCATGAAGTTAGAAAATATTAGATAGGTTCCTAGGGATGGAGATATAAGTTGAGGGTTTAGGATTTAATAAGCAAATTGAAATAAAATATGATGACCCCATAGTTTTTAGAAGAATGAGGTCCAAAACTCAAATAAATAAAGTGTTTGGACAAATTGTAAATTTTATTAATATTAAAAATTACTATATATCATATACTTAAGATGGTTATATCGCAAATGCAAGAAAATTTTCTCAAAATTTGGATTTTTATATTTTTATTTTTATGAATCCAATCTTCACTCTTACATGAAATCTACATGGCAACTTTATATCGGTACATATTGGCAAAGCATGGATGGTCTCAAATTGCCGTGGGGTTCAAAGAATTTACTCAATTAATGAAATTTTCTTGGCTCATACTAAGCCTTTTGGTGGACGTATGGTTTTTTATTTTCATATTTTCTGTTTTTTTAAAATAACCTATATATAATAATTTGTTTAGTCATTCTATATATAATAATCTTATGATTTTATCACTTTGAAGCTTACAATAATTAAAAATCGGTTTGAATACCTTCCTTTAAAATGCTACTTGAAGATCACCCACCGTGGCTTTTTATTTTAATATTATAACTGAAATATTAATTTTCAAAATCCCATTGAATCAAAATTATTATATTGAGATGTTTAAAATGTCATAGTAACTCGTCCTCTTTGACGGAAAATTGCTTTTTAATTTTTTTTAGGGCGAGTCCCTGTGCATATGTGTGTGTGTCTCTATATATATAAAATATTTTATTAAAAACATTAAAATATAAATTTATTGTTGATGGAAAAAATTTAATTTGACAATTTATGCCGGAACTATTTTATTTGGAGACTTATATTTGCAAAATGATGATTAGTGGTCATTGGGATGCCTTTTTCGAATAAATTTATGTATTGAAGTTTTGTGATGATCCTATTATAATTTGAGTAAGCCTAAAAAAGTATGTAAAGTTCATCCTATTCATTAGAGTCATTAAAATAGAACTAACTTTAGAGGCTTTAAATTTTGTACTTTAGAGAACTAACTCTTCAATATAATTTAATTGTATTTTCAATTCAATTAAATAATATTATATACACAAATAAAGAACTATATATTTTAATAATATTATATATATATATATTAAAAAAATTAAATAATAAATTTTAGTTTATATATATATATATATAAAGGTGTCTGACATTCTAATTTACCCACATGGGTCACTTAAATTTTAATTAAAATAAATATAAAAAGTACATTTTAATTGAATGGATGTAATTTGGTTTTGGGGAATTATAAGTTGTGTCTAGAATAAACAATGCTTCCTTCCTCTATAATGAAACTTGATGGCACGTTGTCTGGTGTGGGATTCATGAATAGCAAAGTATTTTGTTAGTGAGCATTACCGACAGAAAGAAAATGCAAATTCTTAGGCCCTGTTTGGTAGGTTAAAAAGAGGGCTAAAGGAGAGGGAGAGTAGTGCCTTCCTGTTTGGTGTGCTGCTAAGCTGATTCCATAGTGGAGCCCTTTCCATCACTGTACGGGAGATTTGATTCCACTGATGGAGCTATGGAAAGGCTGGAGATTGATGGGAGAGCAATGTTCTTTCCAAAATTACCCCAATGCAAAATAAAAAATGACTGACCATTCCAAAACATCTCTAATGTCGGATTTTCGAACAGGGATGAATGATAGTCGTTCTCGTCGGTCATGTTCCGACATTGCTGCGATTTCGTTGCCTCCGGCGTTTGATAAGATGTCTTCCGTTCGTCGATCTACTGTTCGACCATCAGCATCGTTGATACTCGCCGGTCGTGCTCCAACGTTTGAGCTGCTATCTAGTAGCGTGAGGGAGGGTGGTGGTGTGAGAGAAATGAAGAAACAAAGGCAACAACAGTGTGAGGGAGGGTGGTTGATAGTGGGGGAGGGTGGTGGTGTGGGAAGGAGAAGCAGGAGGGTTTTTCTTTTGAATTTAAGGGACATTGGTCCTCTCATTCTACCTTTCTTTTTATTAGAAAAACAACCCATTTTGATCCACACTCACAACCCATCTTTCATTTTATTTTGGTTCTTCACTCAATCAAAACTTTAAACTAATCATCCACTAAAAGTATAGTTAACCAAGTTCGTCACTATATTAACTTGTCATCAAAAAAATGCTGACATAGTGAGATGGACTGTCATCTTATGATTAGAAAAAAAATTTTACCCAATGGCATGTTGTTGACGTGGTCAAACGTTGTGTTCATTGGGTAAAATTTTTTTCACATCAGAGGATAGTAGTAGTCTACATCAGCAGTTAACCTTCTATGTTAGATTTTTTTGGATGGCAGACTCAGAGGGACTAAAATAAAAAATAAATTATGAGTAGATAATCAAAATAGAGTTTTTGTCCTTTTTATTACTCCTTTCCTTTTTATTATATACCTGACATATCTTTTTATCTCATTCTCACCAAGTCACTCCATTGTAACGAACGGTCTAAACTTTTATTAGTTGACTGAATAACTGATATACTATTTTTTCAATTGAGGGAGATAACGACAGCGCGCCCTTCTTTCTCCTGAAGGATCAAGAACTAAGCAGCTCAAGAACATGGCTATGTCTGGAACACTGCCTTCCTCCTCGTCAGTCCATCCTATGCTGTTGGAGAGACATATACCAAGTTTTGAATCTTCAGCCTTCCTTCACCACAGATTTGCACATAGAAAACAATTGTACAGTGGATTTCTGCATTTGCAACTGTTTAATGCTTTTTTGGTGTTTCTGTCACAAATTAGCTTCTGTTTGTGATTGTCGCGTTACGTCTCGTCTCTTAACTACATCCTCACCATCTAGGCGGCGTTAAAACTACAACAAATGATAAAGACCAATTATCAAACGTTTGTAAAATCTAAGAAGTAATTTGAAAAATAATAAAGTGCAAGAACCAAATTAAAAATTAATACAAAGTATAGAAAGCAAATAGTTAATTGTTCTAAAATTTTGAATAAAATTATGACATGAATTTTTTTAATCATGTAATACTAAACTTTTAAGAGTTCCTCTAATTATTTTTAATTTTAAAAAATAAATAAATGCTTAAAAATCATATCTAGATTGCTTTTTTTTTTTTTTTTCTTCCTTTCTTAACTAAACAAAAATTTCACAGCTTACAAAAGGAATAAACTAAGAGAGGGGATCAATCTCAAGGTCACCCTAAAAGAAGACCTTAATTTACTGAAGTTGGTAGACCAAAAACAACTAAGATGCCAAGCTAAATTCATGTAAATACCCACATTTTGAGGGCTTGTTAAATGTACGAGGTGTACAGGCGTCATACACTCCGACCCTCTCTATTCCTCACTACCTATTTAGATACACTTGGTGCTGATAGGAATAGGAAGAATGGAAGAGAATAGAGGAAAAGAGAAAACCACTGGAAATCTTTATTCCTAAAGCCACTCTCGGCTCACAGCTTATTCATAGTAAGAACCAATTCCCTTACTTCTTACAATTCTCCTATTAGGTGCACTTAGTCTCCTGTCTTAATTCTCAACCAAAATAGATGGCTTGCAGTGATGTTTACCAGGGAAGGTACCGGACATTCTGCAGTAATATGTAATTATTGAAGGGAAATTTAATGACTCAAATTTATGAACAAATAAGATTACATGCGGGCCATTGAATTTTCATTCAATTGGAGAAATGCGAGAATCCCCTTCGCTGTAGGAGATCTGGACCGATTGTCAACAGCGTTCACGCCAAGTATACTTCATCACTAACATATTCACTGTGAGGCAAAACTGGTAAAACCCTGTCACATTAAGCCAACTTCGAATGGGACAAGACTAAAGGATAAGTATAATGCAGATGGGACCATTCCATTCAAAAAATAATGCAACTGCATAGTTAAGGTGCGTCCAAAAAAGAAAAAATGAATTAAGTTGATCGTGGGGGTACAATTTGTACAATAATATATGTAACGTATATATACCTCAAAATCTGAATACATACTTTATGAGTTATGAATATGAATGACCTATAGCCAAGTTCACCTTCGCGGCCTTTGAACCTCCTATATCTGGCATGGTAAGCCAATTTTCCTCCTTTGCTCCCAACTCCATCCATTTTTATCTGTTTATTAACATGAATATATCCAGGTAAATTGCTTTTCAACCTTCAGAGAATAGTTCAGAGCACATCTGGGAGCAAGGAGCATAAAGCTTTCCACTTCTTGGCACAAGCTGAGGCCCCAAAACAATAGGCTTAAGAGCTGAATGAGAAAAACAAGTTATGATACAAAGCTCTCATGATGTAAAGATGGAACCAAGATTAATTCTCATCAAGAACTATATCGGCAGGGTCTCCTATCCAGGGCCTCCCTTCCCGCCATCGGAACTTAATTCTTAGCTTGCCGTTTGCATCTACTCCAGTCACATGTCCTATGCTAGCATGTGTCTCCATTCCCCATCCCCACCTTGGGGAGACCAGTCCATCCCGGATCCTAACTTTGTCCCCAACTTTAAATGGTCTAACCCGTTCCATTTCCCAGGCCTTACAAAGCCATAGCCTCTCCGTAAAACAGAATGCCACCCACAGATCATCATCCTCCATCCGATGCACCACCCCTATGCTTGAATGGTTCACTTCCCCCCACTGGTGTGTTGGGGTTGAAACTGAGGCTCTAACCTTGATCCAGTCTCCAATATGAAGCTCCTCCTCTTCTACCAAATCCACTTCTGATGGGTCCAGCATCCATGCTTTCGAACCTGCCGGAGTGTATATTCTAAGTTTTCCATCAGCATCAATTGTTGATATGGTTCCGATACTAGTGTGGCTGTGTCCTGACCACCCAAATCTTGGCTGCTTTACAGTTGGTTTAACTCTAACCTTTTGTCCAATGAGGAGTTTCTCAACTCTTTCAAGATGGGAAGTTGGTCCTACCCACCTTTCTTGCTCCCCGCAAAAGCCAACATGAGTGTTTCTGTCCCATACATCACCTTCATACCCTAATCCTTGTACAACACCAACACTACCTGGCCCAACAGATTTCCAGTTATCCGCATTATCTTTCAACCTCACCCACTCTCCCACTTCAAATATCTGCTCGATCTCAAGGTCAACAGGATCTCCTCTCCATAAACCTGGCAAACCAAAGAATGCCACCCTCACTTCTCCATCAGCATGAATACTGGTTATAACACCTCGAGAATCAGGCTGAGCTCCCCTCCAGCCCCACCTTGGTTCAACCAAACCAGTTCGAAACCGGACGTACTGCCCAACTTTAAAGCAAGGAACCTTTTCAACATCTGTATAATGAGTGATCCACTTCCCTTTACGAAAACAGCAAGCCAACTCCAAGTATCCAGAATCCTGTACACTATGCACAACAGCTAAACTTTCTTTGCCAACACTATTCCAGTCATAGCTTGGTCTGGTTCCCAGGCTTGGTTTTGAGCGTACCCAATCACCAACTTCAAATCCTGGAAGACGTTCTGCATCTCCAGGAGAAACTTTCCACAAGCTCTGCCTTCCAGTGACTCTCACCTGCAAAGAAAACAGCACAAGAACAGGTTGTTTAAAAATTTAGAGATGACTTTACCAGCAACCTTGCTACTGGAAATCTTTATAATCTTCTCTTGTGGTAAAATTGGTCAATATTTCAGTCAACCAAATTTTCTCATAGTAAGCCAAGAGGAATGTCTGCAAAAATATATGCAAAGTGGTTTTCTTACAATGCCAAATGCCGCATATTAAAGGAGATTACTCCTCTAGAGCCATATCGCAACTTTTTAACAGCAGAATGGCTATTTCCCAGGTAATGTTTGCATGGCTTTATTTATTAGCTTTACAAACCAAAATGAATGCCTATCTCTAGTTAAATAGCAGTACATGAGTTGTGTTAGGTTTTGTAAGACACTTCAGAAGTTATAGTTTGGTTAAAGTCCCTAGAAGTATCTGGTGCAAAATTTGTGGGAAACTAAATTAGTATGCTTACATTTAGAGCACCATCCATGTCAATTCTCACTATTTTTCCAACAGTAGCTGGTGATTCATTTGACCATCCAAGCCAAGGCTGAGTAACAGATGGCATCACATGAATCTCTTGTCCCACCTCAAAAGGGGGAACCTTCTCCACATCAGTGACAGAGCAACAAAAAGGCTTACTCCTGAAGCAAAAGGCAATGCCCATATCGCCATCCTCCTCCAAGCTATGGATTATCCCAATACTGTTCCTTGTAATATCCTCCCATCCATATTTTGGAGAAGACACTGAAGCTTTCACTCTGACCCAATCTCCAACCTATGTTAGAAAATATAGATAAATTGAATAGGAAAGGCATTAAGCATCTAAGAATAGATATATGAAAGCATGAACTTAAAATGGCAGCAAATGACTGATGGCAGGAATAACTACCTTAAAATCTTCCACCTTCTCCATGTCCGATGGATCAGCCTGCCATGGTATGGGTCGATTTGGTATATCAATTATTAATAGACCATCATTCTCAATCTCACTTATTCTTCCAACACTATGATGTGTCTCACCGCCCCAAGCATATCTAGGTTCTGCAACTGATCGCTTCACACATACCCGATCACCAATCTATAAGATCAACAATTTGTTAGACACCACAAGAAAGAAGAAAATTATAACAGTACCATGAAAGGAAAATGACAGTGTACATAATTCTTACCCTAAAAGGAGCAACGTGCTCAACCTCTTCTGGTTCACAATGCCATGGATTTGGCAGATAGCTCAGCTCAATTAAGAGACTACTGTCTGGTCTTATACAATATACTATACCAATGCTTCCTGGTGTCACAGATCCTAATCCATGCTTTGCAGATGTAAGAGTGGGGCGAATACGAACCCAGTCTCCAACCTTGAATTCCTCAACCCGTTCCATCTCAGACGGGTCAGCTTTCCATCCTCTGGATGCTCCAGGAAACCCAACACGAAGAATTCCATCATCATCAACACATAAAACTGTCCCAATGCTGTCACGTGACTGTCCACGCCAACCAAACCTAACATAGAAAATTAGTCATCAATAACAGAAAAATTAAAAGGCAGAAAGAATAAGTGCCCATGTCATGCATGATGCACCAAATAATAAATCTTAAGTCAACGGGTCTTCTCTATGTTATTTCCCTTCTTTTGTGATGAATTTAGAACTTGGCAAGACAATTAGCATATGTTGCCCGTAAAGCACTCATTAACAGATTTTTATTCAAACATGGGACTTCTTAGATATTCTTCCCTTTTCATGTGATGAAATAAGAGTTTGGGAAGAGAATAGATAGTTGAGTATTACATGACCAAACAAAAGGTGAACAAGTATGAAGATGCTACCAAACTAAATCAACTAGTATAGTTTCCCAATCACATCAAACATCCTTTACAAACCACTCCTGGGAAGGGAAAGGATTTCAAAGGAATGCATCAATGATAAGAAAATCATATCCCAAAGCAAATATAAAGGTATATGGCCTATAAGGATAAAGCATGTCAAGCGGATACTAAGAACTGGTAACTTAAGTCACCAGAAATTTTATAATCAAATTGTTCTTCAGATTCCTTATTCTTTGTCCAGCTAGTCAGAGTTTATAACTCATGAATGTGGTGGTTGTAATATTGACACAAAGATGAGGAATAGTAACCCTAAACACATACACACATACACATATCATAATGTAGCATCTACACAAGCCAAACCTGGGCTCTTTTACATCTGCTTTAAGCTGTACGTGTTGTCCCCTGTCTAATGGAATGACTTTTACAACTTCATTTCCCAAAACACGGGCCTCTCCAGAACAAAATGAAACAATGAGATTCTCTCTGTCTGGAACACTTTGCACAAAGCCAACACTCTTTTGTCTCGCACCTTGCCAGCCATATGTTGGAGTTGTGACAGTTCTTTTAAACTTCACCCAATCTCCCACTTCAAATCTAGATAAAATCAAATAAATTATAATACATATTACACCCACATGGGTAGGCAACGCATATCATACCCCCAAAATATAAAAAATGATAGCAGAAAAAGATGATTTCCCCATACATTGTAGAAGATAGATGAACTCCTCTACTGATTAACGCCTCCATCAGATCTTCAGATATCCATTCTCGTGGAAGGGCCTCTAAGATGTCCCGTAGTGTCTTGCCACTGTCATGTAACATAACCTATCAGTTACTGTAGTGCATTGGAACTTATATGGTCAAGATGTTTATGTGTACTAACCAATGGTTGAAAAGTCAGTTTCACAAGATTTGACACGTTTTTCATATATACATACATACATATATACATGTGGGTGTATACATACATCACATATATACATATAAAATGAGAAAGGAAGCATGTCTAGCTGCTACTTACCTGTGGTTTCTCACTTCAACATCAGCATCAGGATTTCTTAGCATAACAATGAGCCAATCAAGATTTTCACGAATCATTTTTGCTGTCTCTGCTGCTATATGGAAAGCATTGTCACCATCATCGTCCTGACACAAAATTACTGGTATTAGAATCAGAAATCACGTAGACAATCACAAAGGTTTCCTTCCAAAAGACAGGATGCTGTTAATCCCCAATTATCTCTAGCACATAAACCAAGTTTTAAGCTTAAGGAAATTTCCACTCTACCCACTTATAATAGTAACGAAATAAAGATGAACTTATAAGATAAAGATTGCATTTAACAAAAAAAAAAACTTCTTGCATATTCTGCTTTTTGAAATTTTGTAAAAAAAAAAGCATCTGATCTGTGGTAAGCAGCATGTAATAAACTCCAGATACATCCATAGATCACATAATTCATAACTGACTCCAAGGTAGAAGTCAGCTGTATTAACAAGGAGAAATGGGTTCAATATCCCATTACATGTTTTTCCAAGCATAATCTACTTTTTGAAATTTTGTAGAAGACAAAGAGGGGCTAGCAGAGACCCAACTCAGAAATAAGGCACATAATGAGGACCAATTTCAGATGTGACAAAGACAAATGGAAACAGTATATCATAACGTGAAATCCCTGATCAATAGAAAGAAATAAAAACATGAAATCCCTGAACAATACAACAATAAGAGATGTCAAATTCATGTCATTATGAGTGCAATTATGCATGATGAAATGGTGGAAATAGAAACTTGAGTGAAAAACCTGCAAATTATAATCAGCCCCAGCAGATAGAAGCAATCCAACACATGACTTTGCTCCCCTAGCTAGAGCTAAGTGAAGAGGTATACTATTGTGCACATTCCGAATATTCACATCAACACCAGCAGCAAGAATGACCTACTCAAAACACCCAGAAACAAATATTTTATTAACTTTAAAGTACAAGATTGGCCTACTTCACCTACCATGATATGACTACTGATTCACTTACCTTGACCAACTCAACGTCATTAGTCATAGCAGCTGTATGCAAAGCTGTCCTCCCATTCTGTGCATCTTGAGCAGATGGATCTGCTCCTGCAGCAAGCAATATCCGCACCAATTCTCTGCCCTCTACATTTGACATGAACAAACAAGATCAGATGATTCAATTATTGTACTGAACAGAAGAGGCAACACACAATGAGTTCAGAAAAATTCATACGATGTGATATTTGGATTGAGATTGTTTTTTACAGATGACCGAGAGATGGTGGTCAACAGGACAGCACTGAGTCATCAAACTCAAGAATATACTTCAAACACAACCAAGATTGCGTAAATAGTTATACTATCTACTACATAGATGACGAACCAGTGCCTCCATTCTCACACAAGTAAACAGCATTAACATGTCATATAATAAAAATAACAAATAAATTTAGCCAGAGGTACGACAATTTAGATTTTTAAATGAAAAAGCACTTCAGCATCTAAAGTTTTGAGATAGTTTCAAATATAATGAACACTAGCAGTTTCACAAAACCAGAAATTACAAGGCATATTGTAAAGTTCAAACAGAAATAAACATCTTATTTAAAAGTATGTAAGAATTGGCCCAAGAAAACTGCTGTTCAAGTCTCAGAACACACTCACAAGAACAGGGGACAGAGATAGAGAGAAGATATATCAATGTAGTAAGGCCACAGTAGTCAAATTTATATAATGGCATCTCAAACAATAATTCTTTATTAGATGCAAATCAGCAGTACAAACAACCTAGACAGATATTGTAAAGTCCAATAGAACTTAAAAGGGTTTAAAGCAAAAAAATTTACCAACGAGTAACAGATGCAACTGAATTTACATAAAAGATATTATATGAAGGAAGAAGAGTGTTACCAAAAAAGGGCAGATAAGGACAAAAAGAAAGAAAGAAAATTCCTTAGTTAAAAAAAGGCAGCAAAGCAGCAACATTTTATTGCAAATCCGAGATAGCACCCCTTTAAAAAGTTAAATGTGAGCAGGAAGCTGAACTAAGTACAAGCTATCCTTTCACACCACATCTCTAAAGACAAAGGTACACCCTTAGATATTTGAGTGCTCCTATCCAACCAAATACAACTTAACAAAGCAAATACAGCACACTGCCACAGTGCTTTAGCCTCTTTCTCCTTCCAAACCCTTAAAAACTAATCAAAATCTCCAACGTTCAAGAACACACTCAATGTTCTCCAAAAACTGCAAATCAGTTATTCCAGAAACATGATGCCACTAACCAATATGTAAGAAAAGGAGAGAAACTGATGAGATTTTTATTCTTAGGCTTTCCAAAATGAAGATGTGTGATGGCTGAACTTCTGGCCAAGTGCAAGCACTGAGTGCAGTAAGAGTTATGAAAGGAGTCGAGAATGCCCAATAAAGAAGCCAAATTAGAGGTCTCCCAGTTGTTAAGATTCGAAAAGAAGTGGATAAGATATGGAACCATAGAATAAAAAATTACCAATAAAGGGGGATATATATACCAATACTTAACACCTTCAAAACACATAATATAGGCTCCTTCCAATAGCAAATTGCACCCAAGTGATGAAAATTGTACATCACCATTTTGTATCCTTAATAGGACAGAATTTATTAAAGAAGAAGAATAATACATAGTAGAGAAAAACTTTCCTTATTGCGAAAAACCGTTGAAATTGTATGACAATATACAATTTTTTAAATCAAATTGAAGTTCTTTGACTTTCTATAGCAGCTTATTGGTACAATAATACTAACTTTATGCCTTCAAAATAGATGTCATTATAGCCTCAAAATGCCTTGATTTGTTGTGAAAAATTTTTTTCAGAATCTAGTAAAATCACTAATCTATTTAAAAAAAACTCACGAAAATTTACAGAAAGAAAAAAAAATGTAAATGGAACACAATAATATTTCTATCAATTAAAAACATAAATGTTAAATTACTATCAAGCAATGATCCCAGTTTCCAAATACCAATTTCGTGGTCCTTCTTAGAAGCAGCTGCCATGCACAGTGCAGTGCCAATAGGGTTTGGTATGTCAATTGCTTCTGCAATCTCATCAGAAGTTGCAACTTCTACCCATCTTTTCACAACAGCCACGTTCCAAGTTGCCACAGACAAGTGAAGTGGTCTGCAACATCACAACCCACAAGTATAAGAACAGAAGACCATATTTTCATACAAGACCAAATTATAATTTTATGAAACAGCAAAGTCATGGTCACAAGAAAGCATTTAAAAGTGAAAGGACTTGGAAAATCCAAACAGAGTTTTGTAGCCGATATCCATCTGAAACTACTGTCAAAATTTGAAACTCAAGTATGTAGCAAAAGCAAATAGCTTGGCCTGTTGAAAATGTAAAGTTGTAAACAACAGTAATACAGCTTAGCAAAGAATGACTTCAACATGCATCTCCAAATACATCAGCTATGAAGAGCTTTCAAAGTGAAAATAAAACATGGTTTCACTCTTGGATGGTGCTAAACTAACTACTAAATAGAATTGAAACCAAAGGATGCATTCAGGGATAAGAACAAAATTAGGCATAGTTTACCTTGGAAATCTAAATAATCCAAAATGCCCTTAAATTTTGGAGAATGAATCATAGTAAATTATTTACGAAAAAGGTGCTTAAAGGAGTTTTCGTTTCTGCATTAGTATCAATGAAGGCAGACAATCCAATAATTTATAATGCATGATTTCCAAGGAAGCTGACTAGAAATGAAGCAAAGTGATTCACAGACATCAAGCATTAATTGTAACTGTTAAAATATTAAATAGGAAAATAAATTATTAATGAGATAATTGTGAAAAACCAGATCAAGTTTAACTGACCCTTCAAAATAGCAAAAACAATAGCACCAGATCCAATGGAATTTACTTTACTTTTAATATTTTTTTATAGGTAGCTTTAATTTTCTTCTTCAGTTTTTTGGTTTCTACAATATCAATAGGATAGAGTAGAAAAACTTGTACCGTAGGCTATAAAAGTAAAAGTATTAAATATCACTGTAGGACAAGATTTTCTGCATTTCTCAACTTTATCATCAGGACAGGCAAATCAGAGGGTATGCAAGAAAATCTAGCTCCACAAAAAGGATATATGAAGCTAGTCTAATCAACGTCTATAAGTTAAAGTCTACCATATGAACAAAAGCAAGTATAATATAAATACCAACACCTTAAATTTCACTATAGCCAAACCCAAGAAAAACAAAGTACCAGTAATCCAAGACCCATTTAGATAATTTCTCTGCATATAGTAAGGTCTTTAAAAGAAACAAATATCACATTATGAGCAAGCATGTTCATATACTTCATCCCATATGGGAATTTGCATTAGCAGAAATGGTTTCTCTGAAAATTGGTCACATTCTTATGGATCTAATTTAATAAAATATGGACCTTCAGTGCATTACATCCTATCCTTCTTTTCCCTATCTGCACTAAAAATCTAACACTTACAACACTTTGAAAGTGCTAGGCAACTAGAAAACAGTCCCAGTGACAAGTACTACAGTTAACACCTAATCAATGCACAGATAACAGGTATGTTCAATAAAATAGAGTGTGCCTGTTTGCTCAGACTACATGCATGATACATATAAAAGTTGTGCTTAAAACCAATATTGGATCCATGGCTCCGGAGTATAAAGATACTTGAACTATGGGGAGACAGCAAATTATAATCAGTATTAACAAGATTTTTTCTACATGTAAACTATCAAGGACCATCTTAACTCCAAAGTTTAAACCATTAAGTAAATGCCCATGAATGGTTTTATAAAGATTTCTAATATGCCACTTACACAAAAGCCTATTGGACTTAAGTGTGGATAAAGCAAAGACCTACTATGCCGTGTGCTGAAACTGTACTATTAACATAGAGAATGGGAGGCAGCAAGGATCAAAATCCTAACCACTTGGTCATATAGGCTTGGACACCATGTCAACAACTATTCCAACTCAAAAACTTAAGCTATTAAGTAAGATTTATAGACAATTTTATTATGATCTCTAATTTAACCCATTGAAAAAATTCATCTACGAAGAACGGGCACCAAATAGCTGAAAGAAAGCATTATGATGATGAAATGATATGAGCAGTGTGTAACCTTTTCAGGTAGGTTACTGATTGTTGACTGCAATCATTTATCCAGCTAGAGCTTACAGAAACATATCATCACCTCATTCTCTCCCCCCAAAAATTTTTTTTAATAATAATTACTCATTCACAAATTCAGTAGAGATTCAATATTATATCTGATAAAATAAAATTCAGCTTTATGCAGAAATTAGGTTTAATATCATACTTTCAGTCCTAAGGGTATTTAAGTAATTTTAAGTCAAAAATCTTCTGGTTCAGTATCACACTATTAGTCTTGTCCTAGTTGATTCTTGAGGAAATTAGATCTACTAGAAACATTCAAACCTTTATCCTAATCTCACGTGTACTGTTTGAATCACCATGGGCTTGCAATGCAAACCAGCAATGATTAAAAAAAAACTATAAGTAATGCACAAATACACTTATCTTTAGACATTTCGACGTGTCAAACACCAAGTGTACAAAACATGTACAGATGTGTCACAATTTATTCACACACAGACCAGCACCAAAAAAAAAGATAGAATAAGAGACTAAAAACCCTACTTTAAAGAGATAATATAAGTTCTTTCCCAGTATTTTTTGTTGTACATGAATAATATAGTGACATCATTTTATTAAGTAAATTCTTCGGGAAATAAAAGTGCAAGTTACTAAATATGTAGGATAATGTTTGTTGTGTTTTTTCCTACACAAGTTGGTCACTAAATGGGAAGTTTCAAGCATAGTAATCAAATTGTGATATATATTGCAAATTGAAAAGCATATTTCTGAATCATGAATCACATAACGTATCAAATTAGAAGATTCAATAACAAGTAATAAAATAACTTGAAATATAAACTATGACATATTATAATATGCATAAAATACTCAAGATAGTTACAACTTATAATGAAGCTTATTGGCCATATAATATGTAAGTAATTATTTCTTATAATAATTTCAAATAATTTCTTTTTTGCTTGCTTTATATAAAGCATTAATAATACTTAACAACAATACAATATTTTCATGCCAATTCATTGATTTTTCACATTTTTTTAATTGCAACATCATACTATTTTGCCATATTGACTTGAATCGCATGATTTATGGCTGATTGAGCCATTGATTCATATTTTTGGTTTTGTGACTCATTGTGATGCATAAGATTCAAATTGTGAATCGTAAGATTATGATTACTTTGGTTCCATGAGCTAGGATTAGAATATAACATATGCCAGGATAATACACAAAGAAATATGTCTTATCATGTTAGAATAGTGAGACAGCTAGGTTAAATAATATGTATTTCATCAATTAGTGGGCTCAGTTTGTATTAGCTATTCTACTCTTTTACTTGATCTATTCCTATTAGCATAAAAGGACATGTGGGGAACTTGACATTGTAAGTCAGTGATCCCATTCAGACTCTTTTTTCTCTTCTTTATGACTAATTTCAACATGGTATCAGAGCACTCATTGTCTCTGATTCAGGTTGAGGGTTGTTCTTACTTCTTAGACCTAAATTGGAAAACAAATGAAACATTAAAAAAGTTTCAGGGTTCTGTTTAGAACCCTCTGATGCTTTTGGTAAGGTTTTGAGCGAGTAAAAGTCATAGATGGTGGCAAGGGAAGAATTTCTTTAAAAGAAACCACAAGTTCTTCATTTTGCCTTATTTTGGGCTGTTTTGGTGACCAAGTGAGGTGCAGCCCGGAGGTGTGATGGGGTCTGGCGTGAAGGTGGTCCAAAAGGGTGTGAATTTACTAGTAGATGGTCCAGAGTCCAGACAACTTCGTTTTTGAGTGGGTCATAGTGTGGTTACGATTTTGTGCAATTTTCCATCTCCTATTATTGTTTTTCAAGCGCATAAGGGCTGTCTTGAGTGTTCCAAGCCAGAGGTTGGTAGTTTTGGTTGGGTACAAGCTGAAGGCATCCGTTTTGATTGCAGCTTGTGTTTTGAGCTGTAAATTGTGGTTTAAGGGGCTAAAAATTCTGGTGACATGTTGGCAACATCATCTGAGAGTGCAATGAACAATGGGAGTGAGAAAGTGGACCAAAAAGACAAATGAGAGTGAGAAAGCAATGGTGACTGAGATCATGTCTAATGCAAAGATCCCACTGATTGTAAATTAACTAGGGGGAAGGAATTATCTTCAGTGGAAGAGAACTGTTTGGTGATATATGTGTTCACAAGGGTGATCATTTAACTGATGCTCCACGGAAGAAATGGATAATGGAGTATGATAGAGTTTTTAATTAGATTCAGAATACTGTGGATCCTGCCCTAGATGATGTCACTCAGCATCACAACACCATGAAAGAAAAGCGGGATCACCTGGAGTCCATGTATCAGAGTCACTAAGATTTGGAGATGTCAAATCTTTTCTCTACACAAAGGGATCTAGGTCCTCAAAAGTATTTCTTAGGAAGTGAAATTGCACAGAATGAGAAGCATATTTTCTACTTACAAAGGAAGTACACCCTAGACCTACATGAAACAGGAATACTTGGAGTCAAGCCTTACGAAAGTCTGATGATTCCCAATATGAAACTTACAACTGACGATGGAGAAGCTTTGCAAAGTGATGATAGATATGATTGGCAAACTCAATTATCTAACAGTGACCCGTCCAAAGATGGCATTTCCTGTAAGTGTGATTTTTCAGTTTATGCCATCCCCAAAGGCTAGTCACTGGGAAGCTGTTATGCATATACTTAAATATCTAAAGGAAGCCCCTTGATGTGGTATATTATATCAGAACCATGGTTACTGTGATTGAGAAAGATTTTTTTATGCAGGGCAGGATCTCCAGTAAATAGACAATTAAAATTTGGTTATAGTGTCCAAGTCGAAGGTAACCTTGTTTTGTGGAAGAGTAAGAAGCAGAACATACTTGCTAGATTGAGTGATGAATTAGAATATCATTTTATGGCCCAAGCTACATGTGAAATGGTGTGGATACAGCACTTGCCAGGTTAGATTGAGTTTATGGGAGGAGGTCTATGAAGCCTTGGTGAGATAATAAAGCTACTATTCTTATTGCATCAATCCTGTGTTTCACGAGAGAACAAAACACATCAAGGCTAATTGTCATTGTGTTCAGGTATAAATACAACAAGGGCTCCTCTCCACTGCATGTATAAGAACTCGTGAACAAGTAGCAGATACTTTTACTAGCTCTCAAAGGTAAGAGCAGCCCTAGATTGAGGGGAGTGTTATAATAGTGTGATAGCCAGGTTAAATAATATGTGTCATCAACCAGTGGGTTAGGCTTGTATTAGTTATTATACTATTGTACATCTATTCCTATTAGTATAAAAAGATACACAGGGAACCTGCCATTCTAAGTCAATGAATTCAAACTATTTTCAACAGACTCTATATTTTTGAAGTTTGACATGTTCATGTCCATGTTGTGTGTGCTTCATAGATCCTAAATGAACTTTCAATTAATCAATTCCCCAATTTCTACCCTAAATGGCTTAATCCTCCTAATAAATTACCAACACCAATTAAACCTAAACCATCCCTTGTCCAACATAATTTACCCTCTATAATAATAATTATTATTGTCATTGTTATTATTATTATCATTTGATATCCACATCCTAAGCTCAAAAGGTAATTGATGAATGGATGTCTTACGTCAGATTCTTTGAATTTAAGATGCCCATTGATCTGCTGCCCCCATTCTCCAGTATCACAAGAGCACAGTCTGTGTACTTCTTAGCAACTGCTCTATGCAGTACAGTTTCACCTTCATCATCCACTGCATTAGGATCGGCCCCAGCCAATAGTAATTCCTGTTATTTTTCCGCAACAAATTTGTATGAATGCAGCTTTAATAAAGAGGAATAAGAATCAGAGTACAATTTATGTAAAACCTACTCGCATACAATCTGGTTGGCCATGATAGGCACAAACATGAGCAACAGATGGGCCAAGGCCATCTCTCAACCGAGATCTCACATTAGCATTTCTTCTTATAAGACTATGGACACATTCTGGCGATCCAGCTGCTAATGCAAATACAAGAGGAGGATCTCCATCTTTGTCCAGGACATCAACATTTGCCTCTTTGTACTCCAAAATAGCTTCAACAAGTTCTGCACTACCACGTCTACAAGCCAAATGAAGTGCAGTCTGTCCATCAGCATTTTGAGCTTCCAAAAGAGAAGAAATATAGTTGCTACCATTTTCTGATGCAGCCTTTTCAAGAAGATCTCTGTATCAAAATGGATAGATTACACAAAGGAAATAGTGAAATCACAATGAGGTTAAATGAAAGCAAGCTGAAGCAGATCAATTGTAATTTTGAAGCTGACTAACCTAACACCTCCAACATCCCCTTCAGACACAAGTCGATGAAGATGGTTTGGGTTTCCTTGTAGAACTTCTGGTTCAGGTAGAGGGGAAGGCTCTACCGCATTTGGCACAGAGGGCTGAACAAAGTCACTGTATTGACAGAAAAATGTATATTATATATGACAATTAATGAATATCAATGAAGATTGCGCATTTTGCTCTCACTCACAAGGAAGCTCATACATTAGTATAGTCAACCATACATAATCTATACTTTGGCTACCCAATCAGATGCCAGAAAACCAACAGAGAAAATGCACATCATGTTTTTACAATTAATTCCAACTTACTTATCAGGGCTTGCAGGAGGGCTGCGTGGTATTTCCTGCAAATGACGAAGAAATATTGCTAGCATCGCGTTAAAACTAGGCCTTTTGGATGGCTTGAACTGCAAGCACTCTCCAATCATCTTCCACAGTTCCCTAGGTATTCCACCACCAACCACACTAGCATACTGTGGTGGCAGTTTCTTTCCCTTGACAACTGCTCGATAAATTTCCTCGGCACTTAAACCAGTCCAACTGCACAAGCAAAGATTTTGCACTAAGAATTTCTAAGATAGGAAAGGGAAGAACACAGTAAATATTTGGGTACAAATAACAAAAGTTTGTGAATAAAGAATGAGTTGCTCCACGTACGGAACAGAACCCGTGCACATTTCCACCAATGTACAACCAAAACTCCAGGCATCTGACTCTGCAGATATACCTATAGCATCATCCCAGAATAAATTCAATGACTTCTTCACAGGTTCCCAAGCCTCTGGAGCTGTGTAATGTGGGCTGAGCATTATACACTCCATGCATGAATGGATCTTAGAGGAATCACACTCTGGTCGGGCCTTCCGACAGGAAGGCTTCTTCAAAATTGCAGCAAGTCCATAATCCGAAACCACTGCACGACCATTTGCATCAAGAAGAAGATTGGATGGTTTCAAATTCATGCAAACAATGCCTGCAGCATGAAGCTCAGCCACCCCTCTTGCAATGTCTGCCCCATATCTATATTTGGCAAAAATGAAGTGTCACCAACTCACTTTTCACAGCAATCATGAAAAATTAGCAAGCAATCAGAACTCAAACATGACTTTAAACCTAGCTGTATAATATGAATAGGAAAATAGGCAATTAAGTCATAGATATAGTTGTTCTAATGAAATTGTTTAAAAAGAACTACTCAACTCTTCCTTTGTTTTCTAGGAGAAACAACAGGAAAGCATAAAGGTTTACAAAGGTAGCTGTAAAAGGATAAATTTTAGATATTAAATAAACCATTCTATGATCACCAAGATACAATTTGTCGGTTTCCCTTCAAACAAACATTAGCCATTGAATCCCAGAGACATATTCATATATTGTCTGCTAAAAATTTTCATCAGCACGCAGTGCATCCTACTTCACTTACGAATTTGCAGGCATTACTCATCAAACAAATATAGAGAAATTACACTACGAGTATAAAGACAATTCCACTTCTTTCAATTACTTGTTACCATGCTTAACAATAAATTACTTCCTATGGGCTTAACGAAAAATCCCATGACAAAGAAACATGCTTCAACCTCAAATTTGATAAGAGAAGTACAAAAACGGAATCCAAAACCTTAAGACTTGCTCCAGAGTAAGTCTTCCCTCATTGCGCTGCATCTCAGACTGAACTGATCCATTACACCGATCCATCACAAGACACAAACTCTCTTCCAACCTCATTGCCCCATGAAAAGTACACACATTCCTACACCACATCGAAGCACGACGCAGATTCTCAAGTTGACCCTGCACCCAATCCAAATCCATCTCCTCCACTATCGTCACCTTCTTCACTGCCACGTGATGCCGGCACCGTCCATTTCCACCACCACCACCACCACCACCACCAATTACCGCCGTCCACATTTCCATACCAGCCCTCCTCCCCTCTCCTATCCGTCGCAGCAATTTCAAGTCTTGGTGCACTCCGACCTCGATAACTGGTCCACAGCCGCCGGAGCTAGATGTTTGGGACCCACGGCTACACCGGCGGCGTATGACCGAGTCCTCATCATTGTCCCCATCTTCGTCACCACCATCACCCCCTTCTTCATCATCATCCGTGAAGTCACAGTCGAAATTTGAACCCGAAGCGTTCGAAGCCGAGTGAATAAGAGCGAGCACAGCGTAGTTCTTGCGCAGAGCTTGAACAGAGTTCCCGACGGTGGACACATGGCGACACCTTGGACACGCGAGCGTCGTATCTGGAGACGCCGAGAACATTCTCGAAAGACACTCTCTGCAAAATCCATGCCCACATTGGAGCAGAAGTGGGACTCGCTCTTCCTCGTTGTATCGCGTTTGGCAAACCGAACAGCAGGGGACTTTCATGTTCTCTCTCTTCGGAAACTTCCAATCCCAGACTTACCCAGAAGAAAAAACCACCAACTGCCTCAACCCCAGATATTGTTCGATCGAAATTTGAGCTCCCAAGATCTTCTTCACGCAGAATTGAAGCTGATAAGAGGTCGAAATGGTAGATCCATAAGCGAATAAAAGAGGGAAATTGAAGAGAGATTAAGCTGGGAACGAAGTGATCAAATAAGCCAATGAAGAAAGAAATCTAGAGAGAGAGAGAGAGACTCGGTGACAGAGGTAGTGGGAACGAAAGAAAAGGAGCTGGCTGTGAGAGATTTTTGGCAATTATAATTAGCTTTTTTTTTTTCCTTTCCCTTTTCTTACGGATTTAATGAGAAGGGTGGCTCAAGTGGGTAATTCAGTGGGCTGCTTACTTGGACTTTCAAGTCCCCAACCCGTTTCTTCCGTTTGCTTAAAGAATAAGCTGCTCGACGAATATTTTTAAATTTTGGACAATTATTTTAGTATTAATAGATTTTTTTATTAAGCAAAACATTATTTTAATCTTTTACTCATTATTTAATTTTTAATTTGATTTATCACTAATTTTAGTATTAATTTAGTCATTTTATTAGTTTTTATTTTTAATTTGGTTCCAAAATTAATACATTTAGTTATTTATTTTTAAATAATATTAGACTAATTATGCTAACATTTATATTAGTCTAAAATCAAATTGGGATGTGAAATTAGTAAAAAAATTAAATTAATATTAAATTTATAAGTGATGGAAAAAAATATAAATTTTATTACTTTTATACCTTACTTTTAATATGCCAATTTTAAAAATAAAAAGGAAAAAGAACTTATACGCATCATGTTCGTATGAATTCTATGATAGTCTTTGTAATGTTTAAAAGGTCAAAAAATTAGGATATGAAATATTTGATGTTTTTTTAAGTTATTGTTTAACAGTAAATATGACGGTTTTCTCTATTTGAAGGAATCTTTGCAAGAATTGTCTATGAAAAGAATTTCTCTCTCATGGTGATGAAGTAAGAGTAAAATTTTCCAAGTTTGGATTTTATCCTAAATGAAGGTCACGTCTGAGTAATATTTAATTTAAATTTTTATTAATAAAAATTGACTACACACAATTATATTTATTATTTTTAAATTTAAACTATTAAATTTTTATTTAATGAACAAAAATAAAAATTGACCATCATATTTTGTGTAAGAACTTAAACAAATTAGGATTTGACTTTCCTTTCCCATTTAGAGTGTGAGGATCTTGGTTTTTTGACTGACATTGTGCAGGACAATTGTTAAATGTCAGGTATCTTGAGCCAACAAAATTATTCTTTCTAAATGCTTAAAAGTAACTTTTGATGCTATTGGAATAGGAAATGACATCTTATTTTTAATGTTAATAAATATGAAATATCTTACATTAATAATTCTTTTATACGGTTTTTATGAAAAACCTGACAATCTTATCAATAATAAGGTGACCATAACCTTTTCTTTTTTATATATTTTTAGTCTCTACATTTTAAAAAATTTTAGAAATATGAACATCTTCCTCAATCATCAAGATGGGGAATGACAGTAAGGGCATTTGTCTTGGGTAGTAGAAAATAAAAGTGGAGATTGAGGAGGATTTTACTGTCTTGTTTGGAAGACAAAACAAGACAAAAGTAAGGGAAACAAAGAAACTATACAAATACCACATTGAATACATAAAAGACCTCCCTAATGCATCATCATTGCCAAAGCTTCTAGCATGTAACTCCAAAGTCAAATTTTACTGCCCTACATTGTGCCTCAACAAATTGACCATACAGAATTATTGCTCAGACATTCTAAACTTGGAACTTTGTTCCCAAAAACTTTGGTATCAGGTCTAATTTGCTTTTATTTATGCATTCATGGCAGAATATGACCATATCCGTAAAACTTGCCATCATTTGAAGGAGTCAATGAGATGGTTCTGGACACTTCAAATATTTTTGTAGAAATGGAAATAAGTAGTGATAGAAAAACATATAATTGAGGGGGGCATATGCCCATTTAATTTTTTTAAAATTGGCACCACAATTTTTAATTTTTGAACCCACTAAACTCACAGATATATTGCATAATTTTTTTTTTCTATTATTTGACATCATAATTTGGTCTCACTTAATCTATACATGTATTATACACATAATTCTTGTATTAAAATTATAATTATTATTTTTTACTCTTTTTCTTCTTCTTTACTTCTTTTCTTTATCATTTGCTCTCTTGTTCCTTCCATTTTTTTTTTTTATATTTTTCAATTCTTATTGACTTTCAAAATTGCAGCTTCTCTCCTCTCTTATATTTATGTTTTTGGATGAGCTTAAAATTAGAGTTTTTGATATGTGCTTTTAAACTACGATACTCATATATTCAATTTTCAATTTTTATCATTTTGAAATAGGTTTTATGCTTAATTTGAAATCTAGAGACTCACTTGGGTTAATTTAGTCAACAATACCTGCTTGCTAACTAATTACACCATTACAAATTTATTATCTATTATTAATATAGAAGTAAAGAATTAAATTTGTAATTTCAATTTCTAGCATTTAATTTAAATAATATATTCTAGAACTACAATTTTGCTTTAATATGATATGTACAAATTCTTTATGAGAAAATTAACAAAATTGCAACAACTTTTATCCAGATTTCATGAATCAAATTTTCAGCGACAATAAACAAAAATTAATTCAAAATATTTGCCATCATATCTAAAGAAATGAACTAAAGTTTTTTTTTTTTTTATGTCATAACTATAATGACCAAGATAAGATCAACAGGGACCATGTTAACTTTGTCCCTACTAACTTAGTGTCATAGCTTTGCCAAGATTGAGAATGAAATGAGTTTTGATGAAAAAAAAAATTATATAGCTCATGACTAAATTTGGTATGACAAAAAAGGAAATATACAGTCCATTTGTTGCCTACATTTGTTGGATAGAATCAATGCATGAGTGGAAAGAAAAGTTGATCACATGGCCATGATACCATTAGTGCAAAAAGTAATTAAAAAGTTTCTATAATTATTAATAATCATGGAAAAATTATTCTTAATTACCAATAATAATGAATTAATAATTTTATAATTAAAAAAGATTTTCAAATTACCAATAATAAGAAAAATATAACATATTCATTATTAAATATTGATTAAGGTGCCCACAAAATATAATAGGAAAAGTCTTAAAAAGAAAATATTTATTTCCTAGTTGTTATACCTGACATTCTAATGGAGGAATGAGTAAAAAAGAAGAAAATATAAATTGATTTCCAAAAACAAATTTTGAAAACCAATTTCTTAGAGTCATAACCAAAATTTTTAAAATGGAAAATTTTGGAAAGCCGAGAGGAAAAATAAAAGAGTGGTCTACGTATGTAACCAGAGATGAGTTCAAGAGTCAATTTGAGTTTGGAAAGGTGTTAGACACCTTACAACACTTATTGATGATGATGGTTACTTTAAACTAGTCAAACGAAGTAAATAAGATACGACCTTAAATTTATTTTGATTGCCCATATGAAAACACTTGCAAAAATAAATAGAGAAAATACAAATAGAATTTGTTGAGCAAGGCTAAAATCCAAGAAGGGGTTAATTGGGTTTTATAAAAATTTTACTGAAAAAATTTCTTGTAAAACAATCAAAGAATAAATGTAGAATAAAAAGAGAGTGAGGGAGAAGAGTGGACACAAGAATTTATCCTAGTTTGGCTTCTACCCAAGCTTATATTCAGTCCCCAAGCAACCTCTTGGGATTTTTCACTATCTCAAAAAATCAATACAACACCTAAGAGAATTCCTCCTAAATTCCCAAGCTTTCACAACTTGACACCTTCAAGGAACCTCTTTGAATTTTCTCCTTTAGGGATATACTCCCCCTGAACCCAGCTCTCTCTTAGCTTGGCTCTCTTAAGGAATATAGAGCTAATAAGATAATGAAAACTTATGATATAATCACTTTGAATGTTTTCCTTCTTATTTTAGAGTCCATAGGTTGAGTTTATATATATTGAGGTCCAATAGATCATTGGGAATGAATAGGAAAAGAGATTTTTCAAAATATATCTGTTATAAATCCGTTATGACTTTTCTGCTATCGACTAGTCGATTGCTCACTCTTTCCTCTCACAATTTTCAAATTTTGAACCCTGACAGTTGATGGCTCACTCTTGACTAGTTGATTGGTCACTTACAGAGAGCTCTCATTCAAAGGTCTTAAGGCTGACAATTGACTGATGCTTTATCTGGGTGTGACCAACCAACTACTGGCAAGTGGCTAATCAACTGCTCACTCATAGAGAGCTCCTAGTCAATCAAGGCTTGAGCTGGCAGCTAATTGGTCTCTCCAAGAAAGTGATTAGTCGACTGTTGGCTTATGACCAGTCGATTGTTCCCTCACAGAGAGTGCCCAGTTGTTCAGAACTCAAGCTGACAGTAGACTAAGGACTTCTCAGAAGGTGACCAGTCAGTTAACTGTTCACTAATAGAAACTCCTAAATTAACTTTTTCTTAACCTTTAAGACTTGAGATTGATTATACATTTGTTTTAAATGATTTCCATAAGTTTAATATCATTTACAAAGGTTCCTCAGACATGATTAAACATTGAAAACATCGAGAACCTAAGCAATACATAAGAATTGTGTTGTTATCATCAAAACATTGATCTCTTAGCAAATGGGCTCAATAGAATTAATGCAAACAAAACAAAAAATATTTACAAAAGGCAAACTTGACCAAAGATGAAAGCGTAGGGCATATGCACCCTGTGAGAGGGATCAAAGTCCAAGTAGTTTATCTAAAAAGATGTGTAAGTGGGTCAGTGTTTTTGATTTTGCCAAAAGCACAAAACAGTTGAAACTGGATAGATTTTTGCAAACAAAACAATTTGAAATTTAGTTGGTGTGTTTTTAATTTATGCAATTAGTATAATATCACCGTCTTACTCTCTTCATTTTATCTATATATTTTTTGAAACTTTTGGAAACATGATTAGTTTGTATTTAAATTAAAATTAATAAAAAATGCATTTTTTTTTGAATTTTTTGAAGGATAAAGATTTCTTAAAGATATTCTTCAAACAATAAACAATACTTTATTTGAAAACCATTTCAGGAAACAAATTCAAACGTTATTTAACAATGTGTGTAGTGGGTTGTTGGAACCTAAAATTTATTTGAAAAGAAAGCATCCAGTATTAGATAATGCCTATGAAGTTATTGGATTTCATAAATTTATTAGGTGCTCATGAAGATGTTGACCTCACATGATAACACTAGTGTTGGAAAAAAATTTGTAAAATGTGTTCATTGAAGCATTGGACCTTACTTGGCAATATTGCGAAGAAAAGTAAAATTATTTTTCAAAGAACGAGCCTATAAAGACATTGGCCTCACAGGCCAAAAACAAAAAATGCCTATGAAGGCGTTGGATCTTACATGATAATGACAAAACAAATAGTAAAATCATTTTCATAAGATGCCTTTGGAAGCGTTGGACCTCATATAATAACATCAAAACAAAGATATCTATGGAGGTATTGGACCTCACATAACACCATCAATGATAATTAAGGCATACATTTGTTCTTGTGCATGTTGTTGTTCAATTGAATATTCACTATATATTATTTGCAACATCAAAGATTACATAAATTATAATAATTTTTACACAACCATAAAACTTATTTCTACTAACGTTACCATATTTTCATGTCATCTTTACTTGGATTATTCTTTTCTCTTTGGTTTAGCCACAATGCTCATGCTTCAAATAGCCAAATTTCCCACAATTTTGGGCAACCACACCTCACACATATACACAACCAAAATTGGGATATACAAGAGTTAATCATGCAACAAGTTTAAAGAGTAAAGTGGGTTAAATGTGCATGTAATTTTTAACCCAACTTTAATAATCAAAGATAATGCTTAAATGCAGCTAATTTGATACAAATTAAGAGGGAAAAATGCACAATATTAAGTATATATCATGGTTGGAAAATTCAAAACAACTTGCCATCAAATGCAAGCAAAAATGGATGACACATACAAATTCTAATAAGGTGTAATCAAGACTAAAATTGAGCAGCCTAATTAAGCTCATGTGAGATGCATTCATGGCTACATGTGGACAAAATATATGAATTCAAACGAAGCACAAAATAGGCCGAAAAATTAAGTTAGAAATATGTGCAATTAATACAGAAATATGGATAACATGTTGATGCTAAAATAAGATATACTTAAGGCACAAATTGGGCAATATATGCAAGTTAGAATTAAACACCAATGAGGCACTAATCATGAGATTAAAAGAGAGGTAAATCCTAAACCTTAAACCTCTAAAACTAAATAAATTGTCAAATTCCTTAGCTACATTTTATCAAACACCTTGCCAACACAAATTAAATGCCACATAATTTTTTAGCACACATTAATTAATGAATGGGAAGTTGTTTTCTTTGAAAAATTGGTCATTAATTAAAGCATAAACACATGAATTTCAATACTAAAAATTACTACTCTACCTCATATTTTCTAGCAAAGAAACACACGATAATTAAAGGGGAAATCCATACAAAAATTCAACCTTTAAAAAAAAGCTACCCTACATAATATTTTTTAGCAAGGAACAAGTCATAGTCCATGGGAAACATGCACAAAATCTAGTCCTCAAAATGCTACCCTACACAATGCCTCTTAGCAAAGGTACATCCTATAATCAAAGGGGAAGATACACACAAAATTCAACACTTAATCAACAAAACTAAATTGAAAATTCCACCATAAACACCTAGAGTGTAAAAGAAATAGGAGATAAAGAAAGTAAAAGAGGATTAACTTTTTCCCTTAGCCTTTAGCACTTTTTGCCTCTTTCTCCTTTCCTTTTCTTTCAAGTGTTCTCTTCTTCAATACTCCTTCCTTCTACAACTTATTTCCTTATCTTTTTATAGTGAAAAAAAAAAATTAGGGTTTCCTTAAGAAATTTTCAAATTGTCCATTAATCCTTTCTAATTTTTCCTTTTTGAGGGTTTCCTATTTCATTGTGTCATAGTTTTCAAGAAAGGAAATTCTTCACTTTGTTTCCTTTTGTTTTCAATCATTGATTTTTTCTTTATTTTTATTAAAAAAGCTAAGGTTTCCCTTTATTTTTTCCAATCAATGATTTTTCCTTGCTTATCTTCAATTCTTCCTTTTTTGGGGAGTTCCCTATTTCATTTTACCTTACTTCCCAAGAAAGGATAAGAGAGATATATAATTTTTTTCAATTTTTATTTATTGACTAAACAAAATTAGAATTAACAAAAACAAAAACATATAATTATATTGACTCAAAATTAAATTAAAATGACCTAAAAGTAACAATGACTCAAAAATAAAATTAAAATTAATTGCAACTAAAAAATCAAGGTGAAGTTGACCCCAGATTATTAATTTTAGAAATGCTTAGACAAAATATAGCGTTCACACTAGTAAACTATACATTTGAGGGGAACATCCAAGAAAAACAAATAATAAAGATTCAATTTTTTAAATACATTTGAAGCTTTCCTCATTGCTAACCTCAATAGTCTTACTACTTTCCATTCCATTAGGTTAAAGGCTTTTCCATCAACAGAGTGAGGGAGAGCAGATTCTATTGAATGCTAGAATAGGCTTTCTTTTGATAATGCGATATTTGCCTACCAAACATGCTAAAGTATCTCTCCATTTCCTTTTCCTCTCCTTGGGTCTACTTTCCTATGCACCATTTGGGATTTGATCTTTTTTAATTGGCATTACCTACTATGTACACCACTATTGTGCAAATTTTGGATCATTGGATCATTGATGATTGCATGCAATTATTTGATTTTTAATGGTCCAACAACTAAAACTGTGCACAGTAGACTATTTGGATTGGATACTTCTTGAGTTGTGACACTACACATAATAGCCAATTAGGATCAAATACTTCTTGAGTTGTGATATTGTGCACAATAGACAATTTAAATTGGATACTTTTTGCGTTGTGAGACTTTTATGCAGAATGAGTGAAAAGGATGTGGTTGTGGTGAGGAATGAAGAGTGGGAAACAAGAAGAGAAGACATAAGTAAAAGTAAAGCCAAAGGCCAAAAAATGGAAATCTTAGAATACCATGTCACATGTGGGATTAAGTTAGCCATCTTTTGTGGTCAAATGAATGTCCTGGGAAATTGGGATTCATAGTTTAAAATTTATTCCAAATTAATTTGATTTTCTGAAAGTGGGTCTATGGGACTTTTAAAGAATCTTTGTATCAAACATAATCTAAGATATGTCTCAATTGAGAAGAAAGAAGAGGAAAAAAGTTATATTATTTAGACATTTTTTTACCTAATTTTTTTCTTTAGGAAAACTTTTTTCTTTATATTTTCCTCATTATAAACATACCATAAACTTATGTTTTGGATTAAAGACAAAGAAGTAAAAAAAGAAGGAATGTAAACTTTGTCATAAAACTAATAAAAGTATAAGAAATGAGAAAATTGAGGAAGGGAATGACAAGATAATTATCATTTACTTGGATTCATTTTACGTACATAACATTTATAGACTTTCAACCATCATGATGAACTTATGAGTTAAAATGACATAAATAAAAAATTAATATACATAATTGTACAATATAGATTCTTTAGGAGTTGTAGGGTCCCATAATACATTAGAAGGAATTCTAAAATGTCATTTTTAGGGGTCATGGACACCTATATAACTAACATTTTCAAATTTTCCTAGACGTCCATTCACAAATAATGTGTCTCATTGAAGCCTAGTGAGACAAAAACATATTGAAGGAAAAATAGTATACTTGTAATATTCATCATAAGCTACCTAATTAAAATTATTACCAGAAAAATCCTATGAGACAAAACTTGACTAAGGAAAAAGAACACATTGCACCTTTTACTTTCTAGATGACAATATCTCTTAATGTATGTAAATTGGTATATCCTAATATCGCAGGCTAACTTTTCAAATGTGGTTGTCGGTAATGTCTTACTGAACAACTATGTTAGATTATCATATGAACAAATTTATTAAATATCTATATCACCATTTTCCTAAAGATTATGAAAAACAAAAACAGAATTTAGTGAAATATGTTTCATTTGATCTCCTTTAATTTACCTTTTTAGTTGAGTTGTACATGTTGAATTAGAATTCTTTTTTCTAAAGGTGAACCACACATCTTCTTTATATCTAGGCCATTAACCTTAACCAAACACTCTCTGGACTTGCCTCATGAATTGCAATTATTTCTACATGATTTGAAGAATATTAGTTAACGTTTGCTTAGTAGAACACTATGATATAATTGTCCTCTACATGTAAATCAATAACTTGTTTAACATCGAGCCTTTTGTGGATTTGATAAATATCTTGCATTTACATAGCCAATTAAGTGTGATCTTGATTCATTTAAATAAAATAATCCCACATAAATGGTCCCTCATAGATATCGTAATAATGCTTTACTCCATTCGAATGTATTCTTGTTGGAGTAGAACTAAATCTTGATAACAAAGTTACAGCAAATGCAATATAAAATCATAAACTGTTTGCAAAATACATTAACACTCCAATGACACTATGACTTAATACTTTAGGAACAGTAATTTCTTAATCATTCTCTCAAGAATCTTTATTCACATCTTACAATCTTGTAACCAGTGCGGCATTTGATGGATATGCTTTAGTTATATAGGATTGCTTTAAGACTTTTTAATTTATGCTAATTGATGAGGAAAAATTCCATTTGTTAAGTGTTTGATTTATAGTCAGAGAATAAACTTTGTCTATCTAAGATCTTTCATATCAAATTATTTCTAATCAATTGCTTTTTGAATCATATTCAAATCATCAATATCTACAAGAATTATGACAAATTCTTATTTATATATTTATACAAACATATGTGCAAATTTGGTCATTTTTATAACATTCCTTCAACAAATATTCACTAAGATCATTATCCCACATAGCATCCAATGAATCCTATAAAGTTTTTGATATATTGTGAAAATAGTAAGATATCTAAATGTGATTGCATTCACCATAAGAGAATATGTCTCTTCATAATCAATGTCAAGCTTTTACAAAAATTGTTATGCCATAAATCATATTTTATATTTTACAACTTTATTTTTTTGCCTTTTTGTTATTGTGTAAGTTCCCATTTTTACATGATTAGTTTTATATCTATACCTTCCTTAGTAAACGAATAAGTAACATAGAAGCCATCATGAATCACATGATGATCATATTCTCAAGGTCTTCCAAATAGATGATGGAAAGCATCTATAAGTATCACATTACTCTATATATACTTCATCTTTATAGTTCTTCCCAGTAGGAAAATGAACTAGGTATCACGGAGTTACCTTTAAACTCATAGGACCAATGTTTTAATGCTAAATAATCTTGTAAGGTTGTGGGTATAATTCAATTGGAAGGCCAAATTTGGTGACAATCTCTTAAAAAACCACATTTGCACACCATGAGTTAAATATCTTTTCATGTTGAGAGGGTTCTTCCTTGGACAAATCTAAGTCAAGTGCATGTTGAATAATTGACATGTCACCCTCATCAACACCTTCAAATTCATTGTCATTACTAACAATATAATTGTATTATATCTATAATGAATTATTTTATTTTAAGTTAATATGTTTAAGAATAGTGATAACTTTTCAATTAGGACGATCAATTTGCAAGTGACTAATTCCATGACATTTAAAACAACATTTCCAAGAAGTTGAAGATTTAGCAATTACTTTACCTTCATCCATGTTATAGAAGAAAAATCTTCACAGGTTAGATATGGTGAAGATATGAGGTTTGGAAGAACTAAATGATGTCAAAAAATTTCTCCAAGAGTTGGTTCAAATCTCCATTGTGAAAGCAAGCTTTTGAACATTGGTAAAGGTCTAAGAGAGGTAAAGGCGAACAATTTTAGCAATACTAAGTTGCAAACCAACAAGATAAGATAAATAGTTTGTTCTTCTTGATCTTGAATATCACTTTTCAACATAAAAAAGTTAAATTCTTTGGTGTAATCATTGACATTCAAATCACCTTGATGAAAGCTATATGAAAAAAAAAACTATTCAAGCATTCCTTGTTGGCACCAACTTGAAGGCTTAGGCTTCAAGTTTGTGTTAAAACTTCCTTTATCAAGGTTCTGGTATTTGGTTTGAGCCTATTTAGGATTTCACTTGGTTTCTTACAAGTTGAAAGAAGAAACAACTTTGGAGGTCCATTAGAGAGTAACAAAGGGTCTACTAACACCTTGTCCATGTCAAGCCTTAGAAACTCTTAAGCCTAAGTGGTCTTTTCCTTGTGCAACACTACATTAACCACCCAAGGTGGTGCTGTAATAAAAGCCATTTCCCATTATCTATTTTAAGTGTAAGCAAATAAAACCAAAAACTAACTTTCTTTATATACTTCTGTGAACATCGTAATTTGTCCAGATAACTTTTAAAATATCAATAATTAATGGTATTTGAAACAACTTAATTCACAAAGAAAGTAAAAATATATAAAAATGTAAAAGAATTAAAAAAAATCAAATAAATAAGTAATAAAATTAAAGTTGATGGAAAATTCAAAAAAAAAAAGAAAAACAAAAAAAAATGAAAGTTTAGAGCTATAAATTGTTAAATTTTTTAAAAAAAGGGCAACCAATTGGGCCCAAAAGATATGAGAAGATACAAATGGGCTTAGAAAAGTAAAGAAAATTCAAAATGAAATTGGGCTTCTTTTTTAGAAAAAAGGACACAATGAAAAAGGAAGCCCTAGTCCTTTAGTTGAAAATAGGCAAAAATGAATCAATGATTGAAAAAGAAAAAATGGAAACAAAAAGGAGAATTTCCTTTCTTAATTACAAAGACACAGTTAAAAAGGAAACCTTAGTCCTCTAGTTGAAAATAGGCAAAAATAAATCAATGATGGAAAAAGAAGAAAAGGAACCAAAGGGGAGAATTTCCTTTCTTGAAAATCATGACATAATGGGAAAAGGAAACCCTCAAAAAAAAGAAAGTGGAAAGGGTTATGAGTAACTTGAAAATTTCTTAAGAAAACCTTATTTTTCTTACTATAAAAAGAGTGAAGAAGCTCTCACACAAAGGGAGTAAGAGATCCTTTTGGCTTTTGGTAGAGCACTTGGGTGTTATACTAAGGAAGAGAAGGGAGGTGTGAAGGGGAGTATCGAATATTGCTATGTGAGACCCAACGCCTCCATAAGCACAATTTACACTTTTATTTCCAACATTAGTGTTGCCATGTGAGATCCAGTGACTCCGTAGACATATCCTAATACTGGGCGTGTGTCACAACTTGAGTCGATAAGACATGATCAACATAGGAAACAAGGTATCCTTCATCCTTATAAGCCTATCAGATATCTCAAGATAGCAGAACTTTAACAAATACATGGACTTGCATCCGATAAACATCAAGGCTAATATCTCTGAATATAAATACCAAAAGAATCAATTTAATATGTGTTAAAATTTTGGCAGAGTCTCCCCTGAATTATGGACCTCCTAAAGTTTATGCCATAGAGTTATTTGACATACAACAAATTAGAAAGCTCTGCTCTCCCACATATATTTACAACACAACTCACAACTATAGAAATACATAAAAACATTCAACCTGTATACATGTGAGCAATTAAGTCTAATTAAAAAATGTACCATAAGAAACCATGGCTCTTGCAATAGGCTAAGCTCACAAAAAAAAAAAAAAAAAAAAAAAAAAATATATATATATATATATATATATATATAAACACTGCAGCTCCTACTCATAGGTGGGTGTTATGAATCAGCGCTGGAATCTGAAATGTTAAATAAAGGGGTGAGTGATCACTCAATGAGCAAATAATTCTAATAATACAAAGGGAGAGACAGACTAATAATGGGAGAGTTTATCACCAAAACTTTCTTGTTTAAAACTGAATAATTTATAGAAATAGTTCAATAGTACCAAAAGCAAAGGAAACCATTTACTATTAAATAAATCCAACCTTAATTTTTTTTTTCCAAGTCATGTTCTAACTTAAATGAATCAACATCTAATAAGAATTTTAAATATCCAATTTAACAAAATATATTAGGAATCTCTCATAGAACCATCATATTTTTAGAATACAGAATTAGCCCAAGGCTAGTATATTGGATTAGAGCAATGATCCATGATCAGCCATAGGCTCTGAATAAACATAATAAAGGCCTTAAGCCTTAAGAGAATATAGAGGTATGGGCATCATATCTAACCATATCAAAATACCAATCACAATGCATTATGGCTAATGTTTACTACCATTAGCTACATGATTATGTTTTGGACATATTCCTAAAAGTTTAAAAATATACAAACATCCATATTTGGAAATCAAAATTTCAAAGTCAGGCCACTTCATAATTTCATATTTTAATAATTTAGATAATTCAAAATGTAGAATCATAAAGTTTATAAACCAACAAATTTCCTAGTCTCAAAATATGGAATAAAATTTATAAATTTAAAAGTTAGCCTAAGATACCAGAGATAACAAACATTTATGTTTGAAAATAGATAATTTGAAACAAAATCCTGCATAATTAGGATTCTATACTCACTTGAGAGGAGTATACTAACCTTTTCCTAATCTTGTTTACAATCTCCTTGTTGACAACTGTCCTAGCCACCTATAAGATTAAATAAAATACTCTTAACCTATAATATTTATGAACAATTTCAACCATTTAATCTTGTTACCAACCTATTTATCTAGTCCTTCATTCACCTTTAACCCATCACTTCTTCAATCTCACTTACCCTTCTTACTTCACCAATATACTCCATTATGCACTTATTAAAATTCCATTATGCATCTTGATAATACCCCATAATACTCATGGCCTTTACCTTTATTCAATATACTCCATTATGCACTTATTAAAATTCTAATAACCTACCATCAACACCAATGTCACCATAGAGATTATTCAATTAGATTTTAAAATATTTCATTCAACTTGTATTGTTGTTCATTACTATTTAATCAAGTCATATCAAGTCTCACATTCAAATTTTCTCTCACTTTCCGTGTAAAAAATCTAGGAAAAATAAGAAAAATTAGCAATTCAACTTATAATTCAAATTTAAATTTTCAAAAATTTAAAATCACTTCCTAGATGGATAATAATATTTGAGAAGCTCCAAAAGTTTAAATTTCACATCCTTGCAAGATTACACATACACCTATAATTTGGGGTTTTCAATCTAAAAGCTAAAACTCACAATTGATAAATGATTTCAAGGGAGAAGGATGAGAAATTTATCTATGATATAAAGTTCTAACTCAATTTGAAGCAACCACCTCGATTGAGATCAAATTTGCCTCTTTTTTGAGTGAATAGTGCTATAGTTAAGGGTTTTTCAATCTGAGGCTATTTTGAGCAAATTGATCAAGGATTAGGATAGAGAACTAGCCAAAATACATATGGGAATCAAATTCATAAGCTAAATTAGAGAACAACACACCTAATTTCATGAAATTTGAGCTAGAGTTTGTCACTATTCACTTATCAAAAATTTCATGGTGTTTCCGACCACCTAGAGGTTGATGACAATGGTGCACGGGCCGGTGGTGATGCTACAACATAGGACGAGCATAGCATCGGCGGCCTTGCACGATGACGAAGAAAGCTCCAAGTTGCCGGTGATGAAAACACACAGTGACGATAAGAAAAAAAGAGAAGAGTTGCAAGGGAAATGAGGGTATGATGGAACAATATGATATAATTAGAGCATTTTGATGGTGTAAGTAGGAGTATTTTGCATTATCAGATCAAATTTTTCCTAGAAGACACTTGGTTACTATACTCTGTTAAGTTATAAGTGCTAGGAATGCATAAGATAAGGCTTAAGTACTCACATTGGTTACTATCTCAGATAAATTTTATCTGCATCTATATTTAGTACTACTTAAAGTTTCCTTTTGAGTGTTCCATTATCATGTAAATTTTATCCCTATCCCAATTGAAATTTTCTCCTTTTCTTCAACTCTTTTAAATAAAATAAATTACTATCATTATTATTATTATTATTATTATTTTCTTTAGGATATTACAACGTGTATGTTTAAAATAAACTTAAGGGTTTCAATGGCCCATTATATGCATTTGCCAAATAAAGTTTGATTTTATTTCTTAAAAGTTATTTCCAAACAAAGTATTGTTTATCGTTTCAAGAATTTCATTAAAAATCACCTTTCCCATTATTAATTTTAATTTAAATACAAACCAAACATGTTTCCAAAAATTTCAAAAGAAAATATATAGTTAAAATAAAGAGAGCAAGAGGGGATTACATGGTTTTCATAAATTAAAACACACTAAGCTGAACTCTGAATCTTTTTGTTTATGAAAATCGATTTCATTTCAACTACTTTGTTCTTTTCAAAAAATAAAATAAAAATCGCCAGCAAACTGACACACTTTTTTTAACAAACTACATGGGCATTGATCCCTAGGCACTCATCCTAGGTCAAGTCTGCCCATTGTAAATATCCATTTTTTCTGTTTACGTTAATTTCATCTTTCTCTATCATTTTTAATGCTTGTTCAATATGGGCAATCTTAAATAAATGAGAGGTCATACCTTTTATATCAGTTGATGAATTTAGGGTAACTGTCTTCACATACGAGTGTTATGGAGTGTCTAACACCTTTCTCATAGACAAATTGACTCCTGAACCCATATCTAGTTACATAGACCACCCTTCCATTTTCATTATTGATTTCTAAAATTTTCCTTTTAAAAATTTTGGTGGTGACTCCTAGGGATGCACAAACCTCGAGCTGAGCCAGGTTTATACACAACTCATGGCCTACCATGAGGTTCATATCGGGTCACTAAATGTGACCCAGACTTAGGACTTGGCCCAGTTGAACTAGGCATGTGACTAGGCCAGGTTGGGTCTACCAAATTTTTTTATTTTTAAATTTTTTTTATAAATTTAAATTTAAGATTTTTTTATAAAAAAGATAAAATTTTGATTTATATTTGATAAATAAGATATCCTATATTAATAAAAATTATTTATATTTAACACAAGTAGAGAAAATAGTTATTTCTTTAAAAATATCAATAATTTCATTAGAAAATAAAAAAAATAAGAAAAGCAGAAATATATATATATATATATATATATATACCATACCATACCAGGCTGGGCCAGGCCAATGCCTTGGCCTGAGACCTGCCCTAGCCTGAGACCAGGTTTTTCATTTTAACCTAGGTCTCGGTTCGGGTAGTGTGCATGACTCGGCCCAAGGTAACCACGTCAGGTGTGTCATGCACACCCTATCAACTCCAGTGAATTGATTTTTAAACTTTATTTTAGGAATCAAGTTACTTCTCTTTCTTACACCTCTTTTTTATATTTATGTTGAAATGTCAGTTATGACAATTTCCACATCCAAGTCATGTTATTAGTTGAACAAAATATTAAAATGAGGAGTACAAACATCTTTATCCCTTTCTATCCTAAAAAGAAATATCCCTATAAACTAGTAAACTTATATTAGATAAATATGATTTGTGAATGAGTTATTAGATACAAAGGAAACCTCCCATTTGTTTGTTTTTTTTAATTTGACTTTTAGTAATAGATTATCATATTTCCTAAGTTTAGGTTCATGTAAATTTTGCAATCGTTATTTTGAAAACATGAGCAAATTTGTCTTTCTAACAATAAAATCCTACGACTTTTAAGGTCAACTTTACTAATGATTAATCTAATGTTAAGGAACGAGAATAAGTAAGATATTATAGTTTTTATTTTTAAATCTAGAAAAAATAATTTCACCATCACATAACCCATACCTTTTAACAAAATCAATTTTGATATCTTTCCCTAATAAAATTTGTAATCCCATATTTGAATTCATTTATTTAAAGAAATTTCAAAATGAGCAACTTTGTGAAATTGAAATTTGTCTTTATGAAATCAGTTTAACTAAAATCAAAAAAATAAGTTTTACAACCATTAATATTATCTAAACACACAATCAAAACTTAAAATTGTTTTACCTAGAAAAACTTTTTCCTTTAATGTTTTTTAACAAAAATATACGAATATAGCAACTTCTAAAAACATATACATACATGTTAGCGTATTAAAATAAGCATATAAAAATAAACATACAATGGGTGGGTCTGGGTCAGCTGTGTATTACCCTTCTTAGGCTTGATCCCTTGTGATTCCCTAAAGAAATTCCCATATCCATCTTGAAATTCATTTTTCATCCTATTCTAATAGTTAATGAAATTGTTGAAAATCAATGAAAATTATAAATCTAATAGTCAAATAATTAGAACACTCATGCTTAGTGTATAACCTATGTTTGAGAAGGTTGATAAGAAAGCCATATATTTATGGATTTAAAAATAAATTAATGAGGTTTCTAATATGGTATATATAACATTTTAAGCACTTAACCATTGAAGTGGTCGTTTGGCTACTTTACAAAGTCATTTTAATCAATGACTTTATTAAGCATAATTTTCATGTAACAAATTTATATTGGAAATTTTCATGTAACATTTAATCTGTAAACCAAAGGCAGAGGGAGGGAGAATCGAGGGGGCATGGACTGTTAGTTGGACTATTGAAGCTAAAATGAAAGGTCATATCATCTGTTTAAGGTTTGTTTCCAAATCAGTTATTCTACTGCTAAGTCAATTGAACTAAGCTTATGAGTATATATATATATGGACTTGATGTTTGAGTCTTCACAATGAAATGCATAATGATTTCTCCTTTCTCTAGTTTGTCTTTCCTCAATATGCTCTTCTGCGTTTAGTAAGGGTGAGCATGAGTAAGGGTGAGCATGAGCTTGGTCAACTTGACCCGACTCGATCATATTTGGGTTATGACCAGGTCAAATAAAAAATTTGCAAATTTTGTTGGGCCAAACTAGGTCCTGAGGATGACATAAGACCCGACTTGATATTTATTTTTAATTTTTAAAAATTTTTTGTAATATATTTTTTATTTGATTTAAAATAAATTTTATTTATAAATGAATTTTAAAATATCAATTCTTTTTAACTTTTTATTATTTTTCATTCCAAATCTTAAATTTTTTTAATTCCATATTATTTCATTGCAAATCTTTTTTTTTTTTCATTTTTTGTTTAAAAAAAATCATTTTCACAAAAATAATTTATATTTAAAGAAAAAAGTAGACTTGGCCCTACCTGGTCAATAATCGGGTCTAACCAGGTCGAGCCAAGTCTAGGGTCTAAAAAAATTAACTCGGTATAAAAATGAGTTGGGTTTCAAGTTGGCAAAAAACTTAATCCGACCCGTACTCACCCCTAACATTTAGCTTTTCTTATCGTGGTATCAAAGCTTACAGGTTCAACCATGTCTTCAAGCACATCTTCAATAGCAACTCTTTCCTTTGTGCCAAAGCAAATGTAATGGCCTTCAATCACATAATGCTAACTTCCTCCTTTGGCCGACAATAAATTCTAGCAGCTATAAAAGGACATGATTTGAATAATTACATAATTGGTGGAAGTGCTGCTCCAAATAAATTTGATACAAAAAGGAAGATGCAAACCTTGGGATTATTACTACAGAATATCTTACTCGTGAATGCCAAGACTAACTATTGCTCCCCTGGTTATTATCTTCAATGTCTAAACGTATCCTTACTATTCTTGTTGGCTATATACTATGCAGCATGACATCAAACTTTGGAGTTCTTCGAATCTCAAACTAAAGCCAAGGTACATCAATACAAAGCTGAGCTATGAAATACAGGAAAAGAATCTTGATAATATTTGTTACGAATTTATGCTTTAGAAGATGCATTTGCAAAAATTTGAATCGTATATATGAAGTTATGATGAATTTATATGTAAAGTTTCGGTGTATATTAATTTGAATTCTCCAATGTGATTTAATTAAATGTATATTTCACTAACTTAATTTGTTTAGTTATCAAGAAAATATATGATCTACATTGAATATTTAATTAGGGACAGATCATAGACTACCAATAAAATTCTACAAAAATTCTACATCAGTACTTGCCTAATCGTTTACGGTTATTTGAAGCTTGTCAAAATATATCATATATAAATGTTATAAGTTTTACAATGTAATGTAAATTAACTGTTTGGGAAAGAACATAATAATATTTTTTATATCTATTGTTTGGGCCCGCATGAAATTTTGCTTATATCTATTGAAATTTTGTTTACTTTATACAATTTGGTGATTTGCTCCTCAACATATCGTTTTTTTTGTGAACATGATCTATATTATTTGTCGAATTTATTAAAGGTGTTGATTTCATTGCTATATCATTTGTCAAGTATGCTTATGAAGCTATATTGCTGCCTGATCTCGTGGTACGTATGTAATATGAAGAAACATGCATTTCTCTTGATTTCTCTTTTTTAACTACATATTTTTGTCACAAGAAAA
Organism: Delonix regia; assembly: GCA_037074485.1. NCBI lineage: Eukaryota > Viridiplantae > Streptophyta > Magnoliopsida > Fabales > Fabaceae > Delonix > Delonix regia. Next base: position 29,422,560 of record CM073455.1, read on the forward strand.
CACAAATTTAGGGATGGAATTTAGACAGGGATTTTGTCCCGTGACAAATCCATGTCTAAATTCGTCCCCAAAATTGTATTTAATTTTTAATTTTAGAAAAAAATTTGGAACAGATTTCTGACACAGAATAATCCGTGTCAAAAAATCCACACATAATTCTATTTTAATTCCATCCTAAAACTATTTTTTAATTATTTTTAAAAAAATATGTTTATGGGATGGAAATTAGGGACATATTTTTTCCCTCTCAATATGGTCATCCCTAATTCTGTGTCAAATTCGTGTCAAAATGAGAATAAGTTATTTTAGAATAGTTAAACCTATTTAGGGATGGATTTTTTGAAAGGTAAATGAATATATATTTTTGCTTTTCATATTAATTCTTATAATATTTATTTATTTTATTTTGCTCAAATAATATTTATATACATATAAATAAATGCTAAATATATTATCTCTCAATGCTTGTATTTTTAATAAACTTTAGTCCTTCTCATTCAATTTTAATTGGTTATATAGTAACAATATGAACACTCATGATATTTAAAAACAGTTAATAATTCGCAATGAATTTTCATGTTTAATGACATGTCCCTTATAGAATATATATATATATATATATATACACATACATATATATGCACACATTCTAAGTTTATGTAGAATTAATCAAGGAAGTTGAAGGTAAATAGGGTTAAAGATTTAGTGGTAATTTATGCAAATTTAAGTGTAATTTAAAATATTGCTAGTTAATAATTACTAATTAAAATTGAAATTATAAAATTTGTGAAATGAACAAATTTCATGATCAATCCACTTGCCCCTCACTATTCGAGAATCAAAAAGACCATTTTCTATTAAGTTTAAATTTGTTTGTTTGGAATCTAGAATCTTCTACATCATTTTTATTTACTTATTTTTTATTTTTATTGTTTGATTTTTTTGTTTACTTCTTTCTATCATTCATTAAGTCCACATTTTAAAACTTGTAGAATCTAACTCACAAGTTTTGAAATTTGATAATATTGAATGATTATCTATAAGACTATATTAGAATTATATATCAAATATTACAAATTATTTATATATTTAATTATATTCAATAACTATTTTTCATTTTTTGGTCACTAATAACATTTTATCAATTTTAATATGAGTATTGAGAAAATAAATTTGTACACTTATGAAGAATGATGAGATTAGATATTTATACTTAAAACACTTATATACAATGAACTTATTATTAATTAGGGGAATGATAGGCCTTACCGTAAGTTTGGATAGGCAGATAAGTATACAATGTTAACAGAATCAGAATATTTTTCATTTATTATATATAAAATTAGGTTTATTTAATAATACAATATGTCATATATATTAAGTTGGTTTTTGTTTGTTTGGAAGATCCCCACAACTCTACATTGAAAATCAAATATCTAAAAAATTTTGCAACCAAGAATTGACAAGAATAGTTGAAAAAATGTAAGAAAGAAAATGGGTTAAGTGTCAAAAATTAAATTGGTTAGAGGCAAAATAATAATAAGAATTAATAATGGTTTAAATTTAAATTATATGTTCATTAAATTGGAAAATGAGTTTGGCACATTTGGTCTTGAAAGCTTAGTCTTTCTAGATATCCCAAGTTCGAATTTTACTAGCTTCTCTTCAGCTAAATTTTGCTCTTTTTTGTTGTTGAGTGACACGTGTTCCCTAAACAAAAGTACACAAGTGCTTTAAAAGGATGTTTCAAAATAACTAGTCTAAATATTCTTAAATAGAAATTCAAAATTTAGGGAATAATAAAATCCCTATATTTTTAAAGCTTGGATAAATACATAATGAGATATTTAAAATTTTCGATTGGTATTAAAGCATGATTTTGGGTTCTTAAATTAAATATTAAATATAAATTCAAATAAGATTTGATCTTGGATCCATAAATCAAGCAGATACTAATTTTAGTTAGATATAACTTCGGGTTCACTTTTTCGATTTCCCACCTAATCTGAATGGATATTGGTATCAGTCTATCAAAAAAAGAGCAAGATATTTTGAAGCAATAGATGATAACTTACTAATTTTTGTTTAACTTTATATATATATATATATATATATATATATATAATATTTCCTTTCATTTCTTTTATATGACTTTGAGTTATTAAAAAATTTAAAAAAATATATGAAAAATAAGTATTTTAATAATTTTCCAAATTCTAATTAAAATTTTCCATCTAAACTTTCCTGAAATAGTTAAACTAATTTCAAATTTTCAAAATATTCATTTGAAACAATTGATAATAGATTTTGTTTCTTTAGTTTTAATCTTTATTTGGAAATAATTTCAAATTTTTAGAAACTATTGATAATAGATATATTTTAATACTTATTTTTTAAGTTAAAAAACACTTTATAACTTGTAAATTTAATTTCTCACAAGTATATATCATTACTGGGAGCAGTAAATATTTCGTTCCAATATTTCATTGTGACAATATTAATAATAGCTTACTCATTTAAAGTTAATTTAATTAAATATATCTTCATTCAATGGATTTATTTATTATATGTTTGAAATTAAAAAAATACATATTAATAACAAATAATTTAATATTTTTCTAAAATTTCACTCTTAACTTTATTAATATCTTCAACTCCCTCCAATGGTTCATCCTTTTATCACCTCGAATGGTCCTGGTCGAGGTTGAGGACGATGTATATCCTTTTATCCCCATTAATTGTCTAGTGGTTCATCATCTATTCCCTTCATTCCTACCACTGCTAGTCCAAGCATGCCATCTTCTTCTTCTCATAGGTTCCACTCAGCCTCATCTTTTAGGACGCCATCTCCATCACCTTTATCTATTGGATTTGAGGACCAAACTTTTCCACCACCTCCATTTGGTATCAATAATCCATAAGACTTTCCCTTTAATGAGAGCCCCCAGGATATGGCTTTAGGTGTTGGCACACAGATTCTTTTCAAACCTTGGGGTTAAGATCCCCTTGATGGTTGCACTTGGATTTACCCTGACAACCATATGTAAGTTTCTATCTTCTTGCATTGCATTCTTTTATTTCATTTATGACAATAGTTCTAATGTTGATGTTAAAATGCATGGATTCAACCCTGTAGTTGATGTTGTGCTGGAGTTTTCACATATTCAAGGAAAATTTGAACATCTGTGTTACAGTTAGGGAACAACACCTTGTGAGATCAAGGAGATGTGGTTTAATGAGTAGGCAGTACGTATATCAATTATTTCTTCTATTTATCTTATGTTCATTCATTGATTCTTTTTTTGCAATGTCTATGTACAAATGGCTACCAAAGCATGATGGCCAAATTAGGAGGAATTGGTTTAAAAAGTATACGAAGCAACTCCGGGCATGTTGTGTAAAGTTCGTAAGGATCTGGCAAAGGACATTAGGCCCAAATGAATCTCAGAGGATGTAATGAATCACTTAATTGAATTATGGGATTTAGATGCTTATAAAGAGAAGCGAGAGGTTACGAAAATGAATAGATAATCTCTTCAAGGTGGGACATTACATAAAGGTGGTAGCATTCCCACTTCGAAGCACAAAAAGAGGCTGGTAATTGCTTCTTCTTCATACATCATTCAGTTATTGATATGTAATATCTACAAATTGTATCATTATTTTTTTAAACATATCATTTTTGAACATGATTCTTCACCAAAATGTATAGGCAACAACACTTAGAAGGGAGCTTACGTTATTTGAACTTTTCTTAAAGACACATCAAGATCAGAAGAGCGTGGAGTTTGTTGACCATTGAGTGGTTGAAATATATGTGAGTTTGTTGAACTGGTTTGATATGTTTTATTGTATTTATCTGTATTTTCAAACTAATTAAGACAATTCTTTATTTCTTTATTTCTATTTTGTAGGCTAACTTTATGAGGTTGAGTCATCTAAATCACTTCAAGGGTCAACAGAGGCTGCAACAGAGGTAAGCCAAGGTGAGGAGATAGCCCTATGGTTGGAAGTTGTGGGAGGTAGGAACAAGAAAGGTAAGATCTTCAGGGTAGGGTCTAAGGCACTTGACATAGCTACATTTAGTTCTACTTTCTACTCTACTATGCCATCAGGACTGCACCTTGATTTTAAGGATGAGTTATAGTGATGTATAGATACAGCCATTGCTCACCTTAAAGGCACTACCTCCCAGCAAGCTAATGTTATTTCCTAACAGGGTGACATCATTCAGGGACTAGTTCATGAGCTTAAAGAAATAAAGTTTCATATACAGCTCCAACATGTTCAAGAAGACAGAGCCACTGATGCAAACTCGCTAGCCCCTGGTCATCCACTCACAAATTAGACTGTCCTTTTTTAAATGTTCTTTATAGGATTTTGTCATTTTGATAATTACATTAGGATTTGGTTGATATTTATATTATGTTGGACTTTATTGTGCATTTGTTCAATGTATGTACTTTAATGTTAATATTATGACTACTTATATATTTTAGTCCACTAGTTGTCTATTGTGTTATCTGTATTAAGGTATGCAAATGTCCAATAGCAAAATAATGTTAAATAGGACTATGACATTTAGAGACGGATCAGAGATAAAAGAATTCCCAAATTGCCAATTAGGGACAAATTATGAACAAATCAGAGACGGACATATTTTTTAAATTGTAAAATAGGGACAGATCAAGGATGAGTATATTTCCATATTGCAAAATAGGGATGGAATAGGGACGTTACTTAGGGATGGATTAACATTTTCATCCTAAATTGAGATGGAATTTAGGGAGGGAATATTCAGTCCCAAAATTGGGACGGATATTTGATAGGGAACAATTCTGTCCTAATTTAAGACAGAATATTCTCTCCCCAAATTCCATCCTAATTTGGGACAGATTTGCCTCACAAACCAGATTGGGAGGGACCTGGAACAAAAAATTTTGTCCCTAAATAGGGTTACGATATTCCCTATTTAGGGATGAAAATTTTGTTTGGGACAAATTTTATTTTCCATCCTTAACGATTTACAACTTCAATTACTGGGACAAATGTTTTTAGGTCATTTGTCCTAAAATCCGTCCCAGATCAATTATAGACGAAATTTTTCTCCATTAGGGATGGAAAAATCCGTCCCTAATTAGCCTTTTTCTTGTAGTGTTTATATTAATGCAAATGATCTAGTTGGATTATTTAGAAATATTAAAAATACTAAAATACAAGTTTTGTTTTAGTTGAATGCTAGAACTAGGTATGCACGAAAGTTAGCTAAAAATTAAGATTAAAGATCATGCTCTATATATACGAGGAGTAAATAATTTTCTTGAATGGGCCTTCAGTCAAACAGGGGTGACCAATATGATTTAATGCCTATGCATGGGTTGCATGAACTGACATTCAAGTTGAAATGTGAAGTTAGGGAAGATTTATTCAAGAAGGGTTTTTGTGAGACGTATATAGGGTACATTTGGTTTTTGAATAACTAAGAATGAGAATAAGGATGGATTAGGGAATGGGAATGAGCTTTGTTGAAATAGAATCTTAGGCCCATATATTATGTTTCATAAAATTATAAAAAAAATGGAGTAAGAATGGGAAAGAATAGTATTCAAAGTACTATATTATCCTTGTTAAAATATAAATATTTATTATTATTATTTAATAAAATAATTTAATTTCTCCATTGTCTCTTCCTTTATCCCTTTATCTTCTCCATATCTTGTTGTTAGCTTCCTTGTCCAATAACACACTACCAACATTCCTCTCTCTGGTAACACAACAACATCTTTCCTTTCTCCAATACCACATCATTGACTTCCTCTATCTTCTTTAGCCATCTTTCCCCTCTCTATTTCTTCTATTTCTTCTTTTTTGTCAATCATACTCTCAGCTTTTTCTCCAATGCATTACCTCTCTATTTTACTGATCGTGTTCTCCTTTCATTGATCTTTCTCCTCATGCTTCTAGAGGGTACTTCCCTATGTATCAATGGTCTCTCTCTCACATCGATATCTTTGTCTCTCTCACATATATATCTCTCTTATTGACCTTTATTTTCTATTGCCTAGAGGAGGAGGTGGGTGCTTGTAGTGGTGGTCATCGTTGTCATTTATGGTGGCCTTTTGTGATGATGGTAATGGTTGTCATTTATGGTGGTTTATAGAAAAGAAGCATTTGTCACTCAAGGAAGGGAAGAAAGAGATAAAGAAATGGAGGGCTAGATGGTAATTTTCATCTTCATTCCTGAGAATGTATCTTACTCCATCATTGATTAGAGGGTTTACCTATTCCTTCAAATGTGGTGATCATGATTCTCATAGGAATAAGATTACTAAGGCAAATATGCAACCAAACAAAGGAATGAGCCTAAAGCTTATTCCCATTCCTTTTCCTTAAGTTAGATTCCTACAACCAAATAGGCCTGAAATATTGTACTAACATGAAGAGATGCAGACTCATATTGAAAGTCCCTTTGAAGAGCATAATGAAAAATTGGAAGAGGATAATGTTGAGGGGAATGATGTTGAAGAGGACGACATTATTGAGATGTTACATGATACACAAGGATATGAAAATTTGGAGGATATAAATAGTGGTTCAGAACATAATCACTTAGTACATAGGCTAGAAAGTTCTTTGAGTCGTTAGAAGATATTCAAACTAGCCTCTATCTAGGTTGTACCAAAGTGTCAAAGTTCTCTTTTATAGTTTGATTACTTTACTTAAAGTGTTTTAATTATTTAAGTAACAAATCAATTGATGTAGTACTAAGTTTATTAAATTAAGTTCTTTATAAGGGTGTAATGATTAGTAAAACTCACTATGAAGTGAAAAAGATTATTCGAGAGCTAAGATTGGATTATGAGAAGAGAGATGCATATGAGAATGATTGCATCTTATTGGCAAGAGCATGCTAACTCATAAACGTGCCCTATGTGCAAGATGTTCAGGTGGAAGGCAAATAGTCATATAGGCAAGAAAGTACCACATAAGGTTTTAAGACATTTTTTAATAAAATCTAGGTTACAAAGGATTTACATGGCTTACCACACAACTAAAGATAGAGTGACAGGGAAGGACATATTACTCTGACTTTATTACTTAGAAATCCTTCAATGAACAACATCTTGATTTGTCTATTAATTCTAGAAATGTTTAGCTAGGTTTACTAACAAGTGACGGATTCCCACCTTGTGGGAATATGAGTGTTAGTAACAATATTTGTCTAGTGGTGCTATTCCATATAATGTGCTGCCATGGGCATGTGAGAAGCATCCATACTTTATGATGACAATTTTTGTTTTAGGCCCTAAGTGTCTAAGTTATCTATCTGTAGCCAATGGATGAAGAGTTACATGAATTATGAGTGGAAGGGATATAGTGTCATACTTTCAACTAAGGAGATGTGACTGACATAATAACCAAAGTACACATTGCCTCTGTGAACCAAAATGAACTAGATAACCTAATCAATTTGTTGATTGAAGCAACATAAAAAGTAATTATTGAATTACATCAGTTCACCACTTGAAGAATATCATATTGATCATACATAAATATATGTATGGAAATTTCAGAAAGTCTCCCTTGAAGTATGAACTTCCTAAAATTTTCACAATTAAGGCCTATGAATCAAAAGGAGGAAAGCTCCAATATCATAAAAAGGTTTATAGTCTGATAGCTCATTATATATACAATATAAACATTACCACTTACTTGTGATATCTAGAGCTACTAGATTACAATATATACAAGAGTTACAATGAAAGAAATGTCTTTGCCCTTGCGGACAATGCAGGGCTCACCGAAAGGTAATACTTTGAATGATACACGATAGAAGAAGGTCCAAGGTCAGCAATACTATTTGAAAAACATAAAGAAATATGGAATGAGTGACAAGATTCAGTGAGTAAATACCATTAACTATACCAAGAAGGGAACATATAAGATAAGAAGAGTTTTTCACAATCATTTATCATTTCAATGAGAATTTGATAAGTAGCATAATCCAAAATATTTGTGAAGTAGTAAAATTTAAATCACCATATAAAAATATAAACTTCTATATTTAAGATATTTTGCAAGATGAGGTGAACTAGTAAACATTCAAACTATGATTCAAATCATATAGGTGTGGAAAACATCTCATAGAATCAACAGTAAATTAGTAATCAAGTTTTAGCATCGGCTAGCAATGACAGTATTGTAATTAGTAGTGAGCAAGGAAATTCATAATCAATTAGTAATATGGCATAAGGTTTCAGTACAGTGATACAGTTCATGGTGCACCATGTCTACCACCTACTGTCATTAGCTACAAGGTTCAACATCAAACGTGTTTCCAAGGAAGACCATTTTTTTAATAACAACATAGTTTTGATTCAAATAGATAAATAGTAATCTTCCACTATATAAGGCTCACAACAATAAGTTTCATTCAAACATTATACAAAAATCATATAATAATTTTTCATTTCAATCCTACTACAAATCATTCAAATAATAGACTATTTCTCAATAATTTATGCAAATATAAACATACAACTTTATAACAAATTGCTACATAGTTTGCCAAAGTTCTCAAGATAGCTTTAAAGGAAGCAACACCTTTTAAGAAGTCTATTCCCAGGGAGATAAAGCATACAAATATGCATTTAATTCATAAGAAAGATTTAAAAATATAGAAAATAGGCATAATTAGTAATATTAAGTCCCCTAAAGAGGGATACACCAACCTCCTCCTAACACCTACGATTTCAATGATTACAATAATTCCTAAATACCTATAACATCAAGCAATATGATCTTAGCCTCTATTGTCCATAAATAGTTTAAATTATTCTATCAATCTATTTCTTTAACTATTCCTTTGCTTTTGAACCATGACATAAGCCTCACTATTTACACTCTCAAATTTCCAAACAAAATTTTCTATAATCATCTCCACCTCCACTTGCAACTCTTACTTTTCAGTAACTTGAGAAATTAATGCTCTTAATCCAATTTAATGATGATATTTTGTAATGCTTAATGCCTTGAATCTTCTCTAGTACGCTTTATAATGCCCTCATACCATATTCAAGAATTTATCAATATCATCAATGTGGCATTAGAAATGAACCAACCAAGTTCTAAAATTATTCATTAACTAATATTATCATCTAAAGCCATTTAATCAAGCCCACTGAGGTTTCCCGTTAATATCTATTTCATTTTTATTTATGAAAAATTCAAGAAAATTAAGAAAAATCTTCAAATCTACTTACAACTTGAAACGAAAACTATCACTAGCTTTAAACCTTATCCTAAATGCTTAAGGATGCTAGAGGAGTCCAAAAAATTCAAATTTTATCGCCTTACAAGTATGAATACATTTAGCCAGATTTGGGTTTTTAAGTTTTGAAGCTAAAACTTGAAATTAACTAATGATTCTAAGGAAGATTGATCCAAAATTTACCTAGGATGTGAAAATCCAATGTAATTTGATGAGGTTACACCAAATTAAACTCAAATTACCCATTTTTTGTGCATAAACAATACTAGAAACTGGGTTTTTCAATTTTGAGCTTTATGGATTAAATTGATTAATGGGAATGAGATAGATGGCTGAACTACCCATTTGAAGTGAAGCACCATAAAAATCTCTCATAATTTCACTAAATCATGTTGGTTTCCCTTACTTTCATGAAGAACATGTTGAAAAAGGGGGTTCTCAATTTCAATGCAAAACCTTCAAATTGAACACATATATTAGAGGAGAAAGGGGTAAAATATGATGTGGAAGTAAAGCCTTAAAGAAAATCTGAGATAAACTCACTGAATCTCACTCTAATGTTGGCGAAAATACAAAAATCAATACCCACCGGAAATATGTCATTTTTCAACCCATGCATGCCAAAAATGAGTTGGAGATAAGCCGAAAATCATGATGGTATGCTAAAGATGATGAGACTTGGCCGAAATGTAGAGAAGAAGAGGGAGGAAGTTGGTTGCTGATAAATGTTTGAGTGACACAGGGAGTGCTTAGGACATGCAAGACCAATTATGCTAGCCTTAATTTAATGTTATATTTTCCCTTCATTTATATTTAGGCTATTGTTAATTTCCTTTTTATTCTCCTTTTAATTAATTTTATTATTATTATTATTATTATTATTATTATTATTTTACTCAAAACCACATTGACTTTATACCAATCTTGTCCGCTTGGAATTTTTTATTCTTTAAGGCCTTAAACAATTTATTTAAAGTCTAAAATCCATAAGTTTTACATAAAGGCACTTGATGCCCATTCACAATCTAACATCAAGATGCATGCAACCTCATTGTGGATAAATAATGACTTTCCAAGATATGAGAACCTATTAATATGGTTAACCAAGGGGAAGATTAACATGCCCTTATTGTCATAAAGATACACAATCTGTGTCATTATGAAGTCCTCATTGGTTGTTACTTACTTATCATCCATGGCTTTAGAATAATAAAGCATTTAATGAGAAAGTTGAAGATGTGGTGGCACCTTTGCCTTTAGCTTGTGATGAAGCACTCTTAAATTGCAAGCAATAAGCAATGTGATGTTTTGTAAAGGTCATAAGCGAAAGCATGAGTAGTCTAATGATGCTTACAATTGAAAAAAGGTTTTTTTTTTTCAATTGCTCTATTAGAAAACTCTTATGCTCTGAGATAACCTTGATATTATGCAGATAGAGAGAAACGTGTCAATAACTTTGTGTGAATGGTGATAGGTCTTATGGGAAAGACAAAGGACACATTGAAGAGTTGATATAACTTGGTTGATATAGGAATCAGGCAACAGTTGCACCCAGTAGAACATGAGGACAAAATTTTGATGGCTATAACATGTTATTCATTGTCTCTGTATGAAAAGTCAAAAGTTTGTAACTTCTTGGTTAATTTAAAGGTTCCCGAAACCTTTCCAAACATTTTGAGGTGTGTCAAAATTTATGAGTAAAAAATCTTTAGATTAAAGTGTCATAATCATCATATATTATTGCAAGACATATTCCAGATTGAAATACATGGTTTATTACCTAAAGAAGTGTTGGAACCTATATTAAAGTTGGGTAGATATTTAAAAAATTTATGTTTTAAGAGCTTGAAATCTGAAGATCATGATAGTCTTGAAACTCAAATGTCAATCACCTTGTGCAAATGAAAAATTGTGTTTCCACTAGCTTTCATTGCTATCATTGTTTACTTACCAATTCACTTAGAGAAAAATATGAAGCTTAGTGGACATGCATAATAGCAGTGGATATACTCGATTGAGAGGTATTACACTAATAGATACTTTTTCATTAACACAATTAAATGTGCATACCATATACATTATTGTCATCAACTTATGTATGTAGATATTTGCAAACACTTAAAATATATATTCACAACATGACATAACCATGAAATTTGATTGCAGAAAGTTATTTGGTAAATGAATGCCTCACATTTTGCTCATGTTACCTAAAGAATATACCAACAAAGTTATTAAACATCTAAGAAATTATGATAGAATCGAGCTAAAGAGATGCCAATCTTTTAAAAAGGTGGGTAGGTTAAGGGGTGCTTATGATGCTATAATTCTATTTTAATTATAGTTCAATGGAGCTTGTACATATGTGCTTCATAATTGTGAGAAAGTTTGACCATTCATAGAGTAAGTTCACTGCACTTAAGTATGACTAGTGATAACAATTTTATTCCTTGTTCTATTTTAATGTAACTACTACATTGTAATAAGTATAAGAAGGTGTTAGACATGCATACTTCCAGGGTGGAGGCATTTTTGACATGGTTTTGTGCACATATAGGTTCCCATGTTATTAGTTCATTATTTTACTTGATACAATATTCAATTCAATATCACTTCATGTTACCTATAGGTTTTAAAGTTATAAATATGTGGCAAAGCTAATGACAACCGTATAAGTCTAGCTATTGGCCTCTTCAAATTGGTTCATCATTGTTCTATATTTGTGGTGATTGGATTAAGATTCCACATAAAAGATTGTGCCTTAGGTTAGACAAGGAAAAATGGTGGGATTCTTGTGAGGGACAATGATTTAAATGTCGGCAAAAGTAATATGGTGTCTTGTTGGACATATATAAGTTGATGTCTATCAAAAATAGGAAAGTACATGTCTTTAAATGTCATTGGTAAGATGTGAGGCAATTAGGAAGGGAGAAAACTTAAATAAGGTTCCTTATATGCTTATATAAAGTTCTCGAATTAAATGATGTCATTTATATAAATTTTTACACATTATCAACCTAATCACTAACATTAGCTTTTTTTTTAAATACTTAACAAGTCATATTTGAGAAGAAAATACTATTAAATTAAAGAAAAAGAAGAAGAAGGCAGTGACATACAATCCCGTTCCCACATTCATACTAAAACCCAAATTAATATGAGGGGATAGACATTTAGGTGAAACTTCTAATTGCCAATAACGTCATATTTTCAAGGAGTGGGGCTGTCATATTATTTTAATAAGAAGTAGTAGAGTTGTCAGTTACCAAGGAATAAAATGTAAAAAAATAGACATCATGATGATGATAATTTACAATCGCATTCATAGGTCTTTTCAAAGTTTAATGGTGCCACTAATATAATAAAGGCACAAGAGGAATTCTTATTATATTCTTTTGCATATAGATGGATCAAATAATGTTCTTTTAATTACATTCTTCAGTCAAAGCAATACATATAATACATGAAAAGTCCAAAGTAGTAACAGTTACTTCTATAGGATTTGTATATAGATGGCTTAAATTCTGTTAATATATATGTAGATTTATGTTGTCATCATATTCTCTTGCACATTATTTTCCATATCTTTAAGCTCCAATTTTAGTTTTGAAAAGGAGAATATACCTAAGCAATAAATATTTTCTTACTATAATTAATGAATTTTTCATATTTTTAATGCATAATTTCATTCAAATTAGTTTTATGCTGATAAAAAAGCAATTTCAATATAGTGTCAGCCATGAAACAATTTAACTTCTTATATTTTATTGTATGACCAACTCGATTATCAATCATCCCTATAAGATAGACTTATTTCACCAATTGAAGCACTATAATTAAACTCAAGCAATAATCATACTGTAAAAAAGAAGTAATCTACATAATTCAAAAAGATAACCATATGCATAATTATGAAAATAACTTTGTCTTCACAAAACTAGATATACTGAATCACCAAAAGAGAAAAGTAACAATGGTTCTAAAATATGATTCAACATAGTTATAAAAAAAACATTGCTTCTAATTTATCAATTGAATATTTGGACAACTATTAGAATCAGTCTGTGTTAAGACTAATTGTCATCGCAGCATTGAAACAAGAGATATGGGTTGGAAACAATGTTATCATTCCTCAATTTGGGTTGACATGTCAACCTGTGTATTGAATTAAGTAGCCACCTAATGCAAATAAAAAGTAAACAACCAACAAGCAACTTATGCATACATACATACACACACACACACATATATTACAAAAATGAAACCTGAATCACATTAAAGTTTATAGATTAATGAATTTGACATCATTGTAATACTAAGTCTAACACTTTACAAAAATATATAATTAACATAAATATACATAATTAAAATTTTAATTGAAGAAAACTGAATAAATATACTTGTAAAGATGGACTTGAAGATGGTTTTGATTCCAATGAGCATCCTTTTTTCTTTGACTTGTTTTCTAAACAACTTGGACAACCTTTAACATGAGATACACCATGTTTCTTTTTTATTCCCTTTGCTTGAAATTCATCCTTTTCCCCATATGCATACTTCTAGACTGAGCATGCTTGATCAACCTCTTTAGAATGTTCTTTGGAGGAATTATTATTATATTCCATAAATTAATATTTGATGAGCATGGCTGCATAAGATTCTGACAAAGTCATATTTCTTACAACTACACACAATTGTTTCATCTTTTAAGTTAAAGATGCGCTATCTTATATCACCCATTATACATACTTTGTAATCAAATAATGTTGAGACTTGACTACATTGTTTAAAGAGTATATTACATGACTTCTCAAATTCCTCTCTAATTTGACAAAAGATTATTGGCATGTAGACCTCTCTTGCATTCTTCAATAAAAGGATATCTAAATTTAGCAGTGACGTTGTTTGACTCATTTTATAGTTAACGTCTAACTCTTTATATCTCATGTCTTCCAACAACCTTTCAAAATGTCTAGAAAAATCTAACACATTAAATGTAGACTTCATGTAACCTCTTAATCAACTATTGAAACTTTCACTCAATTGTTTTGATGTAGCACATGTTGAAAAGACATGTCCCCTATATATGGATGCCATTTTTTCTCCCTTTCCAAACAAATCTTGCATCCATTTATTTTAAGGAAGATCATGCTTATCAATCATTGACTCCCATGCATTGAGAAATTCATTCTCATACTCATAATCATAAATGCAACGTCTCATGTTTAAAGCAAAGGAATATGTTTTTTTTAAAAAGGTAGGATTAACATTCTTTATAGCATTTTAAAATAGATGCTAAGTGCACAAGCAATGGTATGATTCAAGAAAACTTATTGAAAGTGCTTTTGCCATTGTTGCATCTTGGTCTGTAAAAATTGTTTTTAGTTTCTTTACACACATGGCCTTTAAAAAAGTTTTAAATAACTATTCAAATCATTCAGTTGCTTCATTATATAATAATGTAACACTAAGTATAACAGTTTGTTGATGGTGATTGAATCTAACAAATGGTGTTAATGGATAAAAATTTCTATTTGTTCGATAAGTGGTATCGTAACATACCATATCTCCAAAATAAACAAAAGCTATAACCATTTTTTTATTTACTCAAAAAATGTTTGTGATTTGATCTTTAACGTTAAGTTAAATTTCATAAAAGAATGATGGATTCTCATATTGCCTTGATTAAAATTAATGAAACAAAGTGTAAGCCTCCTTTTGTTTCATTTAAGTCATCCTCTTAGAAGTCAAATGATTGCTTATATCCTTAAGACTACATCCAACATTCTCTCCTCCTCCAACTTGTCAACTTAAAAGTTCAAAAATTAATTTTTGATATGCGCCAGAGTGATTTATCAATTCAATTTGAGTAGCTTGAGCAATAGACACCATTCTATGGAATGGTAATTTGTGTTTGCTCCTAGAAGTAGCAAAATCATGATTTTGTTCTCTGTCAAAAAATGTAACTATATATTTTCCACTTTCTTGTCAACCAATGGTCATTCGAGCCATATAACTAGTACTCACATCTTTTTGAGCCTTTTTTTACTTCATAATTACTCATCTTCCAAAACTGTTCTTTAAAATATACATATTTTTTTGGATACTATTATCTTTTGATATGTCTTGTTTCTATTCACCCAATTTTTTTTTAATACTAAACCTAACAAAGTTGCAATACACATTGTAAAATCTATATGCATGTTCATTAATTTCAAATTCCATGTTTGCATCTGAAGTTAAATCTATTTATGTAACTTCATGTTCCAAAGGATATTCAGCAGGTATAGAACAAGATAAGATTACAATGTCTATCAAATTCACTATTGCCAAATAGGATAAAAACTCATTACCAAATTTTGTAAAAATTTTTAATGAAGACTAATTATTCATTGTAGCATTGAAACAAAAGAAAAACAAGTTATATGAATGTGAGAAGACTAAAATAAGATTATACCATTGCCATACGTCATGGCTGGATTTATTAACTTAGCTTAACCCTATTCAATATTATAGAACCAAAGTATCCTTATTTCATGTACATAGTAGGACGTAGTCCAATAATTAAAAATTAGAACCATAAAACAATTTCTCCCAAATAGCATATATATAATTGGTTAAGTATGCTATCATTCAAAATTATTAGTGGTAGTTGCAAATGATCATCATCTTGATCTTTATTTTTCCATATTAAATTCTTTGATATGAAAAGATAGATATTTACTGTTATCTGCTACTTCTGGTATTAAATATAAGGAAGCCTAAACCCTTGAAAATTCCTAGAGTCATAAGTTTCACCCATATGCCACCTATCCTTGGCATTGACTTGGCTAAAGATAAGGATGTAGAATGTGATAACAAAAGTTGCTGCCTTCCTAATTTTTTTATTTCAATGTAACAATTTTTTTTTGGAGTTGACTTAACACTATTTGTAAAAAAATAATAATAATAAGTCAATAGTGTTAGTGATAGGTTGATGATGTTTAAAAACATGTTCAAATGTCATAATTAAAATGGAGAATGTTATATAAGTATATAAGGAACCTTATATTAGTCTTTACATGTAGGAAGATGAAACATGATTGACAAGATTGGAATGACAATGGTGAACAATCATTGTTGCAATAAACCATTTATTTAGGCATCATGTGAAATATAAGTTTTTTCTTTAAATGATATTGTTGACCAAGATTGGCTTGTCAATGTCACGACTAATCCTCATGACCTATTTAACATGCCCATGGTGGATGATAATGACACTAGTGGTGAAGAAGAAGAACTACTTAATGACAATGCATATCAACAAAAGGAATTCAAACTAAATATGGAGGTTATTGATGACATTGGAAATGTCATTATGGTTTCTTTACATTGGAAGAATGTTGAATTGGAAGAAATAAGTTCTATAAGTGAAATTTGTAAAACAAGTCAACCACATACGACTAATATGAAAGATGACTTCGTTGTTGACAATAATGAGGATGTAATTAGTGATGAAGAAGACAAAAAGGACTCACTTTTGATGATGATGCAAACGACATTAACACTGATGAATAATAAATAAGTTTGTGATAATTTATGAATTAATATTTAGAGATAAAAAAAATGCATTTTTACCTATTTAATATATACTATTTACTTATTTATAGTTAATTAAATATTTGAATGTTATATGTCAAGTGTTAGACATAGTAAGGAGGAAGATGACTCACACACCATAGTAATCAAAGGAGATGTGACAACGAGGATGAAGTCACATTGCCTTTACGATCATAGGAACCTAAATAAGTGGTAAACTAAAGTGTAGATATTCTCCACTGCCCTTATAATCAATTATTGAGTAAGAACTCATGGCTTCTCCTTCCACATGGCCATTGCTAAATCAAAGTAGTGCAGGTATCTCTTCATGCATTTTGAGTATTTAAGATGGAAAAAAATTTCTATTTAAGAGTGTCTTATTGTACTTTTATCTCTACATGTCATAGAATGTTGTAGCACTTTCAAGAAAACTAGAAGACAACCAAATACAATGGAAAGATCAAAGATGATGTTCTAGAGGAAGTTGATAGAGCAATTGGAGAAAGGCCTTAAGACTTAGTCAACTATCACAAGTGGGTGGTGCAAACTACTATCTCATTTAGAGATGACGAGTGAGATAAAATTTTTGCAAAGGATGAGGAGGCACTATAGTTAAAAGTTTAGGTAAACATTTTAGTACAAAGAAACATTATTTTTACTTTATTACCATAAGTTGGTTATGTTTACAAGTGCAATTGTTTATTTTATTGTTTATAAGATAAATTTGGAGCTATAGATAGTCAACATGAAATAGCAATGAAAGCTTTCTATCTTAGTATTATGCAACAACATTTTAGGAATTGGCAAAACAACTTACACAAATTGTACATGAAGTGTGAGACTAATGTGATGAGAGAAACTGCTAGACCAGTGCAAGTCAAGGTTGAAGACTAGGATTGACTATGTCATTACTTTAAATCTAAAAAGTTCAAGGTAAATGTTCTTCTCAACTTTATCTAACACATGTTCTTTGTCTTTAATGGATAATGTTGTTAATTTCATTGCATTTAGTAAGTAATAAAAATAAAACAAATAGGACTAAGTAGCTTACAAAGCATACATATGGGTTTTAGTCATTTGCAAAGGTAGAGGAATCAACAATGAGCATGCAACCACTTTTTTTTCCTTTTATAGTCACATTTTCTTCTTCTTACAGTTACTAAGTATTTTTTTTTTTTTGTTGAAATTACATTATAGAGGGATCCCATTACTAGAGAAAGACACCACATGATCGAGTTTGGTAGTTGTAGCAAACCTGTCAAACTAAGGAAGACAAAGTTATGTTATCTGATCTGTAGTCACAGGAAATTCATGTATGTCTAATGAATTAGTTGAATTTCATTCTATATTTAATTATGTCTTATAATTCTTAGTTCTAATTATTCCAATATTTGTAGTGACACATTTAGGAGATCATCCTTCGGTAACAATTTGACAACATTTAGACACCATTAACCAGTGACAAGATCTTAGCTACTGTTTTTGGTGAGCAGTCAAGGTACTTGCATGGAAAAAGAATATAGGAAGAAATCCCAAAAAAGACAAGTGAACTGAGGGTAGATTCCTAGGTGTTTTCTGCAATGAAACAAGTACATGAGAAAATGAAAATTCAAATGGATAGAAAATAATAAGACAACTGTGCTGATATATAGGCTGAGCTAGAAATACAATGCGAAGAAATGGAGAGAACAATACAAGAAGAGCGGGCCCATTTTCAGAACAAGTGCTGGTCGAAATTCATGCTCAAATGATCATCTTAATGGCCGCCTTGCAACAAGTATATTTCTTAGTTCTCTCTTTCCTTATCCATTGGTGAGAAATAATAAGTAACTTTTCATTCCATCACGGACAAATAGCTCCCACAAATAACTCTTCATGTAGTCAAGAAAGGTAAAGGTAGTTAATAGATTGCAATAATATTGTATAACAATGGTAAAGGTACTATCCTACATCCTATTCTTACTTGGTTTGATAGTTATATGTTGTGAAATTACTATATATGTATGTGTGTGTGTGTGTATATATATATATATATATATAAAATTATTTAGACACTTTAAAGTTGTTTGGAGGGATATGCCTTCAAGTTGTTTGTATATCTGTCCTACTTTGTCATGCTAATGACTCTCTATAGTCTACAAAATGTATATAAAGTAATTTAGTGTAATTAATTTCTTGTTTAAGCTATATTTGTCATGTCAAGATGTCAGAGCTACTATATGAGGCTATTATACATATAATCTACACTTGTACATAATAATCTTTAGTGTGTTATAGAATATAAGAATTGACTTCTTTTAGTGTTGAGTAGTGTCAAACAAGAGGAATGGTCATTTGGAGGTCAAGAAGTGTTATAATGATGCATTATAGTGGTCATTATGAAGGACCTACATCTAAGAGCTAACCTAATGGAAGGGAGTTGAAGACCATTTTATACCAAATGTTTGCACATTTTGCAAAAATATGTATTCAAGATGTTTATATGTCATTTTTATACATTTTAGAGGATATATGCATTCAAGTTTTTTTTATGTAATGTTTGGACATTTTAAAGGGATATGCCTTAAAATTATTTGTATGTCAAGTTCATACATATTTGATAGATATGCCTAAAGCTGTTTGTATGTCAACTTTGTACAACAATAGGGGGATATGCTTACATAATTGAAATTATACGTATGTTGGAATTGTGTGTTTAGTATGTAGCTATCATGTTTGGGCTAGAAATAGTAAGTTTTATATGTATTATCATAGATCTAATTTAGTCCATCACTTTTTGCCTTAATGTCAATTTGGTACTACACAAATTTAAAGTGTGAAAATAGTCTCATAAAAATTCAACATTAATCAAAAGTGATCCCTTATTAAGGTAATTATAACCCTTTTGAGGGGTTACTTTTAATTAATATTGAATTTATTAGGGACTATTTTCACACTACAAGTTTGTGGAAAACCAAATTAGTAGTGAGACAAAAAGTGAGGGACCTAAATGGTCACTTTTTATTAAAGGTTATATAGTTTTTGAAACATATATATATATATAGTAAAAAAATTACTTTTAGCAGTGACTTAAATTGTAACTAAAAGGTCATTGGTGATGACTAGCTTTTTTGCTACTAAAACTTCTTCACTTGTCACAATTGTGTCGTCAATAAAATGTCTTCACCAGTGACAAAGGTCTCACAATTGAAGAAGATTTAAAGGTGACGGTCATTGTTGCTGCTAAATGTTATTAAATAACAACATGGAAGGTGGACATTAAAACTCTTTAATGGCAAAAGCATCATGGTCCCTGCTAATGCATATGTAGTGGTGACCACTATGTTACCACCAAAGGTTTTTAGTGGTGAAACTCTTAGCACCAAAAATTGTCCTTTATTAACAATTGCAACTTCTATTTAGTTGGGCCAAGTCGAGTAAAAAAAAATTAAAACAAGAACACAAGCAAAAAAAGTCAGGTTAGGAGGCTAGGTCGGGCTGGGCATCGGGTTGGACAATTTCATAAAAAGTTTAACCCAACCTAGCCCTTTATCTTATATTTTTTTTTTAAAAAAAAAAAAAGGTTTTTACCCTTCTTCTCTCACTCACTACCCTATTTGACCTTATGCAAGCTTAAAAGTTTAGTTCTTCCTTTCTTTGGCTTATTATCTTTCCTCTTGGTGAATAGCCGCTTTTTGAAAGTGGAAGTTACATATAATGTCTTCTTCTCTCATGTTTCATTAAAAGCACCATGATAGTGCTCCTTTAGAACTTTATAGATGAAGACACCATGAAGAGAAAAATTTGCATGTTAAAAGCATTTGTAGATATAAAAAGAATAAGCATGCTTGGATTAGAAACATTTGTAGATTAGAAGAAACATTGGAAGAAGAAGCAAATATAAAAAACATTCAAAGAAGAAGAATAATGGAGATTTGAATAAAGAAAAAACAAGAATGAGAACCTTTTTTTTTTCTTTTTTCTACATATCTAATTGAGCATGCTTCCTCTTCTTTTCCATGGATTTGATTCCTTTTTTCTTCGTTTTTCTTTTTTCACGGTGTCTTTGTCTTCATTCTTCTTTCTTGCAGGCATTTTTTTTTTCTTTTATAGAGTGACCTAGGGTTCCTTTATATATAAAGACCCGGTGTAAACTTGGGCCAGCCCAGTCATATACCGATTTGGGTTTCGAGTTAGCCAACAACATAGCTTAACCCATCTTGTGTTTAGCCTTATCAAAGAGTAGTTATTAACTACTCATGCTTGAGTTAAGGACACAAGCACAATGAACAATAGAAACATTATCATTTCTACAATTTGTGTCACTGCCTTCGATTTCCCATAAGTTTACTAACTTCTTAAAGAAGTTTTTGAGTTAAAATTTTTTACTACATAAAAAGCTTTTGTCATTAGTTTTAGGGAAAATTATTCTTTCAGTTCCTATGCCGCATTTAATTTTAATTTGGTCTTATACTTTAAAAATTTATAACTGAGTCCTCATAGTTTACAAATGCCTTAATTTAGTTCTTACCATTAAAATTTTGTTAAATTTTGCGTATATAACTAGCTGTATTACTATCTTAACACTCCAAATATGTAAAATTGATACTAATAGAAGAGATAAAAATAGAGAATTAAGTAAAATTAATTCACTTGTTAAACTATTGGTAAGAATATAAGGACAGGAACTAAATTAAAAATTATTTAAAGTCTAGAGATTTAATTACAAAATTTTAAACTATTAGACCCAAACTAAAAATTTAGGGAAATTATGAGGTCCAAAAGTATAATTTCCCCTTAATATTCACAACATTGTACATTAATTTAAAATTATTTTAATTTCTGTTAAAATATTATAAAATTATCATGCAATACGGGCTCATAACATGTTGCTCCTTTCCATCTTTTAAAAATGACATATGATGGTTATTATTATTATTTTTTTTTGTACATGCTACAAGGAAGCCCAACGACTAAACTATGAAACATGGCATGATTAATTTTCTTTTTCTACCTTTTTATGAGTTAAATTGGAGAAATGATCTATAGCACATTAAAATCCATTAGCCATATATTATTTAATTTTTCCTTCCATGAACTTTACAAGAAATTGAAGGAACAAAAACCATTCTATGGTCTGCCTAGCTAACCAAAGAGTAAACCATATCTTGTATTGGACCAAGATATGCAAAATAGGAAGCCTTGCATGCTTGACTACCTTTAGAGAAAGATGAACAGATTATGTATATCTAAAGTTTTCATGAAGGAAATTTCAAGCTTTTAAAGTTCAAAAACCATTTTAGAAATTCAAGAGACCCTTTAATTTATTGTTTTATTTTTGTTTCCTTTAATTTATGCCGGTGAGCATTCAAGCTAGTTGGAGAGTACTTAAAAGTGAATAAACCAAACAAGACTCATATTGCAAGTTTTAGTACCATATTTGATTAATAGGTTATGTCATATCTATATTAGTGGACAGATATATAGGAAGTTTCTACATTTGTCAAGCAGCTAATCATTTGTTCTTTGTTTCACCTTTGGATGAGTAAAGTAGTTGGATGCATTAATAAGTCACAATTTTATATAATTTTTCCTATTATACTATTATATTTATTTAGGAGATTTTAATTAATATTTTTATTTGTTATCTTTAAGGTTAATTTAAAATTTGGGCCAAATATTAGAATTAATGTGATTTAATAGAAGAAAATTATAATATAGTTTTATTTTGTAAATGAGTTAAATTAGCAAAGAACAACCAAATATGGAAGCCCATACAAATCTCAATTAAAATCAAGTGTCATACGAAGGAGTAAGAATAAAAAGGCCCAATTCACTTTTGAGATTAATTGATGAATATGAAGAGTAATAAATTTCAAGCAGCAATGGAGGGGTCACAGTTGTCAAAAGTATATTTAAAATTATCTATTAAATTAAAGCCCTAAATCTCTAGTTTATAATATTTTCAACCAGTTTCAATCAGATTTATATGAGAGATTTATGGCCCATTTTAGTTCTCAATGGTCCAAGAAACCTTAAAATTCTAAAATTATTTTATTTTGAAGGCAGACACCTAATCTTTGGCCAAATTCATCATTTAACCTATGTCACAATGCATTTTGCACTTCCACCACCCTAATACATATCGAACTCTTAAACCCACTTCCACCATGCCCTCACTCTATACCTGGAACTGCTTTCACTCCCTGTTCTATCCAATTATCATTCCCAAGCACTGTTCCATCCTTCGTAAAACCCATCAAATTACATTTGATTCTTGGAATGATTGAAGATGAGAATAGAAATGAACTAATAGAATATTAAATCTATATACTATGTTTAATATGACATTAAAAAAAAAAAGTGAGGAAGGGAATAATGATTAAGCAAATTACCATTCTATTTTTATTAAAAAAATTATTAATTTTCTAATAAAAAATTATTATTGTTAAAAGATTATTACCTTTAATAATTTTTATCTTTTAAAATTAATTATTAGTATGAAAATAAAGAATTATTATTATTATCATTTATGGCCATGTTTGGTTCCTATTTTTGACTCGAGGGAGAGGGAGAGGTAATCCTTCTCGTGTTTGGTTTATAGTACGGCGAAGGGTCAATTTTCCAGGCGTGTATTTTCTTTTGTAGGCTAAATATAGGAGAATTTCCTATAATCATTGTAGGCTATCGTATCAATCCAACACTTTGTAGTTGTCCACGTGGCTTTTTTTTTTCAAAATGTTCAGCTTTTTTTTTTAATCAAAAACCTATGTGTCGCAATAAGATATAGTGTTTAAATGCAATTTGAAGAGTCGCTGCTTCATAAAGTATAATGGAAGGAGACATTGCCCCGGTCACCTTGACATACTGTCCATCAATGCCGCCTTAGATCTCAGCATCTGGGTAGCTCTTAACAAACCTTAAAAGCCCTCTTCTTTTCTAGGCGCAGTTCCAAATAAGCAAAAGTACTACAAGCACTATAATTGCCACCAAAAACACCGTTTTCTTCACTACTACCATCAAAGAAACCCCAACTAGAACGCCCATTGCTACCACCACCAACATTACCCAGACCACAGCCTTCAACACTCTAAACCGAACCTTCACTTCCTCCTCCTTCAAACTCATCACGACTGAGCCACACACTGCCTCCCCCATCGAACCAGCTTGTTCGAGTTGACCCCACCTCCTCCTGCCATCGCCACTACCACCACCCAATGATCCAATCGGGCCAGATCCTAACTGACCCGATTTGATGAGACTGGTGGGCTACAGGGACATTGGACTCGACGGTGGTTTTTTCTGCGACAGACCCGACCCGCTGCGTCTTCTCGTTGGTTGTAACTGTAACGAGAGAATACACAGGGTTTTTGAGAAAAACAAAAAGACACAAAACAATGTCGTTTTTAGCTGAACATTTTGAGAAAAAAAAATAGCCACGTGGACAAATATGAAACGCTGGATTGATCCAATGACCTATACTAATTACAAGAAATTCTCTTGTATTTTGGCCTATAGGAGAAAATCTGCGCCCGAATTCTCCCATGGTAAACCTCTCTCCCACACTCATGGGAGAAGCCTCTCCCTCCAAAGTTGGGTGGAATCACCAGGCTCCTGGGAATGTGTCGATCCCCAACCCCCCACCCCCTCGCTCTTGCTCCCTTCTGCGTTATATTGAAAGAGAAGAGAAGTTGCTTCTTGGGCACTGATATGGACAGATTTTGATATCTAAAAACTAGTCCAACACACCAATTTTTGATTTGCTTGATTGGACTGATGGGTACAAAGAAAATGAAGAAGATGAGAAAACAAAGGAGAAGATGGAAATGTTTGAGGGAGAAAATAAACCAATTATTGGGAAATGTGCCAACAGTGGAGATGTGCCAAATGTACATACCCTTCGTGCTTCTTTCAATCTTTGCTTTTATAAATATTTTAATTATTTTATTAAAATATTATTATATTGTCATTGAAATATTATTATGATTATATCAAGTATTATATAATATATAAATATTAATTTTATAAATATACCAATCAATATAATAATGGAATATATATATATATATATAATATTAAATGAATATAATTCAAAATTAGAATATATTTAATAGTCTAATTTTGAATATTTTAAAATATAATATATAATGAAAAAGAAAATTCTATTAATAGTAATAATAATAATATATATATACATATGATATCTAAAAAATTATACACTTATAATTTTATTTATTTATATTCCTTAATTTTTTTAGATTTTTTTTTAAGATTTATAAATTATTATATTTTAGAATATATTATAATAATTATTTTTTATTTATGGGTAATATGGTAACTTAGATCTCATTTATTTCCATTCTCTCACTGAATTATTAAACCAAACAAGGCATAGTAGTTCTATTTTCATTCCTTTCCATGTACAACAAAATGCATTTATTTACTCTTTCTCTCCCATTTTTACTCCCATTCCCATTTTTATTTCCTGTCCATTATACACAATTCTGCCAACCAAACTAGCTGTATGCATGGAGGAAAGAGAAAGAAGAGGGGCATTATAGTAAATATCTTAGTAGTCCTTGGAATGAGAAGGATTCCATCGATGGGGTTAGGTAGGGGTGTATATATACCAAGTAAAGCTGGGCTAGGTTTTTCATCAACCCAAGATCCAACCCCTTTTTGACAACAAGCCAAAAAATTGGCCCAATAAGACCTAATTCATGACCGTGTTAGATTGGGTTGGATTGGGTTGGGTTGGGTCGGGTCAACTAAGTCTCATACTAAAAGAATTATTTTTTATACTTTTTTAAAATAATTTTTTTAAATTTGAATTTGAAATTTTAAAAGAAAAATAATAAAGTGATCCATATAATAAATGAGGTATCCTAACACAATAAAAATGGTCCATATTCAATTAGAAAAACATAAATAGCTTTTTGTAAAAAATATAACATATATTAAAGAAAAAAATAAAAAGAAATTTGGAAATATATAGGGTTGCCTCATGCCAGGCCTACTCTTTGACCCGAGACCTGACCTAGCCTGGTAATGGATCTCATATATAAGACCTGATCAATTAGCTCGTTTTCCTTCAAACCTAAACCCCTTGGCCTAACTAGACCAAGTTAAGCTAGGTCTTGAACACCCCTAGGGCAAGGGTTTATTGTTTCCCATATTTGTGGAAATCTAGATTGCCAAGGGAGTGAGATTCTCTTGATAAAATTGCCACCAAATATGAGAATGGGTGTTGGGCCCATTCCCATTCCTTTTTCTTTAACCTCTAAACCCTAAACCAAACAAGAGGAGAGAAACTAAGGGAGAACATGGCCATAGAAAAATTGGTTATGTTGGTTATATAGTTTTTGGAGGCCTTGTTATGGCCAAACAAATTGCGAACTTCTTGTCAAATTTGAATGCAACAAATGAATTTGATGTTAAATGTAATATTGGGAATGTCTAATTTTAAGGAGAGACTATTATAAATGTAATATGTATATTCCTTATTTATTTCACTCATTAGAAATTTTATTGCAAGATTTTATTATTAATTTAAAAATATACAATCAAACATTGGTTAATTTTAGCTATGTTTTAAAGTTATGACAAGAGTGAAGTAAAATGATTAATGGGTGGAATGACAAAAGAGAAAGATAAAACTCCATTAATGTTTGGACTGACATTCAATGAGGAAATAAATGTTCTAAAATTATGAACTTTCACTATTATTCTTGTGTTATTTATTTCAATGCATTATAAAAGGGAAGCAAACTATCCTAAATTAATCCTTCATTTTAGGGAGGTATAATTGATGTGCTTTGCTAATTTAAATAAATCATTCATAGAGAAAAGTGGATGCTGTCCACATATAGTAGCAAACTTTTATTGACAAAATGATTTGATTGAGCTTGAACGTTTCATCAGTTGCAGTTTAGGTGTGTTAGTATGGCCAATATTTTTTTTTTTCATAAAGTGATTATTTTGAGAACTCATCCAACTCCATTACTTCAAAGGCATCCCAACAATGCCGTACTTCCCATTCCACCCCATCAGAACAAACGAACCCAACTAGCTAATCAAAGTCCCAAAAGATCATTTACTTCATAAAGCAACCTATTTCACAATATTCTTCTTCCTTTCAATCTTGTATATGCATTTTGGCCTAAAGGTATAACCAAAGTGGTTGCAACCTATGGTTGGAGGCAGCGACTTTTCAACGTGCATTTCTTGTGTGTGTGTGTGTGAGTGTATATATATATATATATATACACACACACTTCTTTATTATTTTTCCCACAATTACATACATCATAATATTAGATTTGGCTAATGAGTTTTGGACTAATGACTTCCACACAGCAACATAGCTACATATATCAAGAAAGAGAAACAATAATTCTATATATGTCTCTTTGAAATAGCCTAGTTACATGCATGACTCCATCGTTTAGCTAAAAACACATTTAGCAAAAATATTCAATCATGTGTGTCATTGTAAACGCAAAAAAAGGGAATCTGAATTTTCCATCGAAAAAAACTAGTATAGAGTTCTATATATCTTAATTTGTTATGCTGTTTTCGATGAAAAAATGATAAGTATATGATTCGAAGTGCGTAAATTCTTTGTAATTAACAAAAGAAATAATAAAGTAATTAATTAGTGAATTAATTAGCCGCTTGTTAAATTAGAAAGTTTTTAAATTGTGAGAATTTTTTGTAATGAATAAGAAAATTAATAATTATTTTTTGAAGTCTGTGGATTCTTTAGAGTGAAGGAAAAAGTAATGAATTAATTAGAGATAATCTCTTAAATATGAAATTTTTTAAAGCTCAAACATTTTATGAAGTCAATGAGATAAATAATGATTTACTTTATTAACTATCTCTTAAATTTTTTAATAATAAACTATAAATATAACTTGACATAGTATAAAATTAAAATAAGAAAAAAATAATATATGATTGAATTGTCTATGATGGTGCCCTCTCAATAAGCTCATTGTCATTACTCCTCTCCTACCAATCTCACATCACTAGTTTTATTGATTTTTTTTTAATTTATTATGTTTTCTTTATATCATAATGAAGGAAATAAATCAACAAGAATATAAATATATTCAGAGATTCAGGTAGAAGACTTACATTGATCTCATAATTGCAAAAGCTTATTGATCTTTGGTTGGGATCACTGATCGAATGAGATACCCATAGTGTATTGGGTGTATCTCATATTTTCACAGCCTAAATTCCCTCTTGAATGCAATTGTAGAATACTCGCAAGTATTCTAGTCAGAGCGTCTCAAGTCTCACTCTTTAATGAGTTATGTCTATCGTACACTAGTTTAGCCCTATTTATAGAAGGCTAGCTAGAGTTAAGGTTTAGTAATAATTCTTATAATTACTATTTTACCCTTATTTAATGAGCACCTCTTATAGGTGCACACAGTATAATATCTTAATAGACTTATTCCCTAGATATTATATGATATTCTAACATCTCCCACTCACACATAATAGGAGTGCTCATACGCTCTAAACCCAATAAATATATTCTTGGCAAATCAAGAGAACACTTTCTTTTTATAGGCTGCAATCGTTCATATAGGGAAAGTAGGTCGTGTGACCAGCATACTATGAGAGCATTAATGTTATACATCAATTACGAATATATAGCCTCTTGTCGAAAACGTACCTGCATGTAGATCATAAAGTATGCATGTACCCCAGATCTTAAGAATCACATTTAGATATCTTTCAGTGATCTCATCTATCATAATATCTTGTATTCACAATCATGACTCACAAGTCATAACTGGTATATCGGTGAATACAGAATAATGAGATTCTCTTTATGATCTTCCTCTTCTCACGATCTTATCAACACAAACTTAGTTCACTTTTCTAGACACGTCCCGCCAGACTGAATCATTACTCATAGTCCTTAGGCAACACGCTAAGATAGCAAACACCAAGTTGTATCTCAAGTACCTGATCAGAGTTTAAGGGTACAAATATAAAGCTAACGTAAAGGCTCAAGGGTCTCACATAAGCATGAGTTGAGATCGCACTCATGTTAACCCATATGGTCAGCATTTGCACATATGATATGAAACATGTGTTATAGCATTCTTCCTTTTCCTTTGGAGTGTATGTCTATTAAATAATGTTGTACAGATGATATTTTAGACACCACAAGTCTAAAATTAAGTTCCTAGATCTACACTATGTCTTAAACTCACATCTGGCAACTAAGGTAGATTAGAAATGAACTTATTTCATCAATTCACTTTTAATGACCCTATTTCATCAATCAAATGACTTATATGATTTTAAGTATAATTGCTCTCAAATTATCCTCCTGATAATTTCTCTTAAAATCTTATCTCATTTCTAATTTCACAAAGACACTTAGGCGGTTACCTGTGTGAGAAGGCTAACCCTTTTGTCTACCCAACATACTCAATAATAAATAAGAATGTACACAACATTCAAATAGGGATATGTAAGCATGGAAATCAAACTTTATTGATTTGTTAAAGAACATCAAAACATCTCTTGTTTGTGAACAATGGAAAAATAAAAAATACAAATGAAGATGCTAAAGTCTACGTAATCCTAAAGACCTAGTGTGTCTCACAAACACATCTCTAGAAATCGGCTTGGTCAGCGGATCTGCTAGCATCTCATGCGTAGACACATACTTCACGTTCACAGTCTTGCGTGCAACCATATCCTTCACATAGTGATATTTGATACCTATGTGTTTGGTTTTGCAATGGTACTTTGGATCCTTGGTGTATGCAATTGCAGCCTCAATGTCACAGTACACTAACATTGGTTCAGTGTTTTCTGCTTTGCACAACAGTTGATCCAAGAACCTCTTCAACCAAACAGCCTCCTGGGCAGCTGAAGATAAGGCCACAAACTCTGCCTTTATCGTGGACAAGGATACACAAGATTGTTTCTTACTACTCCATGATATGACGCCATCACTGAGTATGAAAACATATCCTGAGGTAGACTTTCGCTCATCTAAGTCCCCTCCGTGATCAGCATTAATGTATCCTTCCAATCACTAATCTCTACCACCTTGATAGTAAAGCGCATAATCAGCAGTCCCTTTCAGATATCTTAAGATCCTTTTTATAGCTTCCCAATGTTTAAGACCTGGGTCGGTTTGATATCTACTCACCAAGCCAACTGCTTGACAGATATCAGGTTTAGTACACATCATAGCGTACATTAGACAACCGATTGCATTCCTATATGGAGTTCGGCTGATACGCTCTCTTACCATGGCAGTCTTAAAATGCATTTTGGCGCTCAAAGTTCGACTTGTGCTGATAGGAGTGTCAATAGGGTTACAAGTAGGGTTACAATTTTTCATACTAAAATGTTCTAAAACCTTTTTGATGTAATTCTTTTATGAGAGATACAAATGTTTCTTAGAACAATTTCTTGAAATCTTAACTCTAAGAATGTATGCAGCTTCACCCATATCTTTCATCTCAAAACGAGATGACAACCAAATATTTACCTCATTGATCAGCTCCATATCATTTCCAGCTATGAGTATGTCATCAACATATAATGTTATAATCACATACTTGTCCTTAGATCTTTTAGCATATACACGGTTGTCTTCACTCATCATAGCGAAACCACTAGAGATGACTGCATTGTGAAAACAAATATACCACTGTCTTGAAGATTGTTTAAAGCCATAGATAGACTTCAAAAGTCTACAAACTTTTTCTTCTTGGCCCTCTTTGATGAAACCCTTAGGTTGTTCTATATAAATCTCTTCATTTAATTCTCTATTGAGAAAGGCAGTTTTTACATCCATCTAATGTAAATCAAAATCTAGACAAGACATTATAGCTAAAAGTAAGCTGACAGAGGTAAATCGTACAGCAGGAGAAAAAGTCTCATCGTAGTCAATTCCTTCTTGTTGTGTATACCCTTTTGCTATTAGTCGAGCCTTAAATTTTTCAATCGTGCCATCAGCTCTTTTCTTGATTTTGAGAACCCGTTTGTTCCTGATAGCCTTGCATCCCCCTGGAAGATCAACAAGTTCCCAAACATTGTTGATTTTCATAGACTCCATTTCCTCTTCCATAGCTTTAGTCTATTTATCCTTAGAAGGGGTTAAGAGAGCCTCTTTCAAATTTCTCGACTCATCTTCATTTTGCAAGAGCATTGTAAAAAGTTCACCACCTTTAATCTCATATCGACGGTGATGAGTCTTTTTACGTGAACCATGTCTCAGTTGTGATTCATTGAATCTTATTTCATTGTTCTTATTTGGATCAATATTGCTCTCACTCGAATCTAGAACGTTGGTCTCACTCCCACTTGGAATGAGTTCCATTTGGTCACTCTCACTTGGAGCAACTAACTCAGGAACACTTTCATTCGCATCAAATGATGAAAAAGATTGCTAATGAGAAACTAATTCATCATCTGCTATAATCCTTCCACTTGAATGAAGTGGTCCTAGTGCATTCAGATCCTCTATCTCAAATAAGGATAGGTATTGACTTACCTCACCCTTCTTAGGATATTCATTCTCTAAGAATATGACATCTCTAAATTCGAATTCAGTCACGCTCCCACTGTCTTGCTGACCATTAAACATATAACCTTTTGAGGTTTCTGAGTATCTAATAAAGATACGTTTCTTTCCTCTCGGGCCTAATTTCCCATACTTGTGAGAAGAATCATGTGTATAGGTAGTACATCCCCAAGGTTTCAAAATGCTTAGGTCAGGCTTTCGCCCAATCCATAACTCATATGGAGTGGTTGTAACTGATTTCGTAGGCATACGGTTAAGTACGTAGGCTGCAGACATCAATGTATCACCCTAATAGGTGATTGGCAAATTAGCCTGTGTCATCATAGACCTAACCATCTCAAGGAGCATTCTATTCCTTCTTTCCATAACATCATTTTGTTGTGGAGTATTCGAAATAGTCAACTGATGAACTATGCCTTCCTCGATCGGTTCAAAGAGCCTTAATCTTCTTTTCTAATTGATTTTCTACTAAGTTCATATAGTTTTTGAAGCAACTCAATGCTTCTGACTTATGAGAAATCAAATAGACATAATCGAAACAAGTATAATCATCAATGAATGTGATGAAATTCGCTCCATGTTGGGCCCTGATATTCATAGGCCCACAGATGTCAAAATGAACTAATTGCAGTGGTAAATCGGCTTTGGTTGCTTTATCGAAAAATTTTCATACAGATTTTCCAACTAAACAAGATTCACAAGTAGACAAATCTACTCGTTCAATGCCGGGAAGCAAACCCTCTTTTGCTAACTGTTGCATTCTTTGTTGGCCTATATGACCAAGTCTAGCATGCCATATATTTACATCATGATCATAATCATGCGTAGAGGCAAACATGGAAAAACTGACATTATTATTAATATAAGATTCGTCATCTAAATCCATAGAAATAAAACCTCCAGTTATATAACCAAAACCAAAAAATACTGAGTCATTACTCAATTTAACACAATTGTCATGGAAATTCAACTCAAAGCCTAGCCTAAATAAAACCAAAACTAAAATAACATTCCGAGGAATATGAGGAACATAAAGGATATCATGTAAGATTAGGTCTCGTCTACCACGCAAGACTAACTTGCATGTTCCAATCCCTTTGACAGCAACCTTAGTGTTGTTGCCCACATATATCCAAAATGCTTCCTGAGGAACTTGCTGGAAGTCAACAAAGGCATCACGATCATGCACTATGTGGTCCGTGGCTCCTAAGTCTACAATCCACACAGGACAAGATTCAGTAAGCATAATTGAGCTAGAAACACAAAGTTCACTAGCATAAGCAGTGTAGGTTACCTTTTTAAAAGGCTTAAGGCAATCACTAGCATAGTGTCCCTTCTTTTGGCAATTGAAGCACTTAACTTTTAATGTATTGACCTTTTGCTGCTTCTTTTTACCTTGCTTATTAGTCTTTGGCTTTTTCTTAGGTTAGACTGGTTCTTTGTTCTTTCCCCAGTTCTTCCTCTTTGAACTACGTCTTTCACCTGAAGTTCTTATATGGAACTCAGGTATCGGCTTGGTTGATTCAAGTCTTTCTTCCTCGAGTTCAAGGTGTCTCCAAACATCTTCCAGAGTTGTGATTTTGTCATTGTGAATGAGATGCATCTTCATATGCTCCCACGAACTAGGCAAAGAGCAAATGATTGCTTGGATCTACTGCTCGTCTGTTAAAACATTTCCAACATTCTTGCATTCAAGTATGTAGCATGTAAGAGAGTTAACCATGCATTTTCCATTTGACTGCTCAAATAATTAACGTATAAATTACGTGAATTTTGTTCAAGCCTTGCAGGAAATTGACTTAATCATGTTGGGAAAGTACGAGAGAATGATACAAATTGCGGCAATGACAATGTTCTTATTGATTATGCTTGTCTCATCGTCTCAAGTGCAGGACGATGAACACGACACTCCCACAGTACTGTCTCACTCATCACTTCCACCAGGTGAACAAACAAGAATGAAAACCTATTGCAAAGGTTTTTGTCAGGAACACAAGGGGATGATACCACTTGTTCCAAGAGGCATACAACAATTGTACTGCGAAGCATGTTTCAGAATGTACAATAGACCAGGTTCGCTCATACTGCCAAAATCATTGCATGCTAATCGAAGGATATCTTCCTCCATACAATTCAAAGTGGGGTGCTTTTCAGAAATGTGTGAGAATATGTATGGTGGAAGACTTTTTGATCGGGTAGCTAGCTAGGACTTACGTTTAGTTCAAGATTTTTAGTGTGAACGGAAAAATTATAATAAAAATATTATAGGCAATGCGTATTCTAATAGAAATAAAATCGGTGCTAGAGAACCATGTAATGAGTTCGAGCATTGTTTTGAATGGATTGGTCGATCTTGTCTTGTTAAATGTGAGCTTAGTACCTATTTTTCTTTTTTTTTAGGTTAATTCTCTAAATGAGAGGTTTTCGAGTTCTTACTTTTGTAGGAGAATATTAATCTTGTTAATTCTATTATTCCACGCAATTTGAACTGAAATTACAAAGCACATTCTGATTACTTGTTCATGGCACAAGACACCAAAGAGAAATAGAGAATTTCATCTGCGCATAGGAGAAAAAGGGACTCTTCTCTCTTTATGTGAATTCTGTCTCAAATCATACCGTGATATTTTTTTTTACTTTATGTTTTATGCCATTTAGCTAACAATTCAAATTCAAATTAATTTATAAACTAACATATTAATTAATTAATCAAATTAATTGTATAATTAATTAATTTAATAGGTTCAGGTTACTATATTATGGCCTAGTATTCCAACATTTTCACTTACGCCTGATGGAATGAGCAATTCTACTCTAAGAACTTTCATACTAACAATATTTGAGAACTCTTATACTAATATATTTATACACACACACACATTTGGATGGTGACGAGAACGGTGCCGAGTTTCCCAACGTAGGAATTTGCGAAAATCAACAGATTCACGTCCCGTCACGTTGTGTAATATTGTTCTTGGACGAGGGAGAT
The DNA here is from genome assembly GCA_037074485.1 of Delonix regia. Lineage (NCBI taxonomy): Eukaryota > Viridiplantae > Streptophyta > Magnoliopsida > Fabales > Fabaceae > Delonix > Delonix regia. The sequence continues at coordinate 29,456,949 of CM073455.1, forward strand.
CGACGCTACTCTCAATCTAACCATTTTCTTTTTTAAAATTTTAATTAATATTTATTGAGTGTTATTTCACCATTTAAATAATAAAAGACAACAAACAACTGTTACATTAATGTTAAAATCGATGACATTAATGTATTTGATAAATTTATATAAAAAGACTTCTATACCACGATTTGAAAACTTCATGGTACCTTCTAAAATTTACAATATCGCATAGGACAGTCTTTAAATCACTCATTCTTAGAAAGTGACTATCAATTTTATCTCCCGTCTTCTTGTTATCTTTGAAGTTTTAAAGAACCACTGTTGTGAGAAAGGAGAAAGACTCCTCCATATGAAAGGGATAGTAATTGCAGCTAAAGAAAACAATTTGCAAGTTACAGCCACCGGAATGCTTAATGGAAAAATTTCTAGTGGCAACTTTATAGTTCAGTAGTGATGTAATGGAGCTACTCACATTGATACCTTCAAAATTTCTGAATTAAACACTGCATTTTTTAATTAACTTCAATTACTGTTCCTCGTCTTCAATATCGGCTGAAACTTCTCCTTCTCCCTCTTCTTCCTGTTCATCTTCGCCTTCACTGTCTTCTGAATCTTCTCCATCTCGATTCTCCTGCATCTTGTCATCACTCTTTCCTTTGTCACTGGCGTTTCCTAACAAGGGTGGGGAAATCCAATTGAAGGCAAATGGGAACATGTATTTCATCAACAAAAAACAGAATTTAAAAAAAAAAAATCTTAAATGAGAAAATCTTAATAAGGGAGAAAAGGAAAGGAAGGCAAAGAAAACAAATGAGGGATGTCAGAGGAACTAAATAAAGTCTTCAACAAGATGTGCAAAACATGTCAAAATAGGCTATGGGTGAGCAGGCCGAACATGTATGAGGGAAACATCTGATACAAACGTTAATTTCTACGGCAAGAAATAACTTTGGCATTTTTACCCGACACTTGATTGAAAAGTAATAATGATTGATATTTGTAGCTGTCAAACTAAACTGCATATACAATAAAGTACAATTAGATTGCGTAGAGCTACGTGATCCATAAATATATATTTTGAAAAATATAATTGCATAGGTTGCATGCAACCCAAATGAAATATTGCATTGCATGAATGCTTTGCATGCAACCCACAGAACATATGTATGTAATTCTCAAACATTCATTGTCTTAACCATGCAACACCTTTGCACATGAGTTAAAGAGCTTCTTTCCATGAGTAATTCATGGAATGCAAAAATTCAAAAGCATTTATAACTCACATAAACGTCAAATCCTCCCACCAGATTTTACATTTACTAAATTATTTCATCGCTTTTTAACTCTCCTTTATGCACAGCTGTTGCATAGTTAAGATAATGAAGATTTGAGAATTACATACATATGTTTTGTGGGTTGGGGGCAAAGAATTCACACAATGCAATATTTCATTTGGGTTGCACGGTAACATCCACACAACCCATCCAATTATGCTGGTTAAAATATATATTTATGGATCGCATGGAGTTATTGTATGTGAAGTCATTAGTTTTGACAGTTACGGATATCAATCATTATTACATTTCAATCAAGTGTCAGAGTAACAAAGCCTCATAACTTCCATAGCAATGATTTCTTTCAGCATCAATAATAAATGTCTAATGAAAGAATATGGGTTGGATTCTTAAGATTTAAAAGAGGAAATATATTCAAGGCATAGCTAAATAGGGCTAAGTGTCTTAATGCTAATGCTCCTGCACAATTATGAAACCTAGTGTACAGATATTTTCTTCCTGCAGGAAGAAAAGTGTAAAAGATATCGTACCATATTCACTGAAGAGGACTTCACCCGAGCAGAGCCCTTTCTCAACCTTAATTAGTTTAAGTGTCATCCTGGGTCCAACCTCTTGAAGCTTCACAGCACTTTTTGTAGAAACACGATTAACTCTACCAAGATCACTTGCCAAAGTCACTGTTGCTGCTTCATCATCTGCTTCACTCTCTGATCCATAGCCAGCCCTTCCAAAGTACGAGTAAACAAAACCTTGTAATGAGAATGAAAGAAAAGGAAAGAGGAATATTCACTATGATTTTTCATATAGTTAACACAATTTTAGCTCATTTCTCAGCTATTGTTCTTTCTCAGAAGTAAACTATTTATCATAAAGAAATATGCAAGAGTACAGTTCAAGAAATATCTCACTAGAGAAAAATCCTTGAAAAACCATTTGGTTAATTCATATACATAACTGCTTCATATACTAATCTCAAGTTCTCTGACAAGTAATTCAGAAAACATGATGCAATAGTCAGGAAAAAACTAATTAACTACACCATAAATAGAATATATTAAACCCGAGCATTATTTGAAAAATCAAAAATAAAAAGATACATAAATAGCAAGTAAAGCAATCTTACTTCGTGACAAAATCACTCACGTCATGAAGATTCCTTAAATCAGGGATTTGATGGTTCTGCACAAATTTTCTTATTCTGCGCGAAACACCTACAGGTTGTAATCTTATGGAATAATGCCGAAAATCAATGAGCTTAGTGTCTTTATTGTAATTAAGCAACACGATTCTCTGGCAAGAGGAGAGTTTAACCTAAAACAAAACATTAAGTGACATTAAAAGATGAAGGACTTGGATGTCAAATCATTCATTAAATATGTATATATGGTTGTAAAACTCACAGTTTTAACATCAATTGTTGGAAATATGTTCTGAAACATGTTAGTTGTAAGCTGTAAAGGGAGATCTCCACTCACAAAACCAGAAAGCACAATCTGCCAAATGATTCACCAGCAAAATAAATAATTCAGGCTGGAAATAAAGCATGAGAGGGAGAGGCATTCGATGAACAGCTGGTGATAAGATATTATATCGTACCAAAGCTGAATTTTTAAAAAGATCTTTAGGACATCGAGGATGCAATTGAGATTGAGCAATGTCAGCTGCCAATGAGTATTCTTGTATTTTAAAAGTAAGAGTAGGTCCTTGTGGAGTTGTTGCAACCCTCAAATAAGGTGCTGTTGCAGTTTTAGACAACATCAGGAAATGCGTAACACCCATTGGTCCAGCAACGTTCAGAAAGTCTTTTAGATTATTTCTTTTCTTTTCCTACAAATAGAAGAAAAGATGTACAGTCAACACAAGTGGATTTAAACTGATGCTAGTATGCTACCTATGTACATACATATAGAGTGCAGTCCGCAGGTCCATAATAAAATAATTATTATTTGTGCATCAATAATTAGCCTGAGAAACATCAATATATGCAAAATATAAGCTATAAAGAATCAATTTTAACTTCCAATAATGTCTAGATAGCTAAGTTGAAGTCAACAAGCAATCTTCTTTACAGTTTAACTTTAAAGTCTTCTTGTTATGATAGTCATTTTCTACCACCCAATAGTTCATCTACAAGATCTTTCAACAAATAAGAAAATTCATAATCTGTTAAGTTGACACTTGATAATTGTAAATTCCAAGAATGCACAGCTTGTTTGTTGACTTCCATGATGATGAGCATGCACACTTCATTTCTAATGTGTTCAGAGAATACACACGCACACATACACACACCTATTTGCAAGCACAGAGATAAATTAATTCATAATTAAAACTAAAATTTATTCTATTTATAGTTTGATTAAATGTAAGAAACCAAATTTGAGCAGATGGCATGTACAGCAAAATATTAATAAAAGTTTTAAAAAGAAAGAAGACAGAAACATTCACCTTGAGGTTGAGAGCAGTATAAGGCAACATTAACTTTCTCAGGTCCATCTGAAGTTGCCGAAGAGGACCAGGCAACTTCCCTCGCGAAAACACAAAACTCTTAGGGATCTTCTTACCTGTAACAGGATCCACAGATGGCTGCTGTTGATGCTTCTGGTTCTTTATGACAACAGGCTTCCTAAACAAATTTTTCTTCTTCCTCTGTTTCATTTGAAAAGAGTCCAAAGGAACAAGACAAGGTGAAGCAAAAGCTAAAACCCAAAAAATAGGAGGCGAATGAGATTGGGGAGGGGGGATTGTTGGATGGCAGAGAAACTTGAAGAAAATTTACAGCCAATGCAATAAAAAGATAAAAAACAGTAAATAGACAAGAAAAGTTTCAGGGGAACACCGTGTTCCCTGCCCTCTATCAGATAAATTTCAGGACCATTATCAGTGTGGTAAGGAAAGCAAGAGAAAGAAGGAAAAAAAAAAAAGAATAGCTCATCTTACCATGGTTAAAGGCAGAGTGACTCTGTGGATCTGCAAGGAATTAATTGATATTAAAATGACAAGAAATAGAAAACAAATATAAGTTTGGATTTTAATATATGATCTTAAAGGACACTTTGCTGCTTTGTTTTCTCACTATGTAAGTATATGATATATATATATATATATATATATATATATATAGTTGATTATAGAAAAAAAATAACTTTAGCAACAAATTCCTATATGCAGAATTATCATCATTCATCCATAGAGACATGGAAGAAGAAAGAAGTATTATTCTCTGTATCTAGGAATGCCAAATCCAAACAAACAAGAAGGTAACAAACTGATCCAGATCATATTAGTCAAAATATGTGCACAATTAAATAGATTAATTAGTACTAATGCTTATTTATTCTATATAATTGCCGATGTTCATACTGTCCCGTTCAACTTAAGTATCCACCATGTCACAAAGAGTCGAAGACTATACAAGTAGAAACTCTTGTAAAAAACAGAATGAGAAAAATAACTTTCCTCATACAATATAAACATTCGATACTAAATTTCCATGAAGAAGATGCATATACACTTTGGAACCAGATCACAATAATCAAAGCGAAAGAATAATGAGCAACAGATCCCCAAAAATAAAAATGGAAATACCGGTAGAAGTGAGTAACCTAACATGTGCTTTGTATTTAAAATCAGAACAAAAAAATTTGGAATTTCTTTTAACATGTGTAATAACGTAGCCATAAACCAAACCTGAAAGACCCAAACCACTTGAGATTGCATGTTAAAAAAATTAAAAAAAATCATTCATAAAAGCATGGAGCCTCTGTTCTGATAAGAAATATATTGATAAAAATACTACCCACTATCTTTTGTATCCAACCTCAATTGAAATTGCTGGTTGTTTGTCATCTTGATTTGCTTTACTCATTTGTTCATTAGCTAGCTGCTACTTATTGTAACAGTTATTTAGTAAAAGAAAATGAAAAATACTAGTAAAATATCCACAAATTAATTGAATTCTTGAACCAAGTGAAACCAAACAAAATTTAGGAATTTCACAAAATTACAAAGTTTAAAATGTTCCAAAGTCCAAAAAACACTACAAAAATTCTCAAAGAATTCATCAAAGGAGTTTTAAAGAAAGACAGAATTAGCATATTATTATATAAATATTAACATAAATCGAGTTGAAGGAAATAAAACCCACACCAATACATATATTATGTTATAAACATGGCTTTATTATTGTATTCTGTCAGAGGGACGAATCAAGCAGAGCCAAATATTTTAAGAAATACATGCAATGATAGTCAGAGGTTTAGGATTGAAATTTTTCTTGTAATTAAGAGACCAAATCAAAAAAGTTAAGCTTTCCCATCGTGTGACCAGTGACCATCTAATATCATATTTTCGGTATATGTGAACGAAGAATTCTTGTTCCATCCACTTGAGACAAATAGCTTGTAAGCTTTATATACAAATTGATGATTAAAAAATCTACAATAACAGAAATTTTCCCACAATACATGAATCTACCATTACCAAATGGACAAATGCTCAAGCAAATGTCTGCAATCACCAATGTACTGGAGAAACAAACAATCCCACACGTCTAAATTGGTCAATGAAGAATAATTGACATATGGAGATACAAGGAAAAAATTGGAAGAATCAAGACCAGTGAGAAATACATATATTTTTGGTACTCACAGAAGCATACAAGTATTCATGAAAAATTTCTGGAATCTTTACCAAACAAGTGGCCTTAATTAGATTGTTTCAAACACACTACAAACTTTAACACGCGAAAAAGACAAGCGAACAATAAAAACAACAATTTAACACTAAGCAATTAGATTATCCGTCAAGCATAACTTTGAAACGAGTGGGAAGCGGGAGAAGTGGGAAGTTACCTTTAATGGAAAAGGGGACAAACAGGGACGAAGAGAGGCTGGGGCTCGAAGTGGTCGTGTTGCCTCCGGCAAGCGGAGAACTAGTGCTTAGAGGTTTTGCGCTGATGGAAGGTTTGGCATTCACCAGTGCGAAGAACGAATGAACGGAGGAGCACAAAATATTATCAAGTCATCAACCCGAAGAATGGAGAGGGAAGGATTGGGGAAGAACGGGGTGCTACGGCGGAAAGGATTAGGGCTCGAGGACTGATTGGAGAAGTGAAACCAGCGCTTTGCCTGTGGGACAAAACGGGCTACTTGAATTTGAAATAGTACTAGTATGTATTAATTATGGAAAAAAAATTATACATTATTATTTATATTTTTTATATAATTTTTTAGTTATATTACAACACAATTGTTTTAGATAATTATATTATTTTTAAATTAAATTATATATTATTATAGTTAAATATTTATCAAATTTGATTAAATAATAATATAAATAAAAATATATAAAATTATATATAAATCTAATCCATTAATTATCATATTATTAAAGCAGTATTAGCGATATGACATATTTTTAAAAATATATAAAATAATTTTAAATTATGAAATTTTAAAGGAATTGCATGAAAAAATTTGATATATTTTATTATAAATTATTATTTTAACTTTACTAGGAGGATTAGGATTTGGATCTTTATTAAGTCTTTAAAATATTTCAAAAGTTTAAAAAAAAAAATAAGAAGTAAGCGGAGAGAAAATTTTATATTTTTCTTATACTTTAAATATTTTTTGTATTGACCAAAAAAAATATTTTGTAAATTTTATATTATATTGAAAGACTCGTTGGAAGTATAGTTAACAACAATTGAACCTGCCAAAAAACCAATGAGTTTTAATCTAATGCATTATTATTTGTATTAACATTAAACAATTGAAGGAGTGAACTTGAATATAGAACTCGAAAGAACAAATTCCATACCAAAATTGTTAAAGCACAATGGTTAGACTTGAATTATGAAAACAAGTAAATAAATTAATTATGTTTAATATAGTTAAAAAATATATACTAATATATATGGTTTGAGTGTGATGTGAGTACATATGAGCCAAATAAATGATTGATTACTGAATTAGGAGCTAAGAAATTTAAAGTTTGCACAGAGTTACGTGGAAAGATTTTTTTAACATGCAAAAAATCATTAGGCTATGAAGACTACTAAAGCTTTGTTTAATTATTTATATTTGAACTCTAGCTAACAAGTTGAAGAGATTTAGATTTAAAATAGAGCTAAATTCATTTTTTATAGTGTGTTACATTTAAGAGTCTATTTTATTAGGTTTCTAAATATTTGTTATAATGTTATTAGTTTTGTTAGTTTATATATATATATATATATATATATATGCATGTGCCCGTGCACACAAAATTTGCTTTCATGAATAAAAAGTAACTTGTATGCTTCGTTATTTAGCATGATTGAGTTTACCTTAAAGAGATTTGATTATTTTTTTCTATTGTATCAAGAATTGATATTTATTAAGGTATTTTTTGTATCAAATTTATTCTTATTTTTATATAACTAATCATTTGTATTTCTATTTATAATTGTCATTTGGAGTTTAATAAGTTAGGAATATTATTTTTTTTCATGTTTGCTCCCGAATTGTGAGTTTCAGAGCTTTCAATTCTTCCTTGGGGTCCCACATCAGAATCCATATTATTTGGTCTCAATTTAAAATTATATATTAGTATAAATTAAAAATTATTATATAATCTTCAATGTAATGTGGAAAATTCTTTAAGTTTTCACTACTTTATTCTTTTTAAAATATGTATTTGTTAATACAAGAAGAAAATGAGAAGTTTTATCTCACAATTTTATCTATTTTCTTAATATTAAAAATCATTTTCAATATAAAATAATTGACATGCACTAATAGACTAGCATTCAATAATTTGTTTGTCGTAATTTTATTTAAACGCACTTCTAAATAAAAAAATTTATAAATAAACTAAATAATTGATGAAAAAATATATAAATATGTAAATAACATTGAATTAAAATTTTTTAAATATGTTTTTATAATGATTTAATTAATCTATTTTTTAAACCCAAAAAAAATTTTATTTTATTTTATTTGAAAGCTTAATTTGAAATGAACAAAATTTCTTTTCAAGGTCTAATAAAAGTAAATTGTGTTTTTCTAAAAAAAAATAATTAACATAGAATTTTTGAAATTGAGACCAAAATTAATTAATTAACATATCAAACTTAATTAATTTATATACTTGTTTTCCTAATTTAAATCCAAGTATTTTTTAACATTTCCTTATTCACTTTGTCCTTTCCCCTTCTGTATTCAAGTTCTCTTTTTTTGGCAGACTGTATTCAAGTTCACTCCTACAATAGTTTAGTGTTAGTACCAATAATAATGATTACACTTCATTTGACGTGGAAAAAAGTTAGACTTAAAATTAGGATATAAAATTAGAATTAGATCCAATAATTTTAATATTTTTATTTGGTTGATCTTCTAAAATTGTATTTCTTATTTTATGCACCAATTTCATATAATTAAAAAATAACTAATAAGGGTCAATTTCAATTTTTATCCCTAATATAAAAAATTACAATTGCAAAACTCAAAATTAAAGTATAACTATTTTACTCCTAACATAATATATATATATATATATATATATATATATATATATAATTTAGCTACTTTTTGAAGACTTGAAACCCTGTTAGAATTTGACTTAGTAATATTAGGATATATTTTTAAATTAAAAAATATAACAAAAATAATTTTTTTAAAAAAAATAGAAATATGAAGATTTAAAATGTGAAATTAATATTTTAAAAATTAATGATGACTTAAATTTAATTTAAATAAAACAAAAATAAATAATTAAAATAATATGACATATATATAATGAATATACAATGTTTATGTCACCATATAATATGATATATATTTCATGTATGTGTGTGTGTGTATATATATATATAACATTTATGCAACATAATTTCATAAAATAATATATAATATAGGTGCATATACTGCAAGTATACATAAAAGTACATAACATAACATTACACACCAACACATGTTAACATGTAAAATTTTAGAAGTTGTAAGATACATATACTTGATATAATATTGTAAAAATACATATGAACATTTTATACATGCTTACAAATAACAAAAATACAAAATAGCATAAACATATATGTTTATGCAATACAATGACGTTATACATGTAAATGTGCATTTCTACACATGTGCATACACTTGCATGTGAGTGCATGTACACGACATTGCACACATATAATGACATCATATCTTATATACATACTTGCATGCAAGTATAAGCACACAACATGGTATCATATACTTATAATATTATATCTTATTTACATATACATACACAAACACAATATCATATCATAATATGAAATCATACCATGCATATATAGGCATGTGCGTTTATAACATAATATTGTACATGCAAATAATTTTTAAACTCATAAAAGGACATTACTTACGTACATACATGTTAAATTTGAATGAAATAGTTTTTTCAAAACATAATTATTACATATTGAACAATGTAATGTTATAGTCACTATAAAAAATATTTTATCTCATCTAAACAAGATGAAGAGAAAAATATTTTGTTAAAAACATTAATTTGTATTATTTTTATTATGTGCATATGTGTATGTGTGTGTGTGTAAATATATACATGCTAATACTTATTTATAATACTTATCACTCAGCTACATAATAGAATTGGAATTTAATATGAAATTATAATTTCATGTTTTAATTCTTTATATGAGTCAAATATGAATTTTAAGATTTCAAATCAATTCCAATTCTAATAGTATTGGAATTAAAATTAAAATTTTATATTTTAATTCCAATTTTTGGTACCAAACACAGCCTTCTTGTAAACCCTGGTTTTTTTGCACTTTTTACTATTGTTTGAGTGTTCAAAGTTCACAACATGCATTATGCAGTACTGTACTAATTCCAAATACAATATATAGGAATAAAATATTTTTGGGTCTCTCATTTATCATAAGATTGACATTTTGTTTCTCATTTATTAAAATATCTAAAATAATCATTTACTCATTGAAAATGTCACATTTGATGTTTCACTTAAAAAAAATACTAAATTTAGTCCTTTATATTTAGGGTCTATTATGTTGGTGGAAATAGTTGGAATGAGAATACGAATAAGCTTTAAAGGAATGGAATTTTATGCTCATGCACTATGTTTGATTTGATATTCGAAAAAAGAATGTGAATAAAAATAAAAATAGATCAAATTATCAAAATATCTCTATTTTAAAAATTATATTTTTATTTTATGATTTTTTTTAATTCATTTTTTCCTTCTTTTCTCCAAACAGACTAAATTTAATAATTTTTTAAAAAGTGCAGTACTAAATATAATAGTTTTCAATAAGTGAAGGATTATTTTAAATGTTTTAATAATTAAAGGACCAAAATGACAATTTTATAATAATTGTAGGATCAAAAACATATTAAAATTCCATTATACCAAATCATATTTTTATTTCATTCCCTATTCTTATTCATATTCCTAATCATCAAAAGAACCAAAATTAATGAAACTAAAAAGAAAAAAAAATATATTTTATGAGAAATGGCATAAAGTCGTTCCTTGTAATTTCTTTTTATTTAAAACAAAAATACAGTATAACATCTGAGTGAAATTATTTTGACAGCAAATAATTTGAAAGATAGTTAATTTAATCAGTCTTAGAATTATAAAAGCCGAACATAATGCCATTAAAACTAAGCAATACGTCTCTTTCTCTTTTTGGTTAATGACTATTAACGGTGGTTAAATTCGAACTGTCTTTGAGTCCTTTGATTTAACATTGATAGTTAAAATACGATATATATTTTTTCTCACCAAGTACCATTTTTTATGTATTGATAGAGAATGCTACCAAAAATACGACATCCCAACAATTTTTTTAAGTGCTTAAATATATAATATTATATTTAGTTCTAAATGCTAGAAAATATTAAGAATATTGTAACTATATTATAATATTGTCCTTCTCCATTTAAAAAGATTAAAAAGTAAAATATTTTCTTATTTTCTAATATATGTCAAAATGATCATGATCACGACATGGTTAAATGTCAATTAAGGTGAGCGAATTTTGCCCCTAACATTTATTTTCCAATAATTTGGCTGAATATTAATAAATTAACAAAATTAGAATATTTATCCATTTACCAGCACTAGAATTGCATTCATTTCTATTCACTTAAAAAAAATTCTTTTTTTGAATTTCTAAGCACGAATTTATGCATGGATAAATGGTGTTTGGCAAGACATCTTGAGGGGTGAATATGTGTTTCTAAATTGTAATGTTGAATTAAACTTGATTCAAAATCATGTGAAATTTACTTCCAAAAAAAAAAATCATGTCAAATAGTAACCAATTAACTAAATATTAAAACCAATTGACTGATTTTCAATAAAGAAACAACTTGTACTGGAATGAAAACCAGTTGACTATAAAAGTAAATATAGTTGACAGAAAAACAACAACGAAAACAAAAATAATAAAAATGAACACCAGTCAACATAACTTGCTTACGTTCAGTTACCATGGGACACAAGGAATTTTTTTTACTATAACAACACACTTACAACACCTTTTCAAGAGGTTTTATATGCTCATTCCTAGTATGAAGTTTCATAATTCACTCCAAATTAATCTTAGAATTTTTTTGCAACACTAACCAACCTTCTCTTCACTCAACAATGAAATAAGTACAAAGTAATAGGATGATATTCAAAAACCCTTATAATGAATGAAGTACCCAAAAAAACACACTTAAACTCTCAATAGCTAGATAAGACTAGATACAAGGCTCACACAATATACTCTTTTTGTAACACATAATTCGCAGCTTTCAAATCTTGTTTTTCTCCAAAGAGCTTCATCTCCTTTCATAGTTTTCAAGAGAAACTAGCCGTTTGAGAGATATTTTTTAGATATTTAGTGCTCCAACGTCTCTGAGTAAATTTTCCTACTTCAATCCCTCGATTTCGGCACTTCGTAGTTTGAAGGGAGAAGAAGAGAGAGTTCTTTAATGCTCTTCAATATTTTGATCATTGGAGATAAAGAAAGAGCAAATAATAAAATAATCAAGAATTTTAATATAATTAAAATAATCAAGCATTTAATATGATTGAAATAATCTTTGATTTCATAGTTTTCATTAAATAAGCTTCAGAGTTTTATTATCATATACTTATAGTCATAATTTAAACCTTGGGGCTAAAAATGTTGTCACCACAATAAATACTAAACTATAATTCAAGAGGAACAACATCTTGCATATCTATAACTGCACACCTCTCTCACGACCAAATAGTTTTTGGCCTCCTCTCTGCTCCAAAATGGTAATGACCATTTTAATTATTGGCTCAAATGACGTAGGAATTGCATAACAAATGCCATTGGCTTGATATTGGAATGTCTACAACATATTGTTAGGGCAAAATTCAATTTTGATAAAATTCTCTTCAAATTAAAACTCATCATGTCAAATAATCAAGAATAATAATTTAAATGCAGAAGCATACCTGAATCCATATCGATGATGATTTACTGCTATCAATCTTCCAAATTAATATGTATGAACTTAAGAGAATGAACTCTCTCTCTTCTAACAATCGGATAACAGAAGGGAAACCTCATACATTCAATTGAGGACCATAACCCTATTTCATCAGATGAGACATGTTGCTTTAATTTCTAATTAGGCCCATCTCAAATTAGAAATTAGATATATTATGATATTTACACATATAAGCTCATACTTTATAATTTATTTTAAGCCCATCCTAATTTTAAACCGAATTGGATCACTTTAAAATTTGAGCTTATCCTTTTATATAATAGTATATCACATACAATTATTATCATTATCTTTAATATTATATATGTGTGTGTGTGTGTGTGTGTGTGTGTGTCCATAAATACCAACAATCTCCCACTTGGACTATATATATATATATATATATATATATATATATATACATTTCACTTCATAATTTTATGTTACAATATAAACTTATGAGCTCAAAATCGTTTGCTATCATAACCAAATGCATCCCCGAACAATCTCGTCCATTTATGCCAACATAGAACTAAGGTGACTTTCGTTACATGTATTGTAACTAAATATATCCTTGATCACGTATATCAACATAATTAAATGACATAAATCAAGTATGGATGTGTAGCATGGAAATTACATAAATGTGATCTTAACATGCCTATTTCTAACTAGTCCACATTATACTTTAGTGAGATCAAAATCATACCAAAATTAGAGTGTGCATAAACTGAACAAATTTTATTTCTATAGAAAATAACTTCAAAATATCTATAATTAAAATAATCCAAAGGTGTCTATAACAAAAAAGAAAAATTACTAACTCCCACTAAAATTGAATATTCTCAAATGACATAACACCTATATGAGCAATATGCTCATGAAAGACCTTGGGTGGTAATCCTTTAGTAAGCGAATCCGCAACCATGGAGTTTATGCCAATATGCTTTATAGACATCAGACCACTCTAAACTCTTTTTTTAACAACTAAGAACTTAATGTCTATATGCTTTGACTTCCTTGTGCTCCTGTTGTTATTAGAATATAAAACTGCTGACTTATTATCACAAAATATCTAAGTGATCTTTCAATTTCTTCCACAATTTGCAGCTCAATGATAAAATTTTGTAGCCATATTATGTGATTAGATGTCTTATAGCATGCTATAAACTCAACTGCCATGGTGGAAAGAGCTACGAGTGTTTGTTTAGCACTCTTCTAAGAGATAGCTCCTCTAGCAAGTAGAAAGATATAGCCCGAAGTGGATTTCATACTATCTTGGCATCTTACAAAGTCAAAATTAGAATACCCAATGATCTCTAACTTATCTGACCTCTTATATGTAAGCATGTAATGTTTTGTCCTCTGTAAAAACCGCATGACTCGTTTGGCTGCCTTCCAATAATCCATTCCCAAATTGCTTAGATATCTACCTAACATTCTAACAATGTACACAATATCCAAACATGTACAAAAGGGTGCATAAATTGGACTCCTTACTGCTGATGTATAAGGAATCTTCTACATTTCCTTTGCTTCAAAGGCATTTTTGGGGTATTGATCAAGACTAAACTTGTCTCCTTTAGCCACAAGGGTATCACCTGGTTTACAATCTTGTATGTCATATCTTTTAAGCACTGTTGACATACCTTTTAAGCACTGTTTCGATATAGGCCCTTTATGATGATCCAATAATACCTTGAGAGCGATCTCGATATATTTGAATTCCTAATACAAAGGCTGCAACACAAAGATCTTTCACCTCAAAATTTCTTGTTAGAAATTTCTTAGTGTCATGCAACATGCCCATATCATTGTTGGCAAGCAATATGTCATCGACATATAAAACAAAAAAATATATACTTGCTCTCACTGAATTTGTGGTATATACATTTATCAACCAAATTTATCTCAAAACCAAATGAGATGACAACCTGGTAAAATTTATAATACCATTGACAAGATGTCTGCTTAAGCCCATAAATAGATTTCTTTAATTTGCTAACCATTGACTTTGCATTACCTAATGCATAGTTTTCTGGTTGCACCATATATATTGTTTCATCAATGTCTCCATTGAGAAACACAATCTTGACATCCATTTGATGAAACTCAAGATTAAAGTGTGCCACCAAAGCTATTATAATCCTAGAAGAGTCTTTCGATGAAACTAAAGCGAAAATTTCTTTATAATCAATGCCTTTTTTCTGTGTAAAGCTGTTAACAATAAGACGTGCTTTATATCTTTCCACATTACCTTTTGAATCCATTTTAGTCTTAAATATCCATTTGCAACCAATGGACTTCGCTCTTTCAGGCAATGGTACAAGATCCTGTATGTCATTGTCATAATCTCTTCATTCATGGCATTGATCCACTTTTGAGAGTTAGAACTTTCCATGGCTTGACAAAAATTGATTAGATAATTTTCCATCACTCCAATGTCAACATCATGTTCTTAGAGAAATACAATATAATCATTCAGAATTGCATTTCTCCTCTTTCTAGTGGATCTATTTAATGGCAATGGTTTTTGAGATTGTGGAGTTTATTCCTCTGAAACTTTTTTTTTAACTTGTGCGGGAGGTTGCACAATATTGTCTTAATTTGGAATTGCTTCTTCAACAATGTTAGGTATGAGAAATTGTTCCTGATCATTATCAATTGCAATTAAAAAAATATCCACATATTCCTCATCAAAGACAAAACCCTTAACTCTTTCTTCTCCTGACAAACTTAACATCCTCAAAGAATCAAGTAATTCCCATCTTAAAAATAAACCTAGTCGTTGGATTATAAAATTTGTAACTCCTGGACCTTTCAGAGCATCCAATGAAATAGTAACTGATAGTTCTAGAGTCCAGTTTCTTTTCATTTGGCATATAAGGCCTTGCCTCACTAGATATCCCCAAATGTAAAAATGTCTTAAACTAAACTTTTTGTCTGTCCCAAGCTTATAAGGGGTCTTTTCAGTTGCCTTAGTTAGAACTCTATTGAGTATATATGCTGCAATTTTTAATGCTTTTCCCCAGAGTGATTCAAGTAAGGTAGAATGACTAATCATACTCCTCACCATATCCTTAAGCGCTTTGTTTCATTCTCAGCAACACTATTCATATCAGGCAAACCTAGCATAGTGTACTGTGGGACGATATCGCATTCCTCTAGGAATTTCGCAAATAGTCCTGGATGTTATTCACCCAATCCATCATATCTATCAAAGTATTCATTACCATAGTCAGATTTGATGCTTTTAATTCTTTTGCTAAGTTGGTTTTTAACTTTAGCCTTAAAATTTTTGAACACGTCCAGTGATTGCGATTTATAATGAATGAGATAAAGGTAGTTATATGGCAAAAAATTGTTTATGAACGTTATGAAATATTGTTGACCATTCCAATAAGTCATAGGGATGGTCCCAAAATCTAAAAAATCAAAGGGATCAAGAATACTGTCAAACACATGTCTTTCAATTCTCCTTTTGGAGATATGACCTAATCTTTTATGCCACAACGATGCCAAATTCTCGTTAGTTAATTTGCACTTTTTACCTATTACATTAACATTTAAGGATTCATTGAATAAAGTAATCATGTCAAACATATATAGATTATCGTAACCTGATAAATAACTAGAACCAACTAAATTTAAATTTTGAAAGAGACTAAATTTTCATTCCTAAATCAACAAAAATAACCAAGTTTGTCTAATGTTGACATAGAAATTAAATATCCTCTAAAAGACGATAAAATGAAAGTCTCAATCAAATCCAAATAAAAATCAGTTCTTAACAATAATTTAAATGATCCAATTGCTTCAACTTCTACTAACTTGTTGTCACCAACATAGATCTATCTTTCACCATCTTCAGGCTTTCGACAATTCAGGCAACCCTATATAGATACACTGATGTGAGTTGTTACACCAGAATCTATCTACCATGTATGTCTAGGTGTCAAAGTCATATTAACCTCTGAACAAACAAAATTAAGAAGTGTATATTTCTTTACATGCCATGCGTGATAGTTGGTATATTGCCTTTTCTTATGACCTGTACCTTCACAAAAGAAACAACTATCTTAAGTTGGTTCCTTATGTTATTTCTTTTGTGTTCATGTATCCGCAGCTTCCTTATTTTTCCTTCTCTCATTCTTGCCTTTTGTCTTTTGTAGTGGAGGTTAAGTGAGCACTTGTTGTCTTTTCTTACTTCAATCTTTTCTCTTCCAGAACACAATGTGAGATGTGTTCATTAAGTGACCAAGAGTCCTTTTGGCAGTTACTATGCCGGAAGGGATATCAAAATCAAATGTATTAATAAATCTTCAGACAAGTTTAACTTGAGTGCCTTCAATTTTGAAGCAAGATGTGACATTTCCAAAAAGCACTCCTTCATGTTTTCTTTGCCTGTGTACCTCATGGAGATAAGTTTTGCTAAGATTGTACTAGTTTCAGCATTTTCATTCTTAGCAAACATTTTTTCAAGGTCCTCAAGAAAACCTTTAGTTGTATCCACTTAATCAGACATAGTGCCTCTAAATGCTCTTGGAATGACACGCTTTATGACCATAAGACTTATCCGATTAGACTTTTCCCACTTTTCCATCTCCCTATTTTCATCTGATGTACTCTTATCAGTGAGATCAGTGGGTTTAAGAACCCTTAATGCAAAGTCCAAGTCCATGATTCTGAGAGTGATTAGGACACTCTCTTGTTATGCCTTAAAATTTATGCCATTTAACATGGGTATCGTGTTGATGCTAGCAGTGATATTAGCTACTGGAGCAAAAACTAAATTAAGATCAAAACAAATAACTCATATAAGCACCAAAGCAAACTAAAATGGAATTAAATTTTGAATAAAGGTAAAACCTCATCTCAAGATATCGGGCACTCCATTAATATTTCATCTTTGGACAAAACATTAACTTGTAAGTGTTATCTTGGTGTAGTAATCAAACACTGATAATAAAGCAACATGTCAAATAATAAATCCTCGTTTTGGCTAATTTAAAGCTCACATGTAAAGTATTAAATAATTATCATATGCTTATTACCACATATGCATATGCAATTATATTAAATATAAACTTTCCATGGGACCAATCAATATTTAAATGAATTATATACACACAACTGTTTATATATTTCAAAACAAATTAATTTTCACAGTAGTTACTTTGGTGACATTTTGTTTCAAATAATTCATCCCAAAATATATATATATATATATATATATATATATATATATATATCCATACCAGAATTCAAATTTGGATTCCCAAAAATTTTTGAAAATTTGAATCATGTTCTTATTAATTATAACAATCCCTTTTTTTTAATTATAAACATGCAATGGCCAAAACTTGAATAAGAATAATAAATCTCACATTCTTTCATGTAGATAAAATAAGCTACATAAAAAACTTAGAAAATAATTCCGTTGCCACAAATATTAAATCATATATATAAATTGCATGTATTCAAATTCAAAATTTATATGCAATCATAATATCATATTGCTGCAAATGTGAATTTTATATAAAATTGGAAGATCATATGAATTGCGGCAACCATATAAATTGGAAGATTATAGTTAACGCAACCTTAATATATTGAAAGTTCATTATTGCCGCAAACATGTATCAAAGGATATATATGAAAAAGGCCAAATTACACAAAAGAAAGGCATAATATCCGAATACTTAAGAATCCAAAATCAAAACATAGATTGCGGCAAAATGGCTTGAAGATATATACATATATCTAAGATGTTGCAACCCTTCCAATATATATACATGGGTGCCGTCGTATAGATATCTACATATATTCCAAAATAACCTTACAATTAATTCTTAATGATTCAACGTGAAGTAAACTCTTATATCACTTGTTAGAGTGAAATTCAGCTTTGATGAAATTGTTCAAATGAAAATCTATCATGTCAAATAATCAAGAATAACAATTTAAATGTGGAAGCGTATCTAAATTCATATCAATGATGATTTGTGACTATCAATCTTCTAAATTGATATGTATGAACTTAAGAATATGAACTCTCTCTCTTCTAATGATGAGATATCATAAGAGAAACTTCATATATCCAATTTAGGACCATAATCTTATTTTATAATATGATACATATTGCCCTAATTTTTAATTAAGCCCATTATCAAATCAAAAAATAGATATATTAAGATATCTACACATATAAACTCACACTTTATAATATACTTTAAGTCTATCTTAATTTTAAACTGAATTAGATCTCTTTTAAAATTTAAGCTTATATTTTTATACAATAACATATCACATACAATTATTATCATTATCTTAAATTTATATAATATATATATATATATATATATATATATATATATATATATATACATAAATACCAACACATTACAAGTAAAGCATGCATAAGAACATGAAAAGTAGTGTGACTTTAACCTGCAAGTTAGAGTAGAGGAACAACTGTCCTGACTCAATAATCTTCAAATCCATTACAACATTTCTCATCAGAATAGAAACTGAAGACATATTGATCATGTGTTGTACGAAAGCTTTCCTGATAGCAACACAAGTTTCGTCAACGTCACTACAATACACTGTATGTATACAAACTTTACTAAAAGGAAATAAGAGAACCTGTCCAATAACTGCTCTTAGTGAAACCAATACCAACAATAAGACTTGAGGAGCAAAAGCCTCGGTCAACTGAAGTGATATATGTTTATATATATATATATATATATATATATATATATATATATATATATATATATACACTTAGTATTTTATTTATAACAAAATTATTATTTTGATCTCTCACTTATTAAAATATTTAAAATAATTTTTATTCATTAAAAAATATTACACTTAATCCTTCACTTTTAAAAAAAATTATCAAATTTAATTCCTCAATCAAACTTTATACTCTAAATTTAAAGAACTAAATCAGATATTATTTTAAAAAGTGACAAATCAAATATGATATTTTTTAATGAGTGATAAACTATTTTAAATATTTTAATGAGTGTGTAACCAAAATAATAATGTTTTGATAAATGAAGGACCATATATTTTACTCATACATACATACATACATACATACATACATATATATATATATATATATATATATGGGATAAAAATTCGTGGTGTCATCACAAATCAAAGTCATACAGCATAAACACTTAAAAATATTGGGGAAACGAAATGCACCTTCATTGAGAAACTTGAAAATCGCAAATGAAGATCAATTATCAAACTCAAGCAAAGTCATACCGAATCACAGTTAAACACTTACAAGTAGTCATTAGTCATACTTTGTGAATAGTTCTAAATTCTTGTAAGGATTCAATAACGTATGCATAATTATATGATAATCTTTGAATTAAGACGATGTCAACAGCTCTTTTTCTACATATTGGTGCACATAAAAGTACAACAATAACCACAATTGAAAATTACAATATACACAATCAAATCCTAGCTAAAAGCCAAAAGGCTTGTCTTTGGCAGCAATTGTTTCCCTACATTGATCTAGTTGGGCTAGAATGCCTTGACGTGCCTCTGAAAGCTGTGTATGACATGCCCTAACATTTGTATGCTCCTGCTGTGCTGCGTCAAAACGAGATTGGGCTGCCTCTAACTCCCTTTTAGCCACCTCCAATGCCCATGCAGCCTCTGCCTCCTGATCACGAACAGTTGCAAGCACTGCCTCGTTGGCCTTAAGCTCATCGTCTAAGCATCTTAAAAACTCTTGGGTACGATGAACTTCAGATAGATCACAATCAAAAACCTTATTCTTCGTAAACTCAAGCCAATCTTTGTCAAAACCAAGAACAGATGCATCCTTTAAATTTTCTGCCAATGACCTCTTCTCTGCCTCAGTGATCGTGAAGGGAGTCCTAGTGGCCAGAATGTTTAAGATATCCAAGAACACCCTATTGGAGAAGCACAGCATCCGAGTGCTTCGATCCTCTGCAGAAAGGCGTAGCTGTGGGTGAGCCTCAAATGCCTTTGCCAGCATGAAAGGTTCAAGACCTTCCAATTTCATTAGATGAACTAGCTCTTGCACCCCAGGAACAGTCAAAGCATAAGTGCTCTCGGGAAAAGGAAGGGACATCTCTACAGGAGCAGAGAGTGGCGTTGGCAATTGCGGCAACGAACCTCCAATAACATCTGACTTTGTCGCAGTATTTTCAACAAGTGGACCTAACAGAACAATCACATCAGCAAAAGAGATATAATAAAAGAAAAAAAAAATGCGAAAGCGCAAAGATGAAAGTATAGGGATTAGGTGAATAACCTCTAGAATATGACAACTCCTGTTCCCTTCCTGCTAGGGAACTTAGATCCACTCCAACATCCCCACGTGCATTTACTTGACCACCCTCTCCACCAGCATCATCCCTCAGTTCTTCATCAAACTTAGAAGCAACCCTCTCTTGGGGCTCAGAGACCAAGACCCCGCAAGAACTCTCAATTCGGCCATATGACATCGAGCCATTAGATGCCACATTTGGCCAGTATTCGTTTTGAAGCACACTCGCTTCCTTGATGACCTCATTGCCTACACCCTCCGGCAAACCAGTAATGGGTGGAATGGATACATTGTCACTCCTGCTTGGGACAATTCCAAGCGCATGAGACTTACCAGAAACTTGAACAGTATCCACAGCTTCACGAGTTGGCTGGTTAGTAGTTTCTGATGGAATTAAACTCCATATTACAATAGGAGATAAATAAATAAATCAATAGTAATTAATTTCGCTTATACGATGAAGCACTAAGTATAGCCATGTTGATAGAATAAACAATCCACTTTGCTCAAGTCTTTTGTGCGCAAAAGTTAGAGTGTTCACAAAGGAAGAGAGAATATTGATAAGTCAAAATGTTTTAATAATTGCCCAGAAAAAGTGGGTAAATTATTTATCGTTTAGAATAATTATCTTTATTTAATAAATAAAACATCCAAATTATTTATTAAAAGAAAACGGTAACTTTTCACTTTATCTCAACTGCTCAGAACTATCAAATTTAAAATTAAATATACTTATAGAATATTATTCTTACTAGTCAATAATATAATAGGATAACTATTGACAAGACTTAGGCTGCAAGTTTGAGCCTCTACCCAATGGATTTGTAAGTAATCTAACCTATCATTAATTATCCACAAATAACTCGGACCCAATCTATTTCTAGTTTATATGTCTAAATAATTGCTTAATTAATTGATTAACCAAAATAATTGTCTAAATAATAAATTAATACCAATCCACATTACTTTAATATACTTCAAAATTAATTCAACAGTTCCAACTCTATCTTGGACCTTTACTCCTGAATGATGCAAACCTAGAATAAAAATTATCCAAAATTAGTAAAAAGATAAATAAAGATATACCATGGATAGAATCACCAAGGCGCAAGCCAGAGTCTTTTGTGTCATAAATGAGGTCAGTGTCACTCCTTGCAATAGAATCAGCCTCTGCTGCAGGGGGCATTCCTAGAAATTCCAACAAGTCCACTCAATTACAAATGAATAATTTATTGGAAGAAAAGTCAATGAAAGAAGAAAACAAAGAAACTCACCAAAAGAAGGCTTAGTAGGAGGAGGTGGAGGAGTCTGCTTGAGACTTGTTGAAGCCTTCAATGGCACAGGTTCCGATGGCAAAATTGTCTCAGAAGTTTGCTCACTCATAGTCATTCTTGTGGGTGGCACAAAAGGATCTCCTATTAAAAAAAAGTACATAACAATATACTTAGCAAATCAAAAGATGAAAATGTCATTCAAAGATTCTAGCAAGTACTATGAACAGACGGAAGTCTTTGGCAAAGGGACGTTGATGAGAGGCAAAGGAGTCCATCCACAAGTGATATGGGAATCCTCTGCCAGGAGAGCTTGCTGCCTTTGTGCCACTTCACCGAGGGCTAATAGTTATGAAGCCACCAGTAAAGCTCAAAATAAGTAACCGAAGGAGCTACAAGTTTTGAAAGATTCAAATATTACCTTTCTTACTCTCTTTCTCTTCAAATATTTTAGCAGCGGTAGAAGTGCTGCATCCAGCAGCAAAGACAGTGAGGATGGGACTTGTAAGAACTGGTGCCTTCTGTAAGGAATCATTGATTGTTACTAATGCAATATGACATATATTAAATATTGACAAGGTTGCAAAAATCCCACCTTTGTAGAAGTTAAGGGGCCTGGATATGAGGTCTCTAATGAGGGACCTTCTTTAGCTCTTACTTCAATAATCTGCACCACACCAACTGATATGTAAGTTGGTTTTTTCTATGATATTAAAGCATTAAAAATACAATCTTCTATGAATTATTAACATTTTTTGAATCATTAAAATGAATATAAGGTCTTGTTTCTTAGTGATTGTTGATCCTTCATGATTGTTTCAGTTTTCACTTCGTTGCTGACCAACTCATGCTATATGAAGATGAATATAAAAAAGATGTTAAGTTCAAGCCATCAAGCATAAGTCTATATATCTATATAAGGTAAGGGGTTAATGTTTGTTCATCTATTTGGTTAGTTTGATATGCCTTCGAGGAGTTTGGTGAACTAACCATGGATTGTTGTGTTTCCAAGTCTTGTCTCCCTTTGGCTCCTCCCATATCTGATTGATCAGTATCGAAATGTGAAGGAAGCTTCTCCTTTGCTGTTGCTTGAACTTCAGAATCTAGATTTTCAAGGCCTACTTGGATTTGAGTAGTAGTATTTTCTGCAAGTAGGTTTCCAAATGTTATATTAAAACTTGCATAATAATTTTCAATCTTAAAGAGTGATTTCTTTGAATGCGTACCATAAAAAGAAAAATTAGGACAATAATAAACTTCTGAAGACATTTGCACAGTTTGAAAATCGATCCCATGGCAGACACTAACAAGGCTAGGAAGTTCCTCAAGATGTAGACTATACAGTTCTGGAAGCACATCCTTCATCACCATCTCTTTCAGCTTGCCTTGTCTGATCAGTATATGCTCGAGCTTGGAGGCTTCTTTGATACTCAAAAGAGTTAGGTTGGGAAGGATACCTGACATTGAGATAGAGAACAGGTATTTTAACCTGTCACAACACTCAACGTGAAGTTCATATAACTTTGGAAAGTATGGTTCGTGAAGCAAATGATCGTCAGCAATTTCCACATAATCCTCTTCAGTGATGTGAACTAATTCTTGGCAGTCTGATATCTCTAGTTTCCACAACTCTGGTAGGCTTCTCAATGTAGAGGCAGAGAAGACGGATTTAAGCTTTTTGCATGCTGTGATTTTTAGTTTCCTCAGATTGCTAAGGCTCAGAATATACTTTGGACCCACACATATATTCCTCAACTCACTTAGATTTTGAAGTGTCAAGTATTCTATGCTTGATGTCAATGGTTGAAGTCCTTCCCGATTAAAAATCTCTTCTATTTCAGAGTTCTCTATGTTCAAATTAAAAATCTCTTCTATTTTGGAGTCACATACTGCAAGATCTGTCAAAGTTTGCAAGCGCATCTTAATTGCCTGTAAGCACCACAAGAGACAATATCAATTCCAAATTCTAAATATATGTTCGAATTCAACAGGCTGCCTCTTCTTCACACTTTCTTTTGTCAGCAAAATTGTGAGATTGGGTGGAACTAGGGGTCAACATGCAAAAGACAAGAGCACATGCCGCTAACCTTTTGTTTCAACAATGTTGTAATGAGTGTTATCTGTTTCACTTTTTTGTATCGGATGAGTGCAGTTTTTTTTTTTTGTCAAATTTCAAAATTCACATATGAAAATTAAAATTACTCCATGTAATGCAACTCATAAATCTCACCGAACAATATTCAAAGAAGATTCAATGTTATTTTAAATACTACGAGTAATATTAATCAAATTTAACTTGTTATATGAATCAAAAAATACTCAAGACTCGAAAGAAAAGTTGGAAAGAGTCATACCTTTGTGGTTGTGGAATCTTGTTGTCTTGCATGCGAACATACCATGAAATCAGTAAGAGATCTAATTATAAACTCAGGAGACTTATCCAAAACAATGGACTTTACAGATAGCCCTCTCAAATAGTAGTTATTGGGACAAATGCTAACAAGATTTGGTACAACTTCAAGACATAAGCTTTCCAGTGCTGGGAAATCGATGTAAGTCTCAATATTTTGAATCCCATGAGGTGAATTGTCTTCATGATGGCTTGTTCCAAACACATATTTCAACTTAGGAGCATTGGTGATAACCACATATTTCAAATGTATGGGGGATCTTAGAAAAGATGCTGGAAATAAATATTCCAATGCATGGCAACTTGAAATATTTAACCCTTTCAACTTTGAGAATATGGAACTGTAATTCATGAGAACTTCAGCTTCTCCCTCATCTGCTACAATGCACTTCAGTTCATTACATTCTTCAATCGTCAAAATTTCCAACAAAATTGTTGAGGCAATGGGTATGGTTAACAATGATATTAAGTTCGAACAATTCACAAGCTTCATTGCCCTAATATTGTTCAATGGTTGTACCAATAGGCTTTGAGCTGGATGCAAAGGAGTAACCCCATATATCGATGCATTTAATTCCTATAAGCACAAAAACTATCCTTATATCAAACCAAAAAATTTGTAAAATATCAATATACAATAATACATAAGAGGTTATAGTTTAACTCCTGCACAGTGATAGCTAGAAAAGTTCTAAAAAAGATTAGTTTAGTTTCTGTTTTTTTAAGCCTGCATTTTGTTTGCTGATACTTTGAAAGCAGCAATATTAGTCTCATTTTATTTTGTAATATTATAATTGCTACGTTTCTTTTCTCTTCATCATGTCTTAAGCAATAGGAAAAGCTTCAAAAATCATTTTTTTTCTTATGTTAACATGTCATTCACTCGTGAGTCTTAAATAAAACTAAAAATATGATATATCATGAACATTTCATGGGAAACTACACATGATACTCCTGCACTATAACCTAACTATTAACTTAACCATACAAACATTAAAATGTAGAACTTTACCCCCTAATAGATAAAGATCTAGCTGCAAAAATTATAGAAAGGGTTATTATTTTGTTATAAATTACTAATAGGAAAATTCTAGGAATTCTTTCCAAAATCTTAAATATATTGTTATATCCCTACCTATTCCCAAAAATTGGTTTAATTTCATTGTTTTGTTCCACGTGTTTCTTTTTTAAAAAAGACTAATCTGATCCCCTCTTGAGTTGTACTGCCCCATTCAGTAAGGTACCATAACTGATTTTATGTTTATCAAATGTTCTACTTCTAAATGATAGGATCAAAACAGAGTAAACAATACCAAGATTTCATTGAACAAAAAGCGCAGTACCTTTGAGGTTTTCTGATTCAGTTTTCCATCATCTGAACAAACCATCAAATCTGCAAATGATTTGATGTTGCAATTCTCCAAAACAATAATCTGTAGAGATGGCCATTCCAGGTAATAATTTATGGCAAAAATGCTTATGATCTTTGGTACATCTCCCAGGAAGAGGACCTCCAAAGCAGGGAGATCAAAGTGAATGTCATCATTCTGATACTGATTTGATAGATCATCCTCCTCATGGTATTTCCCAACTACATATTTTAGCTCAGGAGCATTCTTGATAGTCAAAGATTTTAAAGTATTAAGTCCTCCAGATAACGTCGATGAAAATATAAATTCCAAGTCCTTGCAATCCCAGATTTCCAGCTTCTCTAATTTAGGAAAAATGGAGCTGTAATTGATTTGATCATTATGATCATTTGCCTCATTCATTATTATGTGCTTCAATCCATCACATCTTCTGATTGTCAATTCTTCCCACAAAATCATTGAGGCAACGGAGAGGGTGAACAATGATACTAAACTTGAAAAGTTTGCAAGTTCCACCTTCTTGACATTGCGAAAGTTGAATAGTTGTCTCATAAGGAATTGAGCTGTATGAACAGTTCCAAACCATTTCTTTGATGCATGAAATCCCTACAAACACAAATTATTCTCATATCAAACCAAATAATTGTTTGTCATCAAGTGAATGCTATATTTTAAAACTAATACCAATGAATCAACATCTTCCACAATATAAGTTTACTTTTGGCATCTAGGTTTGAGAGACCAGTTTAAGAGATTATGGTTTTGTAATAAAATTCAAGTAAATAGCAATTAATCCTTTAATCTTTGCCGAGTTATAATTTCAGAATCTTAGTTTATAATAACAAGAAACTTAGAGAACGTATTTCAATATTAAGCAGATTAGATAAGATCACGGGCGAATTTCAAAGAAACAAGTTGTCTAGGAATATGCATGTAGAGTTTTTACTTTGGTGATTTTACTAGGAATGAATTTTTTTCAACAAGATGCATTTAAAAAAGGTGTCATCTTTGGTGCACCTACCATTTTGAGTATACCAGTATACTTAATTATAATATAGAGACATAATTGTAATAATATCAACTCAAAAAATAGTAATATTACAATTATATCCCTACATTATAATTGGGTGTACTAGTTTACTCAAAATTATGAGTGCACCAAAGATTTTACCTTTAAAAAACTACTATAGTTAAGTCAACCAAGTAAAAAAGTAATCCAATTACTTTTAAATCTATTACAGTGGTTTGCCTTAAAAAGGTTTTATTTATCCACTATATATAGTTATTTATTCAATCGTTATCCAATTTCTTTCAAAATGATTGGCAATTCGCAATTCTATCCATTGCACACATCAGATATATATAAGAGAACCTTGCACAAAGAGCATGAGACAAGTGTTCCATACCAGTGGCATTGTAGAGACAGGCAAATTCTCCTTAGAAACAGCAACATTGGTCTCTTTACTTGTGGCCCTCAATTGATGCAGAAAACAACATACATGAGCCCAAGACAAAGGAAGTTTCTCCTTAGAATGATCTCTTGAAACTGGAGATGGTGGCCTTTGCATTGACAAAGACATGGGTTTGTAATATTCTTGGCAAATATCAATCAAATTTGGTACTCCAGAAAGTTCCAATTCTTTCAGTGAAGGGAGCAAAATCTCTCCTTCATTTTCATGCAGAGCATGGTCCCCCAGTTGGTACTTACCAAATATGTATTTCAGCTCCTCACACTCACTTATACTTACAGCTTCCAAAAGTGATAGGTCTCCAGCCAAAAGGACCGGCAATATCATTTCTAATTTGTCACATCTTGCAATTCGAAGAGTTTTTAATTTTGGAAGCAATGAGCCGTAACTCTTTCGATCACTATCACCATCATCACCCACTATTTCCTCTCCTGAGTTCTCATCTTTTATTATGTACTTCAGCTCATGGCAATTGTTAATTATAAGTTCTTCCAATTTCAGAAGACTTCAAGCAGTGAACGGTTGGAAAATCGATGTCAACGCTGGACAATCTTCCAATTCCACAACCTTAAGATGACATAGGTTTAACTTGCCATTAAATAATATGCTGTCCAGTTTCAGACACGACTTTAACTCCATAATCTCTAGTTGCTCAAGAAAGCCAAATGGCAGAGAACCACAATACAAGTCTTCAACATCCATTTCAAAAAGATGCAGTTCAACTAACTTGGAGAAAGCAGCCATATCAGAATAATGATTCCTAGTATCAATGAGGCACTGTATGTCAGGCCAAGAATACAAATGAAGGATAATTAAATCATTCATGCCTCCGTCTTCCACAGAAACAATATCAGGGATAAGATTTTTCCATCTTGATTCTTCATATCCTCCTAACATAAGAAGCTCAGCCGTTCCCACAAATTGCTTAAATGTTGCCTCTGAGATTACATGTCTTAAATCATCTGGAAAGAAGTATCTTGATATGGAACCATACTTTTCAAATTCATCTGGAAGTTCAAAAACAGATATTTG
Organism: Delonix regia; assembly: GCA_037074485.1. Taxonomy (NCBI): domain Eukaryota; kingdom Viridiplantae; phylum Streptophyta; class Magnoliopsida; order Fabales; family Fabaceae; genus Delonix; species Delonix regia. Next base: position 29,485,641 of record CM073455.1, read on the forward strand.
GTACCTCTGCAATGTAGGACGAGATACATTTTGAGGAGCTGCATCTTCATTTATGTAGTAATGCCTATTATCAACAAAATACAGCTCTTCTAGTTGTGAGCATCTTTCAATCACTTCAAAAGGATTACTCATTTTAATTTTACATTCTCTCACCTCCAACAATCTCAACTTCTTTAATTCTGAAATTTCTTCTGGTAATTCAATGATTGAACAATCATTCAACTCAAGAGTCTCAAGAGTTGGTAAATTTCCCAAAATAGAGATGTCACCTAAATTCAAGTTCATTAATGAGAGAGTTCGGATATCCTTTAATGATTGAAGTGAGCGTAACAACAATGAGTCAGAAGTTCGTGAATAAACATTAGTACATTTTAAATGCGAAACTTTGAGCCTTGTCATCTCTTCAAAGAATGCATCTGGGACTTTCAAATCCTCCAAACCATTTACATTTATTAATAGAATCTCAAGTTTCGTACCATCAAATTGATTAGGCAAGACATCAGTGTTCCAAAACAAATATCTCACATTTGCATTTATGATTGTTTTGAAATCCATGATCACTTGAATATCTTTGTTTGCTATCCATAAGGCCACTTCACGAACTAAATCATGCATCTTTACACGTTCTTCCTCTGCATTCAACAATAAACAAGAATCTACAAGTTCTTGAATAGCTGCAAGAACTTTGCTTCTTCCTGTATAGTATTTGTCAACTTCCCCAAAAATGCCCACTCCTATAACAATTCTGCTTAAAATTTCTATAGGAATTTCAAAATCTTCTGGGAACAGAGAACATAACAGAAAAAGTTCTTTGGCTTTTTCAATCTTCAGATTATCATAGCTTAACTTCAGACATTTATAAACCTTCACCAAATTTTCATTAACATCAAACATTAACTCCGAATTTTGTAAGGTTTTCAAAGCTTCCTTCCAAGCTGCTAAAGGCCGACCTTTTAGTGTACTTGCTACTGCTACAATTGCAACCGGTAATCCTCCACATTGCTTCACAATATTTTGCGCCACACCCTTCAGAGGACTAGTGGAATCATTAATACTAGCATGTATTAGGAAAAGATTCAATGCATCCTTATCAGTCAACGTCTGCAGTTGAATTGTTCGTTGGCATCCCATTGCTTCACAAACATGTGAGTTACGTGTGGTTATCAATACACTACAACCCTTGTGTTGGCGGCTGGATGGAATCCCCATGTCTTTTATAAGATCAAAATCTTCCCATACATCATCTAGTATTATCAGCAGCTTTTCTTTCTTAGTAGTAATTCTGGACCATATTGTCTTTGAGTGTTCTTCTTCCCTTCCTTCCTCTAATGTCAAACCTAAATGCCTTGCAATTTCACCCTGAATCTTTTTGAAATCTGGACAATTACACACAACAAGAAGGATGACTTTGTCAAATTTGGATTCTTCAAGTTTAACACCCACTTCTATTGCCAGTGAGGTTTTACCCGTGCCCCCCATGCCTTGCAATCCAACCACATTGCAATTTTCATCTTCTAATGCCTCCATAAGATCTTGAAATTTCAACTTCCTGCTCTCAAAATGAATGAAATTATGTAAAGAATGGTATTGTATGCCAGGAGCATCAGCTGGACCTGCCACTATTTTGGAGCTGCATCTTCCCAATAGTTCTTCAATCTCTAGAGTCTTCTCTGCCAAGTCCTTGCCTCTCCAGTATTGCCACCAGCAATTAGGACACAAGCCAAAAAACCATTTCTTCTTTGATTTAGTCTCAACTTCAATAAGATTATCAGCTTTCTGTGCCCATTGATGTGCTTCATTCTTAACTCTTGAAACACCACTGGCATTTTCAATATTTATTTTCACATCCCGTTGTTTTGCAGCTAGTATTTCCTTTTTATCTTCAAACTTTTCAACATAACTCTTGAAACAACATAAGTAATGAATTTCATTTATCACTAGATCTACGGACCTTAGGAGAACATTGCTTACAACATTGACAAGAATGCCTGCCATCTAACATGAATATCAGTTTTTATAGTCAGTCTATCCAACTATCTAGTATTCCAATTACAAAAACAGTGGACCCACAATAATAATAAAGTCTGAAAGCTACAGCGACAATGATTTAGGATTTTAACAAGTGTACATATTAAAAGGGATAAGGTGAGTAGTTAAAGTATGAGTAGAATGTAAACTATGTGTTACTCACCATAACCACAGAAAGGAAAACATAGAAAGAAAAGGTAAAAAGATACTAAAAGTCATATATCAAAAGTCGACAATAAATTGAACTACATTCAAATGTATTTAATGATTGATCTCCTCGTAGTTTGGCACAAAATATGTTTGTCTCTGTGTTCCTCTTATATGTTACACCTAAATTTTAATTAAAGCAATTACATGAATACTAAAATGATGAACAATTTCATTATTAAATATCCATGTTACTTATATCTTATACATCTTTTCACAATATTCTAGGGTTGTTTATTGGGATTGAGTAGACAACTTTAATTTCAAATATAAGCTTAATTCCTATCATAAAAGCAAATGAAATTGTTCAATGGCAAGTGAAACTATAAACTTATATGCATGCAATGATCTTTTGATACAATTACAATGATAGTACGGGTAGAACCTACAACCTCTTACATGTAAGTCTTAACTCTCACTGTTAACATACTCTAAGTGACATCTATAATCTATAACTCTCACTATGCAATTTATTAATTAATGAATCTATCATACAAGTTAATTATCACTTTATATTTTCATTCAACTTAAATTTGGAAAACCTTAAAAACTAAAATGCCTCACTAATATTTTTATTGATAGTGAATAACATAATATTAGCAGAAAACTAACATTTTTTCCTTTAACTTTCCTACTAGTTTGGTTGGTCCCAAACCAAATTAAGTGTTGGTCCCAAGGATATCATTTAGCATACTATCTCTTAAAATAAAGACACTTAGGTATACTAAGGATTGGTCACCTCATACTTTAGGATATTAGGAAGGTAAAGAACAATTTCTTTTTAATGTTAAATTTTTTAAATTATTTGAAAGCCGCGCCTACCTAACCTAATACATATAGTTTCACAATTCCTACGTAACCTAACATATTTCAGCATACTTTTATGGTATATGTTTTTTATATAATATATTTTTAACTATTCTCCAATATGTCTTTGAGTCATTCGATTTGATCCAATTTATGATTCAAGATTCGAAAATCAAGGCTGCAATTCACGTTTTGAATTGTGATTGGACACAAGAGTGCTAAGTAAATGTATATAGCAGGAGACATATAACTATGTAAACACAAAACACGATCAGAATGTATACTGACCTCTTTATCAGATATTTCAACAACATTTCACGATGCCTTGGATAGGGAAGCATCCTTTTTAACTTTTTATTATTTTTTTTAATTTTCAGAAGAACGAAGCCATTAATAATGAAGAGAAAAGAAAAAAGAGAATCCTAAGATGATTACAGAACACAAACAGCTAAGCAGAAACAAGTCCTGATTTGACAAGATTCATAGCACCATATTTAGTTTAGGACAAGAAGATTTTCACTTATCTATTACCGTCAATACTTCAATAATGGTACAAGTCAGCATGAAGAAACTAAGTGTAAACTAAATATATAGCAGAAGACAAACAGCAAAAAGCAATATAAACACTAAACTAAAAGGAAACATTCAGAATGTACTCCTACCTCTTTTTCCAGAGATTTCAATGTTGTTTGACAGAGAAGCCTCCGTTTCGCCTTCTTCTTTTTTTAAAAAAAAAATGAGAAATTCTTATCCAAGAAACGAAGGGCACACAAACTGTTAACCAGAAACAGAAACTTCAGTAATTAGAGAGTATCTTGATACAGAATACAGATACATAACAAGTATAAGACTTAAAAGTTATCAGTGGCATTCGTTGACCGTAGATGGCAATTTCTAAGTCTTCTGCATAACTTTGGGACCACACGTAATGTGCGTTCCAGTTAGCTGTTATCCTTTTTTCTTTTTAATGTCTGTTTTTTTTTTTTTTAATTCTAAGACGATTCAAATATTTTTATTAATATTTTCAACAAAAATATGGGATTTTTTTTTTCAAATTTTATTTAATGTTCTATTTTTAATCTTTTACAGTGTGATTTTAGTATATTCTTTTTATTGTTTTCAATATCTTAAAAAAATAAAAAATTATTTTTATATCATTATTTATTCAGAATCTTAACTATATATATATATATACATACACACACATACGGACACATATATTCCCGATTCAACCAGTTAGTGCACCAATATAAACATTGATCAATATATCTCTCGTTTCCTTTCCTATTCTCTTTGGACCCATTAAAAATGTATATTTTTCCACCGCTTATTTTTAAATAAAGTTCGAAATAAGCACCACCATTGAAATTCCACAAAAGCCTTTCAAAACCTCTTCAGCGAGATGTTTGATAAATGATGAAGTCAAGAAAGAGGCGTCTAATAAAATTTCAAACTCCAATATTTAAAGGCTATTTATATTAGTGATAAAAATCACACATCTACTTTGTTCTTTTTTTATGACCAAGTTTTATTTTTTATTTTTTTTAAAAAAAGCACCCTTCGCTGTGTATAAACCAAAAGAAAAAACAGTTTCTGGAATTGTTACACTCAAAAGGTAAAGCTAATAGTCCGCTCAGGCCCAGTAAAAACGAAAAAAACAAAGCTAATAGCCCACTATCTCAAATTGCACATAATATTATTTGTAAGTTGTAACCAAATCCGACAAGCCTATGGTATTTCCTTAATGATAAAATAAAAGAGAAGATCACAATCATATCCCTCACCCTGGATATGTTGATAAGTAACACATATCCATCATATCATTTATTGTGAAGCTTGTTCATGGCTAGTAATGTGCTTATAAGATATCCAATAAATATCAAGAAGCTTGCCCCAATCAAATAGCCATTCAATCTCATGACTCTCGTCATATTAATAAAAAGCTACTATAAACAATCGGTGTTTACAATTGCCAACTGTGGTTCGCCAATACAGAGTGACTTTCATAGTGCATATTAAGATCTTGGGGTGGATGTATATTAATAAGGATCATATCTTTGATATGTATATACCATAGCATGCCCCATTCCACAGGGCCTGAAATGTAGGGTACTAAATGAAGTCTAATTGATGCATTCAATTTCTCAGTACATTATATTGACAAAGAGTAACAAACTAGTCATTACAAAACAATGTTAATCCCTGCTTGTATGAAGGATTTCACCCTCATGAAAGTCTTATGCTTGGTCCTATAATGCTGTTCCACTTAACGTTGACAATGCTTGCTCAACACATGTTCTATAGAGCTCTTAACATTGCCCATTAATTAAAAAAAGACTTTAAAAAGGACATAGCTATTCAAAATCCAAAACACATGTAACTAAATATTATCTTTACCTATCAACAAACTGAACAAATCCACAACACTTTCCAACAGGTATTTTCATATGTATTAAAGTATTAGGTCCCCGAACAGAACAAAGACTTGTATCTTCAGCTCAAATCATGAGAGCACAACATGAAAATCCGAACAAGTCCGGAATTTTGTGGGAAATGGCTGTAAGGAGGTGTCATTTTAGCTTCTTTCAGAATTTACATTACCCTGTTCTGAGTACTGAACTTTGTTCCTTATATGTTTTGCATGGGACTTGGTAGTCTTCTTCTACTTGGTTTTTAAAACAGCAAATTGCAGCCACATGGGGTTCGTCAATTTGAACATAGCACTAACCTGATGGTTATTAGTAGACTGGGGCACTTTGAACAAGACCAAAGCAAGCATTAATTCTAAATTTAATTATTGACAGGGAAAGATATTAGAACCTCAAAGGTTCGAGTCAAATAGGACAAAACTATGACTTAATATGCTTAGGATCAGGCATGAAAAATCAGTACAAGCACACGGAAAGAGAGTACCAAAAACGGCTTTCACTTTATCAAGCACAACTTTTAGATGATCTTGAGTTGGAAGCTTCAGGATAGAATTTTCTGCTAGAATTTTTATAAAGAGAATCATAAAACAAAAATCTAGCGTGCAAACAAAGAAGAACAAAGATGCAATGATGCCCCTTCAAGGACCAATTCAACAGCCAAAAAAAGCTCCTGCACCTCTGAAATCTTTGTAACCAGAAAGAAGCTCTGTCAATTCTCGATGCCTTTTAAGCAAACTAGCAACTGACATGAACGGAATAACAAGTACTTATAAGTCAATCAGGAAACGGAAGCAACAGTGGTGGAGATTATACACCAATTGGATATCAAGATCTTGCATAAGCTTTTGGAAAAAATAAACCCAATTATGGTTTTTCCAAATAGAAAAAAATGAGAATTATAGTACCTTTTGGTATTATGTAAAGGTTAAATTCAGAAGTAAGAAGAAAACTTGGCATGAAAAGTAAACCACTTTTAGATATATACATATTAATTTATGATCCACAACGTTCACAATTTAGTTTTATGTTTCAATAAAGCAATCCTTTAACATAGTTGCAGTGAAATATTCAACTTATATTACAGGTTTGAATTTTGCACCATATATCTTCCCCAACATGCTGCAAAGAATCTCAATCACCTTCCCCAGCACCCAAGAAACAAAAAAATGAATTTCACAAAACTGCTTATCCTTTAAACCTCATCCAAAAGTGCTGCATAGCCTTTTCAGGAAATTAACATTCATATTCAAATTACAAAAGTTTATGGAAATACTAGATAGAAAACTTTACAAGCTATAAAAATCTTGTAAAATAAGCACCGGAAAGCTCCGTTATAATGAAAAGAACCATAAACTTACAAATCCGTTCGAGTTGTGGTTCTTAGATGTTTTTGCATTCCCAAAAGTTTCTGGTATACAACTTGTCTGAACTCTGAAGGACTTCGTTTTCTAGCCATTTGCCCATATCTAAATAAGCAGCAATCAGGACACAGGTTCATTATGAATGGCCACCTCAATTCTCATACAACATAGAAAAATGGAATACTTACTTAATGTTATTCACTTCAATTTTAATTATCAAAGAAATTGATTCCACTTATGCACAAAAAAAAAAGTCTTCTATAAAATTTCTTCACTAGCAATTACCACAATTAGATATTAAATAATGCAACCTATATTTAGCTTTAGCCTGTCAAACATAACTCAGATTGCACACCCTGCAAAGAAAAAGAAAACAATCTAGTTTAAGATAAAGCACAATAATAAGCATTCCAATGCATGAAATTTCCATTTACATCTAATATTAATTAAAAAAAATCCACAACCCATACCATGAATTCAATGGAGCTCATGATGTAGAAAAAAGGGTAATCAGATCAGAGGGAGCTAAGTCACTCTGTAATAAAGCAATCTCATGAGAGTTTCGACGGAATTCCAGAAGGTTTTATGACCCAAGCTATATTTCCCACTCTTCATCAGAAAAGGAAGCCTGCTGTTGATGCTCTTTTGGATCTTCTTCTGTCAAAGTCAAATCACAGAAACCATTTATATACTTCCCACATGGATCAAGAGAAGAATGAAAAATTCTGAACCAAAAACGTAATGGTAAAAGCTACTCTAAGAACAAATAAAGAATACTCCATGTTCCCGAATGTACCGAACTATCAAAGGTGCGCGCGCGCGCGCGAGAGAGAGAGAGAGTGAGCGAAAGCTTACGGTCTTCTTGGTGACATTCATGGTGCGTGTCTAATAAAAAAAACTTCAAAGGCTATGTATATAACGTATCAGCCGATTGGAGACTCCAGGCTAGGGTTTAAAGGGATCTATGCTTCTCTACTTCTCGAGCAACGACAGAAAAGCAAAAATATAGAAGTTGTCTAGCGTTCTTCGAAGGTATTTCAGGGGTGGGAGGATGCGAGGTGTTCTTTAGTGCTCTTTGATTTTTCCTTTAATTCAAAAGCGACCTCCAAGACAAGCGAGAGAGAAATGGCCAAGGTCTCAAAAGAAGTCCACTGCAATGACTGAAGAACAAAATGGGAGGGAAAGGCTCTTCGCGGGCTAATTCGAATGCAGGGTGCAGCCCTCCCACCAAAATCGATTACTGGCTAAACTGTGGGTATAGCCGCCAAAACTCGGGTAAGTTATTAGACAGTATTGACATAATAACTATGTAAGTTGATTTTGTGTGATAAAATTATTTATTTAATGATTTTAATTTTTTTTAAAATAATTTAATTGAAATTAATATATTAAATTAGTGTACATAAGTATATTAAGATTAGCTAATATTTTTTCAAAAAATAGTATGATCTACTAGGGGTTAGGTATGGTTTAATCTACCAAAGAGATGACTTGAGTTGATAACCAATGGTTATATGAACATTTAACTAGTGGATTAGTGAGTTAACCAGTTTTATTATAGTTGAAGGAAATGTTTACGGTGAAGGAGGAGAGATTAGTGGTGGTGATGAAAATGAAATTTCAACTTTTGTCCCAAGATAAGATTCTAATATTTTTAGAGATTGATGGAACTTTGTTTTAATTATATATTTGTTTGTTGCTTGATTTTGAACTTAAAGTATCAAATTGTGTTTATAATTTGTCATATTTTAATGTTGGATTGGATTTATGGTATTATAATTCTTTGATGGTTGGTTTGTATTGTCTAAAATTTTATTTTTTTCCTAGTTCTTTTCTTTAAATTTTTGGTGAGTTAAAACTATGACAAAATTTTTAAATTTTTTTTTAATTTTTGGTGGTTTAAATAGGTGAACCCATTTAATCCATCACGTGGGCCAAATTGATATTTTTAACCTATTGACTTATGGCTAGGTTAAACGAATTGATTTGTTTAACCCATCAACCTCAATGGGTTAGCTCAGGTTAGTCACCCTAACCCACTTTGACAGCTAAAGTATATTTTTCACTATTAATTGGGATATTATATTAATTATCTACTAAAGCTTTAAACCACTAAGTTAACTCACTTTGATAGCTCAAACTGTCTAAGAGTATAATTTTCGCCATTAATTGGGGTATTAGATTGATTATCTACTGAAATTTTAAGTTGTTTAAAAATATTAAAAATTTTACTTTGGAGTTTAAGAAAATAACCCAAATACATTCTCGTGGAGGCAGCAAGAAGAGGAAAAAGATGTTCATTACTATGTAAGGATTCCATTTTCATTGGGCCATGCAATTTAGTGAGAATAAATTCAAGGTTTTAATTAGTTCTCCATGCTTGATTTGCTAGAAATGGTAATTTTGTTTGCTTGCCTACTGATAAGTCTTACAAACTTGAGCATCACATAGGATTTTAGGCTTATTGTTTGCCAACTTCTTTTTATCAATCTTCGCAATGCTTCTTTAATTGAGCTAATCAAGCCTTTTATGCTATAGGTTTGTCAAAGTCTATAAAGTACTTGTGTATGCTTGCTTCGTTACCTTTTCTTGGTCCATAGTAAAAGTTCTATCATACATCTTGACATAATAACTTTATTTCATAGGAATAAAAAATAGTGTATTTGCAATCTTTAAAGTGTAATGAGTTGTCCATTTTAAGGTATGTAAAGAACATAAGATTCATATTTATGTAAATTTTGCATATAACATGACTTCAACATCTACTTTCAGAAAACCTAGCAACTTTAAGTGTCAAACCTTTAATAATGGGTGAGATTTCCACTAAATCCTCCACTTGGCCATTCTACAATATTAGTTGGTTTTTAGACAACTTTTATATATAATTAGTTTCATCTTTCATTTCCAAAGAACTAATCATGAAAAATCAAATCATTACTGTTAACATTTATTAATATCTTTTTGCAAAGGGGAAATGACTACTGCTTTGAAGTTTCACTGTTGTTTCCACCATCATGCTTGTTGTTTTTTTTTTTTATTGGCTGGGGCTATATCTTTTCAGGCTCCTTTAATGAATATGTCCTATCTCATAGTCATTCTTTGATCTTGTGCTTGAAGGGTTAATTGGCTTTCCTAATAAAATACCGCTTAGGTCTTTGAACGCTTTAAGAGAGGAAACCTTGGATTCAAAACTCTCTAGAATAGTTATAAGAACTTTGTTCACAATCCTTTTAACTACATTTGGTGTGTTTTATCATTGCCTTAATATGCTTCTTTCAACCTATTACAAGCCTCATTTGCTATATACATGCCATTATCTATAGAACATAGTCTTCCATAAAATTTTGAATAAGTAACTTGGCCCTAGATTTCATTGCCTTTTCTTCATTGAGGTGTTTAATCTGAGCTAAGGTAGGACTTGCTTGGTAGAGACGGTATTGTTTTGTCTTCAATCACAATGTCATAGATGTCATAAGCTTTCCAAAAAGCTTACCTTTGCATTGACCAAATATGATAATTTTCGACAATGAAATTGATGGATGGATTTAACAATATGCTACTAGATGCCATATGTTTTGAAGGTTAAAAAAATTGTTTTTAGTCTTCTAAGATCAACTATAACTCTTATACCACTCATGAAACCAAATAAGAACTTAGTTGAAGAATCAGACATAATTGAAACACGAGGAAGTGGCAGAAATTTCTTCATGCAGTCATTCATAAAATGCTTTAGATTTGATACAAGGGAAAAAACAAATAATTTTTACCTATATAGCTGCCACTCACAAAGTGGGTGAAAACTGAATAAAATTAAATTATTAGGTAGTTTTACATTTATCTGAAATTCTATTTTATTGCATCAACATATCTTTCAACTATAAAAAATTCTTATCCACATAAAAGTTATGCGATTGTATTAATTGATCCTCCAGCATGAGCTTGTGTACCATTTTTAATACAAAATCCAAAGATTTTATAAACATTAATCGTCCTACATACAATTCTAATTATGAAAAAAATTATATTATTTGGCAATTTTCTATCCATAAATATTAAAATGGACAAATTGAAATAATCTCATGACATGCTAGCTTGGAAAGATTTGTGCATTTTAAGGCTAGGAATTAAGATAAACTTTGTTTAATTTAGAGGTCAACATTGTTGTCTAGGTGTATCCCAATTCATTGATATTGTTAGCTAAGTAACACCTATATGCATATAAAAAGTTTCTATTTGCCAAGCTTTTGTCTTTTTTTATGTATCCGTTAAGATAAAACTATTGAAACATGTCTCATAGGTTTTGCTGACCCACCCCATCAATCGCACATCAAAATTACATGTATTGGTATTGGAGATGAAAGCCTAAAGTTATGTGGTACATTTCTTTCTTGTCATCCTTTTCATATTATATTCCCTCAACACTTATATATATTTTTTTATTCATTGCATGTGGACTTGGTAGAAGGTCAACATTTGCTTAGCATCGATGATCTTCTATCAGTAGATCATTGCCAGTTGAGGGAGATAATGCTTCATGATTATATATCTATGTTAGATGTTGATAACTCTATGGAAATAAAGTTATCAAAGTCATTTTCATGCTTTATCATGGTGTAATTTTGTTAGTTTTAGTTAAAGTTTAAGTCATTTTTGTTTAAGTTGTTCGAGTGTTGTTTTAAATCTTAGGAAATTGGAGCTTTTTATGTTGTCTCCACTTTTGCTCAGGCCTTGTATGGAAGAAAAGAGTGTTTTGGCATCAACAAATTAAATGGCTTAGCATTGAGGCAACTTTTGGACCTATTGATATCAAAATTTGGAAATGGCTATTTTACAAGAGGTTGTAGAACTCTTCGAGACCTTTCTCTAATGAGTTGTGGTTCACTAAATTCTAACATCGGAGTGCAAAGTTATAGCCAAAATAGTGAAGCAGGTCTAGTAGGCTACAATATGGCGTCTAAGACCTAGAAACTATAGCCTTTGCGCCATAATGTCCAGAAAGCTAGCACTTAGGCACCAAAAATTGAAGCCTAGGCAGCAGAACATGTAAATTAACCTGAATGTTAATGCCTAGGCGCCAAAACGCAGCAAATAAAGGGCAAGTTTGTCTTTTCAGATATAAGAGCCCAATATATTAGTGGAGGCTAGGGCTTTCATGAGGATACTCTACGGGCGAGAAAGAGAAGAATTAAAGTAACTTTGAGGGCAATTTAGAGTTTGGATGAAGGCATTCTAAGTAGAGAAATCAGGAAAGGAACCAATTAAAGTAATGAAAATGCATTTCTTCTCTTCCTTTTCTCTTTTTCTTCTGCTTTACTATGTTTTTTGAGATGAACTTGATTGTAACTCTAAATATGCTAGGCTAAGACTTCTTGCTCAAGGATTATGGCTATTTAGCATTTAAATTGATTATATTTGTTACTTTTCTTCTTAGAATTCATTGTGAACAAGTTTATTTAGTTCCATTTTGTATTGTACCCTCTTCGCTTGGCCACCAACTAAGGTTTATATTGAGGATTAGGGGATTCTTGAAAGAGAAGTTGAAATTTAGTCATATGATTGAATATTGCATGATTGATGTTAATTAATTGTTTGAATTAACTCAATTTGGCTTTAGGATGGATATATGCTTATTGGACTAGCAGAGTTATGATTAGCCATACGTATTGCACCACTTTAAATTGATTGTTATAGAAATACAGGGAATTGAATTAATGTGATAGAATTTATAAGGGATCAACGGTTCTTATAATGATATTAGAGGTTAAGACTAACTTATGAGCATTAAATTCAAGTTAGGAAAGTAATCGTACTACAATTGAAATGCCAAATTAGATCATAATCCTAGAGAGTTCTCTTAGATATGTACTCATATCCCTTAACCGCACTCTATTGGTTTTTTTGCTTTATTTTCTTTTGTGATTAATTTGCATATTGTGATTAACTTGGATAAGGTAACCACAATAATACTTAGCAAAAGTCTTAACAAGAGTTCCCAGAAGACAATACTTGATTTTTGACTACTATAGTACTTCTTGATGGTGTACACTTGCACCGTGGCATCTTACATACAAGTTTTTGGCGTGATTGCCATGGAACTCTTATGTTGAACTTGTGCTGATATTAGTGCTAAGTTAGAAACCTTAGACTAATTGGTTGTTTTTGTTGCCAATTCTAGGTGTGCATGCCTAAACACAATGGTGGACGGGCCAAACAAGTTGCATTCAATTAACAATCTTCACCTTTTTCATTATCACCACCACCTTTACCATTAACTCCTAATGTTCATGGAGTACCACAGCCTAGGCAACTAGAGGTGGCTAATGAGAACAATCACAACTTATATGAATATACCACCCCAGTGTGGCAGGGGTTAACTCCTAGCATTCAAAGGCCAACTATAGAAGCCAACAACTTTGAGATCAAGCTCACCACTATTCAACTATTGCAAGCTAATGGGCAGTTTGGGGGCTTGCCAGTTGAAGACCCTAATAATCATATTCTGAATTTTTTAGAGATCATCGACACATTCAAGTACAATGGGGTGAGTGAAGATACCATTAAACTTAGCCTATTCCTATTTTCATTAAAGGACAAGGCAAATGCATGGCTTAATTTTTTTACCTCCAAGGACTAGTACTACATAGGTTGAGTTAGGACAACAATTCCTTGCTAAATATTTCCCATCAGGCAAGACAACTAAGATGAGGAATGATATCACTTCATTAATTCAATTTGACAGCAAGAATCTATATGAAGCATGGGAAAGGTTCAAGGAGTTATGGAGGAGGTGTCCCCAACATAGGCTTATTAAATGGCTACAAGTCCAAACATTTTACAACAAATTATCTTAATCATTTAGAACCACTATTAATGCTGCAACTGGTGAAGCCTTGATGGCAAAACCAGTTGATAAGGCATATGAACTATTAGAGATTATGTCCTCTAATAATTATCAGTGGCATTCAAAAAGGATGAGACCTGCTAGAGCTACTAGTATTCATGACATGGAGGTTGTTTCTTCACTATCTGCTCAAATAACAACATTGACTAAAACGGTAGAAGCATTGGGTTATAGAGCACTAGTTAATTCAGTATGTCTTCTTGTTAATAATTGTGAATTATTAGAAGACAATTATCACTCTAATTATTCTATTAATGTTAAAAGCATTCAATTTTCAGCCAACAAGAGTCAGAATAACCCCTATACAAGTTAATAGGCATATGTGATTAGCCATACATATTGCACTAATTTAAATTGATTCTTATAGAATTACAAGGAATTGAATTAAGGTTATAGAATTTATAAAGGATCGACGGATTCTTATAATAATATTAGGGGCTAACACTAACTCAAGAGCATTGAATTCAAGTTAGGAAAGTAACTATATTGCAATTGAAATGCCAAATTTGATTACAATCCTAGGGAGTTCTCTTTGATATATACTTATATCCCTTAATTGCATTCTATTAGTTCTTTTGCTTTATTTTCTTTCATGATTAATTTGCATATTATGATTAGCTTGGATAAGGTAACCACAATAGCATTAGTACTTAGCAAAAGTCTTAATAAGAGTTCACAGAGGACTATACTTGATTTTTCACTACTATATTACTTCTTGACAGTGTACACTTACAGCATGACATCTTGCACACAACAGATGTCCTAAATGAGCATTGGAACATCACGGCTTCCCAGCTAGCCATTCATGCACCTGAACTCCCTCGACCTTCGATTCCTCCAAGTAGACCTAGAATGAAGGCGAACAAATTTATGTCTTCTTGGGAACCTATTGAGGATGATCCAGCTGACGATGCAGCTAGGAGTGCTGACACTAGTTTTACAATGCCATTTGGAGGTATGGAGCCTTCTTTTTTCTATGAGACACAGTCACTTACTAACATAAGGGGTGTTGGCTCTTCCAGAGCTTCATTTTAATACTCCCCAGCCATTATTACCTACCTTTACTGATCCCCATCCATCCTACTTTATGCCAACACAGTCACTTATGCCATATGGGTATGGTTTGCTTTCTACATAATAGAGTGATCCGTTTGCATTCAGTATTGAGTACGATGAGTGATCTTTTGATCTTGGAGGAAACTTTCATACTTGAAATTTGACAGCTCGGCACAAAAAAAACAATAATCTTAATTTTGCTTAAAAAAACGAAAACCAAAATTTAGAAGTCGCCACCAAAATTTTTAAAGGCAAACTTTGAAAAGCTTATTAAAATGATGAGGTGATCCGCAAACCAAAAATCAAGTTTAGGAGTCAGTTATGCGTAGAGATGGTGTTAGGCACCCATTAATACTTATTATTAAGAACGATTACCCAAAGTTAGTTTTGTAAAATAGTATGACCTGAATTTAAATTTTGATTACTCATATCAATCACATGCCAAAGAAGAAGAGAATAATAAAGAAATTAATAAAATAAAGTAAAGAAAAAATAAAATATATACAAAAGTAGACTTGATTTAGGATCAAAGCCTTAAGCCTACTACTATGCGGTAGGAATTAAAGTCCACATAGTTCGTCTAAAAATGTGTGTTAGTGGGTTGTCAATTTTTATTCTTTTGCGAATAGAACAAGATAAATGAAATTAAACATATTTTGATAAACAAAATGAATTTGAAAATTGATTCGAGTGTTTTAATTTACGAAATCATTGTAAACTCACTTTCTAATTCTATTCATTTTCTCCTTCTTCTTCTTTTTCTATTTTTAGAATTTTGAAATTCTTGAAAGCAAAATTCATTGATTTTTAATTGAAATCAAAATGAGATTTTTTTAAAAAAAGAGAAATATTTTCTATGTGTTCATTTTCGTCATTATTATTATTTTTTTATTTGGAAGAAGATAATTTTTATTTTTATTTATTATTTTTTAATCAAAGGCAATCTCACAAAAGAGAAAAAAAATATTTTCCCTTTTAAATTTAACTTTTTGGGTTTTCATAAAGACAAAATAAAAATAAAAATGTGAACTATAAAGAGGGATTTGTTGTAAAAGGATAAACCATTTTGATTATTATTTATTAACAACACACCAATTAAGAATAAGTCGTTGGAGTCCAATTTTATTTTTACAAAAGAAGAAATTAATATTCAATAAAACTTGAGAATATACAAAGTCTCACGTGATTCATTGATTGTTCCCTGAATATTTAAAAAGATACAAAGTCTCACACAACAACTTTATAAAATAAAAATCAAAGGAAAAACAATATTGAAAAAAATAAACTAATACAAGCATAATTTTTGTTCAAGTGTGTGCTTGTGATTGATTAAAGAATCACATCAGTTCAGATTTTTTATTGCAAACTTACATAAAGAAAAAAAAGTGAGCAAATTATATCTTTCCAGAGCTCTTATGCCGAGGCTCTTGGATGATTTTCAACATTCAATGCAATTTACAACTTAACCACATCAGACAAGTGAGACAAATGCATCTACATATAGTCATCGATTCAGAAATTCATATAATTGCCAACTAATGACCTTATGAAATAAAAAAATTTCAGAAACCCCTCGTTAATAAAGTAACCTTAGAATCCCACAAATAAAAGAGAAGAGGAGTCACAGAAGAACGTGCCATTATTAACAAATGTTGGATCATTATTCCAAACGGTGAAGCTATGCATAAGTCCTTTTCACTTTTCTTTATAAGAAGGGAAGAGAGGTATGGCTGCCAATCAGATGACTAAGTGAATAGTAAAGAAGTGGCATAATGATGAGAGGAATAATACTAGTAAAGATCATACAAAACAACATTCTCTTTCAGCACTTATAATATTCTAACGTTAACCACAACTGGGCTCGTCAAGTAAATCACTCACGATCCAAAAAAGTTGCATGCTTAGACGAGATACTTCCTAATGGTGTCATCTAGGAACACGCTCGATGTCTCTACTTTTAAAACCCTATTCTGCCTCTCTTTTTTAAAAATAAAAAATAAAAAATTATTCCCCAACACTTCCAGGATGCCTTGAACACTTGTGAGATTAGAACAGTTCAAAAAAACTTTGAGAGAGTGAGCTTAATTAACTTTAGGATTATCCTTCCAACCTTGCTTGGTTCTCCTTGCCTTCAAGTTTACAGAGTGAAATATATATCTAGGTGACTCTCAACTGCATTGATCCTCCTGCCCACCGTTTCTTATTGTCTCTGTTTTTGTTCAGGACATCCACCCCTGTTTGCTTCACCCATGGCAGAGGACATCAGCATCACTCTCTCTTTCTATGTTGTCCTGCTTCCTCCTTCACTTCGTGGTCTGCCTCACAGCCACGAAGACAGTGGCCTTTGTTCCCTCTCTTCGTCTCTGTTTTATTGTATGTTCACAAAGTTTGCTCAAGCCCTCTCTCTCTCTCCTTTGCATAGCTTCACCACACACAGCACACTCCTTTTCTTCCTCTGCTCTTCACCTCAGAAAACAGCGATCTTTTTCCACTTAAATGCCCTTTTTCACTCCTTCAATTCTTTTCATTCGGATCACTCCCTCCTCTCCCGAAGCTCTCTCTGTCTCTTCTTCTTTCTTCTCTCTCCTGTTTTCAGCTCAGGTCCTTTTCTCCCTTCCTTCGATCTCTATATTACAGCATCGAATGAAGTCTTTATCATGGTATCACTTTATTGCAGCATCGAATGATGACTACATGGTATCACTTTCTGCATTTTTGCTTCTATCATGTCTCTAGCTCTCTTATATCTCTATCTTCTTCTGTTTTTTCTTCTGCCCTTCCTGTTTCAGAATTCTTCCAGCTCAGCGTCTCTTTCTTCTCTTTCAAGCTTCGAGGGTGAGGGGTTCAACGTCCTCAAACATGGCAGCCGATATTTCCTTTCTCTCCTTCATTTTCTGGCCGAGGAAGGAGGTTAGGTTGTCTTAACCTCACATATGATGCTGCTGTATAGGCTTCAGGGCAATAGGCATCAGAACTTACACATTTTGGGAGCCTTTGACTTCTTTCAGTTTATTACATCCCATTTGATTTTACCGATGCCTCTTTTGTCTCATCCTGAGTTTTATTGTCTTATTTATTTTATTTAATTAGTGAATCACAGTCCAAATTTTCTTTAGTTATTTTGCTTCTCAGAGTTTTCTTGCTTTCTTGTTTTTATTCTCATCCCAATTTATTTTTTCTTTGTTCATTTTTGTTAATTTCTAATTTTATTACTTAATCTCCTAAAATTTATTATTTATATTTTTTTATTTTTACTTTCTTATTTTTTATTAATTTTTTTCATTATTATTATTATTATAAAAAAATTTTGGATGGGGTGTTCCACGAGGACCCTCACACTAGCAACAACACAACTTTGTTTCAATTCAACTCATTCTACCTATTCAATGGTGACATTGGATTTAAATACCCCACCTACCTTAACTCAAAACATTCTTGTACAAGATGATGATGAGCATGCAAAGGAACAAGACAAAAAAGAAGCCATAACAATAGAAGAAGAAGATGTCTAGCTTATGCATCCATGACGAGTACAATGATGACCTCGATGTGGCATGAGGTGCCATCACTTTGATCATTAGATGCTCTATTGTCTCTTGCTTTGTTATTATATAATATTTCAAAAATTGATTTCTTCCTTCAAAACTTTAACATCTAAGTCATATTCCTCTTCTCTCAATTCTATTTTTCTCTTTTGCCCATTTCAAATTTCTCTATCTTTTCCAAGTTATGATTTTGAAATTCCCTTTCTTCTTAATTTCACAATCCCTAAATTTCTCTTTCATTCTCATTTCAAGAATTTTTCTTATTTTTCTCTTCTATTTGATTCATGATTTTTACATTTTCTCTTCCATTCTAATTTCATAATTTTTCATTTATCTTCTTTTCTAATTTCATGATCTTCATTTTCTCTTCTTAATTTCACAATCCCTAACTTTCTCTTTAAATTTCATTTCTTGATTTTAAATTTTTTTATTTAAATTTCATGATTATATTTCTCTCTTCTATTTGATTTCATGATTCTTACATTTGCCCTCAAATTTCATGATTTTAGATTTCTCTTTTTTTTTTATTTCATGATTTTATATTTCTATTTTATTAATACTTATTACATTTTTACTACAATTTCTTATATTATTGTTTGATTGCTAATCTTATTACTATTTTTTTATTAATTCCATTTAATCAAAATAAAATTTTTATTTAAAAAAAAGATATTTGGTATTTAACCACGTGAATTGCACAGTTGACAGTACCGCAACCCAAAATACCAATTAAATTGCAATGCTACCCACCCTACAACCCAATAATTGTACATATTGGGTTGCGGTTTAGGCAATATCATGACCCAGTAATAAATATCTAGATTGCGGTATTGCCCATATTGCGACCCTATGTATACATACATATATATATATATATATATATATATATATATATATATATATATCTATAAAAGAAAAATAGATCTGGTTAATAGTTTTGATGGCAGAGAAAATGAGTAAGATTTGACGGGAAAAGATGGTGACCAACAAAAAAAGCCCAATTCTACATTTATCTGAAATTCTGTTTGATTGCATTAGCATATCTTTCAACTACAAAAAATTCTAATCCACATAAAGTTGAGCAATTGTATCAATTGATCCTCCAGCATGAGCTTGCGCACCATATTTTATACAAAATTCAAAGATTTTATAAACATTAGCCGTCCTACAGTTCTGATTAAGAAAAAATATATATTATTAGGCAATTTCCCATCTATAAATATTAAAATGGACAAATTGAAACAATCTCCTGCCTTACTTGTTTGGAAAGATTTGTGCATTTTAAGGCTAGGAATTAAGATAAACTTTGTTTAATTTAGAGGTCAACATTGTTGTCTAGGTGTATCCCAGTTCATTGATGTTGTTAACTAAGTAGCACCTATATGCATATAAAAAGTTTCTATTTACTAAGTTTTTGTCCTTTTTGTATTACCTAAGATAAAATTATTGAAAAATGTCTCATAGGTTTTGGGCTACATGACCTCTTCATGATTTTCTAGAAAATTTCATGGATCAAAATATTGAGAAGTGGCTAATGGGTTCTGAGCTGCGTGAATCGTGTAAGAGCCACATATTTTATGCTTTTACCCAAATAATCTCACTAGATTCTTTGCTTTTTCACGTTTCATTCCATTCTTATTATATCAGCTTTTCGTATACACTATTTTGTAGCTACTTCTAGCCTATGTTCAAAACTAATTGCAGATGTATCAATTTGCCTTTTTTTTTTATTATTAAGTAATAACAGATGCCAATCATTGTGGCAAAATACTCCAGAAACCAATGCAAGGACAAATCATACCAAATATAGAATATAGTGAATATATTCTTTATATTTATTATTGTACTTGTAGGCCTTGATTATTGTAGTTGCTCTTGCACATGGTCTAATGGTGTTATTTGTTGAATGTTATACGTATTTTAGTATCAATTGTACTAAGGATTTTTTTTTTTGGAATGGTCTAAAGGATTTGTATATAGTCATTTACAAGATATTGTAGACTAATTTTAAAGCGAAGGATATTAAAAAAAATACAAAAAAAAATACTTGGTTAAATTTGTGCTTGACAACTATTAATTTAATCTGAATCTCTTTATATACTAATAAGAATATGAAATTATATTTAAACATAATGAATTGTTGAATAAACATTCTATAATCTAAATTTATATAAAAAATATAATTGTATGTATTTATATTAATTTAATATAAATTTATATCATTAAAATTTTATCTAATGGTCCATCATAATTAAATATAACCTTATATTCCTACAAAAATATGAAGGAATCTAAATCACTGAAAATCACCATAGGAAATAATATACTTTCTATGGGATGAATAAAGGTTACTGCTAATATTAACTTTAAGTGGCTATTTTAGTCACTCAAAAGCCACGTTCAATTGTACCAAATTATGATGTTTCAATGGGTTTGGCGATGAGTTAAATTGCCAGAGAGACCTTAAACCTTTGGTGACAAGGGTTTTAGCAACAACTTAGTGGAGACTTAAGTCCTAGCATAGCCTTTGTGCTAGGTTTGGACTTTTGGCCAAAAATTTTTTTTGGTAGTATCATTGAAAATGAGAAAGTTTGTAGGACCACGTATTACAAATAGAAAATTTAGGTGTTACAAAAAATTATGATAAAATTATTTGTAAAATTTTTATTTATCAATTTAATCTTTTTAATTGAATTGATTATTAATGTGGTATTAAAACCTGATCAGTGGTCTAGCTTCTTCCGAAAAATAAGAGAAATCTTTTAACGAACTTCTATCTCTCATGCTTTTTTACTTAATCGTATTTCCATCCAAATATATCTTAAAAGAAAATTCTAACTTATTATCCGAACAAGAACCAAACCACTCGGTTCTAAAGATAATCTGCAAATACTCTTACCGAAATATTAAAATTCAGTAATTAGTGACGATCAATAAAAAGTGTTATTTATAGTAAATTTTTAAATTTAGCGATGGTCTGACACTAAATTAATTATTTATTGATGGATGCAAAATTTAACTTGATTAGCAAAGATAGAATTAAAAATTTAGCAATAACCTATTTATTAGTAATAATCTCTTCAATCTTTTTTAATAAATTCAATTCATTTGAATTTTTTAAAATAAACTTATTGTATATATTTTTATTCTACATAATTTATTATCTGTAAAAAGTATATAATATCATTTATAACTATAATTTTACTAATCTAATTATATCCTTAGCTAGTAAAGATAACCAAAGAAGCAAATTATAAGAAAATAAGCACTCTAAATTTAAATTAAATGCTCCAACCCTAGTCTCTTTGCACACTTCCTATGCGATTCAATCTCTATCGTCTTCCTCTGCAATTCACCCACCTCTGCACTCACTCTGTACTTCACAACCTTGCAAGATATAATTGACAAAGCAACTCTTGTAATTTCTAGTGAGTTTTGATGAACATCAAGTTGATCAAGAGTCTGACTTCGGCCAACGAATTCCATTTGACCCAATTACCTATTCTATAGTTAAAAAGATTTAAGTCATAATTGTTCAGCAATTCAAAGTGAAATCAAACCACTTAGAATCCAAACCCAACTTTTATATAGAACCCAAGTTCAAATAAAACAATTTAATCATTTGTTATAATGAATATAATATGAAAAGTCAGTCATACATGTAATGAAAGTTGAAATAAATAATTTGGTCATTAATTAACGTCAAAGTTATCTGAGTTATATTGGAATAAAAGTCTAATTTGGTCTTTGTTGTTGATGGCCATATATACTTGGTTGTTGTAGTTGTTGACTATACAAAGTTTCACATGTTAAAAGTTGTATTTTATCCTACTTGCTTGCATCTTAAAGGTTAAGCGTCTCTGTCATTAGTTTTATCTAATGACTATGGTGATATTTCCCTGGTTCAGTGTTTAAACTGCTTGGTAAAAAATAGGATCAAGAGATATTGTGATTGGATATTTATCAATTTTAACATGTGTTAGACAGCCTAAACTGTTCAATGTCATTCATATACTTGATGGAATATTTTGATTGTGAAATCATGTATGATATGCATAGTTGCTCATGGTATTTTCTCATGTATGTTGTTAAGCATAAAGTCCTTTTCTTTTAGAGTACAATATAAACATACTTCTTGGGAAATGTTCCTCTAAGAAATTGTTTGGTATTTTTTCGTGTATGTGTATATAAATTGTATGGAGTTTAGTTTGAAAATGATTGACAAATGATGCATTAAGAGGTTGAAAATGATAGACAAATGTTGCATCAAGAGGCTCAAAGAAAGAAACAAAGAGAGAAAAAATGCAAAAAAAAATTACAAGACCTAGAGTAGTGGTGTAACAATTACTAACTAATAGTAGATTGCCTTATTTTTCCGTCAGACGCAACCTATATATGGATCCATTTGTAGATTCTAGCACTTTCCCAAACAAAGACAATTGGCTTCTTATTATCATTTTAGACATTAATTTATATTTTTCTATGCTACTGAGACCGCTTTATGGACATAGCATACTGTGTGACTTTGGTTTGTTATCTTGTAATCCACTTTTAAGAAATATTGTAGTGTGATATTTTTGTTTATTAATCTAACATTATCTTTTCATGATTTTTGGTTGCTATGCAAGAACTTAGATTTAGATCTTAACTGGAAAAAAATATTTTAAATCAATATATATATATATATATATGTGTGTGTGTGTGTGTGTGTGCGTGCGTGAAATTAGGCAAAAATTTTGTGATAGATTAGTGATGGATTTGTTGTCTCTATATTTCACTTACATTAGTGACGGATAGTCCACTACATCAGTGACAAATGATGAATTATCTATCGCTAAAGTACAACGTCCATCTTTCATTTGTGATGACCATTATTTCAATTTTTGCTAATCTTTGGTGACAGACGAGCTTATTTAGTGACAAACAAAAAAGTTGTGATTTTGTGATGGCCAAATCCATCACTAAATTCATAATTAGTTATGGATATTTACATTTACTGACAAATTTATCTGTCACTAATTTTGAAATTTTTAGTAGTGAATATCCTTTATGACTCCTCTAGAAAGTTTGCAGACAATCTCCAAATATCCTCTTATTCCCTTCATGACATTTAAATGTGAGTCTTCTTATAAATTTATTTAGACTAAGAAGCTTGTGAATGTTAGGCAACCGTTTTATCAGTCATGATCATTAAAATTACATTTTGTATGAAATTAATTGTGTCTCACTCTATTGACATATCTATTTTTCAACAAAACTTTTTTTTAGTACATGCTATTTTAAAGTGTTTGTGCATATGTGTCATTTTTTGTGAAATAAAATTAAATGTTTAGTTAATATCAGTGATCATGCAATTTAAGTGCAAAAGATTATTAGACATTTTTCCATATTTAAATATTAATAATAATTTAAGAAATCTCTTGGATGCCTGGAAAGATCTGGGAGCATTAAAGCTATATAGGAATTTAGATAAACTTGCTTAAAGGTTAGTGTCCAAGTGTATCTTGATTAATTAATTGCTAAGTAGCAACTATTCACACTTCTAAAAGAGTAAGGTAATCTTGGTCTAATGAAACATGTAAGGAAATTAATTAATTTATCCTATGGTGGTCAGGCAACACTAAAATCTTGAAAATTTGACTAATGAAAATATAATTAAAAGATGGCTAGTTGATAGGTCTTTGGCTACAAGATTATTCCTAGTTTACTTGGTGCAACATTTAGGAATAAGTATCACTTTGTCTCTTTGATTTTGAAAAGAGTCATATGTGGTGAGTGGGTTTTTAAGCCATGCATAGTAGCTTCATTGTAAAGTTAGAAACACATTTAGGAAAAATCATGGCAATCATATGTTTTTTTAAATGTGCATAACTCATGTTATCATGGATGGGATCTACTCTTATATCAAAATCAAGTACAAAGTGTAAGTAAAGTTATGAGTGAATTGACATTTTTGTCCTAAAAAATACACATAATTTGATATATGGGTAGTGCCAATATCATTGTATGCAGCAATTTAAAGGATTTATACCTCCTAAGAGTCCAAAAAGGGCTTCTTATGAATTGTGTACTGTTAAATGTATGATGCAGATCTAAAAAAACTTTGATGCTGATGTTACACTTAAATTATTTCAATTTTACTTTCATTTGGACTTTGATTTTGGAATTATAGTTTTATTTTACTTTAGCTGGTATGAATAGTAGCTATATATCCATGTCATAGTATTAGAAGTCTTGTTATAATTTGTAACCTGTATGCTTGTAATAGGACTATCAAACTAAGTTAATTTTGTTTATTCTTTTCTTATTGGTGATAGATAATATATCGATAATTAACTTGAAACTTAGTTAATTGCCTCATAAGTATGAACAAAATTGCAACAGAGTTAGAAAGATAAAAACAACATCAAAATTTATCTTGGTTCAATACAAAAGACGACATTCAATCCTTTTAAACACAAGTGGTTTTCCTTTAGTCAAAGTAAGTTTACAACAATATACAAAGAAGGTTTTACATGGTCACCTTTAATATTCTGTTATGCATTATTTTCCCCGTGAAATGGCTTCTTTAATTTATATTAAGAGAAAAACTACATTGTCTCCACTTTTAAACTTATTCTTATTTTGGTAATCTATAAATTAAAAATATCAAAATAATCCACTACTTTTTAACATAGTCTCATTTATATTCTCCAAAAATTAAAAGTTTTAAAATAATTATCTATTTTTCAAAATTGATAGATAGGGAATACTTTAGTAATTTTAAAAAGCGAATGATTATTTTGAAATTTTCAATTTGTAGGGACCAAAATAAAATTAAATTCAAAATTATATGATCATTTTAAGACTTTCAATTTGTGGACCTTGGAATTTTAGAGTCAATATTATCCGAATTGTTTGAGCTAAGAATGTTGAAATCATGGCTGACCCTTGTTCTTTGCTGTCAACCCCTCTTATATTGTGTGATTTATTGATTCATTTCCTTCTTAATTCTATCATTCTTTGAGTTTGCTTTTAACCCCTCTTATTTTGTGTTCTCTTCACTCTACTAAATCAAACTTTTATTGCAATTTCTTAAGGGAATCAATTCTCATCAATTGGCACATTTTCTATAATTTATGTTCTTTTCTCTACATGATGATCATTATTATTTGGAATGCTTCATTTGTGATATTCATTGTATGGATATGGCCATATAGGCAAAGGAAATTGTACGAAGGAAGGAAAATGAGATCCGACATAAAGATTTGAACTGAAGAGAGATATTGTTTTTTCAAATATTGAATGTATAAAAATTTGGAAAAACAAAAAAGAAAAATACTCGATTTGGTTTGGTCAAACTTGATGTATCTCAAGTCTAGTCAAGTCAAGCACAAACTTGAGGCTACAAAGGTGGACCCTATGTATAATCGAGTCAAGCCTCAAGTTAGATAAGACCTCAGCCTAGCTCATCTCTGCATAACCTGACACCCTCCCTCCCGCTCTTGTTTGAAAACAAAGGTGTATAGTCTCTTTGCAATTATTTACAATATAATAACTAAGTTATTAAAAATTACGTTTTACAATAAAAAAAAATTACAAATATAAGTATGTTAAATTTTACACCAATTGGTTCTTTATATTTTCATCTTTATAGGGAAAAATATTATTTTAATCTTGACTTATCATATAATTATCATTTAGGTCCGTCACTTATTTTATTTTCTAAAATAATCCTCTACTTATTGAAATTTTTTAGCTTTTGACCCCTCTACATAAGTTCATAGGGTTGAATTTGAGGATTATATATGTAATGATCTCAAAAGTGGAAAACCAAAAGTAGCAATTTCCAATATAAGGGGACCAAAATGATAATTTTTAATAAGTGCAGGGTCATTTTGAGAAATAAAATGAGGGACCAAACAACAATTAGTTATAAGTCAAGAACCAAAATAGTAATTTTCTCAATCCATACAAGTTATCTACACAAAAAGTCATAAAATTTAGGCAAAATGCACTTTTGGTCCCTTAATCTTACTTAAGGTTTCACTTTCATCCCTTAACTTCATATAGTTCTAATTTGGTCCTTTAATTTCACTTTAAGCTTTAATTTTGTCCTCTAACTTTATTTGATTCTTATTTAGTCCCGTCATTTTGCTTTAAGTTTTATTTTTGTCCTTTAAATTTATATTTAGTTCTAATTTGGTCTTTTAACTTTATTTTAAGTTTCACTTTGTCCTTTAATATCATTTTATTCTATGGATATGCTAAAACTCCATGACTTGTAGTAATTATTATTTTGAGGTTCAATTCTTGTTTATTCTTCCACAAATTGAATTGATTTAAACTTAGTGACCGAATTTGTTTTTATTTTTTTTCTTCATTTTAGCATTCCTGGCCTAATTTGTCTTGTGATAGTTATAACTCTTCGTTCATACAAAGTCTAAATATTTATAACTTTTTATTTGATGACGTTAAAGGAAAACAAAAAACATTTGAGAAATTTGGAAATTCTAAGGGCAAATTTGGAACAAAATAAAATTAAAGAACAAAAGTAAAATTTAAGATAAAGTTTAGGGACTAAATTAAAACCAGATGAATTTAATAGACAGAAATGAAACTTAGAGTATAATAAGGGACCAAATTAGAACCAATTAAAGTTAAAGGACATAACTAAACATTAAAGTAAGGAAAAAGACTAGTACTAAATAAAGTTAATGGATAAAAGTAAAACCTAAATAAAATTAAAGGACTAAGTGCATTTTTGCCTAAAATTTAATTTCAACGTAAATTAACTCAAATAAAATGAATATGTATATCATTAGCAGCAAATTATAATTAGAAAGTTTACCCTGTATGAATACAAAAATGAACAAAACAATCTCTTGGATGTTTAAAAAGGATTTTGTGAACTTCAAAGCTAGAAATAAAAGTAAACTTTATTAAGTCGCTTAGTTCGTCTGTTATATATATATATATATATATATATATATATATATATATATATATAATATTGAAAAATGGCTAATGGGTTCTGGCATAATCATAACTTAAAATGCTTATCTGATTTGATGAATCCAATTCAAAAATATTAAAGCCCGATTAAAAAAGTTTTTTTTTGTAAAATAGGTTAGACTTAAATTTTTTTCAACCCTAACCTGAACTTAAAAGTCCAAATCAATATTTTGTAATAATAAAAACTCATTATTTAAAGAAAAGCTTAGTGCAACTTGACATGTTGATTAAAAAATAAAAATTAAGATATCTTATCCAAAGAATTTATGCAAGATACAACAGCTTATTTATAATTATCATTTTTCTGTATATAATCTTACAAATAATAATTATTAATTACTATGTTATTTATTTCAAATATTAAGTAGTAAATAGACTTAATAATGATTTGAAAATGTTCGCTTTGCACGATAAGCCCAACTCAAAAAAATATAGATAAATACCCAATTAAAATGCAAACTTGTAATATTGACCACATAGCATCCGAGTAGCAAAAATAAAATAAAATTATACGATAGTTTTTCATCTTTAATGTAATAGACAGTCTTCTTATAAAGGCCTCTCTTGGATGCTTGAATTAGTATGTGAACTTTCGTACTTCCAAAGATTAATCATTTTGAGTAAACATGATTTGTCTCTAGTTAAATTAATTATTATACACACATACACATAAATCTATATGAGACATGGGATGTATCAATAAAATTATAGATGTCATCTTTAATGTAGTTATAATTTAAAGTGTATTAATACACACAATTATATTGCATGAATATAATTATAATATTATTATTTTTGGGATTGATATTATTACAATTATATTTTTACATTATAATATGCACTGGTACAGTCAAAATTGTGAGTATACAAAAAATGACACATAAAATTATTTATATTAATTAAAATAAGTTTCAAATCATTGAATAACTTTTTCAAATAACTAAGTTTTTCATTAATCTATATAAATCCAATATTTCTCCATCTCTATATTATAAAATTGAGATATAATATAGTTTTAAAGGTTAGATAACATATAGATCACTTTTATAATAAAATGTGCCTATATCAATTAATTCCTTATATATATATATATATATATATATGGGGAGAGAGAGAGAGAGCGAGAGAACACACGCCTGAACATACGTACACTTGGAACATTGTAAAGTTATGGCAGGAATGGGCATGACAAAAATTGCAGCAATGATGGTGTTCATGTTCTTGATTGTTCTTGTGTCCTCACAAGAAGATCATTCTAGTTAATGCTTAGCCGTAATCCTTCACACCGGAAATGGGACCATTCTTTTTGTATTTCAAATTTCATTAAAGAAGAGAAGAGCACCACCAAGTCAATTTTGAGTACGTAAAGTCAGTAAAGAGAGGTCTTGGTCCATATGTATGTATGTTCTCTTTTTTTTTTTTTTAACTTTTCAGGCCTTGCTTTTTTCCAAAAGTTGTTCAGAAAGGAAATAAAAGAAGTTACTATAGGGATGTGAAAAAATAATGCGACTAAAATTATGCACGGCGGATTAGCATAAGTGGTTTTTGATTCTTTCACATTATTGGCATTCAGAAATAGACCAAATCTATGCTTGTTAGCATTTAATCAATCCCTAATCTCACATTAAGAGCACAATAAATGGCTATTAACCTTGTACACCTCTTTGAGGTTTTTAATTGGACGGCTATGAGAGGCCAACCACGGGAGCTCTCAGCATTGATATAACATTTCAAACATCTATTTTTGTTTGAAGACAAATTACTCTATGAATTTCAAATATATCCCCACGAATACGTAACAATTCATTATTAGAATGTTTCTTGTCCTCTACTGCCTCACTCTCCACTTTCCTTCACAAGCCTTTGCATTTCATCTTTTTACTTCTTTTCCTTTCTGTAATACTTTGAAAATATTCTTACAAATTCTCCATTATATAAAGTGTAGTTAAAGAATTATAGTGGAAAATATATGGCTCACAAATACTATAAATCTCCAAATTTTAAACATTTTGTGTCTAGTCCTTATTGAAGAAAGGTTGAACATACAATTCTTAATTTTCTTTTTTGCATATATTGAACCCAAACTCAAAATAGTGCAATTTAGTCCTTTTTTCCCTAGATTTGGACTTTGATTTGATTGGGTAGAGAAATCAATTCCAACCATTCTTACATTTAGCAAATCTAAGGACTCCATGTCATGACCTTAATCGACAAGGCACAAGGAACGATGTATCTCTCATCTTCATAAACCTATCGGATATCTCAAGAGCATAACTTTAACAAATACATGGACTTTCCTCCAATAAACTCAAGGTTAATACGTCTGCATATATTCACCAAAATAATCAATTCAATTGGTGTAAGAATTTTGACAAAATCTCTCCTTATGAACCTTCCGAAATTTTTACAATAGAGTTATCTGACATACAACATATTGGAGAGCTCCGTTCTTCCACATATGTTTACAACATAGCCCATAAACATGGAAATATATCAAGACAATCAGCCTGTATATAAGGGAACAACTAATGTCTAATTACAAAATATACCACAAAAAACTATTACTCTGGCAACAGGTTAGGCTCACAAAAAATAATAATAATAAAAACATCACAGCTTCTACTTTATAGGTGGATGTTTTGAGTCGGCGTTGGTATTTGAAATGTTAAATAAAGAGGTGAGTGAAAATTCAGTGGGCAAATAATTCTAATAATACAAGGAAAGGACAAATTAACAATGAGAGAGTTTATCACCAAAACTTTCTTTGTTTAAAATCGGATAATTTACAAAGATAATTCAACAGTTCCAAAAACAAAGGGAAAAACCAAACCATTTACTATAAAAAAAGTCTAACCTTAATTTTTAAGTCATGTTCTTAACTCAAACGAATCAATATCTAATAAGAATTTAAAATATCCAATTTAACATAATACATTTGGAATCTCTTACAGAACCATTATATGTTCAGAATACAAAACTAGTCCAAGGCACTGTGTAATCAAATCAGAGTAATGATCTATGATTAGCTATAGCCTTTAAATAAACATAATAATGCCCTTAAGCCTTAAATAGAATATAGAGGTAAGAGTATCATACCCAACTAATTCAGAATACCAATCGCAGTACACTACAGCTAACATCTTTTACTGTTAGCTATATGGTTCTGTTTTGGACACATTCCCAAAAGTTTCTCAAATATATGAACATCCATATTTAGGGATTAGAATTTTAGAGTCAAACCACTTCAAAATTTTGTATTTCAATAATTCAGATAATTCAAAAATGCAAAATTATAAAGTTCATAAGCACTAGAAGTAATTTTTGTGAGTCCCACATGAAATAAATTCCATTAAATTTTTTCTACGCTTGTCTACTTTTGGCAACAATGAAATAATTGGCTAAAACTATAATTTCTAAATTAGATACTTTTTTCTCTTTCATTTTAGTCCCAATAATTCCATTTTAATCCCATTTTCTTGGCACCTTAAATTTTTATAAGTCATCTAATAATTATAAGTTATCTTGCCAATTATCTTTCACCTAATTGGGCCTCTTATATTTTAATATACTCCTACAAATTTTAAATTTCAATTTAGACTTAAAAATGCTAGGACATTACACTTTCTAACATAGACAATAAGCAAAGATATGTTTTTTCTAACAACCTCCTCTAAAATCTTGATATTCGTAGCTTATGTATGCTATTTTGTTTCCTCTGCACTTCTTTTCAAACTCACCCTATCCATCCTTTAAACCACATTTTTTAACTTTAAGAGTTGGTAATATGAGACTAATGGATCACTCCCTATATCATCATACATAGGAAAATCTACGTTGTATCCTAAAGGAGAGCTTACTTGACCACAGGAGCTCACTTCCTCCACAATTAGAATTTATTCTCGAGAGGTGGAGTTCAAGACATAGGCTCTTCTATTTGACCTCCTTTTCATGACCCACCTTCGCATACTCAATCCATATAATCTGAGCTTTCCCTTCTTCCTTGAATATCTTCACTCCTCCAGCCCAATTCCGCTCTTGGCCTTAATTAATCACTATCTCACAATTGCTAAATCAGCTACCTAACTCAAACTTTTTATCTTGTGAAACAAAAGACTTTTTTAACTTTTCAACACATCTCAAGAAAACTGTTAAAGCCTTCAGTTATCCGACATCTGAACTCTCTCCAACTACCTTCATTCCTTACCACACACACTATCATCTTCGTGGACTTTATGCATCGTCATTCGTCCTTCCACCTCTCTCAAACGCTGCTCACTAAACACCAAGTTTCTTTCTAGTTCTTCACTTGCACCATACTTAATTAGGTGCCATCTAAAGGTTGTTCAAGATTCATTTAATGACAATCTTTCCCTCCAATCTACATCTTCTTGAATCATGCCCAATAGTTCCACATTTGAACTTGAAATCTTCTAGTCTTGTATTTTACTGAGACCTTTACTCTAGCAATTTAGGTCTTGGAACCGAAAGACCAAGGATTAGGGGGTTTCTAATATCAACAATTACTCTCACACGAATAAAAATTCCTCAGTCGCCTACTATTCAAGACCCTCAATCATGATCACTTCCCTAATTAAAA
Organism: Delonix regia; assembly: GCA_037074485.1. Taxonomy (NCBI): domain Eukaryota; kingdom Viridiplantae; phylum Streptophyta; class Magnoliopsida; order Fabales; family Fabaceae; genus Delonix; species Delonix regia. Next base: position 29,517,566 of record CM073455.1, read on the forward strand.
AGCCTAAGGGCTTGTCAGGCACAGACGAATGTGTTTTATGGGAATGAGTATGACAATGGGAAATGGAATGGAATGAAGTTATAAAAACCATAAATATGTTTGGTATGTATAAGAATCGAATGTATTCTGATATTGTGTTACGTTTGGTTTATTGGACAGTGAAATGGAAAAGTGGGCAAAATGTCCAAAATGTCTATTTTAATGTTGTAGCACATCCTTTTGTATGAACCCTAGCACAAACCTTATCATAAAGCCCCAAATTCACGACGAACCCAGTGATTCTCATCGTGCCCAAGCGAGTCTCCTCCGCGATGCACAGTATGTGGCAACGGAAACAAGTGATGCTCTCCTGAATAGCTAAGTTGTTCGATGTTTCTATGCTTTTGTGCTTCTGTGATTCTCATCGACCAGCGTTTAACAGAAAGTGTTGTAGGCCCCCCATTCCTGCAAAAGGACGAAGCCTGCATGCAACTTAAAATGATGATATGCTTTCACCCCTAAAAAGAAAAAGAAAAAAAACGTATAAGAATGATCTATGCAAATAGTTAGCGAATAATGCATACAAATTAATGATGAAGGGGTAAAGTCAAACGAAGCAACCAAAAAAAGGGAGAAAGAAAAAGCTGCTTCGAAGTCTAACTTTAAAGTCGATATATTTCCTTTTTGCCAAAACACAATGATGCACCATCATGTTACTATTTATTCTCATCTGAAAAGAAACTTTCATTTACCAGTGTTCGTCTTCTTTTTCTTTCTTGCTATTCATTACTCCTAAAGTTTTAGTTAATTGCCTAGAGGTCAACTGTTCATCTCTGATTAAGCCAAAAGAAGAAGATAAAGGGGAATACTATGTTCAAATTCTATTCTCATTAAAGCTAGAAAAATATCGACGCTGGAACGACTCGTTGGAGAAGCGAACGGACTCCATAGGTGCCAGAGATGCACTTCCCCGATGGTTGCTTGTGACAGACGTTTGAATGGCTGCTAGGGATTGGTTTCACAATATAAGAGGTCACTGATAAAACACAAGAATATTGTAATCTTTCTATTAGTCATTCAACGGAAAGGATCCTCATTTTATAGGTGCCTTGATGTAACGAGGATTGCCGCATATCATGGAGTCAAATAGATTGATGCAATGGGTTGGGTTTTCCTTTCTAGTGTACCACTCCCATTCTTTTTCTAGCAGTCTCCATTCTTGCGTATCAAGTGCAACCTAAGTTCATTGCATTTCTCTTATTTATCCTTTTCAACGAAATATTATGAAATTGAACTCAAAATGGACACGAGCTAGAATTAAGCTCTCGGAAAACAATTCTTGAATATTCAAGAGACAACTTAGAATCGACCATGGCCTACCTTTTAATATTCTATCTCACTTTGCATCATAATTAAACGTAAAATGAAAGGCATTACCTTCAACTTCCAGCATATTCAAGTCATTCCAGAGATTCCACACTTTCTTTATCATTGAAATCACAAATATATTATTCAATTGCTTCTCAAAAATCAATCTGCCAACAAAATCCTTATGGCCCTAATCAAACTTCCGCTTCTCTTCTTAATCTTTCAATAGGGATATATTCCCTTAATCAACATTGTCTGCATGCATCTTTAGTTCTGTCCTTTCCATTATAATTGAAAATTAGTCCGTAAATCCAAACATGAAACAATCATGAACTAAGACTCGGAAGTAACCAAAACAAGAAGGACCAAACAAACTCTCATAAAGAGAAAGAATGATACAATAGTCCGTTACGAGTAGTGGAAAATTGTGAATATTAATATGTAAGTTACAATAACATAAATTCGAAAAAAATCAAATTAGATAATTGTACAACATCAATCCTTTTAAGAGTTATATGATTTAAGAAAATTAATAGTTGAGAATGATTTTATTAAGGTTCTGGATATCCACATAACTATATTATTTAAAATATTAATATAATTATAAGCTTTATAAATTTTTAAATTCTAATTCACCAAATATATGTCTAGAAAATTAGAAAAATAACTCTCATTGATTTGTAATACAAAACTATATATGTGTATATTTGGTAATAGTTATAAGTTTATGAACCATGAAAAATAATTTTTCTGTTACTTCGTAAAATTGTAAAATGATATAACATCCCTTTCCTATTAAATTTACGGCTTAAATATATGTTCTTTTTATTTTATAAAAATTTTTGGGAAAATTTAACAATGAATCCCTACACTTTCACTCAATCTTCAAGTTAGTCGCTAGAGTTTTTTATTCAATCAACTCCTCACACTTTGCTACTGTTTAAGAGTTCATCCCTGTTGTCCGCCTCTTTTATGACGTCGTGTGAAAATGGCTGAGTAAAAGGATGGAGGCTTGGGTGGAAGAAGAGCTGGCAAATCCATGTACAACCTTAAAGCCACCATAACTGACATGAAGAAGGGAAATAACGACCATCACAAAAACACGGGTTAGCAATTTTGAGAACACAGGAAAAGCAATATTGTCTCCATTTGGAAGAAAGAGCATGTCGAGTAGGGTGAATCAGAGAGGCAATGAGACAATCATTGTTATCAACTATTACCGTAGTCCCTTCCGCCACCATTAGCGTCCCCACAATGGCATGTCTCAGCTGAAGAACAGATATGATGTTTTTTACGCAAACCTTTTAATGTACCCTGATATCCACTATCTATATATGATGAGAAGAACAAATATATAGCTTATTCACTTGCATTTATTATCTCTGCACTCTAGGTTTCATATGCAATTTATGACTTCACTTCCATTACTTGTCCATTTCTACCCTCTCTTATAACCCTCCTCCTCTCCCTCTCTTCCTCTTCATGGACTGATTCAAGTGTGAGAAGGCAAGAAAGGCAGATGAGAAATTGGAGCCATTTAGGGCTCGTTAAGACCATCCATGAGGAAGAATGCGAATTCTCATCTTCCTCTTCACCCTTTGTTTCTTTATCGATTCCCTCTCCTCCTCACATACCCCTCCACTCCATAATTGAAGCCTGGTAATTTCTTTTTCTTTTCTTTTTAAGTTTTATTTCAAATTTTAAATAATTGTTCTAATAAGATATTTGCCCCCCACCCCCTTTTTCTTTTTGATAATATTTTTCTATCACGAACATACAATAGGTCTATGGCAACTGTGCGTGAAACAAGTAAAAGGAACATGTTTTCATTTGCACAAGGTCTGTTCATTCACCATTGTCGTTTACTCTTTTTAAGTCTGAATGGGTTAAGTTAATTGATGAATGTCGTGTGTTTCTGCTCTCTCATTTTCTACTCTAATATCCAATTGGTGCCTCTCTTGTTCTTCGCTTTTTCACCTTCCAGAATTTCGAACATGTCCGTCCATGTTTCTTCAATATTTAAAGCGTTTTCTTTTATGTTTTTTTTTTATTGGTTTCAATTTCTATGCAAGAAACCAAAAAAAAAGAATGAACTGGGTGAGCTAGAATCTGAATTTTATTTATAGTTTTGTAGATTTATTGTACTGTATATATGGAGAGACACGTAACGGCAGAGGGGGCTATGGTTATAGCTGAGAGCAATGATTGTCTTAATGCCTCTCTCATTCACCTCATTCGACATGCTCTTTCTTCTAAGTCGAGACAATGTTGTTGTTGCTGTGTTCCCAAAATTGCTAATCCCTGCGTTTCTACGATGGCCACTGTTTTCCTTCTTCATGTTAGCTATGGTGGCTTTAAGGTTGTACATGGACTTGTCAGCCTTTGTCATCTCACTCAACCATTTTTACACGGCGTCATAACAGAGGCACACGACAGGGATAAACTCTTAAACAGTAGCAAAGTGTGATGAGCTGATTGAAAAAAAAATTCCAAGGTCAAAATTGAAAATTGAGTGAAAGTGTAGAGACTAATTATTTAATTTTCCCAAAGTTTTAATATAGTCTCTTAATTTAAAAATAGAAAATATTATTATTTTTTAAATAATTCAATTTTATTTATGTTTTATAATCAATTTAAGATTTAATGTAATTTTAATTAATAATATATTAACTTAAATATCAAAATTGACCTTAATTACTAATATTAAATAAATAAATAAAATCTAAATCAATAATTTATTATGAATTATAATTTTTAAATCAATAAAAACGTTGTCTCTTTTTTTTGGACCAAAAATATAAAAATGTATCAGATGAAAACTTTTATAATTAAATAAAAATGTTGTCTTCTTCTTTTTTTGGTCGAAAAATGTTGTCTTCTTCAAAACAAGGATATTGAATAAAACCTTTACATAATTACAAAAAATGAAAATGTATTTAAACGAAGAAAATTAATTAACACTAGTTGATAAGAAACTAAAAAAAGAAAAAACAAAAATAAAAGATCGAACTTCTCAGACGAATGTGAGAACTGAGAGTTGCCACCGCGAGTCTCCGCCGCCGCTGGAGTTTCCGTCGCCGCCGGAAATTTCTCTCTTCTGTTCTCTACGAAGAATCTGTAAGTCTTCATACTACCTTTTCTATTTCTGTTGATATTTAATTTGGGAATTATATACATAACGGGCTCATCACCTCACTGTGTCCCTAATTCTATCTCGCGAATCCTCTCTCTACTTCCTTTGATTTGATATGTTTTGCGTCTGAAATTGCTGGGTCACTGAGACAGGTTATATTGCTTTCATTTTCTTTTCTTAGCTGTTATGTCATTTTTACCAGAGTCCAGAATGATGTATCCAAATCACACATACACTGATTTGCTTTAATATTTATTCTTTTCCGTACAAAATACTGATGTTGGCCTGATGCAAATAACGCCCTTTTCTGTCTGAACGAGTGATATATAATTTGGATATTGTATTCGTCTCACTACTTGTGAGTTCAGAGTTTCTGAGTTGCAGAATAACTAAATTTTCTGCTTGAAGAGAATTAGCTGTTTTTTTTTTCTTTTTTTCTTTTTTTTTTGGGGGGGGTGGGGGGTGGGGAGGGGGGAATATCCATAGAAGAGCATTAATTTGAATGCAATTTACCTGCTAATGGTCAGAAAATTATGCTTTCCCATAAACTCGTTCCAGATTCAGATTTTAGGAAGAACCTCATAAAACTTAGTAACGCATGTGAAAGCCATTAATGGGATATATTTGTGACCCTAGTGAGTCACTAGTAGTGGGAAATCGTTTGGAAAGTTGCAGTGTTTCCCACTACTAGTGTCACTAGTAGTGGGAGTTGGGAAACCATTAATTTGGCAAATGTTGCTTGAAAAGTTTGCTGTAGGATCAAAGACCTGTTTTTCTGTTGTAAAGGTTCTCATTTACGAAGATGTTTTGATAAAATTTTGTGTTGAGGAGCTTGCCAAATCCAGCATTACCCTCACCATTGATGGAACTGTTGGGAGTGGAAGGTTTGGGTATTGGTTAAATGGGAACTGACATGTTTACACACATTATGCATTCCATAATTTGGTTTGGGTATAAGGTAAGGGTTTTTATTATTGGGTAGTCTAAAAGATTTCATCCCTATTACTTTTTCTTAAAAAAAAAAAAAAAATTCTAGGAACCACTCGTTTAAGTTATGGGTTAACACAGCAGTATTCATTACCCACTGCTTTTTGCCCTTTTGCAAATTTAACACAACTCATGCTTTTCTTCAGGCTTTGACTGAGCAGAGCTGTTCACGACCCTCCCTACCTGTTAACTCCAGTCTTTCTCTTGCTCTTTCTTTATTCTTGCTGTTTTTCCATCCCACTTTTTCTTCAATCCCTGTTTTTCATCTGCTCTATTTGGTGCAAAAACATGCTGATGTGATGCTGTCTCCTCATCAAACATAGATATAAGTATGACATATAGAATATCGATACCTATATTATGCTTTCCTTCAGTTCTGTATACTATTATATTGTGTTACATTGTTTTCTCATAGCCTGTAATCTGAAGTTCAAGCAAGAAGTAAATGCATTGATTTGAGAAATTTATATTTGTGTGCTATACTGCTACTAGCGTATGGCAATACTACTTTACGAGAAAAATTCTATTGGTATAAGTCCTTCAGAGATAGGAATGTTCCTGTGCTACTTGCAATGTCTGATTTCAATTTCTGGCAGTAATTGTATCAATATTAGAAAATAAGTCTGCCTGGTTTCATTTAGGTAGAATAGGATTGTTGACATTGCATCACTCTAGTTCTCTGCATCTGGGGAAATTTTTGGCCATAACTACATGGATGTACTTGTTAATTTAATCATTTTTGTTATATTTTGTTTTGGATATCTTGCCCTTCTTGTTTTAATATTTTTTGCCTCCTAGTTACAGAACTACAAGTACCCTATAATGATCATCAGATGTAGAAAGGCTAGTATGATTAATTCCTTTTAATTGCAATCTTTCCTCATCAATCTTGTTTCAATGGTTACCATAAGTAGACTAGGTACCGTTAATTGTCTTTCTCAGTAACAAATACTTTTTCATGATTTTATCTGTATCTCAGCTGGTCCTAGCGCCTTAATTCAGAGAGAAGAACATAATGAATTTTGCAGCATCACTGTGCAGAAGATTGAATATCAAGGAATTCATTACAAATGTTCCTGTGTATAGAAGTGCTGGTGGTATAAGATCATGATTGCAATGTTTTCTGTTGCATCATATTCTTCAAAAGTAAGCTATGTTTAACAGGGTCTTCATTAATTTGATTTAGACACTTCTGGACAAGGATTGAGCCTGGTGTTTTGGCGGTGGGCCACCAAAAAAACGGCGGGATCAACAAAGAATGGACGGGACTCAAAACCCAAGAATCTTGGAGTGAAGAAATTTGGTGGAGAGGTATGACATTTTTGCCTTAAGCAAGTGTTGTAATATCACGACCGACAGTCAGAGAAAGAGAACAGACCTTTGATATTCTGAGAACTCGGTTCATTCACTCATGGCATGATTTTTTGCTTATTCTGCAGAGAGTAATACCAGGAAATATCATTGTTCGACAACGTGGAACTCATTTTCATCCAGGAAATTATGTTGGGTTAGGGAAAGATCATACCCTTTTTGCTTTGAAAGAGGGGTGGGTGAAGTTTGAACGAAACAAACTGACCGGTCGCAAGTGGGTGCATGTGGAGCCCAAGGAGGGTCATGTCCTCCATCCTGTGTATGCCAATGTTGCCCCATCTGAACTAAAAGTAGGTGCATAATTCTTAATTTGAAGAAGCACTCTGTTACTGGAATCATTTAACACAGTGATTCCATTTCAGATGGCAATGTGATTCGGTTTTTCAGCCTCATGGGCTTTTACTTAATTTTATTTCAGTCCAAGTATATCCTGAGTTTCAACAAATCCTTGCTATCATTCCTGATCTGTTTATTCGTTGTTGTTAAGTTTAGTGCTGCTCCATTGATAGTGGAGAATCATTTGATTTCTGTACTTTGCCGTTAAAAATATGTCATAATTTTGGTGGCCTATTGAGTGTTAGAGTTCATTCAGCCCGTATGATTCTGTTAGCGATGTTCAAAGCAAATTAGACAGATCAGTTTGGTTTATAATCTATTAGAATATCTAATGGTGAACTCATTGCTGCATTTTAAATTTTGCCTTAATAGTACTCCATGTCAGCCCGCAAGTGATAACATTTTTAGCGATGTGAACTGGTCGAACCAATTACTCGTATTTGGCATGAAATGAATAGTCCATATCTATCCTAAGCACATCACACTTTCAAATTTTTTTATTTAGGCTTTTATTAATTTAAAATATAAACTCAGATTACTTTGGATTAGACCTGATTTTCATTTAAAAATAGGTCAGACTTTCAGGGTTTAGGCCCTTTTTCAGTCAAAGTTTTTTATTCAAAGTTATATTCTTTTTCTTTTGGGACTAAATGGATATTTTTAAAATTATGATCAAGTTTATTTTTAACTTAAAAATTATAATAGATAATGTAATTAATGGTTATGATTGCTTCTATTATTGTATATATAAAAGTTATAAATATAAATTAGTTATTATGCTGACAAACACTTTAGATAAGAAGTATTAATTACTGTTTATTTATTAACTTATAGTTTTATGTATAGTTACCTTGAATTAGAATTAAGCTAATCTCACTAATATATTTATTTTTGACATCTTTGAAAATAAAATAGTTTTATTTATACTATCTTAATTTCTATGTTACTTTTTTATGATCAAATTAATTTTTTTTTAAAATACTACGTGTTTTTATTTAAAAAAAAGGCCAACATAAAATTGATACGAATTCTAAATGTCCGGTGGTCTTTCGCTTTTACTGCTTTTTTGTTCCATTTATTTGCAACATACTATATTATATTATATAAAAGAACCAGAAATTGATTTTTTTTTTCTCCCTAACCCTTTTTTTCTAATAAAAATAAGACATTGTACGAAGTCCTACATTTATATTAGTATATATGGCATTTGGACCTTCTGATATTTTTTTCACAAATATATACGAAATAAAATAAATTTTTCTTTGCCGATGAGAAGCTATTTAACTTCATGCTACAAAGTCCTTTGGTATATTGTAATTTTAATCTGTTCATCTCACATGTCATGACATGTTGAATGTCAGGATTAAGTAACAGTAATATCTTTTATATATATTTGGGACTGAATGATGAAAATATATTATTTTATGATGATAGAGGAACATATATATCACATTTTTAGAAGAGTGTTATTTGATGACTGACAAAAATTTGTCATCTCACATCACATGGCTGAGTTGGGACAACAAAATTTATTTATGAAAAAATTATAGATATATAGTATATAATACATACATTATTTTATTTTTATATGAAAAAAAGGAAAAAGGTAACACATAAACTTTCAACATTTTCATTTTTTTAAAATATATTTCCATTTTCAAATAATAACATTAATATATTTATAAGATATAATTAATTTAAAATTAAAAAGGTATATTTACAAATTCAAGAAGTCAAAAAGGTTTATTACCATGTGCAACCAAATAATCCTAAACCCAAAAGTGTAAACCAAATAATTGTATCTCGTATCGCTGTAATGTAAAACACTGCTAATTACCAAACTAAGTATATATCATGAATACCATTGTGTTTTATATTTTGGTATTACGTACCATAATATATGAGATAATAACATACCAAATCACATGTTTTTTTTATAAGTTTAGATAAATTCATAAAAAAAAAAAATATGAACTCGTAATATAAACTTAAAGATAAAAATATTATATACAATAATAAAGTTTGTTTAAATATAATTTAAATTATACTAATTCAAACAAACGTTACATATTTCATAATTTATGGTACAGTACTCTACATAAATATTTTAACAAATTCATATATAAATAATATTTAATATAATCAACTAAATAATATTTATCTTTTTTTTTAATAAGTACATATTTATTGTTATTTTATTTTATTTTTATGTTCATTTATATAAAGTTTTGCAACTAGTAATAAAGTATGTAATACTAACTTTATGAAAAAAAAAAAAATGTTTGTCTATATTCCCTTTAATCTTATATACTTATATTGTTGACTATAAGTGAATTAACAAGTATTTCATAATTTATGGTATGGTGCTCTATATAAATATGTTAACAAATTCATACATAAATAATATTTAATATAATTGACTAAATAATATTTATCTTATTTTAATTTTAATAAGTACATATTTATTGTAATTTTTTTTTTGTTCATTTATACAAAGTTTTGCAACTAGTAATAAAGTATGTTATACTAACTTTAAGGAAAAAAAATTTTTCATCTATATTCCCTTTAATCTTATATTTAAATTTTTATATTGTTGACTATAATTGAATTAACATGTCTTCAACAAATAAAATTGTACATTCAATAAAATGAATAAACCAACTCGCTAATTTATTTGAATTGCACCAAATATGAGGATACAATGGTGAACATGTAAACTCAAAAATAAATTGGCAAATTTGATAATCATATTTTTAAAATATCCAAAAAAAAGTTAATTATCAATAAAATTTTATTTAAAAACTTTATTGAAAAATAGTATTAAGTTAAACGAGGAGTACCATCAATTGATCGATGTAAGAGATCTTACCAATTATAATAATTTCCATCTATTTTCCATACCAATTTACATATAAGCTGAAAAGTATTCAATCTGCCTGCAGGTTTGACTCAAACCCCATTGTTCTAGAGGCAAAGATTATGAATTTTTTTAGTTATTTTTGTTGTTAATATTTTCTTTCCTGTCAATCATTGGTTCAAAAAAGAGTCCAAAAAATGGTACCCACCCGTGCCTGCCAAGTCTCCTAATGGTACCCACCCGTGCCTGCCAAGTCTCCTCGCGTGTCCGTCGACCGCAATCGCTGGAGAAAGTGGTGACACTTTTCACTGCCTTCACGGAATCTTCGCATTCTATGATATCAATTTTGGTGACTTTCCGAGAAAAGGGGTAATGGATTTTAGGTCCTTTCAATTTTGCGGATCGAGATTCATTCCGGGAAGAGATCTATTATTACAAAAAAAATTTAAATTATTAAATTAAAATTTAATAATGTAGGTTTTTACTAAAAAAAAAAAATTAAGTGATTTCCTATTGAAGGAGATTCCTCTCGGTTCTCATGAAAAATATTAAATTTCTTTAGAAAATTTTTTTAGACTAATGGATAAAATCCAATGATCTAGATCTTTAGGGTATCCTTCTTGGTTCTTATGAATCAGGATTTCCTACCGTAAAAGATTTCTCAAATTTTCATTGTTAATATATATGAATCATTGGAATCAAATCTAAGGGTACATCTATATAGTTGCAAGAAATTAATTTTTTATAAAAAAAATCTTTTTAATTGTTAAATAAAAATTTAATAATTTAAATTTTTACTCAAAAAAATAAAAAATTTCTTATTAAAAAAAGATAGATATATAATAAATGAGACCTACCACCCAATTGGGTTTCAGGTGTTTAAGTTGGAATATCACCAAGTTTAGGTCATCTCTTATTTTTATCAATCAAGATTGCTTGCAGCAAGAGATCTATTGTTGCAAAATTTAACAAAAACAACTTTTGAATTATTGAATGAAAATCTAACTGTTTATATCTTTATTTAAAAATTTTAGTAATTCCCTAATATAGGGATCCCTCTCAGTTCTTATGAATTAAGATTCTGTGCAATAAAAGTCTTTATTAAAAAAATTTAAGAGATCTCATACTACATGAGATCCCCAACTATATGGGATCCCTCTCCACTCCTATGATTCGAGATTTTTAACAATAAGAAATTCCTCAATTTTTAATCTAACGGTCCATATTGTTGTTGCAAAATATTAAATTTTTTAAAAACATTTTTAATTTATCAAATAAAACTTTAACGATCCAAATTTTAAAATTTTTTTTTACTCTTATCATATTAGAAAAAGAAAGATAAATAATAGATAAAATCTCTGACCCAATTTAGTCTCATGTTTTTAAGTTAGTCCTATTTACTTTATATCTATTTTTCTTTAATATGACTAGAAAATTCAAATTATTGATAGTCCCTTTGATTAACCAATCCTGTTCACATATATACCAACATGATTTGAGTTGGTGTGTAATTTTGGTCTAATATGAACAGTATTTATATGTTGTGTTGGGCTTCCTTGTTTATTTGGAACTGAAAGCGTTGAGGTCAATTTCATAGAATTCCAACTTCCCAATATTATCTGCTACCTTACGTTTTCTTTTTCGTTAGTATTAACCAAGAAAAAAAAAAGTATTATAATTTGGCGGCGGCTTCCCAACTTGACCTTAAAAAATTGGACAATTTGAAGCATTACACATGTTTTTGTTCTATGTAAAGAGAAAAGAATTAAGTTAATCTAGGATAATTTAGTTATTTATAAATATATTGTATGTGACAAATTAATTTTTTATTAATTTAATAGTGAGATTAATTTTATATAAATTTAAAATTGTAAAAAATTAATTTTGTATAAATTTAAATTTATAAAAAATTAATTTGTTACGATTAATTTGTAAAGGATTAAATTGTCACAAGTGCTAAGACCAAATTTGTATTTTTCTATTTTTGTAAGCCTTCGTGTTTTTTTAATAAGTTTATTTTAACTCTTTTATTTTTTTTATCCAAATCGGCTAACCAATATAATAAATACCCAATTATATGAAAGAGGGTAAACAAAAAAAAATTATGATCTTGTAAAAAATTTGCAATGTTCATATGATTAATTTAGTAAAATTTGAGTTTGGATTAACTACAGTAAATATATTTACATTTTGTAGTGACAAAGAAATTTAATGATTTAAATTTGTAAATAGAAATTATAACATATAACCGAAGATGTCATTAAGAAAAATTTAGATAATTAAAATTTAATCTAACAATTTAAAAATTTATTGCAGATCCCCTTTACTAAAGGGGATCAGGATTCAGGATGCTTAATAATTGGAAGGATTATTGCAATTGAGTTAGTCACGAAAATAATTATATTATTTCAATGAACTAAGAATATTTAAAAGCAAAAATCAAAATAAAATAATAACCCCAATTTTGATTTGACATAACTCCATGGGTTATAATTACCTTTATATAATTAATTTTCAATATCCATAATGGTAAGTACCATAAAAGTACATGTATAATTTCTTACAAGTATTTCATTTTATTTAATTATATGTGGTAAAGATCCTCTAAAGTGCATTTCTTGGTTAACTTGTCAACATGTACCTTGACTCTTTACCTTAATTCGCGCGGATTAAAAATGTATAGTGTGAACCGCACCAAAAAAAATCATAGTCCAAGTTAAATTATAATTATAAAAGTGCTAATAACATTTTATTCCTAATTATTTAAAATTGATCATACATATATATATATATATATATATGAGTAAAATATTTTTTGTTTATCATTTTTCATAAAATTGCTATTTTAGTTTATCGTTTATTAAAATGTTTAAAATAGCCTTCTACTTATTGAAAAATGTGACAATTGGTCTATACTTAAAAAAAAAAAAGTACTAAATTTAATCCCTTAAATTTAGAGTTTAGGATTTAATAAAAGAATTAAATTTAGTAACTTTTTAAAAAGTAAGAACCAAATGTGACATTATTCAACAAGTGAGAAATTATTTTAAATATTTTAATGAGTAAGGGATCAAAATAATGATTTTGTTACAAATAAAAGATAAAAAGTGTATGTTTTTCATATATATATATATATATATATATATATTGAAGAATTGGATAACAAACAATTTGAAGTATTTAATAAATTGTTATTTCACATTAGATAATATCTTTAATATTATAATATTTAAAATATTTTAATTTTGTGTGATAATTAAAATTTAATCATAGAAATGAAACAAATGATGTTTTATGAAGATAAAAAACTAAAAAAAAAAAAGAAATATGATATTTTAAATTCCGATTCTCTACAGCTTTATATTGGTACAAGATATAACATTTAAATTAATATCTTCCTATAACATCTTAATCACAATACCAGACATATTTCTTAGTAAAAAAATGTATAATAAAAAACTTAATATAAAAAAATATAAAGGTAAACCTAATTACCCCAATCAATGATACACCTCAAGATCAATAATAGTAATATCAGGGAACCACATCTAGATATGTTCTTAGAACTTTCCTAGTCATTTATGGCTGCCCACGTGACCTAATTGTTCATTGAACAGAAAGCATACATTATAGGATCAAACCATTGGGTTCACATATCATGCATAGGCTACCCAAATTTATTGTTCTGTTCTAGTTGTCAAATTGACAATTAAATCATATATATATATATATATGAAGTGATGAATCTAAAGTTTAAGTCAAAAGGGAACAAAAATATTCCAATGAGAGGTAAAATTCTTACAATATAAAAGGTAAATTTTTATAAATTAAAAAATTAAATAAAAAATATATAAATTAAAATTTTAAAAATTTAAAGACTGCTATGCCCCCTTAAATCTTTATATATATATATATATATATGACTCGAAAATGAAGTTTGAAAATAGTATTAAAATCTTAGGGCCCAAAAAATAGTGGAAAAAGAAGAAAAAAAAAAATCTACAGGTTTACGGGTCCGCTCAAGCATCTCCATAGAATCCTCCGTATATGTCTACCTTGTCATCACCTTCCTATTTCCACCATCCATCGTCATCATCATCGTCATCACAAAAGGCTAGTTTTCCTTTCATTTTTTTCAACTATCTCAATCTCACCACTTTCCTCGAAACTCGTGGTTTGACTAACAACACACCCATTTTTCTGTTCCTTTTATAAATGCTTTCTCCGTTATAACTAATACCAATCATACACTCAGCTTATTTCAAAACTTTTGGGAAACACACTACATACTGTTCATTCATTCTGATCTCATGAAGAAGAACAGCAAAACTCAGAGGAAGAGCTCGATTATGAGGGGCAAAAAGGGCATAAAAGTGACCTACATATCGAGCCCTATGAAGGTGAATACAAGTGCTTCGAACTTCAGGGCTCTCGTGCAGGAGCTCACTGGGAAGTACTCCAATGTTGCAGAAGCTCTCGTGGAAGAAGCTCGTGAAAATGGTGACGAGCTTGGTATGAAGGGTTCTTCTGCTCATGAACAACAATGGAGGAGGAGGGTGGAATCTGAGCCTGAAGAAGAAGAAGAAACTGCTTCGTTGAAATTTCCTGATTCGAGTTCCTTGATGATGGAGCCTATATTGAATGATCAGCTTCTGTGGGATTTTTTGAGCTTTGATGTGATGTAAATTTTTGTGTATTTAGTGATGAGCTAGTTGCAGTCAGCAACCTGGCGAATTATTTTAGTATATATATATATATATATATATAATTTACTGTTTTCGGAATCAGATATGGATAAAAGTAATTTTAAAATTAATGTTTGTTAAATATAAATTCACATAATTGTAATTTATGTTTAAAAATTTTAATTTTAAAATTGAATTTTATTACTAATACCATTCATTTAATATAAATTTTTTTATTTATATACAAATAAAATTTAAAGAATAATTAAAATTTTAAAAGAAATTAGACGTTAAATTAACAAAAATATTTATAAAACAATTTTTATTCAAATATAAATAAATTTTTAAATCTCTGCAAACTGAAAAGACGTTTTTTATTTGTGGCTCTATGTTGCCGTACGCTTGTCTATTAATGATGGATTATTTGACGTATATGCTGATAAATTACTTTGTCATGTCAAAAATCCAAAGGTTTCGTAAATTATTACTCGTAATAAGATTATTGGACGCGGTATCTTCGATTAGTATTTTAAAATTTCAAATAAAAATTTAGAGAATTAAAACGCATTACATATTTTTTAATTATATTTTAATAAGTATTGAATAGTTTTTTAAAAAACATATTTTTAATCCTTCACTTATTTAAATGTCTAAAATAATTTATTAAAAAATATTAAATTTAATTTTTTATTTTTTAAAAAATTATTAAATTTAATTTTTTTATTAAATTTTAAATTTTAAATCTAAGAGACTAAATGTAATATATTTTTTAAAAAAATAAAAAATCAAATGTATTATTTTAAATAATTCAGTAAATAAAAAATTAAAATAATAATTTATGATAAATGAAAAGTCAAAAATATATTTTATCGAATATATTTTTAAAAATTATAATATATAAAAATATATTAATATTTTAAATACTTAATCTTTTATATGAGATATTATTTTATTAAAAAAAATTAATAAAATTCTACTTTATATAAAAGATTATCTATAACATTAGTGTCTTTTCATATCAAAAGTTAATAAATCCGTGCTCCTGTCACATCATGCAGGAAAGTCTTATCATTACTATTTTGTTACCAGGATTAATTAAATCTCCACAAGTTGAAAAAAATTCATCCATTAACGTGTAGTTAAAGAAGAAAATTGCGTTTTCATTTTTTTAAAATATCTAATTTTATCCCAATCCTAAAAATTTTTAAGCATCATTTCATTTCAATATGCCTAATATTATTTAAACTGTTAATAAATGCAAAATGACACCATTGTATACGTTTTACATTGGGTTTAGACCTTTTGCTTAATCACACGTAATTTAAATATCACATTTCAACAATGACTTACTTCTATATTTAGTCTCTTCATGAAATAATTGTTATCACACCTTGTTTAAGCAAATATTAGATAATATATTTTAAATATTAATATAATTTTTGAGTAAAATATTATTTTAAATTTTTATATATCACAAGATTATTATTTTCGTTTGTCACTAAGTAAAATGTTTAAAATAATTTTTCACTTATTAAAACTATTATTTTTTAATCCTTTATTTTTTTAAAAAAATTATTATATTTAATTTCTTTTCTTAAAATTAAGTATGATATTTTTTAATGAAAAAAAGTTATTTCAAACATTTTAATAAATAGGATACCAAAATAAAATTTCTATTATAGAAAAGACCCAAAAAATATTTTTTTAATAATTATTTGTTTGGACTAATAATGTATAAGACATGAAATAACAAATATTATATTAAAATGGAGATGAATCTTTATTATTATAATAAGTGTTTGACGCATTTTAAAACATTAAATATATAATTATATTTAGATATTATTTTTAGCATATTTACAATTTTAAATATATAAATACATTCAATTATAATAATATTAATATACAAATAATAATATTATAATTATGTTTTATATTATAATTAAATACACACTAAAAATTTTACCTTATATATTTATTCAACAATTCAAAATATATAGAGTACAAAAAAAATTCGATTTTTTTTAAGAAAATAGCAGCCAGAGAAATAATTAATGAAACTAGATTGTTCCTTTGTTACTAGCAATGATAATCTTTCAACACGTATGGGGTCACAAATGCTAGATATTTAACTGAATTGGGACAGCCATTGTCGTGAAGGGGGATTTGATAATACGTGTCCCTTTAGCCACCGTATTGTTTGCGCGCTTCACGCGAATGGGTCGAGAAAAATATATATTTGGTTTCATTTATTATTAAATTGTTATTTTGATTTTTTATTAAAATATTTAAAACAAGTTTTCACCAAAAAAATATTATTTTTTATTCTCATTTTTTAAAAAATAATTATTAATTTTAGTTTTTTAATCAAATTCTAAATTTTAAATTTAAAAGTTTAAATTTGATAATTTTTTAAAAGAGTGACCGACTGTGATATTTTTTAATAAATAATATTTTTAATATTTTAATAAATAATATTTTTGTAATAAGTGAAAGACGAAAAAAATATTTTATTCTCAATGGATCATTTTTTTTATTTTTAAATTTATTTTAAATAATGATACTTTTATTATAGAATAAAATATTACTTTAATATATTTTAAATTTAATTCCTAACTAATTTATATTAGTTTTTAATTGAATTCACCCTAAAATTATTTGTTTTGTAAATTTTTATTTTTAATTTAATTTCTCACGTATTATAATTATTCTTAACATGAAGTTCTATTAATATGAAAATTAACAAATTTAGTATTTTATTTTTAATTAAATTCAAATTAAATATATTAAAATTAGTATTATAGGGGACCAAAATTTGGGAATAAAAATTAATAAGAGTTTAATTTAAAACTAGATCAATAAGTTAGAAATTAAGTTGAGAATAAAAATTAATAAAAAATTATATTAAAAATTAAAATCAATAAAAAATTAAATTAAACATTAATTTTTAAGTAAGAGATTAAAATAATATTTTAAATTACTGTCGTCTCGTAAGTGATTTTTTTGATAAAATCTAAGAATCACAGTTCCAATGTTTCAAATTATAGCTATATATATATATATATATATATATATATATATATATGAGATAATTATGTGTCCTTTGTGAATCGAATTGGTGTTGCATATTGTTTAATCTGTAGAAGAAGAACTTTATTAATTAAATTTTTTTATTCCCAGTTACATTATAATTTATATTATTTGTTTATACTAATATTCAAGTCGAACTCAATCGAATGAGTATGAACCCTACTATTAGACTATTTCTGTTATGTTCATTAATTAAATCCTTAATTGTATGGAAAAACAGCTAAAATTAAATTAAAAATTAATTTTTAAGTGAGAAATTAATATAATATTTTAAATTTATGATGAGTCATGAGACTCTGGAATCTCATGTCTCGTAAGTGATTTTTCTGATAAAATGTAAGAATCACAGTTTTAATGTTTCAAATTATATATATATATATATATATATATATATATATATGTGAGATAATTATGTGTCCGTTGTGATAATTTATATTGTTTGTTTACACTAACATTCAAGTTAAAATAACTCGAATAAGTTTGAACTTTATTATTAGACTATTTCTACTATGCTCATTAAATAAATCCTTGATTGTGTGGAAAAACAACTAAATTTTAAAATTTCTTTAGTTTTCATATATATGCATCATGAATTCATTAACAATCGGTTAGAACAGTATGGTTATATTCATTTATAGCCTATGAATGCTTCAATGTGTGAATCTTACTTACAGGCATTGGTTTAATTATAAATAATTTCTTTAGTTTTTCTTCAGAGATATGAATTATATAACTATCTCTTCTATTACGAAAGCATATACATAATTTATGTCAACTATTCATATTGAAATAATTGATTTCTTTTATTATATATATATATATATATATCATTTTAAAATATATTTCTTAAACTATTATTTTAAGGTTATATAGTTTGTGTTGAAAAAATATTAAGTTACTCTTAAATTTGTTGAAATTTGTGACAATTCTTTTGTTTTAAATATTTCTTTAATGTAAATTTTATTATTGAAATTAAATATTATTAATTATAATCTTTGAATTAGTCAATCTCAAAAATTATTTTGTGGATATATGTTCTTTTTTTTTTTAATATTAATTGTTTTAGCCAATATTGTAAAATTCACTAAAATTAAAAATTTAGTATTTATAATTAACAATAATATTTAAATTATATAAGTCATAGATATAAAGTCATAACAAGTGCAATTTTTATTTTGGTTGTTGTGATAGAGGTAAGTGTAATGCATTTTTTTTAATTTTTAGAAAAAGAAAAGAATCTTTTAAATAAGAATTTATCTTATAATTTAATCATTTCTTCAAAAAACAAAATAATTTAGCCTGAATTATTTTATGCTTAGTAGTAAAAAAAAATTGTGGAAGGCATTTTTTATCCTTATTTAGTAAGAGACCTCTATTATTTTACTGCAAAATATGGAGTGGCTGAATTTTCTAGAACTGGCAATCTTTTCAAAATTGAAATAATTGGTGGGAGAATATTAGCAGTTTTCAAAAGGCAAGCTCAAACAGCACTAGTAATTTTGGTCAAATCTCAACCCAACCTAGTTTGAAATTCACAATCCATCAAATAATTGTATCTTATGCAATTCAGATTTGTTGTTCCTTTTCTGTAGTTATCTAACTACCTACATTATAATAATTATAACATTTGACAACCTGTATTTAAAATATACAATTTGCTTATTTGTTATTTTAGCTCGAGATTGATCTAATATAGTTATATGATCAGATTTAACTTATTAAATATAATTTTTTTTTTTTTTATATTTTAACCCAAATGGATATAATTAGACCAACTAACCTATGAACAACTATAAATAACTTTTAAAACTTTTATTTCACAATTATAAATAATTTTAAAAACTTAATCCATGCTATTAAAATAACTACACGCATCTATGTCGTGACTGAAATTTCTACGGCTTGTAATCTTTTCATAACTAGCAGTGTTCCGAAGGTAACTCTAACATCATATATATATATATATATATATATATATACACACACACACCCCCACACATTTAGCTCAATAAATTCAATGTATATATACACACAAACAAGAGTTTAGTAAATTCTTCAACAAGGTTGGCTGCATGGGCTTAAATTTTGAATTTAAAACAAAGTTGGGTTAAGTTTTGACTATATATATATATATTTATTTATTTATTAAGCTCGATTTTGTCAAAATTATGCCTACATAATTATAGCATGTTATTATGAGGAATCTTGTGGTTGCTTTCCACTGGTGAGTGGTGGGGCGAGAACCAAATTAGGCCAATCCTAGCTAATAATAATTCTCTTCTGTGTGTGAAATGTGGGCTAACCTAGTTAGGCCAATAGTATGTGGCTAATAATAAATAATAGCATATTATTGTCTAGTAGCATCTTTTAAATAATTTTTTTTTTGGATTGTTTGTTTTGAGTATAGTTCATTAGAATAACTATAAATTGTATAGAAACATTGTTATGCATGCAAACCATAATGAAATTTAAATTTCTCTTTCAATCTTACTATGAAAAATGTTATTATTTTAATTTATTATATTTATTTACTTTTTATATTAAATAATTTTTAATGAAGAAAAAATATTTTTGATCATTTACTTATCACAAAATTATCATTTTGATCTCTCACTCATTAAAATATCTAGCATGGTTCTTCATTCATTGAAAAATGTTATATTTGAAGTCCTGTCTTTTAAACATTTATTAAATTTAGTTCATCTATCAAATTTTAAATTTAAATTTAAGGAATTAAATCTAATTTTGTTTTAAAAAAGTGAGTGATTAAATATGATATTTTCTAATAAGTGAGAGACTAAAATATTAATTTTGTAATAAGTGAGGGACTAAAAAAATATTTTACTCTATTTTTAATCTTTGATAATAATTTTCTATTAAGTATTAGGAGCAAGAGAATGATCTATTCTTTTAATATATTTTTTATAGATCAAACGTCATATTAATCAATTTTGTTTAACATGGTTTTATTATCATATTTTTATTTTGTTTAACAATACTTTTATGATAGCTCATAAAGTATACTATCTTTTGAAAAGTGGCAAGACTTTGCAAAGTTTTATATAAAAGTGAGAGAATTTTGTTTTTTCTAGTCCAATTTCGTAGTGTTGAACTATAAAATTTTTTGATTTATTATCTTTAAACTAAAAAAATAATGAATAGTAACAATTGAATTTAATTATTTTTAGAAAAGCCATGCCATTCCTAAGGAGATCTCTAGTAATATTTATATAAATATTTATTTTTGGCAAAAGATATTTAGCTTTCATATTTCTCACATTTATTGTAAATCTGAACAAATTAATGATTTAGCTTTTAAAATATTACTCTACCCTAAATTTAATTCTTCAAAGATAAAACTTGTTAAGTTAGCGCTCTAAACATTTCCTCACACTGAAATAATTTTTTGAAGTAGCATTCGTAACTATTTTAGTAATCCGAGTTTAATTACTCAAGATATGACATGTTTATTAAACATTCAATTCTTGAATTGTTTACCGTTTATTATTTCTTCTTACATAGCTATTTTTCTTTGTGTTTACTATGTTGAATTCTTTATGCACATAAAATCAGAGTTTAAGCTTGACTTGTAACAATATATATAAATGAAACTGAATTTACATTTAAAATTTTTTTTTTTTTACCAAAAGTATACAAGAAAACATCAAAAGAAAACAAAACAGGAAAACAGGAGAGACAAGGAACCAAAACATCGTCGAAAGAGAAACTAAACAGACGACACAGAAACCCAAGGACCAGACACAATTAACCTGATGGAGGAAATAACTCCCAACCTGTCGGGCGCATCCATTTAACGAAAAACTTAGCAGGCCAATCTGCAACTAAGTTAGCATCCCTGGATATCCAACTCAAAGAAAAAGAAAGAAAATTATTACTGAGATTGAAAACATCTTCCAACACAGACCTGCATTTCCAATCTCGAGAAATTACCAAGGGAAAAGGCCTCCACTAGATTTTTGTTATCCGATTCCACAATCACATTCTGAAGACCCAAATCAACAGCCATCATATCGCCCTTCCTTAGTGCCAGAGATTCTGCCATAAAAACAAAAGCGACAGCACAATGCATACTGCACAGCTATACCAAAACCCCATGATTATCTCTGATCACAACAACTAGACCAGCATTCGAGGAAGAAACACAAAAGCTCCCATCAATATTTACATTAAACACCCCTAGAGGACGAGGCTTCCAAGACACCTTAGAAACCATGTTCACCTTCACGTTGCCTATACTCGCAGACCAGTTATTACCAGACCAAAATTCAAACACATCGTTAGAAGCTTTTGACAACATTGCAGGAGGATCCAGAGCTTCGCACTCAAACACCAGAGTACACCTTCTCTTCTAGATTTGCTAGCAAAGCATAGAAAACAAGGCCAACTCAAAGTCACAGAGACCCAGGTCAAAAAATACTTTGCTAAACCAATTCTCCACTATGTAAACACCGTTCAAATACATTATGAACGAAAAAACGCTGGCAAACCAAACACTACGGGCCCATTCACAGTAAAAAAGCAAATGTTCAATAGACTCAATGAAAGCCAAACGACAAGGGCAGAAGGGATTACTAGAGCCCTTCCTCTTATACAATTTTTCTTTAGTTGATGATCTTCGGGGGAATTTTAAGCTTCCACAGAAAACACCAGAAACCCTGGGGTAGTTGAAAAGAGGAGCAAGCAGACAAAGATAAATCAACATTTGCGTACTCCCTGGCAACCTAGTAACCCCCCTTCATAGAATAAACTTTGTTACTACCCTTAGCCCAAATAAGCTTACCCTCAAAGCTACATTTAGCAGGTGAAATCATCTTAATATCCTCATGTTCCTTTGTTGAAAGCCAATGAGAAACCCTCTGTAATTCCCAGAACTCCATTGTTTTCATAATCCGCCACTTTACTCTCAGACACGACATCATGAGGAGCCCACTAAAAAACAGAAGTTCTCTAATTCTGGAATTCAAGGATCCACCCAGAAATTTATGCTTCTGTCATTTTCGATAGACCAACATAAGTCTTTCATTAGAAAACTTCTACCTTCCAAAATGCTGCTTCATGCCCATGATGCCCTTGCACCTCTTCTAGCCTCCAAAAAACTAGTATTTGGAAAATACACGCCTTCAAAATCTTAGCCCACCACTCATATGTAGAATTAATAATCCTCCAATACTGTTTTGCAAGGTGAACAATGGTGAAAGTGTTAAAATCTTTGAAACCCAGCCCTCCACTTCTTTTTGAGACTGCAAGCTTTTCCAAGCAACCCAATGGATCCTCCCTTCTTCCTTCCTCTGCCCCTACCAAACTTCTGCTAAAATGATATCTTCCTTCCTTTCCCAACTAGTGAAAGGGTTGCATTCTTCCAGCCTTGCACCTTTTTAAAAACCTTGTCTCTAACGAAAGCAAGTGCCTTTGATTTAGATCTCACCCACAAAACTAGGAGATTGAGCTACAGTAATGCCAAGATCTGAGCATATATTGTAACACCTAACTCGATAATTCTTTAACTTAATTTTGGTTAAAACATAAATTCTACTATATCTTTATCTTATTCAAATTTTTTGTAACTAATTAAACTTTTTTTCTCTTTTTTTTTGGTTATTATTATTATTATTATTTTTATTTCTACATAGCAAATTCATATATAGATTGTCTTTAGTTTTTCTTTAATTTCATTTTTTGGCCACAATTTTCTTTTTCTTTATAAAATTAACCCTATTTTGAGAGATTTCAAAAATATAGTTCCCATGCTTCAAGAATTCTAAAAATTTGCAGAAATAAACTTTTTTGTGCCTAATTTCTGTCATAAAAATATAGGGCCAAAATGATTTCAAATTCTACCTAAACTGAACTAATTTCTAAAACTGTTCAGTTTGGTCCCTTGAATCTGGGATGGATTTGTTTGGCCTTGAATCTAGGGAAAAGTAGCACAAAATTTTATTAGATTTTGTACGAACATTTCCCGATGTGTACTTGAAATGTCGTAAAAATTTCATGTTTAAAATCATTCATGTTCATCTTTATTTCTAAAAATTAGAAAATATGTCTAGCTTTGTTTTTGTGCCCATAATTTGAATTTTTTGGTTTATTAACCCCACTTGCACAATTTCAATGGTTATAGAAATTTCCAAAATAGAGGTTTAACATGTTAAGAAACACCGTAGCAAATTTCATGTTATTCTAAAGTCATGTTATTGGATTTCTTATTAATAATCATAAATAGGTTAGATTGCGTAGTTACATTCTTCAATGGCAACTTTGGCCACATAAGTTTAGATCTAACATACTCCAATGACACACAATCCTATAGTTGCAAAAGATGCTCAATATACTTAAGTCTTAGAATATCAATACACATTTAATTATATTATCAAACATAACAATTCCAAGAACATATTCCTATAGGAATTTCTAATTCTATTGGATGGTTGATTGGTAGTTTCTTGGGCACATGAAATAAATATTAGTAATAAAAAAGGATGAGATATAAATCTCAATAGCTAGCCATATTTCAAAAGTATTAATCCAGCCTTAAAACATGTCATACAATTCAATCCATTGCTATAAACAAATATGTCATTGATTGCATACATATAATGCTACGCTTACCACATGTCATTTTACTTTTTGGTGAGGTAGACTCTCAATCTCTTCCCACTTCTTGATGGGGAATGCTACATCTCTTCTCACTTTTAGGTGAGGAACGTTATATGTCTTCTCACTTTTAGGTGGGGAATACTTTATTTCTTCCCACTTTTAGGTGGAGTAATTTCTTGCATTTACACTTGGATGATCATCACATTAAGTAAAGGAAAAATAAGGCCTTTATTTATTCATCCTTTCCAACAATGCATAAACATATTCTTATAAATTCATGTAGCATATGTGATTTACAATCAATGCATCAATGGATAACACAAGTTAGCTTTATAAAAAAAAAAAATGCAAGTTTTAAATATCAAACTAGTTAGCTACCTTGTCTTCAAGCTCACTTTCCATTCTTGAAAGTATCCAAGTCCTTGAGTGAAAGATTTATAATACAATTCAATCTAGACATATAAAAAATGTCATGTATGTCAATCTACACTTGAACATTTACTGATTGTGCACAAGATTTCTCTTAACTTCTATTCCCTTTTATTTATATTTTAAGCTGTTAATTATTTCACTAACGGAGTTTTAAATTAAATTATTCTAATTTGTCCTAAGGTCCTAAATTTCCTATTGATACTTAATTTTAGCTAAAAATCATTAGAACCCCTTAAAAAGCCTAATTTTGACCAAAATCAATATATCGATATCATTGCTAATTTCTAACTTCTATGATCAAAATAAATGCCTAATTAAACTAGAACTCATTGTCATTACATTACACCAAATTCATACATCAATAATATGATTCCAAAAATGAAGAGTTTGAAACTCTTATCTAGAGAAACTAAACATTTTTAAGGTCCTTACTTAAAGTGATATCTACTATCATTAATATAAACATTCATCAGCCTTAATCTCTATTTCCAAAACATGCATTATCCTCTTTTAAATCCAGTAACATGACACATATTTTATCTTGCTTTATTTCGGTCAAAAACCTTGAAAATGTTGCTCAAGAAAATTAGATCAATAAAACATGTTCACTTACCTCTTAACTCTTCAAAGTGATTGTCACACCCAAATTGTGACTGCCCAACACAGAAAAAAGAATAATCTTAATTTTCGCTTAAAAAAACGAAAACCAAAATTTAGGAGTTACTACTAAAACTTTTAGAGGAAAACCAATTAAAATGACAAGGAGGTCTATGAACCAGAAATCAAATTTGGGAGTCGATTATGCATAGGGAAGGTAATAGGCATCCCACAGCATTTGTTCTTAAGAACGATTACCCAAAGTTAATTATGTAAAACACGTATGACCTTAATTTTAATTTTAATTACTCTTATCTATCAAATGCCAAAAAGAAAAGAGAATAATAAATAAATTAAGAAAATAAAATAAAGAAAAAAGAAAGAAAAAAATAAAATATTTACAAATATGGACTTAATGTAAGATCAGAGCCTAAGGCTTACGTACCTTGAGATAGGGATTGAAGTCTACGTAGTTCGTCTAAAAAAATGTATTTGTTGGTTGGTGATTATTTTTTTTTTTTTATGAAGAACAAGATAAATGGATATATATTGATTTTCGTAAACGAAAAAAAATATAAGATTTGGTCGGTGTATCTTGTTTCACAAAATCAATGTAATCTTACTTTTTCTTAACTTTCTTCATTTTCTCTCTTTTTAATTTTTTGGATTTTCAGAATTTGTATTTGTATTTTAATGTTTTAAAGTGAAATGAAATTATAATGGAAAAGGACAAAATTAATATTTAAACAAAATATATTTTTTTGGCCTTTTAATTATTCTATTTTCAATTTGTTTGGACTTTTATAAAATTTGAGTTTTTCACAAAAAAAAAAAGAAGAAGACAAAATAAAGATTTAAAACTAAAAGTGAAATATGAAGAGGAATTTTTTTTTTATTAAAAGAGAACTAATTTTGATTATTTTTTTTTTAACAAAACTCCACTTAGGCTTGGAACCCATTTTGTATTTTTTTTTTTTGAAAAAGGAAAAAAAAAGACTAGTATTAGGGGAAACGGAAGGTCTTACATGATCCACTGGTTAACTTCCTAGATGCTTAAGAAGATACAAGATCTTACATAGCAACTCTATGAAATAAAATAAAAATACAAGTAAAATTAATATTAGAAGCATTCATATATTGTTCAAGTGTGTGCCCGTATTCAACTAACTCATATTATTTACATGAATTATATCAAAAAGACAAGAAAATAAATAAAAGAAAATCAAAATAAAATGGCATAAACTCCATTTAGAGTCTTCTCTATATTTATACATATGTGTGTGTGTATGTGTACACACCCTTGATCTCTATCATTACAAGAAAAGTATATATATATATATATATATATATATATATATATATATGCTTAGACTAAAACAGGCTCAAATCCATACACCGCACTAATTTATGCAAAGTGGAGTCTAAGAGTGGTACAAAACCCAAGCATGCATCAAGAATATTATTAGGAAAATTTGACACTTCAAGGTTGCCCATGCATTTAAGAAAAGAAGTAATGTTAATCCCTTTAATGTTCAATCCAAATGTGAGCCTATGTTTTCACAATTTTCAATGAAGTAGATCCACACCAATTGCTAATAAGAAAAACAAAGGATAAAAAATGAGTTTCAATCCATTATGCTAAGTACAAACTTCATCAAAGGAGCCTTGAACCATGTCCAAATGTTAATTTGCACCCATTCCACTCCTTATGCCTATATAAAACTCACAAAGGATATAAGCAAAACTCATCAAAACATATATGAGCTATTACCTTACCTCAACTATTTGATTAAGAAATGACTGAATGTTTAACACTCTCCTTCGTGTTGCTTCCTAATATTCTGTCTTACGACTGCTATTTTGAAATGTAAAACATGGATATCTTTGCCTTCTTTCACTTCTATTCTTCACACTCTCTCCATTTCTCTTTTTTTGTTTTTCTCTCAATGTCTCTTGTTCTTTGTTTGTTCACCTTTGTTTTAGACTTCCAATATCAGAGCAACTCTTCTCCAAGCCTCTCGATTTCTTTTCCTTCTCCTCAACTCTCTCGAACTTAACCCTTTTTATCTTGTCCTTGGTTCTCCTGCAGTCAACTCCAATTGTCTCTCATGTCCTTATCATCGGTTTAATGTTCTTCTCATCTCGTGTAGGGGTTCATTGAAGCACAAGATGCACAATCTTCCCAACAATCTCAACTCGTGCAATATGTATGCAGTGCTATCCTATGTCTGTAACTTTCCTAGTCTGTGTAACCTAAAGGTATAATGACAAGAAAGTGTTGCAAACCGAAGCAATTTTTGTCTTTTCCTTATTTGATGTTACTCTTTTCATACTGTAGTCCTTATGGTCTCCAGTGATTATTGCTAATGTTGATAAAGAAGAAAGCTCGTTGTTCCATTTGCCCTATGCCATACATACATAGATATAGGTATATAATCTTATTTTGTTACTCTTTTTTTTTTTTTCCCTTTATTCTTCTTTGCTTTTTATTTTCTTTTTTCATATTTTGCTCTTTTTTTAAAATTATTTTTCATTTTTCCTTTTTGGCTTCAATTTGACTAAATTTTATTAAAATTCATTGAAAAAAATTATCTTCATATTTATCTATTTTAAATATATTATGTATTTTTAATTTTGATTTTTGGATGAGGTGTTCACAGTGACTATTAAAAGAAAACTCAAACTTAACTGATAGTTAAGTAAATTAAATTATAAGAAAGCTCACATGATTTTAAACATTTTTCTCTCTTTCACCTAAGGCAAAAGATGAGAGGTGATATCTCATGCAAGAGCTAGAAACTTCTTCAACCTTGGACTTTATCATTCATAACTAAAAGCTAGAGTTTTTCTTTCTCTCTCCTTTTCCTTTCTTGGTTTCAGCTAAAATGAGTAAAAAATGAAAGGAATGATTTCTTAAAGTGAAGATGACCAAACCTTTAATTAGTAAATGACTTCTCAAAATATTTCATTTCATTAATTGGTTGAAGACTTCCAACTATTAAAATGTCTTACTTTATCTTATCTTACATGCTTTCACTCTTTCTTTTTCTTGCATATAGATCCCTCTTGGACTTTTCTTTTCACCTTTCTCTTAGTTTCAACCAAAATAAGGAAAAATATATGAGTGTGTCTAATATCAAGAGTTGATGTATGTTTTAATGAGATGGAGAGGCAATTAAGTGGTGGTCATATTTTGTTTGTTCCTATTAAGCATCTTTTCTTCACATATGAACCCCACTTGGACTTTCCCATTGACTTTTCTCATTTTTGCATGTAACTTGCTTCCATGAGGCTACAAGTGACTTACAAATATTTTCCCATTACAATGGCTAAAAGGTGACATGTATGGGAAAAAATAAAGAAGAAGAAAGTATGAGGTGACATCTTATTTTATCTTTTTCTCTACCTTTTTTTATACTATGTTACACACTTATGTTAGGTTCATATCAAAATTCCAAAAAGTCTATGATTATTAAAATGACCAGGGTAAGCTTCTAAAAATAAAATGTTATAATTTATATTTTACAAAAATTTATTGTTTCATCTTATCCCTCTGATTATTGTTAAACTTTTTACTTGAAATATATAAACTTCTCTATCCCTAATCTTCTTTTATTTTACTAAGGTCACTATTTATTTTATAAATTTATTCTTTGATTTAATTAAAAAAAAATTCTATCCTAATTGATGTGCTTCCAAGAAGTTCAGATTGAAAAATCTTAAAACATAAGTAAATGGAAAAAAAAATTGAACAATTAGCACTCTCAAATGAAAAGTTTACATGTTATACTCAAAATATTAGGTTTGATTCGCCATACTCTAGAATAGAAGAAGGAGAGTGATAAGAATCGAGTATAATTTTGCCACTAAGTTTAGTAAACTTAGATGAGAAATTAGCATATGAGAGGCTATGCCAATTTTTAGAGCATTCAAGGTTGCATTTCTCATTGATGAGTCTTAAATTTATAGCCAATAACAACCCTCTTGGCATAAATCCAAGATTCACCTAATTACTCACCTAATTTGGAAAATCATACACATAAACATACCTAACTTAAAACTTTTAATCCAATGTAA
Organism: Delonix regia; assembly: GCA_037074485.1. Lineage (NCBI taxonomy): Eukaryota > Viridiplantae > Streptophyta > Magnoliopsida > Fabales > Fabaceae > Delonix > Delonix regia. The sequence continues at coordinate 29,547,093 of CM073455.1, forward strand.
CTTACCTAACTTAGACTTTAACTAATAATCAGAATACTTATTTTAACTTTCATCACATGCATGACTGACTTTTCACATTGTATTCATTATAGCACATGATCAAATTGTCATACTTGAACTTAGGCTCCATATAGAAGTTGGGCTTAGATACTACATGGTATGATTCCACTTTGAGTTGCTGAACAAGCGTGGCCTAAATCTTCTTGGACATAGAGTAGGTAATCGACCTAGATGGAACTCCTTGGCCTAAGTCAGCCTCTTATTCAACTTGATGCTCATCACCAATGACCCATTTTCTAATATTTACATTTTACCTTTAATTAGATTATACCTATTACTAGGGTTATTTTGGGAAGTTACATATATCCTCCCTCAAATCATCATGAGTGTTTCTAGAAAAGAAAACACATGATTTCTACAAATTTACCAACTGACCCGAGGCCTCACAGTAGCACACTAGAATGTATTTAAACACCAAATGGTTTCCTTTAGTATCTTTCAAAAGGAAAAAAAAAAAGAATCATCCATATACAAATAATGCGGTAAAATAGGGCATCCTCTCGCCAATTTGATCCCTCTAAGCCTACCACTATCCACAAGAACATTGACCATTCTTGACAACACATCTGCCACCATAATAAAGAGATATGGAAATTATGGGTTTCCTTGCCTAAACCCCCTATTGGGAATAATATTAGCCACCTTCTTGCTAGAAAACAAAGGAGAAAAAACCAATGACCCAATACACTCCATCTCCCTATCCACCTAAAGAGAATATAAACCCATTCTAAGCATCACAAGTCTTAGAAATCCCACTCTACCCGATCATACATTTTGTTCATGTCAAGTTTAATTGCCAATTCATGGTTGCTACCCCTGTTAGATTTAAGGTAACGAAAAGCGTCATGGACTATAAAAATATTATCATTAATAGATCTACCATGAATATAAGCCCTCTAGTTTTCAGTTATCCAATTAGGAAGTAACACCTTCAACCTATTATTCAACACTTTTGAAACAATTATGTAAAGAAAGTTACAGAAATCCCTAACTTTCTTAGGGGAATAACCTTAAGAATTACCCAAGGTTAGTCTTATTAAGAGAAGCTAAAGACTTGCCTTTGTCAAAACAATCCCTAACCATTTGATAGATAAGCTCCCTAGCAGTACTCCAAGAGTGCTAAGAAAATAAACTTGAGAAGCCATTGGGACCCAGCGCCTTCAAACCTCCTAACTCAAAAACTGCACCCTTGACTTCCTCGTTAGAGATATGCCTTGTAAGGAAAAGATTATCCTTATTAGGTATCACCCGCTCAACAAAATTCAAAACATCATCCATCCTTCTATCAATACCAGATGAGAGAAAATCAACATAAAATCTTGCAAATTCTTTAGCAATTTCACCCTCATCGTTAAGCCAAGAGTCATCAAAACATTTAAGCTATTGAATATTATTTTTCTATCTTCTCTGTACAGTCATCGCATGAAAAATCTAATGTTTTTATTACCACACTTCAACCATTGTAGCCTAGATCTTTAAGCCCAATACATCTCTTCCCTTCTCATCAAAGCCTCTATCTCCTCTAATAAACTATTAACTTCCTTGAAAGAGTCTTCCTTCCAATTAGCATCCAAACATTTTTGGTACTGAGACAACAAACAATCCAAAACTTTCCTATTGATTAGGAATTCCATTTAACTCTAAGCAATAAAAGGCTTCTTAACAGGATTTATTTCCCTAACATAACCTTCCTCACTGATTCATTCATAAGAATAGGCTTAAACTAATTTTGCTCAACTATTGAGGGGAATGAAGTCATGTAATAATTTTGCATAATACATGAACACATAATAGGGAGATTTCAACTTATTAAGATTTGACCTAATGAAGATGACATAGTGTTAGTTACGTTTTGCCAGAGAAAAACATCAACCGCAATACCCAAGAGAGACCTCAGAGTAGACAATCATTGGAAAGAGTTATAATAATGATTCAAATTAGAGCATTCGACATAGTAATTTACAGGGTTTTATTTTAATAATAATAATTAATTATAATATTAAAATAAAACCCTTAGATATCCATTAAAATAGTTTCCTATTTTATTATTCAAAGAAAGGAAGCTTATTAACTTTCTCTTAGTAATTAACTCTTAATTAGCAATTTGATGGGATAATTACTAATGCTTTTAGGAAGTGGGTTGGGTTTCTGCCCAGTGGGCTTGTGGATAATCTAACCCATCACTGATTATCCACAATGAATATAAACCCAATCCATTCTTAGTTTATCAATTATAATATTAATTGCCTAATTAGTCATAACAATAGATTAATCTAATAGCATAATTAATGCTAATCCATATAATATTAAAATGTTCTAACAATCTTCCACTTGGATAGCATTAATTAAATTATTAGGTCAATCAACGAATACATAATTAAGCAATTAACATTTACATAAATACATGGAAGTGTGTATATTTATAAACCATACAAAATTTAGAAATGAAATCCCATATAAAGATCACTGAAATCGATAGGGAAATAAGTGATATTAATATTGTCACAAATAAGTTTCAATATCTGAATAGAATGGAATACAAAGTAACATTTAAGCTGTCATATTACAATCCAAAAGTCCCTTAAGAACTTAACTCAGACTCTCACTAAACCAAGGCTATATTAAACTTTTTCAACAACACCTATATGAGTCACATGATTTTTGAAGACTCCTACGAGCAAGCCTTTGGTTAACAGATCCGCCAACATATTTTCACCAAGAATGAGAACTAAACGAGTTTAAGATTCAGCAACCTTTTTTCTGACAAATAGGAACTTAACATCAAAATGTTTAGTGCAACTGGAATTTCTATGATTCTGAGAAAAACTAACAACAGACGAACTATCGCAGTATATGGTTAGAGGTTGTGAAATAAAATTAACCAAATGCATGCCAAATATTAGTTTCCTCAACCATATGGCCTGGTGGGTAACCTCATAACAAGCGATATACTTTGCCTCTATAGTTGAGGTAGCTGTTACTAATTGCTTACAACGTTTCCATGAGACAACTCCTCAAGACATCATAAAGATGTATTCAGAAGTGGATATATGATCATCCACACAAGATGCATAGTTTAAATGTGAATAACCTACTATTTCAAATGACTTAAATCTCTTAAAAGTAAGCATATGATGTTTTGTACCACAAAGGTACCTCATAACCTTCTTCACAGCCCTCAAATGATCAAGACTATGATTACTCAAGTATCTACCAAGCACACTAAAAGGAAAAATAATATCAGGTCGTGTGCATACCTGAGCATATATAAGGCTACCAACAGCATATGCATATAAAATCTTATTCATTGCAATATTTGAATCATTATCTTTGGGACAAGATGATTTAGACAACCTCTCACCCTTCTGTATAGATGTAGCACAAGGAGCGCAAACATGCATATTAAATTTCTTCAGTACTCAATCTAAATAAGTTGCCTAAGATAAACCAAGAGTGCCACGAGATCTGTTATGGTGAATCTGAATTCCCAAGATAGAAAAGGCTTCACCAAGATCTTTCATGTCAAAGTGGCATGACAAAACATGTTTGATCTCGTCCAACATAGTCACTGAGTTATTGGCTAATAGTATGTCATCAACATACAGTACGAGTATCATGAAGTTATCTTTATCAAATTTCTGATAGATATACTTATTAGCAATATTCTCTGTGAAATTATGTGAGGTGATTATCCAATCAAACTTCAAATACCACTATCTTGAGGCTTGTATAAGCCTATAGATGGATTTATTCAATTTGCACATTAAGTGCTCTTTCCTTACTTTAGTAAATTCATAAGTTTGTGTCATATAAACATTCTCAAGTAAATCACCATTTAAGAATGTTGTTTTGGCATCCATATGATGAAGTTCAAGATCCAACTGTGCAACAAAAACCATTACAATTATGAAAGCATCTTTAGTAGGCATTGGTGAGAAAGTTTCTATACAATCGATCCCTTCCTTCTGATTATAGCCTTTAGCTACAAGTTTGGCTTTGTATCTTTCAACTTCACCATTGGCCTTTCTCTTAGTCTTAAAAACCCATTTGTAACTAGTAGGTTTGCAACCATCTGGTAACTCAATCAATTCCCATACATGATTACGACGTATGGAGGTCATCTCATCATTCATAGTCTCTAACCACTCAGATGAATGAGAACCTGACATAGCCTCATTTTAAGAAACTGGATCTGTGGCATCAACAACGTCTGACTCAAATTCCTGCAAGTACACTATGTAATCATATGAAATTGCAAGTATACAAATCTTCTATGATTGTCTTAAATTAACAACTAGTTCTCCCACATCAGCGTTAGAAGCTTCTAGAATAGGATCAATTGGATTCTTAACAAGAGTGTCATCTCTAATATTATGATCCACAGGTAGAGATGACAAAGATGGCATGGGTAAGATGGTATCCATACAATGTAGATTGATTACTCTAGGAACATCACTCTTACTGTCTAAGTCATCCTTAAAATAGAATGCTTTATCAGATTCAATAACTTTGGTAGTATGATTAGGACAATAAAATCTACATTTTCTGGATCTCGAACAACACCCAATGAAGAATTTGTTAACAATCCTAGAATCAAGTTGAGTTGCGGATTATAGGGTCTCACCTTTGCTTTACAACCCTATATGTGAAAGTGCCTTAGACTAGGCTTCTTAGTAGTAAAAAGTTCATATGGGGTATTTTCAACTAACTTACTTGGAACTTGATTTAGAATATAAGCTGTTGTCTTAAGGGCATCACCTCATAAAAACTCTGGTAATGAAAAGTGACTAATCATGCTTTTGACCATGTCCATCAAGGTGCAATTACACTTCTCAGCAACTCCATTTTGTTGTGGAGTGCCAAGCATAGTATGCTGAGCTTCAATTCCTTGCTCCTATAAGAATAGAGCAAAAGGTCTAGGGTTTCTGCCTATTTCAGTATACTTCTCATAATATTCACCACCTCTATCAGATCTTACACTTTTGATTACCTTCCCAGACTTTAATTCAACAGCAACTTTAAATGCCTTAAAGGCATCCAATGAGTCAGATTTATCATGCAATAGATCAATCCATCTGAATCTAAAGAAGTTATCTACAAATGTTATAAAGTATCTGTAATTAGTCATAGCAGCAGGAGTAATTGGTCCATTAATATATGTGTGGATCATTTCCAAAATAGTCTCAGATCTATTTGCCCCTTTCCTTCTTGCTCTAACGGGAAGTTTTCGCTTAATGCAATCAACACAAGATTCAAAATTAGAAAAACTTAAGTCATGGAATATTTCCTGTCTAACTATCTTTTCTAATATCTTTTTGGAGATATGACCCAAACATCGGTGCCATAACATAGAAGGGTTCTCATCAATTCTTCAGCGTTTGTGTCTAATAACATCATTAATAGATGCCACAGAGGTAGAATCTAAACTAATATTTGCATTCAGGTAATATAAACCGCTCATTAAGCTAGCAGTTCCAACAATGACTAAATTAAAGAAAATATCAATTCTGCCATTTCCTTGCCAAAAGCAATAATTATGTTTGTCTAATACAGAACTAGAAAACAAATTCCTTCTTGAAGAAGGTACATAGACAACAACATATAAAGTTAAATTGTGTCCAGAATACAAGTTCAAAACTACAGTTTCTATGTAATCCACTATAGCTGAACTTCCTTGCACTCCTAAAATAGTCATTTCCCTCTCATTTGGGCTCCTCCTGTCTTTGAGCCCTTGCAAGGAATTAGTTACATGAATAGTTCCTCCATAATCTAACCACCAAATGTCCATAAAGGTTTCAAAACTATTGGATTCAAGACAAACTAGAGCTAAGTGGGAAATTTAAAAAATGATACCTTCTTTGTCATGCTTGTTCTTCAGTTTGAGGCAATCTAAATTCTTGTGGCCAGACTTCTTGCAGTAATGACATTTACCTTTAAATGTCTTCTTCTTCTTATTGTTCTTCTTAAGTTCAAAGAACTTCTAACCATCAATCTTGCCTTTATGCTTCTTTTCCTTCTGCTTCTCATTTCCAGCCTTGCTTGATGAATCCTGAGAGATGTAGTTCATTGAATGACCATGTGAACTTGTTTTCTTTAATGACTCCTCCTCCTGAGTCACGATGAACATCATCTGATTAACTGTTCATTTAGCTTCTTGAGAGTCGTAGGTGGTTTTGAGAACCCCATATTTAGTTGGAAGAGACTGTAAAACTCTATAGATGAGGTAACTCTCACCCAAGTCCACATATAAAGACTTCAATTTGTTGAAGTAATTTACCAATTTCATCATATGTTCGTATGCCCCAGACACTCCGCCATAATGAGTGTTATCCAGTAAAGAAAGATAGTAAGCCTTTCGTGTTTTTATCAAACTTCTTGAACTTTTCACTTATAGCCTTAAGATATTCAACAACAGTGTCCTTTTCAGGAATACTCTGTTTGATGGTCTTCTCAATGGTGTACTTCATAACTATTAGATAGATTTTGTTGCACTCATGCCATTGCTTGTGATAAGCTCTATCAGCAGCACTAGACTTAGTAGTAAGATCTGTCGGCTTTGGTTTTCTTATGGCTAAATCCTCTTTAGAGATAATTAGGTATATGTCAATAGACTCATGCCAGTCATTAAAGTTAGTCCCATTCGGAGTTTTTACTACAGACAGTTGCTGGAACACAGAAGCTGATGCAACAAAATTAGGAAACATTAATTATGTCCTAGAAACATAATTATAAAACAAAGTTTCTTTCGCAAAATTTAGCTTATGCAACTGTATCATAAGATATTCATTATAATCCCACTTAAAATTTCTAGACTACAACAAATCAAGAAGGAAAATTCATACGTACCATAGATTTGACAACAAAGAGAAATAACACCAAAATGCATCCATGGTTTCCATATTGATAGGATATAAGCATCAATTAAAACAATGTTGCTAACCATTTGTAAATATATTTGATTCACAACATTATATTAACAATGACACACCAATAAGATATGTCCATTGCAACATAATATACATATGCTCTCTTCAGTAGATTTATTATAATATTCAGATTTCTTTCTAATAATGACAGTTAAATTGTTCTTAAATGTAAGGAATGGAATAGAAAACATAGTATATGTTATTTATAAAAGAAACACCATCATGGTTGGACCCATGATAAGTTAGCATACAATCAATAGGTAAATGTAACCCAAAGTCACAACAGATTTCATACGCAACTTCTTCTTTGAGATACATGCCTAAATTAGGAATAAAATCCAAAAAATAATACAAAGAAATTAATTTTAATTTGTTCACATACAATTAGGGAGAGTGAATTGAACATATTGTTCCTCATTATGTCTAGTCTGTACCAAAATTTTTCTTAGGTCAAAATTCCTTAGCTATATACTATTTTAAGGCCCTAGATCTTCAAGAAATTTTAAAAATCCTATATCCAAGGCTTAAAAAGATCACCATAATTTAGAATGGGCAAGTGGAGGTGAACTGTGGAGGTTTGGAACTCTGATGATCGGCGTGTGAGGCTCATGTGCCATCACGCACCAATGCTTCGCCCACGCGCATTGTCTTCAACCTCTAGTGGGTTGATTTGACTCGCCAAATGACCCGATGGACCTGAAAACGTGACCCAATGATTTTTAGTGGTTCAAGCATCGAAACAGGAATTAAAATGATCATTAATTCACGATCCACAAATCCCTTATGGTGATTTCGACTAATTTCTTCCATTAGATTGATTTTTCATTCAAAAAAGAGTGATTTTTGTTATGATCATGGTTTTAATTAGGAAGAGTTTTCTGATTGAAGGGTGTGCCAGTGACGCAAATCAATGATGGCTTTTAACCGAAGGAGTGCTGCTGGCAACCATGTCAGATGGCGGAAGTGACAAGAAGGAAAGAACGGAAAAATTCTAATGACAAAAAAAAAAAAAACGCTGAGGAGTTTCGAAATCAGAAAACAGAACCAAAAATAAAACTTAAAAAATTTCATAACTTATAACTGGCTTTGATACCATTTGAAGTTATGTAATAATTTTGCATAATACATGATCACATAATTGGGAGATTTTAGCTTATTAATATCTGACCTGATGAAAATGACATAGTGTTAGTTACGTTTTGTTGGAGAAAAATGTCAACCCGCAATATTCAAGATAGACTTTAGAGTAGACAACCACTGGAGAGAGTTATCATAGTGATTCAAATTAGGGCATTCGACAAGGTAATTTACAAGGTTTTATTTTAATAATAATAATAATTAATTATAATATTAAAATAAAACCCTCGGATATCCATTAAAATAGTTTTCTATTTTATTATTTAAAGAAAGAAAGCTCGTTAACTTTCTCTTAGTAATTAACTTTTAATTAGCCATCTGTTGAGATAATTACTAATGCTTTTGGGTTGTGGGTTGAGTCTCTGTTTAGTGGGCTTGTGGATAATTAAATATAAACCCAATCTATTTTTAGTTTATCAATTATAATATTAATTGTCTAATTAGTTATAACAAGATATTAATCTAATAATATAATTAATGTTAATTCATATAATATTAAAATGTTCAAATGTTGCAACTCTATGTGCTCCGCCCACATCATCTCAAACTTGAACACTTTAGGAGACTTAACATCCGAATAATTCAACACCGGCACTAGAGGAGAATGATCAGAACCACACTGCTCTAGGTGAAAAACTTGGGCTTTAGGAAACGTCACCCTCCAAATCAGATTACCAATAGCTCTATCAATCCTCTCTTTAATGTGAGCCAAGCCATGTTTCTTACTCGACCATGCATAACAAGGTCCTTTGAAGCCCAAATCAATCATCTCTCCCTCCAACATGAAATGATGAAAATTTGAGAAAGATTGAGAAGATCTGACTCTACCTCCCAGTTTCTCAGAGTTGAACAGAAAATCATCAAAATCCCCGCTCATCCCAAAAATAACCCCTATTCTGCTATTTAGGAGGGCCATAGACATATACAACCTTTCAAATTATTCGCCTCTTGTGGGATTTCAACATGGATGATGTTTATCGATAAATGTAGGACAGAAAGCTGAATTTCATCCTTCCACCACAAGCTCAGACCACCCCTCCAATTCAATAGGATCAACCACAACAGAATTTTGAAAAGTAAACCTTCTTTTAACATTTTCTCATTTTCTTCCGTACATTATAGTTTCCATGGGGAAAACTAGATTATGCTTTCTACAAGCATCTCTTAGAAAATTACGAGTCGGGAGAGCCCCCAGCCCCTAACAATTCTAGGCTAAAACACTCATGGCTGTTTGATGGCTTCTGGAGGCAAGCCATCAAGCCCATCTGAAACAGCAGGCACGCCATCATCCTTAACACCATTTTCAACAACTGTCGACAAACTCGGCCCCACCGGAATATCTACCAGAGCCAAATCTTCATCCCTGAACACCAGAGATTTACCTTCCTTTTTAGCCTTCACTTTCTTCCTTGGAGAAACCCCCTTCTGCTTGTTTTTAGGACTGTAAGTATCACTGAAAGCCACATGGACATTCTCCAAAGATACCCCATCGGACACCCCCTTCCTGTACCTATAGGGTGATGGAAATATTAGATCGAAATTCGCTTCTCATTTCAAACTCACCTTACTCAACTCATCTGCTAGATGCACCTCGTACTGATAAACAATACCCGCCACCAAAGCCTTGCTTCTTGAAGTGTCCTTAACTGACGGAAGCTTTACAAAATAGCTCTGTCCTTTCTTATCTTTCACTGACTCAGACTCAGGCGAAGCAGAGCAGGACACCTCAACTGCAATAAGATTGTTAGGCCCTGTCTTAAACTTCTTTACTTGACTAACATCCCCTAAGAGCCCAACATCTTCAAATGGAGCATCCAAAGAAGCACTCCCCAGTATCGAGACTGACGGCCCACTATCACAAGCTCCATGGCCCACCGCCTCAATTTTTGGGAAAGCCTGAAGATGAAAAAATCCTTGGAACTCTATCAGTTTTGGTCACGCCTTTAAAAACTTCATCCCTAATAAAATATTCCCCGCCATATGTTTCCCTTGCTTGTGTGCTTCCATTCCGTTACTAACTGAAAGATATTTCTCAGAGGATCCACGAGTGTGATTATGGCCCACGCTCCTCCATGACTCAGACTCTTCACGTGCCACCTCCTCCGACTCTTCTCCATTCACTCTTTGATCATCATCTAACCGAGTAATCTTAGCCACAGCCCTCACCGGAGATGTTCCTAAACTAGCAGCGTACCTGGATTCAGAAGGATTACAAAGAGACCAAGCCTCATCAAAAGCACAGGATTTAATATCATGACCAAGTCTGCCACAATTATAGCAGTAGTTCTGTAATTTTTCACATCTAAAAGAAATCCAAGCCGCCAATGGCTCACAGAGATTCAACTCCACCCTAGCACAAACAAAACTTATCGACAATCCTCCATTCACACCCAGTTCCTCGAACGCCACCACTCTGTCAGCCTTCTCTACTAATTTGACAGATTCCTGCTCATCATTCCTTCCTTGGGAAGTCCATGAAATTGAACCTAAAACAAGCAATGACTCAAATCCACTTCCTGCATCGTAAGCAAGGACGACTACTTTCTTAAGTTCAGCAGAACACCCAGCACCGTCCACGTACTGTCCCTAAGCACCCTTTCATAATCCCCCATCCGATCAAAGATAAAAATAAACAGATTCTCTCCTACTTTGGAGAAGGTCATACTACCCTTCAGGTTCTAGTTTCTTAACACTAAAGACTTAAAAATGGTCTTATTAACATTCTTACTAGTTATCAGTCTTCCAATCAGCATAAACTTACGAACCTGCTCCCACCAATATCTTCCCGATCCAGAGCAACACAATTTCCATCTTCTAAACCTCCCTCCGTCTCTGACTCCTTAGCTCATGTCAGAAAGAAACCTGAGAAAACTATGACAATCCAACAAATGAAACCCTAAAAAGGACTAAAGAAATATCGACAAAGAAAACAGACGCAATAAAACCAGACACAAGATCTACACACTGAGACGCCCCGAATCAATGAAGCAGAAAAACAAAGTGCTCAGAGGAAGCTCTCACAGAGGAGAGAAAGAGGCTCTCACGCGGAGAGGTTTGACATGAATTTTGTTTTTAATTTCTTTAGATCTCTGCTTTTCATTAGTAAGACTGTACTTTATTAGTACAAACAGTATTTTTACTATATAATAAACTGTATAATAAATTCATTGATATAATTTTTGAATAATTAAGAGTCAGAATTATTTTTAGAAGAACAATGTACTTAAGTATAGATGTGGGCAAAAAGGTGAAGATATGTTTTAATCCTTACTTATTATACGTCAGAAAAACCATTGTATGTTTAAAATTTATAATAGTGAACACATGTATAATAATTGCAATTGGTGATATGCATGCAACATATTTTTCTGTAAAAAATTCATACTTAATATTCCTTTTCTATGGATTTCAATATTTATTTATGTTATTCAATATTAAAGTTCACTTCTATTGGATTTATATTTTTTCTTGAATATCAAAACCTATTTCTATTTTTGTTAATAAAAAATGAGTAGAAAATTGTTTGCAAAATTAATTTCAAATTTCGCTGTTAACACAAAATCTGAGATTATTAACTCTCCATTATTACACCAAAAATTGCCACTGATTTGGTGACGATTGTATACTAACCGTCACTAATGTTAATGGGGGCGGATCATTTGCTAATTGCGTGCGACATCTGTATTAGCGAGAGTTTTGTGACTCGTCATGAAATGAATCAGTAGAGGTTATAACCGTTGCTACATACATTTTTTTGAACAGTGTCTAAAGTTAAACAGCCAAATTAAAATGAAACAAAAAGGTATAACTAACGGTAATTAACGATGAACAGCTCTCAATGTTTCTAATAATATTATAACACAATCTTTTTAGAAGAGTCAATTATATTGAGTTCTAAAAAGGCGTTCACATGTCATAATTTTATTAGAAAACCAGACGGCAAACACCAAGAGAATTTGATTGAGTCTGGTTCTAACATTAATTGTTTCAGTTAAAAAGAATTGCTATCTTTTTCTTCATGTGGATTTTTTATTTCCAGTTTTTTTTTGGGTACATTGTACAAATCATTAAACGTTAGACCTTCTAAAGCATATTCAAACCCTGATTTTTTCACTGACATCTTACAATAAAAATAATAAATAACTCTGATCCTGCCTTGCAAAATTTTTTTACTCATATGCTTAAAGCACTTTTTTGTGATTCGAAAAATATTTGTCTTACTTAGTTGCGGCATCTAATTTCACTTTATTTTAATAAATAACTAAGCAAGACGCAAGATAGTAGGGGTCGTGCAGCTCCTTCCATTTTGTTTTGTCAAAGTTGATGAACCAAATAAGTTTTATATCTGACAACGTCTATAATATCAAAGATTAGATTTTAAATCATAATTAAAATAATATGAAAGAACCAGCATCTATTTAAAATTTTAATGTTTTTGTAATAATATTTTAAATAATAATGAAATTAATAAAATAAAAAATTTATACATATATTTATTTTAAAATATATTTTAATAAATTAAATCTTATTTTAATATAAATATTAAAATATTAATTTTATAGGAAGATGTCCTGTCTGCCAACAAAACAAAATGAAAAATTTAAGATTTAAAGTTGAGATATATATTCACGTTTAATATTTAAGCCTGCATCTTGCTCAATTATTTGTTAAAATAATTATTTTTTATTGGGTCATGTGAATTTAGAAGATTTAATGTACCAATTTTAATAAAATATTTTATGAAAATAAAAATAATTAAAAAATAATTTTATAACTAATATATCAAATTAATTTTTATATAAATATATTAAAATTAACTAATATTTTTGTGGCGACTAAATAAAGACAATGTTTTACAAGTTTCAAAAATATACTATGAATTATTTATTACTTTTACTGCAGGTTGAAAGTGAAAAAACCATTTTCACGAGGCCACACGTAGTTGCTATATGAACTTGTTACAATTTAGTCTCGTCAAAGTTGTTGCTTTTTACCATTATCACTGCTATAGAGATTTGCTGCCCCACAAAAGACATCAAATGGAGTGGATGAACTAGTTCAACTTTGAAAGATGGCATGTACATTAATACGGTCCTCCAATCATTTTTTACATCGCTTGAATACGTAAATGGAAAAAATAATATTTTGCTATGTGACTTATTACTAAATGTCATTTTGGTCCTTTTCTTATTTTATTTCTCAATATGATCCTTTATTGATTTAAAGTTATTATTTTTAATCTCTTATTTTTGCTATTGTTACTATATATAGTTGCTCATGTTTAACTCTATTAACTCATATAGAGAGATAAAAAAATGACAATTTTCAATTAATAAATGAGGGACCAAAATGAGTGAAAAATTATTTTAATTATTATAGTAAATAAAATGCTAAAGTGACAATTTTTTGATAAGTGGAGGATTCAAAAAGTATTTTACTATCATTTCAAATGTAATGACCTATAGCTACATTGGCCAAAAAAAAAAAAATCTATTACTAAAATAATACACGAGATTGTTTTTGGCCTAAGCTGAGAGAGGGAGGCTGTTAAATCACACATGCAATTCAATCCATTACACCATTAGTCCAACAGGTGAAGCCATGATAATACCAAGAAAAAATTATTTTAAATGATGCATAAGAACGAAAGTGATAAATACTCTAAAATTAATTATCATAAAAAATAAATATAGATAAATGATTTTTTTAAAAATAATTACAAAATTTCACAATAATAATAAATAATTTTAAATATACGAATTCTAATTATTCATGAACTCAATTTTAATTCATTTCCCTCCCATGTCTCAGTTCAACCTATTAAATTAACCAAGTCAATCCAAATTTTACAACATTATCCATCTCTATATGGAGATTCTCATACTTGATATCCCAGTGAAAAAGTAAAAGAAGGTGTAAATTAGTTTTCAAAACAAATTTTGAAAATTAATTCATTGTAATCGCCACCAAAATTTTTAAAATAGAAAATTTGGAAAACTGAAAATAAAAAAATAAAGGGTAGTTTGCACATCTAGAGATGAGTTTAAAAGTCTTTAAGTGTGAGAAATGTGTTAGGCACCTCACAATACCTATCCAAGAACGGTTATCCTAAACTAGTCAAGCAAAATAAATAGGATATAACCTTAAATTTATTCAAATTGCCCACGTTCAAACATGTATAGAATAAATAGAGAAAATAAAATGAAATTAATACAAATGAAAGAACAAATCTTTACCAAGGGCAAACTTGACTTGTGATGAGAGTTTAGGGTTTACGTACCTTGCGAGAGGAATCAAGGTCCATGTAGTTCATTTAAAAATGCATATCAGTGGGTTGGTATTTTTTAATTTCACAAAAACAATTGAAATTAAACATATTTTCTCAAACAAAACAATTTAGAGTTTGAGTTGGTATGTTTTAATTTATGAAAATAGTATAATCTTACTTTTTTCTCTTCATCTCACCTATATTTTTTGAAATTTTTGGAAACATGATTTGTTTGTATTTAAATTAAAATTAATAATGGAAAAGGTGATTTTTTTTTCTATTTCTTTGGTTTTTTGAAGGATAATAATTTTGTAAAGAAACTCTTGAAACAAAATCAAACCTTATATAACAATGCGTATAATGGGCTATTGGAACATAAAATTTATTTAAAAAGAAAGCGTCCAGTATTAGGTAATGTCTATGGAGTCATTGAATCTTACATTGGCCCATTGGTAAATTCCTTAGGTGCTCATGAAGATGTTGACCTAACACGGCTACACTAATGTTGGAAATAAAAATTTTAAAATGTGCCTATGGAGGCATTGGACTTAACATGACAATATCGCGGAGAAAAGTAAAATTATTTTTAAAAAACATGCCTATGAAGACATTGGTATCACATGTCAAGAAACCAAAGATGCCTATGAAGGGGTTAGATCTTACATGACAACAACAAAACAAATAGTAAAATTATTTGAATAAGATGTCTTTCAAGGCTTTGGATTTCACATGACAAGATGATCAAAGAGAGAATAGCTTGAACAAAATTTATAGATATAATAATTATAATAACTAAAAAAGAGGTCAAATTATCTTTTCTTGTTAGCCCAATGCACTACTATGTTTATACAATTCATTTTTGCCATGAGATATACAAGAAAAGATATTTGCTTAATTTTACAAATGGGAAATAAAAAAAAAAGACAAAATAAAATAGTATAGCAAGGAAAGAAATAAAGAAAGGAATTCACTATTTGACCACATCTACATGGAGCTTTTTATTTTAGTTAGGTGGCCCACGATGTAAGATCAAATCGATTTGAATTATTCAACAATAGAACTACATAGGAATTTGTTTTTTTTTTTTTTGTCTTGGTTATTGAATACAACTTTATCACACTTTAAGTGTATGAGTATTGATCCTACATCACTTGCAGTTCCAAAGTGTGATCAACAACTAGCACAAAGATGACCCGGGCGCATATCACCTCTTGTAGCTTAGTTATAGGAGATTCTTATGTAGTGCGAAATGATGTCGTTCAGCTTTTTAAACAAAAACAGTGCATTTTAAGATTAAAAAAAAAATGCAAGGAAGGGATCTTTCTTATGTCATTGCAATCTATTGCTGCATAATGATTGAACACCTTTTATAAATCCTAACATTATATTTACACAATAAAGTACAAACCATTCAAATGGATGTTGTAATGACCCTTAAAACATTAATTTATGCATATAGATAACTTAAAGACAAGAACAAATAACAAAAGGCAATTCTCTATCAAAAGCTAAACAAACAACCAGACTGGATTTGAAAAGATGACTAACTATTTAAACAAGGACATTTTTTTTCTTTAAGGGAACAGCTTGGACCAAAGATTCTTCTTTCTTGGCTAATATCTCTAAACAATAAATGAAACTCACCTTTTCCAAAGGCTAGGTAGTTGTCTCTGAACACCCCACTCCATTCAAAGATGGTTACAGTTCCTTATATTCATAAATCAAAATGCTATGTAAAAATTCTCAAGGTTCATCTAAAGCAAATATCCCCCTATATGTAAATCATTAGCCCCTTATATGCACATTGATAGTACATAGTTCTTCGGTCAGTTCAAATTACAAGAAGTTGATATTCACAAAGCAAATATCCATCACACAACATTGCCATCACAGAGAACTCAAAAGAGTAGTCAAATTTATGCATGAGGGATAAATTATTTTAAGATTGGACTACGACTTTACCCAGTTTACCTTTGTCCTTGGAGCTAGCTAGGGTATGATTGGGTAGTGGAAGACGACTTGGAATGTAGTGAGGAAGACAATTGGAAGACGCCAAATGTTATGGGGGAAATGTTGTTAGGAGTAGTTATAGCTAAAGGGTTGTTATTTTTTGTTATGAGTAAGTTACTATTATTATTCTATTAGTTGTTAATAGCTCTGTTAGTTGTTAATAACTGCAACTTGAGTTGATTAGCTATATAAACAATAGTTAAAGAAATGTAAAGTGTGGAGTAATAAGAATGGTTTTGTATTCTTCTATATACAAATTTAGTACTAGAGTCTCTTGTTCCTACAATGGCTAGAGAAACACGTTCAATAGCTACTGAGCACGCGCAAGATATTAAGTAGGAATTGAATTCGAATTAAGCAAAAGTAGGAGAGATTTGTTATTTAATTTTCAAGCTTAAAAGTTTGGTTACAGATATGGTGAGAAAAATGGTGCATTTAACAGCAATGTCAAGTGAGGGAAATTAAGCTTCAACATCGAGTAGAGGATGTGGAGTAGGGAATCATCCACAATTTGGTTCTTTTTAACCAAATTCAGCCACTCATTATACAGTTCCTACCAAATTTTCTTGAATAGACTTTCTGAAATTTGATGGAATTGTTTTCAAAGGCTAGTCATTCCAATGTCGGTAATTCTTTTAGATCGATAAGATGTCGGTGGGTCAAAGGATTCATATACTTAATTTACATTTGTAGGTTTGAGCATTACAGTGGCATCAAACATTTATGGCTATAAGATGCTTGGTTGAGAGTTTGTGGATAGATTATCTTACTATAATTGCAATTTATTTTGGCGACATCAAGAAGGTTGATCCACCATCACAGCTGAAGTAACTAAAACAAGAGGGATCTGTTTGGGAATATCAAGAAAAGTTTGAGGACTTGCTGAGTGAAGTAGTCTTACTAGAAGAGATACAAATTGGCTTATTTTTAGGTAACCTTAATGCTGATGGTGAAACTTATGTTTTGATGTTCAAACCTTCTACATTAGTGAATGCCATGTATTTAGCAAGGCTTCACGGGGATGCATAAGTAGCTACTTAGGATTGTAATAAATCTTTTTTCTCGATTAACAAAAGCATATTTCACTCCATTTTCAAAGTCCACTAGTTCTTCTACTAGATAAAAGGAAGTAGGAGGAACAAAAATGATGATAACAACAAAATCTATAACATCAGCTGATAAACATGTTATAAAGTTGACTAAAAAGGTGATGGATGAGAAGCACAGGAAAGGATTATACTACTAGTGTAGCGAAAAGTTCACAAATGACCATCATTGTAAACTAACTCAAGCTTTGTTGATACATGTGGAAATGGAAGATAAGGATGAAGATGAGGAAGTATTGGAGAATTTGCAAAACAGTAAAATGTTTGTTAAGCAAGGCTGGCACCCAAGAAGGGGGTGAATTAGGTGTATATAAAAATTTGCAGAAGTTAAAAACTAAAAATAGGTTTTTCAATCTTAAAGTAATCAAAGTAAATATATGTAATATGAAAATGATAAATACTGAATATAAAGATGGTAAGGAAGAAAAATAGGCCCAAAGATTTATCCTAGTTCAATTTCTACCTAAGCCTACATCTAGTCCTCAAGCAACCTTTAAAGATTTTTTACTATTAAGAGAATTTACATCGTTTTCTTCTCTAGCCATCAGGCAGAGATTAACTTCTTTATCTTCTTCAACATCTGAGTCTTTATCGCTTTCTCAACAAGTAACTGATAGGTAAGCCTTTTTCATCTTTTTTCCTTTCTTTCTCTCTGTGCTATCCTGCTTCTTCAGATATTAAGGACATTCCCATTTGATATGTCTAGGTTTTCTGTATTTATAACAAACGTGATATTCTTTGTTTTCTTAACTTCTTATAGTTGGCCTCCTTCCATTGATTTTTCTGATGTTGAAGATTCTTCCAAATTTCTTTGTAAAAAGACTAAGGTTTTTTTATCAATTTTCATTTAGTGATTCATTGTTGCATTCTTCCTTATATGGATATATTGGTGTTACTTTGAGAGTAAACCCCTTCTTCTTCCTATCTTGTTCCACAATAAGTTGTTTTAGCCTTGGTTCATACTCTTAGAGATTGCTAAAGAGAGCTGCAACAAATTTCACTGACAATCCTTTAGCTTCCTCAATAACTGTCAGTTTTGGCTGCCATTTCATAGAAAGTGCCTTAATGATCTTGTTGGCTTGATCTGTTTATGAGTATGTATTTCCTAAGGCTGACAAATGATTAACAATATGAGTAAAATGTATTAACATTTCTTTAATAGTTTCTTCAAGATTCATTTTGAACAACTTATATTATTATGTGAGATTATGAATTTTAGATTCTTTTACGCTAGATGTTCCTTCATGGGTTATTTTTAAAGCTTCTCACAGTTTTTTGGCACTTTGACAGCTTGACACTTTAAAGTATTCTTCTTGATTGAGTGCACTAGTGAAGATGAGTTTAACTATATCTTTCAATAAAAATTTTCTTCTTTCTGTATTATTCCATTCACTTTTGGTTTGACTGAGGTCTTACCTTCTTCTATTTTCATAAGCACGTATAAACCTTCCTTAATCACATCCCAAATGTTAATGTCAATAGTTCTAAAGAAAATTTTCATCTTTAGGTTCCAATGTGTGAAATTTTTATCATTGAAACCATGAGGCTTTGTAATGGATAGCCCTTTAGGTAACATACTATCACCAAGTCTAACCATTTATACTCTTGAGACGGTTATGTCTTTAAATCAATAGCCCAAGCTGTGATACCACCAGTTGAGCAAGGCTGGCAGCCAAGAGGGGGTGAATTAGGTGTATATAAAAATTTGTATAAGTTAAAAACTTAAAATAGGTTTTTAAAACTTAAAGTAATCAAAGTAAATATATGTAATTTGAAAATGATAAATTCTGAGTATAAAGAAGGAAAGGAAGAAGAATAAGCACAAAGATTTATCTTGGTTTGACTTCTACCCAAGCCTACGTTCAGTCCCCAAATAATCTATTAGGATTTTTCATTATCAATAATCTAGTACAAAAATTAAGTAGAACCTCCCACTCAACCTAAGCACTATTTGCTTAATTTCTCTCAAGGAAACTCCTTAAACAATTCTAGGGAGAACCTTTCCCTAATCCTAAGCACTCTCTACTTGACACCCTTAAGGAAACTCCTTGAATTTCTCTCACACAAGGAAAAAAATTACAAAAAAAAAAAAACTCTTTGAAATAGAGTATATAGAACAATTAAACACTAATGTAATAAATAACTGATAAGAAGATAAAACTTGTGATATAATCACTATTGAATATTTTTTCTTGTTGATTCAAAGTCCATAGATCCTGTTTATGTAGTAAAAGGTCCAATAGATCCATTGGGAGTAAGAGAAAAGTCAGGAATTTCAAAATATATCCATTGTAAATCAATCATAACTTCTCTGCCACTGCTTAGTTGATTGTCTTCATATTGCTAGTCGACTGGTCCCTCTTTCCTTCTTTAAAATTTCAAATCAGGACCCCGACAATCAACTACTCACCTATAGCCAATTGATTGGTCTCTCACAAAGAGCTCCCAGTCAATTGGTCTTGTTGACTGGACAATGTTACACTATTTTGTTTTTTATTAAACTAAGAAACAAGAGAATTTCTAAAGTATTGGCATGTACCACTAGTGCTTTTTCTATTGGTTTTACACCTAGTAAAATTAGCATATAAATATGCTACCAAGGTATTAGTGAATCCTTTTAAATACCATAAGCCTATTTGTGTGTACCAACAATGTTTAAAAATTCTTTTTATTGATGAGTAATGAGATTCTTTAGGACAAGTTTGAAAATGAGCACACATGCATACACTAAATATGATATCTGATCTAATTGTAGTTAACTATAAAAGGAACCAATCATACCTTTGTATTTTGAGATTTCATAAGGTTACCCATTTTCATCACCATCCATCTTTGCTATTGATCTCATTAGAGTATGTTTTACTTTAATATTTTCAAATCCAAATTTCTTAAGCAGTTCTTTGACATATTTGGATTGACTTATGAAAGTTCCATTTAATTGTTGCTTGATTTAAAGACCAAAGAAGACTGCAAGTTCCCCCATCATAGACATTTCAAATTCTCCTTTCATCATTTCAGTAAATTCTTTGCACAACATTTCATTAGTAACGCCAAATATAATATCATCCATGTAATGACCCAATAAATGGTGATTAGTGAGGTAATTAAGTTTGATAATTTAGTTAATGAAAAAAAAAATAGAAGATGAAAATTTGTAAGAAATTTTGCTAAGGTATAACATTTTCTGAAGTGAAGTTATATCCTGAGATTGATGCTGACTCAGTGGTCAGGCTCATGTACATTATTCAAGAGGTTGAGGGTTCGAATCTTGATTTCCTTAACTTCCCTTGTTTTCTTAGGTGCTAACACGTGTCCCCATAGTGCAAAATGACCAAAATACCCCTGACCCTATAACTCTTTCTTCCTTGGGTGTTTGACACAAAGAGCTGATGGAGAGGAGATTTGAAGCACACGTCCACTGGAGCTTCCATTTTGCATCGCCAAAGTAGCCCTTTGCCACCGCATTGACGTTGTCGGTAAGTCGTTAGCCAGAAGTTGCCATTTCCAACGAAGAATGACCCGAGAATTCCACGGCTTGGAGCACCGAAATTGCGAAGGAAAATCAAACACCGGTAAGCTTTTTCTTTGGTGTTTGGTTTATGGGTTTTGTTCTTGGCAAGTTTACCGGCATTTTCCTTCTAACCCCATGCTACGTTGACTAGTGATTGTTGCAAAATTTTCGTCTAATTAAACTCAGATTAATGTGTAAGTTGCCGAATTTCAATATGCATTATTGCTTTCAGAGTATTTTTGGCCATTCCCTATTGTCAATTGCATGAAATTCAAACTTAGGAGGAAGAATCTCAATTTTGGCTGAGAATTAAGGTTTTGGAGGGACCAAATTGAAATTTCTGGAATTGAGGCTTCAACCATTAGCTTTAAGACAGTAATTGGAATATTTAAAAGCTATTGTTCAGATAGGAAAGATATTTTGGAATTATTTCAAATTTTCCTTGAATTTTTGCAATTATGGAAATGCTCTAGGAAGATTAAGAATGTGTAAAGATGTTTAGACCTATAGTTTAAACAGGTGGGAGAATTGAATGGATGAGAATTGGTAATTTAGTTACTACTTGATAATATGCCTAAGTGGAAATTCTTGTTGGATTATATGATTGAGACCTTGGTTCGCTATTATGGTAAGCCTCTTAGGCGTAGAGAGACTTTTTAGTGTTAAATCACATGTTATGAGGTGATTACTTATGATATAAGCTTAATGCCAAAATTGGTTGAAAGAAGAAAAAGAAGAATAATTCCTTTCTTCTTCTGTGAGCGTAGGAAGTTCTTAGGGGTGAGGTGGTCACCTAAGAGAAGGCATTCAGTCGTCTGTATTTAATGGTGCTCAAGTGCACATATAATACTCCCCAACACTTTTTGTTATATACTCTACTTTTCCTTATTTGGAAATGCTTTGCAATTACCATTATGATTTTTTCATGATTTTATTTATTGGAAGTTGTAAATTCTGAGTAGATGGATTTTCTTGACATGAGTATATAATTACATCATGTATGGTTTGGTAAAGGCTTTTGGAAAATCTCATGCATACGATTATTTATAACCACCAGATAAAATAGTATTGAAATGTGAAGTGATTTTATGCATGTCTGTCATATTTTCTTACGCATACCTATTTTATTTTCCTTACCCTTGGAAGGACTAATTAGGACACTGGCTGCAAATAACAGTTTTGTTAGCCCTTAGTACACCTTGGAAACTACCCAGCTAGTAAGGTTAATGAAAGTGTTAGTCTTGTGTGATGGCCATCACAAGTGGACTGATGAATGATTAATTTTTGTGAGTTATGACCTTACGCCTATTGGTTATCTACCCTCGAGGATTATGTGTCTTTGCCTATTGTGATTTACCTTTGTGGGCTGTGTGCCACATTGGATTAGTCCATGGTAGTCCTTCCCCTTAATTGATATTCAAAAACTTACTGATACTTTTTTTTCCACTTTGTAAGGCATCTTAATTCAATGGTTTATGATGTGCATTAACTATCTGGTTGATATTATTTATAACTTAAATGTTGTCTTTTTTCATACAAATCATGATCACGTTTTGATTACGAATTATATATGTATATTATTTACTAATTTTGTGGTGCTATCTATCGAAAAATTATTGTCTCAAATAGGGAAGCTGGTGAATTCCCAGAGGGAACAGAGGATTGGTGGGAATTCCTTAGGTGAGCCCGCTTGGGTCTGCAGGATTTAGCTTAGTTCATTTTTTATGTATATGACATATTTTTGGAAATGTATATAAACAGTGTTGGTAGCCATTATTTTGTTCATTTTGAGACTGTATATTGACCATAGTTGAGCCTTCCACACTTTTGTTTATTGGTGTATGCTGGTTGGGTCTTGCTGGTGAGAGTTGAGCTCTCCTTATATATATTTGTTGCTTGACAGGGTTTTGTAGTAGTTTTGAGATGTCCTATCTACCAGGTAGACTCTGTCGAAATTTCTACAAAACTCCTTGCGTTGTATAACTGCGTATCCTTATATAAAGGCAAAGTTTATCTTGACTATGGTGCAAATTGCATAGAGTTTGTATGGTTATAAATTCCCATATAGTGTAGGCTTGCAGGTGCAGGGATTTTCCTGTGTCTTGTGCCGATACCACTCCAAGGGTTTAGGGTGTGACAATCCACATATATTTGAACAACTAAGATATTATTTTTCTTCCTTTTAAAGAATAATGTTGTATCTTCCTGTCCTTTAGAGAAAAATGTACTAAGCCTTTTATACCATGCTTTAGGCACTTGCTTAAGATCATAAGAGTTTTTCTCAATTTGAATACATGATTTAGAAGATTTTGATCATCAAATCCTGGAGGTTGTTCAACATACACTTCTTCCATTATGTATCCATTAAGAAAGGCACTATTAACATCCATTTGATACAACTTAAAATCATTTATACATGCAAAGACAATTTCCATACAAATTGCCTCTAATCTAACTATTGGTGCAAAGATTTGATCATAATCAATTTCTTCTTCTTGGTTGTAACCTTTTGCAACCACTCTAGCTTTGTTTCTAGTGATAATTCTAAATTCAACAAGCTTGTTTTTAAAGGCCCATTTAGTGCCAATGACTAAATAATTATTAGGTCTAGGACAAGTTTCCATACTTGGCTTTTTCTCCAAATTGATTTAAGTTTTCTTGAATAGCTAAGACCCAATACTCATCTTTCATGGCTTTATAAATTCCAATTGGTTCAACTTGAGATAAAAATGTTTAATGATTGTAGATATTTTTGAGAGAATTTCGAGTTCTTACCCCTCTGAAGACATAATCAGTTATTTGCTAAGGTGGATGATCCTTATTGAAGTTCCATGCCTTTGGAAGATTTTGAGTAATGTCTTCCTATTTTTCTTAGTTAGATTCTTCATGCATGAAAGGTTGTTAATCTATCTTGGTGTACTCACTTTCATTCTTGATTTCTTGAGCTCTTTGTTTTTGTTTTATTGTATGATTATCATACTTATCAAAATTTACATGTATAGATTCTTCTACAGTCATAGTTCTTTTATTATACAACCTAAATACATTATTAGTACTAGAATATCCTAAGAAAATTCCTTCATTAGATTTTGCATCAAACTTACCCAAATTATCTTTTCCATTGTTAAGCACAAAAAATTTACAAACGAACACATACAAATGAGAAATGTTAGGTTTTCTTCCTTTGTATAATTCATAAGGGGTTTTTTTTTAAGATTGGCCTTATCAAAGCTCTATTCATGACATAACATGCAGTGTTTATTGCATCTGCCCAAAAATACTTAGGAAGACTTCTTTCATTGAGCATTGTTCTAGCCATTTCTTTTACAGTTCTATTTTTTTTTTCTACAACTTCATTTTTTTGTGGAGTTCTAGGTGTAAAGAAATTATGGTCAATTCCATTTTCATCAAAAACTCTATAAATAAATTATTTTCAAATTCTCTACCATGATCACTTCTTATTCTCACAATGGACATGTCTTGTTCATTTTGAATAAATTTTGCTAACTTTAGAAAAGATATAAAGGCTTGATCTTTGTGGGATAAGAAAAGTGTCCAAGTAAATCTAGGAAAATCATATACTATTACAAATATATAGTAATTTCCTCTTAAGACTCATAGTTCGAAATGGTCTAAAAAGATCCATATGAAGTAATTGTAGTGGCCTAGTAATGGAGACAATCCCTTTGGTTTTAAAAAAGCATTTAGCTTGTTTCCTTTTCTAGCAAGCATCACAAAGTTTGTTTTTATCAAATTTTATTTTTGGTAGTCTAAGTACAAGATCTTTCATAGCAAGTTTTTCTAATAAACTCATACTGGCATGAGAAAGTCTTCTATAACACAACCAACTTTTATCATTTACACTCATTAGGCATTTTTAATCAATAGTAGGGACATCATCTAAATCAATGACATAAACATTGTAACTCTATGTCTTATTAATATAGTTTTCTTTTCATCTAAAATTTCAACCACACAATGTTTTGAATCAAATATGACTCGATTATTTTTATCACATAATTGATTAATGCTAAGAAGATTATGATTCAATCCTTCAACAAAGAGAAGATTGTTAATAGAAGTAGATGAGCGCTTACCAACCTTTCTTATACCAATGACTTTTCCTTATCCACTCCCTCTAAATGTGACATTTGCTCAATTCCTTAGTTGAAGAGAAATAAACTTGAATTTATCTCCATTCATGTGTTTGGAGCATCCATTGTCAAATTACCATTTGACTTCAGTGACCTTCATACACATCTGCAGAAATATTAAGTTTTGTTTTTAGGTACTCAATTCTTTTTGGGTCCTTGAATGTTAGTTGTTCCTTTAGGGACCCACATTTTCTTTCCTTCTAGAATTATGTTCAATTTATAAGAACAAGTGTAGCGTTCATGCCCCTTTTGACCACAGTAGAAGTAATTGATAAATGAAGTATTAGTCATGGCAGCTTGAACAAAAAAATTTTGTAATATTTTTGTCTTTTGTTGGGATTGTATTTAAACCTTGCCTTATTAAAAAACATATATTTTTTTTCCAAGAAAAATATATAAATTATTCTTTCCCTTTATAAACTTTGCAAGGGTGTTTATTAAATCTTTCTTTTCTTTTTGCAGAAGTTCACAATCATATGTAAATTTTGTAGTTTTATTCTTGATAGAAATGTATTCCTCCTTAAGCCCACTATAGTCATGCTCTAAAGCTCCAATTTGTTTTTCTAAAGAGATTTTTGTTTGAAGTAGTGAGACATTTTCTTCTTTCTCCTTTTTCAAATCGTTTCAAGAGATAAAACTTTCTTCTTTTAGGAATTTAAGGCTGTTTCTATATTAAGAAATTCATCATGTAATTCATTAAATGTATTTTGCAATTCTTCATAGGAGAAGAGAGAATTTACCTCGTTTTCTTCTTTGGCTATTAGGTGGAGATTAGCTTTTTTATTTTCTTCAACATCGAAGTCATCATCGCTTTCTCCCCAATTAGCTGATAGTTAAGCCTTCTTCTACTCTTTTCCTTTCTTTCTTTCTATGCTATCCTACTTCTTTAGATATTGAGGACATTCTTATTTGATATGTCCAGGTTTTTTACATTTATAACAAATAGAATGTTCTTTGTTTTCTTAACTTATTCTAGTTGGTCTCCTTCCATTGATTCTTCTGTTGTTGAAGAATCTTCCAAATTTCTTTGTAAAGAGACCAAGGTCCTTTTATTAATTCCATCTAGTGATTCATTATTGCATTCTTCCTCATCTGGATATATTAATGTTGCTTTCAGAGCAAGACCCTTCTTCTTCTTATCGTGTTCCTAAAGAAGTTATTTCAACCTTAGTTTATGCTCTTAGAGATGGCTAAATAGAGTTGCAACTAATTTCCTTGATGCTCCTTTGGCTTCCATGATAGCTGTCACTTTCGGCCACCATTCCATGCGAAATGCCTTAATGACCTTGTAGGCTTGTCTGTTTATAAGTATGTCTTTCGTAAAGTTGCTAAATGATTAACAATATGAGTAAATGCATCTACATTTCTTTAATAGTTTCTACAGGATTTCTTTTAAACAACTCATATTATTGGGTGAGATTATGAATCCTAGACTCCTTTACACTAAATGTTCCTTTATAGGCTATTTTTAAAGCTCCACACATCTCTATGGCACTTTTACAATTTGACACTTTTAAGTATTCTTCCTGAGTGCATTAGTGAAAATGAGTTTACCTTTATTATTTAATAAAACTTTTCTTCTTTTTACATCATTCCCTTCACTTTTGGGTTTGACTAAGGTCTTGTCATCTTTTGTTTTCATAGGCACATATGGACCTTCCTCAATCAAATCCCAAATGTCAATGTCAATAGCTTCAAAGAAAATTTTCATCCTTAGTTTCCAATATGTGAAATTATCCCCATCGAAACTAGGAGGTTTTGTAATGGATAGCCTTTCAGGCAATACACTACCACCAAGTCCAGCCATTTATACTTTTAAGATGGTTAAGTTTTTAATCAAAAGCCCAAGCTATGATACCACCTGTTAAGCAAGGCTGGCACCCAAGTAGGGGTAAATTAGGTGTATATAAAAATTTATAGAAGTTAAAAACCTAAAATAGGTTTTTCAAACTTAAAGTAATAAAGTAGATATATGAAATTTATAAATGATAATTGTTGAATATAAAGATGATAAGGAAGAAGAATGGGCACACGGATTTATCTAGGTTCGGCTTCTACCCAAGTTTACATCCAGTCACTAAGCAACCTCTTAGGATTTTTCACTATTAATAATCAAGTACAACAATCAGGGAGAAACTCCCACTTAACCCAAGCACTATTTACTTAGTTCCCCTCAAGGAACATCGTTGAACAATTACCATGGAGAACCTCTCTCTAATCTCAAGCACTGTCTGCTTGACACCGTCAAGAAAGCTCCATGAGTTTCTCTCTCACAAAAGAATAAACCTTCTGAAACTGAGTATATAGAACAATTAAGCATTAATGTAATAAAGAGCTAATAAGAAGATAAAACTTATGATATAATCCTTTTGAATATTTTTCCTTATTGATTATGAGTCTGTAGATATGTTTATATAGCCAAAGGTCGAATAGATTTATTAGAAGTAAGAGGAAAGTTAAGAATTTCAAAATATGACTATTGTAAATCAATCATGACTTCTTTGTCACTGCCCAGTCGACTGCCCTCTTATTGCTGGTCAACTGGTCCTTCTTTCCTTCTTTAAAATTTCAAATCTGGACCCTAACAGTCAATTGCTCATAAAGAGCTCTCAGTTGATTGGTCTTAAGGCAGGTAGTTGACAAGGCATGACCTGGGTGTGGCCGGTCAACTGGGAACTCATAGAAAGCTCCTAACTAACTAAGGCTCAAGCTAGTAGTAAACTAGGAACTTTCTTAAGGCAAGCTAGTCGACTGGGACCAAGAGGCCAGTTGATTGGGATCTCTTAAAAACATCCTAATTGACTGGAAAAAGACTTGGTAGTTGACTGGTAAGATGCCACTCGATTACTGGGCTACTGCTAATTAACCATGAACATCCAGAGTTTCCTAAATCAACCTTTTTTAACTTGTAAGACTCAAAATCAATTCTTTAATGATTTAAAACAATTTTTGTCAGCTTAATTTTACTTACAAAGGTTCATAAGTTATGATAATACATTGAGAAATATCTAGAACCTATGTACTACATAGAAAAACTTTCATATGATGTTTGTTATTATCAAAACCTTAATTCTTTTGCAAATAGGCTCAACAATGTTTAGAAGTCAAGAAAACATGTCAACGTTATCCATCCATGCAATTAATGGATTAGATGACTACTCAACATTACATGTAGAATGATTCATTTAAAAAAAGCCTTTTGGTTGACACAGGTAGCACATATGATTTTCTACATGTAGCATTGGTTAAATAACTAAGATGAAACATAAGTTATATGCCATGAGTTCAAGTGGCAGTTATAGGAGGTGATAAAATCAAAGTTGAAAGCCTATGTAAAGATCTAGTTTGGACTATGCAAGATAACAAATTCTCGGCTAAGTTCTATATGATGAATTGGGGGGAAGGGGAATATGATGCGATATTGGGTGTAATGTGGCTATCTATATTAGGGAGGATTCAATTTGATTTTAGGTAGCATCAATTTGCTTTTACTTTGACAAACAAGTCTTATCATATTATGGGACTTGACCTATAATACTAGATTATGTATGCAAAAAGGACAAATTGATGCTATATTCTACTGGATTATTTCTGGCACAATTGAATATGTCTGAAGGAAGCTTAATGGGATTGACAAATGAACAAAAGACAGAAGTGCAATAGCTTTTGTTGGCATTTGATCATGATCTTCAGGTTGCTAACAAGATTACCCCTATCAAGATCCTTTGACCATACAATTGTGTAAAAGGAAGAAAAACTAATATGTTTGAGACCATATAGATATGGCCCTACATAGATGTTAGCAATAGAAGACTTAGTTTGAGAAATGTTGAAGAAAAGGGTAATTCAGCAAAGTTTGAGTTCATTTGTAGCACCAATAGTTCTGGCCTGTAAGAAGGATGACACATGGTGTTTTTAATTGGATTACAGACAACTAAACAATCAAACAGTAAAAAATAAATTTCTTATACTAGTGATTGAAGAATTTCTGGATGAGTTACATAGAGCAAAATTCTTTTGGAAGCTTGACTTAAGAGTTGGATATCACTAAATATTAATGCATCCAACATATATACACAAGACTACCTTTCGCACTCATGAAGGGCTATATAAAATTTTAGTGGTGCCTTTTAGGTTCACTAATGCCCCTGCTGCTTTTTCGGGACTAATGAATTCAATGTTTAAGCAGTATTTGAATAAGAGTGTTTTGGTGTCTTTTTTATGATATTTTAGTCTATAGCAAGTCATGGGAGGACCACTTACGACATTTACAAGAAGCATTACAAATTCTTAAACACAATACCTTGTTTGCTAAGAAAAGTATATGTGAATTTGGTGCAAGGCAAGGGAAACTGTTTAGGCCATGTTATTTTTAAGATGGAGGATGAAGTATATCCTAAAAAGATTGTGGCAATGGTATCTTGGCCTATTCCTAAAAATCTAAAAGCATTGAGAGATTTTTTAGGATTAACATGCTACTATAGACATTTTGTAAAGAATTATGGAACTATTGTTCGGTCTCTAATAGACTTATCAAAGAAGAATAGTTAGTTTAATTGGAGTCTTGAGGTAAAAAAGACATTTAAGGAATTAAAAAGATTTATGAGTTGTACACCAATGTTAGCACTTTTTGATTTCTCAATGCCTTGTACTATCAAAACTGATGCATCAAGAGGGTATCTGGGTAGTTTTTTTGCAAAGAAAACATCCCATTGCTTTTGTTAGCAAAGCTCTCAGTCTGAGGAAGAAAAATATGTCTGCTTATGAAAGAGAACTCATAGCAATTGTGTTCACTGTTCAACGGTGGAATCAATATGTACGAGCTCATCATTTTGTGATTAAGATTGACCATTTGACTTTGAAATATCTATTGGAGCCGAAAACTATATATTCAAAGCAATATAAATGGGTTCACAAGTTATATGGGCTTGATTATTCGATTGAATATAGGAAGGTTAAAGAAAATGTAGTTGCAAATGCTTTATCATGGAGAGAGCATAGGGAAGAAGTAGCTTGTTTAACAATCACTTCTGTCTTTTCAAGATTGCATAGGCAAGTACATGCCTTTTAAGCTCAAGATGATAAAGTTAGGAGCATTATCAATCAGTTGAAGGTTGATCCAATTGTTGTTAAGGAGTTCACATGGGACTAAAACATTTTAAAATGTAATGGCAAAACAGTAGTAGGGGATGATTGAAAATTATGATAGGATTTGCTCTTTACTTTTCACAATAGCCTCTATGGTGGACATTCACGGGTTACACCAACTTATAAATTGCTAGCTTCAATATTCTATTGGAAGGGCATGGAAAAAGATGTTAGGGTGTTTATGAGGGAATGTGGCATTTGTCAGAGATTTAAAAGCAAAATTGTAGCAACCTAGGCCTTTTACAGCCTCTTCCAACTCCATCTTCCTTATAGAAAGATCTAGTGATGGATTTTATAGTTGGCTTTCCAAATTCTTAAAACAAAACAGTGATTTTAGTAGTGGTGGGCAGGTTTAGTAAGGCTGCTCAATTTATAGCCTTACAACACTCATACTTAGTAGTGGACATGGCCAACCTATTTTTCAATAATGTAGTTAAGTTGCATAGATTGCCTAAAATGATTGTGACAGACAGAGACTTGGTATATTGTGATATGTTTTGGAAAGCAACATGTTAAGCTTCACTATTCATCTTCCTATCACCCTCACAGATGGACAAACCTAAGTTTTAAATCAATCACTCAAATGTTATCTTTGTTGTAAGATTGGCTATCATCCTAGACAATGGGATAAGTGGATTCCAATGTCAAAATTATGGTATAACACTTCATTTTGCAATTGGTATGTCACCCTTTAAGGTCATCTATGGCATCAAACCTCCAATGCATATGCCTTACATGGCTAGGGGCTCGTAAAATCAGTGTGTAGAAGAGCAGTTGAAGTAGAGAGAAGCTATGATTAATATTATTTGTCGGAATTTAGCTAAGGCTAAGAGTAGGATGATGTAGCAAGCTAATAAGGGAAGAACTAAAAGGGAATTTGATGTTTGCAGTTTGGTATATCTCAAATTGCATCCTTTCAAATGCAATTTGACTAATAACCCTCTTCATAAACTTTCAGCTCGCTATTTTGGACCTTTTGAGGTAATTGAGCGCAATGGCAAGGTTACTTATAGGTTGAATCTTCCTGGATACTGTTAAATACATCTAGTCTTCCATGTGTCCTTATTGAAGAAACACCATGGTGACAAGGTGTATGGTACAACATTACCAGAGATAGATGGGGATGGTTATTTTCATATGGAACCAGAAAAGATTCTTTCTGGGAGGTCTGTTAAAAGGGGAAATATGTCAATGAACTGATTCTCATTCAATAAAAGCATGCAGTTTAGAAGATGCCGCATGGGAACCTTTGATAGCAATTCAATAGCACTTTCCAGACTTTGATACTTCTGCCCATCCTTAAGGACAGGATGTTTTAAAGGAGGGAGCTAATTGTTATAAGGGAAATGTTGTTCGTAGTAGTTATAGCTGAAAGGTTGTTATTTTCTGTTATAGGCTAGTTACTGTTATTGTTCTATTAGTTGTTCGTAGCTTAGTTAGTTGTTAATAACTTTTGCTTAAGCTAATGAGCTATATAAACAACAATTAAAGAAACATAAAGTGTGGAGTAGTAAGACTGGTTTCGTATTCTCCTTTGTACCACCGGAAGATGATTGCCGTCGAAGAGGGAAAAAGCATATCACATCATCGCATGGTGTAGCAACAGATTGCAGCAACAAAATGGAGATCCTTTTCTTGCATGTCTTTTTTATCACAAAACGCATCATTTTTATTTTAAGAAAAATAAAAGCAATTGAATAATGTCGTTTCACACTACATATGAATCTCCTCTAACTGGGCTATAAGAGGTGATACGCGCCCTAGATAACCCAATACCACTGAGTATGAACATGAAAATTCACCAAACTTCATTCTCTAACAAATTTAGATTCTCTAAAACTCCTCAACGCATCATTAGAGAGCACACTTCAATTAAACCTAACTGTCGTATTAAAATTTTAATATAACAATTTCAGTAAGCAAAAAATTACTGAATTCATCTTTCAATATTAAATGTACGCCAATATTGA
Organism: Delonix regia; assembly: GCA_037074485.1. NCBI lineage: Eukaryota > Viridiplantae > Streptophyta > Magnoliopsida > Fabales > Fabaceae > Delonix > Delonix regia. The sequence continues at coordinate 29,579,383 of CM073455.1, forward strand.
ATTTGCGCACCTATCAAGAAATAGAGGAAATCCAAAATAATTCTGGGACCTTCTTTTTCTTTTTAATCAATCATTCAAGTCATTAAGGTGCATTGTGAGGAATCTTTTATTCCAACGACATACTTTCTTAACGTTCTATCCATTCAAATAGGTCAAACATAGAATTCTTACCAACACCTATAGGAATCTGGCCCATAACTAAGGGCTTCATTCTTCCCATTGTTTGTGGAGGGCCTTTGTTCCCCTTCCATCTTCCAATAAATTTCTTCAATATTAAAAATGAAGACATTTAAATGTTACACCAGCTTGTCCCATGAACAACTTGTAGCCCCAAGTTGTATGCTATAATGAACTGGAAGTCAAAAAACACTGCTCTTTATTCTTTTACAGGTTAAGCCAATACACTACAGTGAGAAGCAACTTCTCCTGCAATGATGGTAGATATATGACAATAATTTCAGGCGAGTGTACTAGCATTAATAAAACAGTCAATTTCTTAAATCAAAGCAAGGACTCATGAAAACAACAATTTAATCTGAAACAAAGTGACATCTAAATATCTTTATCCCACAGCCACAAAAAACAGCTTCAGATATTTCTTTATTTAAGCAAATGGAGGACACCTGATCCAACTTCAAAAGTAATTGCTCTTGTAGAAATTTTTCAAAAAAGTAGAGATGCCCTGGTCCTTCGTCCCCAAATCCTGCACAAGCCCTTGCTTTCCTACCACGTACTGACCAATGATATGATGCCTCTGCTTTGCATGATCCACAATGTCCTTCAACTCTTCCATTGCCTTGAAGAGCATTAAATCAATCACCTGCATGTCCACAATTATCAGCAGTCATGAGATATAATAAAAAAAAAAAAGATTCTGATCCATAGTTAAAATTCCTAAGCCTTTACCAAAGCATCATATTAATACGTGATATTCAAAGTCATTCATTATTACTGGCCTGAATGCACTCTAATTCCATAATATACAGAACAGAACCACATTTAGGAGGAGATATTATATATGCAAGTACACAGCATTCCTTCTTTTGCATCCAGGGGGTACAGATTTAATCACAAAGTCAAGGGGCTATAAAGAAGGCACCAGACAAGTTTTCAACAAATTAAGGCAGTAGCTTAGAAATTCAAGTAAAACAAGACAAACAGATAACTAGAAGTGTGATGGAGTACAAGCTTTTGGAGGGAACCCACTCAAAAGACTAGCCTATTAGGGGTAGAACTCCTTAAGCTTATAAGACCCTTCTCTCAAGGAAACTTCCCCGATGTGGGACTTCATCATAACACCGTTGTGAAGAGCAGATGTCCTAGTGGCTGCAGACTGTGACACTTTACTCGGCGACGGTTCACTCAGTGTTGCTTCACTCTACCGCAGTCAGCCCCCTTCACCAATCAGAACCCTCCATAGATAGCCCTCTCCGTAACGTTGACCACCAGCTCTTATACCATTTGATGGAGTACAAGCTCTTGGAAGGAATCCACCCAAAAGACTATTTGAAGGTAGAACTCCTCAAGCTTATAAGACCCTTCTCTCAAGGAAACCTCCTCGATGTGGGACTCCATCAGAGTAATATTATCGTTGGAGATACACTAAACCCAATTACACAACTTGCTTGGATTAGACCAAAGAAAGACCCATATAATCTTCAAATAGCTCCATACAGTAACTTAGAAAATGTAGAAGAAAAAGAAAAAGACCAATAAATAACTCAAAAGAGATATTAAGGGGGGGAAAAATTGATATGTTGAAATATAGCAACATGCTGAATGCCATGATATGAAAGCTAACGGCCCATAAAGAAAAAATGAAGAAAGCTATTGATGAAGAGGAAGAGGAAACCATTGAAGTATCCGAAGGATTCCCCAAACTTCAAAAACGAGCCAGCTGCTGAGGATTCTGACATGATTTATAGTTATACAGAAGTGTCAGACAGCCTTGAGTTGCAAAAAGCAAAACTGCTAGCATTCCTGGGATCTCATTCAAGTAAGCTCCAAGGGAAAGGTTGGCTCTAAAGAAAGGATTGAGAAAACTACTGACAAGGAGTAAGCAAACAAACCTAGCATTGATCTGGAAATACCTACTACTCCTGTCTCTTAACCTACTATTGAGCAAGTCAGCAAGACGAAAGATTGAAGGTCAGACTTGAGAGATTTTAATTGACAGGACATTCATGATTTAGATGCAAAGATGCAGATAGAAATCTCAGGACTTCAAGAATAAATTGACAAAGGGCTAAAGATCATGAATAATTCCTGCTAAGTCCGCTCACACAGATTCTACTCTTACAGTCTTACCCAAATAAATGTTGCCATGACCAAACCTACCCCTGCTGATCCTAAAGCCCTTGAATCTTAAAATTTTTCTCTTAGAAATACAATTAGATTCTTTTGTGACATCTGGTAGCTATCCCTAGAGGCCTTTAAATGTTTGCTTTTGTTTGGATGCCATTGTGCCTTATCTATTTTGCTTGATCATTACGATAAGATTATTTGTGTTCAAATTCTGTCTCCTTTATGCTTATATTTTGCTTATGCTTAGATGATATCAAAGTCGAGAAGTATAATTATGTTATATGATCTGCTCAAATAATTTCAATTTGCTACCAATTAAACAAAACATGTCTTTGTTTTATGAAAAAAGCAAGACAGGCACTTCTTGTAAACAAGCACTCAGGAATTTCTAAAACTTGCAAGATGCAAAGTTTGAGGGGATGCCAGAGTAAAGACCCTACACATATCAAGGGGGGAGTTATTTCTTTATCATTTCCTTTTCACAGATCAAATCTTTATGGCATAATTCAAAATCCCTTTTGAAACATCTCAAATGATAGCCACCAGCAAAAGGGAGAGTGTTGAATCACGTTTTGAAATACTTATCCAAGGTTTCAATTGTTTACTATTATTTGTTCTTTATTTTATTGAGTCAACCATGCTTCTTTAAGGATGGTAATGCACAAATGCCCAAAATTTGAATAGTTAAAAGTGCTTAAATTATTGAGTAAATCCTAGAATCTTGAACCTAGTAGAAACATGTAACTTACTGTCAAAGTGCAAGAATGCTTTTGCTTTTATCTGTAGCTTAATCTATGTTAAGATGATTTGGGAATGATACTCATTGGACTATTATGTCTATTGTTGACCTTGGACCTTGATAAGATGAAAACCCTGAGAAGCTGTGCAACACACACAACGCATACTAGAAACCAGTACTCAGGCAAATGAGCAAGCAAAGCTAAAACTCAAATATGTAGAAACCAAATTGCAAAAATGCACTACCATATAAATGTTGGAAGTTGGTGAAGAACCATGAATGCATTTAATGCACCTAAACGACTATATTTCGAAGTATAAAGTCAACCTACATTGATGTATTACAGTAGAAGAGGCCGAGAACTCAAGAGGCCGAAAAACATTTTCATATAATCATTTATGTTATTTTGTGATATCTTGGGATATTTATTCCATAGGAGTTGCTGTGAGAAGTTCTTTAGTCAGCATTGAATTCCCTTGTGAGATTATTATCAAGTTAGTGTACAAAAAACTTAGATATCAGTTTTGCTGGGTTCTTATAAAGAAAACCCCAGTAATTAGTTAGTAAAAGCTGGTATAACTTTTGTTGGTGCATGTTTTGTAAGGGTTGGTGTGGCCTCTCTTTTAATGGGTTCCTGTGAAGAAAAACCTAGTAGCTGGATTAGAAAAACCTGGTATAGCTTTCCTTCCTGTAAAGTCCATAAAGCCAAGTGTGGTCTTTCTTTTAAGAGATTTTGTAGGTTCTTGTGTGTTAGAAATCATAATAAAACTATTCACGGGCCTTCATTTAACAAGCTTTGAGTTGAAATATTCCTTGTCATGGTACCAGAGCCTCTATGACTAAGTGGAATAGGATTAGATCCTTGCTGCTCCCCATTCCTTTTAATTGAAATTAAGTTTCAGTACAAGGTATAATCGGACTGTGCTTCGTCCACACTTTAAGTCCATTGGGTTTTCTTGTTAAGGGACATGTTAGGGCTTATAATTAATCTATTATGGGTCCTTCGCTTTCTAGCCTAAGCTTTGAGTTGAAATGATCTCTGGTATTACAAATTCTCTACAAGGAAAAATTGTTTTCCAGCCTCTTAGTCTTATTCTACTACAATGCTTCAACAGACGTTGAGTATATAGTTTAAAAAATTGTTTTTGAAGCACATAAAATGTGTTTCCAGCCAATTACCAACTTCCAACATTCATATGAAAGTACATTAATGGCTTCTACAACTTGTTTTCAGCATTTTTGAGTTTTATTCATTTATGCTTGTTCCTTTAGCCTTGTTCTTGCAAGTCTCAGGGCTTTCTTTGTCAACACTTTTCACCATTCCAATGTTTCAGGACTACAATAGATTTGGCTAACAAAGTATCTTCTTTCCCAAATAAGACACAAGTTAAGCAAAAAGAATCTTGTACATAAAGAACTAGGTTTGAGATTCTAAGACCATTACACAAATAGGTTAAGCACTTTCAGAATTTTATATTAGCAACTCAGTTAAAAAAAAGAAGAAAGCGCAATTAACCCATCAAAACCAGGAATAAATCATCTTTGACATTTGAAACCTTCAGAAAATGTGATTCAACATTCTCCCCCATTTTAATGATAATACATGTTTGAAATCCTGCACAAAGAATTTTCAATTTTATATCAAAGCAAACAATATCACATGAAATTAAGAAATAACTGCCCTTTAACGTATGCATATATCTTACTCTGGCTTCCTCAGCATTTTTTTTACTATTACCAGCCATTTTGTATCCAGTTATTTCTTAGACAGACAGTAACAATAATAGCTAAGATTTTTTTTTAATGTATTATTTTTATTGTTCACATAATCAACTGCCCAAGAGATGCAATGACATTTACATAATATTCAGCAATTCATTTGCATTTAGATTTTAAGTTCAATGTCTATCATAACAGTCTAGGGTGGTCATGTAATGCCAATATGAAAACTTTACATGAGGCCAGGATACGCAAAATAAGATTCATGCCTTCAAAAATAGAATGCCTTTGAAAAATGGGAAAACATAAAAACAATTATAAGCTGTATGTGAAGATTAGATACATGTTCATCCATCAGCACTGGAAAATCAAAAGAACTTAAAATATCGAATCATTATTCTGAAATCCAATATTCAGAATTTCAAGTAGATTTCAAACTATTAACTCATCATTCTGAAATCCACTTTTCCCCTATCTCTAACCTCCTCCTCTATTCATAAAGCATCAGTACCCTATTAAGATCTGAAATGCTTATGGGAATAACTATGACAGATTCAAAGAGGAAGCTTATGGGTTCATTGCACAAACCATGAAACAATGAAATGTATATGATCAACCAAAAGGACAGTTGAAACAAAACATATTGTTTGATTCCGTGCCTATCTATTCACGAAAATCCCAACCAGTACATCAGTAAGGAAGAGAATAAATTCCAGAAAGCACACCAAGTCTATGACTTCTTGTTTAAAGAGAAACGATTGTGCAACACTTTTGCCATATGACTTCCATAAGAAACTTCCTCATCATTAATCATTTCTAGCTCTTCCGAGCTCTAATCAAACCACATAAATATTTCTTTATCAAGCTCTAACCTTGTTAATGTCGCCAAGAAAAAACTTCCTAACAACTAATGCCTTACAAAATTAATCTTTTCCTGTACGAATCAAATTTGCAGAAATCTGACTTTCCCAAACATCCGTAAATTACCGTGTTGAATTACTCGAGTTTTAGCTATCAGCTTCCCTATAGAAAACAAGTTACTTATTTTCAATCAAAGTTCCCTCATAAAAATGAAAAAGAGTTACACCGGAAAACCCAGAAACAAGATTCCCATATTGAAAAAAAACAAAAACAAAAACAAAAAGGAGGAAAGCAGCGAAAACCCTTAATCAATGGGAAAGCAATTTCTTGAAAGAGAACCAAGAAAAAGCGATTAACCTTGGGATTGGTGATGTGGGAGTTCTTGCGGATCTCTGAGGCGACAGTGGAGCGAAGCTGAGAGGGAGAAACAATTTCGTGTAGGTTGTAGACTTCCATGATGGTGGGTATGGATCTGCAGGCAGTCCTAAAGAAATCGAAGACTCGCTGCCTTGCTTCTTCCAGACTCACCGAGTTTGGAGGCACTTTCACGCTCTTAAGCACATTCGCCATTCTCCTTACACAGCAACTCAACGACTCAACTCGCACGAAGAGAGGTTTCAGACGCTGATGTTTCTGATACTCAGCGGTGGCCTCGTTGGAACTCCTTGGAAAGAACTTGAAGCCGTGGCGAACACAAGCCAGACGGCGTCGTTTAAAATTTGGGTTCGTGTAGATGGCACGCGCCGTACGCGGTGCCATTAGAATTTTTTTTCTTTAAAAGTTGGTATTGGAGCTTCAGCTTTTTAGACATTGGTCCTACAGCGTAAGTAATTATTGTTCTGAAATTGCCACAGTCATTTTAATTCATCTAAATGTTTAAAATATTATTTTTTGAAAAAAAATTTATGGGTCGCGTAACATGAAATCCCACAATTGTCAGTGTCAATCAAACTTTTCTTAAAAAATTTTTTAACACCAAATCTCGTTACGTGGCTGAGGGATGCGGGACCTGCCATATACACACACACACACATATATATATATATATATATATATATTTCATATATGTCAAAAAAAAATTTACATTATGTTATTTTTATATAATCTAAAATTAAAATATAATAATTTTTATAGTATTAAAATAATTTTTAAAATGCCTAATACTTCATATGTAATATTAAAATTATAATAATTAATAAGGATGTAGTTTTTATATATATCTTTTAAGTTACGACTTTATAATTTAATGATTTTTTTTATTGAAGTACAAATATTATATTATTTTTTAATATAAAATTTTAATGATATGAAATTAAAATATTTTAGATTAGAATTATTTAATATTATACTCAAGTCAAATTATATGGTGCGGAAACTGCAAGTTACAAACATTATTTTACATTTATATAATATTAACTAAAGTTGAGAAAAATAATTAAATAATTGAAATGGACGAAGTAATGTAATTTGTTTACAAAGAGGATACATTATATAATTGCAAAAAGAATTTAACCTACTAATATTTTCAATAAAAAATTGTTAAATTACAAAGTTATAATTTAATATTATATATATAATCTGAAAATTATAATATTATAATTTTATAATATTAGAATAGTTTATAAAATGCCTATTGCTTCACATTTTAATTAAAGGCTTTTCTATCATATTTTAATACATTAATAAAGGAGTTGATCATTAATACTATGACGATCCACAAGATAAAAAGAGACATTCAAATCCAACAAAGAATAAATAGAATTTAGATTTGGTAAACAGAGTTACTTATATCCCTACAAAAGTTTCAAATGAGTCTAAATTGACATGTAGATCACATAATAAAATTTTAGATTCTCAGTATATTTAATAATTGAGAGCAAACTATACTTAAATTTCATTGATGATCAATTTTGCATAATTTAATTATATATTAATACTTCAATAAAAATTGTTAAATTACAAAATTATAACTTTATATATATATATATATATTAAATCTCTTCAAATAAAAATGTATTAAAATATAAAGCATTAGGCATTACATTATAAAAATAAGAATGTTTCAAATTTTAAGTTTAAAAAATAAAAAAAAACATAATATATATATATATATATATTTTTTATTTATTTATTTATTTATTTATAAAACAAAAAATTTGACATGGGGGACGCAGATGTAGTGACCCACATTCCCATATGTTGATGTGACACGGGATGTCGGTCTAACACTGACTGTTCGCAGCATCCCGCTTCTGTTTTTCAAAAAGAAATAACATTTTAAACATTTGGGTGAACTAAAATGACAGCAGCGGTTTTGAAGCATTAATTATTTTTACTTTAGGATCAGTATCCAAAAAACCATTGGAGCTTTATTTACATATGTAACAATAACTATTAAACAAATAAATTCTAATCAAATTTATTATGGATGTCATTTTTTAAGGAATTAATTATGTACAAATGATTTTTAAAACCTGGGCAACAAGCATGAGGGTATATTCGGATGAATGATAAGAGATAGAGTGATTAATTTAAAGTGAATCAATGTGTGTAGGTTTCTAAAGTTGGAGTAGAATGACAAGAGGAACTTCAAAACCTCAAGCCCTCACTTATCTTTGGCATCCAAATCTCTATTTTTTGTCTCTCTAAATGAGGAGATTTTGGATGAGATAGAATAATCAAATAGTATAATTATCATGATATCCTTTTTTGCTAAAATCTTTTTGTAGTAACATTTTATTTATAAGAGTAATATTGTAAAATTAATTTGAAAGACATTTTATTCTATTAATGACATTCTCCATTCTTTTGTTCAACTCCCAACGGGATAACACATACCTTCTGATTCCACTCCTTGCCAATCTATGTTACTCCATTCCATTTAATTATTAGTCATTTTATTTTAACATTTCCGAAACTTGCAAATATAACCTAATGCTATAAACCAAAAATATCAAACATAATTTTCAAGGATTATCTTAATGATTATTGCATTGAAATTTCATAGAAATTTAAACCACTTTAAATAAAAAATGAAAAATAAAAAATATTAGTTTAAAAATAAATTCTATAAAAATCATTAATCAATGCTTGAAACTATAAATTGAGTGCCTGAGATAAGTTGCTCACAACTAAAAAATTTGTAAGATTGAAGATAAAAGTTAATTTCAATAACTTAAGGCCTACATTTAGTTGCCAAAAATATAATTTTAGGTGTCGTAAACTAATTTTAGATGCATAAAAGTTACGATAGAAGCAATAAAGTAGATATGGAGAAGAAGCGGAACATAATCAAATTTATCATAGCTTCAATACTATTATACTACATTTAGTCCCCTTCAACTTGAAGAGATTTTCCACTATTAAAAACACTTTACATTAATGGATTTTTGTGTGCTCACTTATAACACAAGATTTTTAACTCCAAACTATTGAGGGGTTTTCCTATTCTCACTTACAATATGAGGTTTCTAGCTCATCTACAACTTCTTATAGGTTTTCATGTGCCCACCACCTACAACACAAAGGTTTTTAACTCATCTCAAACTCTTAATACATTAGGTTTCCACTTAACTCACCTACAACTAACTTTTCTCCTTAGGAAGACTTTTACAAAGATATAAAAAGGTTTAAGAAACATTAAACAATAAGGGATTTATAGTGGGCACACTTTCATGCATTTGAAAACTAGATTGAGTCTTGAAACTAAGCTCAATATAATTTTTTTTCTCTTGATCTTTTCATAGCTTTCTATTCTCTTGATGATATTAATGTTTTTCTAACTCTACTCCTTTTATAAGTATTCAAATAAGTGATCATTGCAATTTTCCTTTCCTCCAAGCTAAATAAAAAGAGTATTAGTGGTATGTGTCAAATACTTGGCAAAGGCCTAGTCTTTTGGTATTATAAGAAGCAAAGGTGAATGGCATTATACATAGCTAAAGCCAAATATATCAGTTGGAAGTTGTTGACTCAATTATTATGGATGAAACAACAACTTCAAGACTACACATTGAATATTCATTAAGTGCCAATATTATGAGAAAACAATAGCGTCATTTGCTTGACCAAAAATCTAATTCACCATTCATTGAACAAATTTATCGAAATGTGACATAACTTTATCCAAGATCATGTGCAACAAGGTAATGTAGAGGTAAAGTATGTTCAAACTAAGCATCAACTTGCTAATATATTTACTTGACCTTTACATGAAGATAGGTATAAATTTCTTAGAACTAAATTGGGCCTAATTGATATCTCAGCATAATGTGTGCTTACTAATCAATTTTCACTTTACTTTTAAAATTTATTAGCTATCTAAATAATATTAGTCACTGTTGACATGATATCTTTCTCTTATGCAGTTGATTGTAAATCTTTTAAGTTAGCTTATTTCTATTGTTACCAAATATTCTTTTGCAAACTACCTTATTTAATGACAAAATATGTTGGTTGTCTTAATGATCCTTTATGCATGCAAAGTATTACTTCTTTTGTTTTTAGTTTAAGTTAATTTTCAAATAGCAAAATTATTTTAAGTAGATTGATTCTTGAGGCTCAAAATGTCTTACACATCCAAGAGGCATAAAACGCTAAGTTTAAGCTCTTAAATATTTAAATCAAGTCAAATTAAGTTAAAATAGTCAGTTCCCTTACTTAGGATCCCATAGCAAAAAGTACACAATCAGTGATAGAGTGCCAATCAAAGCTTTATATCAATGATTGATTGCTTCCACCAAAACATATTCACTCCACTGTCTTCAATTCTCTCACTTAACATTATCCTTCTATTGAAAATTGTTTTTCCTACCTTAAAACACCTTTATCCTTGCAACATCTCTCTCTTTCTCTAAGCAAATGACCAATTTTCACACTACCCATCGTTGGTTATCACACTAAGGAGCCATTTCTGTAAAAATGTGAACAATAAATTGGTGATAAGAGACGAGATTAAGGTGAAAATTGTTGTTATCCAAACCAAAAAATGAGGATGAAAATATTACTCCAACACCATATGTTCAAGGCATTCCTCTGACAACAACCATGAATCCTTGCTCGGCTAAGGATGATAACTTGGAAAAGGGTTTGTTTGCTCCAACACATACTCCTTTACCAATGAATCCTTCATCCTTAAGGTCTACCAGAACCACTGTTAATACTAAAGACAAATTGATGAATATTTCTGAAGAGTCACAAAAGATGGCACTTAAATCCCTCAAGAAAAGTTGAGATCACCACATCTTAGGTCTTCACTTTTATAAAATCTTCAAACTCCAGAGCATGAGGTAAGCTTTACATAATATTACTCTCAATGAACTATTACTGCTAATAGGATAGAATTCATTGATAAGCTCATATAACTTCTTTGTATTGTTGAGCTAACTGTAGCTATGAATTAAAGCCCTCTCTTTACTCTTTAGGATCTAATTTACAAGGATTTATTGATAAGTCCCTAATTGTGTTATATTTGTATATATTTTTCTATAGACTTATCATGTATTTTGGATAAATGCTCTTAAATTAGTGACCAATTGATGTTAGTTTAATGCATTTTATAGATCGCATTATTTGGTTGCTTCTTTGTAATAAATTAATTTAATTTTGCATTGTTTTGATGATAATTGCAAGGAAATTGATTTGATATAATGAGATTGAGGGATTAGAGGTTTGGAAAAGGAAGATTCAATTATGTTTTGAGGGTTTTTGTAAACATCTTAGAAGTTGGAAGAAGCCAAGGAAGAAAGTTGAAATGGTCTTCAACTCAAGATGGTGAACACTCAACCTTAATGTTAGTTTTGGAGCCTTAAATATCATAATTTGAAGATAGTCATTTCACATAAAGTTGTAAAGCTTGTTGAAAGCTTTCCAACAAGTATTAATTTGTTAAATTTTGACATCGGATCACAAAGTCACGGCTAAAATACTAAAGCTATATTGGGGGACTAATCTAGATCCTAGGCACATAGAACTGTATTTTGGTGCTTCCATGTTGTCTTTAGATGCTTAGGCACCTAAATTTTTGATAAGCACAATTTTTCTAGTTTTTAAGGGTATAAAAAGAGGTTTTTGCTATTTTGAGAGGAAGGGAAGCAAAGTAGGATGTGAGGGTTTGAATATCTCTCTAGGAGAGTAAGGAAATCTTTTATTTTTAAGGAGAGGCCAAGAGTTTGTTTTGTTAGACCTCCCCTGACCAAACATCCTTGTATTCTTCCATGGAGGTCTCCATCCACTCTTATTCTTCTCTTGTTTTCTCTTTTTTCTCCTTTTTTCCTTAATGTAATCCAGATTTAAGCTTGTTGTTAGTTATTGTTATGGATTTTTATGAATATGGAGTAAGGATTTCATGGCTTTATATCTACATATGTTAAGAGAGATTTTTTTGTCTCTTGTAATTATGGATTGGTTTATGAATGAATATTGCTTCTTATTTGAGGCTTTTATTATTTTAGTCAATTAATATGATTGCAAGTGGATTGAGTAGTTTATATTGTTGATTTCTTTCATAATCTCTTGTCACAGAGTTAAGTGTCCACAAGGTGTTTGATGAAATGTCTCATTGTGAATTGAGTGGAATATGCCTTAAATGATTGAGATCAACCTTTAAGGTATATTCACATTGGTATTCTTAGTGATTTCAGAGAGCTTAAAGCACTTTAGGATTAGTTTTCTTTAAATGATTAGGATCAACCTTAAAGGGAAACTAATGGTTTAGACAGTGTAATTCTATATAGATGATTGGGTTCAAACTCTAGGTAGGTTGGGTTTGATAGTTTAACTCTTAATAATAATGCATTCTAGGAAAGACTTTATTTAAATTATTGGAATCAACCTTTAGGTGGAATTGGAACTAGAATTAGGATAACCGTTGGGATCATGCTTATCTTAGTGAGCTAATTTATCCAACAGTGGAATTGAGAACTATGTGAAACAAAGTCAATAATGAACTTGAATATTCCATTTATCCTCACTCCAACTCTCAATTAGCTTAATCTAGTGTAGTTTCTTATGTCTTTTATTTTTAATTTATGCCATTTAGAATATTAGTTTAGCTTTGTCATTTTGTCTGTAACACTTGAATCATTTCCTAGAAACTGGTTTATTTGGGCCACCAGTGTAAATATATAAATAAATATACTAACTCATACTTTTGTACAAATTGTATATTTGGTAAGCAAAATTTTAATTTTAAGAATATTGAAGATAACACATTATCCTTGTGGGAACAATAATGGATCTTATAGATCCTTTAACTAGAAATTGGCCCGTATACTTGTGGTTAATCATTTACTTAGGAAATTTTATGTTAACTTGATTGTTCTAGATGATGGACTTACTATAAAATCACTTGTGAATGGGAACAAAGTTTAAGTAAGTGAATTTGTTGTAGCTATAATACTAGATATGTCGTTTTAAGTATTGTTTCAAAAATAAGTGGTTTAAACACTTTTGTGTTTCTCTTGAAGAAGCTAAAGAATTATCATTTGGAAGGATGACCTTATGTAAGGTGATAAATTATATGGGTCAACTTTATCGTTCAAGGAACAAATCACTTTTGAAATAAAATACGTTTTTCAAACATGATAATTCTGATAAACACTTATTAAATGATTTTCCTAAACAAATATGACTTCTTCTTTTATGAAATAATAAAAAATATTTGAAAACAAGCCTAAAAATGTGAAATATAATAGTTTGAGAAATATATCATTTTGATCTTTTACTTTTAAACATAGTTTCATTTGGTCCTTCACGGATTGAAAGTCTCAAAATAAGCATCCACTTTTGAACTTAGTTTTATTTTAGTCATTCGCAAATTGAAAATTTTATAATGGTCCTATACTCTTTTTGATTTGGCTCAAAGTGATCCCTGCCCCACTCTGTCATGGGTGTGTTATTTGTTTAGTTGTTACTTAAGGGGAGACTACTTTAGGTTAAATCTTGAAAAGTTGAAGATTATTCTAGGACTTTCAATTCTTTGAGGATTAAAATAAGACTAAGTTCAAAAGAAGAAAAGTTATTTTAAGACTTTTAATTTGTAAATGACCAAAATGAGACTAAATCCAAAGGTATATTACTAAAATAGTATTTTTCTAATAAAAGTCTGTAGCACCATGTGGTTATAATAGATACTACTCCCTAGGGTAGTTAAGTATGGCCTGGCTCATTGGATTGCTTAAGCTTGGTTTTGTTTGATCAAGGCTTAAGCCTTATTTTTAAGTTCAAGGCCCAGGCTTGGTTAGGAAAAATAGGTCCTTTTTTAAAATATCAAGTGAGCTTATGTTTAGATTTATTAATAGGGATTGACTTTGTAACATCTGACCCTAAATATTTTATAATTTCTTAGCTTAATTTTAGTTAAAACATGAATTCTACCATATCTTTCTCTTATTCAAATTTTTATAACTAATTAAACTTTTTTTTTGTCACAGTTTTCCTTTTCTTTACAAAATTAGCCCTCTTTTTCAGATATTTCAAAAATAAAGTTCAAATTCTTCAAAAACTCTAAAAGTTTCCTAAAATAAAATTATTTGTGTCTAATTTTTGTCATAAAAATCTAGGGCCAAAATGTCTTCAAATTCCTCCTAAATCAAACTAATTTCAAAAACTATTCAATTTGATCCCTTAAATCTAGGACAGATCTGTTCAGCCTTGACTATAAGGAAAAATAGTCCATAATTTCATGATATTTAGAATGATAATTCCTAGTTATGTATTGGACATGTCATAAAAATTTCATGTTACAATTCATTCATTTGCCTCTTCAATTCTATAAATTAGAAAATATATCCAGCTTTATTTTTGTATCCATAATCCAAACTATTTGGGTTTATTAACCTTACTTACACAATTTAAATGGCTATAGAAATTTCTATAATTGAGGTTTAATATTTCAAGAAAGCCTATATCAATTTTCATATTATTTTAAAGTCATTTTGTTGGATTTCTTATTAATACTTATTAATAGGTCAGATTGCATAGTTACATACTTTAATGGCAACTTTGGCCTCATAAGTTTACATCCAACAACACATAACCTCATGGTTACAAGAGATGCTCAACATACTTAAGTCTTAGAATATCAATCCACAATTAGTTACATTACCAAACATAACAAATCCAAGAACATATTCTCATAGAGATTTCTAATTCTGTTGGATGGTTGATTAGATAGCTTCTTGAGCACTTGGAATTAATGTTAGTAAGAAAAAGGGATGAGATATAAATCTCAATAGTTAGCCACATTTCAAAAGCATAATTCTATCTTTAAAACATGTCATACAATTCAATCTATTGTTATAAATAGATATGCCATTGATTGCATACATACAATGGTAAACATACCACATCTCATCTCACTTCTAGGTGAGGTAGAATCTCAATTTCTTCCCACTTCTCAGTGGGTACTGCTTTATTTCATCCCAAATCTAGTGGGTAATGCTTTATCTCTTCCCACTTTTTAGTGGGATAATCTCTTGCATTTACAAATTGATGATCATCACATTAAGGAAAAGGGAAAAATTGTCTTTATTCATTAATCCTTTCCAACAATGCATAAACATGTCCTTATAAATTCATGTGGCAGTGTGAATTACAATCAATGCATCAATGGATAAGACAAGTTAATGTTGTAAAAAAATGCAAGTTTTAAGGATAAGACTAGCTACCTTGTCTTCAAGCTTACTTTCCCTTCTTGAAAGTATCCAAGTCCTTGAGTGAAAGATTCATAATGTAATTTGATCTCATACAAGAGTTAGAAACTCCCTCTTCAACCTTGTGCTTTATCGTCCATAGTTAAAAGCTAGAGTTTTACTTTCTCTCTCATTTCTCTTTCTTGTTTTAGCTGAAATGATTAAGAAATGAAAGGAATGGCTTCTTAAAGTGAATATGACCAAACCATTAATTATTTGATGAATTTCAACTATTAAAATGCTTTACCTTATTTTATCCTACATGTTTTCACTCTCTCATTTTCTTGTATATGGACCCCTCTTAGACTTTCCTTGCACCTTTGTCTAAGTTTTTACCAAAATAAGGAAAAATAGATAAGTGTGAATGGCTTCCTAAAGCGAAGATGACAAAACTATTAATTATTTGATGACTTTTAACTACTAAAATAGCTTACCATATCTTACCCTGCATGTTTTTACCTTCTCTCATTTTCTTGCATATAGACCTCTCTTGGACTTTTCCTTTCAACTTTGTCTAAATTTCAACCAAAATAAGGAAAAATATATAAGTGTACCTAACATTAAGAGTTAGTTCATTCGTTAATGAGATGGAAAGGCCAATTAAGTGGTGGCCATACTTTGTCTTTTCATATCAAGCATCTCTCTTTCACATATGAACCCACTTGGACTTTCCTATTGATTTTTCTCATTTTTACTTGTGACTTGCTTCCATGAGGCTCCAAGTAACTTACAAATTCATTCCCATCACAATTTGTTGAAAGGTGGCATGTATAAAAAAATAAAGAAGAAGAAAGTTTAAGGTGGCATCTTATAGTCTTTTTCTCCACCATTTTCTCATACCATGTTATACACTTACACGAGGTTCCTCTTAAAATTTTGAAAAAAAAAAAAATCTATGATTGCTAAAATGACTAGGACAAGTTGCCAAAAATAAAATATTATAATTACTCTTTAAAAAAATTATTCTTTTAATTATTGTTAACTTTTCACTTGAAACATAAAAATATCTAAACTTAAGCTTCTTTTATTTTACTAGGGTCACCATCCACTTCCTAAATTTATCCTTTGATTTAATTAGAAAATTATTTTTCTATCCTAATGACATGTTTTCTAATATTTACTTTTTACCCTTATTTAAATCATACATATAACTAGGGCAAATGGGAACCAAAATTAAGGTAGATCAAAATCGAAGAGCAAGAAGAATATCAGGTGTTTCAAATGCAATAAAAGGGGACACTACAAAAATGAGTGTTGGAATTTGAAGAAGAACGCAGAGGCCAAAGGCAAAGATACTAAGTCGTCAAGTGCTCATAAATGTATTGCAAGTACCACGTGTACAATGAACGTGGCTTGTAGATTCAACTGCAACATGGTACATGACCTCATGAAGAGAATGGTTCCATCAATATAAACCTATCTTTGGAGGATATTTATTTATGGGAGATGATCATTTCTTGGAGATTACTAGAATAGGCACCATCAAATTAAAGATGTATGATGGTACAACTTACACCATCCAAGAGGTCTGACATGTGAAGGATCTTAAGAAAAGTTTATTGTCTTTAGGACAATTTGATAGCAATGGATATAAAACCCAGATACAGGATGACATTTTGAAAGTCATTAAAAGCACGTTTGTAGTTATGAAACCAGAAAAGATAGCAGCCAATCTATATATGCTTTAAGGAGAAACACAACAAGGAAAAGTCTCAGTTGCATCAACTGATCCAGCAGTTTAAGAATCAACAATATCATGGCACCATAAACTTGGTCACATGTCATAATGTGGATTAAAGGTTCTTATAGAACAAAATCTTCTTCTCATACTTAAAAAGGTTTCTCTACCTTTTTGTGAGTATTGTGTTACAAGAAAGTAACATAGGTTGAAGTTCAACAGCTCTAAAGAGAAAAATAAAGCTATCTTAGACCTAGTGCATGCTGATGTTTGGCAAGCATCGGTCATATCCCTGGGAGGAGCAAAGTATTTTCTGTCATTCATCGATAAATACTCTATGAGATGTTGGTGTATCCAATGAAAATAAAGGAAGATGTGTTTGAAGTTTTCAAAACCTTTAAAATGCGTGTGGAACGTGAATTTGAGAAAATGATTGAATGTTTAAGATCTGATAATGGAGGAGAATACACCAGTGATGAATTTTATACTTTCTATTAATAAGAAGGTATCAAATGACAATTCATGGTGGTATACACTCCATAGTAAAATGGAGTGGCAAAGTGGATAAGTAGGACTTTGTTGGAAAGGATAAGGGCAATGTTAAGAATTGCTAGATTAGCTAATTCATTTTAGGCAGAAGCAGTCAAGACAACTTGCTACATGATCAATCGGTCACTATTAATCGTAATTGATCTAAAGACCCCAATGGAGATATGGATTGGGAAGCCAGCTGATTATATAAACCTCCATATGTTTGGAAGTCCAGTATACATGATGTACAATGCCCAAGAAATTACAAAGCTAAATCCTAAATCTAAAATATGTTTATTCTTGGGATATGTTGATAGAGAAAAGGGGTATCGCATGTGGGATTCCATTAACCACAAGGTTATAGTCAACAGGGATATCATATTTCCTAAAGTTAAACAACATATACATGAAGGTGATAGCATTTCAAAAGAAATAGTTAAGACCACTACAGTGCATATTGAAGGAAGAGAAAATAAAACAAAAGTACCAGATTCTTCTTAAGTAGCACCAGAGTATGATGAACAAGAATAATCTGATCTTGTGACTCCATAAGTTCAATGGTTAACTCAAGAGAGGAGGGAACCAATTTGACACTCAAATTACATTATGGAAAGGAATTTTACATACTGTCTACTCATAGAAGATAAAGAGCCTTTGACTTTTTGAGAGGCTATGGAAAGCTCAAAAGTTTTTTGTGGTTAGCAGCATTGCAAGAAGAAATTGAAGCCTTCCATAAGAATAAGACATGAGATCTTATTCCACTACCAAAGGGATGGAAGGTCATTAGGAACAAATGGGTGTACAAGATCAAGAGAACTAGTGATGATCAAGTTGAACGATATTGTGCTAAACTAGTAGTAAAAAATTTGCTAAGAAAGAAGGCATTGATTACAGCAAGATATTTTCTCTGGTTGTTCAACTCACAATGGTTCAAGTGGTCTTAGCAATGTGTGCTACACTTGGCTTACATATAAACCAGTTAGATGTAAAAATTGCATTTCTTCATGGAAATCTTGAAAAAGAAATTTATATACTCCAGCCCGAAAGGTTTGAAGAAGAAGGAAAAGAGAACTTGATTTATAGGTTGAATAAATCTCTATATGGTCTCAAACAGGTGCCGAGATGCTGGTATAAGAGATTTGATTCCTTCATCATGAGCTTTGGATACAACAAACTTAATGCAAACTCTTGTACATATATCAAGGGGTTTGGTGTAAATGATTTCATTATCTCATAGTTGTATGTAGATAACATGCTGGTAGCAGGCCAAGCAAAGATCGCATCAATGAATTTAAGGCACAATTGGCTAGGGAATTTGATATAAAGGACTTGGGACCAGCAAACAAGATTCTAGGGACGCAAATTCACCGAGACAAAAATAACAAAAATATTTGGCTTTCTTAAAAGAATTATTTAAAGATCTTACGATGCTTCAAAATGCAAGATTGTAAGCTAATCTCTACCCCACTTCCTGTTAATTTCAAGTTATCCTCAAGTATGAGTCTTAACCATGAAAAAGAGAGGAAGTAAATGTCTCAAGAACCATACACATCAACAATGGGTAGCCTAATGTTCGCTATGATTTGCACAAGACCAGACATTGCACAAGTAGTTGGAGTGGTTAGTTAATATATGGTGAATCCTGGCTAAGAGCATTGGAATGCTGTAAAAAGGGTTCTAAGATACATTAAAAGGACCACAAATGTTGCATTACATTATGGAGGATCAAATTTCACCATAAGAGGCTATACATATTCAGATTTTGCAAGTGATATTAACAATAGCAAATCCACCAGTAGTTATATGTTTACTCTTGCAGGTGGAGTTGTAAGCTGGGTTTCAAAAATACAACCTATTGTGGCCACTTTAGCGACAAAAGCAGAATATATTGCAGTTACACAAGCTAGCAAATAAGCAGTTTGGTTGCAGATGCTATCAAAAGAGCTAAGGTGCAATCCTGGGAAGATTACACTATTTTATGATAATCAAAGTGCTATCCACTTGGCGAAAAATCCAGCATTCCATTCTTTGACTAAACACATATGAATTCAATATCACTTTATCCGAGAAAAAGTGGAAGACAGAAGTGTGGATATATAAAAACTCCATACTAGAAATAACCTAATAGATACACTGACAAAGCCAGTGAACACTGATAAGTTCATATGGTGTAGATCTTCCATTAGCCTAACAGAGACGTGAGTAGCAGGAGATAGCAAGGAAGGAAGAATGGTATGAAGATTAATTTATTCTCAATTAAATCTTCAAGTGGGAGATTGTCAAAGGGAGACACCTAACAGATGAAGAAAAAATTATGTTAGGTAACCAACCATGGAAAAAAAAGGTTGGAAATTTTTTATAATTGTAGTTTAGTCCTTTGAAAATTGCAATGAAGCCCTTCATCATTCCCTATAAATAGATAGTTTCAAAATCTCATTTCTCACAACCAAGAAAAGAGCAATCTTATATATATATAGAGAAAGAGTTGTGAGATATATAGAGGGTTATAAGATTAGTATTATCATATTAGCATATTATCTTTGCTATATAAAGAGAATGTGTAATTCCTATTTTTCTCATAGTGAAGCTCTTTCTTCCTTGTCCATGGTTTTTTACCCTATTGGGATTTTTTCATATAAAATTCTGTGTATCATATCAAATTATTTGCTACAGTTTTACTTCTATCCAGTATCTATTTGCTCTACATAACTATAAACTAAAGGATTGAGAGAACAATAATTTATAGAAAATTAAGATAGAAATAATTATTTGATATATACCTTAATATTCAGTAATTTAGTTTTTAAATTGTAATCATGTTATTATAAACACTAAATGTTAATATAAAATTAATATGTATAGCAAATCATTTAGCTAATAAAGTAAAAATGATAATGTAATAATAATAAAATTAAAAATTCATTTAAATAAATGTAATGGAATCCATTTAAATAAAGAGCCAAAAAAGTAAATAGAAAAAAATGAGTTAAACAAGAAAGAAAACTTTCAAAATTTCCTAACTACTTAGGTACAATAATTAGGTACTAAAATTAAAGTGCAAGGAGGGAACTAAAAGTGTAAGAAGTTATATAAATTTATTATTTTTAATGAATTAAAATATAATCATGTTGTTTATTAGTAAGCTAATTAACGATAATATGGAATGTGTTTAGCACTTCTTCACTCAACCTTTTTCGTCCAAGACCTTGAAGGTGGAGAAAGAGCTTGTGAGCCAACTGTGCCAACCATTTCTTTATGTAATATGTTTACATTATTTATTTTTCTACCTTGCTCAACTACTTTTTTTGATTTTTTTTAAAAAATTTAAATATTTGATTAAATTTTTTCTACAATTAATAATTGTAGGTAAATGTGTTATTATATAAGTTCATATGTTGAACTCTAGTTAACTTTGCCTATTTTATATATATATATGACATATAGGAAAAGGAAGCTTGTAAACGTACAAGGAAAATGAGATATTCCTATTGGGACAACCTATAGTACAAAAATTATTAATTGTGTGTTTTCATGCTAAAAATTAGCCAAAGCCTCATAAGTGTTAGTCAATTGCTTGAGAAAAAATATAGGATATATTTTCACAATGATATGTGTGATATATATGACAAATTTGATGCCAAAACATTGAGTGTAAAATTGGTGTCAAAAAGCTTTTTATTAATTTGGAACAAACTCATGGTTCTGTCCAAGAAGGACATAAAGACCCACTGAATCAAGGTTATGTGCAAGAATGACACAAGGACCTGGTGAATGAAGGTTCTATGCATGAAGGACACAAGGTCCACTTTAAGGAGGAGAAATTTATGGAAAGGAACCTTATAATTGTAAAGGAGCTGAAAATTTTAGTGATTGCCTTAAGAGGAGAATAAAGGAAAACTGGTAAACTTCACTGACAATAACTTAAAAAGATCAAGTGATGATATGAAAATTGCATTAGACTAGTGTTCCATCAGTGGTTCAAGAAGGGTATACTGGAGCATCAAGAAGCTCCATGTTAACATAAAGACTAAGACATAAAGATTGAACCAAGGAAGTAATAGTTGTGTTATGTGATAATAATTCAGCAATGACTATAATGAAAAATCCAATGGTTTATGGAAAATCAAAAAAAATTCAAAACCAAGCATCACTTCTTAAAGAAGATAATGAAGGAAGGTCAAGTGATGCAAAATCATTGGTCTAAAGACTGGGAAGCTAATGTTTTCACCAAAAGATTACCAAAGGTGAAGCTCAGAAAAACTCTCAAGAGTGTGCAATAGCGCTAGGTTAAGAATGAGCATTAGCCAATGGGTAAATAACCTTAGTACTAACTTTATCATAAGGTAACCCACTTTTTTATAAAGTAGTAACTTTTGTGTTGCTTTTTTAAATTGCTTTTTGTAGTATACAAAATGATGCTAGTTTGGGTAATGATAATAGTTGTATTAGGTAGCTGCAGGCTAGTTTAGATGTCACTAATTAGCTTAGGTAGTTGTAGGCTAGTGTAGGAGGCTAGCTAATAATAACTTGTATTGTGTAAAAATAGCCCTATTAAGAAGAAAAACATAACAAGCACCAGATCATCTTTTTCCATTCATTTTGTTTTCTGTAATTCCTCATCTTCTCTCAGCCTTCTTAAGCTTTCAAAAACTTACACACATGACCAAGTCCTTTGTCTCACTAGCTATTCTTTAAGGAGAGTGAATGTGTGAAGTTTATGTTTCTTGATTCTACCTTTTCTGCTTCCATAGATGAATAAGCAAAGAATAGCCTATTACTGATGGATTTTGACAGATCTAATTCTGTTGAGAGTAGGACAGAGATTTGTGAATCTAAGAAAGGGCATTTGAGTACTTTGCAAGGAAATGTTTGATGAGTTGTATAGCTCTCAAAGGGTTAGTTTGATCTGGTCATGAACCATCCGATTCCTAAGATGCCAGATAACATACGGAATGACCAATAATTCTTTGGTGACATGTTTTAACTAAACTAGATTTTCCTTACCCATAGAGAACCAAGATTGAAACCACTTGATGAGATTATAATTATTGAAAAAATCCACCTTAATGCCTGTGGAGGATCAAATGCATCTAGAAAAAGGGCAGAGCACAAACAAATGTGAAATAGATTCTCTCGGGTAACCGCATAAGTAACAGTAGGAATGAGGCAAAACATGATGTTTCCTAAGCAACTCACCAATTGGAATTGCCTCATTAAGCAAACGCTAGCTAAAGACCAGAATTCCTTTCATCTCGAAAAACCATTAATTCCAATTGAACCAATGTCATCATGAGAATGACGTAACAAATTATTATTATCCTTGACCTTTTAGACTCCTATTGAATTTCCGGATCAAATTTGCTTATCTGGTAAGACAGTCAATGAAAATGATTCAGCTAATTTTAGAGGTCGAATATGCTTAAGATATAACTCTGAAATGCACTGTGTTTCCATGTAGCATTATCACACCAAATAGAGTTTGAGACTTAGAACTCACACCTCGTGATATCGGCCACCATAATTGGTGCTTGAGAGAGATAAGTTGGTTTGAGCGTAGTTTTGAATTCGTTTGTATTTTTTTCCCTTTCTTTTCTGGGCATAAGATTGCAATGTCGAAGAAAAATATAACTTTCATTTTTTAAACTCATATTTTAACAGGTCTCAAACTTAATCCTAATATAATTTTTTATAAAATTCCCAAATTTTGAAATGTAAACTTATTGACTTTGAGAAATTTTAAAATACATAATTTTCCCTTCAAACATAGACATTTAAATATTGTATATATATGTATGTGTGTATATATGTACCTTTGAAAATTCTTAAACCCAGACCAAGAGTTTCTTCTGTTCAGAGCATTTGCGAGTTAATAATCCTCAACTATCTTATCCAGTACAAATTTCTTCGCATGGATTTTCCCTCAATTTCTATAGGCACTGAGCAGAGTGAGCGAGAAAGAGAGTTAGTGAGATTGAGAGATGAAGTTAGCTCAGTCATTCTTGGTTGCAAAGGAAAAAAGAGAGACGAAGATGAAAGAAGAAGGAGAAGAAGAACAAGGCAAACAGCAAAAGGATGATGATTTCATGGTGAGTTTGGAAGAAAGCTTATGAGAAGAGAGAGGAAGTTGATGAGGGAGAAGAATAAGCAAATATGTTCGTGCTCATTGCTCAGTCTAGGTGTTAAGTTAAAATGTCCAAATCAGATTTTCTATATCCATGATTGCACAACGGTGACAGGTACTTGATCGGTTGAATCAGTGGTCTGAGACCCTAGAAGGTCAGTGGAGAACTTTTCCCACTGATTTTTTTCATTGGATTCGAAAAGATAATAAAGAATAAAATATCATATTAGCCATTTTGTCTCAACGTGATTCTTTATTTATCCGTCTCAATTTTTTTTTCATTTTCAAACGCCACGAGTGCCCCTTCGTCAGCTAAAAAACTCTCAAAATGTAACAATCAAAAGAGTTTTTTTCTTTTGAAAAAATATATTATTTGACATCATATTTTGATCTAAAATGATTAAGGTTATGGGTCTTTTTAAATTATATATTCCTATCTAACTATATATATTTAACGGAAAGAGAGCTGACACTTGCCTCATCTCATCTGAGGATGAAGCCTGCCCACTTACTGTGCTTGCCAGCAAAAATTTCATCTCCATCTTGCGATCGCCGTACAATCAAAGTGGAAGATTGTCCAACAACTCCACCTTGGATGGCCTGTGAAATATTGGGGGTTATGGTATTGCAACAGTGTAAGGAGGGTTTATGATTAAGAAACATGAACATGATCAGAAGCTTAAAGCTTGTCTTCTGTCATGGTTCACCTTGAACAAGTTTTGTGTCAATCTTTTCTTTTTTCTTTTTGATTCTTTGATCAAACGTTAACAAAGAATATTGTTGTAAAATTAGAAATAAAACGTAATGCTGTCATTTTAAATTCTAATCCAGTCAGTGGAATTCAACTGAATTTCATAAAGGGAAATTAGGTATAGCTCTGAATTATATTTTAAATACAATTTTAGCATACAAATTTTAAAATATAATACTTTACTCCTTATCACAAGAAGTAAAAATATTACATAAAGGAGATTATGCGTAATATCTCTCTTCATAAAATTTAAGATATATTCCAAACATAAAAAATAATAATAAAAAATTAAATTAAAGAATTCAATTGAATTCTTAATGGTTTTGGTTCCAAACATGGCCATATAGGGTATTTTGGGATTTGTGCTTGATTTGCAATGTACATTATAACTTTTTTACTTGAGCATTATATTCCAACGCTTTATAAATTCATTGCAGCCAAGGGGTATAGGTATTTGCTACGAAGGCTGGCTTGTCATTTGTCAAGGACATGTGCTTCTTTGGTCAACTTAAAAAAGTCGGTGAAGACAAATTTTAAACAATTGAGAAAAAAACTTATGGCCATAAATGGGATTCATAAGAGAGAAGAAACTGATAGAGTTAATTGAGAGGAGCTTTCATATTGATAAAATTCAACATTGACGTAAACAATTAGAAAGCTTTGCATCTGAAATAACTTGACTCATTTTCTAAACCACAGACTATTAGCTTTTTCCTGGAATGTTCATAGGTGGCCAAGTCAATCTTCACTGTGATTGGGAGTGGATGGGGATAATATTGATTATTTTTTCTCATGTCATGCTAATCCTCTATTGTTTCCTTCTTGTAATTGTTTGCATATCTATACTGGGTCAACGAGTGAGGTTCTCATTTTTAAGAAGTCCATCGACATAGAGCCTGCCAAATCTTTCTCTAATTTCACTTAAATTTTTTATCTGCCAAGTCCCCATGGTTTTGGAGCTCGTTGGTGGAGCTTTTCTGAGTGCTGTTTTCAATGTGTTGCTTGATAGGATAGCTTCACCAGAGGTAGTCAGCTTCTTGAGAGTGAAGAAACTGAATGACAGGTTGCTGAAGAAGTTCAAGCTAACATTGCTGTCCATTAATGGAGTTCTTGATGATGCAGAGGGAAAGCAAATAACAAATCTTGCAGTAAAGGAATGGATTGATGAACTGAAGGATGCAGCATATGATGCTGATGATCTGTTGGATGAGATCTATACTAGAGCTAAAAGCTGCGTCAGTAAGGTACAAAACCTTAACTCTACTTCTTGTATCTCAAATGACAAAGAACTAGAAGAAAACATGGAGGAAATCATTGAAAAATTAGAGTTTATTGCAAAGCAAAAAGATGTCCTTGGCCTAAAGGGGGGTGTCGGAGCCAAACTGTCACAAAAACCACCAACAACATCTTTGGTTGAAGGATCTGATGTATATGGAAGAGAGGATGATAAAGAAGTCATAATTAAGTTATTGTTGAAAGATGCGAGTGCTGGTAACAAGATAGGAGTGCTTCCCATAGTGGGTATGGCTGGAATTGGGAAAACCACTCTAGCTCAACTTGTATACAATGATGATAGAGTGATGCAGAAATTTGATCTGAAAGCTTGGATATGTATTTCTGAAGAATTTGACATTTTTAAGGTTACAAAAACAATTTTGGAAGCTGTTTCTGTGCGATATTGTGATATTAGAGATCTTAATTCACTTCAACTTGAACTGAAAGAAAGGCTGATGGGAAAAAAGTTCTTTTTCGTTTTAGATGATGTTTGGAATGACAATTACGTCGATTGGGACAGATTGAGAATTCCTTTTCAATATGGGGCTCAAGGGAGCAAGATCATTGTTACTACCCAAAGTGAGCATGTTGCATCAATTATGCAAACTAGTCCGTCTTATCACTTAAATTACTTGTCAGATGAAGATTGTTGGATGTTGTTTGCAAAACATGCATTTAGTTACAAGAATTCAAACTCATATCCAGTTTTCAAAGAATTGGGCAAAGAAATTTCTAAAAAATGTAAGGGTTTGCCTCTAGCAGCAAAAACATTAGGAGGCCTCTTGCACTCAAAAACTAAAATCAAAGAATGGGACAACATATTGAATAGTGACATGTGGGAATTGTCAAATGCAGAGGGCAATATTCTTCCAGCTTTGAGACTTAGTTATCATCATCTACCTTCATATATGAAACGATGCTTTTCTTATTGTTCAATATTCCCAAAGGGCTATGAATTTGACAAGGAGGAGTTGATATTGTTGTGGATGGCAGAAAATTTGCTTCACAAACCCACGAGAAACAAGAGGATAGAAGAAGTTGGAGATGAGTACTTCCATGAATTGGTGTCCAGGTCTTTTTTCCAACAATCAAGAAATGATGAATCACTCTTTGTGATGCATGATCTTATTAATTACTTAGCTCAATGTGTTTCCGGAAAATTTTGCATCAGATTGGAGAACAACAATTCACATGAAGATGTTGGAAAGCAAACTCGTCATTTGTCTCAAATCATAGCATGTAGATACCCTTCTTTAAACTTTGAGGCTTTCTACAAAGCAAACCATATACGCACCTTTTTGCTACTAAGCTTGGTAGATCCACCCATCTGCCTTCTCAACAAGGTGCCACATGATCTGTTGATGAATTTAAGTCGTTTGAGGGTGTTATCTTTGGTAGGTGTTCGTGGCAGTGTCATTGAGTTGCTCCATTTCATTGGCAAACTAAGACATCTTCGGTATTTGGATGTGTCTCAAACTCGAATCAAGAAGTTGCCCAATTCCATCTGTACTTTGTATAACTTACAAACATTGAAGGCAGCAAGATGTCCCAATCTTACAAAATTACCTAGAAATATGCATTATCTTGTTAATTTACGACATCTGGATGTCAAGGGTACTGAGTTAGAAGGGATGCCCCTACAGATATGTAAACTAAGAAGCCTCCAAAAGTTGAGCAATTTTGTTGTGGGTAAAGAGCATGCTGCTTCAATTGGTGAATTAGGAGAACTGTCATATCTAAGAGGTTCTTTGCTTGTCCAAAACTTGAAACACGTGGTTGATCCTGGTGATGCAACGGTATCAAAGTTGATGGACAAAAAGTATCTAGAACAGCTATGTCTAGATTGGGGTCAGGGTGCTGATACAGACAACTCCCAGCATGAAAAAGATGTACTTGACAAGCTAAAACCACATACCAACTTGGAAGTGCTTCATATCCTGCATTATACAGGTACGCAATTTCCAACTTGGTTGGGAGATTATTCATTCTTCCACCTTGTGTGTCTGTCACTTAGACAGTGTAAATATTGCTACATGTTGCCACCACTTGGCCAGCTTCCTTCTTTGAAGGAGCTTCATCTTTCAAAGTTTAAGGAGCTAGTGAGTGTGGGACCAGAGTTCTATGGAGTTGATTCTTGTGAAGGGAAACAGCCCTTTCCTTCTCTTGAAATCTTAACTTTTTATAGTATGCCAGCATGGGAGAAATGGATTCATGAAGTTGATTACGAAAGTTGCAGAGCCTTCCCTCGCCTCAGAGAGCTTCATCTAGAGGAATGTCCAAGACTAGTTGGCAATTTGCCAAGTTGTCTCCCTTCTCTTATAAATCTTACCTTAAGGTACTGTAAACAGCTTGAATCTTCCCTTCCAAATGCTCCTTTGATGCGTTTATTTCATATCGACAATTGCTGGAAAATAGAATTCATAGAACAATTAAATGGCTGCCACCACTCTCTTGAATCATTGGAGATACACAATAGTTGTCACTCTCTCAAGTCCTTCCCATTGGATCTCTTCCCTAATCTCAAATCATTGGTCATCTGGGGGTGTGAAAATCTAGAATCTTTAACTACTTCAGGATCCCATATAGAGGGACCACTTGAACACCTCAATTCTCTCAATTCATTGTGCATTTGGAGATGTCCCAATTTTGTGACTTTTCCTGAGGGAGGATTGCCTACACCGAATCTCACTTCTTTGAAGGTCCAATACTGCATCAAGTTAAGGTCACTTCCCCAAGAAATGCATAGCCTTCTCCCAAGCTTAAAGGAACTCCAAGTATGGAGTTGTCCAGAAATTGAGTCATTTCCAAATGGGGGTTTGCCCATCAACTTGAATTCACTTAAGATCAGGGATTGTGACAAGCTCATTGCCCAACGGCTGAACTGGAATATGCATTGTCTGGCTTCTCTTGTACACTTTTCTGTTGAGGGCAAATGTGAAGAAGTGGAGTCCTTTCCAGAAGAAGGTTTGTTGCCTGCCACTCTTACCCAACTAGAAATTCATGGTTTCTCAAGTCTCAAAACTTTGGATTGGAAAGGGCTTCAACACCTCACATCTCTAAAGAAGCTCCAGCTTTTTGACTGTTCTAAGCTTGAATTAATAGAAGGAGTAGGTACGTTGCCTGCCTCTACAGTTGATCTTGATGTATGGAAGTGTCCTTTACTGCAAGAACAATGGGAGAGGGAGAATGGGCAACAATGGCCGAAGATTTCTGACAACCCTGGCATATGGATTAATGACAAATACATTGAATTGGAAGGGCAGGACATGTAAACAAGCATTCGTCCTTGGTTTTGAGCCTTTGCTCCTTCTTCTGAGGTACTTACTGCGCTTTATCACTTAAATGAACCATTCTACTTGCCAACTTCGTACAGTTAAATTGATACTAATTTAAACTTCCAAGTGGGAGAGATTCTTAAGTAGACTCACTTTACAATAGATAGTCCAAGCTAACATAATGAGACATGTAAACATATCGAAAGTGGATCTCACTAAAAAATTATACTTGACATGCTCACTTGTCCTCTCATGATTCGTTTGGTTTTTTAAAGAATATTTTTGAAGCTGGACATGTAAGCAAGCACGTAGTTTTGAGGTTTGCTTGATTTTTTGTTACTTTATCTGCACAATTACTTGACTTCATACAGTTAAATGACACTATGCTCTTTTGTGGTGTTAGCTGAGAGATGCAGTGGAGGCAATGGAAGAATTTGTAGGTGTCGAAGTACACTATGGTGAACATGCTCACCAGATTAATCTACTTTGAATCAGCATTTGGCACATGTTAGTGGCATTTTGCTAGTCAATTTGTAAGCTAAGTACCAAAATCCTCTGAGTATATACTTCAAAGGAATGACGATCGATTACCTGCAGTACATCTTACAATATTAGACGTGCCAATATATGTCCATTATGCCCTAGTAGTGCGTCACATGAGCTTCTTTGGTTGAAATGAAGAATGGTGAAGACAAATTTAAAACAACTGAAAAAGAACTTACGGCCAAAGATGAAGAATAATCATAAAAAGAGAAAAGAAACTGAAGGTTAATTGTTAGGAGCATTCATCTTGACAGCATTTAACAATGACATAAAAAGTAGCTAGCCCTGCATCTGAATCAACTTCAATTCTGAAGTGTTAGCTTTTTCTTCATGCTGGCTAAGTCAATCTTCCCTGTGATGTGGAGAGGGCAGTGATACTATGTTCTTCATATTTTTTCTGCATGCCTAAATTGGGTAAACATGGCTACGTCTATAAAGTGGGGAGAAAGAAAAGTGATGTTAATTAATAGTACTAAAACTAATTAATCACACAGATTACGGTTGACTTGAGAATTTTCTATCTACTACCAAACATTTTATGTGTTCTAAATTTATTTTTGTAAAATTAGTACTAATTTGATTGTATTAGAAAACTTTGAAAAAAAATATATGGAAAAGAAAAGGCAGTTTAGCCACAAGCCTACTGATAATATATTAAAATATGTTAGAATAATTTTTAATTATTATATGGATTAATATTAATCTTATTGTTAGATCAATTACTTATATTTATCAATTAGGCAATTAATATTATTAAACTAAATTAAGAATATATTAGGTTTATGTTGATAGTAGATAATTAATGATGAGTTGAACTACTTAACCATTAATTAGAGACCTTAACTTATAATCCAAGTCTAATTAGTAATTATGTTACTAATTAAGAGTTGATGATTGAATGAATTTGACTCATTTAAATGAGTCTTATTAATAAGCTTATTTTTTGAATATTAAAAACCTATTTTATTTAAAATATGTGACTAAATAGTTTTGCAATAATAGACTTTTCAATTATCCTAGATAGCCCTAATTTCAAAATCTCTCTCATTCTGAATGAAACGCACTCTAGTAAAAACTTGGGTATCACAATGGCTTTCATACATTCTAGTAAGATTATTCTATTTTATATCTCTCTTTTGAACATATTTAGGTATGATATTATTGCAAAAATGCTAGTTATAGTTTATTAAATTTTAAGTAAAAGGTACATTTTTATTTAATTTAGTTTTTCAATTATAATTTATAATTTAAATTTTGAGTATTGATATTTTTTATATGATTTAATATTAATAGAATCAAATGAATTGATTAGTGTTTTAACAATTGAACTAGTGACCCATTCACCTGATGTTGTCATCTAATTAATTACCATCTAATGGCATAACGAACCAATAGGTAAAGAGGGTGTCAAACTATCACTTTCAATATCTACTTTAGTAAATTCTTATCGGCTCCTTATTCAACCTGATTATGCAACCTAGAATTTTCTTAGCTTTTGTTCAGCCCAATATTTATATGTCTGTAGTCATAAATCATATGCAAATACTGATTTTGGATTTCGAGCAGTACTTAAAAATTTGAATTGCTAGACATTTGATTGTGTAGTTCTATATATTTGAATAGTTGGATTAAAAATTTGGACCACATGCGGTTAATATTTAAATTTTTTGATCATATGTGATCACAAAATTTAATTTGAATTGTTAAATCAAACAATTCTTTTAATATTAATTATCAGAATATTTCTTATCAAATGTAAAAAATTTAGATCGTGCAAATACCTGAGTCTTTAGTATCTCATTGCATCATTCCCTAAAAGATTAATTTGTTTTTCTTAATTTGTTCATTAAAAGGTAAATGTCTCAATGTCTTTTAAAGAAAACTCCTCTAAATTTGGTTATCTAAAGAGAAAGCTTCTCAATTTAATTATCAGGATACTATTTTCAATCAAAATGATTCATTTGTTAGGCAAAAATTGAATCCTATGTAACTATTAACTAATAATATGGACTTACTAAGCATATTCAACCCTAAAAAGAACAACGTTTTGTATCGAAGTCAGATCCAAGTGCACTAGAAAATCCATATATACTATTAAAAGGGACCATCGTGATTAAGGGGAAATATTTTGGAGACTAAATTGAAAGACTTCATCTTTTAAAGACCAAAGTGAGAAGAAAGTGATCAAGGACTATATTGAGAGACTTTATTCAAGGAGAAAATTTAGAAAAAAAAAAAAAGAATAATAATCTTTTACAAATTACGTCACTAATTGACATCACAATTTTCTCCATTCATAACGTTCCAACTATCCTCCCATTGTCACTGTATATTTACAAAGCAAGAACATTAAAAAAAAAAAAAAAAAAAAGAGTTGTATCCACCTCATACTGAGTACTCATATGACACATAATACCACATTATATAATACTTTAAATTACGTTTGGAAACTTCAAATTTGTCCATGATAATCTCATACTTCCTAACTAGTAGTCATATTTGCTTGAGATTCCACTAATGAAGCTTTGGGTTTTATTGACAGTCTCACTCAGTTCTACTTTTATGCTTGCAGCTTAAATTGCTGAAAAAAAAATGTGCCAAAACAAAGAGTGCTGAGAGAAGGAAAGAAAATAATTTTAGTCCTCAGAATTGTCAATGATGATTTTATTTCAAAAGTTCGAACGTTTATGATCAACGATTTTGGTGTGTATTATCGCGAACTCCCAATATGGTTTTGTTCCATATAATTGTTTTGTGCAGTTAAATAATTATTATATTATATGCTACTTTCATACAGATTATACCCATATAAATAAATAAATAAATCTGTGACATATCAGTATTACACTAAATTAAATTAAGTAGTGAAAACTTAGTGCCAGACCATAAGTCTAGATATAAAATTGCTTTTAATTTTCACCCCTTTCTTCAATTTTTACTCTTGCAAAGAACAACCTTAAAATTGTGCATTTGGATTCAGATTTGTTGCATGCATTTGGAGACATCAACTGCATCGCTTATGAGACATTAGATTGTGCAGTTATTTAATATAATCTGTTATGATTAAAATTTGAAACTGCAAAATTTTTTACTGTATTTACTTTTTAGTCGTACAGTTAGAATTATATATATATATATATATATATTTAATATTAACTGTTAAATCCATGAATTTGGGAATTTATCCAAATGCAAAAATCCACTTCCAAATATCCTTTTCTCTTTTTTGCAATCCAAAGAATTGTCAACTTATAAATTTGCTTGAATACCTATTTTGTACTTAGAAGTGGGCAAATCAGCCAATTTTACATTTTTTGTAATAGGATTATACAATAAACTGTGTCACGAGAAGAAAGGATTCAAGAGAGAGTTGGAGATGTGAAACTAAATAGGAAACTCCAATCTACAAGGGAAGAATACTACATTTTGGGATAAACATAAAATATTAGTATGATTTGAGGAGTAACGAAATAAAATTAGAACTCGTAAATGAGAAAAGTATTTGATATAAAGCTCAAGGACTAAAAGTATATTTTGCCCACTTCACATAATGATGTCCTTGATATGTGAAATGTTATGTCACACTCAATTTAAGGATTCTGCTAAAATGAGAGAAAAGGAAAACATTGACATATTTCGAAGTTAAAAGACAAAACCTAAAACAAATTTTATGGGGCCAAATTAAACAAGATATAAAGAAAAAGAACAAAAAGCACATTAACTTTTTTATATTTTTTAAAAGGATTACGAATTATTTTCTATGATATAATTATATGAAAAAAGAATATTAGATTAAATTAAATTTTTGAGTATTATCCTAACAAAATGACAATGGGTACAGCCTTGGGCCTCGGGGCCTTCTAAATTCATCAAGAATCATACTATTTTTCTACCTTACTCAACCTTTGTACCCGTTAAAGCAGTAATATAAACAATTTCGTAGTGATGTTGTACTAGTGTCTTCAAAACTTCGACTCCCCATTATAAGCATTAAGCCAGTTCATGAACATAAATAATGATATGATATGATACATACAACAAAAATTTGTCATCAATATGACAGATTGAAGCATATCAAGCTCCAGCTCCAGCGCCAGCGCCAGCTCCGTCACTTATCTGGAGAGTCATTTTGATGTTCATAGCTGCTAACTCTGCTGCCAAATATCTGAACACATAGGGCATAGCAACTGTCTCCATGCCTTTACTCGTTTGGCAAGAATGACAATATACCTTCTTTAGAGCTCTCCCCGGGGGTAGTCCACCGATCTCCCGCACTGGCCGCTTTTGTGGCTGAAGGAACGTTGTTGAGAGGATACTTCCACATAGTGAACAAACATCAGCAATGTGATGATCAGAACAGGTATGCAGCCGATCATGCAGTAGATATGCAGCTCCATGCGCAAGCAGGGAATCACGTTCCATTTCTCCGAATCGAATACCCCCTCCACGTTTTCGTCCTTTTATTGGCTGCCGAGTCACCTGGTCAAGTGTTCCAGTAGAGCGAACCTACATGGCAAAATATTAAGAAGCAGCTGCTATTAAATAACACACAATAACAAAAACTCATTGAACTATGTACTGCAGCTGAAAAAACAAAGAGCTCAACATGTAGAAAGGAAAAAAACCCAGAAAACGTGAGGCTTTAAATTGCATTCAAATTTGAAATAACAAGAACTTTTGCAGGACCAAATCTATAAGAGGTTAATAATGACCAAACCAAAAAAGTCAAAATAATAGCGAGTAACAAGCAGCTAGTTTGAGGATGACACAACAAGCTGTTCAGATTTCTTTAACCAGGTTTTCTTTTCTGTTTGGTGCCAACATGAAAGGAATTTTAACTTTATCTACAAAGACTGACAAGAACATAGATTAAGACGGAAATACTATTCACTTCAGCTATTAACATTAGTGTGACTGCGATAGCGGGTTCTGGAAATTATGAATCAGACCAAGTGATCAATATCACTGATCATCCATGAGAGACCAATGGCATCCATCGATGAGAAATGCAAAAATATAATAATAATAATAATTATTATTATTATAATAATAATAAATAATTAAATAAGTTAAGTATAACGCATAAGCATAAGTAACAATGTTAGTCAATGATAAAGTTAAACAAGAAAAGAACAACATGTACAAACACAAATGAAAATTTGTACGAATAACATTAACGTAATTTTCCAAGGTACATAATCTGGATGACACCAACTCAACTTCAGCAATGACAAAGCTGAGCAAGGATGGAGCTACAGTCAAAAATTTGGAGGAGCCAAAATATAATTAAGTCATCAAGAGAAATCAAAATTTGATGGCCAAAAAGTAGTATGTAATAAAAAATGAGGAAGGGAGCACAGATAAATATTTTCTAGATTTTATACCCCTTGGATCACAGAGGCAAAGGGGAAGAATCAAGTATGAAAACTTGTTGGAGCAACAAGAATAGGTTCAGCTGCAAAGCCCATCAGGAGGAATCCTGATAGGTTAAATTTAATGGTAGCATCAGAGGACATCAACGAGAAAATACCAGCCAGGGTGACTTACACACTTCACCGTTTAACACCCCAAGGCTCCAAAATCATACTGCCAAATATGGTTAGATGTATTATACTGACCACGTTTCCCAAATCCAGAAAATTCAAAAGTTGAAACTATAATTATCACTAGCTAACTGCACTTCAGAAGTACAGAAAGTGAATTCAGACAAGAAAGTACCACAGGATGCACAGAAAACAGAGTACGACCATCATTTTTTCTTAGAGTAATTAGAAGGCAAAAATGCGAATTTGTTCACCTGAAACTTGTCTGAAACCATATGACGGAGCCGTTGATAGTATACAGGCCCAATAAAAATCTCACATGTCAGTTCTGTTCCATAAACCCCACTGTACAGGACCTCTACACCATGATAATTAAATCCTTTTTCTTTTAGCAAGAAACCCAGTTCATCAACAAGTGAATCTGATTTTGATTCAGAGTCACCACTATCTTTCTTCACTGAACTACGGAATGGGGTTGCATCAACAAATTCTCCAAGTAAGCTGCCCCCCTGCAAGAAGAAATTATTACAGTTATATAAGTGATAACAACATGCACATTATACACTCCATAAAGAGCAGCTTGAATATCATGATCTCAACTGCTATTTCAAAATGATGTTAAGGAGGACTACAAATTTTCCCATAATTTCAACATATTTTTTTCCAGATCACAAGTAGGATCTTGCAGAAAAAAAACACTGAGTAAACTACTTAAAAATGAGACCAGCATCAATCAACATGTATTCATCATCAGCAACTTCCGAGAAACAGCTCATAAGCTATGTATTTTTATTTAGTCATAGTACCTTAGCAGCAACAGATTCCAAAAGCATTGCAATTGTCATCCTTGAAGGAAATGCATGAGGATTGATAATCAGATCGGGGCGCATCCCAGTAGTTCCAGAAAATGGCATATCAATATCTGGCCACAACTGAGAACAGACACCCTTCTGCCCATGCCTACTACTGAATTTATCACCAATGACAGGGTTCCTAGGATGTCTAAAACGTATATTAACCTGCTCAGAGAATCAAAAGTGCAAACTTCAAATTAATATATCAAACTGGCTAATAAGATCAAAAATTTTTAGCATAACTTTATCTGGAATTAATTTTGCTTCGGTTGCAACAGGAAAGAAGTAGTGGTAAGGAGGAGTAAAGATATCATACTTAACAAAAGGACAAAATAGTGCACAGCAAAAGTAAACAAGCTCGTCACTTCATTAAAGCTCTCAAGTTCCACTGCAAATCTTCAAAGTAAAACACCTCTACAAGACTTTCGATGAAAACAATCCTATCCCATCACAAAAATGAGGACAATAGATATATCCTTAAAAATAAAAGCATTCTGCTCAAACCATATACATTAAACAAAAGCTAAAACCACTTCCAGAAGATTTCCCCTCCCTACTCCAACCAAAGCCTGAGACTATTTAATAAAAACTTGTAAAATTCAGCAAACAAACATGAGATACACCAAAAACACCTAACAATGTATTCTAAAAGGAAGTTGCTGCTGGGAATTGAGAAACTATATATACATTTTTTCCCAAGCTGGAAGTGAAACAACACATGACGACTTGAAACATAACAGCTTACATGAGCATGTTTGTCATGTAAAAAGCATGCAAAAAGCCATTAAAGAGTTTCCCAATGTTTAATTTAAATTATCATTACTAAAAACTGATCTTCCATTTTTCAGGAAAGACATGTCTTAGGAATTGCTGATTACTTATCTTGCTTACATACAAGTTCCACAGTAGGTTCTAATAACCTAGACAGGAAATGCAAACAATATGGTTGTTTCACAAACAAGAACAGTCAGTAAAACGAAATAAAACCAAAATATTACTGTTCTTTTTTCATTTATACATTGGAGGGTTTGAACCCTTGACACTACACATATCCCCATCACACCCTTACCACCTAGGCTACACCCAGGTGGCCAAAATATTACTATGCTAATTATTTATCACCAGTGATCTCCATTTATAATTTCATCGTAAATTTTAAATGTTCAAAATCTATCAACCTAATTTCTGGTAAGACTTTCAATATGGCTAAAGGCATGAACTCACCTTCTGAAGATTCTTCTTGTTTTTAACGTCAACAGAAACATAATCAACATAAACAGGCTCAGAACCCTTTCTTTTGCAGGTGTACGTGGAACTTGTAACCTCATTATAAATGCTACAGTAGGGTTCTTCTGGTTTTATCATCTGAAGTCAGGCATTAAAATTTCTTATTAGACTAAAATTGAAAATTACGGAGAGTAGGAGGGATTAAGAGATTTGAAGGCAAACCTGACCAACATATGGAAGTCCATCTGAATCAAGAAAGGAAGAAATCCCTTTATCAATGTTACTTCTTCTAAACATTTTTGAGACCTGGTCAGACCTGCTGCCTTGCTCAGTCAAGTCAATAGTTTCAGTCTACCAAGAGCAGTCATATGAGGGAATGTTGGGTCAGATGTTACAGCAGCAAAACAAATATCCATTATATTCACAAGAAAACATGAGAAATAAATCAATATAAGCAAGCTATGACAACTTTAAGATTGGGAGAAAGTAAAGGTAATCACAGATACTAGTTACACACAAAAATAGGAATATGAGGAAATTCATTAATGTAATTTGGTCACAAGGAACATGCTATTTTGCAGGCTTTAGACAGAGCATAAAGGTTCACCTTGGCATAACTACATTGAACCTTGAATACCTTAACTTCAAAGAACATCATTGAAAATCACAAAAAAATATACTGAACAAGATGCCAATGCTGGGATGCACAGAAATTGACATCAACCAGTCAAAGCCCAGCAGGATGATGCTCATGAGAAGACGGTAATTGCTGGAGTGCTAAATAGGGATTGCAATGAGGCAGATCCTCCTCCTCATCCTTACTCCCCACAAATGGGGGCCTAATTTTATCTATCCCCAATCCTTGTAGAGGGATATAGGGACATTCCCATGGTGATCCTCAAATTTGTAAAACTTTTATACACACTAAGAGACTGAATAAGTGAAGGGTATTTGAGTAATTTCAAATTTGCAAGAACTCCCAAATTCCAATTTACAAGTGAATGAGGACGTCATATGATGGGACCACCCATCAAGCTAAACCAGTAATCACTCTTAAGCAATATAGTAGGCAACCAAAAGATTGAAAGAAAGTCCAGCAGGATATCACCACTGGTCCTAAACAAGATTTTAAGGTCTAGCAGAAAATGTAAGGGATGGAAGAGAAAGGAAGCTGACACATCTAATCCTAGGACATCTTTAGATCAGTAAGTGGTTAGGAGTGGTTGAGGGCCTTTTTGTATTAGAAACCCCACATCAGAAATCACTTCTGGAACCTTGGACTTTTGGAAGGAGAGGGCTGGCCTCTTGAAAGCCAGTTGGTGATTTGCTCATTGTGTTATCTTGTATTTCTGTATTTTTTATTAAGTGGGGATTACTAGCAGATCAGGGTTTTGGCTAATATCATCATCTTCTCTCATCAGGGGTTGATATAGTGTAATTTCATTATCATTAATACAAAACCCAAGTTCTATTCTGTCATCTTCTTCTGTGTTTTTTACTGCTAAGTGTGGAGTTTGAGTTCAGGGTTCCAACATCATAGTAATTTATCATTAAAATTCTATATGTGAATAAGGATCCATTGACACAGGTAGGATAATCGATTAAAAATTTGGCATGCAAGATGAAAGTGGAAATTACTTATAATTCAATGGTTAAATAATTGAAAGTCACATTCTATAGCATGATATTTTATGGTCTAAGTAGATAAAGTATTATAGTGTTGTTAACATGTCCATACATCTTAAGTCAGTAAATGCAAATATATCAAGAAAGCTTGATCAGTAGTGTCAGGCAGTATAGCAATGTCAAACCTGATATATTTGTCCATGAAACATTCCACGCTCCACTGATGACTTGTTTAAAATCATGGCATCCTCCATATCATATCTGTATTTTACCAA
Source organism: Delonix regia (assembly GCA_037074485.1). NCBI lineage: Eukaryota > Viridiplantae > Streptophyta > Magnoliopsida > Fabales > Fabaceae > Delonix > Delonix regia. The sequence continues at coordinate 29,618,397 of CM073455.1, forward strand.
CACATTTGTAAATAGCACAAATAGATTAAAACTAAGTTGTTACACTGGCATTGAAGTAGTTACCCAGTGTATGCCAGAACTGCAACTATTGCATTTGTGCCCGTTGGATATTCATCAATGCTATACTTTGTGTATGCACTTGTGCGTACAATAGGACTCTGGGGAGTCTGAAAATGCCGCCAAAAAAATTCTTTTACCCGAGTGGAAGAAAGTATAAGCACATAGAATATTTAAGATGCAGGGTATGTCATTTATAACAAGACCAACAATCACTATGGTTGTTTCTGGATTTGACTCTCCAACATACAATGGCCAAATCAACTTTTATTTGGAAAAAAGTGGTGTTTGCAGTCTATACCAAGTTGACATGAACGAACCTGAAGATGATATAACTTTTGATCTGCACGATGTCGAAGTGCTTGACAAGAGAATGCCATCGTTTGTTTTGCCATCTAAAAGATAGACAGTCATAGAATGAAAAGATCTGGAGATCAAGTAGATTTAAGCACACCAAGACACAATTTACAGATTATATACCTGACACTGGTACATATTTCGTGGACTCTGATTATGATCAGACCATGGAGTAAGGTTAGCAACTACACTGAGCATTCCTGTTGGATGTATTTCCTCATGAGTTGCAGGAAATGCACTTTTTCTTCCACCTTCTCCACCGTCAGCACATCTTATCTCCATAAAAACCTAAAAAAGAATATTAAATTCACTCAGAATTTGATAGATCTGTGGTCAACCCATCTCCATATGTATTGAATTAAATTCAACAGTTCCAGAGAACTGAATGAAATACATGAAATTCTTAAGCACACTATATTAACCTGTTCAAATGGCCCAATAAGTTCAATATTTTCACTTCCATCAGAACAAACTGATAAATTTCTGACTGGCCGAACAAATCTTGAAGGATTTGTGAACAGGTACAGACCAGGATACGCTCCACCCATGCTCAAAGGAACGTATCCCACCTCCAGATCATCAGGAATCTGCACATTATTTTAAAGTTAATATCAAGTAAAAAATATTATATGAAGGGAGGCAAAGAAAAGTTGAGGGGCAAAAATTATACCAGTGCTGCAGATGACACTTTCAATCCTCGTAAGTGAGCCACAACTTTTTCAACTTGACTAGAAGGTATAGAACCAACAATGCAACCATTTAAAAAAACAGTAAGAACTTCAGGTGGACCAGCAAGAACTAGCTTCGGCAGTGATGGCAACATTCCAACCTCAACTAAAATTTTGAGGATAGAAACTTTTATTTTAAAGTAATCTTTCATGTTTCCTTGAGAATCAAAAAATGATGTAACCCCTGAAATAGAGAGAAGAAAAACATTTATGAAATGCATTTGTCACATAAATTAGAGTATTGACAATTGATGAGCAATGAAAAATTTCTTGCTTTTCGGTAAAGAAAAAGATAATTTATGCAGCTTACATACAAATATGGAGGACCGAGAATCCTCTTAAGCAAAAATGAAAAGATAAAGAAAAAGAGAAACAAGGAGACAAGAAAATCAGCTCATCACAGTGGTCCAGGTTTGAGTCTTTCCTGAGGCATTTTTAGCAAAATGTCACAGGGAAGCTGGTGATGTGGCAGCTTGAGAAACTGAAATGTCACCCGAGCCAAAACCAGTCTATACAGCCAACCAACCTTGGGTTGACCAGTTTGGGCAGAACTGAATGATTCAGCTATTCTCAGGCTGAGTTGAAATATATGGTCATACAATATAACTGAACTAGACTATCGTTCAATTTTCCACAGAAAGAGGAAAAAGATAGCATTATAACTTACTACAAGTGCAAGTCATGTGATTTAGTAACCCACAGGGCTCCCCATCAGGCGTGTGCACTGGGCAAAGAAAACCCCAAGAGCTATTTAAAAGAAACACAACCCACAGATAAGAAATACAAATATCATAGCAAGACCATATAGTTCTCTAATTAGATACGAGAGCATGTACTAACTCAGGAAGCAATTTTCGCACAGTTGTAGTACGAAGTCCAGCAAAGGAGGCACCTCGATGAACAGCACGGAAATGAGAAAGGAAACGTAAGAAGTTTAGCCTTTCAGCCTGAACTGTATAGCCTGCCCTCTGATTAAGCAAAATATGATCAATAAAGGATTTACATTTTACTGGGGAATCAAGCAAGTAAATATAGGAAGCTAAAAGCAATGCAACAATGTTCTAAATTATTGGGTTATTTTTGTCATAATTAACAACAAACTTGTCAATAAAATTTACATCGCATTCAACTTAGTACAGCACCAAATGACAGTTTATTGCTCAAATGACTAAAAGGTAAGGAGCAGAAATAATGGTTTAGAAGAATAACTACATTTGTACATAGTACAACTCATTCTCTAAGAATACCTCCACCCAACCCCCTCCACCAGGTTTCTCTCTTTTATTAGGATTATGTTTCCAGCAAAATGACAGAAAGTTCTTGGGAAATCATGATTTAATTTGGACATGTTTGCATATCATAGTGTTTGGTATCAAATAAAATTCAAACACAGCTAAGTTCAATACAGAAAATATAATACTAATAATAATAATAATAATAATAACAATAATAGTAATAATAATAATAATAATAATAACCACGCTATCATGCTCACAGTTGACAGATAACAAAATGATGTCTAATTTTAGTGTTTTCAGAAGGCCGTATAAATGACAATTTCCCATACACAGGAGACAGGACTAATTCAGGAAAAAACGAGCATTTGTTCTTACATTGTATATGGAAACTTCTTTTTGGAATAAGTTATTTGGCTTCTTTGGTTGGTGTTGAGTTCCTGGAGAATTTGGTGCACTCTATTATAATCTGGTATGAAGAATAGATAACTGGGACATAAGCTTTGTGGCAAGTTTTTGCTGTCCTTTGGGGCAACTGGTTGGAGAGGATTGCATGAATTATTCAAGGAGAGTCAGCAACTCTAAATGATTTATGGCAAAGGGTAATTTCTCTAGCTTCCCTTCGATGTTCAGTTCATAGTTATTTGAGGGAGTTTCTTTGTCAGATATGAACAGGGATTGGATGGCTTCGTTATTTGTTTAACATTGGTGTAATTTTCTTCTTTCTGGTTTCTTTGTCATCTTTCTTTAAGGAGGCTGTCCATTCCTCCTAGCTCGTAATTCTTATTCTCTCTAATAAAATTTCATTTTTTATTTTTTAATAAAAAGAACTGATGCACATTTTTTTACACGTAAGATAAGCCTATTACTATTTATTAAAATTAGGGAAACAAGATAACTGCATGCTGGAACATCATAACTGCCAAGAGATTAACTGACTGATCACTAGCAAGTCATACCTGCTGCAGATCAAGACCCGTTTGACTGACCAGTCTTCCAGTTTTCAACATAGTTTCAACGGCTGTACTTATTTGCCTTGCTGGATTTTTATCCAAAACCTTCTTAATATGAGCTACTGTACTAAACAGGAAGCAAAAAAAATATAATCATAAAATTGAAATGAACATTATCAGCTTAATTACAAAATCCAAACCCTAGCTTTCAGACCAAAATGTACAAGAAACTGCAGATTATGTAATAAAGTTATGTATTTCATTGTTATCCTGTTGTCCATACAATAATTAGCAGGACAAAGCCTCTTAGCACAAAGAAACAAAACTAGAATTTCAAAACATATTTAGAGAGCATTAGAAAACATCAACATACAGCTGCAGAAATCAAACTTTTTGCTCTTATCCTGGATCTCCTCCTGAAGAAGCTTTTTGCCCTTTTGAAGCCAATCTTCTAGTTTTTCCTAGGATCCACAACAACAATTAAATGTGAGATTAAGAAATTATTAATAAGACCCCAGAAATACTTAAAGAATCGCCTTGTAAGCAGAATTTAATAGGGGACAGCAATCCATATCTTATGCAAGATAACAAAAAAAAGAATAAAGAAATAAATAAAAGGCAAAAGGCTCCCTTGGGCCAAAAGGTGCTAAAAACGCACTTGCAATTCAAGAGTAAGCTAAGGTGCTAAAATTAGGTATAAAAAATATATATATAAATTTGAAAGAACTATATTTTAACTATTGTAATATAAACATCAAGAAACATTCATCTCACAAGTTTAAGATTTGAAACCTCAAAAGAAGATCTCAAAAAGTGTTTTCTTAATATCTCTAACAAAAATGATCATTTAAATTAACTTTTCACGCAAAAATTTCTTATGAAATAGTAAATGCTAAAAATGAAGTATGATAATATGCCATAAAGATACAAGTTCACAACCAAATAGTTGGGGCAATCCTGACACTTTTATGGGAAACATATTAGCATTATTATTTAACCATTCTGTCATAATGTTGAAGCTCTTACTTTGAGACTCTGTTAGAATTGCCACTTGCTCGAAATTAATTAGATATTTAGAAAATAATTTAAACAACCATACCAGAAATCAATTATGTTGAAATTCAGAATATGCTAAATCAACTTGTATCAAAGATTTAAAACTTTCGGAATGAAGTGGTTCTAGCCATAATATTAGTGCCTTCATGACCAAGTAGTCAAGAACTTGATCCTTCTAAGCCCAAATGCCTCCCATCCTCTTGTCCTGCAGGCCTCATGGTTCTTCATAATTAACTTGACATTTCAGCACTAGGATTGTCATTAGCCATGCTTCAAGCACAAATTGCTTTTGCGTGAGATTATTGGTCTTCTAATAGCTTAAACTCTTGGGATTAAATGGTCATTGGTAGAATGCATCATATGAAAAAAGTGCAAGAATGAAAAAAAAAACCGAGGTTTCAGTTAGGCATTGAACACAAGCATTTCCTGTCCCTCAAAAAGGTGCCAAATGTCGGCTGAAGGGCCTCATCCCTATCATCAAGAGGCAAGGACCCCTTCTGGCACCTTTCAACAATCATCAAGAGGTAAAGACCCAAATCATAATTAGGCGTACCATTTGGCACCTTTAACTCATAGATAAATAACAAGATAAAAAGTTTTAAATGACAGTGAGTAACTTAGAAGACAACAAGAACAAAATAATTAGTCAAATAAAACTCAATGCCAAAATAAATTTGAACTTTTGAGGCTTGATTTGCCCAGAAGTGCATATTATACATATTATAACATTTTAAACAAAGGGATCTGAGAGAATGAATAAGAGTGGTGTTTTTATATTACTTGATTTGCAAATAAATTTAGAATAATGTATTTACACACTAGAGAGTCCTGATAATCTAGGAAAAGAGTAAGTTCTCACTACAAGAACAAAAGGTTATTGCAACTTAGAGAGAGAAACGATGAGATATGCCAATGCCAATAACACATGCCTTCAACAGCTTGAGATATCTGATTTAAATGAAATTCTCTCACTATAATAATAATAATAATAATAATAATAATAAAAGAAGGTTAAATGAATATTTTGGTTCCTTAAGTTTGCTTTGTGCCAAATTGGTCTTTTAACTACTAATTCGCATCATATGTATCTTAATTGTTCAATTTAATCTACCAAGTTAACATGCAAGATGCCAAATCAACACCAATCGGACATGCCTATTAACCTGGTAGATGAAGCTAACAATTTAGATCATATATGATATGAATTAGAAGTTAAAGAAACAATTGGCACAAAGCAAACCTATGGGCATAAGGGACCAAATCAAAACAAAGAAAAAAATTTACAGGATCACAATACTAATTTAAGCTATAAAGAAAAAGACTTTAAAGCTATCTACCTTAAGATAAAGTGTAATCAGATGGCCAGGGAGTAAAACCTCCTGATTTTGCAACGAATCAGGGTTGTCTGGCACAGATGTCTGATCTATTAGTGAGAAAAGTTTCTGCAACATGAAGCTGGGAAAAGGGAAAAAATGACCAATCACAAATCAAAATGTAAGAAACAGCACATATATGATATAACCTCCACCAAAGAATACTATATTCATGCAAAAAATGTAAAGCAACAAATAGTGTAAGCAATCCGATCACATAGAATAAGAGAAGAGTTGGTGACTAACATAAGCAGGTTGAATTTGTCAAAATTGTTGTCCAGATGAACAAAAATGTAGTCTTTCATAACGGTTTCAGCCACCTAGTGAAGAACAGTATTATGAAAGCATTAGGAAGATAAATAGCCTGATAATTCAGTTCTTTGAATAACATTACTTGTAAATGCTGAGAAAACAAGGCTTACAACTGAATAACTGTCATTCTCAAGTCCATCCATAATATGTTGGAAGTGCTCTCCTAAATATAAAAGGAAGAAGTTAATGCACATATATGTAAATTATACAACAGTATGACCTTCAAGAATGCTACAAGAAGTACCAATATGTTCTAGACATTGAAGACGAGTAAACAGAGACAAATCTCGAACTTCATCTAAAATTATTTTTGCCCTTTCACCAACAAGCTGGGTTCCAACAGCACCCTTTCCTTTTTCATGCTTCTCATTGTAGCAGCAAGTCAAATTCACATAAATTTCATGGTCAGTCGTGTCAATGAGGGCCTGACAATAATAATTTAAGTACACCATAAGTGAATCTTTAACCCAAGCAGAACCAAACAAGAGCAAAACAAAAATAGCAAAAATAAAAATGTATGAAATTTAATATATGCAACAGCTACAGATAAAAATCTAAAGTGCTAAATCTTAATGTAGTTTAATAGACACAGAACGCATCATAGCATACCTTTAAAACAATGCCCACAGGAAGCAAGTACTCCCTTCCCTTTATCCTGCAATATTGTATCATGTAGAAACATGTGTAATTACTTCACAAATCACCAGCATTTCTCTTCTTTCACCAAAGTTAAATGCAGGTTTCTTACCAAAAACCTAGTCTAGCACTCCCATTACGAAGGTAATACAATTTGACTGTCAATGAAGTTTGATCAGCTCTCACACATCTGACATTTAAATTTTAAGAACCAAAAAGAAATCATAAATAATAAATCAAAAACATTTAAATATGATGAGTTAAACAATAAAACTATCAACAGCAAAGTTAAATGTTATCAACAAGAAGCTGACACAGCTAGTAAGCATATTTCTACATAAACCATAGACCAATTTCTGAAAGACATATGAACAAGCCAATTGATTTGCCATTGATATGTGCTATTAAAGTCAGAAAGCATCAATCTGTATCAACAACAAATCAAGCATTGATGTCATTTTTTTCTTTTTCAATTTTCTTTCAATCAGACAGAGAAATACAAAATAGCATGCATACGATACATAATAATTTATTATTTTATTATACTAAGTGTGTGAATATTGTAACCAAATAGTTCTCTTTTTCTACAAAATAATTCATTAGAAGAGAAAAATGTAAGGTAGGGGGAAAAACAGATTACAATCTAACATTAACGTCTGATCAACATCTTATAATGACATCTATAATCAAACACTACATTACTCTCTGTAAGCAAATGAAACTGATGCATGATTTTCCAAAACGACTCAGCAATTGGAAGATTAGGATCTTCTTATGTATACATTCAGCAATTGTAATAATAAACTTATGGATGAAGATGATTTACGGCTTAGTTAAAAAAGGAAGTTAATTTTTCAGTAAGCATCTTTTTCAAAAGACTGAGTAGCAGGCAACAAAACTAAAATACACTTTCAGTAAAGAACAGTTCAGAAAGACAAAGGTAGCAGAAAAAGCCTTAACAGCAAGTACAGTATCATGAACACTACAAAATTAGACAGCAAATTATTGCCAGCAGGTGCAGCATATCTGGAGACACTGCTGAAACAATTGAACTCTGCTGTTACCCTGTCAAGCACTCTGTAACTTAGGAAAAGAGATTCTTTAGGATTCCGCAGTGGTTGAGAGGGTGATGTTAGTTATGGTACCTGACACGTGTTGGGATATGGGTGGGAAAGGGAGGGAAGAGAGAGAGAGAGCAAAATTGTGAATGATCAATGGCATGTCCAAGCTTCATCGTAACAACAACTTGGCTTCAGTTAAGGAGGAGGATCATGAACTAGAGAAAGCATATTTCTGAATAGACTTTGCTTCCTTTTCAGAATTCAGAGTTTTGTACTCCACTGCATTAAATATGTTGCAGTTACAGGCATAACTCACAGTCAAATGAACATTATTTCTTCTTTCCTTCCTATTTTTCCCTAATTGGCCCTTATCTATGCCTACAGCATGCTTATGTGATGAAATACAGAGCAGAAAATTACTGCTTCTGCAATCTGCGTCATTCAAAAATAGGGAACTGATATAAATACAAGTGTGATAGCTATAGCCCTAGTGCAGAAAAGGCCATAACCATAGGCCCAAACATTGGCAATACATAAAAGGAAATTATTGACATAGACAAAAAAAAAAAAAAAAGAAGGAATACATAAAGTAAAACAGAGCCTTCCAGCACCAGCAGACATATCCGCGACCATAGTAATCGAATTGTGATTCAAATCATGAATTGAAAAGCTAATTTTTAAATCATAATTTGTAGATCGTATTGAATCATACAATTCAGAGACATATTGAAAATTAGTTAAATATATATTGTATAAAGAATGTATGTCATAAACTTATGCTAAAAAACCTTGAATCTCAGAAAACCAACATCACAAATCATAACATATATATATATATATATATACATATATATATATATATATATATATATTTATATGAGTTATGTTATTGAGTTAATCAAGCCCAATGAGGATTTGTTAATGATGTTTCAATCTATATCTATATTATAGAATATAGATATAGATAATATATTATATAATATAGATAATTTAGATATATCATATATCTTGTAAGATATGTATAAAACAGGCTGTCCACAAATATTATAGATATGTGTGAAATGGGCTACAGAGGAGTGAAATAGCATCCAATAAAGAAATATCAAATATGGGCTTCAGACTTCAATGGCTTCAGGTTTTAGTTTAAATAAGCGGAATGACAGCATTTGCAGTTAAATGAAACCAAAAAAAGAAAAAAAAGTAACCCTCATCTGCAACCTGAAGCAAATCATATCAGGTCACAAAGGACCCCTTTCGTGACCCGACACAACAGCTTTATAGGAATCACTGGATGGCTGCGAATCGCCATTTCTAACACAAATTGCATGATTTCAGTGATTGAGATGTATGATTATGGCTCCTTCGTGATTCATTCCACAATTAGAATCGTTTTGGAAGTGAATCGAGACATATCGTATAGTTCGAATTGCGAATTGTGTTTTCTACTACTATGTCGGCAACTCTCAACATATTATATCACATTAAGTAGAACCTTCATAAACCAATTATTTGTTTAAAAAGAGGGACTGCCAAGTATTCTTTATTTTTCAAGTTAGTTAATGGTCAATGGCACATGCTTCATAACTATGCCTTTTACTGTATCCCATGCATGAGTTCTAAGTGGTCGCATTCCTTTCCAATTATCTACTACTCATTGGATTGGATCAGCAGAATGGAAATCCAAATATTGGATCCAGAGCAGGATTCACAAGCATAAAATATGATTCTTAAAAAAAACTATTATTGGATACTTCTCCCAATTTTGTAGTTGCCTACTCAATAATTAGATGTTAAAGAAATACACACGTACGCCTGAATTCAGCCACCAATATTTCCCATGAAGTCTCAAGCAATATACCACTAGGCCAAGAGTTTGCATACATGGCACCTAATAACTACGTAAGAAATACCATCCAAGAAAAATGAAAAAATTTGAAGTTTCCAACAAATCCAAATGTCCAGCCATTTATTTGTATGGTATATTACAACAGCTTATATATAAGGGGCACATGCTTGGACAAAACAATAAAAGTTATACCAACATCAAAGTCAACTCCAAAGAAGTCAATAAAGCATTAAACATGATAATTTAATATTTCAAGATATTACTGATTGAAAACAAAACAAACCTCATTACAACTGCTTTATCAGAATATCCTTCCCGCCGATCACTGAATGAATTCCGCACCATACTCATTGGCTAAAATGTTAAGGAACCACAAAGAAATTTATAGAAACCATAGAAGAGGAAAAATTAAACTGGAGAAAGCCATGATGATCAGGCGAAAAAGCTACTATTGGCACCAGCAAAACCAATGCAACAATATGAAGATCATCAACAATAGTTACATGCTCCAGCAGCAGTATCACAATTAGTTTTTAATTAAAAAAAAAGTTTTAATAAGAAGACAAGGGACTGCAAAAGTTGGAAGATAACAGATCCTTAAATGGAAGAAAACATATACAGTCTCAAACATAAAACATCATACGAAAAGTCGTAAAAGAAATCAATAAATGGTGGAGAGCTCTCCAACCTCTTTGCATGTCAGAAATATTAAATTCCTCTAAAAGACCCATGAAGAAAGAAATTTTAATTTTTGCTTTAAAAATGAAATTTAAAATTTCTTTCTACCACCTTGTTGCCACATTCTTGTGTGACAGAACCCATAACAAATTTAAAGGGAAAGAAACTCCCATGAAGATGCAAGCTTTCCCCTCCAACTAGACTAATTACAAAATCCCGTAAACCACATGTTACCACAAAAGCATCACAAATTTGAACATGAAAAGAAGCAATAATGCTTCAGCTTGCTTATTGTAAATCAATGTGTGAAACAAAAAGGACAGCTTACATAATTCTGCTTTGGCAAAATTAATAGTCGAACAACTCTCTCAAGGCCATTCAAAATGAAGTACCTGAAAAGAACATGAGAAAGATAAAGAAAATGTCAACCAATAAGACAATCAAACTAATTACCGCGATATTGAAATACCATACAAACGCCAAGAGAACAAGGGAAACTATTAATACTCATCAAACAACAAACTGCCTCAAATCAAGATTCACAACAGTACTGCTATATTGTCCACAACCACATAACTATTCAACAGTATGGCATTGACTATATTAATGTTTAAGCCAGATGTGGAGATGTACTTACAAGATTTTATCTAAAATTTTATAAAGCATTTTTCTCACTAGATTTTGGGTATGCATTAGAGGGATTAAAAAGAATCATCCAAAAGACAAAGACCAGCAAAACAGTCAGAATGAATTTTAGTAGTTAAGAAAGGGCAAGGCATAATTCCAAAGAATCAAGACAAAAAAGAGAAGACCAATCAACAAGGAGAATGAAGGGACTTATTAAGCAAGCAACTATAGCTAATACTGTTGGTCCAATGATTCCACCTCTAGTCTCCAAGGCCATGGGCAAATGGTATAATAAGTTTAGACACATCAGGTGAGTACCATGTGTGCACAATGTGTATTAATTGACATTTAAAAGATAAACAGAAAGGAGAAACAACATAAGATAAGTCCAATTGAATGAAATGGCAGCATAAGATAAACCAACACCATACATATTTAAGAAATACAAAAAGGGTATTGAACTACCTACCCACCCATTTCTGATGCCTCTTCCTTGTTAGACACAAGTTTTTGGGGATCAGCACCTCTTAGGTGGCATAGTTTTGACTGCAAAACATGCACCTCTCATCAATTGCAAGTGAGATATATGAAATCAGATCATTAGCAGACAAATTTGAGTCATTTTGTTTATGCCTCCTTTAACTTCAATTCAAAAAATACTTGATTACACAAGCATAACTGTTAAATGTAAAGCATGTTTATATATTTGTCAGGTTGACATTAGTAGTAAGAACATTAGGAAAAAAACATTGGCACTTTTGTAGTAAGAATAAAACAAAAATAAATTTTCTTGATGTACAACAAGAAGCAAGTGAACATAGCACCAAGTGAAAGAGTATAATGCAAAACTTAAACACACTCAAGTTGGTTAAAAAAGAATTTCAAACAAGAGGTAAAAAATAAAAATTAAATCAATAAAAACTAAATAATAGGTGGGGAGCAAACAGCCAGAGTGTCGAGCATATAGAATCAAGTGAATATTGAGAAAAATGCAAAAATACACGCTCATTTTGGTTAGAACAAAAATGTGCTTACATTAAGTAAAAATACATAGAGAAAGACCTCTTATGCTTCCCATCAATTCTTTTTCTAGGGTGTGTATAGATTTGTTTCAATAACCCTAATGGAAACAGAGCAGGAGGTCACAAATAAAGATAAAGACAACAGCTAGGAAAAGTTATGCAAAATATGAGTCTGAATCATAATTAAGTTTTGATAATTATCATTCTCATATTCCTTGACCAATAAGGCTACAACAAATCAAGTTATAACCAATCCTAATAACAACTGGGAATATCTTTTCCCCTTCTATGTAAAGAAGCCCAGTTAGGTAGTCTAAACTTTAAAGCTCTGACCAAGTCGACTTGAGAGTTGAGAATTGATGATACTTCAACATTAGGGTAACAATACTATGCTTACCAGCCCTCGAGGCACTAGAACAATAAAACAGAAAATTTATTCTTTTTATAGGAAGGCACGGGTATCAAAACAGCACAAAATCAGAAAAAAAAAATATTTGAAAGCATCCAAAACTAACCAAATAGGCATTGCCACATATTAATATTACCAAAAATCCTCAAATACCCTTCACTTTCGAACAATTAAAACAAAATTTACACATACAAACACAAAACGTAAGGCAAAAGCGTATTTAGATGGTTTGACAAAATTAGCAACTCCAAACCAGTTAAAAGTCACTAAAGTCACAAGTAAATCATATCAAGATAAGAAAGAAACTTATCATTAAAAAAAAATTTTAAAAATAAACCTGTAGCATTATGGGAAGCAACCCAAAACTATATTTCTCTCTTATGATAACGCCGCCGTCATATTGGAAGCATACATCGGCACTGAATTTTCCAGTATATGAACTTTTCGCCTGCCTACACTGTTTGAGGAAAATAACACCAAGAACATAATTAATGAAGAAAAAGAGTTCCCAAAAAAGATTGTATACCAACTTAAAATTTCGGAACTCACCTCAAATGGAAGCAAAGCCTCACCCATTGTCCTCGACGACCGTTCCTTTTGAGGAGGGTATAACTCCGGATTACTCAACCAAAGTAAGATATACAAGTTCAGGAAAAAAAACACCAAATGCATCACCCAGAAATATGTTTATATATCATAAATTTATAATGGCTAACGCAAAAACATATACAAGAAACAGAGGAAACAAACAAAGCGATAACAAAAACATATTCTGCGACTTGTAAATTGAATAAATTAATGAACATGAAGTTGAAAAATAATTGTTTTCGAAAAAAAAAAAGGATATTCCTCAGCTTCTTCGTTGTCAAAGGGTCGTAAACTTCGACAGCTTTAATAAGTTGGAACATAGTATCCAATCCAGCGTCCACCATATAATCGAACGACTCTATATGGGGCTTGAAGAGCTCCCGCAGGGGCTCATACTCCTGAGCCGCACCAGGCTTAACCACCATCTTCACTACTATGGCAACACTCTAAGGTAGAATATGAAGAAGATTAGCTAAAGCGGTACCTCGTCGTTTGCCTGCAGATTGAATTTGAGAATGAGATAGACACAAAAAATTGATGGAAGGAGGCGACTTCAAGGCAACGGAAAGAGGAAGAGCAATACGAAGGGGTAGGGTAGAAGAGGGGTTTTTGGGTCGCCGTTTCTTTTTTTTTTATACAAATACGATGGGTCAAAAATAGAAGTCAAAAATGGGTCAAGCTTTTGCTTTTAGACACCAAAAAACAGACTACATCATGGGCCCATAGAAACCCCTTGTTGGGCCGTCACATTCCAAACTTTGAGTGTACGAACTGATTCATTTATAAACAGGTCAGGGATCATTTGACCAAAACATACAAAATTATCGAAAGAAAAAACTCATCTCATCAAGGATGACAAAAAAAAACTTATCTTTGAAGACTCTGTATGGATTATCCCCTTAGAGACTCGTAATGGATAATTTTTCTTCAGCCCATCTCATAGCGTATTCATTAATGTCAGGGACAGAGGCAGAAAATTTTGAGGGGGCCAAAATCATAAATTATACTATATAATATCTTTTGTATATATATAAATATATATATATATATAAATATATATATATATACATATGTATTATATATGCAAAATCAAATAAGTTAATTGTGTATTATGGTTGGTATTGTTATAATTAATGTCGTCAAAATTATGATTCTAAATAGATTTGAAAAAAGGAATAAACTTATAACATAACTCGTAACGTAGAATTGTAAGAATTTATCTACATCTATTATTTAAACTATTAAACATAATCATATCACAGAATCACATGAATTTTCATATATAAATACTTATTTTATAATCCATAATCCATTCCATATTCATACTTTTCATTTAAATCAGCATACGAAATTCAGTAAACTCCATAATTCATAGTTTATAATCCATAATACATAATAATCATTCATTTAACATAACAAACTCTCAATATAAATTCAATAATGATCATCAATCCCATGACTATTATCACTTCCAGAATCTTAATTATTACTTGTATAACCTCCACCTATCTCATTCTCATTCTCACTATTATTATTATCTTCTTCCTCATCCTGAAAGTCATCATCAAAATTCATACTATTAAATCGTTCACCAACACCACCAGTACCACCAACATTAGTATCAAGTTGAACTACCAAATCACCCATTTCTATTATCATCGCAAGAGGATTAACTTGAATAGGTTCAACGACCTTATCATTTTCTTTCACATTACCTTCATTTCCCAACTCCTCAATTATCCATTCATTATCAAAATGAATATCATCAAAATTATAAACATAAGTTCTTGTAGTTTGCTTATTTTTTAATTTCAAATTGCACATCACAAATGTCAAGTCATTCATCTTCTTTTGGTGCAAGCGATTTCTTTTCATGGTATGAATTTAAATAAAATAAATAATGTTAATAAGTATTCTAACCCCTTAAAAATTTAAAATGAAAATGAAGAAAGAAAATAATTTATAATTTTACAATTACTTACTCTTTCAAAAGTACTCCAATTACATTCACATCTAGAAGAGTTACAACATAAGCTAAGAATGTGAATTGCTAATATCTTAAGTTTTGGGCATCTATCTCCATAGGCTTCCCACCATTCTGTTGGGGCCAGTTGTATTCCTAATGTTTGTGCAAAACCACAACTAAAGTACCCTTTGCAAAATGAAATTTAACCAATTGAAACTCAATTTTGTCTCTTTGTCCCTTATTTTTAACTAATCTTGTTATGCATTCATATAGCCCTTACTTAATCGTATAATCAGTTTGGAAGTCTTTAATCAGTTATGTTCAATACAGGCTTATAATTATAGTAATCAACAAACAATAAAGTCAAAATATATTAAAGATAAAGACATCAACATAAGGTATACTAGTTTGTATTTACCTCATTAAAACATTATTAAAGTTCATTTTAATTTTTGCCTTTGCACTTTCTATTGCTTCATATATGAATCTCATTGTTAGTTTTTCAACTAAATCCACTAAGCGAAGTACTTTAATGAAGGGAGTAGCAACTTTGAGGCAAGTAATAATATTCTTCTAAAACCTGCTATCCATAACACTTCTTGCCACTTCCTTCCCATCTTTGGTAGCAAAAAATTTGCTATCTTTCCATTCCTTATAATCAGATAGATTTATCAATGCCACTTTCTGCTTATTAAAACAACCCAATGTCAAATAAGTTATGGCAAAATGAGTCACAGCTGGTCTAATCAAAATCTTTCCCTTTTGTGAATTTTCTCAACATATTGATCTTGCTTAAATGTAAGTTGTAATTCTCCTGCCCTTACTTATAGTTTCTTTATGCAACTTTATTTTTCTTGTTCTAAATCCTCCAATATCACATCAATGCAATGGGCTACATATGGTGTATAATACATGTGTTTTCTTTTATCCATCAATTTTTATCCAACTGCTTTGTAATTTGCAGCATTGTTTATTATTATTTGCACTACATTCTCCTCTCCCACTTTCTCAACAACTTCATCAAGCATTTCAAACACTTTTTTAGTAGTTTTAGAAATATGAGAAGTATCCAATGAATATAAAAACATGGCCCCTTTAGGACTATTGACAAGAAAAATTACAAATGAAATGTCTTTTATTATCCATCCACTCATAAGACATAATGGAACAACCTATTTTTTTTTTTCTATTCTTGCTTAAACTCTTCAAGCATGGCATGTATGTTCTTAACTTCCATATTCAAGTGTTTTTCTCTAATCTCATGATAGGATGGAGGCTTAAACCCTTGGCTATATTTTCCAATAATATCACATATCTTAATAAACTCATGATTTTTTACACAATTAAAGGGAATGACACTTGTGTAAAAAAAATCGAGCTACTTTTTGGCAAGTTTCTTTCCTAATATCTTTCTTGAACATGTGATTAATGGTAGATTGTGAGCTACCTTAGCCACTGCTATGTTTTTTTAGAGCTCTCAATAAATTCATGAGGTCTTGGGAATTAGAATGCCCTTGAGTCCTTAGAGTTTCCTCCTCACCAATATCAACACATTGTCTTTTCCTTTTAGATTATGCACATTTGGCATCAATAACATGTTGTAACACTTGTGTCTTAACATCATCTGAAATACTAATACATGATTCTACATCTATTCTTATGCTAGCTAAATGATGCTTGAACCTTTAGACTTCTCAACTATAAACATTGCCATAATAACTACATTGAATTTTTTTACCATCCCCACTAACATCCTTCCTATGTTTCCACCCTATATCAAATCTATTATTAGGAAAATTCTTCCTTCCAATAACTACATTTTTTCTAGCAGAGGCTGATGGAGCACTTGCACTTGAAGGCATATTTTCTTCGATGTATTACAACAAAACAATATATAAGTTCATATTGGCTAAAGAGAAATCCTAATGAAGCTAACCAAAACAACAACTGGTGCATTCTTAATTTTTTATACTAATTTGTATGCATATGCAAGAGATGACACTATCAATTCAATTTAAACAGATTTAAACAATGATTCTAACCAATTAAAGGTGCAACAGTCATTACTTGCATTTCCCTTTTGCTAAAAATTGAAGTGAAGACTGAGTAGACAAGGTTAATTTAAAATAAGAACTTTCTATATCATATTTTAGCAAGTCAGGAAAAGTTTGTCCACTGGAAGAGTCTATGTAAGTTCATTTAAAGCGGTCTTCATTTTATAGACAGTGACTCAATAAGCAAAACCCATAAAATAGTTATTATTCCAATCCCAACTAACATTAACATAACAAGCAACCTATAAAATTCCGCATTCAACAATAAACTGGATTCTTTCATATAATTTACTAAACCTTAACTCCCAAAACTCAAAACACACATTCTATTTCCTTTAGCTTTGATCTATTAATATTTACTCATGATTGAATCCACACTAATTTTATACAAAAGTGAATCCCATAAGACATGAGAATTTGGAAAGCAATTTATAATGGTCATGGAAGCATATGCTTTTATCAAAAGGAGCAAGTATAGTAACTTCATATAAATGAAACCAATCCTACAACTAATATTAAACTACTAATATTTTAGCCCATATCTCAAGAAGCTTAATCTTCCATGAGAGGACTAGATTATATGTGTTTGGTGTCAAAGTGTTTGAACTTTAAACAGAGCAAAATAGTAGGATTCGAGCATTTTCTACATGGATTGTAGAGAAATGTTGATTGTTGTTAGTTGGATATCTGAAGAGCACTAATAGCATGTTATAGAACTATGATCTTCATCAATTAATTCATAACTAGAAAAGTTAATTTAGTATTGCAATCAACCTTTATATTAAACCAAATCAAAATGCTAAATGACTTGAGCTTAATGCTATGCAACTACTATAAGCATTAGGCAGATTAAACTCTTGAGGAAGAGCAAGGAATAAAGGACAACCTGCGAGCTGATGGCTAGAAGACTGTTATGAGCCGTGACCTTTATGGCTTCACCGGACTACTGCGAGCTGCAATCTTCACAGTTTCACTGGACTGCTGCAAGCTGCAACCTTCACCGGACTGCTACAAGCGGTGATCTTCACTAAGACGAGGATGGATGAGCACTGGGTACCAAGAGTAGAGGTAGCAAGCAGCTAAGAGGGCAAGAGGTAATTAGGGATTTTAATTTTTAGGCATATCAAAGTTAGGCCAACAGTAATGGAGGAATCATTTAGCATTTTCATTTTTTTTTTTTTGGCATTGTTAGGCTAGGCTAACGGCTAAAAAGGATTTTAGGCTGATCAAGTGAGGCTTTTTTTTTTAGCTGTAAAAATGGTCCAATTTTCAAACTTAGCTAACTCGATCAAACTCGCTGATTTTATCGAGTCTATACAAGTCAATGGCGAGTTTAACCAAGTTAGCACTTATTCCAATTTTACTTGCGATTTAACACAAAAATGCTACATAGGATCGTAAAATCAGCAATTCTACCTAGTTAAATTGTGATTTTAACAACATTGGCTATAATTATTTGTACAACATTTTAGTATAGAATATGCATGAAATAGAATATATTTCTTAAATAAGTCTTATTTTATATAATTTATCTCATAGAATATTTTTTTAGTGAAGTATTATATAGAGAATTTGACCAAAAAAATATATTATATAGAGAAAATACAATTTTGGTCCTCATTTTTTGGCATTAAAATCAATTTGTTTCAAATATGAACAATATTAAAATAGTCCTCTAAGAATAAATCCATCAAAAAATAGTGGTCCATCAAAAGAACCTAATCAGTTAACTTTTTCATATTTAGAGGATATTTTAATATTTTTCATTTTTGGAGAATAAAATTAGTACTTTAACCAAAAGTAAGGGATCAAAATTATATTTTTCTCATTATATATATATATATATATATATATATACATTTTTGATAATTTAATAATAATAATAATAATGCATAAGACATTTCATTAAACTTAGAGGTAAGTAGAGAAAAAAAAAAGTTATAAACAAATGTAAATATAGAATGCAAGTTGAAAAACATTTAAAAAAACAAGAGAGAAAAATATTTTAAAAAATTAGAGAGAGTGAAGATCAAATAATGAAAGAATGAAAAAATAAAATAAAATACATAAAAAAGATGGAGAGAAAATTGTGATCTTCACTCTTTCAAATTTAGTCTATACTCTATACAAACATACAAGTTATATAACATACACTAAGAAGTGAAATGATAAAGAAATATGGGTAGAGACATAGTGGAGAATATGATAGAGAAAAACTAAGGTAAAGTTGATAGGGGCCAAAATGAAAAAATTTTTCTTTTATTAGAGGCCAAAATTAATTTACACATATTTTAGATATATAACATACATATACATTAAGGAACACTTGGGCCCCCTTGGCTACGCCACCTATTGTTGTCCTCATTAATTTTACATAAATGTTTTTAGAACTTTATAATATACATACATACATATATATATATATATATATATATATGTATAATTAAGATTTTAAATTATTTTACTTATTATTATATTGATAATAATTAGAATAAAGATATAATTTAACCTAAAAAATTAATTTCACTTATTACTTTTTAGTTTTCTTTTTGAAAATTTCATTAGTTTTAAAATATCTCAAAACTATAATTGCATTGTGATGGGGAATTGAAGATATATATAAGATGTAAGAAATAAATTAGATTTTATTAGGATTTTTCATTTAATTATGATTTTGTAATTCGGTTATTAAGGATAAGCATGGAGATTTTATTATTTGTTTAGGATTTAGTTAGTTGAGATAAATTTGAAATTTTGAATTATTTCGCATTTAAATATTTTGTTAGGATATACTTATTTATTTGTTACGATTTTGTATTTTCATATTTTAATTTTGTGATAGAATTCTCTATAAATAGCCCTAATTATCAAGTTATTCAACAAACTATTTTGATTGAATATATTATTGAGTTTACTTAATTCTTTTCCTTTTCACTCTTTTTCTTAAATTCTTTTCCCTTTCTCTTTAATCTTCTTTTCTCTGTAGTTGTTTTACATCACATTGCCTTTCAATTTTTTTTTTCTTTTATGAATGGATTAGGTTTGAACTTCTAATGGGTATTTTAATGTGATTTTGTATTTCTATAAATTTTTATGAGTCATGTTACAATTTTGATAGATTGCATTAATTAATTAGTTACGTTACAAAATTAAAATGCAAAACAAAATGTATGATATACGTAAAATCAAAGTTAATGATAGCTATGCATACATGAACCTCTTATATGGTTTATACATGTACGTGAAATTTGGTTTTTGACCCCTCATATATGAAAGAAAAAATTTTCTAAAATTTGTAATACGCGTTGTGTAGTATCACAAGCATAAATTTTGGTTTTTTCATTAAGAAATTGTAATATGTGTGTAGTATGTCTTAATTTTACTGAATGAAGGCTATACAAGTGTAATATAGGGATGATAATTTTGTGAGATTTTTTGTCACAAAGAGAATTTTCCTCCATCTCCATTTCTCATCAATGCAAATCCCTACTAATTCCTATAAGAGTTATGAATTTTTTATTATGAAAAAACAAAAAGATCAAATAAAATAATAAATTATACTTAAAAAGCTACAATTATCCATATAAAATATAATTTTTTTAGGAGTAACCACATAAAATATAATTGATGTTTCTATTATAACATAAAACCTCACCTAAAGATTAAAATATTTCCTAAGGCACAATTATAGATTGTAAAATTTCTAAAACTAATTAAGTGCCTACCAAGTAATTTGATTTTCAAAATTAGAATCCACTTAGAACCCTTTTAATTTCTTAAAGGAATTTAAGTTTACTATATTTTTATCTAGTAATTCCTAATAATTTATCACAAGCACAAAAACTAAGAGTCACTATCCTATGGTAGCAACTAACGAAAATAGAACTCTTCATGAAAAAATGCCTACTTTAGGCCAAAAATAAAGATATCAAAATTAGTCAAGCCAAAACATAATTATGCAAAAGTCATCATTGTAGTCCTTTGAAACATTAAAAAAAAATTAAACCAAAATGTTACTTTTGTAATCAAGAGATTGACATAGCATTGGCTATGTTATGGTAGAAGAAAGAAACTTTAACCCATTCTAAGCCTCTTGTCTTAAAAGATAGCGGATAGCACAAGGTTGATTAAAAATCCCTAAGTAGTACTTAGTTGTTACATTGACATGACCCACTCACTAAGACTTCATAAATATATATTATAAAAAGGACTGAGAACAAAGGAAATGATTAAATTAATGCTACGCACAAGGAACAAGAAAAGAAAAAACACACTTTAATATCAAAAACATAAGAAGAAGACGAAGAAGAAGAAGAAGCATAACTTTCTAAATATTGCTTTATTGATAAAATATCCCTTTCATAACAAGGTAATAACGTAATATAAGAATATTACTTAATTGACAAGCACTATTACTTAGTTGACAAGCCATTTGCATTCATACTCAAAGTAGGAAACATAATTAGAATAGGAAACAAAATAAATGACTTTTCAAAATTCTGACAATAATTAGGTCTTACGACTTAGTGGTGGAGCTAAAACCCAATGTTAGTAAGCGCACTATATGTTTCCAAAAAACTTGTAAATAAATTATGTTTCTAAAAAAATTGTAAATAAATGATAATAACTAATATCATATGAAACTAAATGTATAAATGTTAAATCATATAAAAGTTCACTAAATTTCATGCCATGTAATTGTCATTTATATGATTCATATTTTGAAATTGTTCAACAATCACCTCATAATCAATGCTATTTAAAACATCATTCTCAATATAAGTCACTAGACAATCATTCATCCATGTATCTCTTATTCAATTACGTAGTCAATTTTTCATAGTTTTTTCATAACTGAAAATGCTTTTTCTATAGTTGCTATGGTTGTAGGCAAAATCATTGCTAGTTTCAATAGCTAATAAACTAATGGATAAACAACATGTCTTCGAGTCTTAACTAGCTCCTCTACAAGACAACTAATTCCTATTAAAGATACACATTCACTACTACTACACATATCAATGATGTAAGTCTCAAATGGATTATTATGCAGCATCAAATCAATTGAAGAAAATTCACATGGATAAAACTTTGCAAATTCAATCAACTTATTCTTATTAAAAGTTGAGAACATATTAGTTGGATGCAAACAAGCTTACAAAAAAAGTAATGTTGTATTTATCTCAATAAAATGATCATTCAATTCTTAAGTTACATGTCCACAATAGTATAAAATAGTTCAACACGATATTGATGTTTTATTGTGATATCACGAGCTTTACCTCCATGTCGTGGTCTTCTTTTAAAAAAGAAAAAATTCTCATCCATATTGGGAATGCCAATTTTATGTATATTGCAAATAAAGTTACTTTATGCAATAAAGACTCCTATCCACTGTCCCTCATTACTTGTAATCATTGTTTTGAAATACTAACCAAGTTCATGACATTTATGATATATTGATTTTTCCTTTGCAATACTTGTGTCAATTAATTTGAGAAGCCCAAAATATTTTTCATCAAATGTAATATAAATGTAAAATCAAGTAGGAAACCATTAGCTTCAGCTCTTTGATATGCATTTAACCCATCTTCCTTTATAATTTCAAGAACATTAATTACAAAAGAATACATCAATATTAAATTCATCAAGGTTGCATAATGTGAATCCCAACGAGTATCTACACCTCATTTGAGACCAGTTTTTTTATTCAAGTCTCCTTTACTATGAATTTCTCCTTTCTCTAATGCTTCTCTAACTTTCACTACTTAGTTTTTCATTAAGCATATCATGCCATTTGCAAGAGCTTCTAACGTCATTAAATAAAGTAGATACTAAATTAAAAAGAGAATCAACTTGAATGTGATTCTTAGTAATAACTAGTAATGTAAGTTGTAATTGATGAGCAAAATAATACACATAAAATGCAAATGAATTTTCCTTCAAAATCAAACTTTTGAAACCATGAAATTCACCTTGCATGTTATTAGTATCATTATAACCTTATCCATGAATGCTTGATATACTTAATTGATGAATCGTAAATGTACAAGTCAATGTTTACTACAAGGATCTAGAAGATTCATAATCATTCCCACGAGGATAATGTGTTATCTTTATTATTCTTAAGATTAAATTTTTGCTTACCAAATGTATAATTTGTACAAAATTATGGTTTAGTGTAATTATATACATATTTATACTAATGACCCAGATAAATCTTATCACTGGGAAAATTCAAGTAATATTAGCATGATAACTAAACTAAACTAAACTAATATTCTAAAGGGAAAAATTAAAAAAAAAAAAAAAAAGACTCAAGACACTACACTAGATTAAGCTAAACTATCAAATTCATTCTTAACTTTGTTCTATTAGTTTAATTCTACTTCTAGGTAAATTAACTCACTAAATAGACAAACTCAAATCCAATGATTATTTTAACTCTAGTTCCAACTTTGCTTAAAAGTTAAATCTAATAAGTTAACTGAAATTTTTCCTTGACTGCATTAAGGTTAAGAGCTAACTCACCAAACATAACCTACATAAAAGTTAAATTCAATCAGTTAGGTAGAATTGCACTACCTTAACCATTAGTGTTCCCTAAAAGTCATATACAATCGATTAAGAAAAATTAATCCTAAGGTGCATAAAGCTTTTGAAAAAACCTTGAGAATGTAAGTATGAATTTACCATAAAAGTTGAATCCAATCATTTAAGGTAAATTATACTCAATTATCAAGAGGCATTTCATCAAACACTTTTTGGGCATTTGACTCCATAAAAAGAGACTATGAAAGAAATCAACAAAATAAACCATTCAATTCACTCGTAATAATAATAATTGACTAAAATATATAAAAGCCTCATATAAGTAACAATATACACTCATAAATTAATCCATTATTATTAGAGGAAAGAAATAAGCTCTTTTAACATAGTGAATACAAAACCATGAAATCTCTACTTAATATTTACAAAAATCTATCACAACAACCAACAATAAGTTTAAATCTAGATTATATTAAGGAAATACAAAGGAAGAAGAGAAAACAAAAGAATGAGAAGAGTGGAAGGAGGCCTCCATGAAAGAATTTATGGAGGTTTGGCTAAGGGAAGTCCAAGGAGACTAATCTTTGGCCTTTCTTTCTAAGAGAACACCTTGGAAAATGAAGAAAATGGAAAGTTTCTTTGCTTTTTAGAGAGATTTTCAAACCCTAGCCTCCTCTGCCTTATTCCTCTCAAAATAGCTAAAACCCCCTTTTATACTCTCAGAAAATGAAAATATTGCATTTTCCTAAAGGCAACTTTAAGCTCTAGTAAACAATTTTGATACAACTTTAGTCTTTTGGCTATAATTTTACGATCTAATGTTAGAATTTAGCAAATTAATACCTATTAAAAGATTTCAACAAGATCTATAACTTTTGTGCGAAATAACTGTGTTTCAATTCTGACGTTTAAGGATCCAAAAGTGGCATTATAGTTGAGTGCTCACCATATTAATTTGAAAATCATATCAACTTTTTTCCTTAGCTTCTTCTAACTTCTAATATGTTTGTGAAAGCCTTCAAAACATCATAGAATCTACCTTTTTAAAGCATCTAATCCCTTAATTTCATTATGTCAAACCAATTCTTCTACGATTATCATATGAACAATGCAAAATCAAATCAACTTATTACAAGAAGGCAACTAAATGATGCAAGCTATAAAATGCATAAAACTAACATCAATTGGTCACTAATTTCAAAGAATTTATCCAAAATATATGGTAAGTCCCTAATAAAACATATTTAAATATGACTAATTAATGACTTCTCATAAACCCATATTTGCAAAACAATTCATCAATTGTCATTTTCAATGATAATGCAATTGTATCACTAACATGCACTATACTAAAAAAACATTCAATGATAATTCCTTTCTTATTAACATAACATGAAGCAACAACAATATGCTCTTTATTTGATATGCCACATGACTCATCAATAATAATGGAAAATAGGTCCTTCTCAAAATCATTAATAATAGCATTAGTGGTTTTTAATGTAGCTGCATGAACAATATCCTTTTTGAATTTTGAGGATAGTTAATTGATTATTTTTAGGAGCCTTATCTAAGATAATATGATTTATTGATTTATTGTGGTTAGCAAGAAACTTAAGAACTTCAACGAAATTACATTGATTAGCCTAATTGGTTGATTCATCGTGACCACAAAAAGCCAATCATTGCTTTAAGAGAAAACAAATACAATCAAATGTCTTTGATATTGGTCACAAACTTGTTAAGATTACTTAGAAATAACAACTTCAATGTATTGATTTCGATTCATTAAAGTCTAACATTTCTTCCAAGCAATGTTGTGAGTACTATTAAGACCTCCAACATGAGATGAGAGTCTTTCTTTCTTATTCCAATTTGTAAATCCTTCTATCACCAAAAAAAAAAAGACTCCACTTGATTGCTTCCCTAATTCAAGCTTGAAAAAGTAACAACATAAGCAAAATACTACATCTTTTCTATCTTATACTCTAACTAGTTGCCAAATTTATTAAACCAAGAGAGACAAAATCTTCTGGTAAAATTTCCAATTTTTCTTTTAGGAAAATTATGCTGAGTAGGTTGACATGATCCTTTTTCCAAGTATGCTTTTTGCATCTTATCTCAGTCATTAGGATAGTAAGCTGAAATTTTAATTCATTTTCTAAGATCTGACGACAAATTTTCTAAATTAGTATTAGTTTGTTATTGTTCAAGATTTAATTCATGAGGTTCATTTGAAAATTGTTCCTCTAATGATAATTTTCTCTTAAAAAATCTTTCCATTTTTTATTCAAAATCTAAAAAATTTGCAATTCACCTGTCATAAGTCATTTTTTAATATAATAAGAAAACAATTAATTAATTAATTAAAAATTAGTACATAACATGATCACAATTAGATATTAAACAAATACATATATCAACATTAATCTCTAAAGCATATTCACAATTTTTGTAACTTCTTTAAATCAATTTGAAAACTACAATATAATGATTTGATATTTCAATGCTATTTAATTCATATTCAAAATGTAAAAAAAAAAAATGATATGATATTCCAATGCTATTTATTTGATATTACATTCATTCTAAACATTATTTGATCTAATATTCTAAGCAATCCTACTACTTCAAAATAATTATCCTAAGCAAACCACTTATTCTAACAACATTAGTTAATCTAATATTCCATTACTTCAAAAATTATAAGTTTTACAATTAAACAAAAAATATATAAAATTTCACTTTTAATTGAAACTTTCATTTGTACATATAGTCTTTCTTCCAATGTTAATTTCTTCTTCCTTTATTCATATGAAAAAGGGATAAGTCAAAAAAACAAAATCATATTTACAAAGACATAAAAATTGGAAGAGGATAAAGTAGAAAAAGGGAGAAGAAAAACTTACGTATTCAATATTGACAATATGACCAAAATGAGAGTTTGATCCTTAAATATTCAAACTTGTCAACCAAGAACAAAGAGCCAAAAAAGAAAGCAATAATAGAAGAGAGGTGTTAAAAGAGAAGATGAAGATAGATAAATGAGATATGGAGAAAAGAAAGAAAATAAAGAAGAGGAGATCCAATGTTGAACAACGGACGGAGAGTTAGAGAGGGAAGAATAAATAAAGAAGAAAGACTGAGGGAAAAGTCCTTAAGGAGGAAAGAGCCAGAAAATACTTTAGAGTCTAGAGAGAATAAATGTGCATAGGTGGGAGAATAGACAAATGCTTATTGAGTGAAAAAGAAGTAATGAAATAAATAAAGAAAGAGAGCTATGTATTCTGATGAGAAAGAAATGTGTAAAAGTGGCTATAATAAATATGGAGTGAAAAAAAAAAAGTGAAAAAATATCAGTATAAAGTTTTTTTAAAGAGAGAGAGAAATATATATATATATATATATATGAATGATTGTCTACTGGATTCAAAATATTAAAATTTAGAGGGCATAATATCAGTATCTTATATCATATACATATAATTTTAGAAGTTGAGGGGGGCATCTGTCCATCCTTAACAACCAATGCCTTCACTAGTGTACAAACCTATGCTTAGGCTTCAATCGATTAGCTTGATTCATATAGCCATCAACTATACTTTTGGCATAAAAACTATACTCTCAATCTTAAACCTAGAGAAAATTGTTTATTTCATATATTGACCCATACTCAAGTAGATAACAATCTCAATCCTTATCACCTTCCTTACTAAATCCTAAATCCCTTGATAGAACCCATTACTTCGAGAAATTTTAAAATTATCAATTTATTTTTCAAGTTAGGACTCATTAACAATAAATTTATTCATATAAAACCATAAAAGAAAGTCTTGCAACCACTTAATACATTCAAATACACAACAAACATAACTTAAATAGTTTAGTTCAAACATTCTCAAATTGGCTTTAAAATTGCAATATAGTAAAAAGCAAGGCATTTATCTATGTCTCCATTAGACCTAATCGCAGGCTAAGCTGTTGTAAAAATGAGTCAAGCTCTCAATCATGCCCATGTTTTTTGCTAGCCCGAGCCCAGGTTTAAGCCTGAATTTATGTTCATTTTTTAGCCCCGTCTTGGCCCAATACAAAGCTTGGGAAGCCCGCCCAGCTTGAATTAAATATAAGTAATGGTAATCCTCTATATTAATCACAACCAGACAGGAATATCAATCCAAAAAAGTGTTGTTAAAATGAAATTAAATGGAAGAATTTAAATTAAAGCAATGACAGTCCACAAAAGTGCAGTTAAAGTATTGAAGAATTTAAATTAATCTGTTTGTCACATAATCTAATCACAAGTACAACAATCAGGAATGTCTCATAAGCTAAAGTCATGACTCATAACTCATGAACTTAATATAAAAGACAAGCATGCAAGCATATCTTCTTCAGTCTTCACTTCAATTACATAGTAAAAAGACACTAATACAACAAGAATAATAGAAATGACACAATCTTCATAAATTCAAATCCTTGCATGCAATCTTCAATACCTTCATCATGAAACACAAAGAAAAAAATTAGTCACTTCATCATTAACTTAAACAAAAAAAAGAAACCATAATGCTAGAAAACTTACAATGTTAAATCACATCTTCCACATTAGAATTAGGATTAACATCATCATCAGAGGAGGCCACATCGTCCAATTGAGACTCTTCTAAAATGCCAAAACATAGGAGATATAATTTGTTGCAAAGAAAAAGTAGCATTAGTAAAATTGAAAGAAATAATACTAATTCATAAATAAATAATATATGAAAAATACCTCGTGTATAGCCTTTTGCACGATACCAATCCTCTAAACATACAAAATGTAGATTCAGAAGCCACATTAGATATTAGGATGGCTAAAATATCTCTAGCCATTATTGCGACCTTAGGAAACTGTGCAACATTGACCTCCAATAGTTTAAAATGTCACTTGGTGCATTCAAATCTTCATTTGGTTCATCCAAATAAATGTCTAACTCTGTCTTTCTTACATGTGACTTTGCTTGGGTAATTAAGAACTAACCAAAATCTTCAAAGGCATCTAAATCCATATCACATGTTTTCAAACCTTTAGAATCTCCAATACCTGATGAAACATCCATATTATGTTTGTATTTGTAATGTTTAACTATTGTATGGAGAGTACTAATTACCCTAGACATATGCTCATTAGCATTACTATATATTTTGTTAAAAAAGTACTTGATAAATCTAAACATTAACCTTGGATCCAATACAACAGCACATGAAAGTAACAAATGATATTCATCCCAATATTTTGAAATTTTACAACCATGTCTGCAATCATATCCTCCATAAAATCAAGTGGATTTCTGTAATCTTCAAATAAGTATAGATGAATTCTACACACTCCTTTAAAATAGATGTTAGAAATTGGATTCTTACTGGCAGAAAACATAAGACTAGCATCATAAAAAGGCTTCTGAAACTTGTGTAGTTCTTTAACCTTATACCACTCTTCATTAGAAAGCACAGATGATCCAAAACTATGATCCATTTCCTCCTAATACTGGAACACTTTTTTGTATTAGAGACCATGTTCAAAAGCATTAAAAATGTAGAATTTCTCCTTACACACATTTCAATCCTTAATTTCCATGTTGTAACTAAATTAAATTTTTTTCTTGCCAAATCATAAAATTTCATTCTCTTAGGGCTGACTTTTTAATGAACTTCACCCTATTCCAAATCTTTGAAATAACATTATCTACCCTTTTCATACCAACTTGCATAATTAAGTTTAAAATATGACATGAATGCTGAATTTGGAAAAAGATGCCATCACACAGCAAATTTTTAGAAATACAAGGCCTTATTTTTAAATAAGTAGTTATTACACCAGTGTAATTAGTATTATCTAATGTAATGCTACCTATCTTCTCCTCAATCTTCCATTCAAACAAGATAATTCATGGTCACACTCACTACTTAGATCCAATTCAACCTTTAGGTAATTAAATATAATAGTAGTCAAATTATTCGTAATAACTAAACTAAGTAAATTAACATATTCATCCTTGAACTGTGAAATTCATTCAATTAAAAATGAATATACTTAACAATTTTGACCTTAAAATGATTGTTTTTTCTTTCTAACACAAAAATAATAGTAAGGTGTAAGATGATTCTTAAGTAAACAAAGTCTTGCTTGTTGAGTAAAACTTCATAAACAAACCCTTTTCCTCTAAATCAGTTATACATTCTTATTTGTACACTCAAGCCTCCCTCCTCCTTTCCCTTCCTCTTCCTATCCAAAAAGAACAAAAAAGACAGGAAACATCAATGGTTAACAAAACACTATAGAAATGAACATGACTTTTTCCTCTAAACTTTATCTTACCAAAATACTATAGAACATAATGCTGCAAAATAATGGGAAGAAAAACACGCAATAGAGGAATAAAAACATCAAAGCACGACTGCACGAGTAATGGGAAGAAAAGCATAAAATGCAACAGAGAAGAAAAACAACAGACATCCAAAGATGCAACAGAGAAGAAGAATAACAAACATCCAAACACAAAAAAAAAAAAAAAAAAGGGAAGAAGAAGCAATAGACGAAATGGGAGAATAATGAGCACTCACCACCATCTAGTCGTCCACTGATTCCACTCAACTGTAGTCTATGACTTGCATTGTTGACTTGGTGAGGGAATGCGATTATGTGAAGTGAGTGACTGAGTGAGTGTGCGTCTCTCTCTGATAATGCAGCAAAGGACAATGATGAAAGATTATGTATTTAGGGTTAGTGGGAAGAAAAAATATGGACTTGGCTTCTCCTATGCTTTGGATTTAAAATTTAGCCTAAAAGCCTCAAACATGTAATATCTTAAAAATTAATAAAAATATTAAAGATATATATATATATAGGCCAAGTCGGGCTTCAAAAAAGGCCCGAGCACGACTCGTTTTTTTATCCAGTCTTTTAAATTGGGGCTCAAATTCGAGTCAATCTTTATTGACCAAGCTTTTATTCATTTTAATTAAGTTAAGCCTATCAGGCTGGACAAACTTTTTAAAAGATAATAAGCTATAGTCTCTATTTACAATAAGGAGATTGACAAATTTTCTTTGCTAAAAAGTGAAAGTGTTTTGGTCTAAAATATAAATGTGGTGATTAATAGTCTCTCCAGCACTAGTAGGGAGGGCATTACCCTTTTTAGACTTGAACCTTTAAAAGTATTCAAAAATATCTCCAAACTTGAACTACAATCACATATTATGAGTTTAGATGGGGTGTACCACTCTCCTTACTCAAACTTGTGAATGTATCGAAAAATATCACTAGACCCAAACCTTACCCTACATTTTATTTTTATACCTAAACCTAAATGGATAAAATTTTTGGGTAACCATCAAGTTTTAAACTTTATGATCATCCTTATTTGTATTATAGTTATCTTTTCATTTTATTTAGTATTTCAAATAAGTGATGATTTTATGTTCTTGAAATACTATGTTCTTAAGTTAAGATGTAATTAGTTATTAAATATTAAAAAATATTTTATTTAAAATTTTGTGTACAATAATTAATATATTTAATTACAGCAATATCTATTAAAATAAACAAAATATTATCTATGTTTAATAATATAGAATAATTAATTATATCATAATAAAAAAATGAAGTATTTTTTAGCATTATTTTTTAGAAAAAGACCTTAATTTTTTTAAGTATTCTAGAATGGTCTTTTAAACTTTTTTCTGCAGTTTCAAAATAATATTTAATGGATACCAGAAAAAATGTGGTACAGATACAAAATTAAAGAATTAAATTAAACTAATAATAATAGGTCAAATCAAAATAAATAAATAAATCAAGAAATTAAACTAGAATAATAGTCAAGCAAATACATGAACTCAAGTCCAGAGCATATTTTCATTCATGCTCTTATATCGGGAAACTATCCACTACACGTGCAAAAAAGATATTTCTTCTTTTATATTCCACATTCTGTGAATATAATTCAGTCTCCTGTGCGTGTGGCTGCAACCATTTTTTATTGGCAAAAAATGAAAAAAAAAAAAAGAAAAAACTATTTTGATCACTTTTTTTTTAAATTTAGTTTTATTTAAGTCGTTTATAAATAAAAAATTTTAAAATAATTATTTATATTTTAATTAGCTACATTTTAGTCCTCAAGAAACTAAAGATTCCAAAATAATTAACATTTTATTTAAGATTTGGTTTAAAGTAATCTTTTTCTTTACTTAGTTTGTTATCAAGGGGACAGATTATTATGAATTAAATATTAAAAAATATAAAATTATTTTACGACTTTTAATTCTTAAAATATTCAAATGAGATTATTATTAAAAGTACACAACTATTTTAAAACTTTCTGTTGGTAGAGAATTTAAATAAAATTAAATTTAAAAATAAAAAATAAACTAATATTTATCATAAAAAATATATTTTTGCATTTTTATTTATTTTAATAATATTATTTTATTTTTTTATTAAAATATTGAACTTAATCATTTACTTATTAAAAATTATTATACTTAATTTTTTATTTTAAAAAATATTAAATTTAATTTCTCTATCAAATTATTAAAAATTTATAATTTTTATAAATTAAAAAATTATAATATTTTTTAATAAATACAAAATTATTTTAAAATTTTCAAACTCAAATAGTTATTTTATAATAAATGAAGATTAAAACATATTTTACTCACTTATTTTCCTGACTTTTTACCCACAACACAAGGAAGGAGAAAGCCAAAGCGAAATGGCTATCCATTAGCATGGCCCCACGTAACAGAATCGTCAGGCTCTGCTTTCTGAAACAGCTTCATGAGAAGCGTGCAAAACAAAACATGGCCACGAGAAAGTCAATACATCAACATAAGGAGCGGGATTTTTATACACGCGGGAAATTAGGGTGTGATATGATGTGATTTGATTTATTATATTTAAGTCCAAAAAAATATTAAATTAATTTTTTATTTTTATATTTTATAAATTAATTGTAAAAAATTTATTTTAAAAAAATTTATTTATGTAAAATAAATTTCTTATTAATTCAAACAAAATAATTTATTTTATATAAATTTAAATTTATAAAAAATTTATTTTATCCAAATTTAAATTTGTGATAATTAATTTATTATGATTAATTTATGAAATATTAAATTGTCATAAAATATAAAAATAGAGTACCAATTTTATATATTTTTTATTTTAGTTATGTTATAATCTTTTTAAAAAATAAAATTGTCAAAAGTTTTTGTAACAAAAAGTACCCGACTAAACTAAATCACATAATACGGGTACTATTAATATTGTTAATAATTAATTAATGTTATTGTTTAGTAACAAAAATAAATTAATGTATTTTTTTTAAAAAATAATTATTATTATCAAATTAGTGTGTTATATATATATATATATATATATATGAAGAAAAATGTTGAATGCTACTTATTTTTATTTTAAAATATATACTTTATCTAAAATTTTTTTGTGGCTTGATTTTAATTCAATAAAAGGACAATAAATTGTTGAATAAGTGTTTTTATTGATGTTAGTATTATATAGCCTCTTAAAATCTTTATTTTTATTGTTAAATTATTAATACATACAAGAAGGAAAAAGGTTGAATAATAACCATTTTTTAGTTTTATAATATATTGCATTTGAAAAATTATTTTTTGGATTTAACTCAAATAAAATTACAACAAAAAGTTACTTTTATTTTTTTTTGTTTTTACTATAAAACAAATCAAATCTTAGTATGAAGGATAATGGTATGTTTTAACTAAATCAAATTAGTTATTAAGAAAAAAAATTGTTGTGATGTGTTTTTGTAAAACAATAACAGAAGACTATTTTTCTTAAAAAAAATAAAATAAATCTGAGCGAAAGATTTTTCAAAAAATAATTTTTTATTTGTAAAGAATATCAGTACAAAATAATAAAAAATTAATTTTATCTCAAAATATAATATTCAATTAACTTATTAAAATTTTAAAATAAATAATAAAATATCATGTTATTTTAATTATTAAATATTAATCAGCCGTTTTAGTCATTTATTTTATATCTTTTAACAGATCATTGATCGAATTACTGTGCACACAAAATATCTTTAATTCCGTTGTGACTATCTCTGTCACTCGTAACGTCCCACTGCACATTGAACACGTGTACTTCTTGATCAAGGAGTTCCTTTTCTTTTTCTTTTTTTATTTATTTTTTATTTTTACTATTTCGTGGAGCCCAATCTTTTCCAACACTTTCCTTCGATTCTGTGAGACAACTGGAGAGTCGTCTTCTTGTATATATCCTAGAGGTAATTCCCGAACCCACCTCTCTCTCTCTCTCTCTCTCTCCAAATTACACCAGGTTCTTTCTCTACCTCTCTGTATATCTGGTATTTTCTCTTTGATTTTGTAACGCTTAAGTTTGTTCTGGAAATTTGTAATTTACATTCAACTGGACTTGGTTTTTGTGCAGGTGGGAAATTTGTAGGAGGATCTGATGTACTCGCTTGTGGATCACAACTACATTGAAGATCATGATGGCCCTTGAAACTAAAGGTGCGTGTTTGATGCTTTTACTTTGGTTTCTTCGTTATCATTGATCTAATGCAGTTTTATTTTCGCTTCAGTTTGATTACCCTTTATTATTTGGTGGGGTTCTGTAACATGTGCGTATTTTGTCTGATCATCGACGCGCTTCGTTCCCTTTGGCTATTTTAACTTCTGGGTGATTGTCTGTTTGCTACGCGGTGGTTCAATTCGATTTGATCACGGGTTTGGTTTAGTTGTGGAACAATGTGAAAGAGGATTATATGAACATTGGGTTCAAATGAGTATTTTTACTGGTCTGGTTCCAAATGTTCCGGTCAGTAACGTCTGAGTTGTGGAATAATGAGAAGTGGAAGATCTTATGGACCCAAACTGTGATGCTTGGACTTGACGTGGGAGAATCATTGGAGTGCAGAGGGGGAAATGGGATAACCTCAGAAAGAGCAGAGGAAGAGTTGGAGTTTGATGTTGTTATGGAGCTAATTATTTAAGGTTTAGTAGGTGAAGGTATTGTTGGAGTGAACAAGGGACACAGAACAGAGGCGGGTTGGGCCCAGGGAAGGTTAGGGGTGGGACGAGAATGAATTTCATAAGCTTCAGATTGGTTTTGATTTCGTTTGAGGAAATGTTTGAAATCAACTGTAATGTGATGAATTTGACCACCGTGTGGAAGTTCAATTTGAGAGTATATGATTAAATTTCGTTCCTAATCTCATCAAAGACCTTTGAACCAAAGTGTTCTTGGTGGTTTATTAAGAGTTTCAAACTTTTTTTTTCTTTTTGAAAGAGGGATGCTGATAATTTTTTTGTTTTTTGAATAATTGACCATGTTGCTTGAAATTCATGTGTATTGTGTAGCAATTCTTCATAAAAAACACTTGTTACTAGAAAGTAGGAACAGTTGATTTTTCTTGTTGCAGCTATACCTTTATTTCTGTAACTTACTTTTCTTGGTTTTTGTTTTGAAATATTCGCTTTCTCTTGTGTGAGTGTGACTTGGTTATCTTTGATTCCCCTTAACTGTTCATTGGAATTAATCTTGTACTATCTATTATTTAGATAAGAATTAATCATTATGCACATGGTTGTGAAGCTATAAAAGTAGTTAGCAGTTATTGATAGAAGTCATTTCACTATATATGTGTTATGTGTTCACATATTTGTTGTATCTTGCAATACAAGGATACAGTAAGAAAATCTGGTTGTATATGTTGATGCAGCCTAGGGAAATACAGGTCTTAGATAATGGAATTTTCTTGTTAATGAGAGTTTCTGATTCTTAGCTGTAAGAAAAATTAGTACTTATTCAGATCTACAAATATTTTCTATTCCTCATATATTATGGATGAAGTTATGATGATTTTAATTTGAGTAGGAATTCCTCTAAATCCTCTAGGAATGGAAAAAGGTTAACTATACTAACTCATAAATGGATTCAACAGAAAATGAGTCATACTGATGGAACCTGGAACAACCTGGATATTATATATGCATATAGGTGGCGGTAATCCTACTCAGAATGAGAAACTGAATATATGCATATAGGTGGCGGTAATCCTACTCAGAATGAGAAACTGAGGTAGAATTAACAGCAAATGCAGATATACAAGTAATGAATGTATAGAAAATAAACCAGCAACAATTTTAGCCTTCGGGAGGCCAAAGTCTCTCCCAAACCAACACAGTTCTTGCCTGCCTTTCACTCTTCCCGCTTCCAGCATATATAACATGCTAAGCTAGGTGTCATATATTGTTAAAAACTTGAATTTATTTATTTTTGTTTATATAGCATAGTTTTAGTATTACCCTCCCTATTTTGTATCTTGCTTCAATCAAGTGTGTTTTTTAGCGTCTATCACCTGAGGCATGTTAGGGGTTGAGTGCTTTGATGACGTCTTTCACCTTTGATTACCTTGAGATTTGATAAATTTTAGGAGCTCCATTATCTTTCTTAATGGCACATATTTTAAGCTCCTATCACCATATCAGTTTGCCTTAAGCTGAATCATCAGGGATTAGAGTTCTGGAACTTTGTCAATTAGATGAAATTAGTTGATTTTATTTAATTTGCCAGCTACAAACTTATGAAACATGGAAGAAACTTGGTTTAACACACTAGTCAGGGAAAGCTATATATGAATATATTTTGGTCTGGTGACTACTACCTTCCCATGTTATATTGGATTGTGGTCAATTTATGGAAATAATTTGTCTGCCAATTAGTGAGTAAAGCTGGCATCATTTCATTTGGAATTGCTGCTCTGTGAGATTTATTTATGCGCTTGACATCCTTTGGCTAGGCTGGCACTGCATAAATTGAGAACCTACTGACATATGAAAGTTTTTGTAATGGGAACCTACTTACATATGGAAAGGTAAAATCCATGTTGGGTTGAGTTAGTATATCAAATCTGCTTTGATGGGGTTAGTAATGTAATGAAGTATGATTTAATTGTAGTCTATCAAAATATTCTTTTCATGTATGTTCTAATTTTCTTGTATTGATTTACATTACCGCTTGAATAACTTACTATCAAAGTATAGTTAATAATGTGGCTGCATCTCAAGTTGGGGGATATCTTTGGATGCTTGCTTGTGTAATTATTTTAATATCAAAATTGCTTGTGTAATTATTTTAATATCAAAACTACAACATTGTTTTTACAAGAAGCTGATATATATGTTTCTTGTTTTGGAACTTTGCAAAATTTATTTACAGGGAAACATGAATCTTAGTGTATATTCCTCTTTTTGCTAACAGTTTTCATATGTCTAATTCTGATCTTGGGGACACAAGATTTTGTTAGTTGTTATGTTATGGCTTGTTCTCACGTTATCTGCTTCTTTTTATGCAGAAAATATGCAAAAGATCTGTGAGGCACCTTTAAAATGCCTCCAGGGCAAGGTATTCCCTTGCAACTTACAATATAATGGAAGATCTAAGGATGACTTTGCAGAGCTTAAAAATGAGCCTGTTACACATCCAGCTAGGGATGTTGCTGAACCTGACTGCCCAATAGGTAGTGAGCTTCTTGAGCCTTCCAATGAACTTCACAACAAACATAGTTATCACCATGATTACAGTACCTGGTCAACCTATCATTTTAACTCTCAAAAGGTGCAGCAGTGCCAAATGAATGCTTTTGAGGGCCATTTTTACCCATATCCTATTGAGAACCAGTTTCACTATCTCCCAATCAATATGCTCGCTCAAAGTTGCCCTCATGACTTGCATTATCAAGAATTTCAGTATTTTGTGGTCATAGACTTTGAGGCTACCTGTGACAAGGATAAAAATCCCCACCCTCAAGAAATAATTGAGTTTCCATCTGTCATAGTGAGTAGTGTGACCGGCCAGCTTGAAGCATGTTTTCAGACGTATGTGAGACCCACCTGCAATCAACTTCTGAGTGATTTCTGCAAGGATCTGACTGGTATCCAACAAATTCAGGTGTGTAACAAGAAGGGAATGTTATGTAATATCTCAACAATCCATCATATGCAATTTTTTTCAGATGTTCTTTTTGACTCTTGTGATTTTGTTCCCCCTTACTTGACTTACAATAATTCATTTGATACTAGTAATTTCTATTCTGAATCATCCCTATGATAAGCTGTTAGCATCTGCCTGATACTGTAAAACAATAATGAAGGTCTTGAGAAAAGCATTTTCTTGGGGAAGAAATTGTCTGATTTATTTGATTTCTAGATATTCCTCTTTTAACATGCCAGTCACAATTATTTCGGTAAATTCACTAAAGCAGGTCAAAGCTGATGTGGATGGTCTAGAATAGAGACATGTAGTGTGATGTGTTATACACTTATGATTCAGTCAGAGTGGCTTATTTTATTATTCTCTAGTTTGATTAAATTCTGTTGCTATTTCTCTGTACAATGTGGTCAATTAATTGAAAGCTAAAATTTTACCAATTATTTTATGGCAGTTGGCACCATTGTAGCAAGAAAAGTGAAGTAATTAAACAATAAAGGGAAAATTGAAAGAGATGTCTAGAAAAACAATATAGTAGACGGGAATTGATATGTAATGGTAAATTAGTTGTAAATTCACCACCTAGTAGGTCAGTTGATATGCTTTCCCCGTATCCTTGCTTTTTCATTATGTTGCTTAGACGATGGAATTTCTTCTATATTTGATTATCCTAGCAGATTATAATGTCTTTTAGACCTAGTATTTTATTTTACGTAATACTTAAGGCTTTTGGTTGGGTATATTGCTGTGGGTGCTTCACATATTTTTGCATCCACTGTGTCCTTACACTACCTCATTGGATGTTAAATGATTGGATAGCAAAACAAGTTGCACCCTTGTTGCATATGGCTACACTATAAGAAGAAATTTATTAAACAAGAAACACAACTTGTTGGAGGATAAGATATCTTCAAAACAGAAAACACAGGACTAGTATGAAAACAGAAAAAGTAATAAAAGCCCTAGAAGACCTGTAATTGTGGAAGAGCTGTTCCATCTCTTTGCATACCAGTTAGTGACTCTATGAAAAATCCATGTATTCTTGAACCTGCAACATGTTATTTGTGTTTATCCTATTAAGTATTGCTGTCCAAACAAAACAATTCTATGAATTCTTTCATGAATTGGAATGATGGATTGATCCATGAAGAAATTTAACGGAAGATTTTGATGTGTTTTGTTTCTCGTGGTCTTATTTGTATTAAGGACAATGTAATATATTTTTCTGAAAATCATTGGAGTACTTCATAGAGATGAGTGGGAAAAAGAATTTTGGTTAGGTGTTCCACAGTTTCAGTGGTAAACTGGTAATAAATATGAACTTTCCCTTTGCAAATTGAGGACTCTCTTAAGTGCCCTCCCAATTCTTGCTTTGTTCACTCTAATCTGTTCTATGAATTAGATGGTATCAATGAATGCTAAAATGACCAGCATCTCTAAGACATGAGATTAAACAAACATCTCTAAGACATGAGATTAAACAAACACACTGAGGACGGTGCTGTAGTTGAATGTGAATAATTTTGTTCGGAGAAGACTACCTGATTTTATATGTAAGACTGTTGACCTTAACCCATTGAATCTCTGCTAGCTGTAGTGTCTCGTTTCCATTCTGCTCTTTATTCTGGTCTGCCGAGTACATTGTTAATTATATTTCAACTTTATGGTTCAGGTGGACAGAGGAGTTACATTGAGTGAGGCCCTCCTTAGGCATGATAAATGGCTGGAGAAGAAAGGAATAAAGAACACCAACTTTGCTGTGGTTACATGGTCAAACTGGGATTGTCGGGTGATGCTGGAATCTGAATGCCGATTCAAGAAAATACGGAAACCTCCTTATTTTAATCGGTACAAACTGCAGTATAGAACTCTTTGATGTCTTCCATATTCATCTATATTTTTTTCTACTTACTGTTGTTTTTCTGTTGCTTAACCAGATGGATCAACTTGAAGATACCTTTCCGTGAGGTATTTGGTCCCGCAAGGTGCAATCTAAAGGAGGCTGTTGAGATGGCAGGCTTGTCATGGCAGGGTCGTGCTCATTGTGGCTTGGACGATGCCAAAAATACTGCTCGCCTGCTGGCACTTCTCATGCATCGGGGTTTCAAATTTTCTATCACAAACTCCATAATGTGGCAGACTGCCGATCAATCATTTACTTGGAGGCTGTCACCAGAGCAACTTAACTTTGCCCCTCAGTACCCCCAGAAAGCAAAGGATATGCACATGAATACCCCAATGTTCCAGTATCTCCCTCACTGTTACTGTGGAGTGAAAAGCAGTAGGGGAATGATCAGGAAGCCAGGACCCAAGCAAGGGAGTCATTTCTTCGGCTGTGGAAATTGGACTGCAACTAGAGGTGCCCGCTGCCAATACTTTGAATGGGCTTCTACAACTTAACTCAATGCTCTTTCTGATCCGTTTTAGTCAAATCCTAAGTTTTCTTATATGCTTTGTGTAAAAAGAAGAAAAACAACTAAAAAAAGAAGAGGAAGTGGATGATGAAAGTAGTGAGGCTGTCTCCTAGTGGAAGCATGTATGCCTGCTTGCCTGGTGAGGTTTCTGCTTCATGAAGTAATAGAAAAAGAAACAGTTAGCTCATATATGCTTAACAGTGTCTGCTTAAACATTGTAGTGTTGTGAAGGAGAGAGAGATTCAACCTTTAAAGCTGACTTTTTGACTGGAGGACCAATCGGGAATGTGAGGAATGGGTAGTTAGGATGATGCTTTTGAATGCTCAGGCATGCTAAATTATCTTAAATAATTTGTGATAGGACTATTTGCTTCCTTGCTCTAATGGTTATAGCTATATTCTGCCTATTGTTGGCTTCCTGCATTTCATTGTTGATATTTTAACCTAACCTTGAGCCCTTTTAGCTTCGTTCCTGCACCAATTTACCGAGCTCCATCGTATTGAGCTAAATTATCGATCAAGATTTTATTTTAAGTCGTTCAAAAATGATCTCATTGTCAGTTGTCTCTCAAAAATATTTTGTATCAATATAGTATTAAATTGTCTTTTCCAATTATATTCTAAAAATAATTATATAAACAATCATTCAAAGAGCAAATATTCTGTGGTTAAATAAAATCGAACTTGAAGTAATACTAAAAATTTGAGGGAATCAAATGGTGTCTATTTTTTCTTGGGTTACATCGGAAGAATGAGGCTTTGGGAGTAGACACTAGAGCAAGAGAAGGGACAGGGATTGGATACATGTGATTGTTATTTCTGGCCTGAATATACATGAATCATGTAATTAAACTCGTGTATTAAAGACCTTGGACACTTGTGTCTAGAAGTTGCTTACTTGAGCTGACTCTTGAACTGATACTTGGTCATTTAATAAACTAAAACGTAGTTTTATTTAGAAATTACTTGTAAGAATGTATTGAATGTCTAATACAAGCCAGTGGAGTGATGTACTGTTACCAAATTCGTACTTTCAGGTGTAATTATTTTTTAGCTCTATATTGGTTAATTTATATGCCCTTGAGATCCAATAGTAGCGCTGAATGACTGGCCCCAAGATGCAATTCTTGGCCTTCAGTTGTCGAGAAAAGAACCAACCATCAAACCAAGTTGAAGAAAGCACAGCTTGAGCTCTTGAATCTCCCTTTCTATGCAAGTTTTAACTCAGAAGATGCTAGACAGAAAATGCGAGGAAAATAGGAGTACGATAATTCTTGTCTTTTCACATTAACTAAAAACGCAATAGACAATATTATTATTTTACCTCTAAATAAAATGCAAATTTAGAATTGACGATTCATGTATTAAAATTTGCACATATGTTCAAGTGACATTGGTTGCAGGAGGTTAAGAACATAGCAAGCTCTTAGTGAGAGTAGGATCGTACTTCTTAAGGGTAAATGCACGTATAATTCACAAAAAAGGACTGGGTATTGGGCCCTTAACGTTGGAAGCTTGTAGTCTCTCTCCAACTGCACCCCATATAGCCCATGTAGTACAGAAGAGAGTTCAATTGGGTGGGATTATTTCCAAAACTTTGTACCCAAAAAAAAATTATGTTGAGCCACAAGGGGATGAAACTTTTATTTGATAAACTGACCAGATACCTACATTTTCCACTTCAATACCTAACATACACAAAGGACAAGGTGGGCAGTGGCGGCATTCTACAATCTCACCGCTCATTCTATACCCCCCGTGTCATAAACTCACCGCTATGCACTACAGTGTATGAAGAATGAAGAGTAGTAGAATATACACAAGACCATCTAAACGTTATAGTTCAAGAGTCTTGCTGCTCAGACTTCAACGGTGCTCCTGAGGAGGATGCACAACTGCCATTCTGAAGATAGAGGCTGTTTGCGACCATGGAGTCACTCACCAAGCCAACATCTACATCGTCAAAGTTGAGGGGACCTCTAACCTTCCGGGCGCTAAACATAGAATGAAAGCAGACAATGACATCAGCTTTGTGGCATAAAAAAATTGCAAAATTGTTTTAGTAAATCCAGTTTAACAAAAATAAGTAGATCAAGACAATCATGAATAGACATGTGTCTAAGATGGACCCCATAGAAAAGTGTATTAGACATGCTTGTTCATGATTGGTTTAGTTTACTTATTTTTGCTAAACATAGAATGAGAGCAAATAATAACCAGCTTTGTGTCATTTTAAAAAAAAAAATAGAGCAATTGTTTAGTAAATCTAGTCTACCAAAAATAAGTAGACCAGGAAAATCATGAAAAATCATGTATGTCTAAGATGGATTCTACTGAAAAGTGTATTTGACATGTTTGTTCATGATTGGTTTAGTTTACTTATTTTTGCTGAACATAGAACGAGAGCAGATAATGTCATCAACTTTGTGGTGTTGAAAAAAAGAGAGTTCTTTGGTAGATTCAGTTTACAAAAGATAAAAAGAAAGATGAAGCTATTATGTAGATATGTAAGCATGTTAAAGGTGAGCTTTACCGAAAAGTGTGCATGAAACAAATTTATTCATGAATCATGAATCATGATTGACTTTGTTTAACTATTTATTGTTCACGGTCACCTAAGAACTTTTGTTTAAAAAAGTTTCAAGCTTTGAAAAGTTCAAGATGTAAAGAAAAAGCATACCCATTCAAACGGTTATTGATGGCAGTCAGGTCTTTTGAAGGGCTCTGATATGCATGAGTGCTCTCCCCAACACAGGCATAGTAGCTTTTTGTGTTATGTGATATAAGAGCATCCATCTGTGCAGATAATGAAAGAATAAAGCTCATATTGTGTGAAAAATAAATCTTGCTATTTCAATTCAACGGGTGAATATGAGCACCGAGACCTTGTTGTGAGACAACATTAGGTGCCTATTATGAAAAGCAAAGAACAGACAAGGAAAGTAGCATAGACTCAAGGTGAACAAGTGAAACAGTCATTGCAAGTCAAATGAAGTGGTCCTTTTGTCATTTGCCTGTGATGAATTATCGCTAGAAAATGGACTCAAATTATCCAGAGAGGAATGCAAAACAAAGAAACAACTAAACAGGTACCTTGGATGATCGTAATGGAGACACATATACATTGTGTACGGCAGAAACTTTTTTTGGGGACATATCAGGAAGGCTAGGAAAAGGAGAGATTTTAGGAGATCCCGGACATTGAGCTACATGGCCTGTAAAGAGAAAAGAGGCATACTGGTCAATGGTTTGCTGGAACTGCATAGCAAAGAAAGAGGTATAAATATCAAAAAATAACTTGTGGATCAAAATTGTACCATCACTGTTATTGTTGGCTTCTGGTATCCGGTTGGTTTTTGTAGTTGTTCCCCCAGGACCAAGCTCAACCAGCAGAGCTTTCACAGAGGGAATGAATATTTCATTATAAAATGTAATGATATCAACATGCTCCTGTCCTGTTCTCTGTTTCAAAATCATTTACACGGTCAGACTTCTCAGAAAGCTCAGAAAGCTAAGGCAGGAGTGAAACTTGACTACATACCCCATTACGCCGTGTCAATGACCAATCAATAAATACACCACGGAAAACTTGTGGCTTGCATTGTGGTTGCTTTCGATAGTTATAAATGATCTCCCTAAAAGTTAGGTTCAGTTGTGAAATCTGCAAAACAGATGTGAATGAGAATAAAGTAATAAATAACTGAAGAGCAGTTTTAAAAACCTGATTTTCTAAAATGAAGACAACCTTTGCAATTCCATAGAAACAACAGAGAATGATTTGGTCAATATGGCGGTTGAAGAAGAGAGATGTCCTTTGATTTAGTATTTGTTGGAAAAGACAGTACACATTCTCCCTTATCTGCTGAGACAA
Source organism: Delonix regia (assembly GCA_037074485.1). Classification (NCBI taxonomy): domain Eukaryota; kingdom Viridiplantae; phylum Streptophyta; class Magnoliopsida; order Fabales; family Fabaceae; genus Delonix; species Delonix regia. Next base: position 29,662,236 of record CM073455.1, read on the forward strand.
CTGTAGCCTTTCAACCATGCCACTTATTCTGACTGCTGCCAACTTAACAATCTGGGAGAAACAGGAAGTTCACACAAGATGTGCATGCTCAACAGAGAATTATAAGGACAGAATGAAGCTGTAAAATAAATGATCAAAATCTCAACTAAGCACATGAATCACAACTGCTTCCCAATCAGCACACCAACAAAGAACTCATTAACGTTAGTGAGGTAACTACTTCAAAAGTTAACATAAAATCTTAATTTAATAATACAAGCACATGGTAGTTCATCAAAACATTTCAGCCTACTGGGCACTGGTTATAAGCGATGCCGAGTTGGATATCCATAATAACATGGTTATCTTAACAATCCATGGCCAGACTTTTCCTCAGTCCACCAAATTAGAATGCCAGTAATTTGTACACCATTATCAACAACCATGTTACATCTATGTTGCAACTTTATTTTAACCATTTAATAGGTTCAACAGTAAATTCATCCTAGCATTAAGGTGCAATACCTTTCCAAAAAAGATATTGATTCCAGTTTCTGCACAGGTTTCTCCTCCGCCTCCTGGATTTGGTCTTGTTGGGCTGCAATGAAGTTAAGATTATTCAATGCAGAGTACCAGAGTAATCTAGATTGCCACTAACAGACTAAAACTTACAGATATACCTAGCAAAAGCTGACTGCAAAGGAGGGGGTAGCTTTGACTTAAGGTTGCTGAAGGGCAGAAGCCGATCCTTCACTGGTGATGTAAAGGAATTTCGTTCCGCAAGTACACTTCGATATTCTGTGCAGAGACGCTTTGGCGACCTCGTATCCCCATTCTGACCTGAAATGAGTAGACAGATATGTTAGTTAAGATGTAAAAACCATGTATGAAGTGTATGGGGGAGGGGGAAGAGGGAAGTGAGCAAACACCACTAAATAGCTCAAATGGAAAAGAACCGTTACTTGGTAAAGTCTCAGGCTTCTGCAAGGAAGGCCCAGGGGACAACCCCCCACAAGAGAAATTGATATGTGTCGCAATTGCATCTAATGATGGCATTGGTTCAGCTAACAATCCAAGACGATTTATTTCTGAAGAGAGGGAAGGTCTAGCAACCGTCAAAGAATTATACATTGAGGAACCCTTTTCCCAGACCATACTCTCCAACAGTCGTTCTTCCAATGAATTCAGATGTCGCCTCAATTCTCTTGGGAGAGAATCCTCATGTCTTATAAAACTTTCTATCACCTTGCTAAGGTCAAAAGCTGTAATCCCAGTCCTCTCCAGCACTGCAGGAAACAACATTGTTACAGTCTTATGTGTTGCTAGGACTAATTCTGCAGAACACGCAAGCATGCATCTATGGAATCTCTCATTAGTCAATAACGAGGTTAAATTAGTTGCATGCAGTATCTGGGCCTCCGCTCTGCACATTGCTTCCAAGACCCTATAATATAACTTCAGGGCTTCCAATCTTCGTTGTTCTGCCCAAACGTTGTCCATGAGGTTCGCACTTTGAGGGCTTCCAGTTAAACATCGTTCTCCTAGAGGACTACTAGGAAATATAGCCTGCAATATAATCTGTGCCCTGCGCACTACATCACTTGTAACATCCCTATCACATGATGCCAGAAATCTCTCCAGCTCTGGTGAGGGCTTTGAAGGAAGCGGACAAATGACAGTACGAAGCCACTTAGCAGTAGTCATAGCAGTGCTCACAGGGGTGGCAGCCATCTTTGAATTTGCACTACCTGGAATGCCGTTAGCATGAGAGGCCGGAGAGCATTGGGGAGAGAGTGGACTTGTAATTGTCTTGGCAGGTGATGCCAATGAATCAAATTTCCTCTATAGAGCAGGATAAAAGATATTTATAAGCATTCTCTCACACAAGATATTAGAATTGAGAAAAACCTTTACATTAAACATACCTTGACTCCGCTTGCTGACATTGAACCTCCAGACAAGCTTCCTGAAGCTAGTAAGCTGTCCTCTTCATTGATGAACAACCTCTCATCCAGTTCAACCTTGTTACGAATGGCATAATCATAATCTCTTTCTAGGGTATTTAAACAGGATGGCAGAGATGATTCATCCATAAGATCACTGAAGTAGACCAAACCATCTGCAAATGATAGACAGCATAATCATTAATAAAGGGACATAATTTATATGTATGAATAATCACCGACATAAGGACTGTCATAAAATGAACCTTTATCAATATTCTCTAGTGTTCCAGTTTCGCATTCAGATGCCAAACAAGGCTTCTTCTTCAATATATCTGCAATTAAATTATTGGCTTTCTCCATGGTTTTCCTCACCTCATCTTCTGAAGTGTCATAGATGTTGCAAAGTGATGCAATGATGTCCACACCTTTGCTACTTTTCTTAACTGATAGTCACATTCATTAAATTAGAACAGAAAGAAGAACCAGCATTTAAACCCAGCTTCAAAATAGCCAATGAGGAAATATGCACTTTTATGTGTTCACAAGCATAAGCTTGCATGCGTGTGAAGAAGTTAGGTTCCTTGAGAAAAGCACAATAACTTAAAACAAAAGAGTAAAGAACACAGTATTACCAAAGCGAGAAGAGTCATGAATGTTAAAATTCCTAAAGCGAGCAGGAACATGAATAATCAAGATAGCCTGCCAAAAATACATCAAACAAATTAAGAACCTGTTTCCTTCCCTTTGAATTGATGATTACTAGGCAAACATTAAAAATTATAAAATATAAATGATTTCAAAATAATTGAATTTGTAATGTATATAATGGACGTATGTACATGATGTTCCAATGACTATTCTAAATTTCAAAAAGCATGACAGGAAAACAATATGCAATATCTTCAAGGAGATCCAGAATAATACAATAGAGAAAAGTAGTACAAGAATCTGACTGACCAATATAGAAACTAAACCATTGGTGCAAGTCACCAAGTCTTTAAAACGGCTGAATGCATGAACGCGAAGAGCCAAGAAAAGTAACCATCCAAAACGATGATATTGAGATGCATAATCAGCAGTTGTTGAAACAGCTGAGTTCTTTTCAATATTTGCATCGTTTGCCAAGAAGAACTCCCCAAATGCACGTTTATAATATCTAGCAATACCAAATTTATATGGAATGGATGTCAAAAATGCTTGTCTACCAGATACTCAAAATAAGTGGCATCATACCAGAAAAATTGGGATACTCATCAAATTTACGACAAAAATAAATCTTAAAATCTAAAATATGGCTGAATGAAACCATTAGACATGTGCTTCACTTGATTACTAAACTGTAGTATAAATTATATGACCACACAAGAATATATATTTTTCCAGATTAAATGTTTAGTTTTCAATAAGCTAACTGTAGATTTGTAACAGCTTAGCATTTCAAATTTCCCTGAATCCATCAGCAACTGATAACGGTTGTGCCATCTAAAGCACATTATCACTACCAACAACAAATTTTACTCTCCAAGAAGTATTTCCCACTTCAGACAACACTGCTATATTAATACACATCATATGAGCTAGCCCTTAGAGTAAGACAGTATGACCTCAACTAAATAACTCCCCTTTTCATCAGAAAAAATAACATTTGACTATTCACACACAAGTGAAAGTCAATATGCCCTCTTTCTCCCTCTCTTCCCCCCCAACTTTTTAATGGCTCACGTTAAATTACAAAATCAAATTGAGAAACAGACCTTCAGAAACAACGTTAAAAGACCTACTTAAAGACAATATATGTGTGTGTGTATTAATTACAATTATATCATTAGATTTAAAGTTTTTGGAAATTAAAAAATTGCTATGGACAGTAGGTGTAAACAAATGACGGGTGTTGACTTCAATAGATAAGGTTTTAGTAAAATAGAAAGTGACTAAGCGGAATAATTATATTATCTCAAGTAAATTGATAAAGCAGCAAGCACTTAGGACCATAACTGAAGAAGAAACAGATAATGAACTACTCACTTGCTAAGAATGCTTAAGTGAAGAAAATTGGCCTGCAACTCCTTTGCCTTGTAGAGAAATATTAAAAGAAAAATTCAAAAGGGAACACTGTTACCAAGTAATTTGAAAAAATAAAAAAAAGGGACCATCACACATGCACAAACTTGAACAGAAACTTTGCAAAATTATAAGCAAGAATATCTGCTTAGTCAATACCTCAAGCTTGTTTTCCCAATCTGTGCCATATATATTACTTAAAATTGGACCACCCTTAACAAGAAACTGAGGAAGTTCTTTGAAAAAGTCCACAATGCTGTAGAATAAAAGATCGGTGACAACAGTGTATAAAAGAACCAATTGTAAACACATGAACTAGGTAAGACCAGCAATATACTTTAGCTTTGCCTTTCTCAATATCTGGCACAAGGTAAGCCCATTACTATCAGTCCCTTCCTTCTCACTGTCTACATTCTTATCAGCCAACCTCTTGACAGAGTATAAAATAAATGAAAACCAATACCGTTCTGCTTCTTCATACTGAAATAGAGATTTGCTACTTGCAATGTCAAAAATACAAACAAAGACATGACAAGTCAAATTTTTTTACAGAAGAATTTTTGTACGTACTGTTCCATTCCCTAGGGATGAGATATTCGTCAGTAGAAGGTGTTTGGTTTCTGTGAACAGCTTCATTGCTTTTCTGCAACTTTCTTCATCCAATGATAACCCATTCTGTCATAAAAAACCACATAAATGTGTTAAATGGAAAAAGAAAAAACAGTGTTAATGTGCAATCTCATAATTACAAAATCTATATTCAAGGCTAAGGCAACACACAACCTGGGAATGTACAAACAAAAATTATATCTGGACTTTTATTCTATATTAGGCCTATCACATACTATCAAGCCAAGCAAATATATTTTGAAAAAGTAACTGATAATATATCTATCAAGAATTTTGCAAAAATACTCTTCCTAAGTGACATTCTGTACCACTGGGTAAATGCAAATAGTATCAAATTCAAGGAGGTGGATTAGTGTGGACTATGTCGTGTCATAGCTAATTGTAACATCATTTACAAAGAAATTTTTGTCATTTGCACGTGCAACATTTTAATTTTCAATATTACTCAGAGCATTCATTGCACCCAATTTTCTTCAGGCATGGTTCATTTTAAGTGTTTATGTATTGCGCCACCCCCTTTCCAGGATGGTGCAACATAAACCAGTTCGGATCCTCTGCACTTAGCCAGAGTGCAGTTATATATAGAGTGACCGAGAGTGTGGTGGCATCATTGAAAGCAGCTTCTAACATTGGAAGCTCTTAATCTTTCTCTCTTCAACTGCATTGCAGAGGATCCGTTTGCAACATAACCACATTCTACTAGTTATACAGCTCTTTATTTCGCCTGACATTCCCCCTGGTGCACTCTTATCTTTCATCTTCCTCAATCATAACATAAATATAGGAAATCATAAAAAAACAAGGGCAAGAAAGGAAAAATTTATGTTAGATACAAAAATGGAAGAAAAAAAAATTACATGCCAGAGAAATAAGAAACTGAATACAATATATTAAAGAAGGAAAAAAGATAAAATGAGCTGGAGAAGGGCTGCTTTTAGAGTAAGATGAGAGAAACCTTGCAGAATTCAGTGAATCGTGAATCAGCAGGGTCAATATGTTCGCCATCGACCTGTGAACTGTTGACTGAGACAGCTGAAGGCTTAATATCTTCCATCTTCTCCTCAGCAGGTGGTCTCATGGAAACCCTAGTTGATTCAGATAGTCGCAGATCACACCTGTACAGGACAGAAAATTGTTAATTTGAATTCAAATCCCGCAATCAAAACCTTTCCAAGTCCTATACGTTCAATTTTCAACACTAATTATAGACTAAAGGAATTCAATTTCAATACGGCGATAACTACAAGTGCAAACTCAAATCCGAGCAACACTGACCGAGAAATCCAGAATGCAAAATATAGTATACCATATGCCGGAAAACAAAAGGCCAGTAAATTAACCACTTACGAGTATTCCCATAAACTAACACACTCGAGGCAAAGTTTTCATTTTTACAAAGTGAACCAAACGAAATGTTTGCAAATTGTAAATTTTGATAAATTGTCTGAATCAACCCCATTTCAAAAACGAATTTGCCTGAACGAGATTTGAAAAGAACTGAAAAAATATAAACAGACAAATAAACATTAAAAAGTATATAAATAAAAACTTGGAGCAGGCTACCAACAACGATCACACTCTGATCCCTTAGCTCCCGGCGGATCCAGTACAGGAACCACGAAAACGACGACGTAATCTCGGATCGAATCGAAGAAGCAAGGGTTTTTGAAGCAGCTCTGAACCCTATCTTTGCTGCACTTTTCCCTCTCTCTTTCTCTTTCTCTCTCTAAATTTGGCCCTCTTTCGGAAATCCTCCGTGTGATCGCGCGGGAAAAATAACATGGATCATAATGCATGTGTACCATGCCCGACATACATACATACATCTACGCCAATGGGATTTCGACACGTCATGAGGGCAGGTTTTTTTACCGCCAAAATTTCCTCCGTTACGAGATTCCCTGGAATGGGGTTCGCCGTTAACGGCGTTACGACGGAGATCCTAGAATTCATGCTTACGGCTCTTATCTCGGTAACAGCAAAGTGGGCCCCTCGTCACTCCCGTGTGTGCCGGTGGGCCCGATTCGGCCTTTGCTTTTGGCGCCTTCTTTGTTACTGATACTGACTCACCAATTACTATTCGTATGGCTAACGAGAGGGAATAAAATTACAGTGAGGGCGGTCCCATCGTTTTAAGGTGAAGATGCCTTTCTGATCTCACTTTGGCATATCGAATCAAAATCATGATGAAGTTAAATCATGTGACTTTTACTGCTACAATTTTGTCCATGGGATTGTTAATGTTCCTAGTTTAATTATTCAATTTTACACATTTACATGTTTAACTATTAGCAGTAAAAAAGTTAAGTTGTTGGGAAAACTTATATTTTATCCCATTAAATTAAGGTTAAATTATAATATTAATAAATAAATTTAACAATTAAAAAGTACACTTTTAGTCCTTCATTTAATAAATAATTGTCATTTTAGATCTTATTTATTGAAAAATATTACATTTAGTCTTTATTTTTTTAAAATTACTGAATTTAATCATTATATCAAATACTACATTCTAAATTTAATAGATTAAATTTACTAATTTTAAAAAAAATTAAAAAATTAAATATGACATTTAATAATGAGAAAAAATTATTTTAGATATTTTAATCAATAAAATACTAAAATAATGATTTTATAACAAACATGAGATTAAAAATATATTTTATTCATTCAACAATGTAACTAGGCGTTCCTAGTTATGGTAATGATATTATTGGGCCAACTTGCAATCAAATGAAATTTTAGATTTTAGGGTTGTGACGATTTTAAAAACACATCCCTTTATTGGACTAATGTATTTTGAAAAATGAATTTTCCTAAATTTTAACAATGCTTGGCTAGTAAGCATAGCAAGAATAATCCAGTAAATTATTTCTCACACTTATACAAATAGTTTCAGACTCAAATTTTAATAAGTATAAATACTATGAATTAAGATATAATAATAAGTAAAAAAAAAATGCATGGCCAGTGATCAATCCTGAACTAACAAAAAGTTTCTTTGTAGATTCAAAAATAAACTACAATTTAATTTATTCTTTTTTATTCAATGTTTAGAAAATATTTTGTTACATTATAAAGTTTATATGTATTAATTTTATAATTTAACGTAATTCAAAGAAATAAATATATATTCCCTTTTACAAATTTTGTTTAATAATTCATATTGTTGCATTTAAATTTAAGAACATTATTTATTTATTTTATCATGTTCAAATTTAACTACTTGCACATAAAGAAAAAATGTTTATATAATGATTCATATAAAGAAAAACCTTTTTCTTCTACTTTTAAACTAGTTTCTTTTCTGCGAGTATGAACCTTGATGATATAATTTTTGTCTAATAAATTAATAGAAATTACACTCAGAAAAAACTAATTTAATACTATATTATCATAACTATTTTAAATTACCACTCCGGTTTCTCTGTTTTGTTATCCTATTTCTACATTTCTTAGGTTATATCACTTTTATTTTAACAGATCAATAACATCATTTTTATATAACTTTTCAATACATTTAATTATCTGAAAACAGGAAAATCATTATTTTAGCTTGAACAGCATAAATTGCACAAGAAAAATATTATTTTAATTTTTAACTTGTTATTTAATTATTATTTTAATCATACACTTATTTTACTTTTTAAATAATTTTTTATTTATTAAAAAGAATTACTTTTAATCTCTTTACGTAAGTTAATAAAATTTAACTTAAGAAATTATATATAATAATAATCTCAAAAGTAAAAAACTAATGAGATAATTTTTAGTTAATGAATGATGAAAAGTGATTCAATCTGTTAGAATTATTTTAATAAATAAAATAAGTGAAAAATAAAATGACAGTTCAAATATAAATTAAAAATTAAAATAATATTTTCCCCTAAATTGCACACTTTCCAAATTGATGGAGATCTAAAAGTAATGAGCTCCAATTACAGAAGAAGAATGGTTCATATTCTCCTCTTGGCTTCATCAATCTCTAATTTCTCTTGCCCACACTCTTCGTTACACTTGAACAAATTTAACAAACAGACATATGAAACAATTATGGGTGGAATCAAATAATGAAATGTAATGCATATGGGAGAATTTGAACCATTTAATTTTTATACAATAATTTATATTTTAATAAGTGTTAAAAAAGTTTAAACATATTTTTAGAGTTTATTAAAATTTAGAATATTAAATTTTGGTCCAAATTTTATTAAATTTATCTGCATTTAAATTCTTAAATGCAAGTAATTCATTTTTTAGTATTGTGTCATATAGAAATGAATTTTCAAGAATTGAGCGCAGTTACATCAAATTTATAAAATAATTTTTATTCCATTATGTGTGAGAATGGACTTTGCTTGGGGAATGAATGGGCTTTAAATGCTGGCTATCAAAGATCCTTATTTTCAGATTACTTTTCCCTATTCCTTTTTTGTAGGTCTCTTTCTCATGTACGAAACATCTTCGGTCTCATTATTTTGCTGCATTGGCTTATGTTGAAAGTTTTAAGATCTTGTTCTGGGCTTTAGAAGCTTGAGGGGTATAATTCGTTCTCAAATTTCTTGGGAGTCATTTCAGATAGAATGTGATTATCATTTGACATTAATTGCGAGAGAAGCGACAACTTTTGGATTAAATATTTCAATTAAGAGAAGTAAATTTTCAAAAGTTTTAGGAATGAAAATTTTTATAAATTAAATAATTATATATGAAATTAAAATTTTAAAAATCTAAAAAATCGTGACCTTGTTAGATCCATCATTAATTATCATGTCATTGATAAATTAGTGTGACACGTAACTTCAACATATAAGATTTAAAGCACACCATTACAATAAAAATATATATTTTACTCCTAACTCCGATTTATTCATAGATCATTTGATCATCTTTATTTTTTTTTTAAAGAAAATTGATTACAGATATATTTTCTTAAGCATGTAGTTGAACCCTTTTCTTTCTCTTAACTTCTCACATATCATGAATATGATAATTGCATGTTGAAAATTGGATACTCAAATTCAAACAAACAAGATGAATAATCAACCAAACATCCACATTCACATTAAGAAAACGTGAACAAGACACATAATAGTTATTATGATTTGACAAAAATACTAGTCTTCAGCATCATAGCCTTAACATTTAGAGTTTAAATTTTAAGATTTATTGGCGATTTTTCTCTTATTTTGAGTAAAAATTGCAATGCATATAACCTTTTTCACTGTGTTCACTCTCAAGCTACAAGTAATAGCCAACCAAATAATAAAGAGCATCATGTGAGGAGATCAATCGTCAATGACAACATATAAAGGCAATAATTTCATTAGAAGTGTTTAAAGGCCAAACTGAACCTCTGTCATAAAACGTGGCCTATCAATTTCATGCTTAAGGGCTTCAATAACCTTCAATATTCTTGAGGTTTCTAAATGCTCAAGACTTCTATCGGCATTGAAGTTGGCATTCATGCTCCTCCAGCGGTAATAGCATGCTAAGGAAGATATGGTAATTGTCTCTCTAATTATCCAAATGGGAATGAGGACGAGGAAAATTTTTGTAGGGTAGAGTAGGTAGACAGGAGGTACTTTATTCTGCAAAAAATATTGAAGATGGAGACTACGCTTTTTGCTCAGTAAAACTTGGTATATTAATATTATTAATGTATCTTTAATTTATTAATATGGTGGATAGTGCGTATTTATATATATGTAATATATATATATATACACACACAATATATTGGCACTTGTATTTGGATAATTTAAAAAATTATTTTAATTTAATTTGTTTTATGATGTTCATTAATCTATTAATATATTGTAAATATGTTAAAGTAAGTTTAACATATAGGGTCAACCCTTTAATTTATTATTTTAGTGAGTTAAGTTAAAATTTATAATTTATTTAACATATAATGATTAAATAAGCAGATTCATTTAGCTCGTTTATTAAACAAACTAATTTATTTAATTCGTGGGTTGCAACATTAAATTTTTAAAAAATTTTCACCCAAAATTAAAAATTTAACATTTGATAACAGACAACAAGACATTGCAGACATAACAAATAAATTAAATTCCATTTAATTTTTAAAACTTATCACCTCTTTTCCATGGTAACAACAACTTTTTGAACATTTATCTTATGTATATGAAATGGAGTATGCAATACATATCAAAGTTGGTGACATTTTATTTTGCACTAATATTTCCATGACATTTAGTTTGGCCAGAAATGATATCATAACTATAAAATGTTTTTCACTTTCCAATCTTTTTCATGGGAAATATTTCAAAATTTCTTTCTTTTAAAAACGAAAAATTTAATATCAAAATTTCATAATAATTTTTGGTAAGTTAAATGAGTTAATTCTTTAAAATTTTCAGTTAGATCATATTAAAAATTTTAACCCATCAAATAAATTAATTTATTTAAGCCACCAAGTGATCTATCCCATTTCACAACTCTATTGTTTTGAATATTTAAGTTTACTTGATAATTTTTAAAGGTAAAAAACAGTTTGCTTAATTTTTATAAAATTTTATTTGATTGATGCTGAGTTGATTGCAATTTCGGCTCAATCCACTCTAATTCGACCTCTCTTGACTTGTTTGAATTGGGTAAGTTAATTGTTGACAAGATACCAAATAAATTTAGGAAGAACTCGAATACAAATATTCAGGGTTGAGGCATATTTGCTTCAATTAATTTGTTCTGTATAGTGTGTGTATATAATATATATTCCTATTAAAAGGTTTGAGTAATTATATTTTGTCAACTATTCAATTTCATTTAACATGATATTGTATAGTCATTCATCCAAAACTATAACCCTCTAGTTCATCGTTTTGTCCGTCCACTCCAGCACTGCATCCTGTAGGTATCTTCTGTTCTTATCTATGTGAACAGTGTTTTGCCTCGCCTTGAATTCTCATGGGGTTCAAGTATGAGAAAAAATAAAAATTAAAAAACATGTAAGAAATAGGGCGAAATAGATTCTATAGTCATTAGATAAAACTTTTAAATTATTTGCAGCCGTTAATAAAATTTTTAAAAATTACTAATCTCAATTTTTTAAAATTATCGATTTCGATGTTAATATTTCAAACACCAACCATTAGATTTTGTAATTATTTCATTGCAAATTGTTAGATTTCCACTCCAATAACCAACAATAAAGAATCCAAAAGGAATGGATCAGACTATGTGTGAACAAGACAGACAATTATTAAAAGTAACGAAATGTTGTTAAAATTACAAGATAGACGAGGGAAGCTGCTCCAAAGAGAAATGGTTGAAATGTAATGCAAGTGTCTTGGTGTTAGCAAATAGCACGGTAGAATGTACATGAGTCATTCTTAGTTGGTAGAAATGATTTTGAGGAAGATGGAATGAGAATAAGAATAAAAAAAAAATATAGACTATTACGTTTAGTTGTACATAAAAAAAAAATGGAATACGGATTGAGAATTAAATTATCATGTTAACCCTGAAGACAATATAAAGGAATGGCTTGAAGAAGACCTCAGCTTGCCACGTGTCACAGGGTAGACTAAACCATTCTTGTTCTGTGCACATTCTTGTTCGTGGTCGCTGTGCCTTCATGGTGCTAAGCTCCTGTCGCCGACAAGTCCTCCTTATCCGTGCTTGATACGTGCAGCAACGGTCACTGGGAAGGGGAAGATGCGAGACGCAAAGATGGAGGAAGAAGGATATGGTGAAGGGAAAGACAAGGGCCCCCTGTTCTACTACCAGAAAACAATAAACTAAACATGGAAGGAAGAATATGGCGTGAAAGGTAGTCAAGAGCAAAAAAAGAACGCTTGGCTATGGGATTGAAGAAATAGAAGTGAATAAAACATAAAAGAATATCCACTGAAAAAGAAATGAAGGAGCAACAAGGAAGCTAAAGCAACAGAAGCGTGAATGAGAAACCTTTAGAAGCTCAGACTTAGTTCAAGGTAAGCTCTATCCTATTTTGTTGTCTTTGAATCTTCATACCTTGACCTGTAATTTTGTTGACAATATTGAATAATTATGCTCCGTTTATATTATTATGGGATTTTGCTAGTGAACCTGTTAGTCTATTTGGCTGTGTGGTTTTGAACCGAAGCACCATTTAGATCGGGTAAACAACACGAAGATGATCGGAATCAGTATAGTCGATCCCTTTCCGATGCTATGCAGCCTTGTATTGTGGAAAAAAGGAAATTGGTGGATTTTCGTCCATCACTACTTCTCCTTTTGCTTCATTATCGTGATGTAGAGTACAGAAAACAGTATATTTGGGATGAAAGCTCACATTCCAGGGAGAACATCTCAGCTATCTGATGGAGTGCACATTCCCATGTTTATGGGAAAGAGCACACAGGAGTGGGTATCCTATTTCCATTCCCTCGTGATCTTTCCGCCAACCAAGCGCAACAAAAGTATCCTTGAGTGAAAATGGAAGAATAGGGAGAAGAAGCAAAATTTTAATTTTCATATTTTCTTCGATTTAGATTTAACTGAACATTACTTTTCTTCTCTTCTTTATTCTTTTCATTCCAAACATATTCTAAGGTTAAAAAAATATTTAAATAAACGTCGCATTCTCTCACACTTCATCCTAGATGATTTGAAGCAATTATCAAAAACTATTTCAAGTAAATAATTTAACTATGAAATAAAAGTTCAACAATATTTTTCATTATAAAAGAAAAAGGTCCTGAAAGTGGGGAAAGAGAGAAGGGTCTAAATTGAACCCTGATATGAAACTTCATAAAGACTAATACCAGTTCAATATGAACTGTCAACTCATTAATATGAATTTTTTTTATTACAATATCTAACACACTCACAAAAATTTTTTTAATTTGAGGGGTAAATAAAGTACAAGCTGTTGAAATTTCCATAATTATGAGGAATGGAGATAGCAAATATTAAACTCCAAACCAGTCAAATATAAAATTCCTAACACCTTGTCAAAATTATATTCTTCATAATATTAAGTAAAAGCCCATAATTTCATGTAAAATTGTAAAGGTTTATTCCATTAGATCATGCGAGAAAGCTAAGGTTTCAATTATATGACAATTCTTTGAAGTGCATAATTTCAATCTTGCTCATCGCCACACATGCTTTTTAATTAGATATCACAACTCAAAGAAAATTTCTTTCTTGTGGTTGAGCCTCCGTGGTCAACTTTGCCGCCATATTTGTCATGGAAAAAGCATGCTTGCATCGACTCAAATTTTTATCATGATTCCTTAGCATGTAGTTCTGAAAACTTTCAGCCAACTGGATCTAAATCAACGTCTGCATCTGTCTCTCCATCTATCATTCCAGCCTCTACCTCAGCCTCAGCATCGGCTTCCAACTGGCCTGCTTCCTGACCAACATCGGTATCGGAGCCCTGCTTCTGTAGTTCATCTGCTGTTGGGGTTCCACCTTGAGTGGCCAGGACAGTGATGGCATCAAATTCCATAGGAGCTGCCGAAGCATCAGCTTTTATACCTTCTCCATCAGTCTCAGCTGCAGGTGTAGCAATCTATTCCACAAGGCAAAACTGACAATAAGGAACCAAAATGACTTGGCCGAATTAAAGATCAGATTCTGTGATAGGTCAGATACTAAATTAAACAAAATAGTCCAAGCCCTTAGTCAGGAAAAGAGGAAACAAAGAAGGGAGTAGAGCAGAACAAAGTGTATGCAAATCATAACAAATCTTGTAAGCATTATTTGCCAACTCAGTTGACTGAAACGCTGGATGGTAAATATAGAGCAGCTCATAACTTGGTAATCGGAAGGTCTGGGTTAAGGCAGATTCGAAAATTGCAGAGGAGTTATTGGATCTGCAGAATAGGGTTAATCATCCACCAACTAACAGGTGTTTATTTCTAGTAGTTAGAGGGAGGGTAAGCAGGTTGCAGGTTGGCCATTGTTGGAAGAGGGAGCTTTGTTTAATCTAGATCAACCCCTCCTGGATGTGGCCAGTTGGTTCTTGTGGATAATCAAGGGGTGAGCTTCCATGCCTTTCTATTATTGCCTAGTTTTGGGTCTTGTTTACCCCTTCTGTCTACCAAAAAAAATTTATTTAAACTCATCAAAATCGAAAACCAATTTTTCAAAACAAAGACAATCTCAGGTGTCCAGTGTCCACGTAGACACTCATACTAAAGTAGACCATGAATTGTCCAGAAATTGGGTTTTGAATAATCATCGAACAAAATCTATTGAAGAAAACTTCACCGCATTAAACAAATGGATATGGGCATAAAAACAAGTGCAAGGGCTCCGAGAAAAGCCCTATTCTTTCACATTTATAGTTACAAGGTCTAAGCTGACTCTACCCTGCTTCCCTAACAGAATCTTCCAAGGTCAGTTGCAAATTATTCCCATTTCCATTTGAAATCAGAACAGTAGACAAGATCCATAAGATTACTGGGGTAGTATGTTGTTCAAACATTATATAACATCCAACATCATGCATACTCTGATATTTATTGCTTTTCAATCTATTAATGAAACTGCCCTTCATGCGTTATAACAGTCAACAGCTCAGTATGCTTTTATACAACAATATAGAATATTAAGATTGAAGTGCTGGCACCAGCTTAATAAAATCCTTAAATTAGACCTGCAAAATTGTTTGGGTCCATCTAATAAGTCATGCCAACAATTAGAGGCTCATGAAGTTAGAAGATATATATATAGGGGCAACCAAACAACAAATGAGAACCACTATATGCTTCGCTGTCCACTGATAAAAAGTATATTTTTTCTTTTGGTCTGATATGCAAGACTAAAAGTATAATTGAAGACAAAATTGGAAAGCTGGGTGTGGATTAGGAAACCTGATTTTCCTCAACATGATGATTAGTGCCTTTTGTTTCTTCCTTCTTAGCGCGTTTTGCTCTATCATTTGGTTTAGCTTGATATTTAGATCGGACATCAGGTGGCAACAGTTCCAGTGGTACAACGCCTTCAATGCCATGGTCCGTAAACTGCAACCATAATCAACTTACTTCAATGAACCTAAAAAAGTTAAGCAGATTAAGACAATGCTGGTTAAAACATATTTTTACCCTAGAAAATCCCTCCAAGTCCTGTCGAGCTGAAAACCGAAGACCTTTCCAACAATAAACCTGCATTTCAAAGACCAAGAAATATACCAAAATTATTGTTATATACTTCACAGGCTTATTATCTCATGACAGATGCAGACCATTATGAAATTCATAGTTAGCCAATTTCATCATATATAACTGTTGTAATTTCAACACCATCTTCATACTTCACAAATGACAACTAATACAGTAAAATGATGAGTAAACCCACATAAGAAAAATTCAAGGAAGCAGAGAAACAAACTAAATAAATAATCTGAAGTTATGATATGGTCATCAGTCTGATCAACATGCATATTATTGTTGCATAACTGTAGACCATTTTAAAATTAAGTCATGCAGACTCATCCCAATTTCAACAGATCTAGATATCTAGGTGAAGAAGTTCAGAGAGATGATTCAGATTTGCACCACTCAAATGAAGTGAAATACTAGTTAAAGGGACCATGGCAACAAATAGCCACTAGAATCCCATGAAAACGGCTAAGAGAAAAGGAGAAAATAAAATACATTAAATTGGCTATAAAATAGGAAAAGAACAACAGAAAATAAAGAGTAATAAAGGGATGACTCAGACAAATTGTATAAAATTATTAATTAAATCTTAATCAGGGACTGACCCGATTATTCTTGTGGTGATATTCAGCTTCTATCCCAGCTGAAGGATCCATCTGTAATTTCAAAATGCAAAGGACTCAAGGTTGATAGTTTAAGGACAAGGAAGAATGTACAATCCAAATATATCAAGGAAAAAGTCTTGATAACAAATTCCTGGACGTTAAAGAAAAATGGGAAATGGTTGGAACAGAAAATTCAGTATGCGCATTGAAGCTTCGTAAGGAAATAAGCAGCTTACATCTTCAGCCAAGGGTTTCCAGTACTCCATAATGGAAGGAGTTTGAACACGCTGAGGATCGGTTAAAGCGCTCTGTTCATTCAAGAAAAAATGTATGAAAGCAGTTAACTTGGAAGCTGTCAATCCATTTGATGACCAAAAGAAAGGCAATAAAGAAACAACATTGTTGTTAACCGGACAAAATAGAACTCAGTCAAGTACAATAATAATACAAAGACAATAACACTAGTGATTTTGAGAATCAATCTGCACTTGGAGTGCAAACGGAACATCAAACTTAATAAACAACCCCAACACTCAGGCCAGCTAGGCAATTTTTAGTAAGATGAAACAAATCAAATAAATATAAACTTTTGACATGTAATACATTGCAATGCAAACAAAGCCATTAATCACACTAACTCGCATGATACCCACTGCCGTTTCTGTACATTTCCCATTTATCTGCCAATTCATATTGTTGGCCTTGTGTACTGATGTGGATTTTACAATTCAAATTGTGAATCTCACAATTTTGACAACCATGGATTTAAGTAAATTGTAATGGTATTCGAATAAATACTTCAAAACCAGCTATGTAACTGTACACCTAAATGAAGCTTATAGATTCCACAATAGCTGACTTCTACAAAAGTAACTTCTTGCTTATTAAGAACCAAATAAAATATTGGAAGGATTGACACACCGGATTTTGATCTGCCCACTTCCACAATTGAGAAAGTTCTTTGTTGCCCAATCTCCATCTTGGCCTACTGGAAATCAGAGACAGGATTCAAAATCTTGTAAGCAAACCTAACTGAGCATATCAAAAGCATTATATATATAATATCTGCCAGCTATTAAGCACAATAAACCATATGAAGTTTTGAACATCCAGAAAAGTTGACCAAGAACAACCAAAAGATTAGGTATTATGCAAGTGTACAAGGACTGAACAAGTCAAGTGCACATAAAGTATAAAGAGTACATGCACAAAAGATAGTCTTTTCTCCAGTTGCAAAGAGTACAACACAATCAATTGACATACTTGTTCTGACTTGTTTGTGTTAGTTCTGAGCTTACGCAAGGAAGATTAAGTGCTCCAGAAGATATGCCTAAACTTGCAATGAATACTAATAATTTCTTTTTTGCTTCTTTTTTTTAAATATTATAGAAAGAGTCATCATCATTTTCAACTTACGAGAAATAATATTTTTTTTTATCATATCTCTCCCTAAATCTCTTATACAAAGCATTTCTGCCCTTACCCAACCTTCTGATTATCTTGGATTAGAGCCCTAAGTTATTGGTTTAGTGGGCTTAATTAAAGAGCCCAATATTGATTTATTTCTTATGTATTTCAAATTTTGAATGTATTTCTTATGTGATTAGATCAGATTATCTCAATCTAGGATTTTGGTAGATTATTTAGATTTGGATTAGGATTAGGGTTTATTGAAAACTTGTATATATATTATACTTGTACAGCAAATAGATACATTAATAATACTTTCTGATTTTCCACAGATTACATATTTAAGTTATCTAAATTGGCGAATGCACTAACAAAAAAGTGGTTCCTCGAATGGAACTTATCATGTCAACCAAATAAAAACCTCATAATTATGACTCATTTACAATTGTTTACATATGCGCTCTGTGCCAGGGCAGAAATTGAGGCTATACTTGACCCATATTGTTTGCATATTTTGATGTATCTAAATAAGTTACATTTCCTAGCAAAGGGGTCAAACACATGGCTTTGTTTGGCTTGTTTTCTTATTAAAGAAACAGAAGTAAATGTAAATTTTTTAGGCTTTTTTTCCCAACCTGTCTATTAGAACACAAACCCAGGTCATTGTTTCTCAGACCTCCTATGATTTCACGCCATTGTATATCTCTTATGCATATTAAGGTCGTTTGTGTCTCTAACCATTAGAGATGTATGGGACCGGTGAACAACTTTTTTGGCAAACTATCAGTTTAACTGCATTCCCAGGACCAGCTATATACCAGAGTATCAATGACCAACATGGAGAAAGTATAAAATACCATCAAATAGTAAGATATCACTTTTGAAGAGGAAGAACTAGTTTTGACTCCTATAACAACTTCTTGCTTTATAGGCTAAATGCGCTTTAACCTTGTGACAAATGTTGTCTCAAATCACTCGTTACAAATTCCTATATGCACAAGTAAAACACATTCAGCCAAATATTCAATGCATTAATTGCACATAGCGCTGCTTTAACCTATAAGCATTACTGGAACATTACAAGTAACGTGGACCCATCAAAATGCATGTGTGCATAAATACAACTATTTGAGGTGAAGAACCAGTACGAATTAGCACCACCATATGAAGAAAATATAAAAACAAACAGTGGCTAATCATAATTGTCTATTTTTATTTTGAAAATAGACAAATTAATTTGTCCTAAATTCATATTTTCCACTTTTTGCCTATTTTCACACACCTATGAGTTTAGCCTAAATTCATTTTGCTCAATTGCAACTTCAATTTTACAAAGTACAAAACCCAATCCAGTAGAAGTTTTATTAGCTGAGCTACACAAACTTAGCATTAAGTTGAAATTTTATTTTTTTCTTTTATAGATAAGCATGTTTCCTCAAGGGTTGAGCTGCTCCAAGGCATAGGCAACAAGCTTCAAATTTGATAACTGTTCTCTAAACCAGAAAAGAAAAATCTTTTCTAAGCTATTGACTTAATTCAGCCAACTGAAGACATAAAGGAAGCCGTGAGTTGTATTTGTTCACTTTGCAAGAAAATCTTTCTAAGATTGACTACTTTGGCTCCATTTTAAGCGCCTGTTTTTTTATCCTATTTGGCCTATATCACGTCTTACTTGAGTCAACAGTCTATAGATAAACATTATTAGTTCTGATATAGAAGAGCATTTTAATATTTCTACAATTACCCTAAAATATTCTACTTAATATCTTATCTAATGCTGTATCAAATATAAGAAAATATAGTTCATGTCTATATCCTGTCCAACCGTATCAGATCTAATGTGCTAAATGAGGCATCAATTAACCATCCCTGTAAACATGACTTCACACAAATCTTTGAATCCAGAAATAAGAACCTCAAAGACTATACAAATTCATTTTTCTTATCTTCCTGGAAGTTAAAAAATACCATTGATCACAATTATTATGCAATAACCAGTTTATGAAATAACAAGCATACCGCTTCTTGGCCCCATCTTGTAACGCTTTCTTCTCCACAGGTTGTTTTTCATATGGTGTGCAGCCATCACGTTTCCACCATACCTAAAACATGCAAATTCAGCATATGTGTAGCTAAATAGTCAACATAAGTACGTAACCATTCTTGGTGATAAATTGGAATCCAGTGTTTCTGCAAGAAAGACAGAAAATTAATTAGGGGCATACTCACCCAATTTTTTTCTCGTTCCAGTATATGCTCAATTTTATGAAGAAATGCTTTGCCTTTGGGTGGAGTCAGTTCAAGAAGCCTTTTAACACGCTCCTCACATGATTTTATCTCTTCTTTCTGAAACAAATTAGGAAGTATGTTACGTCAGCAGGTGCTGCCAATTCATATCACAGAAGCCAACAGTACAATTGGTGCAAAAGAGTACAAGTGATCAACTAAAGAGGTACAATTATGCTCCTCCATCAGCAAAGAACAAAAATTACATATATATGCTTCATAACCAATAAAGTTCATGGTAGACAATACTCACCATGCTTTCAGATGGCAAATCCTTGTCACCTTTTCCAGGGGCCTAAAAGCAAATAAAGTAGCAATCAGAGACAGACTAATACTATGGATTACATACTGTCAAAAACTATTAAGTATTGTAAGCCTTCACTTTATAGCTTAAGCTTTTGGGGTGGAATGGTCTTTAACATCATATCAAAACTTCTATGGCCAAGTGGACAGAACTTGAGTTCAATCCTTGCTGCCAATCTTCTTTTTAATTAAAATTAGATTTCAGCACAAGATTTGGCAGCCTATGCTTTGCCCACACTTCGAGCACAGAAAGGCTTTAATTTGAAGGGGTGCTAGAGATAACACTAAAACTATTTACGGGCCTTCACTTGATAGCTTAAGCTTTAGGGACGAAATGGTTCTTGACACAGTAAAAACATCACCATATACAGAATAGTCCTCAGAAAATTATTACCTTCAAATAGTCAAACAATATGAGACACTGGACAAGAATATGGCGTCGAAAGCTTGGATCTTTTAACTATGGCACCACAACCAGAAAGCATGCAACAAAAACAACAGAGAGAAGATCTAGAATCAGGACAAGAACATCATAACATAATAAAGAATCAAAACATACATTTTTTTAGCATGAAGCATTAATAGCTATGTCAAATTGCGTACCTCTAGACCCATTAGTTTACTGCTTGTGAGATATTTTATGCTAAAATTAGCTGCCTCATCCTCCAAATTATTAGCATCTCCTTCTTCATCACTTAAAGGTTGTGCTTCAAAAGTATTCAGCACAACCTGTATTTCAAGAAAATTTACAATGTAAGAAATCAACAATAACACAGAAAATCTGATAAATAGAGAATCAACATAAAAGCAAGTACAAAAGAATAAAATATAAAATAAAGGATTACAGATAAACTGGATGTGAATTTCTGCCACTTTGCTGAAGCAAGACTTAGAGAAGTAGGATTAGAAAAATATTCCTGCACCCAATAAATTAAACTATAGTAAAAATACATCACTAAAGTACAAGGAATTTTTCCTACAGCAAGTAGTCAAAAAATTTAACTTTTAAGTTCTAAATTTTAAACTAACAGATTTTTTATAATAAATTATGCCATGTCAAGACACATTAGGGATAATGCCTCCCCCTCACTTAATCACTTAATAAATTTCAAAAATCTCGAAATCTCAATCTAGAAAGCATGGACAATAACACAAACACATGACATGACATGGATACAGACATAGGAAGACAAACAGAAAATTTTCAAGAGTCTAGGTTTATCCTTAAAAATAGCCATTTGTAATTTTCTTGAAACACTCATGAATTATAGGGTTATCCAATGTAGCAAAGTTTTCATGAGTAAAGTAGCATATCAAGATGCCATCTAAATGCTCAAATCAATGACATCCTTCCAACTTTATCTTCCATTACCAGGAAAGAATAGATAACAACGTATAATAATGGGATGAGACAGGTGTTACGTCATGCCCCGAATTGCGATTTTCTTTTCAGAATTTATCTCATTCATCAACAGCTCATATTAGAGCTTCAAGTGGAATTTGTCGACAGACTTTCACATATTTTAGCATATTGGAAGCAATTCCAAAGCATATAAAACTCATTCCTGCCTGAACTATAGAAAATTACCAAAGCAGAGGATACAACATATTCCTAGTCCATCAAAACAACCAAGGTGCAATAACTAGATCTAATTATCAATGTCAGGGAAGTCCTTTAAACAATTATTAGTAAAGAATAAGAGGGCAAGAGATCAGTCCTAATCTACAAAACACCCTTGTTTTCTTTGGCTTTAATGTTCTAGCATATGCTCAAACACAATACACCAAATCCATCTACCACAAAGACAATTTCCTAATTGTCTTTCTATTCTACTCCCAAAACCTCAAAAATGAATTTATAGAAGCTGACCCCCAAAATGGTAAAATCTCAGTGCAAATCCATATATTTTTAAAGTTAACGGAAAAAAACAAAGTTCATCTCAAATATTCCGAACCAGCTAAACACTAAGGACAAATAACTGCTGGTGTACCTGCTTACCACATTAGTTCTTAGAATACTTTTATTGTAGTAATTTATAAACATTTTTAATGAATATGACCTCATTAAGCTCCTACCCACATTAGGGCTTCTATGCCTTCTCAGCTTTACAATCAACTTCCAATGGACAGCTTGTCACAAGGGGAGCATATTGTGCTAGTTTGATAATTTAGAAGAATGCACATTTAAGAAATCTTGCTAGTAACAAAAGCTTTGTTGCGTGGTGGGTGGTGGGTGGTGGGTGGCAAAAGTTCTACAGCAAAAGAAATTAAATTAAATGTGACAAAAACACAAAGACATCACCAATGAAATACTGGCAAAAGGCAACTGTCATAAAAATTGAAACACCTTTTACTGACTAGCAAGTAGCATGCCATGCCCGCAGTTTTGATTTAGCAATTATCAGAAGCCACAAGATTTTGTAACATTAGATTGCAATGCAAGTCAGGTAAATATTGTTAGTATGACAGTCATACACTTCAGAGAATGTAAAAGACCCATCTTTCTAGAGTCATATTTTAGGGACATGACCTACCTGTAAGCTCCAGAAAGTCTTATAAAAATTGAAGTCTATAGATATACCTGAAATAAAAGGGGAAAAAACAAAGATAAGTAACTGGATTGAGTGCAGTACTTATGTTAATAAGAAACATCAGAATAGCATATGGCAAGATTATCAAGCAAGGATATACCATCAGGGGGTTCCTTCTCATATTTTGTTTCATTTGACGTGTTAAAAACTCCTTTAATATTTAAGGCTGCAAAAATTTATCAGGCACGTCAAATGACAGGATATCAAGTAAGTAATCAAACCCAAAACTGAAGACGAGCTTCACAAATATGTACCTGAACGTTCAGATAGTGGAAAGAAATGAGCCAGAAATGTCAGAATTCGTCCACAAAAGACAACATCATTTGCCTATTAACATCACAACCAATAAATTACGGTTATTCATGTACAAATTTGTCTCATACAACACTTTGATTTGAATGATACCCAGTACTGTAAGAAAATTGTATCCTACAAAGTCATGTACTTACAGTCAATATCTCTACCTCAAGGAAACTCGAAACATGCTAACAAAGGTAACAGGGACACAGTGACATCAGTTTCTCTTAGCCATTTGAAAATAGCACAAGTCTAGCATTTCTCAAAGGCTTTTGTATAAAATTTATGAAGTATAAAACAAAGAAGTGTACAAGCATGAAACTGACAGTTTTTATTACAATTTAAGAGTTGACTGATTTGATTATTGGAATTTAGACTTATTTTTTAATTGCTAGGCATGTGCATCAATGATGTATGCTGGATGGAGCACAGGAGCAACATGATTTGTAAGCTTTTTGAAAAATGCATGTACCACCACTCTTCTGGACATCATAAGAATTTAAGATTTTGATATGTTATATCTGCATATAAGCTTTCAAGAGAAGGTCATGCCCTTATTCATGGCATTGATGTTGTTTCTGTCAACTAATATTCATGCCAATTTTCCCTTTTCCCTTCTGTCATCAAGTGATGCGGCTTACACAGAAGATTATGCCATTCGAATCATCCACTGAGCCTATAGAACAGAAAACTTAATTGATGCCCTATAGTCTAGAATCAACCTCTTATGAAATAAAATTTGGACCAAATTCACTTGGTTAATATCATGCAAATGTCATCCCCCAAGTTGAGATATGAACATAATAGGAATTTCCATGGTCATGCTCATAGAATCATGCAATATGAGAAGCCCACTTGTATCTAGACAATCAAAGGTAGGAGAAAGTAGACATGGATTGTGTGGAATAAAAAGAAGTATTTTGGTGCAATTACTTCCTTGTTTCCTGTTGTGCAGACTCATATAACTGTTACATTGTTGTCATTGATGAATTTTTCCTATAGTAAGTTGACCGGCATAATGAGTAGAAACTCTTATTGAATCCCATATGAATATTATAACTCTAAACGAAAATGGAAGTAGGACAAAAAGAGAGGCAGAGAGAAACCAAAGGCGCAACATAGATAGTCAAAGCAGGAAACAGGAAAATTAGCTTTCAGATACCATAAACTAACTCTCAAGTTTTAAATCTTAAGGACAATATCTAATCATCTAATATCACAATCATATCATAACTGGGATTCAATGTACCTTTGATAACCGGCGAAGAAGCTGATTGCAGGTCCTCAGCATCACAAGTTTTCCCCGAGCAAAAAGCTCTTGCTGTATGTGATGCAACCATAAAAAAATGCAGACAAATAGAGGGTCACAATGTGGTAGTTATGCAATAAATAGTTATATAAATGAAAGAGACAGTAGCAACCAAGAACCAAACTATGCAACATAGAAACAACACACACCTTTCCTAAAATATCTTGTTTACTCTCAATATAGCCAAAAATATCTTTGCAGTTTTTCATCGTAGACATCTCTGTCAAGTCTTCCAGCAGCTGAAAAATCATGCCACCTTCAACATGTTCTTTCTCACAAAGATATAGCACTATGTCTGAAATGACAGAGAAACATGCCTGAGTGAAAAAAAGGGGCAAACCAAAATCTACAAAATGTATAAGACAGATACTGCAGCACTGCCATTGAGATGAACCTAATGCCAACATTTGATAACAAATTATTTATCTATTTAAGGTCACAGGCTCACAGCTCATAAACTAGAATGGTAGTACTCCTGCTTAACACTCTGGTCAGTAAAAATACATCCCCAGTTCCAGAAAATTATAAAGTATTGCTAGATGGGTAATAATTGGAAATGGTAGTTGTTTTCATTATCAAGGTGAAAAATGCCAATCCCACAACGAAAGGTGTTGCCATGGGAGACATTTAATGCAGAGATCCACCTAGCAATAAATTAGACAGATAGGCTAATTCTGAACTAACAAAACAACTAGTAGAATAGAATGGGTTTGTTAGAGATTGTGGTAACAACTCTGACCCAAATCTGTTTCTCCTTCATCCCTCAAGCAACTTGTCATTTTTCCTTTGCTTTTCTCACCCAGATCTGTTTCTTCTACATTTCTTCTGCAACACACCTCTTTCCCTTGTTTCTTGTCCTCCTCTTTTTTCCAACCATCAAAATGTCTTCTTCAGAGGTCAGCTGAAGTGCAAGCAAATCCTCTGGGTCAGAATATTCCAACCAGGTCACAGCAGAAGAGATCTTCCAATCATCACTGGTCAGAAGTTGAATGGCCAAAACTACCTCTAATGGGCCAATGGACCAAGTCAATGCTGATTTTCATCTAGAAAAGGGGAAAGAAAACTACTTGACCAGTACAGACATTTCTCCACAAAAGGATGATGCTAAATACCAATATGGCGAGCAGAGAACATGGTTATGCCCTGGTTATTCAGTACCATGGACACAAATGTAGGTGCACCTTTCTGTCCTATGACACAGCTCACAAAGTTTGGAAAACTGTGAAGGAGATTTACTCAGATCCTGAGAATATCTCTGAGCTCATTGAGATCAAAGGTTAATTATATGATCTCAAACAAGGTGATTTTTGGTAATCGAATATGACAATGAATTAGCCTCTCTGTGGCAGCAGCTGGACATGTTCGAGAACCCAAATTGGGAGTGCTTGGGTGATGATAAGAAGTATAGGAGAAATTAAAAGAGAAAGAAAGAGAGGATTCATAATTTCTCTTGGGTAAAACAAGTTATTAGATGAAGGGTGAGCATACTTGGTTTAAAGCCCTTATCATCAAGTAGAGTTGTCTTCTTTGAAGTTTGTCAAGAAGAGTCAGAGGAAGCTTATGTTGGGTGCTGCCACTACAGCTGGAACAACTATTCCTGGAGGTTCTGGTCTTCTATCTAGAAACATGAACCAGGCTAGTAATAACAGGCAGAAAAAGGGGAGGCCCTGGTGTGACCGTTGCTGATGCTTAGATCATACTCATGGAGAAATGCTGGAAAATCCATAGCAAGCCCGCAGATTGGAAACCCAGAAAGAAAGGGAGAACCAGGGTATGTTGCATCATCTGAAGGAAGTGAAAAAATATCCTGAGTTGGCACTGTTCAGCAAAGAACAGGTTAAATAGCTGCAAAAATTCCTCAACCCAGGTTATTCAACAGCCCTTGCTATTGCTCTGGTTCAGCAGCACAAAAAGGTACCATTTTGAGTGCATTTCATACTAAGACGAAGGATGCTAGTTGTGGATAATGGTCTTTGGGGCTTCCAACCATCATGACTCATGACAGCTGTAAAGTTAGAATTGCTGATGGCTCCTTGTCCAAAGTGACAGGCATTGGAAAAGTTGTTATTTCTGAAAATTTTATACATGATTTAGTCCTCTTAGTGCCAAATTTATCATGCAACTTGCACTCAATTAGCAAGCTCACTCAAGACTGAATTGTATTGCTAAATTCTCTCTCTCTGGTGGGAATGAATTATTATTTTGGCCTCTTACTTATTAGTTCATTCTTAATTTAGTCTCTCACTTATCAGAAAGTTCTAATTTTGGTCCCTCACTAATCAATAAAAAAATCCCTGATTCCTAAAACTATAAAGTATTGCTAGATGAGTAATAACTGGAAATGTTGGTTGCTTTAATTATCAAGGCTAAAAATGCCAATCGCACAACACAGGGAGTTGCTATGGGAGACATTGAATGCAAAGGTCCAGGTAGCAATACATTAGACAGATAGGCTAATTCTGAACTAACAAAACAACTAGTAGAGTAGAATGTGTTTGTTAGACATTGTAGTACAAACTATTTGTGGAATCCCTGATTTGTTTCCTAATGAGTCATGAATTCATTAGGACTTTAATTCTATTTGTCTAACTAGTCAACTAGGGATTTTATTAGTATTAATTAGGCTTTATGTACAGATTAGGCTGTGATTATTTTTCCAAAATCTTTCCTTTCTGGTCTGGCCTAGTATCAAGGAGTTTTTATTCCTCTTATTCAATTTTCCCGTACATATGATGTAGCCTGGTTGTAATTGAAATAGATTAATATACCAAGCATTTTTGCACCTTTCCCTCACCATTCAATGACCTTAACTTAATAGCTTAAGCTTTTGTGTAGCACTAGTCCTTGACATGGTATTAGAACCTTTATAACTAAATGGTCAATGATAGGGACATGGGTAGTATGGGATGCCTAAATCCCACATTGAGTAGTATGGAATGTTTGGTAGGGTACTTAGGGGGTGTAGTTCTTCATCCTTGAAAGCTAGCTTTCAAGGGTGGGTTCTCCATATGCCTGTGGGTCCTATCAGTCAAGAATTTGATCCATGACTTCCCCATTCAGCACAAAGTATGAAGAGACTGGGCTTTGTCGTGCACTTCATGTGAGAAAGTGTGTTAGATATTATAATAAAATTATTTACAAGCCTTCGCTTAATAACTTAAACTTTTGAATTGAATAGGTCCATCACAGTGTCCTTAAAATTTTTTGGTCAAAACTAATCATTAGCAAAATTTTCTTGTTCAAGATGCATATAGTATTTGGAAGACATCATATAACATGTTTAGCCCATAGCATTATTTATTGGGTTTTTGCTGTAGGATCAGTTTTTGTTAAATTTTTCCTATTTAATTTACCATTTTCCTCACATTTATATTGTTTATTTACTATTTCTTTTGGATAAAATATATTACTCAATTACAATTTGGCCCTTCTACTTCAAATTAAAAAATTCTTCATATGAATATATAGTAAATCATTGAAAGTTTATAATTGCAAAGACAACATAAAACAAGAAACGAAATAGTTTGGAAAATTAAATCATGCACAGACCAAGAAGACGTGGAATGTGGCCCTGAGTTGTTTCACTGTCATCCATTGATTGTCCATACTGCATTATTTGCTCCCCTGACTGCACTGCAGATGACTGTACAAAAGTTCAAACAAATAATGAAGACCATAAACAGACATAAACCAGACAATAACGAATAAAGGCAGAAGCAAATGAATAAATGGCACAAGATATCTGCAACATATCTTGACGCCCATGGATTATTCTTGCAAAAGACAACTTTTTTCTTTTTTTTTTAGTTTATGCTTCACTTTATAGAAGTGGACAAAGTTTCACAATGGCATATACTCTGCATTTGAACACAATATACAGTAACATTGAAGAAACTAAGAGTGAACTTCAGTGCTAGGAAGAAAATAAAGACAATGCTTAGCAGACAAGTCTAAGTGACTAATATCAAATTTATCAAAGAATCTTTTGCGACATACATAGATCTCAGCAAAACAAAGGATTACAAAACAACTATGTATGATATAACTGAGAAAGACAAAACACATTGAAGGCCGATAAACAAAAGGAATACGCAGATGTAGAATGGGATCAGGAGGTAGTTGAATAATCAATAAATCATAATGCTTTTAAGTTCCTTCACATTTGACAGATGAACATTTTGATTTATTTCCTACTGAAATAATGACGGAGTCTTTAACAGAAAACAGAGTTTCTTCAGATTTTTCATCGTACATAGCACACGTGGACAAAGGAGGGAATCACCGCAAAAGCATCATTTGTACTTATTATAAATATTTGACATGACATACTAAATTTTGGCATTTTCCACAAAATAGACAATGATTTAAACTGCTAATTATATTTTCTCTAATGATAAAAAAAAATGGGCATAATAAATTCAATCAGTAGAAGGAAAAAAAAATACTAATCAATGTACAAGAGCTGCAGTTAGACATACCACTAGTTCCTGAAGCAGCATACGTAGAATATTTTCAAGGAATTGATTCTCATCTTGAGCCAATTTTGTTTGTTTCTGTCAAATTAAAATCACTTAGAATAAATCAGAGCTTTAAATAATATTACAAGCAAACTGCCAGAAAAGAAAGTTTTAACCTTGTGTTGTATAAAAGAGAAAAAAGAAAGAAATCACCATGCCATCATTGTATAATATTTATCAACTATTATAAGAGGATATGTTTCTTTCCAAAGATTATTTATGACAGTGTCTGGACATCCATACCAACTAATGCATGAACTAATTACTTAACAAATCCACCCCCTCTCTTTACTTGTGGTGCCTCATATACAAATTCTGTCTTTTTAAACTCTCTACACATAGCTACATACCACATAGGAAAGTTATGAGAAGAAAATACATAATAAATTCTAGAACCCACCAAATGCGCAATTTTCATCCCAAAAGAAAAAAAATAGAGAGTTTAAATTACTAGTACATTGGGGTATTTAAAGACTAGTTAATTAGAAAATGCTCTTTGCCACAAACAGGAGAGGAACTAGAAATTCAAAAGAAAGGTAGAGTAGGAATACCTGAGGCTTTATCACTTCCTGAACCGTCTGCAAAGCAAAACTTTCAGGTGGGCCAGGCTGCAGTATAGCCCTTTTAAACACTTCCTGAAAGCAACAAAACGAGAAGACATAATTGTAGTAAAACCAAAACAAAATTCGAATAAACCATAACAAGGTTCAGCAAACTGAATACAACAACTTAACTCTAGAAGGAGACAGACACAAAATCTAATTGAATTATACCACATTCTAATATGATGTCTTCAAGGTATTGAATACTTGCACTACAATTGAGCACCAAACCAAATTAAAAATAAATTGAAGACATCATTAACACCAGACAAACTCTTATCAACCTAAATCCAGTTGGGTCTGCATGGTGCATGTGTTTGTACCCACAAAATTCTCAACCCAGTTACAATGTATCACTAAACAAGTGAAACAGAAATCACAAGTATAATTTTCTAGGAGAGCAGAAGAGAATAAGATTAAGTGAAAACATACCATACTAAAAATTTAAAGTAAGCCCCTGTGAAAGAACACCACCGACTCTTCAACAGAAAGGAACCAACGCTATACTCAAAAGCTTCTTCCTTTCCAGGAGCAGAACACCCAAATTAGGATTATGAAAGGAGCTCTTACAAACAAACCGGATATCTATTTCAAACTCAGGTGCCACAATGGAAATAATATCAAACAATTTGCTCAGGAAACCAAACGAAGCATACAACCAAAATTAGGGTTTTGTTGCCAAACGTTGAGAGAATTGAACGACCAACGAGGCAGAAGTGAAGCTGAGTTTCGTAGCTCTAGAGCCGAGAGCACCAAAATTGAAGAAAATGAAGAAAGAGAGACGAGAACTTAAAGGGATGGAGCGCGCGAGAAGAACCGTTCATAGCCCTTCAAATCTCAGTCTCACTGCACTGCTTTGCAGTTGCACGGAGGAGGAAGGCCAGCGCAGAAATGGATTGAAGTCCAATTGCCGGAGATGTCCAGCCCGTCTCCCTGTGAATTTTTTTTAAAATATTTGGAATTACTTCTCATATTATTGTTAGTTACTTATGCAAATTTAATAACTTTTTTCTTCGGCCAATGAGCACTTAATACAATCACCTAACGTGACGTAACTACATTATATATTCACACACACTATTTCTTATAGTGGGCTTAAAATCATTACAACTACATGTTACAAATAGTGTTATATTCATTTTCCACCCCAATATACAAATTTAATTAAGTTAAATTATTATATTAGATATGCTAATATATATATATATATTATTTATAATTTTTTGTGATTTATTTATTTAAAACAATTTTTTATAGTTTTATCATTCTCAAACAAGTACATTAAAATATGTTCTAAAATTATTATTCACTCCAAGTAAATAAGTTGTAGGAAAGATTTTATTTGAGGAGCATAAATTGTTAATATTACTTAGAAGATCTTATATTTTATAGACCTAGAATTATTTTATAAATTTTTAATGAATAAAATATCACTTGCTTTAATAATTTTATTAACACCATGTTTTGTCTACAAATTTGAATATTCTATTGTTTCTCCCATTATAATTTTTGTCAGTTTCATGCACTTTCAGTATTTTATCATGTTAGTTTTAGTTTAAATTTTAGTCATTTTTATTAATTTAGGAGATATACTTTGGTAGTGAAGTTTTAAGTTATTCAATATTGATTTATGTTTAATTATTATATATTAGTCATTTGTGAGCTATTAATGTGATTTTATATTTTACTTAGGTTGTCAAGGAAAAAAAAAAATGAATGTTTTGACATCAAGTAAGTGAATACTGAACTTTAAAACAAATTTTGGGCCCTTAAATATCATAATTTGGGTATGTTTGACAAGCAATAAGTTGTAGAGCATGTCGACAGTTTTTCAACAAGTAGTAGTTGGCTAAAATCAAATGTCAGAATGCAAAGTTATGACCAAAATACTGAAACTAATTCAAAAGGCTCATTCTAGCACCAAGGCGGCAGAGTCAATGTTTTATCCAGAGATCTGGCTTCAAGGCGCCATAATGCATTCACTAACCAAAAAGCTAGTGACAAGGTGCAAGGACGTAGCAAAAGAAAGGTAGATTGGTCTTTTGACATTTTGGGATGACATAAATGTTTCCTTAGGATTTCTTGACAGAGTTAGCGCTTGAAGTTGGAAGAGAGTTTTTAAGAGCTCCAAAAGTTGAGTTTTGCTAGAGAAGACATTTTAAAAGGAGTTTCGAAAAAGGAAACCGATTAAAACTTTAGAAATAGAGTTCTTCATCTCTATCTCTTCTTTTTCTCTTCTATTGTTTATGTTTTTTGAATTGTATTGGATTATAATTATGAGAATGTTTGGCTAAACCCTTATTTCTTTAGGATTGTAGACCATAGATATCTAGATTGTTAAATTTTGTTATTTTCTTACTTGAATTTCATTATGTATAAAGTTATTCAGTTCAATTCTTATTTGCTCTCTTATTAGTTGATCACCAATTAGGTTTTATGTTGAGGATTTAGGGATTATTAAAAGAAAATTCTAAATTTAGTCATAAAATTGAATACCGCATGATTGATATTAAATTATTGCTTAAATTTAACTCAATTTGCCTCAGGATAAACATATATCTATTGGACATACAAAGTTGTGTTAGTTTTACTTAATGCATCTTAGTGGTTCTCATGGGAATATAAAGAATTAATTCAAGTAAAAATATGATCGTTGAAAAATAAACGTTTAAATTTGAACAGAAATAAATAAACAATTATTTATTTATTTAAATATAAATTATTTAATAACATTTAATTTCTTTCCAATTTTCTAATTTAATATGTAATGTAAATAGTCATATATATAGATTTTAAATATATTAAATTTATCCGACGTGAGACTTGAAAGCTTATCACAACCATATACTATGTAACTTAGTTTTTCAAATTAACTATTTCTAACATGAATAGCATCATGTGTTGATACCCTTAAAAACAAAAACAAAGAAGGAAACCCTTGAATTATAATTGGTTAATACAAGAAGATTTCTCCATAATTAATACAAGAAAACAAACCATCTAAGAGACAAAATCAAGATAAAAATGAAGAATCAAGTCATTTTTGGTGCTTTTCCTTTAGGCCTTATTTGGTATGATGAAATATTTTAGTGAAAATGAGAATGAAAATATGAATAGAAATAAAATAAAAAAACATGATTGGTATGATAAGGAAACAAATGAGAATGATAGTTTTTTTTGTTTGTTGAGATATAAAAGGACCAAAATATTGTTGAAATAAAAATAACATATAATATTATTTATTAAAAATCAATTGAGTCTCAGTTGTCTCTTTCATTCACTCACCCACTCTTGATTTCACATGTGTTGGACCTGGGCTCCTACTCTCAGTCATCTCTTTTCGTTCACTTCATCTCTTTCACGTTTTCTCCATTGTTTTGCCGTCTAAATTTATTTGCTTCACTACTCCAAAGTTGTAGGACATTGAAGTCTCAACTGCCTTGCTTGGAACTGGTGGATGTTTGACGACAGTGGACTGTTACAGTGGACATTGATTAAAACTCAGGACTGTGCTTCTATCTTCTTCTTCAAAGCTCGATCTGCGAGCATTTTGGTATTTTCCGCTAACATTCCATGGAGTCCCCACCGTTTCCATTGGCCATATGATGGAATCAAGTTTCCCACCTCTGTACGCTGTTTCAGTTGTCTTTCCTTGCTACCAAACATCTTTGCACTTCATTCCCTCACCCTTTCCCTCTCTCTCAGGTCCTTCTACTGGCTACCAAATGTGGCCTTAGTCTTCCACTTTTAACAGAGAAGATGAAGAAATTGACATGGAGGAGGTTAAGCATTGGAGACGTAGGAGTGAAGAAGTAAGTGAAATGGTGGCATCATTAGCGGTGGCAGCAACGGCAAGAGTGGTAGAGTTTCAAGGTAGAGGGTGGAAGACGACGGTCGCCCAAGAAAATGAAGAGAGTGATTAATGTTTTGGATGAGGGCATTAAAATAATCTTTTTATACGTCGTAAGAATTTGTTTCCATCATAAATAAATATGAAGGAAGGCTTTTTGATCATGTACAATAAAAAATTACTAAAAAATCAAAATGTCATATCATAAAAAATATTACATATACATACTATAATTTTGAAGAATCGAAGTGACTCATTTTGACTCCTCTCCATTGTGTGTCAGAAAATACTCATAAAAAAAAGAAGGGACTTGAAATAGTACATTTTGAATCCCCAATAAGAAATGCTCCACACTAAATGTTAGAGAGAAGCAAATGGAGTGTTCTAAATTTAGTTTGGGAAAACAATATTTTTTATTCTCATGGTTTAACTTAATTTTTAGTTCCTATAATTTAAAATTTTTTAAATGAGTCCTCATAGTTTAAATAATTTTTAATTAATCTCGGTAATTATTTGTTTACTAATATTTTGTTTTATATGTGAGTTAAGTTCACTTCTTTACAACATTTGTAAATGGTAAAGATTCAAATACAAGTTTTTTAAATTGTAACGGCCAAATTAAAAATAGCATGAAATTGGATGACTAAAAATATAATTTTTCTTTTATTTTTAGTATAATAAGGATGCGGCATGCAAGATTGAGAGTGAGTAAACCATTCTTTTCTTTCTTCTATTAAAATATGTCATTAAACCTCCTTATTTTCATTATTTCATGCAATTTTTAATTTGGTTCTTATAATATAATAATGAAAATAAGGAGGTTAAATGATGTGCTTTGATAAAAGAAAAGAAAAATAAATTTATATTAAAAATAAATGGAAAATTACATATTTTCATTCTTTCTTTTCTTTCCCACCCTCACATGCCACCTCCTTCTCATATTTAAAAATAAAGAAAAATTATACTTTTAGTACAATTTCATGCAATTTTTAACTAAGTCCTTATAATTCAAAAATTTTTATTTGAATATTTACTATTTACAAATGCTATAATGAAGTAAAATTAACACACAATTATAACAAAATATTAGTAAAAATATATATATCAAAATTAATTTGAAAATTTTTTAAATTACAAGGATTCAATTAAAAAATTTTAAACTATAAGGACTAAATTAAAACTATGAGAATCAAAAGTACTGCTTCCCCAAAACTAAATTTATAACACTTCTAACCCATTAATGCCCATTTCTCTAATATGTGGTATGCAGCTTTTTTCATAGGAGATTCGAAAATACACTATTTGCAGTCCCTCTTTTTTTTTTTTTTTTTTTTGTAATTTAGGTATTTTGTGACACATAACAAAGAGAAGTCAGAATGGCTTACTCCAATTCCTCAAAATTGTAGCATATACATATAATACTTTTAATGATATGGGATTTTTTTAATTTTTTTTATTGTACATGGATCAAAAAGCCTACAAAAAAAAATTACCCGAATGTGGGAATGAGCTTTCTCATTGCTAGCTTCATACCAAAGACACTTTGGGCTGATTATCATTATCTTTCCCATTCCTTCAGCTCCACTCCCTTCTACTAATACAGACTTTAGTTTAATTAAGTTAAAAGGAGGGTAAAGGTATGTTAGCAATGATTCTATTAAACAAATAAAAATAGTCAAATTCACTTTTTTGTTTGAAACTCTTGATAGTAATAAATTTTTGTTTTAACAAGTAAGATAAGATAAATCAAATAGTGTAGTAACAAGCATAAGCCAAGTTAATAAATTAAGCATGTCTCATTTATTATTGTTTATTTTTATTGTAAACTTGATTTATTAAAATTACATATCAACACAACCATTATTGCTGTTTACCTTTACATTTGTGGTAAATGACATAAATTATATTAATTAATTTATGTCATAGCAAATTAGGGTATCTACATTTTTGTCCAATAAAAATTTATGAAATGTCTCTAAGTCTAAATATAAAAGCCCTTGAGTGAAATGAAAGACAACTCATGGTCCTTAATCAACTCTAATTTGCCAATAGAATAAACTCAAAATGCCATTAACACATGCAGGTGAAATTCATTTTATCATTTTAATGACATAAATTATATTAATTAAAATACATCATAAAAACTAAGTAACATTCTAAC
Organism: Delonix regia; assembly: GCA_037074485.1. Taxonomy (NCBI): domain Eukaryota; kingdom Viridiplantae; phylum Streptophyta; class Magnoliopsida; order Fabales; family Fabaceae; genus Delonix; species Delonix regia. The sequence continues at coordinate 29,697,906 of CM073455.1, forward strand.
AGAGATGAAATGGTAAGAATCATATCAAATATTAAATGAGAATCAGTCTAACATAGATTTTAAAATTATAAATATTAAATTTAAAATTCTGCTAAAATAATCAACCATCAATATATTTTAAGCAAATAAATATCACCGTTTTAAAATCATACTATGAGATACTCACTTAATTTATGCTCAAAGTGATTGTTCAACGCCATGAATTGATACACGTAGGCAATGATATATAAGGTCATTAATATTTTCACAATCACTTATACGTCAATAATTACATAATCAAAAAGTACATGTTAAATTCAAGCCTTAGTATGAATGTCTTACTTCTAATAATATGGAGATGTAGATTACTTTAGAAAGATATGAGAAAAATATTTTAAAATTTTTCACTTATCATAAAATTATTATTTTGATCATTTATTTATAGAAAAATGTAACATTTAGTATCTTACTTTTCAGAAAATATCAAATTTAATATTTTTACCAAATTTAATCTTTGAATTCTAGAAACAAATTCTAATATTTTCTTTAAAAGAAAAAAGAAAGATTAAGTCACATTTTTCAAATAAGTATAAAACTTTTTTTAGATATTCTAATTAATAAAAAATTAAAATGACAATTTTATAATAAGTAAAATTAAAAAAATATTTTATTCGTTAAGATATTTGTAAATTGAGTCCTTTTTTGCCACTAACTTTGAGTCAACATGAAAGACTAAATAAATAAATGAAAAAACTAATTAGTGTGGTAACTTTCAGTTTTTAATCCTGTCTCTATACTTTGCTACTGTAGGAAAATTGGATCCTAAAACCATTATAATACCTTTTGTTTCATACTTAGGTGGAGGTGGCAACACATCTTGAAAAACCTAGAAACACTTGCGAACTATTTGGTTGATGAAATTTTGGGATGGAAATGGGAGCATCCCATTCCTATTCCCATTCTAAAGATTGGTTTAAATTAGTATGGATGGAATGTCACTCACAAGCGCAGTGGTCTCTCCTTCAAACGAGGAAATGATGGTTCCATTGGGATGCCAATAGAAATGATGCACACCACAGGGAATGTGAAATAGCCGGAGTGCTGGACGATTATACCCTTTTGCTTTTATTGATCTATCTTGAATATTTGTGCATCAAAAGAGAGTAGGGCGAAGTGAGACATGGAAATCTTGGCACTGTCATTGCACCGTACGCCTTGATCACCGGAATTGGAAGAGACCGATCTTTGACGGGCTACATCACTGGAGCATCCCTGCGTTGCACAGCGTCTCTGTTTCGTTCCCGTGTGGTAAGTTTTTCGTTCTCTCTTATTTCCTTTCTTCCACTCAAAGTAACCCAATTTTCCAATGTTTTTAGTGCTGCTTACTCCCCCGTGCACTCAGTATTTCACTCACATCCCTATTCTCTCTTTGCTCTGTTGAAGCAGAGTACATTGCTTCCCTTGTGCCCTAAGTTTGCTTGCTCTGTTTTAGTGGCTTAGGACAGAGCATGTTGGTCATTCTTTTTAAACTCAATTTTATTCCTAAGGCTTGAGTTACTACATGTTTAGGCACCCTATGCTTTCCCCTGCCTACGATGTTGCCTACTGCAGCTTAAAAGTCCTGCTGGAACCTGATGGAGCTTCAGGAGAGGCTCCACGTTGGACACCCCTGTCAAATGCCGCCTAAAGCCACCTAATATAAGTTAAAATTTCATTATCGTAGCTGCGAGAGTTGTCCAGCTAAACCTTTGAGAATGCACAGATAGGGTTAGGCCTTTCCTTATAAAACCTTTGCATTTTTCATTAGTGTAGGACAAAACCTGATCAGAATCTAAAGCAAATTAGGTGTTCCTAGGTTTTTCAAGGTGGGTAGCCACCTCACCAATGCCAAGTTGGCAATATAATGCCCAAGCATGAACTATGCCAGAAAAGCTTCATCCTCCACCTAAGCATAATATAGATGGCCTTATAGCGGTTTAGCAAAGTATAGAGAATGAATTGAAAAAAAAAACTATAAGAACTGAATTGGAAACTAATGCAAAAGTATAAGGATCAAAAAATCAATTTTTCCTAAGCATATTAGTAGATATTCAACTAAATGAGGCCACCAAACAATAAGAAAATGCTCAAGACTATCTCAAGGAGAAAAGGAAAATTAAAAAATCATAACCATTACAGGTACAAGTATTAGAAACATTACGATATGTAAAATAAGATAATTTATAATATTTTAAGATATGGGTGAGCGCATCTATATGTGTGTGTGTGTTCCAACAAATAGAATTTGAGTTTCTTTTCACCTCTTGCCAAATGTTGTATGTAATAAAGGAAGATTATGATAATGAAAACAATAAACAAAATAAAAAAGCTTTAGTATTTGTTCAAATATAATAGAAAAAGATAATACAAAAATAAAATAATTAAACAATATCATAACTAACAAAAAATTGGATAGAAATATTTTAGCACCACTTTAATGTCATTTCAACACATTTTGAAATATATCCTGCAAAGAAGTTTTTCAATACACATTTGAAATGCATGCAGACATATTGCATCACGTATCTATTGCATCAAATATGTATCCAATATAAGTATACATGGCAAAAACCATAGCATTAATCTTCAAATTTCAACATCACTATGGGTTCGCAAATTAATTTACAGCTATCAATATGCAAAATATTCCAAAACTGACGCACACCCATGGTGGCGAATAATGATGTCAAGGATAAAATTTATTCACAATGATTCACTCACTCAAACTTAGCCACATTCTTGGAATTTGCATACTCTGCACCTTTGAAAATTGAAGCACATCTATGATGGCGGATAATCGTTAGAAGAATAAAAACATTGGCAGCCAGAAAAAGCAAGCCTGCTGCCCAAAGCTGTAAGAAGACATTTTTACCCTTGAACTCAAGCAGGTAACCCCACCATAACCAATGGGTCTGAGCTCCCATCCACAAAAGAATGCACGACAAGCCTTGCCATTTGAGCTTCATCTTACTCCATGGTAGAATTAGAGGCAAAAGGCAATAGAACCAGACAAAGTACTGTGCTGTAATCACCTGCAAATTTATTTATACAGCAGTATGCAGAAATCAGATGGGTATTCTGAAGGACATTTCTGCTAGAGCATATGGAACATGGGATTTGGATCTCTAAGTTTATTTTGTTCAGTTGTAAATTTTGAATAGAATAATATACGAAAGTGTATTAATAAAAAGTTTCACCTCTAGAGAGATAGTTTTTCCACCTCAAATTTTTTATTTTTGTTAAAAAATTATAAGTTTGAAATAAAATGAGAAACATGACGGGCAAAAAGTTAGGAATCAAACAGTAAAAATTAATGCGTAGGATCTGCATTTGATATCACAAGTCATTTTCACAGATTAAGTGCTAGACTTCAATATTATGTTTTCTCTCCAAAATTGACACTGCCACTTTCCATAGTAAATTTAGAGGATCCTAATCCAGAGGCATGTTCTTTAGGCAGGCCAACGAATGGCTTCAGCTTAGATAAAATTTTGCTTGAAATTAATAAGTTTAATTTCACTGCATCTGTATTCACTTTGAATCAGGTGAACAGCAATCATGAGTCGCTAATTGAATCATGATTCTATTTTTCTTTAAGTCATAAATAGACAAACCTTATTGAATGCTACAAATGCCACAGTCTGCACAAAAAGGCAAAATGGCAAATCGTGTGCAAAGCTGAAAATGAGAACCAACTGCACTGTAAATTGTGGCAAAAAGGAGATCAGCTTCTCCACCATTGAAATGTCATTGCCGTAATGAAGATATATGTGATAAAAATAGATGGAAAAGTTGTGCCTTGGATCTGTACGAGTAAGATGGTACAGCAGAGCCTCATGTAGGAATTCCCACCCATATAAATGGAAGAAGAGACCAGTACAGAGGAGGAAAACTACTCCTGATACAATACCAAACATCAGCCTATCCCTTGTAAATACGTTTTTCAATAGATCATATAAAGAACCGCAATTATTCCCATTCTTGGGTTTCTCTCCTTCAACAGCAGTCCAGTTCCTTAAGACAGGTTTCTGACCAGACTGGAAGAAGTTTGGATCAAGAACGAGCAATATAGGAATGGAATAGATTATAGGATAAATCCTGAAATGGACAATAAGCCCGTACCAAAATGCTGACTGTACCACATTACCTGCAAACCGAGGGCAGGTGAATGGTCAAAAAAATAAAGGAATCAATAACATGCAAATATTTAAATTTATACAATCAACCAAAACGAACAAGGATTTATCTGGTGCAAGATGCATCAACCAACAGGAAGCCTGATAATCAATGCACAACTCAAACTTTTTAATTTATGTTTAAATAAACAAAGGAATTCAATATCCAGGTGAAAGACAGTTTTCAGAGTTTATTCCCTATGTCAAAAAATGTTCTATATTATATACCACAACTTGTGAACTTGTAAAGGTGCTTAATAAGAGAGGTGAAAAACAGATCGGGGAGTGAAACTAAAAAGGAATGAACAGGTTTTAATTCTCACCTCTCAGTGCTTAGAAAAAATGGGGAAATGGGTAAGATGGGAAAAACTTAATTTCAAAATCTATAAATTGCATGTATTAACCTGTTTTCAAATTCCGTTTTGAGTTTGTGATGACAAAATTTGTCTAGGGTAGATCACAAATGGTGATCAAACCATTTTCATTGCAGCATTTTTTTGTCTTATCATGCATGCACATACTCATTTCGCCTCTTAAGTTTTTTTTTTTGAAGTCCCATTTTCATCAGCTCTTATTATTTTTACAAGGTGAAGGGGTCAACAATAATTATCACTGATCATCAAAACGCACCAAGGGAACAACCCTAATACAGAAGAAGAAATTACACTCTGATAAATCTCCAATTAGGAGAGTCTATACAGTTGAAAGAAACTGGTGTGTTAGGAAAATTGAGCAGCATATCCAGCATGAAAACAGTTGATGGAAGGAGGTATTGTGGAGGGACACATGGAAACTGATGAGAAGGATTTCTAGAAGAAGTAAGGCTGAAGATTAGTACAGAGACTATGAAGAAGTGGGAGGATAAGGGAAATTTTGGTGAGTCTTGGTAAGGGGCCTAGTCTTTGTGGAGCTGAGATTTTTGCATTTTGTTTTTCCTTTTGTTGTTTCTGATTTTCTCTTCTTGTGGGAGTGGTAATTCTTAGTTTCGGTGGAAAACTGCAGGTTCCAATCATAATCCCTACAATTGATTTCTCCTATTAATGTTCTAGAGAAAAATGTATCACCAACTAAATATTAGCAATAACTAAAAACCTATAATTAAGCCATACACCAAATGACAGATTAGAAGATTAACCATCTACACCCCTGAAGCTACTGTCACAATGATATCAATTCACGCTAATACGGAAGAAGAATCATACCGTTCATGAGACAGATAATGATCCACAATATCAAAGCACAAACAATGGGCTCACAGTTCCCACGTGTCCCAATGGTGAAGGTAAATGGATTGAAGAGCCATGTCATGACACAGTAGTTGCATAGATTTTCAGGCACCTTGCGCTGCCTTAAAATATAATGGATAAAATATCCCACAAGTATATCTGCATTTTGGACATGATAACATGTTCTTAGGAGTAATGAACTAATAATTAGAAAAACTTTCAGCATGTTAAAAGTACAGGGGTTTGGACTAGATGCAGAGGTAGAAAATGGTCACTTAAAATCTATAGAAGATGACAGATACTGAATATTACAAGTCTAGCAATTACAACCTCACTTTGTGCCACAAGTAAACCATCTAATTATAAAAGGCCAAACGAGTTGCAACAGGTACAGGACCTATGAGCAAATGACATCTAATGTATGCATGACAATTACTATATATCCCATCAATTAAAAAATGCTCCAGCAAGCCAATGCTTTCAAAACAAAGACATGTCACAGATTATGACGGCAGACTAAAAAGATCATTCCATGACAAGTGAGCAATAATCACTTCTTCTATTCAGTAGATCAGCTGTAATTGTCTAGAGAAATTAAATATAGAAATATTGTCATACCTGATGCTGAGAAAAGAAACTTTCCCCACGATCTGTGGATAAGAGAATTTGGAATGAGAAGAAATGCGAGTAAGGGGGAATAGCGATATGTGGTTCTCTTATAAGGGGAATCACCCGTAGCCATATAAGATGCAGCATCAGAGAAGACAAGGTAGTCAACATCAGTGTATCTAACCTCCAAATGAGTATCTTGCCATTCTCCATATATAATTAAAGCCACACGAAATATGACAGAGAACACAAGCAGTGAATGAAAATCTATGGTTGCCATTGCTGAAAGAGAATAAACACCAAGCCAGTCAACTTTAGAATTTCAAAAATCTTAAGTATAAAGAAAGCTTTGGATGACATTGAGGTCAATTAAACAGTTAGAAAGAATTTATACTACATCAGTCCTCCAGGTACAAGCAAATGATATCAAATGGTATCAAAATGGGAAATGATTGAGATCCAAACTAAACAAATAACCCAACATTGAATTATTTGGACTATGGGACCAAAACTTTTTAGCTATTAAATTCAAGTTGCTTATTCCTCATGGGAATGACTAGAATAGAATAATGGAAAAGCCTGTGCCTTTAGCAATCAAAAACACAGCAGCAAAACCAGTTTCAAGCAACAGTTTCATAAGTTAATTATGCAAAATCAATTGGATGCGGACCTAATTTAATTTTAATTATTCTCATCAAAACACATGTAAAGAGAAAAGATAAAAGACACAGAGAAATTAATTAAAGAATTTTTGTTTTAGAAAGGAATATTTTCAAAGGACAGACCAAGTAAGAGAACCTAAGGCCTATATATCCTGTTAAAGGATCAAAGTCCATGACTCCATGTTCAACTAATAGAAATCTATAATATTTGTTTGGTAATTTTTAATCATTTGTTAGAAAAGAGAAGAAAACGAAATTAATTTAGCTTTAAAAACAAAGCAAAATTGTGATTGGCTGGTGTTTTATTAATTATGAAATTCAACTGGCCTCACTGTCTTGCTCCCTTCCTTTTCCCACTTTTTACTCTTGAATTTTTTTGAAATAGGATCTTTGGTACTTTTTATTTCTGAAGAACCGATTCAACTAATTTTCCAAAAAAAAATTTTGCTTTCTGGAATTTTTGAAAGGATGTAAACAAAATTGATTGGATGTGGGCAGTTGAAACTCAATTTATTAAAATATAATTATGCAACATATCTAGCATTGATATAAGATTTAAAAGTTACACATGACTAACCATTTAACACCCTATGCGCCTATCAAAACTTTGAAGTCATACACAACAAACTTTAACAAAATAAAAATAACAATAAAATAAAGGTAAAAATTTAATGGAGACATGCAGTAATTAGTGTGAGTGTCTCCAAATGTTCAACCAAGTATCAGTTATTCAGGTAGGTTTCATTCAAGAGGATAGAGTAAAAATACACTAAAAATACTCGATTTACTCCACCTTCTTGTGATCCATGTTCATGCTCATACCGAATGAAAAGAGGAGATAATCATTAGCTTCTCAAGCAACACCAAAGGTGAGCAATTAAGTTAAGAAATCATAGCAATTCATATGACAAGCATTGATATGTACTAATAGACAGCACCAATTAAATGCACCATATTATCTACTTGGCAGTAGGAAAAAAAAGAGTGTAAAACAATTCAGCCAAGAATCATATTTCCACAATCATCAAACACTCAATGAATAGTCAGGTTCATTTATAAATGGATACCCAATCCTATTTCCCATCTTGTGTAATCCCACATTAAAACCAACCATAGGATTACCGTATGCAGAATTCTCAGTACTGAAAACCAAATTAGGGACAGCATGAAGTTGTAAACACTACCATACCATGTGAAAGTGAAACAATTTTTAGTTTATCAAGAACAACACTTTGAGCATTGTAATCCATCATTCAACCTTTAAGTAACACAGTGAATTGTATGAACTCAGAACTAGAATTTCATACAATTTCAGCATATTGTAGAAATACTGTAAATTAGCATGTTGAATTTCAGCACCCAATCTTGCATTACGTGAAATTTTTCTGTGTCCATGGATAAAGCTGAAAGCAAGATTCAGACCCAACTTCAATCTAGAAATTAAGCTAAAACATTTTTTAAAATCTTACGGTACAACAAACAAGTTTTGGACAAAATTTGTACCCATTCAAGACTATACACCATGCGTAACAATCATCAGGACAGCATGCATGTTCTGACAGAATTTTACACTGAATCCCAAGCCAAATATCAAGTCAAGACCATGCTCTACGGTCACCAGGATGGCAAGCAAGTTTGACAGAATATAGACTGAATTTTAAGCAAAGAACCAATTTAAAATCACGATCAACACTCACAAGGACAGCAGGCGAGCTTAGAACATAATTAACTCAATTTTATGCTAAAACCAAGTTAAAATCATGCTTGACAGTCACTAGGACAGCAAGTAAGCTCTGAACATGATTTAAACTCAATTCTATGCTAAACATCATCCACAAATGCTTTATAGCAGCCCCAAATTATAATTTTATAGCAGCACATTATGCAGAAAATTTCACCCCTCCTCAGCAAACCAGAAACAATGATTGTCAAAAGAAAGGTACAAACCAGAGAATAAAAGACCAACCAACTTCCACTAAACATCATCCACAAATGCTTTACAATCAGAAAATTGATGACCAATTCAAGTTGCACAATTCTCACTCAGAAATTGGATGTCATGGAACATAGGAAGGGAGCATATATATATATGGGTGGCATTACCATCTTAAATCATAGACTCAAAATAGAGGGCAAAAACTTTAGTTGAGAATAGCCATCCACATTCCCAAGAAAAAAATCCATTGTATATAACCCATTACGTCAAAGAAATCCCCAAGAGTTAGAACTAACCAACACCAATTGCTATAGTCAGAATATCAGTGAAAACAGGGAATCATCCATTTGATTCAAAGAGTGGCACTGCCATAATTAACGAGCCAGAAACAAGAGTAATCCACCTTGGAATGATGATCTAGCACAACTATTGGAATTCACTAATCAAGTTAACCAAACTCAAAATATAACTCGATCTTTCTTGGAATACAGCTCAGAAATAGTTAAGAGTGAGGACTTAATCTTGTGAAAGGAGTCCTATAACTTCCTCAAATGATTTAGGAAACCCATCACGACAAAAAAATTCAAGCATTCATATCAAATCAAAGTTGTTTAATAAAGCTAACCACAGCAAACTGACGCCTATCTAAATTGATCAAACCAAGAAGAGTCCAACACAAAACTCTAATCCAAATCAGAAATTACTTTCTTGAGGAAGAACTTCCTTCAATTGCCCTTCCCTCCTCTTTAACTCAAAACCCAAGTCCTCTCCAAGATTTCCTTCTGCTACTTTGCTCCCGGCTGCTCTCTGTTATTCTTTCTTCCCTCCTTCTCCTTTTCACTCTGTGTTTGGCTGCTCATAAATTGGTTTGGATCCTCTAATCCCAATATCACGACGGCGAAACTCCACCCCCTTCTTCTTATTCTGGTTGCTCATCATCTTTCCCATCCTTTGCCTTCTCGTTCGAGTGCCAAGCGTTCTGGAAGTGCCACTCTTTGAATCAAATGGATGATTCCCTGTTTTCACTATGATATTCTGACTATAGGAATTTGTGTTGGTTGGTTATAACTCTTGGGGATTTCCTTGACATAATGAGTTATATAAAATGGACCTTTTTCTTGGGAATGTGGATGGCTATTCTAAGCTAAATCTTTGGCCCTCTATTTTGAGTCTACGATTTAAGATGGCAATGCCACCCATATATATGCTTCCTTCCTATACTCCATGACATCCAATTTTTGTTTGGAAGAGTCATCATTATCATAATTTAGTCAGAAGTTATCATCTTATGTTATTACTGTTTCTTCTAACCAGCAATGAATAAAAGATAAAACAAACAAAATTCTAGGTCAGGCGTACAAATGATAAGCAGATTACACACCCATATGCAATGTAGAATACCTATGAAATAACAGAAACAAAAGAAAAATAAATATCAGGACAAGATGCCAGATGCCATGTATCTGCAATATCTACAATAAACAGTCATGTATCTGAAATATCATAGTTGAAGAACTAGATGCGAAATATCGGGACAAATCTGCAAACTGTTTTGCCTTCTGAACCTCTCTGAAATCGCTCAACGATTGACAAAGAAATATCAAGACAAGATGCTGAGATGCGAGATGAGCAGGAGTTATAACAAGATGCGAAATCCGAAATATCGTAGTCGAATAACAACTTACCTGACTTGACGAAGATGCGGGAAGGAGCCGTGGACGATCCACCCAGAGCTCAGATGACACAGTCGACGAACACAGCTGCAAGAGGGCTCTGGTGATACGATGCAGCGTGAATGGGAAGGGGCTAAATGGCTACTTGAATAGGGGTGCTTCAGGAATTTGGTTTTGAAGAGCTGGAATCCAAAAGGAAAAGTGAATCTGACTTAAGTTTGGGGGAATTGCTATACCTTTAATTTTGACTGCAAGGAGGGTTATGACAGAGTATTGAGGGATTGTCCTTGGAGTATCATGGGTTTTATCTTAAACCTTCGCATTTGGGATTCTATGTCCTCTTTTCAGGTAGGGGACTTGGATGATCGAGTACTTTTGGATGCAGTTTTATAGTTTGCCCAAGCAGGGGATGACTAAGAATAATGTGTAGAAGCTTGGGAATAAGTTAGGCAAGGTTCTGGCCATTGAGGGACCCATAATTAAGGGAGGGGTGGTGCAAGTTTTGTAAGGGCTAAAATTGAATTAGATGTTTTGAGACCTTTAATGGCAGGCTTCTGGGTTCCTAGACCTAAAATGCCTAAATTATGGGTGAATGTGGGATATGAAAAACTGCAGATTTTTGCCATAATTGTGGATGTTTGGGGGCATGATCTGAAGTTGCGTAAAAATGAGAAGGCATTTTCTCCGGTTGATCCAGGCAAGGCTTTGTATGGGGCAAGTCTGGGCACAGCTCCAGTTAGACCGCTGGCTCCTGTGATGCTGATGGGGGATGAAGATTGTACGAAGGAGCACTAGGAAATTGGGGGCTTGTCGGGGAAAAAAGACGTGTGGCTCTGAGGTTGGTAGTGAGCGCGTGGAAATAGAGGGGACGGATACCGGTGTAGAAGGCAGTGTGCAAATTTCGGTTAGAGGTAGTGATCGGAAGAATCATTCTGTTTGTAATGGTATGGCAAGCATGAACGCTTAAGCGGGTGAAAAAGGGGAAATGACATCTGAAAGGTGTGGGGTCACTGCTAATATTATTCTGGAGCATTTACCCCCAGACTCCGGGAATAGTGGCGATGTAGGCCTGGGTTAAGAAGGAAAATGGGCGTTAAAGATGGGGGGATGATTGGCGGAAGTACGGGCTGGATTGGTGGTGAAGGCCAAATATGGAATGGTTATGGTTGAGGAATCCCCATTCCAGGATAGTTGCCCTGTTCCTGTAAAACTGAGTCAGTGGGCCTTGGTAAGAAATCTACTAATGATAAATTCTATATCGTAGAATTGCCTTGAGGATTCTTCAACTTGTAAGGAATTAATGGTGCTTAACAGGTCAAAGTATGAATTAGAATTGGCGGATAACCTGAGGAAAATCTCGTTGAAAAGGCTGGCGGATGAAGAGATTGGTCATGAAGAAGCGAAAAAGAAAAGAATTAGAAAGTCTCAATAATAAAAAGGAGGGTTCTTGGTTCACTAATCAGAAAAAGTTTAGTGAGGTCTATGAAGGATTTGAAGAAAAAAACATCCAGGCGAAATAGTGAAAAGAGTGTAAATTAATTCTCAAAATAAATTTTATTATTAAAATTGTCACTATTTTGAAAAATTGAATGAAAATAAAATAGTGGTACGTGTGAAGGAAGATGAGTTCAGAAATTTATCTGTGTGTGAAAAAAGTATTAGATATCCTATAATACTCGTATGTGAAAATAATTATTTTGAATTAGTGAAACAAAACAAAAAATATGGCTTTAAATTTATTTTAAATTGTCAACATGAAAACACAGATAAAAAATAACACAAAAAAAATGAAATTTACATAATAAAAATTAGATATTTACAATAGGTAAACTTGATTTAGGATAAAAGTTTAGATTTTACCTATCTTATTATAAGGATCAAAGTCTATGTAATTTGTAAAAGACATATGTAAGTTTGTTGGTGATTTTTATTTTATTATTTTTTTAAAAGAACAAAGTAGCTCAAATTAAACTGATTTTTATAAACAAAATAATTTAACGTTTGGGTTGGTGGTGTTTTAATTTTACAAAAACCGTATAATCTCATTCTCTTACTCTCTTTATTTTATCTATATATATATTTTTTGAAATTTTTGGAAGCTTGTTTGGTTTGTATTTAAATTAAAATTAATAATGAGAAAGTTGATTTTTGATCTCATTGGTTATTTGAAGTATAAATATTTTTTAAAGAAACTCTTAAAACAATAAACAATACTTTATTTGGAAATAATTCGAAGATATAAAATCAAACTTCATTTGGCAAAGCATGTAATGGGCCATTGGAACCTTTAAGCTTATTTGAAACGTATGTGTCCAGTATTAAGATATGTTTGTAGAGTCATTGGATTTTACATCTCCTCATTGGTGAATCATTATGTACTTATGAAGATTTTGATCTTACACGACAAAACTAATGTTGAAAATAAAGATTGCAAAATATGCCTATGGAGACATTGGACCTTACATGGCACCGTCGCAGAGAAAAGTGAAATTAATTTTGAAAAGTGCGCTTATAGAGGCATTGTACCTCACATGGTAATATTAAAGCAAAAATGTTTATAAAGACGTTAGACCTTACATGTAACTATCTATGAAAGCATGCATTGGTGTTTGTGTGTGTTGGTGTCTAATTAGGTAATCATCATTACATGTTGTTTACAAAATTTTGATAGTACACAAATCACAATTAGACTAAAAAATAACTAAAGGTCTTACTAGCTTGCCACTATATGCCATCCTTGCGTATATGTTCCTTTGCACCTTGACTTAGGAGCAACTTAGCCATAGATCTCTGAATTGAATCACCAAGTTTTCATATAAAATGGGTAGTGAAATCTAATGCATTCACAATTACCATTAAACGACATAAAAGTTAACCATTCAACAAATTTAGGGAACAAAGTAAATGAGATAAGTATGCAAACTTTTAACCCAACTTAGGTAACCAAAGAAAGGTTTTTAAATGCAATGAATTAATAACAACATAGGGAGGATAAACACCTAAACTTCCAGCACTCATTAATGTACTTACAACTTTATTAATTACTCAACAAACACTTTACAAACATATTCAATAACACACCAAAAATTTCAGCATTTTAAGCATAAAAGTCAGGCGACATTTAAGCATAAATTAAGAGTCTAAGGCACCCTAAATGAAGCCTAATGCATGCTGGATTTTTTAGAGGAGACAAGGGTGGCAAAAACATTCCTATGGGACACGAAATCATGGCATAACTAATAAGAACAAGATGAGGCTAAAGCGCAAAAAAATTTTATCAATTGAGGATCACTTTCAACAATTTTTAGCAGCCAATAAAAAGCAAAAAAGTGCATCAAAATAACGCATGCTCATATCTATCTTTAGCATTATACATGCCATATTGCATCAATTCAATAGTATGATGAACACACCGCAGAAGAGAAAAAACACACATCAAATTTCTAGCATTTAATTACCATTAAAAGAGGTTAAAGGAGCCCTAAGCTTAGCGCCACCATAGCTACCCAAAATACAAAAAATTAGTGGTGAAAGGTTACCTTCTTCCTTTTGTCTCTTGACTCAAGTTCTTTGGCCTCCTCTTCCTTTTTTTTTTTTTTTTTTTTCCCTTCAAACCTCTTTTATCTTTTTATAGTAAAAAAAAAAAAAAAACTACAACTTCCTTAAGAAAATTTTAAATTTCCCATTAATCCTTTCCAATTTTCTTTTTAAATAGTTTCCTTTTTCATTGTGTCTTAGTTTTCAAGAAAGAAAATTCTCCCCTTTATTTCTCTTTTCTTTTTCAATTATTGATTTATTTATGCTTATTTTCAACCAAACTAGGGTTTCCTTTTTCCATTGTGTCTCAGTTTTCAAGAAAGAAAATTCTCCCATTTGTTTCCTTTTTCTTTTTCAATCATTGATTTATTTTTGCTTATTTTCAACCAAAGGAACTAGGGTTTCCTTTTTTCATTGAGCCTTGATTTTCAAGAAAGGAAATTCTCTCTTTTGTTTCCTATTTATTTTTCAATTATTGATTAATTTTTGCTTATTTTCAATAAAAAAAAAACTAGGGTTTCCTTTCTTCTTTTTTATCAATGATTTTTCCTTACTTGCTATCAATCCTTCCTTTTTTGGGGTTTACTATTTTTTTATTTCCATATTTTCTTTGCCCACTTTTAGATGCAATCTTGACCCTTCATGTGTCCTAAATTAGAGATATTTTTATTTCCATTTTTCATCCATTTTTCTTTTATATATATATATATATATATATATATATTTTTTTTTTTTCCTTTGATTTTTCAAATGCAATCTTAGCTATCCATGTGTCTCTCTTATTTTAAATTTCAATTTCTTTAAATCTTTAAGCCTATTAATACATTTTCATTTTTCTTTCAGGTCCAATTTCCAAATGAATTGTTTGCGAATAATAGAAAAAAACCCAATTTCATTTTTAATTTTCTAATCCTTCTTGTATCTTCTCATTTTCCTTTGGGCCCAATTCCATTTCTTTTGTTTTTCTTTCATTTTTTTTTTGAATAGCCAATAAACTTTCCTTTTTTATACTTATTATTATTATTATTATTATTATTATTATTATTATTATTATTATTATTTATTTTTTAGTTAGTTTTGCAAATTAAATTGCTTAAGATTTCCTTAATTATTGCTATCTTAAAAAATTGTCCAGACAAATTATGATGTTCACAATTGCCCCTCTTTACTTGTTATTAGGTGAGTATAAAGAAAATGTAATTTTTGAAAAATACGTACCTAATGAACAAATAAAGATATGAACTCGTAATTTGTTCAACCTAAGGGATACCAAACAAACAATCACAAATGAACTAACAGAATGAAATTAAAAGTTGTTTCTATTCCAACGAATTAAAAGTTGCCCCAATTCTCTCATATTTTTGGTGAATAATTCCAATGAATAACACCTCAAAATTAGTGGAACATGAGAGACTTAAGGCTTGTTTGATTCTATTATTTGTTTTTATGTTATTAGAATAGTTTTGGGAAATTGTTTTAAACAATAGTTTTTTAAAAATAAAACCTTGAAAAACATGTTTGAATCATTTGTTTTTTTGAACACTCTTAAAATTTTTTTAAAAAACTTGTTTGAATCATTTGTTGTTGCTTTTCATTACTATGCAATGAATATATGCAATACTTCTATTCATGATCAAACTTCTTTTTTTTTTTCACTATTTTTTTCATCATTTTTTTGAACTGATATCCCTAAACATTCATTCTTCCTTTTCAACATGATTTCAAACATCCTTGTTATGCTTTGTGGTATGTGTGGTGTAATAAGGGATATCCTTAATTTGGCTGGGTAAATGAGTGTTTTAGAGAAAAGAAAGGATATTTAAGGCTCAAAGAAGGACATTTGGGGATAAAAGAAAGGCTCAAACTATCTAAACAATGCTTACATCATTTTCCTAACTGTGTGCTACCTAGGATTTTGTCTTAGGTGGTAATCAAATATGTTCTAGAATGTAACAAGATATGAATGAAGCAACATATATATGCATAAGTTTTTAGTGAAATCTTGAACCAAGAAGGTTCAGTTGCATATGGTTTATTTAGAGAATCATTAGTGATTTAATATCATAGTAAGGAATAAAGTAGATAAATATTTGTATGCATTAAGGTTTCCTTTTATGCTATACCATGAGCCATCTGGTAATATGACTAGTTTTCAAATGACAAAAGAACAAATATTGATAATCAAAGTCTGCCTAACGTTAGTAATGTTCAATATGATGGAAAAAGTTACATTTATATGCTAGTACCCCCCAAACTTAATCTTTGTAGTGTTCTCACTGCTTAGCCTATGCCTACCCCTTCCAACAAAAAAGGATTAAAAGGACAATAGTCAAATTATAACAATAAGGAATGAGATGCTCTCTTACTTGTTTAAAATTCCAACTCTTTGACATTGTTTGTGGCTTTGGATTCATCCTTCGTTGAACTTCCTAAACACTGTACTTTTTTATAAATTTTTGGGTAATTGGCCCTTGGGCTTTAAATTCCAATGCCTGGGCACTAATACTGTTGTACCAGTTCTGGGTTTTTAGCACTGGGGTGTTAAGTCCTTAAGTAGCTTTCCTAATTTTTTTACAATCCTAGGTGTTGAACTCCTTCCTTGCATAGATATCCAAAAGTTTAAGTGAGTATTTAAAGGGTGTTTTTCAATGAAATCCTAATGAAATTGACAAAAAGAACAAAAAAAATGCAAGAAACTTAGGTTGTCTCCTAAGAATTGCTTCAATTAGAGTCATAAGCTGGACTTCATTCAGGATGTGTTAGGGATCTCCAAGTGTTTGATCATTGTTGATCTCTCATCCCCAATATTGTCAAAGCCATTTTCCTTTCATTGAGTAATAAGGATATATTTCCATTGTGCTAATAAATATGGGTGCATTCTGGTTAACAACTTGGGCATGGTGGTTAGCCATCAACTTCTAATTCTTCTACAAGCTTTTTCAATTTCTAAGTCTAAGGGTAAAACTTCTACTTTTTCCATGTGCATGTATGAGTACCTAAAAGGCCAGCAAAGAAAAACACCTAAGATTAACATTTCTTAATAATAGATTCACTAGAATTAAAAGGTAAGTCCTCGGCAAAAAACTTGTTCGCTTGATTTTATACAGTGTGAGTAGGATATCATTCCCATAAGGACCTAGGTTTGATTTCGAATTGATACTATTATTAAGCTTTTCAATTTAGGCAATTGGATTGGATTATTTAAGTGAACAACTAGAAAGTAATGCAAATATGAGTAAACTATCAAATATATGAACCTAGAACTTCTAACTTCACCACAATGTGTAGTTATTTTGTATTGACAATTACTTCTTTATTGAGTTATGAACTAGTTTACTAACCAAGGGATTCAATTGATTATGCAATTCTGTCAAATCTACATAAACCTAACTACTTCCCTTGACTCCCTATATTTCTATGGAAATTGGCTGAGAAGATAATTGATAAGTCTTACCCTAATTATAATTATCTAAGACAATCAAGTATTGTCATCTTGACTATGAATTGCGATACTTACTACTCATTAAGCAAATAAATAGACATTATCTTCATTCAGTTCTTAATTTTGGGTTTCTCTTTCAAGTTAGCATAAATCCTAGTTTAATTCTAAGGTGATCAAGCTCAAAAAAGCATTAAGTACAAAATGTAAATAAGTAAACTAAATTCCAAACATCAATAAGAATTTACTGTCATACAAAAATAACCCCACAAATGGTTCTATCAAAATCCTAGATTAAACCTACTAGTGGAGCATAGACATATGTTTAAAACATAAAAACAAAAGGAAAACAAAAAGAAGAAAAATGAGAGAATTCATAAAGAAGGCCACTCTCAGTGTGAGTTGCCTCTCCCTTCATAAACTTTTTCTTAAAGCTTTTGAAAACCCTCTTCAAGAATGCTCCTCAACTCACCTCTATGCTTTCTAGCTTGGTGTATTTGTAGCACACCCCTAGGGTCCTATTTATAGGCCTAAAAATGCTCTAGAGTTTGAGTTTAAGTGGTGCAAGGTGTCTTAATTCATCTCAAACTGTAATTATGTTGTTTAGGGTTTCTAATGGCATGCCCAGCTGATGACTTTTGGCAAAAGCAGCACCTAGGTGCTATCCTTATGGAAATTTAATGCATGGGCCATGGTTTTTTGGCATCTCGGCTTTAGTATTTTGGCACCTGGGCTTTGGCTCTGGTGTTTGGGTGCAGGAATTCTAGCATTTAGGCATTGACCCTTAAACTGTGAAATTTCAACATGCAGTTTTAGTGTTTAGGCACTAGACTTCTGGTGCCTGGGCTCTGTGTCTCTGGAATTGGTGCTTGGGAGCTAAAATTTTAGTGCTCGAGTGTTGGACCTTTATTTTTTATGTCTCATCCTTTTCTCTTTCCCTTTGCTATGACAACAAATATTTTAAAAGAGTACATGGTGATGTAATAACATCTATAGGGGACAACATATTTCTAGCTAAAATGCATTAATAATTATTGAATTTGCTTTGAAGACTAGGCTTTTTAGTTGTATAATTAGGTTTAGTTAACTCTTTTTTTGAGAGTTAATAACCATACATCTCTAGAAAGTGGCAAGGGCATTATGTAACTTGAATAACATTCTCTGATATGCATAAAGTCTATAAGGGCATGTGAAGGTGGTCTTATGCTAATCTTCAGGGGCAATTGCAATTTGATTATACTATGAGAATCCATCTAAGAAACCATTATGAGAGTGGCTTGCCAATCTTTCCAACATATGATCCATGAATTAGAGAGGAAATGGTCCTTGTGGTTGAGTTAAGTTTTCTAAAATCAATGTACGTCCTCCAACTAGTTTATACATGAGTAAGAACAAGTTCATTCAATGAATTTCTAACCATTGTAACTCCAAACTTCTTGGGTACAATGTGAATAGGCTCACCCACTTGATATTAATGATAATGTAAATAATACCAACTTGGAGCAACTTCTGTATCTCCTTCTTCACTACTTCCATCAAGTGTGGGTTGAGGCATATTTTTGTGGTTCTCTCGTGGTTTTTTCTATATCTTCTATCAACATCCTATGCATGCATACATTAGGGCTAATTTCCTTGGTATTAGCAATGGTCTAGGCAAAATTGACTTTGTATTCCTTTAACACATAAATAAGCTTTTCCTCTTACAACAAGTTAAAAGTTATTTGCAATGATAATTGGGTGTGTATCAATGTTTCCCAAAAATACATACTTTGATTGTGAAGGAAATGACTTCAATTCAAGTTGGGGAGGTAACTCTATAAAAGGCTTTAATTTTTTTTTAATTGGACGGGGAGATTAAGTTTCAACACCTTTTTAGGAGGAAAACGAGGCCAAGATGTTATAGTAGTGACCTTATCTTTCACTTATTCCCTAAGGTTTTATGTTAGACCTTCAACATGTTTTGTCTCCAAGTAATTAATAATTACAAACTCCAGGCTATCATCTTTTTCATAATCAAAATTATACTATACTAAATTATTAGGATCATAAAAAATTTCAATGCAACATAAAGATTCTTATTCATGTGGATGTTTCATAGCGTTAACCAAATTGAATTTAACAACATTACCATCAACTTCCATTGTCAATTTATCTCCATTAACATAAATTTTAGTCCTTGTTGGTTTGAGGAATGACCTCCCTAGTAGAATTGTTGTAGGATTCCATGAATACTCATCCTCCATGTCAAGGATGTAGAAGTCAATAGGGAACGCCAATTCATTTACCTGAACAAGTACATCTTTAACTATCCCTATCATGTAGGCAAGAGATCTATTAGCAAGTTGTAACATAATACCCATTTCTTTCATAGGACCCATGTTAAAGAGTTTGATAGATAGATAGACACAATAGTAATGACAATCCCTAAGTTAAGAATGTATTTATTAAGCTCTTTATATCTAATTATATAAGACATGGAGAATAAACTAAGATCCTTGCACTTCATGGATAACATCTTTTGGAAAATGATTGACATTGTTATTCAAGATGCACACATTCATGGCCCTTTATTTTTCTTTTATTAGTGCATAGCTCATTAGAAAAAAAAATAGCATATTTAAGCACTTGTTTAATAGCCTTAAGTAAATGAAGATTAATTTGCATCTTCTTAAAAACATCCAGAATTTTTTTTAGTAATGTGTCCTTCATAAATTGGGTAAACCTTTAAGGAAAAATTGGGAGTTACACATTCCTTTGTTGAGTGGTGTTGGGCTTCCGGTGAGACACATCTACACAAAGTTAGTTTTTTCTTAGGGTGGTGGAATTATTTTTGAAGGATCATGAACAAGTAATTCATCCTTTTCTTCAATGACTTTGGCTTATTTATTTGCAAAAAGAGAAGAGTAATGGCACAAGCATTTTGGATGTAGGCATGAGTTGTGATTGTGAGGATAACTTGTTGAATATATGTGATTCCAACTTCTTCATTGATGTAGCCATCTGACTAATCTAAGTCTCAATTGCTTTCATATTAATTCTTGTTTCTTGTTGGAATTGCATGTTATTTTGATGCATTTGAGACATAGTTTGTTGCAATTGAATATGATTTGAGGCCATAGTTTTCATCATTTCCTCCAATGAAGAATTGGAGTTTTGAATGTTGGTTAGTTAAGACCTTTGCATGAATTGTTGCTTCAGTTGAAAATTAGGAGGTTTAAATTGACTTCCTCTATAAAAATTACCTTAATTGATTTCCCATTGTTGGTATGGTTAACATTGATTACCTCCTAAAAGATTTGAAGTGGTGTTGCAATCTGCGTTTTGCAAGGATATTTGTTTGTATAATGACTAGGTTACAAACAAATTTGACATAGTTTTAGGGCTAGAGTGTTATAATTGGTTTATGTCTTGACAATTTGCTTAATAATTAAGGGTAACTAAGAAAGTTATTGTTGTAATGAGCTAGTATCTACCTTATTCTTTTACAATCATGTGTTGTGCCAAATTGCTTGGTATATTTTGCTATTGTTTGAATCAACATTCTTGCTTCAGAAGGAGTTTTGTTCATAGAGACTTTACCACTAATTGCATCAAGAATCAATTTGTCACTATATGTTAACCCTTCATAAAAGTATTATATAAGCAATTGCTTCATGATTTGATGATTGGGTTTGCTAGCACAAAGCCTATGGAATATTTCAATACTCACAAAATGCCTCTTTAGGTGTTTGCTTAATACCACATATCCTTTTTTTGATGTTAACAACTTTGAGAGATGGAAAGTACTTTTATAAAAAAAAAAAAAAATCCTCTTCATTTCAGTCCATGTGATTATTGATCCAATAAGCAAATAGAAAAGTCAAGGCTTTGCATTTCATTCTAGAGAGAATGAGAAGTTTGTAAGTGGAACTTGATCCTCTGTCATGTTCATTGACCTTTGTGTACAACAAGTAACTTGAAACATCCTAAGGATTTTGTTGGGATCTATCCTAGTTATGTCATGAAACTTGGGAAGTAAGTTAATTAACCCTATTTTGACTTTGAAACCCCCATTCACCATTAGGTATTGGATGCATAAAGGCTCTACGGTGATATCTGGTATAACAAGTTCTTGAAAAGTATTGTTTTTGTTATTCTAGGCCATTTCTTTTATTTGACACTCTAGCTCAACCTTAGAGGTGCAATGTGATTAGAATAAATCAAGCTTGGAGGAAGAATATTCAATAGGTGTTTCTGGAGATTCAATTGATGGTGGTTATTAAGGTTAAGGTTTGAAAAAATCCTCCTTATAACTTGCAAATAGTCTATTTAAGTCTTCAAAGATTGTCTTTCTTAGGTCATGGTTTACCATGCACCTATAAATCACAATGTAAAATGAGAACTAAGTATAATCTCTAAACAAGCAAAAAGAAAATAAGAATTAATCAACATGTTTTAAGAAGAAAGGAAACTAAGTAGAATAATACTAAGAACTAAGAAAAACAAAAGAGACAATTTTAAATTAAATCCAAATCAATGAAAAATAATCCAATTAAGAAGGCAATGGTGCCAAAATTTGGATAAGCTCGTTAAATTACTAAAATGAAAAACCAATTTAGTTTTGAAAATTTTCTAGTAAAGCATGAAC
Source organism: Delonix regia (assembly GCA_037074485.1). Taxonomy (NCBI): domain Eukaryota; kingdom Viridiplantae; phylum Streptophyta; class Magnoliopsida; order Fabales; family Fabaceae; genus Delonix; species Delonix regia. The sequence continues at coordinate 29,719,808 of CM073455.1, forward strand.
ATGGTATCATTACCATGAGGAATCAATTCAATCTGTTAGTTTGGAATTGATTAAGATTTAATTCAAATCAAAACCCTAAAAACTAAGAAAACTAAGATGCAATGACATCTACGACTCTAATGCAAATGGATTGGATGTTGATTGGAATAAAATTAAATTCTAGAAATTGAAATGAAAAAATAGGAAAGAAACAAAAGTAATTGAATTAAATGGATTGATTTGATGATAATGAATTGATTAAAGGATTGCTTTCACAATTAAGACATGTATATTCCAGTTTCACTTATTATGCTTCCCAATTCTCACTAATCACTAAGTCAGTGGTTTAGATAACTAGAATGTCCAATTACCTAACTTTCGTGGTAGTTAGGCTCGAAATGTTCTAAATCTAACCCTAATAAAAAATTAACTTAATAAATGTTTATTAAATTCTAATTCAATTGAAAGCAAACCATTTAAGAGTTTATAGCCTAACATAGAACTTCCCCTCTATGTTAGATTTCCTATGAAATCAACAAATTATTTCATTGATTAACAAGTTGCTAATTTGATTTAGAACTATAAGATGCATATAATCCTAAAATAGTAATAAATCATACTAATAACATGCTTAGATGACCAAACCAAACAAGTAAAAACAAAATCACTAACAATTAAATCCAGAAATTCATAACAACTTAATTTGAATTGGAAGACAATAATATAAAACCATAAACATAACAAAATCTTAGGGTTTCAATATCACCCCTAACCTAAGATAAAATTAGCCTAGCATCATGGAAAGCAAAACTCCAATGGAAATATAAATCATGAAAAAGAAGTAGAAGAATATAGATGTTTGTATGTGTGAGAGAGAATGAGAGAGTAGATACAATATGGAGTGTGGAGAGTGAGGAGTGAGAGTATGATTATTAAAGAAAGGACTGCCATGTGATCTATTTATAATAAGGGAATTAGAGTAGAGGGTTCATATTAGAGTCTAGGAAACTCTAGGAATTTATATACTACTAGATTTAGAAAAATAGCATTCTAGATGACAAAAAATATCCTTTGACCAAAGTCAAACTTTTAAAACATCATTCTCCCCTTTTTTGGGTCATTTAATAAGGAATTGACATGTGTCCAAGGTGTTTCTACGCAATTCAAGTTGAGATCAATTTGAAATCATATGAAAAAAGGACTCTTAGTTAAATTAAGACTTCTTAGATTTCTAAGTAGTTGATGGTAAAAGTGTATAACTCTCTCTGTAGATCTCCCAATGTATTGATTCTAAAGCCATTGGAAAGTAGACATTTAAGGCTTTAATTTGGGCTTTGGAATCATAAATTTTGGATTTCAAATAGAGGAGATATCTTTTGACGAAGTTGGTCAATAAATTTGCTTTTGCACACAAGTTACTACACAAGAAAGTCAACTTCAACGATTCATTTCTCACGTTTGTCTTATCCAAATTGAGTGATATTGTATTTTTTTTGGAAAGCTCTAGATGTCTACTTTCATCAACTTTTGGAATCTATCAATTTTAAGCAATATGAAATAAGTTATGTCCAAATTAAGCAACACTATCAACATGCAATTTAGCTTTTCCCAAATCTTCTAAATTTAGTTCCAAATGCTCTAATTCAACTCCAAATCACTCTCTAGCACCTAGTAGTAGCTACTCAATACAAAGTAACATAAAAATAGTTAAAACCTTAAAAAAAAGCAAATTAAGCAATGGAAATTTCAAAGAGTAAGTGTATGAAATGCACTTACCAGCAATCAAGACAATTGGGAACATTTTTGGCAACAAATTAACCAAACAATTCCTACTCAAGGCAATAATGTTTAATTCTCTTTTATTTTTATTTTGGAAAAAAATATAGAATATTTAACTTTACCTCAACTTTTACTTTTGTCCTTTAGCTTCATCTTATACCAATTTAGTCCTTTAATTTTATCATTAATTTTACTTTCATCCTTTAACTTCATTTAGTTCTAATTTGACTATTTAACTTCACCTTATGTTTCACTTTCATCCTTTAATTTTATTCACTTCCAATTTGGTCCTTTAACTATTTCAAGTCTCATTACTATCTTTTAATTTCATTTTGGGAAAATTAATCATTTGGTCCTTATACTTTGCATTAATTTTCAATTTGGTTCTTACACTTTAATTTTATTTCAAATTACTCTCTACACTTTACGAATGTTTGATTATTGATCCCTATCATTCATTTCCATCTTAACATCGTTAAGATAGTAATGATATGGTAACAGATCTGATGTGGCATACACATAAACACTATTTTGCCACACAAGTCTAAATAACCTAAAAATGCAGAAACCCATCCCCGTCGTTTATCCTTGGCCAAAACAGAGCATCCTTTTTCTTTCTGTTGCTTTTCTTCTCTACACTTCATTTTTCCTATGCTCAGTGGCTCGTTATTCCCTTCTTTTACTCTATTACTATATCTCTTCTTTCCCCTTCTATTCTAGATTGTCCTATGTTCTTTAGGACCCCAGCATAGATCACACCAAATTTAGAAACATCTGCAGGTTTTGAGCAAATATTTGAAGACATGTTAGCAACCAAAATACCATTTGGATTCTTTAGGGTTAGGTAATCCTTGAACTCAACCCTATGAATTGTCTCATTTATGCATATATTCAAACACCTAGCATGCAACTTTTGAAAATATGGAATTTTGGTGTACTTCTCGAACTTTCCAGACCAAACCACATTGGGTTTACAAAATTTCTATGCCTCCTTGAGTGCCGTATCAACCCATGAACCAATGACCACATAATCAACCTAATTGTTTGGCTTAAAAAGGTTCAATAGCATGACGGTGAATTAAGTGGTGGCACCACCTTGCAAGAACAAAACATAATACTCCGGTGGAATATCCAAAAGGGCGTGTAGATCTAATTCTACCTTCTAGATTATAGAGGGGAAATCTTTGCCCCTAGAACTCATTTCCATCACGCTCATGGTGGATCCGTGTCAATTGCAGAGGCCTGACTCGGCCTTTTTGAGCACACTCTCTGGTAAGGTGGTAGGTCCATAATGTAGAGCTTCATTGGTCTTGCTACCTCCAAGGGAGCCAAAATAGCAAAACCTTTGTCATTTTGGTGAACGGGTTGACCTGCATCCTAACTCAGATCCACTGCCTCCTACCACTCCACTTCTTCAACCATCCTCAACCCAGTAACATTACTGTCAATCTCCACTGTCAATCTGTACTCCATTATGTGCCCCACCTCCCCCTCTCTTGCATCGAACCCACTGATCCTTACCTCTTCCTTTGAAGGAAACTCCAACCATTTCATCATTGCCTCTTGCAAAGCCTGAATACATATATAGCACATATATATACATTAGAGAAACGAAGAAGAAGAACAAGAAGAACCAAAGAGAATAATGGTTACGTATAGATATGGCCTTGAGGTCGAGCATATTGGTATCTGTAGAAGTGAGTAAAGGAAGACACGAATAAAGGAGAAGCAAAGCAATTGGGAGAATTTGAAATTGAATCGACCTCATCGTGTTGAGGGAATATATAGTAGAGAAGAGCAAATGCAATGAGAACTTTAATGAACTATTGAACCTTTAATTTTGAGGTTTCGAGGATGAAGGTAAAACCAAAATACGGTAAGTAGAAGTATATATATAAATCATAATGGATGGCATAAGAGTATAACCAAGAATATATTGGTTAGATCAAAATAAGTTACCTAAAAACTCATATATGCCTATGGAAAATGAACCACTAATAGCTACCCTATTTATATTAAATGGAGAAGGAGATAATATATTTAACCAATTAAATTGGACAAATATGTTTTTGATGAAACAATTAGGATGTTTTATAGAACCAAGATATAGAGGTAGAATTATAAATATATGATTTAGATGGAACAATAGCCAGAACCCCTAGAGAAGTTAAAAAATTAATAAATGAAGAAAATTTAAGCAATAGGAGAAGAAGATTAGGTGAAATAGCATAACCAATAGAACAAAATATATACGAGATGAAGCTATAATAATAGATATACAAATAAAATTAAAAGCAATTAATGAACACATGATACAAAACAAGCATTAAGAATTAATGAAAAAGAAAGATTAGTAGAAATAAAACAAGGATATGAAATAAATATGATGAAGGCTATTAGAAAGGCAATATTCAAAGAAAAAACGAAAGAACAACAAATTAATGTAAGTATACATGAAACAAGAATAGTAACAAAAAAACTACAAAAGGACAAGCAGTTATAAATAATAACTTATGGACAATCATTGATGAAATTATAAAACTAGGAAAAAATAGAAGAAGGACCATTAAAGGAGATAACTAAGAAATATTATAAAATAATGGAATTAGCATGTCATATGGGGTCAAATTTACCAAATTTCCTAAATATAATAAAACCCGAAGTTAAAGAAGAAAAAAGCCTAGCAGTAAAACAAATAAACATAATGAATATATTAGAAGAATTAAATCAAGATGAAATAGAAAGAAGAATGGGTAAAGGAGAAGAAACATTAGAAGAAATAAGAAAACAATTAGGAAATATGACAATAGGATATAATGATTTAAATGAAATTAATATGTAGAGTGATTTAACCACAAGAAACTCAAGAAACCAACAAGAACCCCTGAATCCTCCAAATTTACGAAGTCCAGAATATAATATAAATAACACAGGAAGTAGTAGACCAGCAAGATAACAAGAAATACAACAGGATGAACTAAGACACCGAGAACTATTAATGTCTCAATACTTAACTTATTTATATGAAACAATATATACCTTAACGAGAAATAGTAATTTTACACCTACACCATTAAAACAATATGAAACTAGACAAAAACTAAATTCAGGAATATGATTAAATTTAGAATGTAATTTAGACAATGAAAAAAGAAAAGAAGAATGGAGAAAAAACTAAATTAATAGCACTATTAAATAGAAATATAGAAACAAATGTTGCAAATCTAATATTAGAAGCAAGTTTTACAAGAATAGTACAAGATTGGTGGAAAAGCAAATTAGAAGAATTTAGGGCAAATGTAAGAGCAGTAACAAGTCATACTAATAGAAAAGAACTTTATGCAATATTATTAAGATAAAAAGAACAACAATTAAGAAATGAATTTATAGGACAAAGTGTAGGAGTTAATGAAACTACAAAAATAGATAGGGTAATAACAAAATTACACCAAATAGAAATTTGTACATTAGATCCTAATGATTTAAACCAATACATATATGAATATAAAAAATATTACTATGAGGCAAGATTACAAAATTATGAACGACAAAAATTTTATATGGAATTATTCTATAGAAACCTACCTAGACTAATCTCAGAAACAATATTAGATGATTAGAAGAAAGCATTTAATGAAAGACAAGAATTAATACCATTTATAAATACTATGGGAAGAAGAGAAGATTTCTTAAGAGAATATTTATCCAGTAAGTGTAAAGAGGCATGGAGAAATATCAAATATGATAAAACTAACAAATTAGCATTAAAGTGTAATGAATTTGAAATACCTCATTGATGTGGATGTAAACCTGAAAAGAAAAAATATAAGAAAAAGAAGAAGTATTTAAAACCATATAAAAAATATAAGTTTAGAAAATATCCACAATATAAATTCAAGAGAATTACAAACCACGAAAGTATTTCAAGAAAGGATAAAAAATAAAATATAAGAAAAACCCAAGAAAATGTCGGTGTTATAATTGTAGACAAATAGGACACATCTCAATAGAATGTAATAAACCAAAAAATAAAAGGGCTATGAACATAATATAATTAGCTGAAGATTATAGTTTAGAACTAATATAATATAATGAAATTTCAGAAAATAAAATAGATAATTCAGACTTAGAAATATATTAAATGACTATAAAAAAAAGTTTAGAAAATAGTTCAAAAGATTTGGAATATGATTATATTGAAGAAGAAAATGATATTAACATGATGCAAGGAGAGTCTAGTAGTAACCTACTACAAGAACAAGAAAATGACCAAGAATATGTACAATATGAGGAATATAGAAATACAGAAGAAGGCATAGTGGAGTGAAGAATGCAATTTAACCAAAAACAATATGATAAGATAAGAAATAAAGAATTAGACTTAACATCACAAGACTTAAGACAACAAGGAATTATGACAAGACTAGGAAAAATAATAAAATCTAAAGAAAAAGAAAAACATGCATGTGTAGTATTCAAAAGAAGCATACAATAGAAGCAACACAAATAGACAGAATTTTAAGAATACCACTAGTAAATAAGACACTTATAGTTTAAGAAATAGAAAAATTATCCACAAAAGATGAAATAACTTAAATTTATATACCAGGAGTACAATTATTAATAAAAACTTATTTTAGAGTAAAAATAGATAACCAATAGAATTATTGATAACTGATAATAGAATAATTGATAGCGTACCAAATAGTGTTTTAGGAGCATTAAATGGAAATATAATATATCAAAAAACAAAATTCACATTAAATGCAAATTTTGTCATATCTAGAGCAGAAATGAACATAAATATAACTTTAGTAATTTATCATAAACTCAAAGGAATAAAAATGCCTCCAAGAAGTAAAATAATATGCATAACAAGACTGGTATGACTAGTATTTTCAAATGAACATAAAATATATAAAAGAAACCAAGGAAAGATAACCATAGGAAAAAACTTTATACTAGTATTAGAAGAATTAAAATTAGATCTAGCAAGAATAACAATACCTAGGCAACTACAATTAGAATTAGATAATACAAGAGAAATTAACTCATATGAAAATCCTAGAAGAATAGAATATAATAATAGCTTAGGAAGAAGAAGTCTTAGAATAAATACACCTATTGAAGTAAATATAAATATAAATCCTAAAAGAAGTATACAAGAATATAGATCAGAAATAGGATAAAGCCTTTTAAGATCCAAAAGCCAAGCTAGTTATGATTGAAATAGATTCGCTGATATACCAATAACTTCAAATTTAGTAGAAATAAATAGAATTCCAGAAATAAATGTGATGAAAAAAAAATAAAAATTACATACTAATAGAATTGAAAAAAGAAGGAACATGGATAGAAATTATAGCATTATTAGAACCAAATTATGACAAAAGCACAATACAACTAGAATATACAAATAATAATATAGAAATAGAAGAAGAAAATACAATAGCAGAAGCAACAATGAGATTTAATAAAAGAGATGTATTATAATTAAAGTTATGGGTGGAAACTGAAGTAAATAATGCCCAGACACATAAATTAATATTAGCAAAAGATTTTTTAGAAAAAGTGAAACCTTACAAAATTCAAGAAAATAGGATATTAATAAATATAGACCAACAAGTAGTGATATTAGATAAAATAAAATTGACATAAAATGAAGTTATATTATATTTTGATCAAACTCATTGATGAGAAATATCAATCTAGAAAATATTATGCAATGGTAAATATATGAGCAAATATGATATTAGCTATATATAATATTTTACCATCAGAATTATGGAAGAAAGATAGACCCATTAGAATGAGTAGTGTAGGAAAAGAAGTTCATATCATAGAATTATCTACAAAAAATGTTCCAGTACAAATAGGAGACTATGGATTAAAAATACCAATATTATACCAATATAATGAATCAACCCTAGACATAATATTAGAAATGGATTTTTAGAACAATATATGCCACTACATTTTGCCCTTAAAAGCCCTGGTACTAACAACACCTTGTAAACATGAAGCTTGGGCAATAAGAATATTAGACCCATACAATAGGATAGATACAGTATTTAGAAAAAAATAAAAATGAAAATGAAGTACAATTTGTACTTAATGATAAACCAATAGAAATAAAAGCAACAAAAAGAATGTTAACAAATATGGTAGCAAAAACTATAGAACAAAGATTAATAGAAAATTATGATAATAATCCATTAATACATTGGGAAAAATTAAAACCTATAACAAAAATAGAATTACTAGATTATAGTAAAGAAATGACTAGCAAACCTTATACATGGACAAAAAATGATAAAAAAGAATTTATTATGCATATTAATGAAATGAAAAAAATATGATTTAATTAGAGAAAGTAGGTCAAATTATTATTCACCAGCAATGATTGTAGTTAAGCATAGTGAAGAAAAAAGAGGAAAATCAAGAATGGTTATAAATTATAAAAAAAATTAAATGAAATAGCAATCAGAACTAGATATCCTATACAAAAAGTAGAATTATTATTTAACTTAATAAAAGAATGACAAATATTTAGTAAATTTGATTGTTATACCAAGAATACAAATCTTTATAGATCTCTTTGGACCATTAATCTTGCAATTATGAGTTTCCAATCTATATAAAAAGGTTGTTATTCATTACAAAAATATTGGAATGAATTATGGAATAAGGGTTTAACCAAAACTAGACCGGTTTACAAAAGGAACTCTATCCTCTTTATTGCAAAGGTCTTTTCTAGTACTTTAGATGCACATACCTTCTCCTTTCAAATTAGTTCAATACAACATTCCTTCGTTTCTTACTGGAGGTGTATCTTATTCCATAACTCATATTGGAGGTGTATCTTAATGATCTTATTCTATTCTTGGAATATTGTTGAAGTTGATGTAGATATTTGCAAAAAACTTAGACAATAATGAACTCAGAGAGAGAGAGAGAGAGAGATATATATATATATATATATATATCTTTGGGAAGGATTAGGGTTTGATACAAATTTGAAACTATTTAAAATATTGATAATGTAATATTAGAAGAAGGGAGTAAAGAGCCATCGAGCATAGGAAGAATGAAGTGCAGAGAAGAAAAGCAACAAAAAGAAGAAGGAATGCTTTGTTTTAGCTAAGGATAAATGACAAGGATGGGTTTATGTATTTTTAGGTTGTTTATACTTGTGTGGCAAAATAGTTTTTGTGTGTATGCCACATCAGATCCATCAGCCACATCATCACTATCTTAATGGTGTTAAGATGGAAATGAATGGTAGGGATCAATAATCAAACGTTTGCAAAGTGTAGGGAGTGGTTTGAAAAAAAAATTAAAGTGTAAGGACCAAATTGAAATTTGATGCAAAGTATAGGGACCAAATGAAGAATTTTCCCTTTCATTTTCTTCCAATGTAGCTTTCATAAACTATTCATGTATTTTTGTCTCCTTTCATATTTTTACTATTTCATTTATTTATTGATATGTGCAAGCCTTAGTAATTTATATTTGTAGATTCAACTCTATGTCTTATTATTCTACAAACTAAATTTCTTTGTGGCCGGTAACTGAATTTATTTTTATCTTTACTTTTCTTCATATTGGGTTACTAGCCCAATTAGTATTTTAGTACCCTTGACTCTTAATCCATTTAAAGCTTTGATATTTGAAGCTTTTCATTTGGTGGTGTTATTAAAAATAAAAAATTTGAGTATATTTTTAAAAAGTCTAAATTGGAATAAAATAATATAAGGGACAAAAGTAATACCTAAGGTAAAGTCAAAGCATCAAATTGAAACTAAATAAAGTTAAAAGGCAAAAGTGTAATTTAAGATAAAATTAAATAAGCAAATTGGAACCAAATATAGCTAATGGACAAAAGTACAACTTAAGAGAGAATCAGATGATCAAATTAAATTTAAATAAAATTAAGGAATAAAAATAAAAGTTTAAATAAGATAAGGGAACAAAAATATTGTTACCTTTTATTTTTATTTAAAAGAAGACAAAGCATAGGAGACTAGAAGTGAGAAATGGGTTACCACACCAAAGATTGCATTTGCGTCAAAATGGATTACCATTATAATTACACCACGAAGTCCAATTGCAGCATTCAAAACTTTCAACCACTTGTATATACCGTACGCGCACTTAAATTTGAAAGAGTGTTGAATAAATCAAATTTGTGGGACCCACTTGGGCATCTTTTAACAAAAAAGTGATATTTATGAAAAATGTTTTTTTTTTATTTTAACTTTTTAATATTTGGCATGATAAAAAATTTAGGGTTCAGGGTATTTTAAAAAAGTGGTGTGTTTGAAAAATGTTATGGTACATTGATATTTTAATTCTTGCAAAAATATATTTCTAATTTTTAACTTTATTATTTTTGTATCATAATTTCTTTTGATTTTTAAAATTTTAGATTTTACTTGCATTTCTTGATTTCATTTTATATTAATTTATCTGTCAACTTTATTTTGTGTTTTACTTTAATTCTTAAAATTGACTCAGGTTTAATTTATTATTTTAAATTTATCTCAAATTTTACTTTTTATTTGTTTCTAAATTAACGCTCCATATTTAAAAACTATCAAGTATATTGTTTCCTCCAAAGTATCAAAATAAAATGCATTAAATATTTAAAAATGATTACCTAAGTTAACTCTTTTTTATAAGAAAAATAACATATAAATGCTCTCCCCACCTAAACAGATGAACCAAAAATCAATTCTGGTGTGTGTCTTTTTTTTTTTCCCCTGATTGTTTGGGGTTGTTGGCTGAATCTTGATCCTTTAAAGTTTTGGAAATAATTTTTTTTTTGTAAAATTAGAGAGAAATAAAGAGGAAAAATAAGTGTCATACATTTTTTTTTCTTTGTGTTTATATTTTCTTGGAATTTATTGAAAAAATTACGAGAAAGAAATGTAAAATATTCACTCTAGGTTTGTTGCGTAAATATTATACTTATTTGCTTTTGTTAGATTTTTTTTTTAATATTCAATGGTTTGATCCCTCTATCTGTATCAAAATACTATAAGTTTTAATTGGTTATAAATTTAGAAATTTGAATACTTTTATATTGATCAAGTACTTATTATATTATAATAATATAAATAATAGTACATTATTGTTAAAATAAATGTAATCATAACTAAAAAATTTTGTTGAAAAGAAAGTTAACATTATATATCTTTTGATTTTAGAAAAAAGAATTGTCAATTAATATAATAAATGAACAATTTTTATAATTTAAACATTTATCAACAAAAAATTGTGTAATTTACCTCCACTATATTTTTTATATGACTGGTTCATCTTTAAAAGGAGATTTAAAAAATAAAAGGGAAAAAACTAAGAGATATTATCCATATATGATCAGTTTTTTGTCATTAACATATTGAGAATGACATGCACTGTATGACTTTCCAATGGCTTCTACTTGCACAGAGCGGTCAAACTCTCCATTAAATTGGATCGTGAATCAGATGTCAAATTTGACTTGAGCAAAATTTTAAAGGAAAATTGTTGCAATTATTTTCTCACTCCTAAATTTATATATTTTTTCAATTTATAAAAAATCATAGTTGACTTAACTTTTAGCCTCATTGCTGTAATCTTTCAGGTCTAAATAACGCGTTAAATTTAATTATAAGTTGAATACGTGTATTGCATATTATTCTTCTTTCCAAAACATCAAATTTTCTCCTTTATTTCATAAATTCTATTATTTCTCTAATTTCAAAGTAGTTAGTCAGCAGATATCTAATCATATGAAAAAAGAAAAAGAAAAAAAGGTAAGTGAAGAAATGGGATGGGACATGGATCCATGGTAGTTAAAAAGATTTGGATTATTATATAGAATCAAAAGGTTTAGTTTTTAATAAATATTAAAAAAATTAATTTATTTTAAATCAATGTTAATTTTTTTTAAGAAATTGTAATACATTAAGACATATTGATAGTTTAGACAAATTTTTATATAAATTGGTATTTTGTTAAAGAGAAGAAAAAATGTGAACAGTTTCAAATCACTGACAATCTATATCTACACACATTACAATCTATTCTTCTTTAATAGGATATCATTTTATATAAGCAATGATATCAACTATAAAAATGTCTTCATGTATCATAACAATTTTTTTTTAAAATTTAATATTTATTAAAATTAAATTATATGTTTAAATATTTATTAAAATTTAAATCATTACATGAAATCCACTATTCCAAGTTTTTCAACTGCAACCATATCGTACATGCCCCTTATTTGGTCGAATAAAATGATAATCATGTGCCACAGAGATCTATCAAACAATAATGAATTAAACGATATAATAAACTAATATGAATGTTATTAAATTTTATATTAAAAAATTGGCTCATTGTAATATCAAAAGAGAAAAGCGATAGAATTTTGTATTTTCATTATATTATTGTTTATATGACAGTCATAACTTGAAAAGAACTTGAATGATAGAAGGGAAAAAAAAAACCTAGAGATAAGATAAATATCTACTTATGTGGTTCAACATATTGGTAGAAGTCCTTTGTGAGCTTTGAGAATCACATAAACTATATCAATTTGCAATTTGCCTCTACGTTCTTACATGCAACAAACAACGCACACGCTCTTCCACTCAAAATTAATTTGTAATTTGACTTTTGTAAAATTTTAAACAAAAATTGAGGTTATTTATTCTCATCTTTAAATTACAAAGCTCTTTTTATTTATAAAATATCATACTTGACCAAATATGTTGGTTTAATGTCTAAATTACGCATTAAATTTTTTTCAGGTCTATCTCCCCTCAAACTCAAGTTAGATGGACACTTGACTTGTAGTTCGATCCGTAGCTCATGAAACCATGTAGAGGACAATGATTTAGTAAAAATGTCAGCAACTTGGACACCAGAGGCAATGGCAATGTGACAAATAACAATAACTCTACACCAAACTTTTTGATGCACAAAATGCTAGTCTAACTGAAAATGCTTGGTTTTCGAGTGAAGTATTGAAATAGCACTCACGAGAACAATGCTTTGGTCGTCACATAGAAGAATTGAAGGTGTGGAACATGGCAAACACAACTCATGCATCAAAGACTTTAACTACAGCAGCCAAGCTCTTATATTTTGCTTCAATTGTAGAGGGAGAAACAATTGATTGGTTTGTTGCAGTGATAATTTTATGAAATAAAGTTATTTTGGTCATATTCATGCTAAAGTATTGAGAAATTTTATTAGTTTTATGTTAATTTTGTTCCCAAATTGCTCTAGTTCAGTTATTTTGTCTTTGATAGTCTAGGTTTTAGGTTTTTTTAGCATTGATTCATGTTAATTTGATGATTTACATGCAAATATCAAGCCAAAACTCATGTGGATTTTTTCTTGTCCAAGCCTTGGAAGAAGTAACTGATAGTATTGGTATCAAGTAAATGAGTACCCAACTTTAAGCCAACTTTGTGTTTATTGTAAGGCCTAAGTGATGGAATAATTTCAAATTAGATTATGGATTAGCATTAATCTTTTTATTAGTACAATTTTCTTATGATTATTAATTAAGCAATCAATCTTGATCTAAACCGTAGAATGGATTATGTTCATGGTAATCAGTAATAAGTTAGATTACTTACAAATCTATTAGGTAGAGATCCCAATATACAATCCATTATTAATAAATAATTATCTCGTCAAATTGCTTATTGAGAGTTAATTGAGGGAGAGATTGAATTCATTTAAATATCACTGATTAAGACTTTTTCCAACTCACTTAGAGAAAACCTAATTTCTATTGCTCTCTCTCTCTCTCTCTTTCTCTCTCTTTCTGTGAATAGTTCTTTATTTTGATAATTGGATATTGTGGGTTGCTCGACACTAAATTTTTGGTAATTGAAGGAAAATGTAGAAGCTTTTGTAGTAAGTGTCCAGAGTGGGGTGAAGTAGTGACATGTGAAGAACCTATATGTTGGATAGGCAAAAATGTATCTTCTACTATTTGAACCTTTTCTAAGCCATAGTATGGTTCATTATAAGTCAAATTTGTTATCTCAGGAATAATATGATTAATGCCAAACTTTTATTAGGACACCATGTTGCATCATAATAAGGACCCCTCGTGATGTGAATGCTATGAGATGAGCTTGAGGCTGGGTTTATGAATCATGTTTCTTGTGGATGGATTGTAAAAGGTAGTAGGATTGTAAGCTTCTATTGCAATTTTGATTTCAGGCATGTTGTCCTTGAAAAATCTAATCATTTCAATGAAAACGCTACCATGCCAAATGTCCTTTTTTGCCACACTAGGCTATGAACACTGTATCTTTGCCTATTTTTCTAGCTTCATTATTCCAGCCACAACCTTGTACTGTATTGTAAGTGGAACCACTAGCAAAGCCTCCTCTAGAGGTATCTTGATTGCTTTGTGAATAAATATTTGTAAATTGAACCAGATTTATTGAGGAATTGACAACCACTTTGGAGCTTCTTTCAAACTTACTTTCATGAGCCAAAAGTAGAGCCTCAATTTTAGTGATTGTCTATGGATTAAGTCTTGAGGGCACTAAAGTGATAAAAGAGTCATACTTATTAGTTAATCCTTCAGAGATCGCCTCCATATGGTAAGTAATTGAGATAGGACATCCAATAAAGACCAGTGCATCAATTACATATTTAATTTTTAGGAAACATTCAATTATTAAAAGGTTCCCTTTATTTATGCTTCTTTACTAAGATTTGAACTATTTAATCTTCACTTTTGTCAATGATGAGTGTTAATAAAGGTGTTGCCCAAAAACTTTTATATTGGTTGGTGACCAGCCAAACCAACCAAAGAAAAAAAATGTTTAATTGCATTTTAGTCCTTAGAAAATTGCATTGAAGCCCTTAAGCCTTTCCTATAAATAGAAAGCTTTGAAACCTCATTTCTCATAACCAAGAAAGGAGCAATCCTATATATATAGAGAGAGTTATGAGATTAGTATTCTCCTATTAGTAAGAGATATAAAAATATTGTATTATCCTTGCTATATAGAGAAAAGGTGTAACTCTTATTTAATCATAGTGAAGCCCATTCTTCCTTGTCCGTGGTTTTAACCCTATTGGGGTTTTTCATGTTAAATTCTCTACGTCATCTCAAATTATTTGCTATAGTTTTACTTCTATCTGGTGTCTATTTTCTCTACAATTGGTATCAGAGCCTATTTGAGTGTGTTATTATCTACTTATCGTATGCTCTGTGGCTGCCACTGATATAATGGACCCTTCACATCAGAAAATAAGTGAGATTATTTTCACCTATTATAAGGTATTGGGTATTATTCATGTGCACGGTGACTATTCATACGTACTATTACTGTTCATATATATGGTTACTATTCACAAAAATAGTAGGAGCTATTTTTGCTCGCAAATAAACTGCGATTGAAGCAATGGCAACAAAATTTGAGATTGAAAAGTTCAACAATAGTAATTTCTCACTGTGAAAGCAAAGGATAAAGGCCATGTTAAGAAAAAATAATTGTCTTATGGCTATCAATGAAAGGTCGGTAGATTTCACAGATGAAAACAAATGGAATGAGATGGATGGAAATACAGTTGCTAATCTTCATCTAGCACTTGCAGATGAGATATTGTCTAGCATAGAGGAGAATAAGATGGTGAAAGAAATTTGGGATCGTTTGACTAAATTGTATGAGGCCAAGTCACTTTACAATAAAATTTTCCTTAAAAGGAAATTATACACTGTGAGGATGTTTGAAACTACTTCAGTGATGGAGTATATCTACACTTTGAATACTCTATTTTCTCAACTTACATCATTGAGTCACAAAATAAAGGTGAATAAACGTGCTAAAATTTTACTTCAAAGCCTACCAGATTCCTATGACAAACTCGTCATCAACCTGACCTATAATGTTCTTGTGGACTACCTAGTTTTCAATGACATTAGAAGAAAATCAGTACAAAAACAAGAAAGACAGGTTTATTTGTTCACAAAAAGTGGAAACATTGGTAGCAATGAGGGGAAGATCAATAGAATGTGGCTCAAGGGGGAGCCAAAATCAAGGTAGATCAAAATCAAAGAGTAAGAAGAATATTAGATGTTTCAAGTGTAACAAAAAGAGACACTACAAGAATGAGTATTGGAATTTGAAAAAGAACGCAAAGGCCAAAGGCAAAGATACTAAGTCGTTCAATGCTCATGGATGCATTGCAAGTACATCAAATGACAGAGAAGTTTTATATAGTGAGGCAACAATAGTTGCTGATGGTAGAAAAAGTTTTAGTGATATCTAGCTTGTAGACTCAATAGCAACATGGCACATGACCTCACAGAGAGAGTGGTTCAACCAATATAAACCTGTCTCTGAAGGATATGTGTTTATGGGAGATGATCATTTCTTAGAGATTGTTGAAATAGACACCATCAAACTAAAGATGTATGATGGTATGACTCGCACCATCTAGGAGGTCCAGCATGTGAAGGGTCTAAAAAAAAATCTATTGTCTTTAGGATAATTTGATAGCAATGGTTATAAAACCCAGATACAGGATGACATTATGAAAGTCATTAAAGGTGAACTTGTAGTTATGAAAGCAAAAAAGATAGTAGCCAACTTATATATGCTTAAAGGAAAAATACAACAACAAAGAGAAGTCTTAGTTGCATTAACTGATCTAGTAGCTGAGGAATTAATGATATCATGGCATCGTAAACTTGCTCACATGTTAGAACATGGATTGAAGGTTCTTGCAGAATGAAGTTTTCTTCTCAGACCCAAAACGGTTTCTCTACCTTTTATGAGCATTGTGTTACAAGTAAACAACATAGGTTGAAGTTTAACAACTTTAAAGAAAAAAGTAAAGCTATTTTAGACTTAGTGCACTCTGATGTTTGGAAAGCACTAGTCTTATCATTGGGAGGAGCAAATTATTTTTGGTCATTCATTGATGACTACTTTAAAAGATGTTGGGTATATCCAATCAAGAGAAAGAGAGATGTGTTTGAAGTTTTCAAAACCTTTAAAGCGCATGTGGAATATGAATATGAGAAAATGATTAAATGCCTGAGATTAGACAATGGAGCCAGTGATGAATTTAATACTTTTTGTCAACAAGAAAGTATCAAAAGGCAATTCATGATGGCGTACACTCCATAGCAAAATGGAGTAGCGAAGCGGATGAACAGGACTTTGTTAAAAAGGACAAGGACAATGTTAAGAACTGTTGGATTAGCTAATTCATTTTGGGTAGAAGCAATTAAGACAACTTACTACATGATTAATTAGTCACCATTAACTGCAATTGATCTGAAGACCCTAATGGAGATATGAACTAGGAAGCCAACTGATTATACAAACCTCTATTTGTTTGGAAGTCTGGTATACGTGATGTACAATGGCAAAGAAATTACAAAGTGAAATCCAAAATCTAGAAGATGCTTATTCTTAGGATGCACTGATGGAGTAAAGGGTATCGTCTATGGGATTACACTAACCACAAGGTTATAGTTAGTAGAGATGTCATCTTTCCTGGAAAAAAAAAATATATATATATACATAAAGGTGATAACACTTTAAAAGAAATAGTTGAGAACACTACAATGCAGATTGAAGGAGGAAAAAAATAAAATAAAAGTACTAGATTCTTCTGAAGTAGCACTGGAGTATGATGAACAAGGTTAATTTGATCTTATGACTCTATAAGTTTAACAATCAACTTGGGAGAGGAAAGAACCGGTTTGACACTTAGATTACATTGTGGAAGGAAATGTTACATACTAAGATGGAGAGCCTCGATTTTTTGAGAGGCTCTAGAAAGCTCAGAAGTTTCTTTATGGTTAGCAGCAATGTAAGAAGAAATTAAAGCCCTCCATAAGAACAAGACATGGGATCTTGTTCCACTACCAAAAGGATGAAAGGTCATCGGGAACAAATGCATGTACATGATCAAAATAACTAGTGATGATTAATTTGAACGATATCGTGCTAGACTAGTGGTAAAAAGGATTTGCTCAGAAAGAAGGCATTGATTACAATGAAATATTTACTCTAGTTATTCAACTCACAATGGTTTGAGTGGTCTTATCAATGTGTGCTATACTTGATTTACATCTAGAGCAGTTAGACATAAAAACAACATTTCTTCACGGAGATCTTGAGGAAGAAATTTATATGCTTAAGCCATAAGGGTTTGAAGAAAAAGGAAAAGAGAACTTAGTTTACAAGTTGAACAAATCTCTATATGGTCTCAAACAGGTGCTGAGATGCTGGTATAAGAGATTTGATTCCTTCATCATAAGCCTTAGATACAATAGACTTAATGCAAACTCTTGTGCATATATCAAGAGGCTTGGTGGAAATGATTTTATTATTTTGCTGTTGTATGTAGACGACATGCTAGTAGTAGGCCCCAACAAAGATCGTATTAATGAATTAAATGCACAATTGACTAGGGAATTTGATATGAAGGACTTGGGACTGGCAAACAAGATTATAGGGATGCCTATTCACTAAGATAGAAATAACAAGAAGATTTGGCTTTCTCAAAAGAATTATTTAAAGAAGATCTTGCGACACTTCAATATGCAAGATTGTAAGCCAATATCTACCCTACTTCCTGTTAATTTCAAGTTATCCTCAAGCATGAGCCCTAGCAGTGAGGAAGAGAGGAAGGAAATGTTTGGAGTACTGTAAACATCAACAGTGGGTAGCCTAATGTTTGTTATGATTTGCATAAGATTAGACATTATACAAGCAGTGGGAATGGTTAGTCGATATATGGCGAATCTTGACTAAGAGTACTGGAATACTATAAAAGGGTCCTAAGATACATTAAAGGGATCACGGATGTTGCATTGCATTATGGAGGATCAAATTTAACCATAAGAGGCTATACATATTCTAATTTTGCAAGTGATCTTGACAATAGCAAATCCACCAGTGGTTATATGTTTACTCTTGCAGGTGGAGCTATAAGTTAGGTTTCAAAACTGCAACCTATTGTAGTCACTTCAACGACAGAGATAGAATACATTGCAGCTACATGAGCTTGCAAAGAAGCAATTTAGTTATAGATACTATTGGAAGAGATCGGGTATAATCCTAGGAAGATTACACTATTCTGTGATAATCAAAGTGCTCTCCACTTGGTGAAGAATCCAGCATTCCATTTTAAGACTAAACATATACAAGTTTGATATCACTTTATCTGAGAAAAGGTAGAAGAAGGAAGTATGGATATGTAGAAAATCCATACTAAAGATAACCTAGCAGATGCACTGACAAAGCCAATGAACACTAATAAGTTCATATGGTGTAGATCTTTTATGAGCCTAGTAGAGACGTGAACAGCTAGAGATGACAAAGAAGGAAGAATAGTGTAAAATTGATTGATTCTCATTCAAATCTTCAAGTAGGAGATTGTCAATGAAGGTGCCACCCAAAAACTTTTATTTTGGTCCGTGACCAACCAAACCAACCAAAGAAAAAAAAAAGTTTAATTGTAGTTTAGTCTTGAAAAATTGCATTGAAGCCCTTTATCCTTTCCTATAAATAGAGAACTTCAAAATATCATTTCTCATAACCAAGAAAGGAGTAATCCTATATATAGAGAGAGTTGTGAGATATATAGAGAGTTATGAGATTAACATTATCTTATTAGCAAGAGATATAAAAATATTGTATTATCCTTGTTATATAGAGAAAAGGTATAACTCTTATTTTTCTTATAATGAAGTCATTTCTTCCTTGTTTGTAATTTTTACTCTATTTAGGTTTTCCACGTTAAATTTTGTGTGTCATCTCAAATTATTTGCTATAATTTTGCTTCTATCCAATGTCTATTTTCTCTACAATGAGAAGTGAATGAGTATGTAATTCCATACTTGTGAAGATGTTTCACAATGAATGAGCCTAGTGAACAAGGATTTAGATATTAAAGCAAGGATCTATGACATTAGGAGTTGATGTTGTTTATAACAAGCCATGTATTTAGGATTGAGCTTCCCTGCTTGTTCATCATCTTCATTTGCAAATTTTAGAGGAATCTAAGGTTCAATTTCTACATGTTTCTGCAAACCATATCCTTTGATGGTAGTGTCAAGTTGCTGCTTCCACAAGAAGAAGTTCTTGTCAAGTTTGACCAAAATGGAATGATTGAAGATTGAAGTCACTACATCATTTCTTGCAAAGGCTATGATTGGACTTCTAAAATAGGAGTAGGATTAATCCACCATTAGAGAGGAACTGTAGATACCAGAATAAAAAGAAGTAGAAGATGACATGTACTCAACACAAATTTAATGTTTGATTTAGACGGTAACAGGATTATTATATTTGAAAATTTGAAAAATTGAATATAAATTTTAATTAACTTTTATATAAAAAGAAAAAAGAAATCTGACAATTATGAATCATCTGTAGGCAACTTTAAAGAGCTGAAAATCCCTGTCTCCAGCCCCTACCCATCATAGCCATAAAAGGCTGTCCATCCATCTTGTGATTATTATTTTCCCGGCCAACAAAATTCCAACTTTTGATGTTCAGAAAAAGCCTATAAAAGGCATCATCATGTCCCTCTCCAACCCTAGACTTTCCAACTTTAGTCACTGAATCTTAGTCACAAATTTTCTCTTTGGTATAATACCTACCTACAAACTTCCTCTAGAGATGCCATTTTTGTCAAGCATGATGAGAGAAATGGATTCTCTTGCAGATTTTGCTGCTGAGGATGCTTGCTTGCTTCCTTCCACTTTCATGGTGGATTTGTGGTGAATGAAGCTGCTGTATAAGGATGATTGGCAAGCAAAATGAGTGATGTTAGAGTGACGTGGGAATTACATTTTACTGTACGATGAAGATATCCTGATCCATTGCAATATAAAAGTAATGAAAGATATATGAATCTGCAAACAGTTATTAATTAGAAAGACAATTTGCTCATCTAAAGGACCCTGCAGAATTCGTTGCGTTTTGTCTGTGTTTGTCTTTTATTTTGTTTTGTTTTGTTTTTTCCTTTCCTTTTTTTGCTCTTACTTTACATGCGAAATAGACAAATGAATAATTTGATGATTACTAGGCACTTATATATATATATATATATATATATATATGTATGTATGTATGTATAGCGTACGTGCGTGTTTTTTAGGACATTAATAGGAAAGATACATAGTAGATAAATTAGTAACGTAGTTCTTCTAATCTCTAGCCTTATAAAATAGTGGATAAATGTTTTTCTTAATTTCTTTTGGATACTTGAATCTTTGAACTCATGATCCATTTATTTAAAAAAAAAAGATAATTATTTTCAAGCTAAGACTTATTTATACAAACTCTATTTATATAAAATCTCAACAAGAATAAAATACTTTATGTAACTATTTATATAATTCAAAATTTATAAATTGCTATTTAGACTGTATTTTATTTTATAACTAGTGTATTATACGATTAGTAGATATAAAAACAAATAATATATATATATATATATATATATATGTATATACACACACAATTATAGGACTGCTACGGATTACATGTAGTTATAATAAGTACAATAGTTGATTTGACACTATTTTTTTAATCTCACGTGGTCATTTTTTATATTTTACTGCACCTGTAATAATTGTAGGAGATTTGGACTCCTATACGTGTAGGATTATATTGACATAAACTCAAACTCATAAAACTAAAAGATTTTCATATCCAAGTAAATTAAATTTTGTGTGTAACAGAATATAAGTATTTTGTCCATCCCTAATGCCCAGAGCCATTAAGAAGGAACTTAATATAGGGTATTGCCATTATAGCTACTTGAAAAATATAGGATTGACTTACCTCCTAAAAGCATCCTGAATTTTAGAGAGCAAAATGCAAATTCACAATTTTATAAAACATAGGAAATCTGATAACGATTATTCGTCACGGATGTGCAAAAGTTATTTTAATTTCTTGATCTTTTATTTAACAGCAATATGTCTTTAAAGTGCACGGTATAATTTAGAGGCGTACTCAAACTTGAAAATTATTTAAATATCTCATGTTTAAGAAATTTGAATTTTGTCAATTTTTATTAAAGATTAATTATATGGATTATTTTTTTTTTTGGTTAGAAATGAGAGGAGACGGGCATTGATGTGATCGAGCCTTTGATATTAAATTCACTTTAATCTTAAATATTAAGATCAGCGTCATTTGAACTATAGGATTTGATTTTCTATTATGATTTAAAGTGTTATTTGAATTTTTGTTATCAAATTCTTTTGTGAACTATATTTGAAATTTGAGTTGTAGAGAAACATGCAAAATTATTACTTCCCAAATATATTTTAAGCGTGAAAGATGCTATATCCTTATATATATAAAAAATAATAACACAATCTTAAAATTTTCTTGTAAAACGCATTAATTCGGAGAAATATATAGTGACAGTCGGCCAAACCCTTGAAGAAGCCTTGACTGCAACATTACAAACTTAACTTAATAGTCATAATATAATTAATTTTTAAGTATTAATGCTCAGAGCAAAAGAATAATAATAATAACAATAATATTAAATTGGATAGTGTAGTCGGCCAAACCTAATTGGAAGGTCTTGAAAGCAAAATCCAAACCTAATTGGAAGGTCTTGAAAGCAAAATGGAGTAAGTAAATTTCTTAGATATAATTATAAAAATATATTTTAATCACTGAAAGAGTCAGCACTATGTTTGAGATGCAAATTAACGGGCGAAAAGTTTTGATGCATTGACTGGTTGCCCCATTTTCTAAAAGTCAAGATTTTTCATTATCACATGACACCAAATTGTCATGAAGATGACACTTCATAAAAGTTGTCTAACACTAAATGGTAGGAACACACTTTGTCATTACTTAAAAAAAAAAAAGCATTGACAAATGTTTTAAAGGCATTTTCAGTTCTATTGCAATAATGAAGAATTAATACTTATCGTGATTATTATTATTATTATGTTATCATGTATTTTATTTTATTGTTTAGTCAAAGTCAAGTAGTATAATTTCAATCAGTTTGTACTCGAATTATGAGTAAAAATTATATGTTTATCAAAATATAAATAATAGTGATATACTTTTTTATTAATACAAAAGTACAATAAATAATTTTCTATATCAACATACAGAAAAAGAAATCAGCTTTTAAATAAAATTAATTATCTACATACTTATTTAAAATTAAGTTAATTTATTAATGTTTTATAATTGAAGGTCATGTAAATTTTTTTGGTAGAATATCTAAGATTTTTTTAAACCTAAAGGTAATCGAATCAGAATTAAAAATCAATACATCTATTTAATTACTAACTCAAGATAATGGCTTGTGTCAACATAGGAAGTACTTTTAGCAGGTTAAGATTTGCTATAGTCGAGGTTAAGAATTGCGTTAATATTTAACCGTCTGATCACATAGTGTAAGAAATTTAATTCGTCAAATCATTTTTTTTTTTTTTAACTTGCTCATTCAAAATATTATTAAACTTATTCTGAACCATTACATCAGCATATTTTGTTCAATAATATATGCTTGATTTATGTATTTTGACCTCAAATGCAGAAAATCTTTTTCCTCTTTTAGCCGTGTTCCATTATCATGCTTTACTGTAAGGCTGTAAACAGCTGTGTTCCTGTCATTTTATTTTTTGAAGAATCTTTTTCCAAATTCATTGAATTAAGTCTCTGAATAATGAAAAAAATAGACCCAAAGTCAAGCAAAAAGATGCACTGCTTGTTGGGGATATATAGATTTCAAATTATTCGGCCAACAGATAGAAAGAGATTTATAGTGCTTGAAATTAAGGTTAAAGAAAGATGACACATCTTTTGGTATTTTTGTTCTGTCATTAGCGAATATCCACTGAAAAAGAGAGTAGTTTGTGATCTTTTAACTAAACTTCTCACGATTATAGCACATCATTGGTTCATAGTACACCAGTCACTTATCAACACTATTGGTTACATTATTTATTAAAATTCAGACTTAATCTTATTCGGCTCACATTAATATATATTTTGGGCCTAAATTAAGTAAGGGGTTAAGTCTTTATCTTCTTTTTTTTTTTTTTTTAAAATAAATTATATAAACTTTGAATACGCTAATGATACTGATTAGGTCAAGTGGTCTCTAGTTGGTGTTATAGAAGTGGTCCGAACAGGAGTGACTTGTCGTGATAAAGTCATTTTGCTTTAAACAGCTTAATCCACTTGATGTGTCATTTTGCAATGAAAATGACATTATTTAAATCAAATTTATGCTTTTTTTTTTTCAATTAGGCAATCAAGTTCATGAGTTGAGGGCCTTGCATTAAAAAAAAGAAAAAGGACTTTAGTGACGGCTTTTTCAATGGCTTTAGCCACGATTGAAACTTCCACTGTCAAATCATGCGTGACGAAAAGGTATAGCAACGGTTTTTCTAACCGT
This sequence comes from Delonix regia, assembly GCA_037074485.1. Lineage (NCBI taxonomy): Eukaryota > Viridiplantae > Streptophyta > Magnoliopsida > Fabales > Fabaceae > Delonix > Delonix regia. The sequence goes on from CM073455.1 coordinate 29,744,009, forward strand.
TGGTAAAACTATTATTAAAACATGCTTTAGCAATAGTTGACCATGGATGTTTAATGGGACTAAAAATGGTTTATTTAACCATCGTTAATACATGGTTTAGCAACGTTTGATCTAATCACTGTTAAACCACTGCTGCTAAACATTTTTTTTTTTTTTTAATGTTAGCAAAGAAATTCAACTGAATTGGTCTTGCTGTGAGAGATGAGACATAGATCTCCTACAAGGAATTATATTCCCTTATATCTTAAACGATGTTAAACCTACAGACTAGTTGCTTTGATGGGTGTGGAATGCAGAAGGCACTAATTGTATTGATCAAAGTAAGTTTTGAATAAACTTAGCATAAATTGACGGCACAAAAACAAAAAGAACTGCTTACAATATGTAAATAGCTAAAATTTTTGATAAACTATAGATGAAAGCTGAAAGGAAAGCAGTAAAATTATTTAATACTAGAAAAAAGTTGTAAGTTGAATTTCTTTATGATGTTTTTATGTACCTGTAGGGATGAATATAAAATTTGATTTCAAGAAAGATAAAATATTTTTAGATCAAATATTTGAATTAAAAGAAATTTTTTTATATAATTTAAAAGGAGTGAGTTCTTATAAATTAAATAACCAAATAAAAATATAAGATATAATTATATATAAAGACTAAAATTTTAAAAACCAAAGGAGAACGACTGCCATATCTCCCCTTAGATTCATCTCTGCCTTTTGCCACAGTTACTAAGATCGCCCAAAATTTATGCTTTAGCTGTATACATCTATTGCTCTCAAATTTGTCTTAGTTTGTTTGGCTTCATTGGAATGGTGGCCATGCTAATATTTTACTGCTTGTTCAGTTAGTAGCTATTTTCCGTTGCTATTTTTATTGGCCATGATCGACCTAGGTTCTCGTTCGGTTATTTTAACAAGTCCACATCCTGTTAATCAATTTTATTATTGAAAGTGATTTATAAAAATTATGTTAATTTATTTCTTATTTAAAGAATAGTTTGTTTACATTGTTTATTGCACAAACATTCCCGTTCGGAACTAGTGCTGAAGAGGTGTGTTTAAAATATGAATGCATGGAATTTCAAAATATGAAGCATAGTGACATTTTTTTAAAACCGAAACTGCTTTGTAGTTTACAAATAGCTGTAAAGGAAAAGAAAAAAAAATCTCCCATCTTAGTCATCGAATTTTCCAAAAAATAAAAAAATACTTGCAATTTGATTTGATAATTTTTAATTTCATGATTGGATCCATAGATTTTAATTCACTCCAATTGAGTTTCCATATATCATATAATGTTTGAATACAACATTGTAGAGGAAAATTGAAATGGAAATAACTTAAAATATTAATTTAATGTCTTGTTGAAAAAGATTCAAAACGGGGACTAAACGTAAATATTTTTTGTACTAATAGAATTTCCAATTCTTTTATTTATAACTAATATGTTAAAACTTTCCTTTTGTTATACTATCCCAGAATTTGAATGCAAATTAAAAACTATACATATTTATATTTAAATAACCTGCATTTACTTTCATATTTTTGGCAGAATTCTGCGGTCTTTTTCTGTTTGCTTTATATCAAATACAATCCCATTGTGAACAATTTTTATGAATAATTTACTAATATTCTATCTATGACTTGTCAATAGTAATAATAATTAGAGGAGAAATAAGTTTATAGTCATTGAATAAATGATAAAATTGTTAATTAACCACAGTATTTGTGCATATGAAGTATTAAAGGAAAACATAAATATACTATTTTAATTTTAAATATTTATAACATTTCTTTCAATTTTAAAATAATATAATTACTGTCATAATTTTAATTTTGATATGCATGATTGAACCTTTTATGGTATTTTATTAAAATTTTAATCATTATTATTCAATTTAATATAGTAAAAGCATGTCATAAGAAAGGTAACAATATTATTTTGGTCCATTTATTGTTGAGTTTAATCTCATTTTAATTTTACAAAAATTAAAAGTCATAAAATAGACATATGCTTGTTTTGACTCGACCAAAAGTATTCTCTTTCTAAATGACAATTAAGCAAATAAGACACGGACTACTTTGAGTCCAGATATTAAAAGTGGATGATCATTTTAAGACTTTTAATTCATTTATAGAAAATCAATATAAAATTAAGTTTAAAAGTTGAAAAATTATTTTAAAATTTTTAATTCATAGAGAACAAAAATAAAACTAAATTCAAATGTAAACGGCTAAGATAATTTTTAAAATTTTTTTCTAGTGAAAAATACCAAAAACAATTTAAATGTTAAATTATAAATTTCTGTCTCTTGTTCTTGAAGGGATATATGATCACAAATGAACAAAAGGTTGTATTTGTATATATTTTTTCTCAGATATGATATATTCTACTTTTTCATTATCAAAAAAGATGCTAAAGCACATGTACTTTGTATTGTCACTCACTTCTTGACTATATCGCTAGTGGAGATCAACGTTTTTTTCTTTCCATCTATCCCTCTCTCTCTCTCACTTACAGAAAGAAAACAGATCAGTGACTCAGACTTTTGTGTGTATATATATAGATAATAAGCCCCAATTGCCTCCAAAAGTACCAGCTCTTCTCTTTCTCTCTTTCACACATTCGAATTCTAGCTTTGTCTCTGCATGTGAATTAGTAGTTATGGCAGAGAGCAGAAAGAGCAACGACGCCTCCAGAACCACCAAGGGAGGCTGGCACGCTGCCATCTTCATTATCTGTGAGTTCTCTCTCTCTCTCTCCATCGTCTCTTTCTGATCTTCTTCGGTTTTTTCCGACTGATTTTATCGCTGAATTAGTATACAAGAAGACACGGATAATACAAAAATCAAAGTAAAGTGAATCAAGTTGAAAAGAGAGAAAGTAATACAAGAAGTGAAAGCGTTTTAGATTTAAAATTTAAGGTTTGAAAGACATAAATTTTATAAAGAGAGACACAAGGAGTGAAAAATTCTATGAGCTCTCTCTAGCTGCTCTCTCGTTTTTCTCAAAGAAAACAATCATTCTGATTTTTCACTTTTTGCGATTTTTGAAATGGTCTTTAAAAAATTTTAAGATCACCAAACAAGTCTCTCCATTCTGCTACTTTCCAGGCGAGGAACCATTTCACTATGAAGAAAATGTGTTTGTGTAACGATTTTTTAGGAGCTTTTGTAAGAGTTTTGACTATCACAAAAAGATTTTGTTATCATCAACAAAAATGTTACAGAATCCACTATCACAGAATTATAGAAGACCAATTTGATACTGATACAAAATTGAGGGGTTAAACGGAATTGTCTCCTAATTTTAAAGACATTTTATAAATTTTATAATTTAGAGAAGTTAAACTCAATTATATATGGCTCACGTTTACTGTATGTAACGCTTAAATGCAGTTTCAAATGTCACGCGGTCTATTCCACAAGAATCGAACATGCAGCAGTTTCAATTGATAATTATGAGCGCGATCATTAGTAGATTTGCAGTTTAATTTCGTGATCTGCTTCAGACTTTTTCATTCACACAAAACGTACATATAAATGGGATTAATTAATTAATGTGAAATACGATTGTAATATAAAACTCGACATAAAAGAAATTAAGTGTTGATGAGAGGGTTAATTAAGTATTAACTTCGCATGTTATGTGTGTGACTGTGCAGTTGTGGAGGTGGCAGAGCGATTTGCATATCAAGGATTGGCGTCGAACCTCATAACGTATCTGACAAGCGTGCTCGACGAGCCCCTAAGCACAGGCGTGAAGAACGTCAACACTTGGGTGGGCGTCTCCTCTCTCTTCCCTTTGCTTGGTGGCTTCGTGGCTGACTCCTATCTTGGCCGTTTCAAGACCATCCTCTTGGCCTCTCTCATTTATCTCTTGGTAATTAATTCTTCATCAGTTTCATCTACTCCTCTTTGCATTCGTTGCAGTTCGCAAATGTCAACGGCCGTTGACATTTAAATGAATAGAGTTGTTGGGTAAAAATATAATAGTTTAAATATATTGACAATAAATATGGCCTCGTATAGTTATTTAAAAAATTTAAATTATTGAATTTTTTTTCAACCATAGATTTAAAACTACAACTACAGTTGATATTGTCAATTATTGCCAATCTAGATTCCATAGTCCCTTTTCTCCTCTATTTTGATAACTTATTTTATATTTTATTACTATTTGCATAAATTTTTTGAAAAAGGATTCTCTAATTAATTTTCTTTCTTTCTTGTTTTCCTATAATGTTTAAGAGGAATAAACGCTGAGTGAATACGACCTATCGCTAAGGTGGGTTTCAGCTCTATAATTGGGATTTACTACTCAAGTGAGTTGTACTCATTTTGTGAATGTCTCACTAATATCACAAAAGATTAAGGAAAGGTAAAAAATGAGATAATCCTATGGTTAATTTTTGAATGTGAGATTAGTATGTTGTTTGTAATATTTTTCTTTTTACATATAAATTTTTTATTCTTTTCACTAATTGAGTCAAATTATAAATTTCATTCTATATAAATTAGGTAAAACTGTGTTTCTAAGATAATGAATTGAAAAGTGAGTTTTTTAAATTATTTAAAACTAAATTAGTTTTAGACAAAATTAAAAAAAAATCTAAATATAGACTAGCTCTTTGATAATAAAATATAATACACATAATTTAAAGTATCATAACGTATTTAATATAATTAATATTTAACATGTAATAAATATAAATGTAATGACCTTTTTCTTTAAAGTATCTGCATAATAGACAAAATAGCTCGACAAGAATTCATTAATCTTGTAGGTCTCATGACGTCATAAATTTGTCTTTAAGTTTCCACTCTCTAAAGTCTTTAGTGGGTTCCACAAAATAGAAGATGTCAATATTATATGAAGCAGTAATAGTTGCTGGTTGTTGTTATCTTTCTTTTTTCTTCCCCACATAGTGATGCATATTGAGGAAAAAGATGTCAAAAGGAGTGGTATGAAGAACTTTCATAACATCTTTTTAGGATAAATTTATTAAAAATTTAAATATTTTAATTATATATAAGTTGACTTTTTTGGCTTGAAAAAAAAATTATTTTAATCCTTTACAAATTAAAAATTTTAAAATTATCTTTTGTCTTTTAAAATCTAACTTAAAGTAGTTTGTTTTTTATTCTCTATGGGTGTACTATTTGCTTATTTGTTACAAAGACTCTTGCTTATATCTTGAAAAATAAAAGACTATTTAAAAATTTTATGATTTAAATGAAACTAAATTAAAAATTGAATACCTAAATTAATATTTTTTTCCCTTTCTCGTGTGAGTTTTATCAATTCCTCAATTGAAGTTCTATCAAATTCAGATCAAACTGCATTTTATTAGAATTGGGACAATGAAGAAAAAATATTTCAAAAGTAGAAGAATAAAATAATTTTTTCTTAAAACTTTTAGAGATACAAACAAGAAGCAAAAAATTGACCCAAACTTACTGAATTCATACATTAGTAATAGAATTTTATGAATCACAAGTAGATGTTTTACAATGTTTAGATCTCTTGAAGATAAAATATAATTCTTAATATATATATATATATATATATATATATATAGATATATATATCAGTATATCACCATTTTGTAATTGAATAACTTTTATGCCAAAGAAAAAGAAAAGCCTATGCTAGTTTCCTATCTGCAAGTTGTGCTAGATATTAATAATATAATACAATATCTGATCCTAAGCTATATATATACCATAAAAGATTGTTATTTTAATCTTTCATCATTAATTAGGCTATCACTGCTTTTATATAAAGCAAAACTTAGAATCATTTCTTATGATTTTGTTCATACTATACATGGCCATGCATGTATCTCTGACCTTATTTAATGTTTAAATTTCTGTTTGTGATGGAAAAGAATCTCATGTCACAAAGAATAATGTCACAGGGCATGGTTCTTTTAACATTATCAGTGTCAGCAATTAAGCATAAAACCCTATTCTTTGTGGCACTTTACATACTATCAATCGGCGACGGCGGCCACAAGCCGTGCGTCCAAACCTTTGCTGCTGATCAGTTCGACGAGAACACGCTGGAGGAGAGGGATGCCAAGAGCTCATTCTTCAACTGGTGGTACTTGGGGATAGTGGCTGGCTCAACTACTGCTGTTTTTGTAGTAATATATCTGCAGGTATATTTAAACTTCAAGTCATTAAAAAAAAAGATTAAATTAACTTTTTTGTGAATATCCTAAATTTCACACTAATTAATTGCTCAATACTATGTTAGTTTTCCAATTTCCCCAGACCAATAATTTATATATTATTTTGTTAGTTTTTATTGTTATTTTTTAACTATCTAGAATTCACATGAGGTTGCATATTGTGTGTGTGAAAAGTTGGAAACCTAAAAAGAGAAAAAAAAAAGAAAAAGAAAAAGAAAAGAGAAGTTATTGCAAGTATAGTGGAGATAGAAAGAGAAAGTGTGGTTTGAAGAATAAAAAAAAAAATGCTGTGTGGTTGTTAATATATATAAAAGCTATGATGTTTGAAAACTTTATTAGAGTGAATATATATTATAATTAAGAGTCTTAAAGTTAAAGGGTAATTTATATATTTATTAAGTGTGGTTAGTACTGATGAGAGGCTTGTATGAGGTGACAGATACAATTTTCTTCCTTGGTGCATGCATGTATATGGAAAAAAAAAAAGGAATGAATTTTATTAAAAAATTATAACATATGAATCACAACAAGGAATTTATTATTTGATCTATATTTGTCAACATAAAAAAAAAAAGATCTATTTCTACTATGCTAAATATCGCTCAGGTTATATGAAGGGAAAATAACATAAATAAATTGTCACTTAGGTAATTAAAGTAGCTCAATTTTCAATAGATTAAAAGAACAATATGATTAGTTTATGAGAGTTAATTAATTAAAGCTATGCTACAGTGAAAAATGTTACTTTATAAGATTTTATTTAGATTATGTGATTAAATTAGTGGAGTGAGATCTTGGACAAATTTGTAAGTTTGATTCTGGGTGGCACGAGAAAAGGAAAAAGAAAACTTTTAGCTTTATTATGAAATGTTTTAAGAACTTTAAGGATTAAACAATGATATAGGAATCTTCATGTGCAAGAATGATTTGAAATTTATGCTCATAAAATTTTATTGTCTTTCAAATCTATGAACTGTACATAAAAGTAATTCTTATCCATTTTCATGATCTATCTCAGTTGAAATGATAAAACAGTTGCAATTTAACAGTGCATACTGTACATATTTTGAACTGTTAAATAAAAATAAACTAAATATATTTACTTTATTCAATGCACAGTATATACTGTTACAATATTAAATTCATATTACTGTTTATAGTTTTTTAGTTAAATGGCTGGTTCATCATAGAACCATCGATCTGATTCTCAGTTCTGGATTTATAGAATTGGACTAAACTAAATAATAACTTATGGGTTCAATAATTTTTTTGATCTAGACGACCAATTTTATTCGACCTATATAACTATATATATATACCTCTCCTCTAAAAAATTCTTTGCTAGATCTATATATGTTACACTCTTAGATATCTAAGACACAAGTATGTGTAACTTGATTAGGGTATAAATAATATAACATTAAAATTTTATATTTGACATGATAATTGAGTATTATAAAAATAATATATACAATTAAATTTTTAATAAAGAAATTAGTGTATCTAAAATATTTAAGATGTGAGATTTTATAATAAGTTTTCTCTATAGTCTGAGATATTTGTATAGTAAAAGCTTTCCATGCATTGAGGCATATTGGATATACTACCTACTAGTCTCTGGAATGATGTTGTAATAAATACAAATAACTTTAAAAACAAATTAGATATGAGAATAAAAAATTATGCATCTTAAATAATATTTAAAATATTAATTAAGTTGGTAAAATTTATATTTATTCTTCAATTTGAGTTCAATTTTTTAATAGCATAAAAGTGCGTCTTTTAATTTTTTTTTTAAAAAAGATTAAAATAAAAAAAGCTATGAAATATGTGCTTTTTAAAAAAAAATTTGGCTTTATTTGATAAATAGAAAGGGGGAAACTTACATTTTGATCCTTACACATTTTTAAATACATAAAAATGTTTAATTTAAATAATGTTTAATTTAGCCTCTTAATTATTACTTTTGTTCATTTTTTTCATATATGTGAGTTAATTTTATTCTATTATATATTTCATTAGCACAAATTATACATATTCAGAGTGTTAAAATAATACATGATTAGTTATATTAACAGAATTTAATAAAATATTAAAAAAAATTAACAATAGGAATAGAATTAGAATATTCATAAATTTTAAAGACTTAATTATAAAATTTTAAAATAAAATTAATAATTACATAAAATTATAGTAACCAAAAATATAATTTCTCCTGAAAAGAATACAAAGTATCAGGTATGATTATATATGTAATGAGAATTTGTGTTAAGGAACAGGACAACGTAGGGTGGGCTGTTGGCCTGGGAGTACTGGCGGTGGTGCTGGCACTAGCACTTGCACTGTTCTTGTTGGGAATGAAACGCTACAGGAAGGAAAGCCCACCGGGAAGCCCATTCACCACCATGGCCCATGTTTTCGTTGCTGCTTCGCGCAAATGGCGTCTGGACCCCACGCGCCTTTCTCTGCAGTTTTGGTATGGCCATGAGCCTCATAGTCATCATCACCAACCCACGTTTCATTCCTTGGTCCACACTAACCAATTCAGGTGGCCTATATATTCTTTCTGATCCTATTTATTTTCTTGAAGTATTTTTCTTTTCACTGTGGGTCAAATTTTGAATTTTATTTTATGTAAAAATTTTTCAAATTTTTAAATAAGTGAATAAACGTTAAAGGAAAAAAAACATATATTTATATCAAGTTTTCCCAATTAACTAATGATACGTAGATAATTTTTTAAAAGATAAGAGTTAATAATTTTAATAAAAAAGTGAATGAAGTGTACAAAATTATCTAAATGTCATCTAGCCATTTCATTTCATTCGAAGTTCCCTAGTTTGAAGGTCCAAATAATTTGACTTTTGAAACCAAGGGTCATTGAGTCCCTCTGTTTGCTTATCCTGTTTTAGCCTTTTCATGCCTTTTTAAATTTATCCCTTGCCATTTATTTAAATGCAGCCTTAGATGAAATGACTTTTTTTTTTTTTTTTTTTTGTGAATTTAAGTGACAAGGAAGCCTACTTTATCTATATTTGATTCTTACTTCTCCCACCTCTCCAATTACCAACACCTTAGAGCTGAGTCTCATTTGTTTTGCAAAAAGAAAAACATGTCAAGAATTTATGGAAATGACACAATTTTTGTGTGATTACAAATAGTTTTTATTATTCTAACAAAATCAACAGATTTAATCCAATTATGAAGAGTTTAAATTTATAAAAGAAATAAAACACTATTTCAATTTGTTACTTATTAGTTGATTTTTAATTTAGTTATTCACTTGTTAGTTTATTCTTGATTTAATCTTTTACTATCATGAAGAGTGATGCATTTATTCTCTCAATTTTAACTAAATTTGAAGTTAGTGAGAAACAAAATTTAGAATAAATTGAAAAGTAAGGGACTACAAATAGTATTTATTGTTTATAAAAGACTTCAAATTTTGAGTTTTAATATTCTCATGTATCAAAAAACATATTTCAATTGGATGAAGTAAAGTGGAAGTCAACTATACCTTTTTCTTTTTGGGTCCAAAAAGGCAACTATATAAACTCGATAACAAATTAAGTAGGAGGTTCATGGTGTGTGGAGGACTTTAAAAATCAATACTGAAGTCGGTATATATGTGCACTAACAATTTGTCATGGACTTTGACTTCATCTGTCCTTGCATTGGTAGACAAAATCTTTCAATCACCAATACAATAGGTATGATCTAGTGACAAGGAATGTAAATATTGAATAATAGATTTCAGGTTCAAATTGGATTTGGATTCTATGATAATTTAATTTCTTTGTATTTGAGGATATTTGAGTTCTTGAATTTTCATTCAATGATTCAGATTTTAATAAATATTAAATAATTTTAAAGATATTTATAAAATTTAAATTATTAAATTTTCATCAAATAATTTCAATTTGATTAAATTTACATGTATTTAGATTCCCAAACAGGAATCCATTTCCGTTCAAATTTTGTTATGTAATGTACTAAAAATATTTCTTTCAATCACGAAAACTTCCATACTACTAACTAAAAGTTCTCACAGATTTTTGGACAAGGCAATGATGGTTGATGATGTTGATGCCAAAGCCAAAACCAGAGACCCATGGAGACTATGTTCAGTGACCCAAGTGGAGGAAGTGAAGCTCGTCCTTCGCCTCATCCCCATATGGCTAAGCTGCCTCATGTTCACCGTTGTCCAAACCCAACTCCACACTTTCTTCACCAAGCAAGCCAGCACCATGGTCCATTCCATAGGACCTCACTTCCAAATCCCTCCGGCGTCCCTCCAAGGACTAGTCGGCCTCACCCTCCTCGTTGCAGTCCCAATCTATGACCGGGTCTTCGTGCCATTCGCCCGGAGACTCACCGGCCACCCGTCTGGCATCACAGTTCTCCAAAGAATAGGAGCTGGCCTATTCCTCTCCATTCTCAACATGGTTGTGTCAGCTCTTGTAGAGGCCAAAAGAGTTGGTGTTGCCAAACAATACAACCTCATAGATAACCCTAACCCTAACCCTAAAGTAGTATTACCAATGAGTGTATGGTGGCTTCTCCCTCAGTACTTCATTACTGGGGTTTCTGATGCTTTTACAATTGTGGGGCTTCAAGAATTGTTCTATGATCAAATGCCAGAGGCTATGAGAAGCTTAGGGGCTGCAGCTTATATAAGCATTGTGGGCATTGGAAGCTTTGTTAGTAATGCTATAATAGCTATTGTGGAGGCCATCACTTTAAGAACTGGCCACAAATGGTTGGGGAATAATCTGAATAGGGCTCACCTTGATTATTTTTATGGGGTTTTGGCTGTGTTGAGTGCTTTGAATTTGTGTGTGTATTTATGGCTTGCTAAGAGATTTGTATACAAAAAAGTGGGTAGGGATGAGACAAGTTATCACTATGAGTGTTCTAGCATTCCCATGGTGGAGTTTAAAACAGGAAAAGAAGAGAATGTCTAGCGACTTGCTAGTGATTACTATAGCCATTAATACCAATAATTGTCGAAGGCAATTAGTTGATAAATATTGAACTTTTAGTGAATTAGCTTTTTTGTCTATGAAAGATAATTATCTTGTACATCATTTTCAATATAGTTCTTTAATCATTTTTTCTTGAGTTACGAACCTACGAGTTATTTTCATTTCATATTGATTATCAATATAGGTGTGTTGGGTGAGATCAATTTAACAAGCTATGGAGGACCAAGTATGGCATGGTCAAAACAAATTTGATTCATGGGGTTTGGCTTATTTAACCCACTATTTTGGTGGGTAATTTTAAAATTTTTTACTCATTTAATATGGATGAGTTAAATTAACTCGATTCACTTAATTCACAAGTCAAATGAGTCAGTTCGATGGGTTGATAGGTTGGTCAACTTAAGAAGCTTTGTGAAAGGTTTAATATCTCATACTCTAAAATAATTTTTACTCGTATGTTATCTTTAAATATTTAATATTTGATCAATGAAATTGTGTATTTGAAGTTTAGATTGAATTATTTGAGATAATTCTTTATATTTTTATGATGTTTTTTCTATTGTAATTAATACTATTTGTTTTTTATTTTTTTGTATATGATGGGTTAAGTTGAGATTTTCAACCTATATAGCTAATAAAGTTGAGTTAAATAGATTCACTTGTTTAACCCATAACCCGTGATGGGCCCTTTGACACATGTTTGGCATAGCTCTACCCAAATAGCTTATTTGAGATTTCCATATAATGCAAGGCTACTAGTTACTATATATATATATATATATATATATATATATATATATATATATATATATATTTTTTTTTCTACAACTAGTTGTGTATTTCTTGAGTGTGAAACTTGTTTAAGATACTAAAACTCTTCTCTCTACTTTTCTCCACAAGTGTTTTTCACCACATGAATTTTATTTTTAATCAAGCAAATAAAATTTGAAAATAATTTGTATGAATTTTAAAGTGGTTCAATTTCAATGTAATTTGAACAACTAATAGAATCTTCAACTATGCGCAATTATACAATCAGCTTTATTTAAGTGAAGAGTAATGCTACGATGATTATTCTTTATTATTATTTTTTCTCACAACCCTTACTACTTAATTTATAACCAAACTTGTTAATACTTGTGAGAGCAATCATTTCTCAATAAACATTTCTTAATACTTGTGAAGTTTATATATTAATTTGTTGTGAAATTAATAATTATTCATTAATACTATTTAGATATTTTGCTGTTCTACAAATTAAAAATCTCATAATGGTCCACAAATTGAAAGTTTCAAAGTGGTCTGAACTTTTCAAGATATGCCTCAAAATGGTCTTCTTTAGTCTTAATTAGAGAATGACTATTTTGGGATAGATTTTAAAAAGTAGAAGACCATTTCAAGACTTTTTATTTGTGGAGGATAGAATGAGACTAATTACCAAAGTGAATGACTATTTTGAGACTTTCAATTTATGAAGAACCAAAATAAACTTAAGCTCAAAAGTGAATACTTAAAATAGTATTTTTCTCATACTATTTATGTTTATGAGAATTTCACTTAAAAAAGAAAACAAAACAAATAGAGGAATAATTTTGGTCCCCTTTTTGCATCGTCATCAATTTGATCGTTTGAAATTCGCAATGTTAATATGGTCCCTAAAAAATTTTAAAGTCAGTAAAACAAAATAGGCCTTCACCTACGTAATATCAAAATGGAGGGATTTGTTTTGGTAGCTTGATATGAGGGACCATTTTGAAATTATGAATTCATGAAAGAATCAAAAATAGTTTTTTTTCCCTAAAAAAATGAACAATATGAAAAAAGTCGGACCTATGAATACTTTTTTACTTGAAACTCAATGCAAAATCCTAAACCATTAAGTCATCTAAGTGTGCAAGAATTTGACTATGATCAAATAAAATTTTGAGGATCAAGTAATTAGAGCGTGTGTATAATGAGCACAAAATATTGCTTTGTAATTAAAGGATGTAATATAGACTTATACGGTGATAGAAAAGTACTCTAGAATCCTATGAGAGCGATGGTATAAAAGGCTTTGTGCATGAATTGGTTTATAAATTAATTAAACTCAATAATTTTTCTTGCACCAATTTTTCTCGCATGAGGACGAACATCTTCATCTCTACATACCCATCTATCTGTGCATTTTATACAGTGTGGATGTGTGTGTAATATTTAGCTGTTTTTGATAATTTTTAAACTTAACGCTCTTCCAACATAACCCTATTGTTGGTATGTTTGTTTCCTAACATAGTTTTTTTGTCATATATACAAAACAGACAAAGTATATGACAAAATCAATTTTATAAATGTAAATGGTAACATCAAACTAAATTTAGTTTTAGGCAAAAACTGAAGATATATTTTTTATGCAGTGAACAAGAAAAAAAAAGAAGAAGATAAACATGTCATACGATTAAGAACACAAGAAAAAGATACGAAGTTTTTTTTTTTTTTTTTGGTTTTGAATATTACTTTATTGATAAGAAATTTACTACAGGGTACAAGGGTATTTATAGGAAACTCTAGTCAATTATAAATAACATGAAACAATTCCAAATTAAAAGGAAAGTACGTATGCAGTACAAAATTAAAAAAAATAAAAAAAAATTCTCAAAATACACGATAAAGTAAGATGACCTTAAAACATGTAAAAAAAGGTGGAATTTGAGCAACCTCAATTGGATAAACTTGTGTTGGCACAATGTGACCTTCAAAAAGGAACTTCTTGTAATGATATAATAATGTTCCGAACTTTAAGATCATGATCTCAAAATTCTGCTACCAATTAGGTCTTATAGGCCTGGTGAGGGGCTTCTGTTGATTAACTTGATCAATACTATCGCAATACAATTGCTTAAGCCACGATAGCTAAAAGCTTTAGCTACGATTCAATGCAATTACGAGTATTTCAGCATTACTTGCGGTTTCAACTGCAGCAAACGTGCGGAAAGAAGAAATAATATACCTGCGGTTATTTTGAAATAACAATTAGAAAATTATATTATTTAGCTGCGATATGTTGTAAACTAAGGCTAAATGTTGTTTTCCGAATTGAAAATTTCAAAAGCCATTAGCAACGAATGCAATCGCTGCTAATGTTTGAATTTCTATAAAACATATTTAAATATATATATATATATATATATATATATATATATATATGCTCATTCCGTGTTTCATAATTCACTTTCAACCAATAAATGCAACCAAAATTAACACACCATAAAATTGATTCCGACAATCCACATTTTTTTAATCATGAATTTTGGACATTCAAATAATATGTTTAATAAACTATTGTTCTGAATGCATTCTAACATAATATTATTAAATATATTCATTATCTCCATTAAGAGGATTTGAAGAACAATTTGCTACACTAGATAATGTCCACTTGTTTGATCAATGACCTAAATTGTACTATAAGAATAATAAGATACATATGGAGAATATATCACAAGGCATAGTTATAAATCTAACAAATAGAAATTAACTATAACCTATATATTAAGATCATTACTAGTGATGTTTTGAATGTGACAATTTTAAGAGGCATTTACCCCTAACAGTTCTATATAATGAAACTCATCATTGTCTCAATTTCTTTTATTTGGATCATGTATTTGTTTACTTCGATCTTGTATATATTGACTTCATTGTTGTATCACTAATTTCATTTCAATAACTTGATTTTGGAACTTTATATATGAAGGAGCAGAAGAGCTCATTCTATTGTAAGAATAGGAGGGATGTCTAAAATCTTGGGATGATGATTGAGCCAATCCCAACCCTTGAACACAACCCTTATGTTGTTGTTTACCAAGAGCAAAGGCTTGGGAATCTTCTGTTGATATTTCTTGAGACATGGACATTGAATTGTATTCATGTGCAACAATCTTTTCCTAATGAACTAGACCAATTTGAAAAAAAGAAACCTGGACAAGTATTTCTAAGTGAAACAAATGCATTAACTTAAACAATTTAATAAAACAAGTATTTCCTTACAAATGAAATCAAGTACTGACATGATGAAAAAAAAAAAACCCATTTCACTTTCAAAATAAATTAAAAAAACACTTACACTGATTGTTTAGGCCTAATCATTTATGAATACCACCAACGTGCTAATGTGTTGTTGTCCACATTTCTCCTTAGTTGATCGAATGACCTAACTCTGACTTTTATAAGTGACAAGTACATAATAACATATATACATGTTAAAAAGAAGACAACAATATAATTATTAAAAAATAAGATTGCCCTTCCTAACATTTTGTGTGTATAAGGCATAATTTGCTTCTTTCTATTGTCTTTATTTTTTTGGACATTTTGCTATTCATTGACAAAAATACAATCATAAGCTAGTTTCAAAAGAACTTAATTAAAAAGAATATTTATTATTACCTAAGACAATAGTAATCGAATAATGCCCAATGATATATATTAATGCCATTAGGGACTTTAGGCAATTAGTTACTCTTGGGTGCCAGTTTCTTGTCCCTACTTTGCCATGAATCTTGTCTTCTATCATTATACTTTTGTAGAATATATTTCAAAATATAGCTCTTGTGCAGAGTAGTATTAACTACAAATATAGTCTTCATGGTACAAAAATATTGTTAGTAGTGATGAATCCAGAAAGCACAGATAAGTTCAAAAGTAGACAAATATTACCTAAATGGTATCCTTATACAAATAATCCTAATAATCTAAAGAAACTTTTTTACAATTAGAATAGTTGAGAGGAAACAATTAAAGTCTATACCAATTGACCCTAAAAATTTATTAACCAAACCAACTATATCTCTAACGGTTGACCAATGGGGTTCCATTGCAAGATAACTCACTCAACTAGTGGAAGTGACCAAACATCGTTATAAGTTAGAGTTCTTGGCTTCATTGTGCCATCTTTATCTATGAACACAGATTTAGCACATGAAATTCACTATTTTTAAGTAGAACATATTTCACTTTTATAACATTCATACTAACGACATAAACATGCCAAGCTTTCTTGCATACTGATAGACACTGAAGGTGCTTCATTTGCCTTATCCTCATCATCATCATTATCATCAACATCGATAGGCCATTTAGGAGGAAGTGGAGTAACTTCACGGGTCCTTACCTTAGGAAGAGTGATCAAGGTGACAAGGACTAGTCCTAAAAAGTCACACTTAGTCTTTAGTGTTGCAAAGGGATTATCGTAACCGACCTTTTGGCGAAATAGATAAAAGTGTTTAAATTGATTCCCAAAATGAAACTCGAAAATCAATTTATTTGGAGTCGCCACCAAAAGTTTTAACAGAAAACTTTGGAAAACCAATTTAAAATTAAAAAAAAATAAAAAGACAAAATGGTCTACGAAAATAGAGATGGGTTCAGGAGTTTATTTGAGTATGGGGAAGTTGTTAGGCACCCCACAACACCCGTCCATAAGGACGATTGCCTTAAACTAGTTAGCTGAAATGGAATATGGCCTTAAATTTATCTCGATTACCCTTTATTGATATACATGCCCGTCAAACAGAGAAGACAAAAAATGACAATAATAGAAGTGAACAGATAAATATTTACAAAGGGTGGACTTGACCTAGGATGAAAGCCTAGGGCCTACGTACCCCGTGATAGGGATCAAAGTCCACGTAGTTCGACAAAAAAGGCATGTTTATTGTTTGATGGTTCGTAAATTTTGTGATGAGAATAAGAAGGTTTAAATTAAACAGATTTTCATAAACAAGACGGAATTGGGATTTAGTTTGTGTATTTTAATTCACGATAACCTGATTAATCTAGCCCTCCCAACCTCTTCGTGTTTTTAATTTTGTTTGATTTTGGAGTCTTAATCTTTATTTTGAAATTTAAACGAAACGATTATAAAGAATGAATTTAATCATTTTGTGAAAAAAGAAAATTAATTAAGATATTTATTTTTGCATTATTATCATTATTGTTATTATTATTTTAAAATGAGTATGTACTAATTTCAGGGATCTAAGGAGACTCAAATCTCACACGACCCCAAGCACTCGAGGAGAACAATATTCTCACATGATAATTTCGTAAATAAGGGAAATATTTAATTAAAGTAAATATTTAATTATTATTATTTTTAAACAAATGGATACTAATTTTAGGGATCTAAGAAGATTAAAATCTCACATGATCCCAATCATCTGAGGAGAACAATATTCTCACTCGGTGTTTTTCGTAAATAATGGAAAATATTTAATTAAAGTAAATAAACAAATATGTACTAATTTTAGGGGTCTAAGGAGATTAAAATCTCACATGATCCCATGCAATCGAGGAGAACAATGTTCTCACATGATAATTTTTGTAAATAATGGAAAATATTTAATTAAAGTAAATATTTAATTATTATTATTTTTTGTATTATTGCTACTGTTATTTAAAACAAATATGTATTAATTTTAGGGATCTAAAGAGATTAAAATCTCACATGATCTCAATCACCCGAGGAGAACAATATTCTCACTCGATGATTTTCTTGGAATCTTGTTTATAAAGCCAAAAATTAATCTCCTATTGACAGAAGACAAGCACCGAGAGGCAAATGAAGGACATCCATGCATATATATACACATATATACCTCTATGTTTACACACACACAAATATATATATATATAAAACAATGGAAGGAGAGAAAAAAATAGCATCAGGAAGGACAAAGAACCCCCACGCCACATGCATGCACTCACATGGGTATTCATATATATATATATATATATATATATTCATATACATCTATATATACACATATGTAGATACATATAAACATGACAATGGAAGAAAAGAAAAAATCAGTAAGAGGAAAAAGCCTACACGCCACATGCATATCTTCATATATCTATATATATCTATATATGCACACACACACATACACACATACACACACACACACACATACACATAATATCTTCATACATCTATATATACACATATACACACACACACACACACACACACACACACATATATATATATATATATAACAATGGATGGAGGGAGAAAAATGCATCAAGAAAGACAAAGAGCCCACCCCACACCATATGCATGCACTCACATGGGTATTCATATATATATATATATATATATATATATATATATCTACATACCTCCATATACACACACCAAAATGTATATATATATATACATCCATATACACAAAGCTATGTATATATATATATATATATATAACGATGGAAGGAGGGAGAAAAATGCATCAGGAAAGACAAAGACCCCTCCACATCATATGTATGCACTCATATGGGTATTCACACACACATATATATATATATATATATATCTACATACATCCATATACACACAACTATATATATATATATATATATAAAGATGGAAAGAGGGAGAAAAATGCATCAGGAAGCAGGGAAACTCATATACACACATGCTTATATATATATATATATACATCTACATATATATATATATATATATATAAACACATATATAATGTGTATGGGCATGATAGAAGAGGAAAGCAAGCATCAAGAAGCAGGGAAGCTTACTCTCTCTCTCTCTCTCTCTCTTTCTCCTCCTTCACAGCACCCTCGGTTTCTTTCGGCCAGATTTACCTCTGTTCACCCTTGTTCATAGTGTCCAAAACAGGGGATGGTGTTCGTGGCCTCAGTTCTTTTCTTCCTCGGTTGGGTTCACCTCCATCCCTTTCGATAGGCTCACTTCAGCGTCCTCGTTTTACTCGTCTCGGTGTGCCTTCAGTCCTGCTCATCTCGATGCCACAGTTCAGCTTGTCTCGGTGCCACAGTCCAGCTCGTCTCGATGTGCCTTCTCTTCTCTTTGAGCTGTAACCTAAGCACCCTCAGTCTTTGCTTCCCCCCTTCTCAGTTTGGTTGCTCCTCCTTTTCGTTTCTTTTTCCCTCAGTCTCTCTTCCAGCTGCCTCTACTCTTCTATCATTTTTTCAGAAAACTCTCGGCCTTTCTCCTTTATCTTCACCTCTTCCAACTGCTCTTAGCCACTGCCATCATTAACTCTCCTGTGCTGCCCGTCACTTCCTCAGACAGGCTATGGCAACTTGCGAAGAAGAGGCGGCCACAACATTTGCAGAACAGCGTCCACTTGTAGCCACCGTCAAAATATACTAGAATCATCATGTTTTGCCAATATATGTTGTATTATATGTGTTTGGTATTTGATTTAATTTATTTTTAATTTAACCCCTTTTTTATTATATATTTTTTATTTATTTTTATTTTTTGTAATCATCACCATTAATATTTACTTTTGGATTTTTTTCCTATTTTTGTGTCTTTTATGATTTTTTATTTTGATGTGTTATTGTTATTATTAATTAATTCTTATTTTTAAATTTTGGTTTTTTTTTCTTAAAGTTCTCCCATTATTTATTTTGAATTTTAAATTGCCTTCACTTAAGAATGTCATTTGAGTCTCTATCATTTTTATTTCCTTTATTTGCTTAATTATTAATTAATTGGTGTATCCATTAATTAAATAATTAAGTAATTAAGGATGGGGTGTTCACAGTTGCCCCTTTTTGCTTGTCTCTTAAGTTAGGGAAGCAAAAATTGTGAAGAGATGACCCAACTTAAGATTAAGCAAAGACGTGAACACACCATTCCTCACGCTAAGGGAAAACCAATAAAAGGGGGCCTTATGTAAATCTGGGTCCGAATGGGACAGTAAGTTGTCTTCTCATGATGCAAGTTTTTTTGAAATAAAATTGCCTGGACACAATGCAGGACTTTGGCAAAAAGATAAATTGCTTGGATTCGATTCAGGACTTTTGACAAAAATGTAAATTGCTTGGGCACGATGCAGGACTTTGTCAGAAAAGTAAATTGCCCTGGACATGATGCAAGACTTTTGACAGAAATGTAAAATTGCCTTGGACACGATGTAGGACTTTTGACAGAAATGTAAATTGCCTTGGACACGATGTAGGACTTTTGACAAAAATGTAAATTGCCTGGACATGTGTAGGACTTTGGTAGAAAGATAAATCGCCTGGATGCGATCTAGGACTTTTGACAGAAATGTAAATTGCCTGGACATGATGCAAGACTTTGTCAGAAAAGTAAATTGCCCTGGACACGATGCAGGACTTTTGACATAAATGTAAATTGCCCTGGACACGATGCAGGACTTTTGATAGAAATGTAAATTGCCTGGACACGATGCAGGACTTTGGTAGAAAGATAAATTGCCTGGATTCAATCTAGGACTTTTGACAAAAATGTAAATTGCCTGGACACGATGTAGGACTTTGTCAGAAAAGTAAATTGCCCTGGACACGATGCAGGACTTTTGACATAAATGTAAATTGCCCTGGACACAATGCAGAACTTTTGACAGAGATGTAAAATTGCCTTGGACATGATGCAGGGACTTTTGATAGAAATTGTGAATTACCCTAAACATGATGCATGGACTTTTGAAAAAAATGTAAATTGCCCTGGACATGATGCAGAGACTTTTGACAGAAATGTAAATTGCCTTGGACACGATGGAAGGACTTTTGATAGAAATGTAAATTGCCCTAGACACGATGCAAGACTATTTGAAAGAAAATTGCCTGGACACAATGTAGGACTTTGGCAGAAAATGTAAATTGCCCTGGACATGATGCAGGACTTTTTGAAAGAAAATTGCCTGGACAAGATGCAGGACTTTTGACATGAATGTAAATTACCCTGAACATGATGCAGGAGTTTGGCGTTAATTTGAAGAGAGGTATTCACCTTGTATGGAATATGCTATCATGCAGTGCAATGCGTGCACCTATGTAAGATACATACCATCATGCTCAGACTGTAGCATAATTTGATCGCTTACTAAGTTTGTCATCTTTATGACCATGGTGTTCCTTAGGAGTGAATAGATCCAAATTCTGCTAAGTTTTTGCCCTTGACATTTGAATCATTATCTCGTGAGACTCCAAGATGAATTTTCTTGAACAATAAAAATACTTGTGCCCAAGAGGGGTGTGACTCTTTTGGAAGCACCCCTTAGACATTCATGAGATGTGATATAACACGTGTTTGTGCGTAAAATGCATGGTGCATATGTTTTTCCCTTCTTTAAAACATCAATTTTGCACGTGTGGTGGATGCACAAGCTAGATATATGATGAACGTGGAGAACCATGTATGCATGAGACATGCAAGTTTTTTAAAGATAATGAAAATTTTGTTTACTTTAATACATTTCCAAAATGATGCTTATACCCTAGGCGTTAGAAATAAGAGAACGCTACGTAAGCGTAGACTTTCTACCTTATACTTTGGAAACTGGAAGGGTGACATATTAAGTCATAGTTTGTGCTAGTTGGAAAGAAAAAAATATTGCCCAGAGTGAAAGAATTGTCTAACCAAGCTTCTCCTATCGTGACTTTTAATTCGTCGTTTCAACAGCCGATGATCCCCATATCTTTATCCCTTCGTGTCAACACCTGGTAAGCTTAATTTTCTTTCTTTACGGTAGACCAAGGGACATTGAAATTACTTCAATCTCTCTTTACGAAGTAACCCAGTAACAAAAATGGAAATGCTAGACATGTATATGTTTCACATTTTAAGCTTAATCTCAGTAATTGTGTGGAAGCACTTATTTAAAAATCATGGCTGTTTCCAAAATAAGTATCATTAGACAATATTTTGAATGACATTATTCACTTGAATATTTATTTTTCATTTTGAATGAATGGAGCAATTATAAAGGCGATATGATTATGTAGAAAGAATAAGAGTAATAGGAAGTAAGTCTCTTAAATGAGTAAACGACTTTTGCAAGTAGATCACATAGTCCTAAGGAAAATAAGTGATAGATTGGATACAAATGCAAAGGAGAGCAAAAATAGCAACTGGGACGGCTTTGACTTTTAGCTCGAGGTGACACTGGTCACTTGAGCCTAGTGTTGCCTCGGATACACATATTTTGAAACTGGTTAATGAAGACAATCTCTAAGGATCCTTCCAAGCGGGAGATTTAGTTTTGTGCAGCCTCACTTTGTTTATCATCTATTGTCCTAACTTTTGCTTAAGCCGCCTTTTTAGGTTTTCGACTTAACGAGCCCTGATTGTAAAATCTTCTTTCTTTCTTCCTTTTTCTTTTTTGTCATTCCCATTTTTAAGCAAAATATTTCTTTATTGCATCTGAGTTAATTGGTCTTCTGAGCTCTCTTCCATACATATCGACAAGAACCAATGCACCTCTGGAGAATGCTTGTATCACCACATATGGACCTTCATATGAAGGTGCCCATTTGCTTCTATTATCTTCTAGATTTGGGAGGATCTTTTTTAGAACCAACTCCCCTAGCTCAAATTCTCTAGGATGAATCTTTTGATTGAAGGCCCTTACCATCCTTTTTTGGTATAGTTGCCCATGACACATAACTACTAGTTGCTTTTCTTCGATCATATTTAGTTACTCGTATTGTGTCCTTACCCACTTACTCTCCTCTAGGTTGGATTCCATCAACACTTGGAGAGAAGGAATCTCGACCTCAATTGGCGTGATCGCCTCCATGCCATATATTAAAGAGTAAGGAGTTGCCCTTGTAGATGTACGTATTGTTGTGGGATACCCATGGAGAGCATATGGGAGCATCTTGTGCTAGTCTTTGTAAGTAATAGTCATCTTACTGATGATATTTTTGGTGTTCTTATTTACTGCCTCAACTGCCCCATTCATCTGTGGCCGGTAGGGTGCGAAATTGTGATGCTTAATCTTAAATTGTTCGCATAACTTCTTAATGTCAGCTCCATTTAGGTTGGGGGCGTTGTCAGTGATGATCCTTTCCAGTATATCATATCGACATATAATGTTTGATTTCAGAAATTGAAGGAAGACCCTTTGGGTAATATTGGAAAATGAGCACGCCTCTATCTATTTTGTGAAGTAGTCGATGGATACTAAAATGAATCAGTGTCCAATAGATGCCTTTGGATGGATGGGACCAATCACATCGATTCCCCACATCGAGAATGGCCAAGATGCCACCAAGTTGTGTAGAGGTTGCGGTGGAGCATTGATCTTATTGGCTTATGTCTGACATTTATGACATCTCCTTACATAGTCAATGCAATCTTTCTCCATGGTTAACCAAAAGTATCCATATCTTTGAATTGGCCTAGTCATGGTGTGGTCGTTAGCATGAGTTCCACACATCCCTTCATGAATCTCTGTCATTAATCTTTGTGCTTCTGATGTATCCACACATCTGAGCAAAATGTTATCCCATGATCTTTTATACAACACTTCTCTTCTACAGAAGAAACTCATTGCCAATCGACGAATGGTCTTTTGGTCATCCTCAGATGCCCCAGTCAAATATTGCTGACTTTGGACATAGTTTTTTATGTCATAGAACCACGGTTGCCCATCACTTTCTTCCTCCACATTTAGGCAGTGAGCTTGGGTGTCCTGGGTCTCAATATGCACTGGTAGCACGTTAACTCCACAGTCTAGCTTGATCATTATGGCGAGGGTAGCCAATGCATCAGCAAATTGATTTTTGTCACGAGTCAGATGTGCGAAGTTTATCTCCTCAAACTTTGACATTAATTCTGTTAAGTACCTTTGGTATGGTATCAGTTTGGGATCTTTGGTTTGCCATTCTCCCTTTACCTGATAAATTATGAGGGCTAAATCTCTAAACATATCAAGATATTTGACCCCTAACTTTAAGGCAGCTTGCAGGCTATTGACACAAGCCTCATATTCTACCATATTATTTGTGCAGTCGAAACTGAGCTTGATTGCCACTGGATACTGTTTACCTTCGGGTGATGTTATCACAGCCCCTAATCCACTACTGTGTACATTGGCAGCCCCATCAAAATACATTGTCCACTTGACCTCCTTTGGTTCATCTTCTTCCACTGTTAGGATATCCTCATCCAAGAACTGGAAATTTAGCGGTTGGTATTCATCCAAAGGACTAGCCGCCAAATGCTTGGCTATAATACTCCTTTTGAATGATTTACTGGTCATATACTTTATGTCATATTCTGAAAGTATCACCTGCCACTTTGAGACTCTTCCTAATACATGAGGACTATTGAAGATATATTTGATTGGATCCATCCTGGAGATCAGTCATGTAACATGATATAGCATGTACTGCCTTAGTCTCTTTGTGGTCCACATGAGGCCATAATAGGTCTTCTCAATCAATGGATACCGTGACTCACATTCATTAAACTTCTTGCTTAGGTAATAAATCGCTTGCTCTTTTTTTCTTGACTCATCATGTTGTCCTAACACAGCACCCATGGACCCCGGTCGGATCGTCAGATAAAGGATAAGGGGCTGCCCTAGCGTAGGTGGTACCAAGACAACGGGATTCAAGAGGTATTCTTTTATCCTATCAAATGCCCGCTGACAAGTCTCGTCCCATTCCCCTGGTTGATTCTTGCGCAATAATTTGAATATTGGTTCGCAAGTGGCAGTTAGGTTTGCAATGAACCTAGCTATGTAATTCAAACATCCCAAAAAACCTCTAACTTTTGTTTCCGTACTTGGTAGTGGCATGTCACAAATGGCCTTAATTTTATCGGGGTCCACTTTTATTCCCAGCTTACTGACGATGAACCCTAAAAGTTTCTTCGATGTGGCCCCAAATATGCATTTACTAGGATTCAAACGGAGTTTGTACTTCCTCAGTCTTTCAAAGAGCTTTCGCAATATAGCCATATGACTTTCCCCTTCGGCTGATTTAGCGACCATGTCATCCACAAATACCTCTATTTCTTTATGCATCAAGTCATGAAACAGGACTACCATCGCGTGTTGATAGGTGGCTCTGGCATTTTTAAGCCCAAAAGGCATTACCTTGTAGCCAAAGGTTCCCTATTGAGTGATGAAAGTGGTTTTCTCTTTATCATCGGGGTGCATGGGAATTTGATTATAGCCAGAATATCCATCCATGAAGGAGTATCTGAAGCTTTTTGTTGTATTATCAACTAGAACATCAATGTAAGGTAAAAGAAAGTCATCTTTTGGGCTAGCCCAGTTTAAGTCTTTACAATCAACGCACATTCTCACTCGCCCATCTTTCTTTGGTACAGGGACTATGTTCGCAACCCATTGAGGGTATTTAGCAACTTCTAGAAAACCAGCTTCCTATTGCTTCATTACTACCTCCTTGATTATAAGCGACATTTCTGGGCTCATCCTTCTTAATTTTTGTTTCTTGGGCGCCACATTAGGGTACAAAGCTATTTTATGGGCAGCAATTTTAGGATCTATTCTCGGCATATCCTAGTACGACCACGCAAACACATCCATATATTCTTTAAACAAGTTGATCATTTCTTCTTTTTCTGGATTCTCCACTATTTTTAACTCCTTTTTGTCATTCTCGATCCCCATATTAATTACTTTAGTGATTTCTTTATGCGGAGTGATTCCCTTTTTAGAAGATTCTATTATTTTAGTGAAGGCTCGAGATAACTCATCATTATTATCAGTTTCTAAGTCATTTGTATCTGAAACAACATGTGGCTCATTCAAATAGTGCCCGGGTGCTTCTACTCCAAACAAAAGTTCCGAAGATTAACTCCTTGGAAAGTGGGTAGAGAAGGCAAGAATAAATACGAAAAGACAGCATATAAACAAGATTTTGGCAAAAGATTGAAATTGCTGCATCCATTCGATATTCAAAATAAAATTCAAATTTTTAGCTATTACAAAACTCTTGAAATGATATTCAAAATATTACTCTAATGACATGACATCTGACAACACTTTAGATTCCCAATTGTTAAGTGCTTCTCCTAGTTCGCCCAGCTGGATCCACATGGCTTTTGTGTGATCTCTTTCTTTTTCACTCACCATTACAATTGGGTCGCTCGGGTGTATTATCTCAGCAGCAATAGGAAATGTTTCTCGAATGTGGGGTATTTCCATTTTTCCTCTCAGCTTACACTCATTCCGTCGCGTCCCGTGAGTCTCCACAAACAACTCATATCCTAATCCTTGCCGTCTCAGATTTTTGGGCAACTCAACCAGTTCTCCTATACCTTGCAGATTAGCGCCTAATCCTTTTCCTTTTTGATACCCATTATTCATCATGATCTTAGCCACTACTTGGTTGACATCCTTAGTAGATTCCCTAACACCTAATGGGTTTTGGCTGGCACCTTTTGTAGATTTTCCAGCCTCTAATACCTCCAGACTCTGGTAGGAGCTATCTATAACCTGTTCGGCATTCTCATTGTAGGGCACCGTGCTCAGTTTGCTAATGATCATCTCTTCTTCACCTTTTACTGTGATGAGTTTCCCTTCATCAATGTACTTGATCCTTTGATGCACGGTTGATGGGACTGCACCAGCCGCATGAATCCAAGGTCTCCCCAGGACCATCGTATATGCCGCATCGATGTCCATGACCTAAAACTCGATGGTAAATAGGTTTAGACAAATTTCCATAGGGAGCTTAATCTTTCCAATTACTTCCCTCCTTGTCTCGTCAAAGGCCCTTACTACCATGTCTTTATACTCAATACATGACTTCTCGACCGGTAGCTGCCCTAAAGTGGATAAGGGTAGAACATTTAGGGTTGACCCTCTATCAATGAGTACTTTAGCAGTCTTATACCCATAACATTTCAAAGTAATATGGAGAGCTTTGGGCTTTCCAGCCAGTGCGAGGTGTATCTCGTCCTCAGAAAAAGTGATCAAGGTGGAGTTTTTTTACTGCATTTATCATGTTCACCACCTTTTCTAGAGTAATGTCAGGACACACATAGGCTTCATCTAACACGCTCTGTAACGCCTTTTGATGGGCCTCTGAATTCATTATGAGAGTCAAGATTGAAATTCGGGCTGGTGTTTTTCGTAGTTGATCAACTACATCATACTCCTTCTGCTTCATAATTTTCAAGAACTCCTCTGCTTCCTCTCGTTCTCCTTTCCTAGGGCCTTCTCTTAGGTTTGAACTTTCACCTACTTCCTGGTTTGGGTTTGGAGTTCCTTCTACGTCCTTGGAGTACGCCCAACCGCTACAAGTAATTCCTCCTATGATTTATGCATGCACTCTTTCTGTGACAAGCCTTTCTCTTAATGCCTCATTATCATGTGAGCATTCTATTTTTAGACCATAATTTCATGGTACAACATGATTGCTTTGATATGGAAATGGAGACGGCACATGGATGATGGCAGTCAGATTTTTGCTGGGCATCAGCGCAGGTATAACAAGCAAAGATACTTTCATTGTAGTTTGCAGGTCGCAATTACTTTGGCAGGAGTGACCTCCTTAACTTCGTAGACTGGCTTATTAACCACTAGGAAAAAGCTCCTAGGTTTTATGGGGCCAGACAATCCCTTGGTCTTAGTACTATCCTTCTCTATGACATACATGTTCCTTTTAGTGGGTTCTTGAGTCTTTTCAATGGTCAGAACTCCCAATGTCATCATTCTCTGTGCTAACTCCTTAAATTGCCCATAGTCTTTAATGTCGTACCCACTTCTCCTTCTTGAAACTCACGGTAATTGTTCTGTAATTTTTTAGCTATGTTCTGCTCTTTATCCTAAGTGGAAATATAGTTAGTGTCCTTTAAGCTTTCATATAACTGTTGCATGATGCACGACACGTCCATCAAGTTTTTCAAGCTGAGCTCCTCTCCATCTATCATGGACACTTATTTCCCTTTATCATGATTTGGCAATGGGTTAGTGAGAATGTTAGGGTCATTACTCACCTTTATGCCAATATGATTGTTATCCAATAACGCCAAAACGTGCCTCTTGAAAGCATCACACTTGTCAATATTGTGCCTAGTAGCTCCTATGTGATACTCACAAGTAGTGTTGGAGTCATACCACCCAGGGAATGGTGGTTAAAGTGGCTTAATAGGCATAGGTCCCATAAGCTTTTTTGCCACCAAGTCGTGAAAAAGCTCAGATCGACTGAGATTGAAGTTGGATAATGGCCTATCATCACGAGGTTGCTGAGTAGGCCTAAACCCTCTACTTTGGACCATTATTTGTTGTGGTCCAAGATGGGATTGTAGCGGCGTTGGGTAACTCATATGACTACTTATAGTTAGACCTCGTGGTTGGTAGGCTATGGCTGGGTTCTAGCCATGAAACAGTGCTTGTGGATATTGATTATGCATGAGGCGAGGGTGCTGGTATGCAGCGTGGACGTTATTGACATCCCTTTCCTTCTTTTGATTGCTTATAGGCCTCCTAGTTTTTGTGGATGTATTTTTAAACAATCCGTCACGCATATTAGCATCTATTCTCTCCCTAACCTGGATAAGGTTAGCAAACTCATTCACATGGGTCCCTAACATGATTTTTCGATAAGATCCCCTAAGGTACGAATGAAATAGGAATATAATTCTGAGTCCATAAGTGGTGGTTGAACCTCAGCTACTGTGGCTCTCCACCTTTAGGTGTATTCCTTAAAGGTCTCCATTCCTTTCTTCTTCAACCCCTTTAAGTGCTCTCATGTGGGAGCTGTATCTACGTTAAACCTGTATTACCTCATAAACACATTAGTAAGATCTCTCCACCTCTTTAGTTTTGGGTGATCTAGTTTCATGAACCAATGTAATGCTGTGCCAGTCAGGCTCTCGTGGAAGAAGTTTATAAGGAACTTTTCATCCCTAGACCATACTGACATTTTGGTGTAGTATGACTTTAGATGATAGTGTGGATCTCCACTACCATCATACTTACTGAACTCAGGTACTTTAAATTTTTTAGGAATTGGTACCTCCGGGGCTAAGCATAACTCCTTTAATTCCACTGACTTCCAATTAGTCGGCCCCTATAAAGCTCGCAGCCTATCCTTCACCTTCACTATATCTTCTTCCCAGTCTTTCTTTTCATTATCCTCTTTCACCTTGAGGCAAGTATTAGCGGCGGGCTAGGTAGGATCGGTGAATACGATAGTCGGTTCTCCTTCTGGGAGATTATAGGTGAAAGCGCCCCTGATTCCATTCCTGATACCCTTGCCCTTCCATTCCTAAAGTTGGGGGATTTGGGGGTCGACTTATCGCCGCAGGCCTCTGTGTCGGTTCTGGCACTCCTGTGGCTGAGGGACTACCTGAAGTTACTCCTGGTATCTCGATACTTGAATTAGGGACCCCATGATCTGCATTCATGGTGTTAATGGCATTCGGTGAAATATTGTTTGTAGCCACACTTGAGTTCATGTTTAGCAATAACTTCATCATTTCTAGCATTTAAGCCTGCATGGTCCCCATTTGATCTTTCAATGCTCCCACTTTGACTTCTAACCGTTGCTCAAACTCTGATCAATTATTTTCAGCAGACATGGCTCTGACACGTGCCTGGGTCAGATACGTTCAGCTTGACGGCTGAGCTTGGTTAGATGGATTCTTTCCCCCTCGGGCAATGTTGGCTTCTTACCTACATTTTGAAAAAAAGAAATGATAGACCTTAATAATAAAGCAGTCACTTAGGTTTTTATTTTATGTTTTTATTTTCTTTTATTTTTATTTGTTAATACATTGACTTTGCATAAAAGGCATAGGAATCTCGGACCCTTGAATCCTTGAGGGTACATATTGTATCACTCAATGAATCAAAGTTAACGGTTAACGCAATGGATGGTTAATGTCCACATTCGCAGGTCTGTTTTACACCACACAACCTATTCATTCTTCGCATGATTTCTGACACTCCACAGATCAGTAATGAATATATTTGATAACCCAAAGAAGAAGCTATGCATTTTACTAAGAACAAAATGTTTGATTACATTACTTGATTTAAGGTTATACATCAAAAAGTGACCCAACCTATGAATTCATATTACAAAATATGGAAGTTGTCTCCCTTTCTCACTCATATAAGATTTCATCAACATCTTCAAATCTTCCATAAGGTTATGACACAAGGTGAAAAATTCAGTTATAGCTACAGGAGTCTTTGCGGGGATGGCGTGCCCTTCAGCTTGTTTATACGCATACGTGAATTCAGGAATGACATCATTGGCAAATAAAATTATCCTTCTGAAGCGCTCTAGCTACATTTCCTTCTCAATCACTTGCTCTTCATAGCGAGTCTCCCACAATCGAGCCTTTTTAGCTTGATGGTTGAGCTGTTCAATTAAGTTTTGTACTGCTATTGCATTATCACTCTTGACACTAGCCACCTCCCTCATTTTTTCTTCCAACCGTTCGGTGAGGATTTTGATTTCTCGTTGGAGATCATTAGGAGATTTAAGTTCTTCCACCTCCCTCATTATGGCATCCTCTTCTTTAATAGCCTTTAACAATCGAGTTTGATAATTGAGGGCCTTCTTGTTACTTTCTTCAGCTCGTCTTTGAACCCTCCTTACTGTGTCTTTTAATTTGTCATTTTCCTCTTTCAATCTCTTCAGCTTGGTATTCATTTCTGACTCTTTTCTTCTTTTTGCTCTTTCGTCTTCTTGTGACTTGGCCAAGCTTTCTAAGTGCCTCTTACTTAATTCCTCTAAACTTTGCAGCTCAACCATTTTACCTTCTAATTGGTTGGCCAGACATTCATTAACCTCCTATAGGTTATTACTTAATAAGGGATTACGAGGCCCCAGGGGTGGATGGGTCCCACTAATCCTCTCTTTGAGCCCAACCTCATATCCTTTCATAGTTGCCATGGTGCACTTTCCTAGCTTGAACCTCCCTTTACACACCACATGATTCCATGCATCTCTTATCTTATGGGTCATTTCTACCTTTAACGGATCACCGTAATAGAAATTGACTCTTTGCACAATCTCTTCAGATAGGATGTCCTGTTCATATGCAAATTAGCAATGCATGATCATGGGATTATAGTTAGTGCATCCTCAGGCACCCATAAGGGGAATGTTAGGAAAGTTCTCACAGCAATAATTGTATCCTCACTTTCCTACCAAGAGAGTTTCCACCAAATGGTGGTATCTTCAAGCTCTTCTATCTTTTTGATCCACTTATCACGGTTCATTTTTGCTTGTAGTAGAATTGACCCTTCACTGCGTGGATAATCTCAAATTGGGTGATGGATGGTGTCAAATCTTGTATCGAGTTGGCATTCCCTACCATAGACATGATTAACCCACCATATATTCAACAGCGACAAACAACACTTCAATTTTCCTTTCTTCTCTCTATGGCAGAAATTCAATGTTAGAAATGTTTCCGCTAAAAGCGCTGGCACTGGGTTCACCTGGTGATTTTCTACCATCCACAGGACACTTATTGCTGCCAGATCAACTACCCCCATTGTCGATGGGAATAATATTAACCCATATACCGCCAAGGCGAAGACTCTTCTGAAAACAACCCAATTCCCTTTCTCAGCTAATGCCTCCAATCTTTTATCTAAATATTTCCTGGATAAAACTTTTGTTGCCCCAAAGCGGCATAACTATACTCATGTTGGTTCCTCCCCCAGAATTTGAGCCACCACACGCTTGGAAGGGAGATATCCAGGGTACAAATACACATGAGTGTCTCTGTTAACAGACATTTTCATCAGGCCTCCGTACTCCTCTAACGTGGGTACAAGCTGGAAAGTTGGAAATGTGAAGCATCTCAATGAATCATCCCAATGTTGGGCTAGGACTACAAGTGCCTCAGGCTGGATAAGGACTGATAATAAATCCAAGATGTCTCCATAATCATTTTGAAAATAACAGAGCTGCTCCCCTTTGAGTTTCCCATTCATAGTAATTAAGCTTTCAACTGATTCAGCTTCTACCTTCACTTTAACTTTCTTCCCAGTTGAGATTATTCCTATTGGGCTTGTGTCTTGAGGTTGTGTGGTGTCCAATGATTCCATCATATCCTTATGCCAATCAATAGAAATGATGATTCAAGCTGTAACAAGTCCATTGGTTAGAAATAAAGTGGGATGGGCACATAAACTTCTTTAATCAATAGATTATTTAGCACTTTATTCACTATTAATCACCAAGAGCCTTATTGATTCATTGGGAGTAATAGATAAACTCTTAACCCAAGGGAAAAGTAGGTCTTCACATGGGCGAGGCTCAGATAAGTGAACTAGATAATCTATTGATATATCGTTTTTGCTAAAGTTATTGATTTTTAAAAATTACCAACTCCATTAATGCATCATCGGGCCAAACTTCCACACAAAGCATGTTTTCAACTTTAGCTCATTTCTTAGGTTAATAATGCATCGAATGGAGACATTTTGACAATTAAAACCAGCTAAAAAATTTATTTTAAAAACATGTAACTATGCCATGAATGATATGATAACATGCAAAATGAGAGTGAAATATGCTCCCTTGGTGTCTTAACTGGGTCAACCCTAAATAAGGAAAAGTTACCGTAAAGATGATAGGCCCTAGGAAGGTTTCTATTAAGTTCGGTCAACTAATGTGCATAGTTCTGAGGATAGGTCTAATACCTTAGAGAATTACTGGTTCCCAGATTGCCCCCACTCATAAGAGTGAAGATCTCGCGACATGAATTGGACTAAAAGAGGACAGAATCCCACTCCAGTCAAATTCACATAACGAGATACAACCTGAGTGAGGTCTTCATGGTAATCTCTGGAAACGAGAAGCTCAACAGGGAAACCAATATAAACCTCTACTAACCTAAGGCAAGCGAGAACCCGGATATAGAGCCCAAAAGGTGTGTGAGGTACAATGTTAATGTGTTAAGTGTGTGAAGGGAGCATACAAACCTCTAAACCTATAGTTTACCCAACCCTCATCTGTCAAACAGATAAACTGCAAGAGAACCCAAGAACTTACAATACAAATAGGTGTCATCTACCCTAAGGTTTTGTTCCACATGTTATCTATCCTAGCACATGTATTACAAATAAACTAACAAAATTATATGGTAAAAGAGGAATTTTAAGCATGTTATATGACTAAAAAGGAAGATATATATCTATACAAATAGCAAAAATAAATGGCAAATACATAAGAACATACAGGCATAACATGTAACCACAAGAAATAAATAAACACAAAAACAACGAAGAAGAATAAATAATTAAGCCAAAACATGACAAGGGTAATCAAGACAACAGAAAGCCATATTATTTTAGCTGACTAATTAAACAGGCTTAACTCTCGAATAGTCCCTAGTAGAGTTGCCAAACTGTCGTAACCGACTTTTCGGCGAAATAGATAAAAGTGTTTAAATTGATTCCCAAAATGAAACTCAAAAATGAATTTATTTGGAGTCGCCACCAAAATTTTTAACGGAAAACTTTGGAAAACCAATTTAAAATTAAAAAGAAAAAAGAAAAAGGCAAAATGGTCTGCGAAAACAGAGATGGGTTCGGGAGTCTATTTGAGTGTGGGGAAGGTGTTAGGCACCTCATAACACCCGTCCATAAGGACAATTACCTTAAACTAGTTAGCTGAAATGGAATATGGCCTTAAATTTATCTCGATTACCTTTTATTGACATGCATCCCCGTTAAACAGAGAAGACAAAAAACAACAATAATGGAAGTGAATGGATAAATATTTACAAAGGGCAGACTTGACCTAGGATGAAAGCCAAAGGCCTACGTACCCCGTGATAGGGATCAAAGTCCACATAGTTCGACAAAAAAAGCATGTTTATTGTTTGATGGTTCGTAAATTTTATGATGAGAATAGGAAGGTTTAAATTAAACAGATTTTCATAAACAAGATGGAATTGGGATTTAGTTTGTGTATTTTAATTCACGATAACCTGATTAATTTAGCCCTCCCGACTTCTTTGTGTTTTTAATTTTGTTTGATTTTGGAATCTTAATCTTTATTTTGAAATTTAAACGAAACGATTATAAAGAATGAATTTAATTAGTTTGTGAAAAAAGAAAATTAATTAAGATATTTATTCTTGCATTATTATCATTATTGTTATTATTATTTTAAAATGAGTATGTACTAATTTCAGGTATCTAAGGAGACTCAAATCTCACATGACCCTAAGCACTCGAGGAGAACAATATTCTCACACGATAATTTTGTAAATAAGGGAAAAATATTTAATTAAATTAAATATTTAATTATTATTATTTTTAAACAAATAGATACTAATTTTAGAGATCTAAGGAAATTAAAATCTCCCATGATCCCAATCATCCAAGGAGAACAATATTCTCACTCGGTGATTTTTGTAAATAATGAAAAATATTTAATTAAAGTAAATAAACAAATATGTACTAATTTTAGGGGTCTAAGGAGATTAAAATCTCACATGATCCCACGCCATCGAGGAGAACAATGTTCTCACATGATAATTTTTGTAAATAATGGAAAATATTTAATTAAAGTAAATATTTAATTATTTTTTTTGTATTATTTTTACTATTATTTAAAACAAATTTGTATTAATTTTAGGGATCTAAAGAGATTAAAATCTGACATGATCTCAATTACCCGAGGAGAACAATATTCTCACTTGATGATTTTCTTAGAATCTTGTTTATAAAGCCAAAAATTAATCTCCTATTGACAGGAGACAAGCACCGAGAGGCGAATGAAGGACATCCATGCATATATACACATATATACCTCTATGTTTACACACACAAATATATATATATATATATATATATATAAAACAATGGAAGGAGAGAAAAAAATAGCATCAGGAAGGACAAAGAACCCCCACACCACATGCATGCACTCACATGGGTATTCATATATATATATATATATATATGCACACACACACACACACACACACACACACACACACACATATATATCCATATACATCTATATATACACATATGTGGATATATATAAACCTGACAATGGAAGAAAAGAAAAACATCAATAAGAGGAAAAAGCCTACATGCCACATGCATATATTCATATATCTATATATGCGCACACACACTCACATATATATATATATATATATATATCTTCATACATCTATATATACACATACACACACACACACACACATAAACATATATATATATATATATATAACAATGGAAGGAGAGAGAAAAATGCATCAGGAAAGACAAAGAGCCCACTCGACACCACATGCATGCACTCACATGGGTATTCATATATCTATATATATATATCTACATACGTCCATATACACACACCCAAATGTATATATATATATATATATATACATCCATATACATACAGCTATATATATATATATATATATATCACGATGGAAGGAGGGAGAAAA
The DNA here is from genome assembly GCA_037074485.1 of Delonix regia. Classification (NCBI taxonomy): domain Eukaryota; kingdom Viridiplantae; phylum Streptophyta; class Magnoliopsida; order Fabales; family Fabaceae; genus Delonix; species Delonix regia. Next base: position 29,779,389 of record CM073455.1, read on the forward strand.
ATGCATTAAGAAAGACAAAGACCCCCCACATCATATGCATGCACTCATATGGGTATTCACATATCTATATATATATATATATATATCTACATACATCCATATACACACACCCAAATGTATATATATACATCCATATTTTTATTATATATTTTTTATTTATTATTATTTATTTATTTTTGTCATCATCACCATTAATATTTACTTTTGGATTTTTTCCTATTTTGTGTCTTTTATGATTTTTTATTTTGATGTGTTATTATTATTATTAATTAATTCTTATTCTTTCTCAAAGTTCTCTCATCATTTATTTTGAATTTTAAATTGCCTTCACTTAAGAATGTCATTTGAGTCTCTGTCATTTTTATTTCCTTTATTTGCTTAATTATTAATTAATTGGTGTATCCATTAATTAAATAATTAAGTAATTGAGGATGGGGTGTTCACAGGAATCATTGTAAGTTGCACAGTGTCTTAAACTACTGAACTTGCTCAAGAATAGTTTCATCTTCAGGATTCTTACCAAGAATTGAAATCAAAATCAATTAAAACATAATCATAAGAAGTAACTAAAGTCAACTTCAATTAAAACATATTCAACAAATATTATAGAAAAGCAAAGCTAAACACCTTATGAACAATATTCCTTCTTCTGTATATAACACATCTAAGTTTTGAGATTGATATGACTCTCATTTGTAATATTTTCCTCATTACATTCTCCCAATTTATATAAATCAAGTGACTTAAGATGTATAGTTATGCTCCAATTCTTATCTAACTCATCTTTCACACTACAAAGTATTTGAGTCTTCAAAGCTTGAGTGTAGGACTTATCATCTTCATGATCACCAGTGTGCAGGAAAAATTGATTGATGTAAGTACTTTGTCACTAATCACAACCCCTTTTGGTAAAACGACCATGGTTGTTTAACTCAATTATATCCATCAACTTTCCATAACATGGAATAGCACCAAACACATATGCCTATAACTATTACTTGCATAATGCCTTGTTTCAAATGTATCAAAAACTTTGCTATTTGGTATTTTCATCCTTTGGTCTCGTTTTAATATATAAAACTTGAACCCATAGCATTGTATGCACTATAATGCTTTGTGCAATTAATTGGTTCTAATGCTAGAAACTTTAAATCATCTTAGTGGGACTTGCCATTGTTACATCTTATTTGAATAAGAAAAATTCACAATTCCATTATATTGTAACTCATAAAAATAATAAATGTAAAGGGTGTAAATGTACTTACACGACGAATAAAACATTCAACAAACTCTTTATGAATTTTCTTACAATTTTGAAACAAGACCATGTATGGATTCTTAATTATCTTTCCAATTTGACCCTAAATTCACTATATGAAAGATAAAATGTAAATATATTGTATGAATTACTTGTATTTCAGTAACAAAACAAATATATTTAACTTATCGATTGAAGGATCAACTTTTCTATAGTTGGTCAACATATGTTAGAGTGTGTCACACCAGAAATGACTAAGAGGTGTGAATAGAAAGACAAAGTTTGATTCTTGCTTAGTCACACTGAAATGTGACAGCAAAGGTGTGAGAGAGAAAGCAAAATTTCAATTTTTGCTTTAGAAACAAAAACCAAAATTTATGAGTTGCCACTAAGATTTTTAAAGGGAAAACATTGGAAAACCAAATTAAAAGAAAAATGGTGGTCATCAAACTAGGGATCAAGTTGGGGAGTTGGTTATCCATGGGATAAATGTTAGGCACCCCACAGTACTCATTTTTAAGAATGATTACCTAAAATTGATTATGTGGAATAAATATGGTCTTAATATTGATTTGCATTAGTCTTATTAATCACATTTGGAAAAGGGAATAAAATAAAATAAAATAAGAAAATAATAAGAAGAAATCAAGAAATTAAAATAAAAGAAGAAAAATAAAATGTTCACAAAGGCGGACTTGACCTAAGATTTGACCCTAGGGCTAATGTGGCCTGCAATAGAGATCAATGGCCATATAGTTCGAATAGAAAGACATGTCGATTGGTTTGTGGTTATATTTTTTAATTTTTTTTTATAGAAAAGAACAAGGTAGTTGAAATTAAAGTGATAAACGTAAACAAAATGAATGAGATTCAATTGGTGTACTTTAACTTTTGAGATCAGTATAATCTCACTTTTTTGTTCTCTTTCTCTTTTTTTTTTTCCGGAATTTCATGAAAGTGTAATTTATTTGGGTTTTGATTCAAAGTTGACAATAGAGAAGAAGGTAAATTTTTTTTTGTTATTTAAAAGAAAGTAATTATGAGGACTGGGAAAAGAAGCCTTAAAACAAACTTTTTGTTTGGGATTTTTGTTATGAGGAATTAAAAGTATTCAATGAAATTTAAAATATTTTTATTCTTTTGGATTATTTTATTTTGGATTTCACAGAACTTGAAGAAGAAAGAATAAAATTACAAATTGAAATAAATGGGTTATGAAATGGAAAGGGAATTTTTTTTAAAGCAAGAAAAGATTTCATAATTTATTTTGTTTTTCTTATTTGTTGACTCTTTATAATTTTTTAAGGAAAAAATTAATTGAAAATGGGCTATTGGAACCCAGATTCATTAAAAAAAAACAAACAAGTGACCCGACCAGCACCTGTATAGAACCTAGGGAGATAAAAGGGTCTCACGCCCTATTGGTTGACTCTTTAGGCACCTGAGGAGACAAAAGTTCCCACTTGACTGCTTTAATAAATAAACAAACAAAAGTGAAAATAGAAACTAATGTACATGCAGAATACTATGACATTGTGCGCATGTGTTCAACCAGCATCATATTATTAAGTAATATTTAGAAGAAATAAATTAGAAAAAGAAAATAAAAAAATAGCATAAAGCTCTGCTCTTAGCCATCTTTTTGATCTTCATGTCATGGTTATGAGGCATTTTCCCATCCGCAATTTGAGTAAGTCATAATTTGGCCACAAGAATAAAATAATATATTAGGATTTGTCTATAGTTGGAATTAAATCAGATTCAATGCAACACCAATATGAAATATCTAAATTCTAACCAAATCAAATACCAAACATGCACAAAGTTATGCCTTAAACCAAGTAATATCATACTAATTAATCACTTGGTTAGGTAACCTCTGTCACATTGTGTATTTATATTTCAAGTGTACTATTCTAGCTCTAAACCAAATTAGTGTCATGAGAGGAGCAATATCAAGTGATTCCAAATTGTATTAAACTATTCAACATAGATAAAACCAATTGAAATTTAAACCTGATACTTAGGATAGTAACAAGTATTAATTGAATTTATTTCCATCATAAATCATAACACTAATAGCATATTCCTAAGAAATTTAGACAAAAAATTAAGATTAATTCACACTAATGATATCAAAGAGGCATCAAACAAGTTCAACAGAAATTGTTTCCCTTTCAAAGTCAAAGTCAAAGTCAAAGTCAAGGTGATATCATGCAAATTTTGTCAACACACATTGGTGTGCTTGTATCTTTTCTATCACCAACAAATGAAAATAACTATGACCATTAATGGGTGGAAAAATCAAATGATCCATCATCATATAAGCTGGTCAATTAAATATAGTTTTAATTTCAAAATATCTTGAGTAAACAATTATGACCTCTAGGGCCATGTAAACCTTAGCTATGGATTCCTCAAGATGAGCCTTATTAAGTATATAAGATTTCAATTTTCTAAGTACCTGATAGAAAAGAAAGAACTATAAGCCTCATGCATGAATTAAGAAAACAAAAATAATTAATGGATAAATATTTAGATACTTATCTCTCAATTTGATACATCCATCAATATTGAACAAGGCCACCTAGTTTTCCTTCATTGACTAGGTGTACAATCAAATAAAGCATAACTATAATGAATGAAGGAAGGAAAATCATTTCCATGTGACATAACATCATAACCACTTTATCTTGGGGTTAATTAAGTTCATGTACATTCAACAATTTATTACAAAAATATCCCAAAAAAAAAAAATGGTCAACTAGGATAATAAACAATTGGTTGGAAAGTGTCATTCTCATAAATAGAGGTAGAAGTTGCTCAATAAGATATAAAATATAAATTACATAAAATATAAATGGGTAGCGTTCCAATAATAAACCATTATAATACCTTTTAAATTGGTCAGTTCTCTGTAAATCATCATTTAAATCCTTATCATATTAAGTCATAAACAAGCAATATAACAATGATGGTTATGGATTCATTCCATGGAAATTAAGTTGGTCAAGATTATGTAGCCCTTGGAAATCACATTTATTGGTCAAGGATCCACAGCCCTCGAAGAATCTTTATCATTGGTCAAGGGTACTTAGCTCTTAGATTTATATATTTATCAGTCAAGGAGCCACAACCCTCGGGAAAATCTTTATCATCGATCAAGGGAACTTAGCCCTTGGTATTTTAGATCAAATGGTCATAAGGCATAGGCTCATGCTATTTAACACATCTAGTATTTATTTTACATACAACCCTTTTTTATGGTTTTTGCATGGCATCACATGTAAGTCATAATTCAAGACTAATCAAGTTTAGCAAGCTATGCTATCATATAATAATGTAATGGTAAACAAAGATCATATAACATGTCATAAGGTTGGAAGAGCTATTGCATACCTAGTGTAATACCCATAGAAATTTATACTAAAAAAAAAAAGGAACTCAGTTTAGAACAAATATAGATGCAGATAAAGTTTTATCAGAGAATGTAACCAAAGTTAGTACCTAAACTTCACCCTGTGCATTTTTAGCACTTGTAACTCAACTAAGTATGATAACCAAGTATCTATTAGGAAAAATTTTGATATGATAAAAAATATATATATAATAATATTTTTACATTTAAAAATATTAAAAAAATAAATCCTCAATTATTTCTAATAATTCTACCTAACCCTAAATTATACAACTAACCTAAAATTATATCAAACATCTTTAGAAACACAGAATTTTGTTGCACTAAAACTCCTTCTTCATGCTGTAGCTTCGTCTTCTTTATACTCACTATTCCGTCAAGCTTCCAACCATTGTCACCACCACCAGCAAGCATTTGCAAGCCACCAGTAGCATCGCCGGCCCATCCTTGACCACTAGCAGCTTCCCCACCGGCAAAAATTGCGTCAAAGACTCCTCACAGTGTTACTTTTTTTTTTTGGCCAACTGGAGCTTCCTCCATCCTCGTTCAACCTTGCTGGCCACCACACTGTTGAAATTCATCAAATTTTCGACAACCTGATATACCCAAGAATAACCCAAAATTCGAAGCTTCAATTCATGATTTTGGTGCATTTTTAATCCAATTAAACATAGAGCTTCACTTTTTGAATTGATTTTGCAAATTTCTCCCTCATTTTCACTAATCAATTTGGTTTAATTTGCTCAGAATTGAAGAAAAAAACCAATTCAGGTATTGTTCATACGTGAAAATCATTGTTCATGCAAGAAAGTGATGAAATTGAGCTCAATTCGGGTTGTTTGCTTTAAATTGAGTTAAGATTACACTTCTAAGGTGAATTTTTCACCTTTCTCCCTTAAAATCACTAATCAATTGTGAAATTTGACTTTCGAATTGAAAAACCCCAATTTAGGGGTTTAGGGGCAATTTGGAAATTTAGTGAAAATTGTGTTCTTAGAACTTCTTAAATTTTTTTATGCATCTAGGGAGTGATTTAGAATTTTTAGAAATTTTAGTTTGAATTTTAGAACAAAATTCAAATTTTTAGTAATTTTTCAAGATTTTTCATGAAGAAAAAGGAAGGAAAGATATGAATGGCTTGTTTGTATAATAATAATCATTATTTGAGGTTAAACGGAAATTTTGGAATTTATTAGATGACCCTTATGTGAAAATTGTGTTATGGTAGGTGTTAAAAATTTAATAAGTGTATAATGGAATAATTGAATAAAATAATAATAATAATAATAATAATAATAATAATAATAATAATAATAGTATTGATAATAGTAATAATAATGATAATAAGAATAATAAAATGAAATATAGGTTATATAAATTTTAAAATATTCTTTAAGTGGCCCATAAATTTAATTTCCAAATAATTAGTAAAGAAATAAGTAAAATAGATAAAGATGAATAAGGAATAATTAATTAGCTTTGTGACAAAATCAAATAATTAAATTAATTATGAGGACTAGATGTTAAGAGTATTTTATTTAATATTTTTTTAGGTGATTAGAATATTTTCAATAAAGAAATTCTAATCAAGGATAGAAGGAGGTTAGTATACTCCTTTTAGGTGAGTAGATAATCCTAATTATGAAGAACATTATTTTAAATTATTCATGATGATTTTGAATATTTAATTATTAGAAATACTAAAATCTAAATTTTGTAGTGGTATGATTTTGAAATTTCTGATATCTGTACATGGATAATTATTTATCTATGAAATATTAGGAATATGTCCAAAATAGAACCCTGTAGCTAACGACAATTGACATTAACTATAGTGCATTGCGATTGGTATTCTGATAAGGTTGGGTATGATACCCTTACCTCTATATTCTATTTGAGGTTGAGGGCCATTATGATGTTTACTTAGAGTTTATGGCTGTATGAGTATCCATTCTAATATATTATCACTAGCCTTAGGTTAGCTCTGTACTTTGTAATTATGACTAGTTCTGTAGGAGATTCCCAATTACATTCTGTTGATGATTTTTCTTTGTTTAATATCACTGAATTATATCTTTATGATATTTGGTTTTAAATTTTGAAAGATGTATCACCATAAGTTTACCTTAATTTCTGCAATATTAGAATTACTTGCTCACTGAGTTTCCACTCACCCTATTATTTAACATTTTTTCATATCTCAGCACCAATCTATCATGTCCACCTTCGGAATTTTAATCTTGGTGATTAATTCCTTGGTGAGCCTAGCCTAATGCTAGAGTTATGTCTTTTAGTATTTTTATGATTCAGTTTAGTCGCTCCTTGGTATATAGGCTAAATATTTAATGTATTATTATGGTGTGTCAAAAAGTACTTATATGAAGAATTAAGAGATCTATGTTCGTTTAATATGAATTTATATAAATTATGCCATTATGGGGGTTTTGACAGGTTTGTAAGAATGAATGACACTTCATCCCCGTGCTGGTCATGCCCTACCGGCTCAGGCCATGACACTTAGTGGGTGAAGTAAGCTCCTTTCTCTTGGTTATAAGATATTTCACCCAATAATCATATATCACAAAAGTATAATTAACTCAATTCCCATCATTAAGACACATTCATTTAGGCTAATCATAATCCCTCTTAACAAGCTCATATATGGAAAAGATTTACCAAAAGCAATCAAAATATCTACAATTTTCATATTATCCCATAACATCAACTCAACACATAATCCCAATCAAGAGGAATTTTCTTCTTTTAATGCATCACATTTCCATTACCCAATTCATGTCTAACGTCTTTATTACCACTAAAAACAAGCCTTAGCTCATATTCTTTGATTCTACCACATCACTTACTTAGGTTTTTCATCAATTTAAATTCATTTCCTTATAAACTTACTAAATTTTCACTTTCATCCCAAATTGCCGTACCTTCACCTTCAACCAAGCTTAGCCATGAAGAACAATAGGATTTCATTTCATAAACATTAAAAGTGTTCCTAGAATACCAACTTGAACCCATTAAATTCCAGAATTTTACAATTCTCTGAAAAACCCTAAAAATTTTCAGTTTAGTCCCCAGAAGAACTCATCTGAAAAACTTGTCTAAAAACATACTTCTAAGGCTAAAATTCAATGGGAAATGACCGAAAATGCATCTACCATCAATGTTTTCATGAACAACTGAGCAAAACTCACCAAAAAACAATTGAAAATTGCTCCTCCGTAGCTGCCTATAGAATACACCAGAAAAAGGACGCTGTCGCCAGAAACTACAAGGTGTGGTGGTCAGAAGCTTGTCGTCGGTAAGAGAGGATGCTGGCTGGAAGCTATGGTGGTGGCAGACGATGATGGTGGAGTGCAGAAATAGAAAGAAAGAGGATGAGCATTCTGCAGAGGAAGAAAATGAGGGAAAAGGAAGAAGAAAAAATTAGAGGCATTTTGGTCAATTCACCTCGGAGGACACGTGTCAACACCAAACAATTTCTGAGGGAGGAGGAAACTACATCTTAAACCCATGCCATCAGACTCTAAGTGCCATGCCTTACCACTAAGCCATAACTCATTATCTGATTAATAACATACACCATATATATGTATGCTTTTACTCTTGCTAAGAACAAAAATTTTGCATCAGACTTGACAAGTGTTACACTTTCAATTGAACACTTTGTGCTACTCTTTGTTAGCACCAACTTTTGCCTCAATAGAACATAATTGCTCGAGACTAACCACCTGATCTACGAAGCTTATAGGGGTATAGCTCCTCATGTTCACCTTGTGCTCTGAGCGAGACATTGGCTTACCAAGTAAAACAAAATAAAGTTGTGCCCTGACTAACAACATAAGCTTTTGGCTTAGTAATAAGCACTTGATCTTAACAGTACTTATTAGTCTAGAATGGGCAAGAAAAGGGTGAATTTCCAAATATAAATTTTTGCTTCTATATTTCCTAAGGATGTTAACATAATACAATTTAAGTTCTTTTAATTTGAAACATCAAGTTTAAAGATATGCAATAGAACTTAAGTAAAGAGGATGAGCAAAGTTTAGACATAGAGCAATTTAGAGTGGCTTTGATTAATAAATTGATGTTACATCCACTTCTCTAAACACACTACAAAGACCCCACTAAATAAAAATTACAATTACAATGAAATAACCCACTAACACAAGCTCAACCCCTTAGACTTTTACATTTAAATTGACTTAGGCTATGCTTGGTACAAGGAATTGGAATTAAAATATAGAATTATAATTCTAATTCCAATTCTATTAGGATTGAAATTGATTTGGAATCTTAAAATTCATGCTTTGGTCATATAAAGAATTAAAACATGAAATTATAGTTCCATATTGAATCTCAATTCTATTATGTAGATGGGTGATACGTACTATAAAAAAAACAATAGCATGGATACATATATATATATATATACACACACACATATATATACATACATACATACACATATACACATAATAAAAATAATACAAAATTAATTTGTTTTAAGAAAAATATTTTCCTCTTAATCTAGTTTTGACTAGATAAAATGTTTTTTTATAGTAATTGTAACACCACCTTGTTTAGTACATGATAATCATGTTTTCAAAAATTTATTTGATTCAAATTTAAAATGTGTATGCACAAGTATAGTCCTTCCATGAGTATAAATATAAATGCATGTACGATGTTATCTTATAAGCACACATGCCTATATGTGCATAGTGTGGTTTCATGCTATAATATGATATTGTATTTGTGTATGTATAAATATATACATAAATATGATATGATATCATACTTGTATAATGTCATGTTGTGTGCTTATGCATGCATGCATGTATGCATGTATGATATGATGATGTCATTATGCATGTGCAATTTTGTATCTATACACTCACATGCAAGTGTATGTGTGTAAGCAAAGATGCACAATTATGCATACAATGTCATTGTGTTGCATCAACATAAGTGTATGCAATTTTGTATTTTTTAAATTTGTAAGCATATATAAAATGTTCATATGTGTTTGTATAAGTGTATGTACAATGTTATATTGAGTATATGCATTTAAAATTTTTGAAATTTTACATGTTAACATGTGTTTGTGTACGTAGTATTACGTTATATATTTTAGTGTATTAAGTATCATGTGCCTATGTTATATATTATTTTTTGAACTTGTGTTGCATAAATGTTATATATATTTACATATACATGCATACAAAAAATATGTCATATCATATGGTGGCATAAACATTGCATATTCATTATATATATGCCATATCATTTTAATTATTTTTTTAAAAATAAATTTGAGTTATGATTAATTTCTAAAATATTGATTATACATTCTAAATCTTAACTTTTTTATTTTAAATCTTACTTTTCCTATTTTTCTTTAAAAAAATTGTTTTTGTTATAAAACATGACTCATCCCAATATGACCCAATCAAATATTAGCAGAGTCTCAGATCTTGAGAAAGTGGCCCAATCATAAAAAGAAAAAAAAAAGATATTATGTTGGGAGTATAAGAGTTACAACTCAATTTTTGAGTTTTGGAATTGCTAGAAGTTAGAGGTAAAATTGGAAATGATCTTCATTAGTTATTTTTCAATTTTATGGAATTGATGTATGAAATTAAAAATATAATTCTAAAAAATCAACCAAACAAAAGCCTTGGAATTATTAAGTTCAATTCCAATTTTATATCCCATTTTCAAGTCTAATTCTTGACATTAAATAGAGTGTTTAAGGAATCACAAGTTCTAGAACACTTGACAAGTACAGTGACCTTGATTTTTTTAAGCACACTGGGTAACTAAACTAACACAGGCTTAGTCCTCAAGAGTTGTAGACTCAGACTGACTTATATGAAACACAGGTTCCTGAACATCATATCAGAGAAATGTAAAGTAGATGAAATCACATATAAGCACAATTTCACTTAGAGCAAATAGAATTAAACAGAGCTTGACTTCTCAGATAAAGCAAATGAAAAATGCAAATATGATGCAGCAAGCTTTCAAATGAATGAACTTGATCTTCGATCTCTCAAATTCGTGTGTCCCTTCTGGAGTCTCTAGGCATTTTATTTATACTCCACACTTTCAACTATTATATAACATTCTACAGTTCGACCAAAAAAAAATTCTACTGTTAGCTCTTTCCTTTGTGGAATGTTTGCCTTTTTATGCATTAATTATGCTTTCTTCCAATGGGCTTTTGTATCCTCCTAGTTCAACAAAGATTAGGCCCAACATCTTGCAGGATTATTTTAAGCTGGCCCAAGTTTCCTGAGGAAGACATAATAAAAAGGTAGATAATCAGTCGTACGTTTAAGTTGCTCAACGCTTTGAAAGAGAATTGTACAGTGAATGTGGACGAATTTGTTCCTCCGATTACTGATTGAGGTTAAATTTAGGCGTTGAGTCTCATCGAGCTAGGAGTTTTAAAATTTGATTGGGAGAATTAATGGTTTCGATCAAGCACACCTCTAAATCTAACTCAAGCTTTAAAACTATAAAAGATAAGTCACTTGAATATAATTTGCTTTATCTTACTTCAATATGGTGATGGCTTAGGAACAAATTTCAAATAGAGTCTCTAGAACGGTATGTATTTTGACGCTAGAGGACATTATACATTTTGAAATTTAGAGTAACTGAGAGTGATAATGTGATTCTCACCTGCTAGAATTGTTAAAAATTTGACAAATTAGCCATTGGATAGCTTTTTTCTAACTAAGTAAACCGAAAGATATCACATTGCAAACTTTTGAGTCACAAAATAGCACTGAGAAAATCGAATACTACATGATATTTAAAAAGTGATCTTTTACTTTAATTTATAAGAACTTATCAATTTTAATTTTTGTGAACTTTATCTCTTTCCTTTTATTCGACACATACACATACTAGGCAATGCAGGCAATGCAACTACAACCAAATTGATTGGTGCAATGTGGTACGCTGAACTTCATACAATAATATTGGATATTAGCTGATAAGATAAAACAAGATTTGGAATCTGTATAATGGATTTGTGTCATGCTAATTTACGCTTTTCCTTATAAATTCGATAAAAGAAAATGGTAGTTTTGATTAATGTTTTAGTTTTCACAATGTAATATAAATGGTTAAGCAAGAATAATTAGTTAGGCCATTGTACTTTTATAAGCGAAACTAATTGAATTCAAATTCATTTACTTTTCTAGTATTAAGGAAAAATTTAACAATTAGTTCCTATATTTTATCCAAATTTGCAAATTGGTCCTTGCACTTCTTTTTTTTTTTTTTTTTCATTTTAAATCACTCCTCATTATTTCAGTATTTTGTAATTCTCCCGATCATTAATGGGATCATTAGCACTGTTCACTATATGCTGATGTGGTCAAATGAGAAGCCACATAAGCATTGTAAGTTGTTTCTCGAATGAAAATTTGGTTTCATACCACAATAGGGGTGTGCATGACCTAAACTAACCTAGTCAACCTGGCTTAGCCCAGTTGTTTTGAGCCAGGCTGAGCTAGGTCATGATCAAGACTGAGGTCAGTAAATGAAACTTGGTCCAAGGCCAATATTGCTACTTTCTTTTTTAGGTTAAATATAAATAATTTTTATTAATATGACTATCCCATTAGTTAAATATAAACTAAAATTTCTTCTTTTTCTAAAATTATTCTAAATTTAAATTTGTAAAAAATAATTTAAAAAAAAAAAGAAGAAAAACCTATATGACCCAACTCGATCTAGTTATGTACCTGTTTCGTCCGTGCTGGGTCTTAGGATTAGGCCACATTTATTGGGTTGGTGTAAACCCTGGGTCAAGCACGGGTTAAGGTTAAATCTAGCCAGGCCTAAGGTTTGTTCACCCTATTCCAAAGCCAACCACTTACCTCTTGTAAGCTTAATGTAATTTGATGACTCCAAGTCATTACCTCCTCTTGTTCTTGCTACTTACTAACAAGAGAAGTAAAACAATGTCTTAAACAAGAAACCCCTTGCCATTGCTACCCACAAAGAATTCCACTTTCTTTATTGTGTTACCATATTGTGTTACAATATATATATATTGACCCAAGTTATTAAGCATGTTGAGCTTGTGATCTCCAACCTTAATGTGTCACTTAAGCTCTTTAATAACTTCAATTTCATGGAAGTTGGTGCCAACCCAAGCAGTGTGTTGTCCAAAATAGCTTTAATTTTATATGTAATTTGATCTTATACAAAGCTCATGCACCTTACATAGTAAGAATTTATCCCATTAGTTCAAATATTTGAAATTTAATAAACCACCTTATTGAAATTTGTTATGTGGGATCCAGCCAAACATTAATGTCAAAGAAGATAAACGACCTTGTAGAAATTTGGTTGTGAAGGATCTAACCAAATATTTAATGTTAAAGTAGATAAACTACTTTGTTGAAATTTGGAGATACTATAATGTGAAGCCTAGCAACATAGGTTGAAAATATTCAAATGTTGCACATGTGAGTTTGAAATATGCATCCTATGCATGTGCAAGTGGTCCACTTGTGAAGAATACACTAAATGGTGTATTGTCTTACATGACTTAGAGCCTCTATAAATAGAAGCTCACTTTTACTCATTTGGATCATCAAGTAGCAAAAATTTCAACTGCATAGTGAATGAGTGAGAGAGTTATTCTCTGAGTGTGAGAGGAATATTGAGTGTAAGTAAATCCCAGAGAGTTTAGGGTGTAGGAAAAATACACCAGGGATATTTTTAGGTATCACTTCTATTACTCCTTAGTATTATAATTATCATAAAATTGTAGAATTTAAATAGAAGGGGTCTCATTGTAAAACACTATATTTACCTCTTGTGTGAATGAGTGTGGAAAGGATATTTTGTAATTATCTTGAATATAGTGAAGTATTTTCGGAGTTTGTCCCGTGGTTTTTCCCTTGGTATTTGGGGGTTTTCCATATTTAAATTTTGGTATTCCTTCTCTAGTTACTTTGCACTTATTTTATTTTCACTGTGCTATGTTATTGGTAGATTTAATTCTATCAGGCATATTTAGTGTTCATTACCACATTGGCTTAGTTATAATATACACTTTAAATTAATCTCATTACAAGTGGTATAAGAGCTTGGTTGAGCTTTGGTGGGTTGTGCTATGTAAATTATGAAGGAGAATACAAGCACCATGATCAAGCTGACAGTTGCAAATTACTCTATCTAAAAACCGAAGATGGAGGATATTCTCTACTGCAAGGATCTTTATGATTTTGTAAAGAAAGGGGAAGTAAGGCCAGATGATGTCACTACCAACCAATGGAGAAAACAACATCGGAAGGCTATTGGATTAATTAAGTAGTGGGTGGACATTAGCATATTCCACCATATGGCCATAGAGACTAATGCCCATACTTTGTGGAAGAATTTAAAAGATCTTTATGAGAGAAAGACTACACAGAATAAAGCATTTGTAATTAGAAAGCTAGTGAATCTCAAGTATCAAGATAAAAGATCTGTTGCAGAGCACTTGAATGATCTCCAAGATTCGGTAAATTAGTTATACCATGAAGATAGTGATAGATGATGAGTTACAAGCACTATTACTTTTGAGTTCTTTACTAGATAGTTGGGAGACCTTAGTAGTATCACTAAGCAATTCTGCATCTAATGGAAAACTCTCTTCAGTCCAAGTCAAAGACAATATGTTCAATGAAGAAACTAGAAAGAGATATTTAGGGACAAATAATTCCCAAGCCCTTGTCACAGAGAACAGGGGAAGAAGTAGAAGTAAAGGACATTCTAGGAAATCTAAAGATCAATCACAATCTTAGTTTAGAAAAAAATTTAGTTGCTACCATTGTGGGGAAGAGGGACACATTAAAAGGAATTGCAAGACTTGGAAGAATAGAGATAAGAAAAATTGGAGGAATCAAGAAATAGTTGATGATAAAAGTTCCACAACCTCTGTGATAGAAAGGGAAGTGGTGATACTTTTTGTTAAGGAAGAAGAGTGCCATGTTGCTGATTCATAAGTGAAATGGTTCATTGACTCAACAATATTATATCATGTCACTCCTAACAAGGAACACTTTACTATGTACAAAGCAAGAGACTTTGGCAAAGTAAATATGAGTAATAGCAGCAATACAGACATTGTAGGGGTTGGTGATGTGTGCATTCAAACCAACGTTGGTTGCACACTGACATTGAAGAACGTGCAACATGTGTCAGATTTACGCTTGAAGTTGATCTCTGTACATGATCTGGATCTAGCTAGATCCCACAACAACTTTGGTGATGGCAAACGAAAGCTTTTTAAAGGCTCGATGGTTGTTACTAGGGGAATAATGTTGAATACACTATATAACACTCAAGTTAAGCATATCGAAAGGTTGAATGCAGTTAAAGATAATGCTTTGCCAAATTTATTGCATAGAAGACTACTTATTTTAGTGAAAAAGGATTGTAAATTTTTGCTAGGAAGTCCCTCATTCCTTATGCCAAATATACAAAGCTAAATCCTTGTGATTACTATTTATTTAGCAAGCATCATATGGATTGAAGTAGGCTTCTAAACAATGGTACAAGAAATTTGACTTATTCATGGTGGGTCATGAATATACCAAGACTAATATAGGTCATTGTGTATATGTCAAGAAATTTCATGGTGATAAGTTTATCATCCTTTTGCTATATGTAGATGATATGTTGGTAGTGGGATAGGATGTGAATATGATTGGTGATTGAAGAAAGAGTTATCAAAGTCATGTGATATGAAAGATCTAGGCCTTGCAAAGCAAATTCTGGGTATGTAGGCTGGAAAGCTTTGGTTGTCACAACAACGATATATGGAACGAGTTCAAGAAAGAATCAATATAAAGAATGCTAAGCCAATTAGCACACCATTGGCCAATCACTTCAAATTTAATAAACGAAGTTACCCCACTACTGATGATGAAAAGAAGGAGATGACTACTATACCTTACTCTTCTGTAGTCAGGAGTTTGATGTTTGCCATGGTTTGTACTCGGTCAGATATTGCTCACATAGTTGGAGTTGTAAATAGGTTCCTTTCCAATCTTGGTAAGTATCACTGAAAAGTTGTGAAGTGGATATTGAAATATCTGAATGGTAGTTCAAGAATGTGCTTAGGTTTTGGAGGATTAAAATTAATTTTGGAGGGTTATGCTAATGCAGATATGACAGGTGATCTAAATGGCAAAAAATCTACCTCTAGATTCTTTGTTTACTTTTGTAGGGGGATCAGTGTCCTAGCAATCAAAATTGCTGAAATGTGTTGCCCTATCCACTACTGAAGCAGAGTATGTTGTAATAACCGAAGCCAAACAAGAAATGCTTTAGTTGAAAAGATTTTGTTAGCAATTGGGAATAAGCAGAATAGGTCCATTATCCATTGCGATAGTCAAAGTGCTTTGGATTTGAGCAAGAATGCAATGTACCATTCATTTACAAAGCACATTAATGTAAGATATCATTTGTTGCATTAAGCAATGGAGGAACAATAGTTCAAGCTTGAAAAGATCCACACCGATAAAAATCCTATGAATATGATGACAAAGGTTATGTCATGAGAAAAGTTGAAACTGTGTCGAGTTAATCAGCATGGATCCTAGATGATTGCTTCCCAAATTGTTTTCTCCTTTGGCTGGAGGGGGATAATTGTGGAGTCTAGCTAAACATCAAATTTTAGATTAGATAAACTACCTTGTTGAAAGTTGGTTGTATAGGATTCAACCAAACATTAATGTTAAAGAAGATAAACCACCTTGTTGAAATTTAGTTGTATGGGATCCAACCAAATATTAAATGTGATACATTACTTTGTTGAAATTTGGTGGTACTACAATGTGAAGCCTAGCAACATAGGCTGAAAATATTCAAACATTGCACATGTGAGTTTGAAATATGCATCTTAAGCATGTGCAAGTGGACTACTTGTGAAGAATACACCAAATGGTGTGTTGTCTTACATGACTTGGAGCCTCTATAAATATAAGCTCACTCTTAGCTCATTTGGATTATCAAGCAACAAAGAGTTTAATTGCATAGTGAGTGAGTGAGAGAGTTATTCTCTAAGTGTGAGAGGAATGTAGAGTGTGAGTAAATCCCATAAAGTTTAGGGTATAGGAAAAATACATTAGGGATATTTTTAGGTACCACTTCTGTTACTCTTTAGTACTACAATTATCATAAAATCACTATATTTGAATAAAAAGGGTTTCACCATATTTACCTTTTGTGTTAGAGAGTGTGAAAATGATATTTTGTAATTATCTTGAATATAGTGACATATTTTTGGAGTTTGTCTTGTGATTTTTCCCTCGTCATTTGGGGGTTTTCCATGTTAAATTTTAGTGTTCCTTCTCTAGTTACTTTGCACATATTTTATTTTCGATGTACTGTGTTATTGGTAAATTTAATTCTATCAAGCATATTTGGTGCTTATTGTCGTAATGGCATAGTTGTAATTTACACTATAAGCGATTACTGGTAACCCTTGTAAGTGATTTCTCTCATGAAAGTGTATTGCTCTTAGAGGAAAAGAAAGAGTGTTACTACCATTGTGTAAAAGGTGGTGGACATGGTGAGCACAAAGAAGCCAAGCCTTTCTTGCACGTCGTTGGTCAGTTATCTAATGCTAAAACGTGGTAGAAATTAGGAGGAGGTGGGTAACTATATAACGTTTGGTTCATCATTACTATATGATAAATAATGGTTTAGTTGTATAATTTGCTAACAATAACATGTTAAAGTATGTTCAAAACGGGAGATATAAAAGATTAAATAATCTAAACTGAAGAAGCAATAGTAATGGTGAAAATCTTTAAGTAAAAAATAAGAGAGAGCAACAACACAAAATACTTAAATCTGTAAAGAGAAAGTTGTATGCAGAAGAAAGAGAAAGGTATGTGAGCTAAGGCTTCACAAATAGTGAAATTACTCTGACCCTTCAATCATATTTTATTTTACAAAATAGGTTTTAATAATTTCAATAAAACAAGCCTATTAACAAGACTCATTTACATGAGTCCAATCTTTCTCTCAACGTTAACTCTTAATTAGTGATATGATGGAATAATCACTAATAAATTTGAGTTATAGGTTGAGGTCACTATCCATAGACTTGTAGAAAATTTAGCCTATCACTGATTAATTACCAATAAAAACACAATTCTTTCTTGGTTTAGACTAAAATATCAATGGCCAAATTTAACATTCACAAGAAATTTATACAGTAATAGGATTAATGTCAATCCATACAATAGTTAAAAAAATGTTCTATTATTGTTATTATTATATGCATAGTTGTCAAATTCGCGAGTTTATTATTTAAGTTTACGAGTTTACGATTGTACATAACGAAAACTAGTTAACTCATTGTAAACTCGAACTTAGTACAAACTAGGATAAACTCACAAGCTGCCTTACCGAGTCTACCGAGTTTATAATTTTAATGTGTCAACTTGCTTGTAAAGTCAGTCACATAATAATTTAAACTTAAAGACTAAATAAGATATAGACAAGCTTCTATTCCATCAAGTCTTTATAATTTATTTTATTACAAGTTTGAATATGCATAAAAAATAATAAAATTACATTTAATATATACTTATTAAATAAAATAAAATAAATATTATTTAATAAGTTATATTGAATAATTATTTATGTATGACCATTTTAAAATATTCATGTTGAGTATTACAAATTATAAAATAAGAATAACTTTTGTTTGATTAAGTATGATTTGAATTACATTTGAATAATTTTTTAATATATATAGTATTTAAATTATAAAATTATATATTTTGATAACTATTTATTAATCGAGACAAACTCTTACAAATTTACTTTCTCTTATAAGTTTACCTAAACTCGTGAGTTTAACAACCTTGATTATATGTCTTCAAATTAATAATTATAATATTTTGAACTTTCTTTGACCATTGATTTGATGAATTCAGCCCCTAATGCCTCATCCAACGCTGGTTGCTGCAAAGCTTTTGCATCGGAAACAGTACAAGTACAGTGAATCAGTTCAACATAATAGCAGTCTCTTGGATTATACCAATGTCGATGGGGACACGCGACGTCGTTTTCGACCGGATACGCCACAGTGGCCTTCATCATCGATGCTGGTCTTGGCTGCATTTCTGAGACCGAGCTGGTCGATCAGAGCTTATATTTACATATCAGAAATCAGCTATAAGCATCAGAATCGATTCTCTTCCAAAGAGAAAGTCGTCTTGCATTACGTAAGCTAAAATGGAGTCTGACTTAGCTTGGCATATTGAATGTCCAATTTCCTTAGTGGCATTCCAATCCAAGTAAGCATATAGCAAACCGTGTCAAAGGATCTGATTAAGGCCTAACTTGAAAAATACTGGAATAGTGAAGAGTGATTTGAAAAATAATAATAATAATAAAGTGTACGGACCAATTTTTAAATTTGGGCAAAATGTAGGGACTAAATGATGAATTTTTCCTGAAAATAAAAAACATATTATACAATATGATTAGCATCACTTAGCACTTTATGGTCACACACTTGTAACTTGATTTTCAATTTAATTTTTTATTATTTTTTATTCTCAATATTAGTCTATTCTCAACTTAATCTCTTACTCATCATAATCATTCTCAATATAGTCTCTTATTAATTTAAAAGTTACTATATTTAGTCCTCCAATCTTAACTAAATTTAAATTAAATGTGGTAATATTAATATAAAAGAGGGACTAAATTAGAAAATGTACTAATAAGAGAAGGATCAAATTGAGAATCATCCAATAAGTAAGGGATTAAAGTAGTATTTTACTATATATCCATACGTACGTGGGTTTTTTTTGGTTGCCAAAATACATGGGTTTCTCTTATCTTACTTGCTTGATGGTAATGACAAACTAATTAAATATTAACAATTAATTAAATAAATAAAAACCAACCCATCCAAAATGGTTGGAAAAGTATAAGAAGCCTAATAAGTTGGAATTGGTATGCATAAAAAGTATATAACCCTAAAAGATGAGCCACAGCCAACCCATTATACAAATCAAAGATACGAGATCAATATATATGTTGATATATATAATGAGTGAGAATTGAAATATATAAAATTCGTATGGGCACGTGGTTAGGCCACTAGAAGGAAAGGTGGCACCTGAGTCACCATATCTCTCAAGGAGATCTGGTGAGAGGCTATTATGAAAGCCGGTGAATATCACTATCTTCCCCAACCCAACCATATATCTTCCTTGCTTAGCTTGCTTCACAACTTGCAAATCAACCAATAGGAAATTTCTGCAGTTTTTTATGGTAGAATTTTTAAACTGTTAGAATTAGTTTCTAAATCGCTTATAAATTAAATTTTTAAAGATATTATCTTTGGTGTAATTATAAAATTAGTTATACCGGTGAAATCACTATGTGACATATTAAGAGGAAGACTTGTAGCAATGACATGTCATATTTTGTTGAATGTAAAACAACCTAAAATAAGTTTTTGTATTTATATTTTGACATCATTATTTTAGATTTTTTTTATGAACCCAAAACTTTTAAAAAAACTTTCAATTTATCCCTTCTACTTTTTTTATTTTTTAGTAAGCTCACAAAAAATTAGTTTATAAATTGAAAATAAGTATAAAATTAGGGAGTTGTTGAATTATTGAGAAAAAAAAATTAATAAATAAGTTAACAAAGTTATAAACTGATATTTATGTGTGGCTTATTAACAAAAAAAAGGTAGAGCAAGTAAATTAAAATATTTAAAAGAAAATTTAGGTTTGTAAATAAAATTTAAAAATAATAAGATCAAAACATAAATAAAACAACTTATTTTAGGTTGTTATATAGTTAGTATAATATGACACGTTATTGTTACGTGTCTTCCTCTTAATGTGTTATGTAATGATTGCATTAATGCAATCAATTTTATAGTTACACTAAAGAATATACCTTTTAAATAGTATTGATTTTAATTTCAGAAATTATTAATTTTAATAACTCAATTTTAAATACAAGCTATTAATTTTTTTTTTTTTTACATTTAATATTGATCATTGGATTGCATAGGAGAAAGCAACACTGCACGGATCTGGATTTGTTAATTTTGTGAAGCCGGACATAATTGATTTCTTATCTTGCGAATATTCACTTTGTCCACACTCATGATGTGCTTTTGTTGTATATAAACCGATTACTTAAAGGTGTTTGAAAAAATCCACCAAAGTCCAAGAATTATTGTAAAAGTTAAGTACAAATGGCTAATAATAAAAGATTATTCACGCTCTAAATTGTCTATGATTTGGATGATTTGATAAAAGTTCATCAACAATAAGATAAATTCTCTAAATTCTCCCATCATAAAGAGTAATTATTTCCTATTAATGAGTCAAAACTCAATTTCGAATAATCAATTTAATTAAGACAAAACATAAGAAAAATTCCCTTAAGTAATTACTATTGTGTCGTCAATTAAGGCATTATATGCGGGAAACTTTTTTTAAAATATATTATATATATTCAATTAGAAAAAATTAATACAAATTATGTATTATATTAATTATAATCCAATATCAAAAATCTAAAACACTACATAAAAGTCTAAAGCCTTCTCTTATTTCATACACATATATTACATGGTGGTAAAGGAATAGAGGTTTTCCTTTTTTTTTTTTTTTTTCTCACTTCAGTAATATATAACTCATGTGCTTTGGTGCAAGTGAGGGAGTCTCGCAGAGAGAGAGAGAGAGAGATGGCTCGGACAATAAAGAAGTACATGAGGCTATGTTGTATCAGCAAGACTATGTCGGTATATAGCTAAATTTCTCTCTGTAGGTGGGAGTGGTTAGGGTTTTCTCTCTTTTGGAGGTGAGAATGGTTGTTTGTCAATGCTCTGGTGCTTTTGTTTTCTTTGTGTTAGTGGTTCTTACATCTCTGATCTTGTTCTATTAAGAGGGATAGTGCTCTGGTTTTGTTCTTGTTCTATTTTACCAGTTAGCTGTGGTGCGGTTGGTGATGGAGATCGATTCAGAGGGGCACTTTAGAGACAGCGGGGAATTACAATTGATCTGGATTGGATGGATAAAAAGAAAAGTGGTCTAGAGGGGAGGGCTCTGGTGGGGAGGATCTTAACAGATAAGACACTAAATAGAGGAACAATTATTACTATGATTAGGAAGGGGTGGAATCTATTGGATGGGGTTAATATTATGGAGGTGGATAATAACTCTTTTATCTTCATCTTTGATAAGGTGGAGGAGTGTGAAAGAATTTTGAGAGGGAGGTCATGGTCAATAATGGGTTTCTTGTTAAATATTCAGGTATGGGCAGACTTTATGATTTTAAGAGAGGTAGATTTTAATTTTTGTCCCTTCTGGGTGTAGTTTCATAACATTCCGTTAGAAACTTTGAATGTGAGGAATGCTGAGATAATGGGTTTGGTTGTAGGGGAAGTTCTTATGTTTGAAAGTCCAAAGATAAATGGAAGGATTCTAAGAAATTCTGTGAGAGCTAGAATTTTAGTTGATCTGAGAAAGCCTCAGGTACCTAGTTTCAAGGTGCCAAGACCGGGTTTGTCCAGAATCTAGGCTTCAGTTAAGTATGAAAGGTTGTAGAATTTTTGTTTCAAATGTGGTGTGATTGGTCATGACCCTAAAATGTGTAAAGTGGAGAAGATGATGTCAACTTGTAACCAGGGAAAAGCAATGTTTAGATCATAGCTGAGTGTTGCACCATTAAGGAATTGGGATGACGCCATGATTATCTGTAATCAAGCCTGGTGTGAAAGATTTAAGAAGGGGAAGAAGATGATACGTGGGGATAGTGGCTCCGAAGCACGCGAGTGGAAGGGGAATGACGTTGACAGTAATAGCTTTATGGGAAAAATGAGGCATAGGCGGTTAAGAAGGACAGGTCATGTGGAGGGAGGGAATTCACTTTTTCTAAAAGCAAAGGCAACTTGGGTGGGGTTGAAAGAGAAGACAGGCCTATTAAGGTGGGTTTTGGATTAGGGCCTGAGGTGGTGGGCCTTAAGTATGACCTAGAAAAGGAAACTATGAATGATGGAAAATGGTTGGTTAATAAGCAAAATTTACAAGGGAAAAGGGAGGAGGACTTAGGAATATAGAGAAATATTAAAATAGAAGCATTCTCTGAGGAGTCAAAAAATGAAAGCTCTGCAATGTATGTGGTTAAGGTCCCTTTTGATGATGAGGAAATGGAGAAAGTTGTTGTCTTTCATGATAGTGGCATTAGGCGTAAGTTGTCAGAGGTGCTGGATAAGCTTGATAGAGTGAAGTTAAATAGGAATGCTATAGAAATAAGCAGTCCTCCAAGGTGTAAGCGAATCAAAGTGGTTGAAAGGTTTATTAGTTAGAAAGCAAAAGCGGTTCTTTTCTCTGAAGCTAACAAGAGTCCATAAGGAAGAAGAAGAAGAATCATGAGGGAGGGAGGAAAGAGACTATTGATTCAAAGAAGGTGCTTGAGCCGAAGAGTGAGAATCTGTTTAATATTCTTGTTGGGTTGACTGATAAGCTTGAAGTGGAGAATTTTGTATTTAGAGTTGGCGGTTCAAGAAGTTTTGGGGATGTTATTGTTGAAGGCTCTAGTGGCTAGCCTTATGGAGCCACCCAGGAGCCATGAAGATCTTGTCTTGGAATTGCTAAGGCCTTGGGGTGGCTTTGACAGTTAAAAACTTAAGGGAGGTGTGTAGGTTGAATAAGCCATCTATTATTTTTCTGATGGAAACCAAAATGGTGGCACAAAAAATTGAAAAAATTAGAAAGAAGTTAAATTGCAGAATGAATTCTATGTTGACCCGAGGGGATTGGCAGGAGGATTAATTATATAGTGGAGGGATGATATGGAAATCTAAGTTCTGTCATCTTATAAGAATTTTATTCATGTTAGTGGCTGCTCAAAGGTGATTAATGTTCCTGATTTTATGACATTTATGTATGGTCCCCTGAAGGAAAAGGAAAGAAGGTTGGTTTGGAATGGTTTAAGAAGGTTGGCTGATTGTGTTGAGGGAGCTTGGCTTTGTATTGGAGATTTTAATGATTTGATTTAGCAGTATGAAAAGATGGGGGGAAGACCCAGAGTGGTCCGGAAAATATTGAGCTTTTAGAGCTTGTTATTTGATTGTAATTTGATGGACTTAGGCTTTAAGGGTGCAAGGTATACTTGGAGTAATAATAGGTTAGGGGAATTGCATAGAAAGGAAATAATTAATACAGCTTTACGCAATGTGAAGTTGAGGAATTTCTTTCTAAAATCTATTGTTTTCTACCTGGAGCTTGTTAGATTAGACCATTATGTTATCTTAGTTGATTTGTGTTATGTGGAGTCAAGGACGCCTAGAAGCTTTAAATTTGAGGAGTATTGGTGTCAGCATCTTGAATTCTTAGGGGTGGTTAGTAGAAGTTAGCTTGAAGGGGTTGAAAAAGTGGGCGGGGAGAATCTGGATAGTGTCTTGAGATTGACTAGGTGTATAGGAGCTTTAATTCCATGGAGTAAAAGAGAATTTCTGAACTGCAAAATTCTGATTGAGGGATTGATGAGGAAATTAACAGCTTGTAATGAGGGGGTGTTAACGGAAGAGAAGGCACTTGAAGTTGAGTATATTGTGTCTGAGATTGAGAAAGCTTGGGGATAGAGAGGAGAGATATTAGGTTTAGAGATCGCGCATTAGCTGGTTGAAGGCAGGTGATGAAAACACAAAATTCTTTCATGTAGTAACAATTTGGAGGAGACAAAGGAATAAGATTATAAGAATAAAGAAGTTAGATGATCTATGGCTAGACAAAGAAGAAGATATAGCAAGAGCTTTTATTGAGTTTTACTTTGATCTTTTTAAAAGTTCTGATATGAAGTCTCTAAAGGAAGTTATCTCGGTTGAGGACAATGTTTTACTACTAAGGCCTGTCTTTGAGGAAGAGGTCAAGGAGGCAATGTTTCAACTTGGAGCTTCCAAAGCACTAGGTCTTGATGGCTTTTCAGGACACTTTTTCCAGTCTGCTTGGTCTAAGATGAGTATGGAGGTGGTGACTTATGTAAAGGACTTTTCTTATGGGTGTATTCTTCTAAGGGAGGTAAATTGTACTAACCTAGTGTTGATGAGAAACCCGAGTTGGCTGGTCAATTTAGACCAATCAGTTTATGTAACTTCATCTAGAAAGTGGTATCTAAAGTTCTGGCTAATAAGCTGAAAGTGGTCTGCCCAAATGTATTTCTCATAATCAAAGAGCTTTTGTTCCCAATAGACTCATCCAGGATAACATTATTATTACTTATGAGGTATAACATTATTTAAAGAATAAGAAGCAAGAAGGGAAGTATGAGTTTGTGGTTAAAATGGACATGTATAAAGCTTATGATAGAGTTGAATGGGCCTTTCTAGAGAAGTTAATGTTGAAGATGGGGTTTAGTGAGGTGTGCGTCAGGAAGGTGATGGATTGTGTTAGCTCTATGAGTTTTAATATCCCACTTTCAAGAAAAAAAAGTGGCTAACTTGAGACCAATGAAGGGTTTGAGGCAGAGAGATCCGATATCGCCTTATCTATTCATTTTGGCAGTGGATGTTATGTCTTCAATGGTTTCTAAGCATGTAAGGAATGGTGATTTGGGGGGTATTAAGTTAGCAAGAAAGTGTCCTATTCTGTTGCACTATTTCTTTGTAGATTATGTTTTAGTTTTTACGAATGCAAAAGCTGAGGAATGTAGGAGGTTAGAGTGGTTAACGAAGCAGTATTAGGGGGCATCTGATCAGTTAGCTAACCTAGAGAAATCTGGTGTTTTCTTTTATGCAAATACACATATGGAGGTAAGGATAAAGGTAATTGAGGATCTTGGTATTAATGGTTCAAAGGATCCAGGTAAGTACCTTGGAATGCCAAGTGCTTGGGGAAGATCCAAAGTGGAGGCCTTAGCCTATGTCAAGGAAAGGGTGTTTAGGAAGGTGCAGGGCTAGAAACAGAAACTTTTATCCCATGCTGGAAGGGAGGTGATGATAAAGGCTATGGCGAATGTAATTTTGGTTTATCCCTGACATGTTTTACCTTTCCAAAGAAGTTAAATGAGGAATTTGATAGAATCATTTCCAAATTTTAGTGGGGATACCAAAAGGAGGGGGGCTATATCTATTGGAAGAGATGGGGGGTCATGATAAAATCCAAAAGGGAGGGAGGTATAGGGTTTAGGGATTTTCAGAATTTTAATAAAGCTTTGTTGGCAAAGAATGCTTGGAGAGCTATTCAGTCCTTGGATGAGCTGTGGGTAAAGGTGATTAATGGTTTATACTTCCCTAATTCTTCTGTCTTGGATGCTAATAAGGGTCATAGGGCTTCTTAGGCATGGTTAAGTTTATTAGAAGGAAGGGATTTCCTTGTACGGGGTCTGTGTTGGCAAATAGGGGAGGGGTTTCTGTTAAAATTTGGAAGGATAGATGGATACTGGGCTTGGATAGTTTTTGTATTAATTCTGAGAGGTCTTTTGAGAAGGTGAGAGCTAACTTAGTCTCTGACTTAATCAAGGATAGGAGGTGGGATTTTTTGGGTATTGAGAGTTAGTTATCTCCTAAGGAGGTGGAAGAGACTAGAAAGATTCCAATTCCCTTTTTCCCAAAAAGGGACAGACTGGTCTGGTCGAGGCACAGAAGTAGGAGTTATAGTGTTAAGTTTGGGTATGTGATGGCGAAGGGTTTGGAACCTAATAAGGTGTTTAAGAGCCCAAGTAGTTATTGTGTCCCTCCTAAGGAGCTTTGGAAGGCTATTTGGAGATTAAGTGTACCCAATAAGATAAAGCACTGTTTTTAGAGAGCTTGTTCTAAGGCGTTGGCCACTAAGGAAGCTTTATTGAGAAGGAGATGTGGTACCTCAAGCTATTGTCCTATATGTGAAGATGATCCATAAACTATTAAACACTTGCTCATCCTTTGTCCTTGGGTCATCAAGGTTTAGTAGCTGTCCATTGACTCTAACTATTGGGAGTAATCAGATAACTAGGTTTAAGGAATGGTGTTGCTTGATGCTTGTTAAAAATGAGAATCTTAAGGAGTATGGAAAGGTTGTTCTTGCTTGTGTCTATTGGACAATTTGGAAACATAAATGTTTAAAGGTTTTTCAAGAAATAAAAGTGCATTGTCATTGGGTCATAGCAGGTGCCCTATGGTGTGTTGATGAGTTTTGGAGGGCTAACTCCATCGGGTTTATCAAGAAGGTTGGTAGGGAAGATGATTTGTGTAGTGACCTTTGGAGGTGTCCAGAGAAAGGGTAGCCAAAGTTTAGTTTAGATGGTTCTTTTAGCTCAAAATCTGAGAGGGCTGGTATTGGCATAATTTGTAGAAATTAGGAAAGGAAAATTGTTGCAAGTGTTGGTAGTAGAGATGGCTAAGGTGTTAGTTATAAGGGAGGCTCTGGTGATGGCCTAGGTCTTTCTGAGTCGCAGTTGTGCTTTGAAACTAATTGTGCCAATATGTTATAGTGCCTTCAGAAGGGATATTGGAATGGGGTGGAGTGGCCATTTGTTTCTGTTATGGAGGATTTGTTGGCTTTGAGGAATTCTCTTTCTAATGTTTCCTTCTCTTTGGTATCTCACCTTTGGAATAAAGCTGCTAACTGGATTGCAATGTTTACTGCAAAGGAGATGTGCCCTCAAGGGTGGGTGTTTGCACCACCATCTCCTTTGGCTGAGATCTTGTTAAGGGACTCCTTGAATGCTGGTGTCGGTGTAGCTAGTTTAGATGTGCCTAGTGATGTAGTGGCTGAAAGGGTTGGAGTTAGTTGATGCTAAAGTTGCTTTGGATCCTCTCTGCTACTTTTGGTTTTTTTGGTTGTTTCTTTTAGTCGTTGCCTTTTGTCTCTGTTGGTCATGTTTTTTGGTTTTTGCAGTTTGTCTTTGTTGATGTTGTTGCTATTTGCTATTTGTCTTGTGATTTCTTTTGTTGGTTTGTCGTTTGCTTTTGTGTTTGTTGTTGTTTCTATGGCCGAAAATAAAAAAAGTAATATATAACTCTTTGAAAAAATAATTTTTTTCTGGTCAATTTACCAATTTGTTTTGTCTTGTAATCTGGGATAAATGACTTACCCTACCAACTGAAACACCATGAAACCATTATATATATATATATATATATATATATATATATATATATATATGAAGAAATTGTCACAATAAAACATCCAAAGTAGTCAATTTTCAATAACTAAGATAATTAAAAGTGATGGGATTCCATGGCTACAATGATGTGAGGTGGTTGACTTTCATGATTCATTAGCAGATAACCAAAAGAACATATGCATTGATTTTTGACTTTTGAGTACATCTTACAAGAATTTTGGAAGCCTGTGAAGGCAAAAAAGAACATTATGGATGTGGAAGGAAAGAAAATTCAAAACCCTATTGTACCGTTTAGTAGAAAATATTAGTTGGTACCAATATATTATGTAGTAGATAATATGGTATGTTAATTTTAATTAAATTATTTAAAGAGAAAAGTGAAAGTCTTTGACAGGGTGATTTGATTAGAACTAACATACCATATCAATTATTACATAAATGTATTAGTACTAGCTAATATTTTTTCAATGTTGAAGAGTTCAGCAGGCTAAAGTACGACATGATACTCTATAACAGGGATTCAAACAATTTTCTTTAGTAGAGATTTTAGACAGTTGGATCAAGTTTCAAATTTTATGTAACTGCTAGATGAAAGTTTTTAAAAATTATCAATTTTAGTTACCAAAAATTACCAATTATAGTAACTAAACGTTAAATATAAACTATTGAATTTTCTACTGTAATCAACATATAGGGGTTCAAACCAAAGTACAACGAGGGTCCCGTAGTAGGAGATCCCTGCCATTTTTTACTGTAAAGATTTTGTATCGTCGGATTACGTTTTTAAATTTTTTATACTTGTTAGGTTAAGCTTTTTAAAGTGATTGATTTTTGGTTTCTAAGAATGACTGACATCAGTAATTAAACATTAAGTATAAGTCATTAGAATTTTAGCAATAATCAAGATCAACTGTTAGATCTAATTGGAGAAAAAGAAGTAGCAAAGGATTCAGGTAGCCAAATTATGTAATTTGTCTTATTTTCCTTCAAACACAGTGGCTGAATTCCAGGTCTAAAATTCCAAAATTGCTTTCATAGGGAAAAGAGGCATCTAGAGCTTGAAAAAATGGGTCCTTGAAGGAAATTTATTTGCTCTTGAAATAATTTAAAAAGTTCTTATAGGTACACCAGTGGGTTACCTAAATTCATATTATAGTACTTTCTAATTTCTATACTAATCTAAATTCTTAGTTCTAATTAAGAAGGAAAGTGGCTTTTTGTTATGCATTTTGTAAATTATCAACCTTTTTTGTTCGTCTATTAACCTCAATTATATCATTTTCTAGATAAAAAAAAAAAAACTAATTTGAGTGACAGGTAAATTATCTCATTTTGCCACGTTAATATATGTTAATTTTATTAGTGGCTGACATCAACTTCGTCACTTGTATAAACTTCATTTGTTTACAATAAAAATATAAATAACATTTATTTATTAATATTATTATAAAGTGAAAATTGAACAATTACCCTTATAAAGTTAGACTATGGTGATTATGTTTTCACTTTTCCCATAGTTATTAAAGAATTTAGCTTAAAGCAATATAAACATTGAAGTTTTTTTTTTCCTGAAAATTTGGAAGCTTAATTAGTATTTATTTATTCCCATATATATATATATATACACACACACACAGAGAGTAGATAATCGTATTTATATAATCAATTTTAGTATTCATCTAATCACGCTACTTTATTATGTTATGTACTTGAACATATCACTATACAGATATGACATTAGTGGACAATAATTTAAATAATTCTTAATGAAACTTTTGCTGGGATCCTAATGGCCTTTCGCCTGCTTTATGAGGTAATAGGATTTGGTAATTAGTAAAAGAAAAAAAATTCATTTTTTATGATTTCTGCTGTATTTTTTAATTTTCCTTTCTTTGGCCATTTGTAACTTTTTATTTTCTTTAAATGAAAAGAATATGAATATCGAGAATGATTCTATTTCTATTATTTGCTACGTTGTGGAAAATCGTCTCCGAAGAAGATTATTCTGACGAATCATTTGCACCGATAGTTCAGGATATGAAATCACTGCAATTATTTAATTATCACATGCTCATGTTCTCAATTTTTTTTTAAGTAAATAGTATCCTGAAAAATAATTAATGGAAAATAAATGGAAGGTTGGAAAATCGATGATATTCTGATGACAGAAGAGTGCTGATTTTGATGCATTTCAAATAGCGTATGGTTAGGAATTTTTTTATTAAAAATAAAAAAATATTTATACACGAAGGCTAATAATAAATAAAATATGAAAAAATTAGTTGTATCGCCACAAGAGCATCAGAATTAATTTGTTTCATGGTTTGTCCTTTAAGTATGTATAAATTAATGCTATTTAAAATTCAACTTCGAAGGCAACTAATCGTGACTTTAAAACAAATTAATTCTACTCAAAGAAAAAGAATAATTCAAAGGTGGTTATAAAAAAATAATATCAATTTGTACCACCTCATGGAAAAGGTACACATTTGAAATTATTTAGAAAGAAAAATTAGCCTCGAATACTATTCAGGCTGCTCTAACAATAACAAAAACATAAAAAACGAAAGAAAAATTTTAGATACAATTTTTTATCTATTTTATTATATTTTTTATTTAAAATATGTTAGGTGTATAATTTTTTAATACTAACACAATAAGTTTATAATTTTTTTAGATAATTGTATAATTCAATTGTATCTTACATTTGTCATGTTATTATAAGTCATACACTATCACATTGTAACTGAACATCTTCATAAAAAAGATAGAAAATTGCACTTAATTGAGTCTAATAGGAAAACATTAAATTGCTTAAGAGAGAAAAATACTCACTACAAATCTCAAATTGCTTTTATTATTTTTTTTTACTATTAATTCATATTTTATAATATCTGTTTTTACTGAGATTTGAATTGAGACTAATAAATGTAAGGAATTGACCACTGAATTATTCCAGCTATACTTCAAATTACTCCTATTGTTGAACGTATATATAAAAGTTTGTTATGCATCATTATTTTAAAAAAATGATTCTATAAGCAATAGAACTCCATTTTAGACGGAGTTGGTCAAGAAATAGCCCTTGAAATTTGTCAAAGGACAGCCATTTGATATGGGAATTAATAAAATAAGAATTAGAGGTCAAATAGTGAGTGGGGGCTAACTAAAGGTGTTCGTGCACGTGCATGGAATGTGACACTGTGTTAAACAGTAACCTTCAAATCTCTTGAAAAGGCCAATGGAGAGGAGAGCACACCCCAATAGGGACCTTTAATCATAAATTAACAAAAAGAGTCAAATGGAATAATAACGAAAGGAATTTCAATTTTCTTTAAGAAAAAGAAAACAGCACCTTCTTTGCTTCTTCTCCAATTTAGAAATCAACCTAGAAGATCCGGGAGATTCTGGATGAAATCTGTCGGATCTTGCTTTCCAAACTGTCAGATTTCCTAAGAGGATTTTGTATCTTCTTGACCATGATGGCTTCCCCTTTTAAAATGTCCCATTTTCAGTCCTCATAATCTTCATCTTCTTCTTCATCATCTTCTTCTCTCTGTTACACTGTAATATTCAAGTCATGGGTATGGCTGCAGAGTCCCAGTTCCACGTTTTGGCTGTTGATGATAGTCTCATTGATAGAATGTTGATTGAGAGGCTCCTCAAAACCTCATCCTTTCAAGGTATATATATATATATATTTTCAAACTTTCAAAAATAAATTTATTAGACACCTGAGGTTGCTCAAGTTTGATCTTCCTCTAATATATATATATATATATAAAGATGAATCTTTGTTGTATTGTTTGTTTGGTTGAGTTAATTATTTATCTGATTCCTCTGGATGTGTTTTTGTAATCACAGTTACTGCAGTGGATTCTGGAAGCAAGGCTTTGAAATTTCTTGGTTTGATTGAAGATGAGCAGAGAATTGCAGATACTATCTCTGTTGATTCAGATAACCATCAGGTTCAATTTTTTTTTTTTTTTTTTCTTTTTACTTACTTTAACTTAGGGTTTATCATTCTCTGTGTATGAATCTGGATTGATCTATGAAATCTGATCAAATTCCAATTTCTTATTTATGCAGGATGTAGAAGTAAACCTGATCATAACAGATTACTGTATGCCAGGAATGACAGGCTATGATCTCCTAAGAAAAATCAAGGTAAGCTTCAGGGATATTGTCAAGACTAGAAAAAAGAAACACTGTGCCCTAATTTTTTATAAAAATATGATCTAGTTTCAGTTTCACAAGATTTGGTTGAAATTTTCTTTTCAATTCCCAAATTCGCCTGGATCACAATTTTACATTATAGGAAGATATATACTCATCTAATATGGCATCATGATCATCAATTAATTCTATTTTATTTATCAGATGTTCGATCTAAATAAAAGTTCATTAATTTGCAGGAATCTAAATCTCTCAAAGACATACCGGTAGTGATTATGTCCTCAGAGAATGTCCCATCAAGGATCAACAGGTGAGGGAAACTGAAAATTATAACCCCACATCAAATATCAAGACAATTGTTAAAAATTTCAAGGTTACAAATTTAGAGGTTCTAGATGACTGAATTTTAGATCTGACATGGCTTAATTTCTGTCTGGATCAGATGCTTAGAAGAAGGAGCTGAAGAATTTTTTCTGAAACCAGTTCAGCAATCAGATGTAAACAAGCTCAAGCCACATTTGATGAAATCAAGAGTTAAGGAAGAGGAAGACCAGTTCATCAATAACAAAAGAAAGGACATGGAAGAAACCTATTCACCAGATAAAACCAGAGCAAAAATATAGCTGTTAGAGGCGTTTTCCAATTAAAATTGAGACACATAGATAGAGCCTAGAACATTTTCCTCTACTCTGTCTCAACAGCTTAGCGATGAGAAAGAGTAGATGATGCAGAATAGGTCCCTGATATGATGTAAATTGACAAAAGACAAGGATTTTCATTCAATTTTGGTGGGGTAAATAGATTTTTTCTTTTAAACTAAATTTTCTTCCCCCATGTCTTGAGTTGAGAGTCATATTAGCATCAAAAGACTTCTTGTCCTGGCTATTTATTCCTCTGAACATGGCCAAGAACCTAAGAAGTCTCTTCCATTTATGATTAAAGCATTAAGGTTACCTTAAATGTGATGAGAATCAATATTTAGAACTTTCAGTAGTTCAATACTACTACTGAGAGAGGTAATGCAAAGTCTCTTCCAGCGACAAGGTTAATTAAAAGGTAACAGAAATCAAGAAAAATTAGAGTTTTCAATAGTTCAATACTACTAAAGCCACAGGTTTATTGGACTAGAAATGTTACATACAATACTCAGAAATATGATTTATGGTACAAATTAACTAAAGAGCAGACAGTAGAATAAAAGGATGAATACATACAACAAATAAATTAAGCACCAAACGTATTCACTAGCCTTAAAAAAGAAAACAACAAACCTATTCAAATTAGAAAGGATCAAACCAAAACTTGTATATTCATGATCATCTGGAGTGTAAGAATTTTGAAAAACCCACTAGCTATGGATCCCAAATGACACAGAACATTGGGTACGTCTAGAGATTTAACAGGAAATATGATACATTAAATCTAACCCACAGTCGTATAAATATATTTCCTCAAACTGAATAATTGGCCAGACTATATCAAGTATCAACAGCCAATTACTTCTGTCCTCTACTATATTATGATGAAATGGTACAGAAAGAAAGGCTATGAATGTAATATTGGCCAGTAATTCATTTTCTGCTCTGCAAGCTTGAAAATCTAGTATGGAGGATTCTTGTGTAACATTGGTTAATCATCATAATTCCATCTGCTGTATTTTATTCATTGTATTTTTTGACATCAGGCCCCTTTCCACCATGTGATTCCAAAATAAACATGAAGTGTGGTTTTCACTACCAGCAGGATTACTAAAACGTTTATAGATTTTGCCCGTTATCATCAACCTCCTCCTAGTCATTTCTTCTAACATATTTGATGCAGCCCTTGCATTCCCTGATTTCCAGTAAGCATAAGCGAGACTGGTGTACACAACACTATCACCTGATATACCCCTCCCTTGCATAAGATTGAATACCTTTTCAGCACATTCTACCCTTTCTAACTTACATAGCCTTCTTATTAATGCCCTGTATATTGAAACATCAATACAAAGACCTTTTCTAAGAAACTCATCGGGGAGTGTAACAACTGCCTCTTCATTGTCTTTATTGCAGTAAACATCTACAATCCATGAGAAAGTGTAGTAATTGGGGGAAAGTCCAGCATCAAGCATGCCAAACAATGTATGCTTGGCACTTTCCAGCTCCTTTTTCTTGCAGAAGCCATGAATTAATGCTTTATAGGTATATGGGTCAGGCTTCAGTCCAGCCTCTAACATCTTGTTCTTAAATTTTAATGCAGATTTCATATCTCCTATCTTGCAGTAAGCATTAATCAATGTGTTACATGTTATATTGTCAGCCAGAACTTTTCTTTCACTCATCTCGGTCAAGAGTTTATTTGCATCTCTTATTCTACCATCCTGACACAGTTTGCGCAAAATTGAATTATAAGTAACAACTCCAGGGTACAATCCCTTAGCCTCCATCACCTCACGCAATTTCAGAGCTTGCTCAAGGTCATCTGTTTTACAATACCCATCAATCAATGTAGTATATGTAACATGATTGGGTATTGCACCTTTGATTTCACTAAATATCCTCATGGCTTCTCTCATCCTACCCTCTCTACAAAATCCATAAACAAGAGAATTGTAACTAACAATATCAAGATTTATTCCTTGTCTTTCCATTTTGTCCTGGATGGATAAAGCCTTGTAATGCATACTTTTCTTGCAATATAATGATATCATAGTATTGTAAGTAAAAATATCAGGAAACACACCCTTCACTTCCATCTCATTTAGTAATTTTTCTGCCCTCTCCAAATCTCTTGATTTGGAACAAGCATGGATTAACACATTATAGATATGTATATTAGGTAAAACCCCAACTTGAACCATTTGTTTGTAAATCTTCCACACCATGTTAGTTACCCCATCCTTGACCAAAGAATTCAAAAGCACAGTACAGGCATGCAAATGAGGGTTCAACTTATATAACCTCATCTGCTCAAAAACCTGAATGGCATCATCGGTCAACTTTGATTTCGTATAAAGTATTACAAGCCAGCTCAATATGTGCGAATTTACTTCTGGGTCATCTTGAATTCCAACCAAAGTTCTCAAAACTGAAGGCGATGACAGAAAATCCTTATGGGCAATTTTCTCAAGCATCTCTTGTGCAATTCTAAAATGTTTATGCTTAACAAGGATATGAAGCATGGACCATGAACATTGCAAAGAGTGCTTATAATTTGGGATTGACTCGACCCACTTGAAGAATGGCAAGGAATGAGATGGAGCATAGCCATGGAGGGAGAGTTGCAAAAGTACCTCGTGAATGGTGGTAGATGTTAGAGCAGACGCCTTCTTCAACTTCAACAGATTGCTCCAATGACCCTTGACAACGATTGCACATACGCCGAGGATAAATTGGGCGGGAATTTGAACAAAAACCATTCCAATAATCTCTAAGAAGCAATGACTAGAGAGTTTCGGAGGTTCAGGTACAAAAAGTCACCAAGTCGTTCAGGTATTACTCCCTCAAAACTAAATTCTGGAACTACAACAACCAATACCTCTCTCAGCCCCGCCATTTCTGCAATTACCGAAAGATCAGCGTAAGTCGAATTCCAGTAGCGATTTGCGAAGCTAGGCCTCACCGTTTGCGCCACCGAACCAGCATCGGCGCCTTCGTCATCGAAGTGTGAGCTGTTCAACTAGCATACTTTTTCCAAAGCCTAATTTCGATTAGGGGGCAATGGATCGTAGAACAAGAAAAGGATTGCGAGGTTTTTTCGAGCTACATGCTACAAATAAAGTAATAAATGACTGAGAACCTGCGAAACAATTTTTATTCAACCATACGATTGAAACGTTTTTCAAAGATTTTAAATATTTAGATGAAGAATTTTAGGGTTTACTTTTGTAAAATAGTTATAAAAATAAATTTTCTTCATTATGATCATATTATGCTCAAATTCAGGGAAAAAAAAAGAGAGAGAAAAGAGAATAATAACAAAAAGGAAAAATGGTATTTTGGGTCCTTATAATTCTAATCAATTTTTATGTTGGTCTTTATACTTTTTAAATTTTAATTAGGCCATTATAGTTTAAATGATTTTTAATTTAGTCCTTATCACTATGTTTTCATCAATACTTTATCATATCTGTGAGTTAATTTTATTTCATTATCTAACTTTATTTTTGTAATTAGCATAAGTTATACATAATAGAGTATTAAAACGGTCTAATTAGTTACATCAATAAAATTTAATAAGATATTTATATAATTTTAACTTTTGGAACTAAATTAAAACATTTATAAATCAGAAGAATTTTATTACAAATTTTTAAATTATAAGGACTGAATTAAGAATTGAGTCAAATTATAAAGATAAAAAAAATAATTTTTTTTTTTAAAAGAGCAGATTTAGAGAATCACGGGGCTTTATGCTTTTCTTCCCCTCTCCCTCTTGGCCTTGACCCCCATGAAGAAAAAAGCACGTCGCAATGCTTGAAACTGATGTTACGTCAATGATAGGGAAAGAACAGAACTTCAAAAAGGAATATATTAGCATGAAGCATAGAATCTGACATTGAGGGATGAAGCTTCTTTATTAATTCCAAAGACTGAGGAAAATATAAAAAAGAAGGCTATCTTTGAGTGGCACACACCATTTGATATTCCTCCCTTTATAATTGTCTGTGTGTTTCTTCAAAGTTCTTCCGCATTTTACAAATTAATTCCTATTGAAACATTATAAGATTCAAAGAAACATTCATCCTTTACTATGCATACATAGTTATCAACTAGGAAATTGCAAGCATTTTGGTGTTCTATCAAGAAGTTGCGTGAAAATTTCGACAGAAGTGGTTAGTGTACTAACTCTAGTTTTGAGTCTAAATTATCCAATTTCTGCTTTCAAAGTTACAGGAGGGTAAAATTAATTTCAATTTTTAAATATTATCCTTCAAATTAATGTAGGAGTCAACGGTCATTATCTTTTATTTTTAGACAATCTTTAGTTCTCTCGCTAATAAATTTTATTGATTCATTTTTCAGTTGTTTGTCCAGTTGAGTACTTTTCACAAGTTCTTTTGAGCTTCTTCAATCCACACAACAAGGTATGCATATTATGTTGAATCCTAGTTTTTATGATTTTTTTACTTTGTATACGTGAACAATTTTT
Organism: Delonix regia; assembly: GCA_037074485.1. Classification (NCBI taxonomy): domain Eukaryota; kingdom Viridiplantae; phylum Streptophyta; class Magnoliopsida; order Fabales; family Fabaceae; genus Delonix; species Delonix regia. The sequence continues at coordinate 29,816,510 of CM073455.1, forward strand.
TTTCTGGGTCGAATCCATGCATGCTTCCCTATCCATAATTTTGCATTTTCATGTGTGTGTTTTATTTTATTTTACTAATCTGTCTTTGTTGCTTAAACTCTAACTGAAAAGACAATGAATAAAGAAACAGCATAGATAATTTTAAATATTTTATAAGATTGAGTAAAATAAAATTTATTTTCTATAAACTCTTTTAAATAAATTTTTTAAAAATAAATTTTATTTTAAAATATAGATAATTTTATCATAAAATTTATTTCATGAATAATATTATATCAAAATAAGTTTTATTCCATTAAATAATAGATATTAACCTTTTTTAAACAAAAAAGAATGGGGTGACGTGCCCCCCACATATGCATTGTGCGTGGTCCCCCACTTATGATCGACGTCGGACCACAGACCTATAAAAAGAATTTAAAAAAAAAAAAAAAAGACGTGCTTTGAGAAATAAAAAATGTGGATAGGGTTTTGAGACATTTAGTTACCTTAATAATAGGTTGACAATCAAAAAACCATGTTTTCTTCCTTTAAAATTTGTCCTACCATCTGTGCGTAACACTCCTCTACTTAAGAAAAACATACATTTAATTTTTAAGGAATGATACTACCTACTTAAGAAAAAAGTCGTGAAATGCTTAAGCTCAAGAATCCTAAGTTACCATATCTCTTCTTTAATATTTATGTAGCTTCATACTAGTAATCATTAGAATTGATATTTTAGTTTTATTAGTTCAAATTCATAACTATCCCTTATACAAATTCCTTAGCTTAGTAGTGTCATAAAGATAATTTCTAAGCTATTTCATAATTTAATTAAGATAATAATTTAATTCTATATCCTAATTAAACGTGCTCATAATTTAATAATTTCTCTTCTAAATTTACTAACTTGAGATGTAACACATTTTTTTTCTAAATTCCTCAAAGTAATTATTTTTTCTTGATAAAGGGACTTAATTCTTCTGACTTAATCCCCTTGTCTTCTTAAATTTTTCATGATAATAAAATAATATCTACTAAGGTAATTACTTAAGAAAATTTTTTAAAATGTTACAGAAAACATTTTGAAAAGACTTAATCATGTGACAATAAGGAGTAAAAAAATATTATTATTACTTCTTTCAGTGGAGAAACCTAAACAATTACTTAAAAACAGTACTTAAGTCTTCTCAATTGTTGCAGTCAAATGTCAATTTTATTTTGGCGGGAAATTTTATATCCAAATGTTGTCTACTTTTACCCTACTTACCTTTTTTTTTTTTTTTCTTCTTGCCAATCTCGATTCAGTCTCCTTACATTTAATGGCTCCTATTTCTTTATTTAATATTTATATTGTATACTTTGAATTATTCTTTATTTCGCACTATAATAGTTTTCTTTTTATTTTCTCACCAGTTTGTACGGTCAAATTTTCAATCACTCCAAGTCTCTTTCCTTTGGCTCTACTAATCATTGTCAGAAGTCTTCTTTAGCTGCTTCAATCTGCACAAGGTGTATTTATTTTTATGTACTCTTTTAAGATGATTTGTTTTATATGCCTAAACGATTATCAATGAACTGAGTGCTAAAATGGGGACTTCATTATCCGTAATGTTGTGTAATTTTTGTTGTTAATCTGTTGATGCTTTAATTTTACTTATGCTAGTCTTTAAATTATAAAATACTATTTGCATGTATAGAAAGTTTTAGGGGCAGCCTAAAATATAGAGTAAAATCTTTAATGTGAAAAGGGAAAATTTTAATATAGCTTGAAAAAGAATCAAGAAGCAACAGTCACAAAAATTTTAATAAACCAATTCATTCTCAACTAATTAGAAAAAAAGGTGGAAATTAACTTGCTCACTATGGAGAGAAAAGTATTTTAAGGTGGAACTCGTAGTAATTAAAGTAGAAATTAAAGAAATATGTCTCAAGGACCATGAAATATATCTCAAATGACTCAAAATTGTCCCAGAAAAAGTACCTGTCGTGGTCAACTTTGCTAAACCCTTAAGAAGCAAGACCACTCATTGACACATGGCAACCAACGTCTCCACAAAACGTTAAAATCCCACTACCAACTTCTATAGTCCTCCAAATACATTCTCCTAACCTCAAACCTATAATTCCACAAAAACCACTATTGAAATATAAATTTGAAATTTCAAGGATACTATAATGAGTCTAAGTACATGTATCTGTTGGTTTTATTAGGTGTACAAGTTTATTGTGTATGTAGGTACTTTGTAAGAGAGATTCATGTCTAGTGTTTATTGAAATATTAAAGTGAATAGAAATTCTTCCTCCTCCAACATAATTCCTCTTATCGTTAACAAATTGGTATTAGACCGTAGTTCTATAAGTTTTGTAAAATGGCTAACAATAAATTGATGAAGTTTAAATTTACTTGTCTCATAAAGAATAATTATGAGAATTGGAGTCATTGTAAAAAAATTTTGCTTAGCTCATAAGAAGTGTAGGAGTTCGTAAAAAAGGGTTATACTACACCTCATTAGAAGCATCTTTGCCTCAAAATGAGAAAGATGCCCTTACAAAGGCAACGAAAAAGGATGAACAACCCCTTGTTTACATCCATCACGGTTTGGATGAAAGTATGTTCTTGAAAGTGGTTGCTGCAATCACCGCATAAGAAGCTTGGGAGATTTTGCAAAATCTTTCCAAGGAGTTGATAATGTGAAGAAAGTGTGACTCTAATCACTACGATAGGATTTGATGTTTTAGTCGATGAAGGAATTTGAGTCTATTCCGGATATTGTTGTTCATGGATAAAAGCTACAATTAATCATACGAAGAGGCGTGGAGGTAAAGTTGAAAATATTCATGTGGCTGAAAAAAATCTTTCGTTCTTTGATTCTAAAATTTGATTTTGTGTTTTGTCACTATAGAGTAAAAAAATCAAGACTTCATGGCAATTAAAAAAAAAAAGGAGGGCTCTTCAAAAGAAAATGAACATAAAATCATGAGAAGAAACAAAGAGCCATTGGAGCAGGTCCTAAAGTCAAATATTTTCTTTCAGAGATATAGGATTTGAAAATATTTAAAAAGGATGAGGAAGTGGAAGAAGACGTGGTCGTGGTGGTGGACAAAGAGGTAAGAGTGATCATGATAATTCACATAACGATGAGAGAAATTGTCGACTAAGTATCATGGGGAAACAAGAGGAATAGGAAAAGGCAATAATCTAAGATGAAATGGGAGGCTGTACGACAAGTCTCATGTTGAATGTTTAGCTATTACAAATTTGGACACTATTCTTAGGAGAGTTGTAACATCAATAATGATGTGGAAGGGAATGCCATCTTATTGTTGACAAGCAAATAGATGAACTAGCCTCATTGTTAACACTAAAGAATGAAAAAGTATGACAGGATGAATATTTCCTGTATTTCCCTATTGAACTGCACAGTGTTGAATTTCACTGTAGACTATCAGATTGACTTTTACGATTTCACCTACTTCAATAACTATAAATTACTAATTTCAGTTTTACAATCTTAAATTTGGATTGTTTGATCAGCGTAGTTCTATAATAAATACCACCTAATATGCACATTTATAAAGAATTGCTGGAAATCAGAATCCGAGTATGATGACAGAAGTATGTGGAACTTAGAGAAAGGAGCAACCAACCATATGTGTGGTTACAAAGAGGAATTTGTGGAGATTAATGAGAATGTGAAAGTTTTTGTTTCTTTTGGAAACTTCTCAGAAGTCTAAATTCATTGGAAAGATACAATCTTGATTTCCTTGGAGGATGTTAGTCATATACTCATCGCTAAAATTTATCATTTACCAAAATTGAAAAGCAACATTTTCAGTTCGAGACAACTCATTGAAAGCAGGTAAGAAATTCATATGAAAGATTGTTGTCTCTAGCTTACAAACCAATAAGCTACTTTTGTTGCAAAAGTGTACATGTCAATGAATAGAATGTTCAAGTTACAAACTAAGACAATTGAAGCAAAATGTTTAAAAGCAAGTGCGAAAAGTGAAGCATGGAGTTGGCCTATGACATTTGGCCACTTAAACTTTGGTGCACTCAAAGCCTTGAGAGAAGGAAGGTGTGAACAGAATGCCTTCTTTCGATCATCCTCATCAATTGTGATGTGTGTCTTATCAACAAGTATTTCAAAATGAGTTTATCAATCAAGAGTATGACAAGAGCAGCAAAACCATTTCAACTTGTTCATATGGAAGTGTGCGAACCAATCAAACCAACATGATTAAATAATAAAAGATATTTCATGTTCTTCAATGATGATTATAGTAGAAGTAACATGGAAAAGAGGAGAACACTAAGAATAAATAAATGATTTCTTTCCATGTTTTAGAGAGGAAGAGACAGTGGCACCTGCTCAAATGAAAGGCAAGGAAGAATCGAGAGTACTTATAAACATTTTGATGAAATAGAAGATGTGACTAATGAAGTAAATGATTTGTTTGGTCTTCTTTTTTTATTTTTTTTTGGTATAGTGAACCATTGAACTTTGTTAGGGCTATGAAAACTAAAAAGTGGAGACTTGACATGAAAGAGGTGTAGGTTATTTTTTTTGGAATATTATGGAATGTTGAACATTCTAGATGCAATCTCACTTGATTGTGGTCTGATTATTTTGAAATTTCAGAAAATATAATCTAGGAATTTGTGAATATTTTATGTTTTGAATATCCATTTGGGGCATAATATGAGAATATTCCTTTTTTAAATATCTACTTTGATGGAACTTCATTTATTGCATCCATATATATATAGAAATCTCTAACAGTAGGTATCAGAGTTGTATTTACCTCAGCCTTGCTTCTAATTTCATTATTTTATTTTATTTTTAAAATAATTTCATTATTGGACTGCACCTATATATATGTATATCATACGCATAGCTAAACGTGCCAATATGCTTACCATTGATCTGGATTGTGTTTACTAACTGTATTTTGTTTAGAATAATATTTAACATTACATTATCATTTTTTTGGGCTTTGATTTAAAAGTTCCTTTTGCTACATGGGCTTTTAATTTTTGACCAATCTTATTCTCTATTTTATCAGCATATTTTAAATATCTCCAAAAAAAAATTTCACAAAATTTCTCTAATTGTCCAAAATTTTAGAAAATTTGTTTTGGTCAATATGTAATGGGCCTTTGGCCAAATTTTTATGAAAAATATATTATGTGCCATTTATTTTGCACTTATTTTCAAATTAAATTTCAGCAAAATTTATGGCATATTGCCTTGATATTAAGGATGGGGATTCTTTTATTAATTAAATTTTCACATTTATGTTTAGTTGATTAATTAATTAATTAATTCCTATTATGTTAAAAGCTTGTTTATGCATCTTAAGCATTTATGAGCATTTTGTAAATTTAGATGTCATGTAATTACTATAATTAGAGTTTAGCCACATCACATTTAGTTATTCTAAAATTATACATAAGGTATTAAAATTACATAAAGTAAATGACATCAAGTTGTAATTAATCATATTTGATATGATAATCATCATCCCACGGGAATGTTATTATATTGATATGATTAATTAGGGTTGGATAGCAAATTTTCCTTTTCCTAATTTTCCCATAGGGATTGAGAAAATTGTTATTATTTGCTAGCAAGGTTGTTAAACTTGCAAGTTTAGGCAAACTTGTAAGAGAGAGGTAAACTCGTAACGTAAACTCACAAGAGCTTACCTTGATTAATAAATAGTTATCAAATTATTTAAATGTAATTCAAATTATACTTAATCAAACAAAAGCTATTCATATTTCGTAATTTGTAATACTCAACATGAATATTTTAAGATACTCATACATAAATAATTATTCAATATAAATAATTAAATAATATTTGTTTTATTTTTTTAATAAGTACATATTAAATGTAATTTTATTATTTTTTATCCATATTCAAACTTATGATAAAATAAATTGTAAAGGCTTCATGGAAAAAAAACTTGTCTATATCATGTTTTAGTATTGAGTTTAAATTATTATATTGCTAACTTTACAAGTTAGTTGACACGTTAAAATCATAAAATTGGTAAACTTGGTCAATCAACTTGCAAGTTTACCTGATTTTGTACTAAGTTCGAGTTTACATCAAGTTGACTAATTTTCTTTATGTACAATTGTAAACTTGTAAACTCAGATAATAAACTCACAAGTTTGATAACTATGTTTGCTAGTTTCTTCATAATGTGCATGAACTTAATTAAATAAAACTCAACCATAGGTAGTTTTATTTGCTACTAGGCTCATGCTTAATTTACATGTTTTACATAGGTGGAACATGTTATAAAGAAATTTTGAAGTTGTCTCAAATATTAACATAAGCATTTAATTTTCATACAGTTTTCCAACCACTTAATAATTCTGATTTTCAAGTTTCAGAATTGAATGGGGATAATTATAAAATTTGGAAGGAGAGAATTCTTCTCCAATTAGGGTGGATGGATGCTAACTATGCTATTAGAAAGGATAACCTTATGCACCCATAGATACTAGTAGTACATATAATATAACCCTTTATGAATGCTAGGTGCGATCCAATCGCCTTAGTATGATGTAAATTAAAACTAAGATATTTGCTAGTATATGTGGATAGCTAAGAGAGCATAGAAATGTCTGTGACTTGGTAAAAGTTATATATGAACAATTTGAATCATTTGAAAAAGGCTTTAGTAAGTACCCTAATGACAACATCATCCACCATGAAACTCACAGGAATAATGGGTGTACGAGAACACATCATGCTTATAAGGGACATTGCAGCTCAATTAAAGACACTCAAAGTTGAGATGTCAAATTCTTTCCTGGTGCACTTCATTCGAAACTCGCTGTCTCCTCAATATGGGCTTTTCAAAATCTCTTACAACACACATAAGCATAAATGGTCAATAAATAAAGTACAGACCGTGTGTGTTCAAGAGAAAGGAAGGTTTTTAGCGGAAATAGGAGAGAGTGCACATGTAGCAATATAAGAAAAGAATAAGAAGCAAAACAAAGCTAAGAGGAAGGGTAAATCGTAGGTCCATGCTAACTTCAAGAAGCAAACCACATGTTTTTTCTACAAGAAGAAGGGATACATGATGAAGAACTACAACAAATTCAAGACATGGCTTGAAAAGAAAGGTAGCTCAATCTTGTTTATTTGTTATGAATCTAATGTGGTAGATGTTAGTAGTAATGCATGGTGGATTGATTCTGGTACAACAATCCATATTTCAAATACTGTGTAGGGCTTTTTAAATCAAAGGAAGCTGACAAGAAATGCGCAATACATCTATTCAAGCAATAAGATAGGCTCACTTTTTGAGGTTATAAGGACATGCAAATTGGTTCTAGATATTAGTTTTGTTTTGATTTTGGATAAAACTTTCTATGTACCAAGTTTCTTTAGAAACTTGATTTCAATTTCAAAGCTTGTATTGTTGGGATATTCATTTGAATTTTTAAATAATTTGTTGAAATTATTTTATAAATCTAATCTTGTTGGAATTGGTACGATTAATTTAATTACAATATAATATATCATTTAATTCATTGCATGTTCCAAGTATCATAGGTATTAAACAATGCATTACTAATGAAAACTTATCTATGTTATGGCATCGTAGACTTAGTCATATCTCAATAGAGTGGGTCAAAAGGTTAGTAAAGGATGGAGCATTAAATGCTCTTGACTATACAGACTTTGAGACTTGTGTAAATTGCATTAATGGTAAGTAGACTAATAAGACCAAGATGGGTGCCAATAGGAGTTCTACCCTATTAGAGATCATACACACTGATACATATAGTCCAGATATGGACTTAAGTAGTCCAAGGCATTGGATGCCTTTAAAGTCTTGAAAGCAAAAGCTGAGAATCAATGTGGTAAACAAATAAAGATAGTGAGATCAAATAGGGGTGGTAAGTACTTTGGTAGATACACGAAGATGGGCAAGCATTGGATTTATTTGCAAGGTTTCTTCAAGAGTATGAGATTGTTGCCTAACACACTATGTCTGGTTCTCCATACTAGAATGTTGTAGTTGAAAGAATAAACCAAACATTATTGGACACGGTTCAGAGCATGCTTAGTAGCTTTAAACTTCTTAACTCTTTGTGGACTGAAGCCTTTAAGACAACTGTGTATATTCTTAACTGAGTTCCAACCAAGGAAAACACCATTTGAATTACTGGAAGGATGGAAACCAAGTTTAAGACATATACATTTAGGGATGTCTGTCTGAGGTAAGGATTTACAATCCAGAAGAAAAGAAGTTAGACCCTAGGACTATTAGCAGCTACTTTATTAGGTATGCCAAAAGGTCTAAGGGATATAAGTTTTATTGTCCTTCTTATAGCACTAGGATTGTGGAAACAAGAAATGCTAAATTTCTTAAGAATGACTTGATTAGTGGGAGTGATCAAATTTGGGACTTAAATTCAGAGAATGATCATTTGAATACTCAAGCTCCCCCATCAAGTGATAGATTGGTTATTATTACCCCTTATATATAAACGGGTATTGAATAACTAATTATTAAAGAACCACAAATAGTTGACCATGAGCAAGTTGACCTGAGCCTGTTGAGCAACCAGTTAAGGAATATACTTTCCTAGAGGATATTGACTCAACATTAAGAAGATCAACTTAGATGAAGAGGCCAGTTATTCCTAGTGATTATGTTGTATATTTACAAGAGTCTAACTATAATATAAAAGTTGAAAATGATCTTGAGATGTTTTCACAAGCCATTAATTGTAGAGAATCTGAATTGTGGCTCAATGTTATGAAGGAAGAGATGGATTCTATGGCCTCTAACAAAGTCTGAGATCTCGTTGAGTTACTTAGTGATTCTAGGGTCATTGGATGTAAATGGATCTTTAAGACAAAAAGGGTCTCATTAGGCAACATCAAAATATATGGAAAGACTTGTGGCCAGGGGATTCAATCAAAAGGAAGGAATTGATTACATGGAGACTTTTTCTCTTGTATCCAAGAAAGATTCTCTCTATATAATAATGACGTTAGTTGTCCATTTTGATTTGGAATTACATCAGATGGATGTAAAAATGAAATTCCTAAATGGGGATCTAGAGGATGAGGTAGATATAAAATAACCTGAAGGATTCTCCTCTAATGTTGGTGAACATTTCACTTGTAAGCTTAAAAAATCTATATATCGATTGAAACAAGCCTTCTGCCAATGGTATCTTAAGTTCCATGATTTTATCTCCTCATTTGGATTCATAGAGAATATCATGGACCAATGTATATACCAGAAGCTCAGTGGAAGTAAAATATGTTTCCTTGTGTTGCATGTGGATGACATATTACTTGTAACTAATGATAAAAGGGTTGCTATATGAGGTAAAACAGTTTCTCTCTAAGAACTTTGATATGAAGGATTTGGGTAAGACATTTTATGTCATTGGCATTAAGATTTATAGGGACATAGCTCAGTGCATTTTAAGTCTGTCATAAGAAACCAATATCAATAACGTCTTGAGAGATTTTAGATGAAAGACTACTCACCAAGTGTAGCACCAATTGTGAAGGGTGATAGGTTTAATTTGAATCAATGCCTAAAGAATGATTTATAAAGGGAACAGATGAGTAACATTCTATATGCTTTTGCTGTCAGAAGCCTTATGTATGCTTAGCTTTGTACAAGATCTGACATTGCAATTGTAGTTAGAATATTAGGCAGGTATCAAAGTAATCTAAGAATGGATTATTGGAGAGCTACAAAGAAGGTTATGAGGTATTCCAAGGGTACCAAAGATTATATACTAATGTGTAGACAAATTAAAAACCTTAAGGTAGTTGGCTACTCAGATTTGGACTTTGCTAGTTGTAAAGATTCTCAGAAATTAACTTTTAGTTATATTTTTATGCTTACCAGTGGAATTGTGTCTTGGAGGAGCTTGAAGTAGACTTTGACTATTACTTTTACCATAGAGGCTAAGTTTGTATCTTGTTTTAAGGCAACCTCACATAGTGTATGGCTTAAGAGCTTTATTTCTAAGCTTAAAATTGTGGATTCTATCTTTAGGCCATTAAGAATGTATTGTTATAACTCAACTACTATTTTTCTAGCAAAATATAATAAGAGTGGAAGTCAAAGCAAGCATATTGACATTAAGTACTTAGCCATTCGGGAACGTAATAAGGAAAATAAAGTTTCTATTGAACACTTTAGCACTGAGTTGATGATTATTGATCCTTTAATGAAAGGCATGCCACTAACAATGTTTAAGGATCATGTAGTGAGAATGAGACTTGGTCCCATATTGAGCATTTGATCATCATTTATAATCAGGCTTTTACTTAATTTGATTCGTGTTGTTATTCTCATTTTGTGTGCACATTTGTATTAAGTGAATAAACAACATTAAAAGGACTATGAATAAGCATAAGGCTTATTCATTAAGTTATAATGGGTTGAGAAAGTTATGTGCATTGTAATACACGGAAGGTAATACTCGCATACAAAGGACTTACCCCTATGATTCATGCATTTAGTTTTCTCTTCTTTGGAATATAATACTCATAAATTCTGAAATCTTTACAGTCCATCGAACTAAGTGGGAGAATGTAGGTTATTTTTTTAGAATATTTTGGAATGTTGGTTATCAACATTCTAAATGCAATCTTACCTAATTGTGGTTTGATTATTTTGAGATTTTAGAAGGCATAATCTAGGAATATTCTATTTTTGAATACTTATTTAGGACATAATATGTGAATATTTCATTTTTGAATACCCATTTAGGGTATAATATGAGAATATTATGTTTTTGAATACTTACTTTGGTAGGAAGTAGGCTTCGGCATTTTTTTTATAAATATGAGGGTCCCTAACTTCATTTCTCACACCAAAAATTTCTTTTGCTTAAACCATCCATTGGTGAGAAATAAGACTTTAGAAGAACTCATGTATAGTATGTGTTTTATTACAATATTCCATATTCTAAAAAAGCAATGGCTGGAGGTAAGTATATTTTTGCATCATATTTATTTTATATGGGTTTACACGACCAATGTCTACTGTTCCTAAGGGATAAGAAGCTACTGGAGTGAAATGGGTTTACGCAACCAAGAAGAATGGTAAAAGGGGAAGTGGTGAGATACAAAGAAGGCTTGTTGCTTGAGCCTATAAGCAAAAACATACAGTAGATTATAAAGAAATTTATGCACCTGATCCTCGCTTAGAGACTATTATTTTGATCATTTCTTTGGCAACTCAAATTAAGTGGGAAATCTATCAATTTAATGTGAAGTGAACCTTCCTAATTGGGTATCTTAAAGAGGAGGTTTACATTAAACAATCAACAAGGTTTGTGGTTGATGGTCATGAAGACAAAGTTTTGAAATTGAAGAAAGCTTTTCTATGGACTAAAGTAATCACAAAGGTATTTTATAGCTACATTGGCAAGTACTTTGTAGATAATGAATTTATTTGTTACTCTAATTGATATGCTTTATATGTTAAAAAGCACGAAAATGGTGATATGATGCTTTTTGGTCCATATATTGATGACTTTATTTTGTTGGATAACAACTCAAATGGCATGGCAATGGTGATGAAAATGGTGATAATGGATTAATCCATGAATGTTAGAACATTCTAATTTTGTTAGATAACAACTTAGATGGCATGGCAATTAATGGGTTGGGCACTTTTCCCTTGTCCCATCCTTAGTTAATTATTGGGGAACACTTGACTTGTTTGTCAATAATTCTTTCCAATTAAAGCATGCTCTGTAAAAGAGTGATGATGTAAATGATCACCTAGGCTTGTTCTATGATAACTAATCCTTTATCCTATCATTACAGATGGGAACATGATGTTGTGGGAATGTCAATGAGCATGTAATGACATTTTTGTTAGAAATTTTAAGAACTACATTGATGTTAATCAAATTATATTACTTGGAAAATGAAACTTGGGTTGGATAGGTTGCCATTAGTTTTATTTATAAGATTTTTTTTAATGAAGGTAGGGTTTAAGTCATGCCATATGTCTATCCTGATCATCATTCTTTTTTGTTTATGCATGACTCTCAAGGATAAAAGAATGTTGAATGACCTTTTAGGTTTGAAATAGCTTGGATGATGCCTTCTAATTTTGTTAATCTTATCAATGAGGTTAGGAGTTATCATGATATCTGGATTCAAAGCATATTCTACAGATAATTTAAATGAGTGGATAGAAATTTTTTTGGACATATTGGCTACCAAGAAAGAATACTTCTATCTCAAATTGATGGTATTTAATAAGCAATATATAAGCATGGGGATCCTTTTCTTTCTCAATTAGAAATGATTCTTCATAAAGAATTAGCTTGAACGCTTTATTAGGAGCACACTTTCTAGTTTCAAAACTCTATAGTCTAGTGGCTTTCCCCCTATGGAGATAGGAAAACTTACTATTATCACACCAAAACTATTGCTAGACTTAGAATTAAAAAAATCTGTATGCGACCAGATCATAAGGGCAAATTAAAGGAAGATTTTAATAGAATAAAAGATTTGACAATGAATTATTTTTGTCATCCTTTTAGATTTGAAAACCATTTAGAAAATGAGTCCTCATACATCCTTTTCCTTTCCAGTCTTTTGATTCATCATCTATAAAGCCCTTTAGACAAGCTATCTTTATATTAAAATATCTAAAGTTCATGGTAATGATGGCGTCCTTGCTATATTCTTCAAAAGAAATTGGAAGGTGTCAGAGAGTAGTGTTATTCATATGGTCAAGAAGTCATTCCTTAGGTTTTGCATTTGAGATAATTAATCAAACTGATAGCAACCGAGCCCCACAAGAGAGCCCATGACCTAACTAATGTGAACAATGTTGATAGTAGAAGCAGAGAGAAGGTACCAGTTAGAGAGAGAGAGAGAAAGTGCAACGTGGCAACAAAATAACAAATATGGTATTAGGTGGTTATTTGTGTTTGTCATTCTTGCTACTCATTTTTGGTATATAGCCTAGTGTGAAGGCATAAAGGAGCATAGAAAGATCATGAATGTGAGTATGATGGAGTTTATCCATTTCTCGAATAAAGGAATATTACTATTATATCTTTCTTTTGCATTTTAATCTCATATTTTCATTCCATTTTCCTACTATTTTGATTATGGAGCTATCAATTAGTGCTTTCATTAATCCTCCCATTTCTGCCATGGCTGAAGAAGCACATTTTGAAAGATTTGAAGCATTGTTGAAAGAAATGAAAGTTGATGTAGTAGAGTTCAGAGCAACTACAATGGCTTACCATGTCACAACAAATGATAGATTAACCAGGATGGAGTCCTCTCTAAGGAACATAGAAGTGATGGTGTGCTAGCTACTAAAACATCATGGTCTTCAACCATTACAAATTTCACAATAAGAGACGCAACACGATATTAAGAAAGAAATAGAGATGGAACTAGTTCAACAATTACCTGCGCTAGCAGCAAGTAATTCGTCTGTTTCCATGCTTGAGTATCCTAACAAGGAAATTGGATAAAATTACTTGGCATAATCACATCATTTGGCTTTGTTGGATAGTAAAACGAAAGGGATAAAGGTTGTCATTCTTACTGTAGCTATGCATCTAGACAAAATAACAATGGATGACAAAGCTTATAAGGTTGACTTTATGTTTGCCAAAATAGTTTTTCATAGCCTAGAGAAACTAAAAAATTCTTGGTTCAATACTTGCTCTGTTATTTTCCCTTTCTGGCCATTGATTCAGAAAAATTTATTTGCAAAAGTTAAGTTGATCAAGGTTGCTATATTAGTTTTTGATCGTGGGATATTTGATGATTTGGGAAAGTATTGGTGCTTTGGATGTGGAATGAAAGAGATCGTAATGACTTGTCTATGGTGTAGATGTTGTAATACTAGAGGTTCTGTACATATATTAGTGGTCTTTCAAGATGTCTATATGATCATGAGTACAGAATCTTTAAGACCACTCACTTTAGAAGCAAGGACAGCTAAAATAAAGGTGAACATATTGGATGACACTAAATAAAGTTACATAAAGATACTGAGTATTGTTATCATAAACACTCCAAGGTGGACCGACTTGTAGTGGATGATTGTTCCCTTCCCTATCGTACTTTTGACTATCCTATAAATTTCGAAAGGCAACAAGGTTTGGAACTTATGGAAAAATATTACTTCATCATTCCTAAATTTTTTGGTATGTTGGCAAAGGATGTGTATGCTATAGATGAGACAACTCTAAAAGTTTTTGTATTTTGCTACACTTGGATATGGGAAACCATTCTACATGGATCACTAAGTGGGACTTGGCAAATACTGTCAAATGCTTCCTTGCCTGAACTCTACCTAGAGGGCACACAAGATAGTTTTCAAGGACTGGCAATTGATGGTAACCGAGCCCAACAAGAGAGCCAATGAGCCAACTAATGTTAACAATGTTGATAGTAGAAGCAGAGAGAAGAAGGCACCAACTGGAGAGAGAGAGTGCAACGTGGTAGCAAAATAACAAATCTGTTATTGGGTGGTTATTTGTGTTTGTCGTTTTTGCTTCTTATTTTTGCTATATAGCTTAGTGTGAGGGTAGAAAAGAGCATAAAAAGATCATGACTGTTAGTATAATTGAGTTTTTCCCTTTCTCGAACAAAGGAATGTTATTGTTATCTCTTTCTTTTGCATTTTAATCTCATGTTTTCATTCCACTTTCGTACTATTCTAATTATGAAGCTACCAAAAATGTCATCGTTCTCTTCCCTAAAATCAACAAGCTCCAATCACTTACAAATTTTGTCCTATCTCTCTGTTCAATGTTATTTATAAATTCGTCATTAAGGTCAGTCAGCAAATCGAAGTTTTGTATGGATGATTGGGTGTCCCTTTATCAAGCGAGCTTTATTCCAAGGAGGTATATTTAAGACAATATGATAATAGCTTAGGAGATTTGCTTCAATCTATGAGGAGAAAGAGAGGCAGTACTAATAATGGTTTCATGGCTATCAAAATTAACTTGGAAAAGGCTTGTGACTTGCACAGCTGAATTTTCATTAAACATGTGCTCGTTGAGCTTACTCTTCTTGATGGTCTAATCAACCATGTTATGCTTTGTATAAGCGCTATGAGTTATATACAACGATTGATACTTTCCTCATGAAGATTGGATTGAAACAACAAATGGAACTCACAGAGTTGGGCATGTGATGTGAGTCCTCAATAGTATATATGGCGGAAATCGTTATCGGTGGAGAAGTGTGACCTTCAAAACCCAAGACCCGATATTGCAAGGAAGTTGTAAAACTCATAACGACCCTTTGTTGAGAATTTTAAAATCCGATTTAATTTCTGTTGCTGAATCACAAATTTCTAGTCTCAATTCTACTTGTCCATTGTGAGCCTTCGTTGATACGAGCCATAATTCCCACTGTTGACTTAGTGTTCGTCACTAAAACTAAAAGTCCTACTTGGCTAGTATTTCAATCCATTCATTTTGTGTTGTGATGTTTTATAGTAATTCATGTTTTTAATTTATTTTTTAGGACCGTGCTTTTGATAAAATATTAGTATTATAACAGCATGGTTTCACAACCCTTGTTATCACAATTTGCAGTTTTTGTATTGGCATTTCAATATCCAATGATTTCATTCTTTTTTATTCTTTGTTTGGAGGTGATTTCTTGATGCTGTATATATTTGGACAAACAAAGCTATAAAAGAAAGTATTTCTTCATACTCTATTTTAGGGTTTTAAAATAAATAAAATTATTCATTTTAGATTTGTAACAAGCTCAAACATTGATCACTTTTCACATTATCTTTCTATAACACTATAATCAAGAAGTTTTTTCCCCTGTTTGGACCATTATAATGAAAGAAGTTATTTCAGCAAACCCATTAATGAAAAACATATATTATATTTTTTTGACAAGCATAAAAAATCTTTCCATATATATTTTTTTTATTAATTTTAAATAATAATTAAAAATAATTTTTTGCCCTTTGATTTTAGGCAATGCCTATCGAGAGCATATATTGTTCAAAGAGATTGACCACTTGGTGTGAAATATTGTTGCCTTGTTCACTCTTACAAAAATAAAATAAAAGAAAAAGATATTCTTTTTTCAAATTTTTTGAAGCCATGTGTTATTTTTCCAAATTTAAAAGGCTTACACTTTTCCACTTTATATATAAACATAGTTTGGCAAAAGGACATGAAATATTAACATTATTTAGGTTCCTTTCATATGTACTCCAATGACTACTGTCTAAGTAATATATAAAAAATATGTATTTTTTCAGATTTATTATTATTATTATTATTATTGTTATTATTATTATTACTACTACTACTACTATTGTTATTATTATTAAGTAACCGTGCCTTATACTTAGGCCAAAAACGTTACTTTCCAGGACTATGGAGATATGTAGCTTTCTTTCTCAGAAATTGTGTAAGCTTTTGTGAATGAAATGATTCGCCAAGCACGTTATCTATTTCGATTCAACGAGTATGTTGAAAATTGTGCCAAAAAAAGAAAATAGAAACCTTGCAATCAGAAAGAGACAGTGTGCATGATTGTGCTACGAAAGCGAAACAAGAAGCTCAAAAGGTTGATATTCTTGTTACAAAGTGGTTGGACAAGGCAAATAGTCTCTTAGTTAGTGCAGCATTATTGGAAGAAAAGGCAAAAGCAAACCAGAGTTGCTGTCTTGGGCATTGTCCTAATTGGATTTGGCGACGTCGTCTTGCTAAGCAAATGGAAAAAATGATAGAGGAAATGATTGATCAAGCAAACAACTGCAAATTTGAACTATTTGCACGACGCTACACCCCCAGGCATAACAATATATTCATCAGAAGACTTTTTGTTGTTCGAGAGTATAAAACCAAAATTTAATCAACTTTTGCAGGCATTGAAAGATGATGAGGTTTCCAAGATTGGATTGTGGGGCATGGGTGGTTGTGGTAAAACGACCTTAGCAAAACAAATTGGAAAGGCAGCAACGCAGCATTTTAACAAAGTTGTTTTTGTTGTTGTGTCCAATGTTGTCAATGTTCAAAAAATTCAAGATTCCATTGCATGTCAACTAAGTCCTGGTAAGCTTGAGGGAAATGCTAAGCAACGAAGACCGAACTTATGGTTGAGACTAAATAGTGGAGAGCATATTTTAATAATCCTGGATGATGTATGGGAGTGTCTTGATTTTGAAGCCATAGGAATCCCTAGTGGCTCTAATTTCAAGAAATGCAAAGTTCTCTTGACTACACGAAGTGAACAAGTATGTACTATGATGGATTGCCAAAAAACAATAAGCCTAGATCTACTAAGCGATGAAGAATCATGGGGACTATTCCAACATTATGCACATATAACTAGTGTTACCCCCAATAATGTGAAGGATTTTGCACGGGAAATTGTGCATGAATATAAGAGATTAGCTATTGCAATTGCAACAGTTGCAAGATCTTTGAAGGGTGAAAGAACCTTACAAGTAGGAAGAAGCATTGGAAACACTGAGAGATTCAAGATGGATGGATATTGAAGAAGGTCTTCGACATACATATAAATGTTTGAAGTTAAGTTACGATAACTTAAATGATGAAGAAGCCAAGTCAATTTTCTTATTATGTTCAGTATTTCCAGAATATTTTGAACTTGATGAAGAAAATTTAGTCAGATATGGGATTGGATTAGGCTTCTTTGAAAAACTTGGTTCGTTCAAAAGGGCATGGAGGCATTTAAGTAAGGCTAAAGATAAACTCATTGATTCTCGTTTACTAATGAAAACTGATAATGGATAATGCGTCAAAATACATGACTTGGTTCGAGATGTACCACTATGGAGTGCAAAGGATGACCATTGGGAAATAGTGGGCCGTGAGAGATGTCAAGAAGCATTTAAAGAGGATGCGAGTATGAAAGAAACTACATTAAGATAGTTTTTGTTCGTATGAAGTGAAGTCATTTCCATATCATGCAGATTTTTCCAAACTTAGGTTCTTACGTGTCTGCTTGGACATGGAAATGATTGTGCGGGAGTCATTTCGCCCATATGAATGCTTCAAAGGAATGTTAGAACTGAGGGTTTTGGTTCTTGAATCAGGACAATATACACGTTCATCCATGCCTTTTCCTTTGCCTACTGGTCTTTGTTGTTTGGACTTTGAAGGATGGGAATTAAGTGATTTTTCTTTTCTAGGGAGTGTCGAGACTTCAGAGTCTAACATTAAGGAATTGCTCTTTCAAAGAATTGCCAAATGTAATTATTAAATTGGAAAGCATGAGATTGTTGGATGTACAGAAATGTGAATTGGAGAAAATCCTTATGAAGTGATTGGAAGATCATGTTCAAAACTTGAAGAATTATATTTTATAGAAAATAGAGGATGGAAAGATGAACAAGAACACGCTACTGATGTTTTTGGCATAAAAGGGGTTCCCCCAATATTGCAAAGGTATCACATAGAAATTGGAAGGAGCGATGTTCTCCCTTATGGTTTTTGGACATCATCCGTAAGAGGCATATCAGTTGAACATTTTGATGCTTCCACCACAAATGAGACTATAAAGGATCTAGTGGGAAGGGCAGACATTCTTAATTTATCAACAATTTGTAAGAATGTCATTCCTGAGATGATTCAAAGAATTGGGGGTATGAAAAAGTTGACTCAGTTGGTGCTTGATAATTCTGAAGACTTAGAATTCTTTGCTAACAATACAAATAGCGGGTTTGTTCAATTTGAAAATGTCTTCTCCAAGCTGACTGAGTTACGGATAGTATATATGAAGAGCTTGGGAACTTTTTGTCGTGACATTTATCCAAAAGCACATCAAATACTGAACTTGTGCAATCTCAAGGTCTTGAAATTCTATTGTTGCCCATTGTTGACGCATGTCTTCACATTTGCCGTAGATTAAACTTTGGAGATGTTAGGGGTTATTGAAATAGATGGCTGCCATGGATTAAAGCATATACTAACAGATGAGATGCAGCTCAATCAACGGAGATCAAATTTGGTTTTCCTTAAATTTAAACGACTATCCGTTTCTGATAGCCAACGAATGGAATACTTAGCAACAACATTATTTGCTCGGGGCCTTGAAAAATTGGAAGGATTGGCGATTGAAAATTTGAAATTGCTCGAATGTTGAAATACGTGTTTGCTCAATCCAATTAAGAAGGCCAAAATCATAAGGAGTTTCACACCATCAAACTTCCTAATCTGAATGAGATAGGTTTGAGCAATTTACGAGATCTAATTAGCATTTCTTCCAAAAATTACTATTTAAAATGCTCATCTTTGAGGGAATTGACCGTGAAAGACTGCTGGGAGTTAAACATAGGGTCCTTCAATGATCTAATTGTTGGTCATACTACTTCAGAGGTATTACTTTTCACTTGTTTTGCATATTGTGAACTAACAAACAGAAATCATTGTTAAAAATCACATGACATGATACATAAACAATCCATGCGGCTTTACAATTGAAACTCCCTTTCAATCAGAAAAGCAATTTCTTGTTTAGAATGTTGCTACTGCTTCAAAAGTTTTCTTTCTATCATACATGTAAAATACAGTTTTGCTGCTATAGCTATTCAAACAATATTATTTACTAATTATAAGTTAATAAATCTATATGGATTTTGACAATAATTTAGTATTATGTTATGTTTTGTATTTAATATATATAGCAATAGAGATGAGAGACAAAAAGAGAGAAGGACCTGCCCATTGTCAGTATAAAAATTTGATTCGCACTTCCTGAAAACTCTATTAAATCAATCTATAGAAAATGAAAAATAAAAGATATATAATTTTAATAACTTCTATATTTGTTTTGCTGAATATTTTCAAAATGATACAATGTTATATTCAAAAGAATAAACATATCAAGGAAAAAGTGTTTGGCTGCAATTAATCTGAGTAGTAATGTAATTGTAGTGAGTTCAATAGTCAAATATAGATTTTTTTCCATCTTCAACTCTTGATAGTCAGATGCATAATCATTTGCATACTTTTGACAGGAATTGAGGCTTGCAACACGAGCTCTACGAAGTGTAAAAGCCATTGAGGTTGGAAGTTGTCCTATACAATGTGTTTTTCAACTAACAGGACTTCTTCTCAATACAGAGCCAAGTCCATTCGTATCAAGTTTAGAACTATTGTCACTAGAAGATCTATCCGAGCTAAGGTATATAAGCAAGGGTCCACAAGGATTTGTCAGGTTTGAGAGCCATAGGCAGTTAGGGATCCTTGCATGTAGGGAGATGCATCTTCCTGTTCAATACTGGGGAAAGTCTATGTCATGATCCAAATTCATTAGTCATAATTGGCGCATATATTAAATCAACTTAGCTCAGTCAGTCTAAAATAACATTTTTGTACATTTTCTAAAAAAAATATCGATGACACACATTAGACACATTTTGAAATATAATTTAACAATTTCACAATATATATATATATATATTATATTATATATATTTAATATAATAAGGAAATAACCCACACAATACTTATAATACTTCACAAAATCCCAAACAAATAGACATTTAGTAGCCAACACCTTAAACTTTGACGTACATTGTTATTAACCCATAATAACATACCAACAAGTCTGACCAATAAGAAAATTCCCAAAACAACTTTACTAGCACTTACTGATATGAAAAATATTAAAGAGAGAGGTGTAAGTCTACTACTAACTTAGTGAGTGAATAAATAATAAGCGAAAAGGGAAAACAATAGAGATCTTAGAATTTTTAAATAACAAGAAGTTTTGATAAAATAAGAATATTATTTCTAAACCTTAAATTTTATATGAAGTGGGTATTAAGGAAAGAACCAAGGTTATCATACTTATATTCCTTTACCAGTTATATTTCGCTTATTCATACTATATTCCTTTATTGGATAAATCGTAGTATCTTATATCTATATCCATTCATAGGATATGTCTCAATAATTCATACCCGTATTCCTTTATCGGATACATCTAAATGTCTCATATCCATATCACTTCACTAGATACATATCAATAATTTATACCTGTATCTCTTTATCGAATGCGTCTTAATATCTCATATCTGTATCCCTTTACTAGATACATTTTAATAATTCATACCCGTATACCTTTACCAAATACGTCTTAAATATATCATATCTGTATCCCTTCAATGGATACGTTTCAATACTTCATATAGGCATCCCTTTACTGAATATGTCTTAATAATTTATTTCAATAAGGTGGACCAAGGTCATTACCCTCGCTAACAGCTACGAGGTTCTTACATGAATTCACATTTATCTTTTAAATTATAAAATTCATTGAATAATGTAAATAGGATATATAAATAAATAATTTTATTTAAACATATTTACTACCATAAAGTAATTTTAATAAAATTAATCTTGAAGATAAAATAAAATTAAGAGTGATTAAGAATGAAATGACAAAATTATAAAGGACTAAGATGGAACTTGCATTCATATCACTTGAGAATCTACAGATAATTTGTATCTATACCTCAATTGTCAAATATGAAATCATAAATTCTATATATAATATTTGTAATAATAAAAATAATTTAATACCCTTGATAGTTTGGAATCTTATTTATGTCTTAAAATTTATTGTATATTTAGTTTTCACTTTTATAAATCCAGATAGATTTAGGAGCCATTAGCATGGTTCATGTTCTAAAATGTTCCTAGCAAGGAAAATATAACAACCCCACTTTCCACTGATCATTTTAGCTGTATAATCCTGCCATAGATCTAAGAAATTATGGGTTGAATTGTTTTGTCAAGAAACTCATAGATCTAAATTAGTCATTTAGACAGCACAACTTACCATAGTCTTACTTGTATACAATCCATAAAGCTACTATTAAATTACATTTTAGTGTCTTAAATCTTTTCAATCTATTAAATGGAATTCTACTGCCACAATGTTTATAATATGTAGAAGTTTGTTGTATAAAATAGATCAATACACTTAAAAGATAGTTAAGAATATATACATATATATATATATATATATATATAGATAATCCATATAAAAATAAAGAAATTGAAAATTGGAAAAGAAAATAAAAACGTTCAATAAAATGAAAAGTGTTATTTTACTAATTATACACACACTGATAGGGATCAATTGTAGAGATTCCTATTCCTATAGCATAACCTGAATTAAAGAGTTCTTTGCAAAGCTACCTTTTACACAAATTTGATGCTCCTTTCACAACATCTCTTTCCAGTTTAAATGAAAAAATTAAAAAATGTTTGTACTATTTATAGATTTTTCAAATTACTATGCAATTACTATTTAGCATTATACAAACAATAACTACTTGTTTTTGTCGAAATTTGTACAGTAATCATGCATTTTATCGACATTTACTATGCAATGGATAAAATTATATATTTTATCTCAAAAAATATTTTCTTTTCACTTAAGTCCCTAAAAAGTTAAAATTATAATTTGAACCCTAAATACTATTTTCTCCTTTCACTTTAGTCCATAAAATTTCATTTTATTTTTCTAATATTATTCTTAAAATTCATGCATATATATTTTTGGTTATTACAGCCTATCTCAATTGGTTAACCTAATAAAAGTGAGATGTGATAAGCTAGAGCAAATCGTCGGGGAGAAGGAATCTTTTGGCAGCATGAATACAACTTCAATCTCTTCTTTTCTACCTCTACATGGATCCGAAAGCACAGGTACATCACAGATCCTCATAGATAGAGAGAGAGAGAGCGATATATATATATCTTTCTACTTTCGTTAATGTCGGTTGAATAATTTTAATTTTATATTATCATTAAAATAGTACAAAACTACAGAGTAAAACATTGCTCCTAATAATACCTATATATATATATATATATATATATATATATATTAAAATATTAGGAAACAACAAAAGGTAAAATATAGTCTCTTTAGAAAGTTAAAAGTATAAAATGCAGAAAAATTCATTTGAGCAAAATAAATACAGCAGTATTCTGAAGGTGGGAATATTTAAAATTGCTTCTCTATGTACGAATATTTTCAGCATCATTCAATTTATGGCGAATTCTAAGCAAAAAGCAAGAGATTGTCATGTGTTGAAATGGATTTTCACAATAATATCCACGGCAAAAGAGGATGATAAATCTTTTAATGGCTTCAAATTGACTTTAAATTCTTCTTCTTCCCTTCACCAATCCCAAAATAATGGCACACCATATGTCTATGTATATATATATTCATTTTTTTTAATGCTGGTTTGCTAATACTAATAATTATATTACAATAAAATATTACAAAATTCCTAAAATTAAAATGCCTTGTATTTAAAGAAACGAAAGTGAACAAAAATTAAGAAAAAATTGTTTGAGCAAAATAAATAACATTATACCGAGGTGTGATATTTTTAATAAACTTGTCTAGGTATGAATGTTTTTAGGGTCAGTAAGTCTGTGCAGCCTTCAAGTGCTAATAGTAGTAGATTGTCCATTGATGAAATCATTGTTGACAGGTACATCACATATCCTCATACATATATTACCTTTTAGTTTTTGTTTACGCTGGTTGGATAATTTTGATTTTATATTACGATTAAAACAGGACAAAACTACAAAGTAAAATATATTCTATTTTCTAAATGAAGGAAAATATAAGAAGTAGAAAAATAATAAGAAATCAATTGTGTAAGTACTTACAACAATTTTCTGAAGTTGATGGCTTAAAAGTAACTTCAATTTCTGCTTCTCCTCTACATGAAACTCAAAATAATGGTACACCTGCACGGATTTGTACCATTGGTCTGCTAATGCTAACAATTATATTACAATAGATTATTACAAAATTAATGAAAACAATATGTAGTCTCTTTTAAAATAACTAAAAGTAAAACAATAAAGAAAAATTCATTTGAGCAAAATAAATACAATATTATTCTGAAGGTGCGAAATTTTTAATAAACTTCTCTATGTATGAATGTTCTTAGGTTCATTCAATATGTGCAGTGTTTGAAGCTTAATAGTAAGAGATTGTCCAATGCTGAAATCATTGTTCACACTATCCACGGCTAAAACCTTAACATCATTGGAGTATTAGACATGTGGTGGCTTGCAATATGTTATGGAAGATAAAGAGTTGAAGCAAGTAAAAGTAAGGAAATAGTTCATGACGATTGGCAGGCCATTCTTCCAAAACTTGATACACTACTTCTCAAAGATGTACCAAATCTCATTGAAGTCTATGGAGGGTTGAAGTGGCAACCATTACACTTTTATAAAGTAAAAAATTGTCCAAAGCTGATTCCAATACCAGGTACGCACTATACCTTTCTTATATTTATGAATTGGTTTTTGCTAATCGTAATTATGTTAGGATTTGTGTGATTGGTATGCATATTCTATTTCAGATTAGAAATTGCTGTTGTACTGATGCACTACTTTGGTCTTGATTTGGACATTGTTTTAGGGGCAAGTTGTGCAGTTGATATATGCTTGAACCATGTTGGAATTGTGTATTCCTTGAACTTTTACATAATTGACTGACGGAAGAGTGAACATGTGTTTAAGAGACTTGTCTCATTTTCTATGTAATATTCATGGAATTTTTATCTAATATTTATATTAGTGGAATAATTTTGTAAATATTTACATTAGTTAGAGGAAGAAGACTATATTTGGGCAAATATGAAAATTTAAGTAGTTAGAAAAAAGGAAAGTTAGAAGAAGTCATATATTAATTCAAGTAACAATTATATGTGAATTAGGCTGGTTCAAGTAGTTAAACTTTATCCATGCAAATCAAGATGGCTTGAGTTCGATTCCTACCATGTGCATCAGACTTTAATCTTAGTTTTTTTTTTTTTCTGATGATGTCACATGTCCCCTATGAAGTGACTAATATACTCCTTATTTTTTCTTCCTATTTCCCTTCTCTCCTTGGTTCTGTGTGTTTTCATTTTTCTTCATTCTGTCAACCGAGTTTGAATTTCTTGTTCCTTCTTCTTCCTGTTTGAGCTCTGTCAGATTGTTGTGTAGTCCTCATCTTTCCTTTGACATGTTCTTGGTCATCTACCGAAGCGAGAACTCAAGGGTTTCCAGAAACTTAAGCATTTCATTCACATTAGATTGCTTGAAAAGCTTTATCAAATTTCTACTTGATTCTATAGGATTTCTTCAATTCAGATAGGGTGTTAGTTATAATATATATTTTGAGCAATTTTCCTTCATTTTTTATGGTTGGTTGTAAATTTTAGCCTTTGAATTTAGGAAACCCCTTTCCGCATGTAAAATGAATAGTAAAATAAAGAAATTTAAAATTTGGTATGATTTAGGTGAAATTTCTTGAAATTTTGTTAGGTCTTTTGTTCATAAGTGAATTTTGAGTAGTTATCCTTCCATTTCTCCTTCCAATTTGGTGATTTAACTCTAGAATTCTAAAATCCCTTTTTCAAGCAAAGAACATGAACAATGAATGTAAAAGCTCGAATTAAAGCTCGATTTGGTGGAGTTTTGTGGAATTACCTTGGGGGTTTTTATCTTAAGTAAGATTCTAACCATTTCCATGCATTAATTTGATGTTTTGAACACTAAATCCAAAACCCATCTTCTTTGGTAGGGAGTTGAAGTGTGTAAAATAGTGATAATTGAAAATCTCTTGATCCTTTGGTGTTATTGGACCTCAAGAAGAATAATTTAAGTTGTTAATAATTATCATTTGGAGTGGTAAGTCATTTTAATAATTTTTCTTAAGTTTATCTAAATATTCATTGTGGTGAGAGGAAGTTTGATGAATGAAAGTGCAATTAAAGTGATTATTGTTATTGAACAAACTACTTTGATTATTATTGATACAATTTTTAATTCAATTGGTAATGTTGGATAACTCAAAGGTTATAAGAAACCTTGAATGGGCTACTTAGGGCTAATATTAATTTTGAATTATTGATTCAACTACTGATAATTGGCAAGTGTGTTTAATGTCATTTACATATTATAACATCATATCACGACCCAAATTTGTTGGCTGTGAATGATGCATAAGCTAAATCAACTTAGCCCAGCCAGCCTAAAATTACTTTTTTTTTTACATTTTCTAAAAAAAATTGATGACATTTTCTAAAAAAAATTGATGACACATATAAGATGAACTTTGAAATGTAATTCAACAATTTAATAATATATATTTGGTATAATAAAGAAATAGCTCATACAAGGTTTACAATACTTCACAAAATCCCAAACAAACAAACATCTAGTAGCCACTACCTTGGAGCCTGACATACATTGTAATTAACCTAGAATAATATACCAAAAAGCCTGACCAATAAGAAAATTTTCAAAACAACTTCACTAGCATTTACTGATATGAAAAATATTAAAGAGAGGTGTATAAGTCTACCATTGACTTAGTGAGTGAATAAATAACAAAGTAAGCAAAAAGGGAAAATAATAGAGATCTTAGAATTTTTAAATAACAAGAAGTTTTTATAAAATAAGAATATTATTTCTAAGCCTTAAATTTTATATGAAGTGGGTATTAAGGAAAGAACCAAGGTCATCATACTCATATTCCTTTACTAGTTATGTTTCAATTATTCATACTGTATCCCTTTACCAAATACATTACAATATCTTATATCTGTATCCCTTCACTAGATACGTCTTAATCATTCATACCCTTATTCCTTTACCAAATTCATCTCAATATCTCATATTCGTATCTCTTTACCAGATATGTCTTAGTAATTCATTTTAACAAGGTGCATCAAAGCCGTTACTCCCACTTACGGCTACAAGGTTCTTATATGAATTCTCATCCATCCTTTAAATTATAAAATTGATTGAATAGTGCAAATATAAATAAATAATTTTATTTAAACATATTTACCAACATAAAGTAATTTAAATAAAAGTAATCTTGAAGATAAATTAAAATATAGAGCGATTAAGAATGAAGTGACAATAATATAACGGATTGAAATGGAACTTGCATTCAAATCACTTGAGAATCTACAGATCATTTGTATCTATACCACAATTATCAGATATGGAAATCATAAATCCTATATATAATATTTATAATAATAATTATTATTATTATTTTAATACTAATGATAGCTTGGAATCCTATTTATGTCTTAAAATTTATTGTAAATTTAGTTTACTCTTTTTTAAGTCTAGATTGATCCTAGATCATTTAACATGGTTCATATTCAAAAATGTTTTTGGTAGGGAAAATATAGTAACCCTACTTTCTAGCAATCATTTAGGCAGTATAATCTTGCCATAGATCTGAGAAGTTATGGGAAGAATTGCTTTGTCAAGGAACTCTTAGGATCTAAATTGGTCATTTAGGCGACACAGCTTGCTATAGTCTTACTTGTACAAAGTTCATAAGGCTTCATAAAGGTTTTATTAAATTTCATTTTAGTGTCTTAATTTAACTCAATATATTAAATGAGATTTCACCTTCATTATGTGCATAATATGTTGAAATTTGTTGTATAAAATAGACCATTACTCTAATATATACATACATACATATATATATATATATATATATATACATATAATTCATATAAAAATAAAGAAATTGAAAGTTGAACAAGAAAATAAAGATGTTCGGTAAAATGAAAAGTACTACGTTGTTAATTAATTCACCGATAAGGATCAATAGCAAAGATCTCCTATTCCTACAACAGAGCCCAAATTAAAGAGGTATCCGCAAAGTTATCTCTTACACAAATATGAATGTTCCTTCCAAGACCTCTTTTTCCAATTTGAATTAAAAAAATTAAAAAATGTTTGTACTATTTATAGAAAATTTTAAGTTGCTATTTGACACTGTGCAAATAGTAACCATGCATTTTTTACCAAAATTTACACAGTAACCACATGTTCTTGCCTACATTTACTATGTAAGTTACTATGCAATGGTTAAAATTATTTTCTTTCTCAGAAAATATTTTTCTTTTTGTTTTAGTCCCTTAAAAAGTTAAAATTATAATTTGTTCCTTAAATACTATTTTCTCCTTTCATTTTAGTCCATAAAATTTTATTTCATTTTTCTAACGTTATTTTTAAAATTTATACATATATTTTTGGGGTTATTATGCATAAAAATTCCTTATGTTGGAAATAATGCAACTAATGGGAACTGAAATTGGTGGAAACCATGTGAACTTATGGCCATGTAAGTATTTTCAAAACCTTGGAATACTTTTAGTGGAAAATATCTATGTTGGGTATTGAGAGGATGACCCTTAAGTTTATGGATGATTTGGAATCCCAAATTATTTTTTAACTAAATATACATATATGTGTTATTTATGGTCACTAACAATCATTAAGAGGAATAATATTGATCTAGAGAAAAGAAATAAAGTATCGAAACATATTGCGAATGCCAACTCATTTGTGGGAACATGCTATTAGAATTTATCTAGGTTAATATGCTTCTTAGTATGGGACATTAAATGTGTATTATTTGTTTTTAAAGTCATAGCAGTCGCACTTTACTTAGTGAGTAAAGGAGTGAGTTAGGTATTTGTGAAATATTCTAATTCTGTAATTTCAAATTACTTTGGTTTCATTTATTAATAAATGTTATTCAAGATTTTATGAACTACTTTGATTTTTAGATAATTTGAATGCTCTAGATTTATCTCTAAGGAATATTTTGATTCCAATTTATGAAATACTTTGCTTCTGTATTTACAAAATGATTTGATTACGGATTTATATTTTCTTGGTTCTAAGATTTTAAAATTCTTTTATTTGACTTTGTGAATACATCTTATTCTGTATTTTTTCCTTTGAAATTTTAACTTTCTAATTTTGAATTTACGTATGTTAAAAATTTTCTTGGAATGCATCCAAAACAGGACCCTATAGCCAACGACAATTGCTGTTAGCTATAGTGCACTACAATATGTATTATAATATGATTGGATATGATATCACTATTATGATACTCTACATGAGGCCAACGACCATTATTTTGAATATTCCAAGCTTGAAGCTTGTGACTGATATATGCTCTATTTTGATTTTTCTAGCCTTAGGTTAGCCTTGTATTTTGGATATCTAATGATTTAGTAGGATGTTCTTAAGCATTTTGTGGGATTTGGAATACCTTTATGTTACAAATGTATTGATTCATTTTCATTTAGAGTTTGTTCTATTATTTTATTATTGAGGCCTTTATGAAATATTATAATGTATTCTACACTCTATACTAAGTGTATTAACCCTGAAAGGAGTTTGGTTTCAAGATAACATATGATTTTTCAAGAACTCTACTGTGGCTAGTCTGTCCCTTCCTTTGTATGATTAGTATTATCTGCTCACTAAGTTTTTACTTTCCCCATGTTATCTAACATTTTTTAGATTATAGCGTCGATCTAAAACACTCATATACTAAGTAAGAGCTTGCGGGTGTTTTTTGTTTTGGTGAGCCTTGCTGTTGTAAGTGCAAGAGCTTCTCTTTGATGTAAATTTGTAATTAGAATAGGTAGCTTCCTTGTATATAGGCAATTGTTCTTTTTGTTATTGATATGTTGATTATGGGCTATTGTATATGTATAGATATGGATCTTATTATATGTCAAATTCTCTGTTATATAAAAATTTTGGGAGTATCATATTTTAAGGGAGACTTTGCTGAAATTTTTACACGAGCGTAAATTGATTCTTTTAGCATGTGTATCTGTGGATGTATTTGGTTTTGGTTCCATCTGATAAAATTCTACATGTTTACTTAATTTTTGTCCCCTTAAGGTGTCCGTCAGGCTTACGAGGATAAAGGGTACCTCTTTCCTTGTGCTGGGCACATCTTTTTGGTAGAGTCGTAACATTCTATGCCTTATACTCCTACATTCTTTTGTTTTAGCACATTTTGAAACTTTTAACAGATCATTGTGACATCAAAATATAACCACATGGTGTGGAAAAAGAAATTTTAGTCATTGTTTGAAAACAAGAATCAAATTAAACAAAAGAAGAAATTTTGGAAAAATGGTTTTTTATAGAAAAATTTTAAAATGGTCTATGAAGATGGGATTGAACATGATAGTGGATTGTATGAAAAATGTATTAGGCACCCACAATAATCATTCATAATCAAAATTACCCTAAATTATTTATACAACACGATATGGCCTTGGTCTTACTTTGATTTCTTATCAATCACTTGCTGAAATAAGCCAAATTAATAAAACGAAATTAAAATACTTTAACAGTTAGTGGAATGTGTTTTAACTTTTGAAATGGTGTGAAATTGTCAAAGAGGCTTTTTAGTGATTAAAAAAAAATTAATTTTAAATATCATTATTTTTATTATAATTTTTTCAAAAAAATTCTAAAGAAACAATACATATTTTTCTACAAAAAAAAAATCTTTAGTTATGTTTTTAATTATTATTTTTTAATAACATAAACTTTGATTAAACATGGGCCGTTGAAACCCCTGATTTACTTATAACAATATATATGACCCAACCATCACTTAGTATAACATATGGAAACAAAGATCTTATGTGACTTCTATTGATTAACACCCTATATGCATAAGATGATAAAGAGTTCCACAGACTTACTCTAGATAAATAATGACTAAAATAAAGTAAAAATAAAATTAAAAAATAAATTACAAAGAAGCAGTACTTTGTAATTTATGCATACTTGTATTCAATCTTTCAATTATGTAATATTTCAAATATACAACAAAGAGATCTTCTTCGGGGTAAGAATTCATAGGTACCGAGGAGCAAGAGTGAGAATGATAGTGTTCATTCCGCTAGATGCAAGGAATTACCCAAGTAATCATCATTCTAAACGTCTGTGGCACATTGATTTTATGCAGAATAGGAACCACCCCACAACATGATTAATGATGAGTATTTCTTGCATTTTTCTAGTCACATTGTTGGATTATGTAGTTTGATAGATGTGAACCATCGTATTAAATTTTTGGGTTTTACCGATTTTGGTTTTTCAACTTTAAATGTGAATCATTTGATCTGCACAGTTCTATAATGGAGACCATTCATTCCGTGAGATATATAGAAAATCCAGATCCCTTGATTAATAGAAAGCTTAATCAATTTACAGTGCCATATTTAGAAACAACAATCAACCAAAAGACATAACATGATACCTACTAATTATAAGCACATTCCCTTTTTGCAAATAAAAAGTTCATGGATCAACATAGCCTACAACATAAAGATATAAATCCGGTGACACTGCTTTACTGGAAGAGGAGGCGTCCTAGCTCACATTAGGTTCACTACCACAATCTTAATCATTCAACCATGATTCATAGTTCTACTGTTTTCTCATCCTCATTTAGGACGCTAACTCTCCTTGTGGTGGGACTCTTCTTTGACATTAATCATTAACTTCCTGCTGTTCATAGAGATTGAAACAAAAAAGTCACTATTATAGCATTTCAACTTATAATATTATTGAAAAAAATAGTTTCAGCATTCACCCAATATTTTAGAAAGCTTGTTTTCAAATTTTTTTTGTAGGAACTAAAAATGCTTTATTATAATAAAGATAAAGGAAATAAACCTAATTATGTGTGTTTTTTCCTCTTTTAATCTTTTATTCACATTCACAATTAGAAGGAAATTCACTATACAAAAAATTTAACTTCACTTCACTTTGTCACATTACTTTCAAAACGGTTTTCTTCGGAATAATTACAGGAACTTAAGTTTTTCAAAAGTCTCAAATGAATTTAAAACAATCAAAATTTCAATTCAGCCTCCTGTTATACTTTTCTTCTAATGTAACATTAATAATCTCTTTGAAACTTGCTAATACTATTAATTATATTGTAATAGATTATTACAAAATTAAAGAAAGTAAAACAGTCTCTTCCAAAAACTAAAAGCAAAAAAATTAAAGAAAAATCCTTTTAAACAAAATAAATGCAATATTATTCCGAAGGTGTGAAATTTTAAATGATTTTGGAATCGAAAAATCAGTGGGAACGAGACTTTTCTCGCCCAAGAACTACTAGTTTCAACAATGAAACTGATCCTTCGCGTAACACTTCCTAATACTATTTCTGATTTGTGGCTTCACCTTCAACAACATATGGTGTTTGTATATTAATTTTTGTACTTGCATGCAATTATTTTATTCATTTCATTTCTGGGAACAATCACTAGGTGAAGCAGCACCAAAGTTGTCAGCTACGGGAGTTACAATCACAAGTTTGCCTTTGAGCTCATCAGTGTCTGAGTTTGGATCCCGTCCGGTAAATTGGAAGGGAACTATTCTCCTATAATAAAATAGGGCCATTGGATATAGATCCAACTCTAAATTTTTTATAAAATATATTTTTTTAAAATTAAAAATTAATTATTTTAAAAAATAATGACATATTAATATTGTAGATTATATTTTCATACAAAATGATATCTAATTGAAAAATAATAGACTTTAAGATATACAGAATAAATTGTGAGATGTTAGAAATAGTTTAGACATTTTATTTTTTCAACATGATATTATTATGTATTAAAAAATATTTAATACATTAATATATATTTATTTTTTAAAATAATTCATTTTTATTTTTTAAAAAAATATATTTGATAAAAAATTTAGGATAATTGGATATTTCATTACAAGATAAAAGATCTCTTCCAATAAACAAGAGGGGATCCAAACTCAACAATATCACTCTCCCCTGTTTTGCCGCTTGAAGCTTATCCTTAGAATATGTTTGAGAGTTTAAGGGAAAATAAAATAGAGTAGTTATCAATGAAATGACATAAAATAAAATGGAATGGAGTGAAATGACTTAAATAGATATGTTGTTTAGAAGTTTTAATGAGAAAAGGGAGAGACATCTATTAATTTTGTTTGAAAGTTACAATAAAATGACTCATTAATTATTTCTTTTCTAATATTACCCTTTGTAACATAAACAGATGACTAATAATTTGTCATTATTCAATATATAATGTTATGTAATTCTTCTATCGATATTTCTTTATTTTATTTACTAATTATCATGTCCGTATTTTCTATATAATACATTTATAACAAAACATTTATGTTGCTTCAAAAAATTTTAAATGACAAACTTAAAAAGCCAAAAAGAAAAATTATTGACAAAAAAATTTAAAAAATAGATGAAACAAATTTATATTGTAGATTCTTTCATTCTCTCTTTTTTATTTTAAAATTTTAAATGAGGAAAAAAAAGAAAAAGGTTATAACTATAATAATAGAAATTAAATAAAATTGTAACAAGTGGAATTTGGTTATATTAGTAATTAGATAAGAGTATATTGGTAAATTAGTAATTTAATTTTTTTGACCACTTCATTCCATCGTTAACCCATTCCAATTTGAAGGACACAAAAATTGGGGTTTTGGATGACAAGAAGGGTCTTGGTGTCCCATTCCACCTTAAGAAAAAAATTAAACATAAATTCAACTCATTTCATTCTTGGTCACTCTCTCCTCAACTATATCCATTCAACACATAGCTTAGGCTACGCTTGGTATGCGGGAGGAAGAGGCAATGGAATTGGAAAGAGAGAGGTGAAGAAGGAAAGGGCGTTTGGTATGCATCTGAAAAGAGAATATGAGAGTATGGATTCCAATCTACATTGCAAAGTTGATTCCATCAAGTGAGTGATGGAAACCATCATAATGCTAAGGAATGGTATGCTAGATTACTAAATTGCCCTAAAAATGTTCTCTTTCATCCACTGCAATTAGTTGGATCTTTTCATGCATTACTTTTGGATTTTTAGTTTTATTGATCCTAGTTCAAAAAATAAATATTTTTTTTTAAAATAAATAAACATTACTTTAAATAATATAAATATTTTAATATTCTTGATATATTTATTGTGTAGTAAAAATTAGAAAATTATTTATAACATTTATTATTAATAATTTAATTTTTTTTATTAAGAATATCCTAAAATTAAACTTTAAAAACTACTAATTTAATATATTCAACATATGGGCATCTTGGTTTTTTTTGTTTCATTATCATTCTCGTTCAATCATTATCTCTATTATACAAAACAAATTTTGCAACTTCATTCCTCTTTCCATTTCCAATATACCAAATGAATTGACATCAAAACTTTTCATTCTATTTCATTTCATTCTAATTCTCTTTTCTATTTCCTTTCACATCCACTTTTTTTTTTTTTGTTGGCATACCAAACGGGCCGTATGTTCCTTTACTTCTGGATGACAATGTTTAGATAATCAATCCTCTCATGACTAAACTGTTTCTCAATAAAATTCTTGATGTTCTGGACAAACAAACTGATTCATTTGCCATGGGTATTATACTACGTTGAAACATGTAATTTGCTCTCAACAGAGTTCAATAATCGACATATTTAGCGTCATGGATTTGTATTATGCCTTGAAACCGACTGCTATGGGTCGTGGAATAGCATTATTTTTTGATTGGTATGCATATTCTATTTCTGATTAGAAATTACTATTGTACTGCTTACTACATCACAATATACACCAATTGCTCACCACACACTTGCTCTTGCCACACTTCTCACTTCATAAATTGCAAACCTTTCACTCTTCATTTACTTTTAGTTAAGTTTAGTTTGAAAAAACAATTAAGTGTAACTCAAAAATAGAAAATGACCTTTACTTAAGTTAAAACTTACTCAAAATTGAGCATTAAATTTAACTAAAATTCTCTTGCAAATTAAGCATAATTCAATCCACAAGATTGACTCAAAATTAAATTAAGAACCACTCAAAATTAATTATGACTCAATGAATCAAAAAATTAAGTAAAAACCTAGCTTTTAAATTTATTTTTTCGGAAGGCCCGAAAAAATACAATTTTGATATATGTTTTATCTTAATGATTTTTACTTTTAAAATTGGAAATTTCAAACAGTGAAAGTTAAAAGAAAACAAATTATTATACTTGGCGGACTCTAAATGGTGCAAAATGGTCAAAGAGGTATTTTAATGGTTAAAAAAAATTAAATTTTAAGTATCATTCTTTTTATTATAATTTTTTGAAAAATTCCAAATAAATAATATATTTTTTGAAATAAAAAAAATCTTAGTTATGATTATATTATCTTTCAATAACATAAACTATGATTGAATGTGGGCCCTTGAAACCCATGGTTAACTAATAAATATGAATGTGACCCAACTGCCACTAATTGGAATTTAAAGTTCCACACAGCTACTCTAAATAAAATTAAGATCGAAATAAAGTGAATGTTTTAATCATTTTAATTATTATCTATAACATATGCTCAAAAAATTTGTTAGGGACTAAGGGCAAATCCTGATGCTTTTTTTCTTAAAATAAATTAAATATTTAAATTAAGTGTTTTGGTGTTTACTTTTGTCATATTATGCTCAAATTGTCAAAAAGAGAAACAAGAAAAAGAAAAGAGAATAATAAAAAAGGAAATTATATTTTAATTCTTATAGTTCTACTTCACTTTTAATTTGGTCCTTATGCTTTAAAAATTCATAATTAAGCCTTTATAGTTTAAATGATTTACAATTTAGTCCGTATTACTGTATTTTTATCTTTATCATATAAATGAGTTAATATTGTTTTATTTCCTACTTTTATTTTGGTTATTAGTATAAATCATACAGAGTATTAAAATGGTATAACTAATTACATAAACAGAATTTAATAGATACTTACATATACACTTTTCACTGTGTGGACTAAATTAAAATATTTGTAAACTTTGTAGACATAATTATATAATTTTACATTATAGGGACTAAATTGATTAAAACCATGAAGACCAAAAGTATAATTTAAATGAACAAAGCACATATGAAGAAGCATATAGCAAAATATTATAGAATCACGGTGCTTTATGGTTTTCTTCCCTTCTCCCTCTTGCCTTTAACCCTCATGTAGGAAAAAGCAATTTACAGTGCTTGAAAGTCATTTTACGTCAATGGTAAAGAAAGAATAGAATTTCAAAAACAAACTTATCAGCATGAAGCAAAGAATCTGACGATGGAAAAATAAAAAGAGAAGGCTCCTCTTTGAGTGGCACACACTCTTTGATATTCCTCCCTTTATAATACTCTTGAGCGTTCAAAGTTATTCTGCTTTTATTTTGCCAATTAGTTCTTTGAAACATTATCAGATTCAAAGAAACATCCATTCTTCACTATGCATACATAGTTACCAACTTGGGAGTTGCAAGCATTTTGGTGTTCTACGATCGTCAAGAACTTGCTTGAAAATTTCGAGAGAAGTGGTTAGTTCACTAACTCTACCTCTGAGTCCAAATTATCCACTTTTTTTTTTAAATTACAGGTGGATAAAATTATTTTCAATTTTAAAAATATTATCCTTCAAATTAATGTCGGAGTCAACAGTCATCTTCAATTGTATCAGTCTTTCCATATATATTTTTTTTTTTTTCAAATTCTCACTTCAGTCTTTCTGATGCTTATAGTCTCATCCTCTTTTCTTGTCATTATTTTTAATTTTTAATCAATCTTTGGTTCTTACTAATAAATTTTATTGATTTGTTTTTCAGTTGTTTCAGTTATTCGGTGCTGCTGATTACTTTTCACAAGACCTCTTGAGCTTCTTCAATCCACACAACAAGGTACGCATATTTTGTTGAATCCTCTTTTTTATGATGATTTACTTTGTATATGTCAGCTTTTTCATCTTGGAGGAGTCAAATCATGCCCATAATTTTACAAGATCATGTGTCTGTGTGTTCTTTACTTATTATTTTACTAATTTGTCTGTGTTCTAGTGTTTAAACTCTAATGGAAAAGATGATCAATCAAGGAGCAACATAATCAAGAAAATTAAATCTACTTCATAAAAGAGTAACAAACCAAAAGAAAAGTATTTCAAGATGCAAAAGCATACGAGGCAGGAAAAAAATTATATATAAACATAGAACTGTTGGGCAAGAGTTTTTTATTCTTGCTTGGCAAAACAATGGGAGGATGTACCAGTAACAAATGTGTTCGTTATTTATCTTTCGTTAACAGCAAAGATAAGCTAGAACTGAGCGTCAAGGCATTTGAAGGTTATAAGTGTTGGTGGGAGGAGAAAGGGGAAAGTGAAATGGGACATTCTAGGGAAAATTTTTGAAAACTAGAAGTGAAAATTTCAAAAGCCCCATGTTTGGTTTTTCGTTTGAAGAACTGAGGAACTTGTTTACACACTAAATTCTTTGTAGTTAAAGGGGGACTAATGTGGAGATTCAATGGTCAATATATTATGCCATATGGTGTAGAAAATATTAATTTACAGCATATGGTGTAACTAGTTCTCCATGTTACTGTGTTTGATTTCATCCTTTCAAGTTTGAACAAAAAAAACTTTCTTTAACTTAGCTTTGAATTCCGACCAGTGGTCTAATAATCCTCAAATAACTTAAACGTGAAAGTAAAATCATAGATCAAATTATTTCTATAAATATTTTAAGATAACTAGATTTTAATGTGCATTTTATAACTTGTGGGAAAGCACCAACCATTCTCATTACACTAACATCCGCATCACATATATTCCTATACAAAGAGTTACAACAAGCTTAACTTCATGTAATTTTAACAACATGCTAAAGGTTCTCTACACTTTATGGAACTTGTATTCCTTTTTCTACTTAGAGGTTGTTTCTTCAAAAAGTAGGAATTTGAAATAGTGATATTGGAAATCTCATTAACCAGTTAAATACTCAGAATAATCATCATATCATAATTTTGTTCTCATAAAATAATTTCATTATATAAACAACTTTCATATATAATAATTCAATCAAGGTATTTTCATAAAGATTTTATGATAGATTGGATTCATAACGAGGGCTATGTATGAATCCTTGGTAGATTCGTATTCGAAATCTTATATGAATTACAATCTCATACTTGTAATTCCTCATCATTGGCCAATAACTTCTGAAAAAGGAATTTAGCCAAGATCCCATCTTTTCATACTTAATGTAACAAAATTAGTTCCTTGTTACCATTTTTTCCCCTTCTGTTGATTTTTATGCTTTAGAGTTAATTTCCACATAACTCTAGCTAATATCTTTACCGTAGCCCAGACCATGGTTTCAAAATGCGGTCCGCATCATTGGATGCGGCCGCAATAATGCGGTTGCCGCATCACCCCGCAATTGCGGGGTGAATCATTGTCAACCTTCACTTATATATGTGACACTTCCTGACATTGTTCTGAGAGGCAAAAATTGAGTGGGTATTAATTTTAGAGAAGAAATGGAAGCAGTTTTGAGCTTTCGCCCACTGATCAATTCTACATTTCAGTTGTTTTTATGCTAATATTTGAGGGTGCTGCAGCATTCACACAATGGGATGCTGTAATTACTATTTTCAACCTTCAGACTTCTAGGACATCGCAAACGCATCAATCTTTGATCTTTATTCTCTTTTAATGGTCCATGACTATGAGTGAAGAAATCTGTATGAGTGGGGATATGGTGAAGCTCAAGCACAACGCGTTAGTGAAGCATTCCATCATCATTAAGCTCTATGATTCAATCATATGAGAGATGGGAGATTGCACAGAAGAAGGAATGGCAGGGTGGGAGAAGGTGGAAAAGTTAATGCTAACGTAGGAATTGATTCGGTGAAGGAGAAACACCTATCTCTGTTTTACTCTGCTCCCTAAGCTTAAAGCAGAGAATTGATTACTTTACTGTTGAAAAGAACGGGTTTTGACAATTTTGCAGCCATATAACATATCTCAGAGGATATAAATTCAACGAAGGAGGTTCTTAGCTTTTTAGGTAGATTAGATTAAAAATATATAATTTAAAATAGTTAAGTATACTTTTTTTTGCATTAGATAATTACTACATGAATAAAAATAATAATAAGTTCAATACATATTTATTAATCAATTTCACTAAGTACATTAAGTTAACTAAAGTAACATTATTAACCAATACATACCTATATACTTATATAAAAGGAATAATTAAATTTTGGTGATATCTCAATTACATAAAACAAATAACAAGTATTATTTTTTTCATATGAAAATTATGTAACCTTATTGGTATATTAAGTTTGATTTATAAATTTCAATTAAAAAAGTTTAATTTATTAATATTTTAAAAAAATTGCAAGTTCTATTAATATGCTTGTATAAAATGCATATTTTTTTATATGAAAATCATTAATGTAGAAGTTAGATTTGATATATTATATCTATTTAAAAAATATATAAATTATATATGAATTACAAACATTTTGTGCAAGTTAAAAGAAAAACCTCATAGCCACAATGACTGCAACTTGCATTGTTGCATTTATACCACCTGCAATAACAGCAATCACAATGCAGCCGTACTGCAACTATAACCGCAATTTAAAATTTTGACCAAGACTACATTTTTTTTTTTCTGAAATTCCTTATTCCATTACTCTGTCTCTTGCTTATCTTAATAATTTTACCCTATTCCAGAAATCCTAAAACCTTCCTATTCATTCTTTCAAGTATCCACTAATAGCTTAAAGAAAGTTTAGCCTAAGATCATGAGGCTTACTGCTTTAACCCTGGGCATTTTCCAAATAGTGTAGATCAGTCCAGTTCTCTGTGACCATTCTGTTTTGAGTATAATTACAGGGCAAATCTGTCCCAAATAACATGAAATTTGACAGAGGCATACCTACATATGTCAGAAATATTTAGTAAAAAATCTCATTGGTTTTTCCTATCAAATCAATAAATTTGGAACAGTACTCTGTGTTGTCAGTTGTTTCAGCCCAAGTTCTGTTTAAGTTCAGAAACCATATCAGTTATGCTCCAAAAATTCTATAATGTTCCAGATCCAAAGTTAACATGTGGCGTGTCATACCAAATTTCAGCTTGTTTTAAAGCCAATATGTCATTAAACTGAAACAGTTCTTATGACAGTGTAGAAAATATTAATTTACAGCATATGGTGTAACTAGTTCCCCATGTTACTGAGTTTGATTTCTCTTTCAAGTTTGAAAAAAGTCTTCTACTGTTTCCTACTTCTTCCAAGTTCAGTGCTCATTAAGTCATCTCAGGCCATCTTCCTACGTTTTCGCTTAAGCTGAAGAATCCTAAATTACCATTTCCCTCTCTTTAATATTTATGTAGCCGCATAGTAATCATTAGGATTGATATCATAGTTTTACTAACTCAAATTCATAACTATCCCTTGTTCAGATTTTTTAGCTTAGTAGTATCATAAAAATAATTTCTAAGCTATTTCATAATTTAATTAAGATAGTAATTTAACTCTGTATCCTAATTATACGTGTTCATGAATTAATAATTTATCCTCTAAATTTACTAACTTGAGATTTAACACATTTTCTTTTTAAAATTCCTCAATGTAATTTTTTTTTTTAAATAAAGAGAATTAATTCACTTGACTTAATCCGATTGTCTTCTTCTTAAATTTTTCTTCATACTAAAATAATATCTACTAGGGTAATTATTTAACAAATTTTTTTAAAAAATGTTATAGAAAACATTTTGAAAAGACTTAATCATGTGACAGTAAGGGGCAAAAAGATATTATTATTACTCCTTTCAGTGGAGAAACCTAAACAATCACTCAAAAACTGTACCTAAGTTTTCTCAAATGTTGTAGAGTTGTAGTCAAATGTCAATTTTATTTTGGCGGTAAATTTTACTTCCAAATGTTGTCTATTTTTACCCTACTTACCTTTTTTTTCTTGCCAATCTTGATTCAGTCTCCTTACATTTAATGGCCCCTTTTTCTTTATTTTATATATATATTTTATACTTTGAATTATTCTTTATTTCACACTATAATAGTTTTCTTTTTATTTTCTCACCAGTTTGTTCGGTCGATTTTTCATTCATTGCAAGTCTCCTTTGGCTCTACTAATCATTGTCAGAAGTCCTCATTAGCTGCTTCAATCTACAGAAGGTATATTTATTTTTATGTGGACTCATTTTGATTACATTGGGCAAGGGGATTCATTGTGACTTCAAGTTTGGAAGTTGAAAGCTCTAAAAAGTATTAAATTCATTGTTTGAAATATTCTTCATACAAGACTTCTTTCTTGTGCTCGTTGTAGTAAGTGCATTGGAGATAGCCATTCTTGTCATGCTTGCGCCCGTGATTTTGAAGATATCATGTATGTTTTACATGATTGTCCATTTGATGTGTCCTCATGGTCTAAGCTGGTTAAACCTTCAAAAGTAGGGGACTTTTTCAATGGAAATTTACGTGGAAGGAAAAAAAATTAAATATTACACAAGAGCTTGACAAGGTGTGGTCTAGGTAGTTGGGTCTAGAAAGTTTAAAAATGATGCAATAAATTTCTTTATCATAATTCCTCTAAACTTCTTTCCTCAGTGCCTCATATCCTATACTTCATTGAGGACTTGTCATGGCCCATCAATCATGTGTGGTTCCTTCCATTCAGATGAAGAAGTGTGACTTATATTGAATGGGAAAAGCTAGACACAAACTGGGTTAAGCTCAAAACTGATGGTCGTGTTATAGATAGTTTGGGCAAAGCTACTTGTCGGCTCTTCAAAGAATTTAGGGATGTTCATGGTACTTAAAGTTGAATGTTGGAGAGCTATGAAAGCTTTAAGTTGGCTTAGATACATGACTTTGCCAAAATCATTCTTGAAAGTGACTTGATTCCCCTAATAGAAGGCATCATTTGCTCTTGAAATCATAGCGCTGATCTTCATGATATCTTCTTGACCTTGTGAATTTTGGTTAACAATGATAGGACAATAAAAAATTGTCAATAGTGGAGAGAGTCTGACATTTATGTTGATTATCTTGACAATTTAGGCTTAAACCATTACATGCTAGCTTGATTATTTATGGCGTGCCCCCAATAGTATTGGTCCGTGTAGTCACTTCTTAGTTTTCATTATTTTGGCCGATGGACCCCAGTGTTTCACTAAAAGAATATTCCTCATTTGAGTGTTCAGCCCTATCCGTCACAAGGCATTCATTACTTGTTGAATTATAGACTGAACTATTCACAAAAAATCACTTAATCAAGAAAAAGGCCCTTGTTTAATGATAGTTCATTCACAAAAAATGAAAATAAAACTAGTATATTGGGCAATCATTTTCCATTGTTCTAACTATACCTAAACGATGATGATGCTTATTGAGAGTTCAGCTGCTACAACACAATGGGATAGTATCTTCAGTGGTGAATATGGCGACAATTGAGGATTTGAATAGCCTTTTGAATTAGTTAAAAGGAGTAATAGAAAATCCAACCCACTATTTTCCTTTATATACTTTTTGCTTGCATTGATGATGATTAGAGAATAGATGAAAGATTGGGAAAATTAGATGAAGAGCTAGGATTTTTTAAAAGCCAAAGATGGTTTTTGGGGGGAAAAAGTGAGGAGGGAAAAGTTGCCAAATTTTTGGGAGAGAAAGTGTAGGATTTTTTTTTTGGAAGCAAATATTAACATTTGTTTACAGATGGATATGACATTTCTAAATCCATCTCTAAATATATAAGTAACAATTGATTTTTAATTTTTGTTTGAAACTAATTTAGTGAAATTCAATTTTTAATTTTTGTTTGAAACTAATCTACTAAAGTTCAGCAATTGACACAAACTTTGTTAAATTATGCAACTTTTAGAAAATGGGATGATTTTATCCTCTATTGCAAATTTCATTGATAAATGAGTATTTTAGAAATCGATTTGATTTTTGTTGCAAAAATACAAATTTCTAGTCTCAGTTCTACTTTTGTCCATTGAGAGCCTTCATTGGTATAAGATGTAGTTTGCACTACTAATGGATTCTCCATTTGATCTTTGATATAACTTACTGTTTATCATTGCAACCTAAAGTCCTGCTCGGCTAGTTTTTCAATCCATTCCATGATTTTTGTGTTTGCAATGTTTTTTAGTTCATTGAATTTTTTAATTTATTATTTAGAACTGTAGTTACAACTAAAATATTAGTATTGTAGTAGCTAGGTTTCACAACCCTTGTTATTATAATTTGAAATATTTGTATTGGCATTTCAATATGTAGCGATTTCTATGTTTTTGATAATTTTTCTTGGAGGTGATTTCTTTATGTTGTATATTTATGAAAAAAACCAAAATTATTTCTTCATACTCTTTTTTGAGCTTCTAAAATAGATTATTCATTTTAAAATTGAAACATAATTTAACATTGGTCTCTTTTCGTATTATCTCTTTATAGAGTAATGAAAAAAGTTACTTACAACAAACCCATTATAGCCAAAAAAATAAAAAATTTCCCAAAAAAACCTTTTCATATTTTTTTCTATCTAAATCTTAAATAATAAATAAAAATAATTTTTGTCTCTCAATTTTTGGCAATGCTCATTGCGACCATATAAGACTAAAAAGAGTTAAACCATTCAGTATAAAATATTTTTACCTTGTTCACTCTTACATAAATAATAAAAAAAGCATAATAAAAACTATTCTTTTTCCAAATTTTAAATGTTTATATTTTTCTACTTAAAATTTCTAACATAGTTGAACTTGAGGACAAGAAGTATTTACATCATTTAGGTTCCTTTTATGCATACTCCAACGACTATTGTCTAAGTAATATATCAAAAACATTTATCTTTTCATATTTATTATTATTATTATCATTATTATCATTATTATTATTATTAACAATGTGTGCCTTGAATTTAGGCCAAATTGTTATCTTCTCCGGACAATGGATATATTTAGCCCTGTTGTATCT
Source organism: Delonix regia (assembly GCA_037074485.1). Classification (NCBI taxonomy): domain Eukaryota; kingdom Viridiplantae; phylum Streptophyta; class Magnoliopsida; order Fabales; family Fabaceae; genus Delonix; species Delonix regia. Next base: position 29,860,250 of record CM073455.1, read on the forward strand.
GATATTGTGCGGTCATTTGTGGAAAAAGTGATTCGTCATGCACATTATGCATTTCAATTCAGTGAATACGTTAAAAATTTTGCCCAAAAAAATGAAACCTTGCATGAACAAAGAGACAGTGTGCGTGATAGAGCTACAAAAGCAGAACATGATGCTCAAAAGGTTGATATTCTTGTTACAAAGTGGTTGGACAAGGCAAATAGTCTCTTAGTTAGTGCAGCATTATTGGAAGAAAAGGCAAAAGCAAACCAGAGTTGCTGTCTTGGGCATTGTCCTAATTGGATTCGGCGACATCGTCTTGCTAAGCAAATGGAAAAAATGATGGAGGAAATGGTTGAACAAGTAAACAACTGCAAATTTGAACTATTTGCACGCCCTGCTACACCTCCAGGCATAACAATATATTCATCTGAAGACTTTTTGTTGTTCGAGAGTATGAAACCGGCATATGATCAGCTTTTGAATGCATTGAAAGATGATAACATTTCCAAGATTGGATTGTGGGGCATGGGTGGTTGTGGTAAAACGACCTTGGCAAAACAAGTCGGCATGGAGGTAAAGCAGCATTTTAACAAAGTTGTCTTTGTTGCTGTGTCCAATGTTGTCAATGTTCAAGACATTCAAGATTCGATTGCATCTCAATTAGGACCTAGTAAGCTTGAGGGACATGGTGAGCAACGAAGACAAAGCTTATGGTTGAGACTAAATAGTGGAGAACGTATTTTAATAATTATGGATGATGTATGGGAGAGGCTTGATTTTGAAGCCATAGGAATCCCCTTCCATTCTAATTTCAAGAGATGTAAAGTTCTCTTGACTACACGAAGGGAACGAGTATGTACTTCGATGGATTGCCAGAAAACAATTCACCTTGAGACCTTAAAAGTTGAAGAATCATGGAGACTATTTCAACACTATGCACAATTAACAGATATTAGCCCTGATAACTTGAAGGATTTAGCACGGGAAATTGTGCATGAGTGTGAAGGATTAGCTATTGCAATTGCAACAGTTGGAAGCACTTTGAAGGGTAAAAATCTGTATGAGTGGGAAGAAGCATTGGAAACATTGAGAGATGATCGATGGATGGAAATTGAAGAAGGCCTCCGACATCCATATAAATGCTTGAAGTTAAGTTATGATAACTTAAATGATGAAGAAGCCAAGTCAATTTTCTTATTATGTTCAGTATTTCCTGAAGATTCTGAAATTCATGAAGAAGATTTAGTTAGATATGGGATTGGATTAGGCTTATTTGAAAAATATGGCTCCTTCAAAAGGGCAAGGAGGCGTTCTAGTATGGCTAAAGATAAACTCATTGATTCCTGTTTACTAATGAAAACTAATAATGAGCAATGCGTCAAAATGCATGACTTGGTTCGAGATGTAGCATTACGGATTGCAAAGGATGACCATTGGGAAATAGTGGGTCGTATGGGCAGTCAGGAAGCATTCAAAGAGGATAGGAGTATGAAACAAAATACATTAAGATATTTATGGTTGGATGAAGTGAAGTCATTTCCATGTCAGGTAGATTTTTCCAAACTTAGGTTCTTACGTGTCTGCTTGGACTTGGATATGATTGTGAAGGAGTCATTTCTCCCATTTGAATGTTTCGAAGGAATGTTAGAACTGAGGGTTTTGGTTCTTGACTCAGGAAAATATTATCCATGCTCATCCGAGCCATTCCATTTGCCTACTAGTCTTCGTTGTTTACACTTAGAAGGATGGAAATTAAGTGATCTCTCTTTTCTAGGGAGTCTCGAGAGGCTTCAGAGTCTTACATTGAGAAAGTGCTCTTTCAATGAACTTGCAAATGTAATTATTGAACTGAAAAGCTTGAGGTTGTTGGATGTGCGTGGATGCAGAATTGAAGTAAGTCCTTACGAAATGATTGGAAGATGTTCAAAACTCGAAGAGTTATATTTTACTGGAAATAAAGGATGGAAAGATGAACATGAATGCGCTGCTAATGTTTTTGGCATAAAAGGGATTCCCCCAGTATTGCAGAGGTATTGCATTGAGTTTGGAAGCAGTAATAATCCCCGTAATGTTTTTGGGACATCATTAATAAGAGGCTTATATGTTGAAGATTTTGATTCTTCCACCCTTAACGAAACAATAAAGGATCTAGTAGGAAGAGCAGAGATTCTTTATTTGTTAGGAATTCATGGAGGTTGTAAAAATATCATTCCTGAGATGATTCAAAAGATTGGGGGTATGAAAGAGTTGACTAAGTTGGTGCTTGATAATTCTGAACACTTAGAATTCTTTGCTGACAAAACAAATAGTGGGTTTGTTCAATTTGAAAATGTCTTCTCCAAGTTGACTGAGCTGCAAATAAAAAATATGAATAGCTTGGGAACTTTTTATCGTGAAATGTTTCCAGAAACACATCAAATACTGAACTTGTGCAATCTCAAGGTCATAAAATTCTATGGTTGCCCATTGCTGACCCATGTCTTCACATTTGCTGTCGCTGAAACTCTAGAGATGTTAGAGGTTCTTGAAGTGGATGGCTGCAATGGACTAAAGCATATTCTAGCAGATGAGATACAGCTCAATCAACAGAGATCAAATTTAGTGTTCCAAAAATTAAAACAACTATCCGTTTCTAATTGCGAACAAATGGAATACGTAACAACGACATTATTTGCACAAGGCCTTGAAAAATTGGAAGAATTGAAGATTCACAGTGCTCGAATGTTGAAATATGTGTTTACTCAGTCCAATCAAGAAGGCCAAAATCATAAGGAGTTCCGCATCATCGAACTTCCTTGTTTGAATAGGCTAGCTTTGAAGAATTTGCCAAGCCTAACAAGCATTTTTCCAGAAAATTACTGTTTAAAATGCTCATCTTTGATGGGTTTGACCGTGCTAGACAGCTTGACGTTAAGCATAGAGTCCTTCAATTATCTAATTGATGGTCGTGCAACTTCAGAGGTATCACTCTTCACTTGTTTTCCATATTGTAAATTAATAAATAGAAATCATTGTTAAAAAAGACATGATATATAAACTCAATCCATATGGCTTTACAATTGAAACTCCTTCTCAATCACAAAAGTTATTTTCTTATTTAGAATGTTGCTACTACTTGAAAAGTTTTCTTTCTGTCATGAATGTAAAATACAGTTTTGCTGCCATATCTATTCAAACAATATTATCTACAAATTACATACAAATTATAAGTTAATATATTTATATTGAGTTTGACAATAATTAAGAAGTGCGTTAACTTATGTTTTGCATTTAATTTAACATAGCAATGGAGAAGAAAGACAGAAAGAGAGAAGGACCTTGCCATTGTCAGTTCACGAAAAAAGGGAAAAAAAAAAAGATATATAGGGCTAATAACATCTATATTTGTTCCGCTGAATATTTTTAAAGTGATGTTATACTCAAAAGAAGAACATATCAACAAATATAGTTTATGGCTGCAATTAATCTGAGTATTAATTATAGTGAGTTCAGTAGTCAAATATTGATTTGTCTCCCATCTTCAATTCTTCATAGTTTAATGCTGAATCATTTGCATACTTTTGACAGGAATTGAGGCTGCGTGCCCCACGAGCTCTACAAAGTGTAAAAACCATTATGGTTGGAAGTTGTCCTATACAATGTGTTTTTCAACCAACAGAACTTCCCTTCAATACAGAGCCAAGTCCATTTGTATCAAGTTTAGAAACATTGTTGCTAGCAACTCTGTCCGAGCTAAGGTATATAAGCAAGGGTCCACCAGGATTTGTCAGATTTGAGAACCTTCGGGACTTATTTATCTTTGAATGTAGAGAATTGAGATGCATCTTCCCACTCAATATTGGGGGAAGCCTGTCTGAATTGAAGTACCTACGAATGAAGAAATGTGATAAGCTAGAGCAAATCGTTGAGGTGGAGGAATCTTTTGGCAGCATGAATACGACTTCAATTTCGTCTGCTCCTCCTCCACATGGATCCTGGAACACAGGTACATCACATATCCACACATATATATCTTTTTAGTTTTGTTTACCCAGGTTGGATAATTTTAATATAAATAGTGCAAATATTTACATCATTTTTTCAGAAGCGATGGAAAGTTTTTATTGCCTCATTATGTTCGAAGGTTTCAGGGTCATTCAGTTTGTGTAGCCTTGAAATGCTAGTAGTCAAAGATTGTTCAATGCTAAAATCGCTGTTGAAGGAAAAAACTTCAATGTAAAAATATAGTCACTTTACAGAAAATAAAAAGGGAGAAATAAAAATATCACGACAAAGTTGGTGGAGCAAAATATGTACATCATTTTTCTGAAGCTGTGATTATTAATTAAACTTCTCTATGCATGAAATTTTTCAGGGTCATTTAATTTCTGCAGTCTTGTAGAGCTAGAAGTAAGACAATGTCCGTTGCTGAAATCATTGTTCACGCAATCCATCGCTAAAACCTTAACATCATTGGAGTATTTGACAATCGAGATATGTCAAGGGTTGCAATATATTATAAAGGAGGATGAGAAATCCATGGATGACTTCACAGTTAGTTTAAATTCTTTTGCTCTTCCTCTACCGGGAACTGAAAATTCAGGTAAATCACATTCACCTAGATTACATTTTAGTTTTTTTAATTCTAATATATGATAATAATATGTGTGTGTGTGTGTATACATATATATGGAACAACAAAAAGTAAAATATAGTCTTTTTAAAAAATCTAAAAGTCGGAAACACAGAAAAATTCATTCGAGGAAAATAAATACGGCACCATTGTGAATGTGAGAATATTTAAAATTGCTTCTCCAAATATGAATATTTTCAGCGTCATTCACTTTATGCCAAATTCTAAGGAAAATTCAAGACATTTTCGTGGGTTGAAATCAATGTTCACAATAAATTAACTTCAACTTCACCACCTCTACATGAAACTCAAAATAATGGTACACCTGCAGGGTTTGTGCCTGTGTCTATATATATATATATATATTTAGTGCTGGTATGCTAATACTAATAATTATATTATAACAAACTATTTTAAAATTACGGAAAATAATATTCAGTCTCTTTAAAAAATCCTAAAAGTAAAAGGAAAAAAAAATTCATTTGAGCAAAATAAATAGAAAAATGTTCCTATGTTCAACATTTTGCTGAAACTTCTCTATGAACGAAATTTTTTTAGGATCATTAAATTTCAGGAGTCTTCAAACCGTATCCGTAAGAGACTGTCCATTGCTGAAATCATTGTTCACAGGTACATCACATATCCTCATACACATATTTCCGTTTAGTGTTGTTGATGGGAAATCATTGTGCAACTATTTACGGCGATTTTTTGAAGTTGATGGCATAAAATTAACTTCAACTTCTTCTTCTCCTATACATAAAAATCAAAATAATAATACACCTGCAGGGCTTTGTACCTGTGCCTATATATATATATATATATATATATATATATATATATATATATATTGTGCAGGTATGCTAATACTAATAATTATATTACAATAATTAATTTCGAAATTACTGAAAATAATATGCAGTGTCTTTAAAAAAACCTAAAAGTAAAAAAAAAAATAAAAAATTCATTTGAGCAAAACAAATACAAAAGTGTTCCCATGTTCTACATTTTGCTGAAGCTGTGATTATTAAACTTTTCCGTGAATGAAATTTTTTAGGATCATTCAATTTCAGCAGTCTTCGAATCCTATACGTAAGAGACTGTCCATTGCTGAAATCATTGTTCACAGGGACATCACATATCCTCATACATATATTTCCGTTTAGTGTTGTTGATGTGAAATCATTGTGCAACTATTTACAACGATTTTTTGAACTTGATGGCTTAAAATTAACTTGCTTAAAATTAACTTCAACTTCTTCTTCTCCTATACATAAAAATCAAAATAATAATACACCTGCAGGGCTTTGTACCTGTGCCTATATATATATATATATATATATATATATATATATATATATATATATTATGCAGGTATGCTAATACTAATAATTATATTACAATAATTAATTTCGAAATTACTGAAAATAATATGCAGTGTCTTTAAAAAAACCTAAAAGTAAAAAAAAAAAAAAAATTCATTTGAGCAAAACAAATACAAAAGTGTTCCCATGTTCTACATTTTGCTGAAGCTGTGATTATTAAACTTTTCCGTGAATGAAATTTTTTAGGATCATTCAATTTCAGCAGTCTTCGAATCCTATACGTAAGAGACTGTCCATTGCTGAAATCATTGTTCACAGGTACATCACATATCCTCATACATATATTTCCGTTTCGTGTTGTTGATGTGAAATCATTGTGCAACTATTTACGACGATTTTTTTGAAGTTGATGGCTTAAAATTAACATCAACTTTTTCTTCTCCTCTGTATAAAAATCAAAATAATAATACACCTGCAGGGCTTTGTACCTGTGCCTATATATTGTGCAGGTTATATTACAATAATTAATTCCGAAATTACTGAAAATAATATACAGTATCTTTAAAATAACCTAAAAGTAAAAGAAAAAAAAATTTCATTTGAGCAAAATAAATACATAAGTGTTCCCATGTTCTACATTTTGCGAAGCTATGATTATTAAACTTCTCTGTGAATGAAAATTTTTTAGGATCATTCAATTTCAGCAGTCTTCAAACCTTAGACGTAATAGATTTTCCATTGCTGGAATCATTGTTCACAGGTACATCACATATCCTCGTACATATATTTCCTTTTAGTTTTGTTTATGTTGGTTGGAAAAATTTAATTTAATATTATCATTAAACAAGTACAAAATATAGAGTAAAATATATTCCTCTTTCCAAATAAAAAGAGTTAGAAGTTGAAAAAATAAGAAAAACACGACAAAGCAAATATTTACCTCATTTTTTGTGAAGCGATGGAAATTTTTTATTGCTTCTCCTGGATCATAGGTTTCAGGGTCATTCAGTTTGTGTTGTCATGAAATGCTAGGAGTAAAAGATTGTTCAATGCGAAAATCGCTGTTCAGGGAAAAAACTTCAATGTAAAAATATGGTCACTTTACAGAAAATAAAAAGGGATAAATAAAAATATCATTAAAAATTTGGTTGTGCAAAATATGTACAACATATTTCCGAAGCTGTGATTATTAGTTAAACATCTCTATGCATGAAATTTTTTCAGGGTCATTTAATTTCTTCAGTCTTGGAATACTAAAAGTAAGACAATGTCCATTGCTGAAATCATTGTTCACGCAATCCATCGCTAAAACCTTAACATCATTGAAGTATTTGACAATCGAGATATGTCATGGGTTGCAATATATTATAAAGGAGGATGAGAAATCCATGGATGACTTCACAGTTAGTTCAAATTCTTTTGCTCTTCCTCTACCGGGAACTGAAAATTCAGGTAAATCACATTCACCAAGAATACATTTTAGTTTTTTAATTCTAATATATGATAATAATATGTGTGTGTGTATATATATACATATATATGGAACAACAAAAAGTAAAATATAGTCTTTTTAAAAAAGCTAAAAGTAGAAAACACAGAAAAATTCATTCAAGGAAAATAAATACGGCATTATTGTGAATGTGAGAATATTTAAAATTGCTTCTCCAAATATGAATATTTTCAGCGTCATTCACTTTATGCCAAATTCTAAGGAAAATTCAATAGATTTTCGTGGGTTGAAATCAATGTTCACAATAAATTAACTTCAACTTCACCACCTCTACATGAAACTCAATTTAATGGTACACCTGCAGGGTTTGTGCCTGTGTCTATATATATATATATATAGTGCTGGTATGCTAATACTAATAATTATATTATAACAAACTATTTTAAAATTACGGAAAATAATATTCAGTCTCTTTAAAAAATCCTAAAAGTAAAAGGAAAAAAAATTATTTTGAGCAAAATAAATAGAAATATGTTCCTATGTTCAACATTTTGCTGAAACTTCTCTATGAATGAAATTTTTTTAGGATCATTAAATTTCAGGAGTCTTCAAACCGTATCCGTAAGAGACTGTCCATTGCTGAAATCATTGTTCACAGGTACATCACATATCCTCGTACATATATTTCCGTTTAGTGTTGTTGATGTGAAATCATTGTGCAACTATTTACGACGATTTTTTTGAAGTTGATGGCTTAAAATTAACATCAACTTTTTCTTCTCCTCTGTATAAAAATCAAAATAATAATACACCTGCAGGGCTTTGTACCTGTGCCTATATATATATATATATTGTGCAGGTATGCTAATACTAATAATTATATTACAATAATTAATTCCGAAATTACTGAAAATAATTTTCAGTGTCTTTAAAAAAACCTAAAAGTAAAAGAGAAAAAAAATTCATTTGAGCAAAACAAATACAAAAGTGTTCCCATGTTCTACATTTTGCTGAAGCTGTGATTATTAAACTTCTCTGTGAATGAAATTTTTTTAGGATCATTCAATTTCAGCAGTCTTCGAACCCTATACGTAATAGATTGTCCATTGCTGAAATCGTTGTTCACAGGTACATCACATATCCTCATACATATATTTGCTTTTAGTTTTGTTTATGTTGGTTGGATAAATTTAATTTAATATTATCATTAAACAAGTTCAAAATACAGAGTAAAATATATTCCTCTTTCCAAATAAAAATTGTTAGAAGTTAAAAAAAATAAGAAAAACACGATAAAGCAAATGTTTACCTCATATTTTGTGAAGCGATGTAAATTTTTTATTGCATTTCTATGATCATAGGTTTCAGGGTCATTCAGTTTGTGTTGTCATGAAATGCTAGTAGTAGAAGATTGTTCAATGCGAAAATCGCTGTTCAGGGAAAAAACTTCAATGTAAAAATATGGTCACTTTACAGAAAATAAAAAGGGATAAATAAAAATATCATTAAAAATTTGGTTGTGCAAAATATGTACAACATTTTTCCGAAGCTGGGATTATTCATTAAACTTCTCTATGCATGAAATTTTTCAGGGTCATTTAATTTCTGCAGTCTTGTAGAGCTAGAAGTAAGACAATGTCCGTTGCTGAAATCATTGTTCACGCAATCCATCGCTAAAACCTTAGCATCATTGGAGTATTTGACAATCGAGATATGTCATGGGTTGCAATATATTATAAAGGAGGATGAGAAATCCATGGATGACTTCACAGTTAGTTTAAATTCTTTTGCTCTTCCTCTACCGGGAACTGAAAATTCAGGTAAATCACATTCACCTAGATTACATTTTAGTTTTTTTAATTCTAATATATGATAATAATATGTGTGTGTGTGTGATACATATATATGGAACAACAAAAAGTAAAATATAGTCTTTTTAAAAAAGCTAAAAGTCGGAAACACAGAAAAATTCATTCGAGGAAAATAAATACGGCACTATTGTGAATGTGAGAATATTTAATATTGCTTCTCCAAATATGAATATTTTCAGCGTCATTCACTTTATGCCAAATTCTAAGGAAAATTCAAGAGATTTTCGTGGGTTGAAATCAGTGTTCACAATAAAATCCATGGCAAAAGTGGACGATAAATCTTTTGACGGCTTCAAATTCTACTTCTTCTCTGCATCAATCCCAAAATAATGGCACACCATATGTCTATGTATATATATTCATTTTTTTAATGCTGGTTTGCTAATACTAATAATAATATTTCAATGGATTATAACATGATTCCTAAAATTAAAATGGCCTACGTTTAAAGAAACTAAAAGTAAAAAAATTAAGAAAAAATTGTTTGAGCTAAATAAATACAACATTATACCGAAGGTGTGATATTTTTAATAGACTTGTCTATGTATGCATGATTTTAGGGTCAATCAATCTTCGAGAGCTAACAATACTAGGCTGTCCATTGCTGAAATCATTGTTCAAAGCTACATCACATATCCCCATACATATATTTCTATTCAATTTTGTTTATTTCGGTTGGATAATTTTAATTTTATATTATGATTAGAACAGTATAAAACTACCAAGTAAAATGTAGTCAATTTTCAAAATAAAAAGAAAATATATGATGTAGAAAAATAAGAAAAACTCCATCGTGCAAATATTTACAACAATTTTCTAAAGTGTTGGCTTAAAATTATCTTCAACTTCTCGTCCTCTACATGAAACACAAAATAATGGTACACCTGCAGGGTTTGTGCCTGTGTCTATCTATATATATATATATATATATATATATATTGCTGGTATGCTGATACTTATAATTATATTATAATAAATTATTTCAAAATCACTGAAAATAATATGCAGTCACATTAAAAAAAAAACGTAAAAGTTAAAAAAATTCAATTAAGCAAAATAAATACCAAAGTGTTCCTATGTTCAACATTTTGCTGATACTTCTCTATGAATAAAATTTTTTTAGGATCATTCAATTTCAGCAGTCTTCAAACCCTAGGTGTAATAGATTGTCCATTGCTGAAATCATTGTTCACAGGTACATCACATATCCTCATACATATATTTCCTTTTAGTTTTGTTCATGTTGGTTCGATAATTTTAATTTTATATTATGATTAAAACAATAGAAAACTACAAAGTAAAATATAGTCTCTTTTCAAAATTGATTGAAAATGTAAGATGTAGAAAAATAAGGAAAACTCGATTGTGCAAGTATTTACAACAATTTTTTGAAGTTGATGGCTTAAAATTAATAATACACCTGCAGAGGTTTGTACCTGTGTCTATATATATATATATATATATATATATATATATATATATATTTTCAACTTTCTAGTGCTGGTATGCTAATACTCTTAATTATATTATAATAAATTATTTCAAAATTACTGAAAATAATAAGCAGTCTTTTAAAAGAAAACTAACAGTTTAAAAAATAAATAAAAATTCATTTGAGCAAAATAAATACAAAGTTATTCTGAAGGTGCGAAATTTTTAATAAACTTATCTACATATGAATGTTTTTAGGTTCATTCAATATTTGCAATCTTCAAAGACTACAAAGCCTAACAGTAAGTGATTGTCCATTGCTGAAATCATTGTTCTCTCGATCCACCGCTAAAACCTTGACATCATTGGAGACTTTGATAATTATGAGATGTGGTGGGTTGCAATATGTTATAGAAGATGAGAGAGTTGAAGGAAGTGAGAGTGAGGAAATAGTTCATGATGAAGGGCAGGCTATTCTTCCAAAACTTGGCTTCTTAGGGCTTAAAGATGTACCAAATCTCATTGAAGTCTATAGAGGGTTTAAGTGGCAATCTTTGTTCTTCTATGAAGTAGAGAATTGTCCAAAGTTGACTAAAAGACCAGGTGTGCTATGCCTTTGACTTGTTTATAAATTCCTTTCTGCGAAATGTAATTATGTGTTTTTTGTTTGATTATTTTAAGCAAGTTAAATATAATAGCTATATCTTCTATGCAATATATGTGAACAAATAAGTTAAATAGGTCACATCATATATTACAATGTCACACTAATCATTCACACATTTACTCATGTCAATGGCCTTAAGTAGAAGACATAGAGACAGGGTCAGAAGATGAAAAGGAAGAAGAAATGACAGATTCAGAGGACAAAGCAGTTGAAGAAAACAAATTAGTTCCGTATGACCTCAACAAGGCAGGAAAAAGATAATTTTCAAATCGGAAAATCAGTGGGATTTGGACTTTTCTCCCCAAGGAACTACTTATTTAAACGGTGAAGCTGGTCCTTCAAGTAACACTTCCTAATCCTATTTCTAATTTGTGGCTTCACCTTCATTAACATATGGTGTTTGTATATTATATTTTGTGCTTTGATGTAATTATTTTGTTCATTTCATTTCTGGGAACAATCACTGGGTGAAGCAGCACCAGAGTTGTGAGAACAGTAGGAGTTGCAATCCCAGGTTTGCCTATGAGGTCATCAACATCTGCATCGCCTGTTCGTGCTCTGCCACTTGAAGCTGACCCTTAGGTTCCTCTTCTACTGGAGAAGAATGTGCATCTTTCAGAGATGGATAAAATGTTTAGATGATCAACCCTTCTATGGCTAAACTGTTTCCCAATAAAATTATTGATGTTTTGGACATACAAACCGATTCATTTGCCATGGGTATTAGACTGTCTAGATCCATGTAGTTTGCTCTTAAAGGAGTTCAATAATCGGCATATGTACCGTTAGGGATATGGTTTATGCCTTGAAACCAATTGCTGTGTCATGGAATAGTAATGTTGTTTGATTGGTATGCATGCGTAGTATATTTCTGATTAGAAATTGATATTGTACTGCTCACAACATTACAATATACACTTATTGCTCACCACACACACGCTCTTGGCACACTTCTCACTTCATATATTGCAAACTTTTCACTATTTATTTACTTCCACTTTGTTGCTTCTCTTGTATCACACTTGCCACATCATGCTATTAACTCCTATTTATGAGAGTTGTAAGTTGGCTATTTTTCATAGCTTCAATTCACTGCCTTATTTCTTTCAAGATTCTTTCAGCAATATATCCTATAATTGTACATAATCTTCTAGGGAATTTTCCATCATTGCTGTAAGATTTTATTAAAATATAGAAAAAATGAATAGGATAAAAAATTTACAATTGAAAATGAAAGAATTATTAAACGTGGAAAAATAAAAAAATTTACTAAGTCTAGGTTGACTTTGGGGTAGTAACCAAGGCTTATTTTTGGTAAAGAAATAATAATCAAAGTCTACATAGTTTAAATGGGGTTAACATCAATTGTCACTCGATTGGTATTTTTATTTTTGGCAAGGAAACCATGATAAGACTAGATTACCTTCTCAAATAGAAGAGTTTAGAAGTTGGTTGTGTAAGAATAACTAATTATGTGGATTAGCATTAATGAATTGTTAGACTAATTAATAGATTATACTTTTAACAATGTCAAATAATTAATTATTGGTATCTAGCATTACTTAAAAGGATTGGGTCATTTGATTCGATAGCTCATTACAGATTTGGCTATCCACGAACCCCTATTAGGAGAGGTGCCCCAAGTCATAACTTATTACTAGTTACACTATATATATTAGTTAGGGTTTCATTCTATGTAAGAACCTTTTGTCTACCTATAGGAATTGAAAGTTATTGTCCTTTCCCACTACAAGGAGGTTACACATGTATAAAAGGATTCCAACAAAATTATTGGTCAAATCTAATTATTTTATTGCAATCTCCATATATCATCCCAAAAATTGGTATCAAAGTTAGGTTGGTTCATGACTAATTTATGTTTAATTCAATCAAACTGTGATTTCTTATATGCATTTGTATTGAGAATGCATGAACATCCCTTGTTCCATATGAGTTAGTCATGCACAAAGTTTTGGATTTTTTGAAACATAGGAAAATTTTTGTTTATGATAAAACAAAGGATACATATGTCCTTTTATGCCCATAAGGTAAAATTTTACACCTTTGTTCTTCAATAATGCATAAAGAAGAAAAAAGGCCCTATTATCTTGAAGCAAAATAGGCAAAAATGAAGAGGGTTATTTCAAAATAAGTTTAGGGGTTTTACAAATAGAAGGATTCTATGTAAAATGATGCCGAAAAATTCCCAAAACAAGAAAAAATTACTCAACCTTGATTAGAACCCAACTTGAGAAAACCCATTTTCTTTTATTCACAAGTGCTCACAAATGGCGTGTTATTTGTTGAAATTAGTACAGGGGTTACGTATATCTTGAAAATCAAAGCAATTTTATAATTAAAACCTGTCATAAAACTGCAAAATTTGACATATTGTGAGTTGGTTCTTAAATAGGTCAATGACTTGCTTGAAGACCCGTTTCAAGGAGGAAGATATTGAAAGGTACCATTCATCAAAGGCCACTCGAGCCTTGAGGCATGTGTGACATGTGAGACTTTTTTCCTGAGCCCATTTGTGCCCAATTTCTTTTGTACTACATTAAATTCCCATTTCTTATTTAATGGAAATGTTTTTCAAAATTTTTTCAAAGCCAAAAATGAGTTCTTGAATTTCAATAGCATTCCATACTTAATTTTGTACACATCTCTCCAAAATTTGGGTTGAAAACTTATGCATTTTCTAAATGCATTTAAATTGTGTGATTTTTATACTCTCAGTGGTGATGCAGTTTGATATACAAAATAATTTATTGGAGAATTTAAAGCCTTATAAATTCACTATTTTATTGAATTTAATTTTGAACCTAATTTCTATGTAAATTTGATTAATTATGGTTATGAAAATCTTTATTCTTGTTATTTCACATTTCCTAGGCAATGTAATCATCTATCATGTGTGACATAAATTGTTTTGAAAAGGTAATTGGGTCACATTGACTATCTTTCGTCTAAGAGTAAGCCTAAACAAGAGGTCTAACTTCAAATATTCATAACTTTTAGCCTAAATGAAATTGTTGAGGTTGTAATACCATTTCGGAAAGCTCATTCAAAGCTCGACACCAAGGTACATTGCCAAGGGCGATTTTGTCTAGTTTAAAGGCAAAATTCATTTGTCTTAATTAATTTTTGGGCCTTTTAAGACTTGAGACTTTATTTTATTTTAGGAAACTTAGTTTATAACTTCATATAAAAGCCTAATAGAGACTTAGTGAATTTTTTATATGTAATACATTTTACCTTCATGAATATTGTTAAACAATTCAAGGCAATTTGCCTAAGTTTTATTTAAAGTGCACTAGTTTTGAATAATTATATTGGTGATTAGAAGCATGTCTAGGTTTACAATCTTGGCAATTAATTAAGTAATATTTTTCCATGCTTTGAAGATCACTAGCGAGATTAACACCTTGTGATTATGAGCTCACCTATCATGGGACCAATTGTAGGAATGTTTTTTTTGGTTAATTTGATTAAGGTGTCCATTTTTATTGGTTATTGTTAGGTAAATAGCATCGAGAGTAGATACATCTTGTTAGTGTAGTATAACTAAATTCATGTTTTGATATTTCTTGTACCTTATCAGTAAGAAGATGTTAGAAACATTTGATTACATGAGCCTTCTAATATATTGAGTTTCTTAGTTTATTTTAATTGGAAGACTATAATAAACAATTTTGTAAATATAGTTACACAATCTAAGTTTTGAAGGAAACTTTGTTTTATAATTATGTTCCATACACATATTTAATGTTTCCTCATTTTGTTACCATAGCTCTTATATTCCAACAACTATCAATAGTGAAAACTCCTAGTGGAATAAACTATAGTTACTTGAAAAGGTCCTTAGAATATATTTTGGAAATCACCTTGATGGCCCTGACTCCAAGGAAGATACACTAACATAATTAACATTATTTCCATATTTATTGAGATAGACTTTCTTGGGTTGAGACACTACCTAATTGGAGTGTGTTTGTAGGCATTAATGGCATTTACAACGGAATGTGTGAGGGCCACTTAGGAGAAGGTTTAGTTAACTTGATAAGGCTTAAGAAAGGTCATGACCTCTTCCAATTTTAATACGCTTGATTTGAATGAGTGGTGTATGGTATTCAAAGAACACTTGAAAACCTGATTATAAAAACTCTTGATCATCATGGATATAAATGTAAACATTCAAGAATCTCAAAAACTTCTTCATGAAAACACTCCAATAGTAAAGAAGCCCAAAAAGCCAACCTAGAAGGACATAAGAAAGACATTCAAAGGCACAACAAATTTGTCTAATCTTTTTCCCATAGAAGCATCCTGGCATTTTAGGTTCTATCACTAATCAGAAACCGTCAAGGCTAATGCAACACCCATGCATGTCAAATCTTGAACTCATGCCTCTTAGCCATTAGAGAATCTTGTGCTTCCAACTACACTTCATTAATAACTCAAGGAACGAAAGAAACAAGTCCAGTACAAGATTGCTTCATTGAATGGGCATTAGGTTATGGAAGTGTCAGAAAAGCCAAAGCATCATATAACAATGAAAGAAATGGACAACATTTCATATCTACAAACTATTAGTAGCTAAAAATGCCAAAATAAAATAGTTAGTGTGAGTGAGAAATGAAAGACATAAACTCTATTGTTACCAAATGTACAAGTAAAGGACGATCAATAAGAAATCCTAGTTTTGCTAAAAGGGGAGCATGTGGGAGCTTAGTTATTAGATTCATCGTCAAATTCATCTTTAGATTCATGGATGTCAACCTATGCAAACCCTACCAATAGCTATGAGAAAACCCATCTTGCTAAAGATAGTGAACAAAGAACCAACCCAAAGAAAGTGCATCAATAAAAGTGGGGTAGGGAGAAAATGCCAATCATTTGTAGTAACCAAATTTTTTATGAAAAATTAATTGAAAGAGGTAGAAAAAACCTTTTTCAACAAAAAAAAAGGACCATCAATATTACTGGGTAGAGAATGCTCACTTTTCTTATAGTGAAGCTAGAACTTGTACCGATATAGTTTGGGCTATAGTGTGCTTGGTGCATACTTGAGAAATCATACTTTGAATTATTGAATAATTGCTTCAATAATTATGTTCTACTTACAAGGTAGTAGGAATTGCATATTCTATTACATTAAGTTTGATTCACATGTAATTGTTAATAAGAATTGCATATTCTATTACAATAAGTTTGCACATACATCTTATGATGTTTTGGAAAGAGCAATTTTATGGTAGATGTCATGTAGACACTTGCCTCAATTTGAAAATTATGATATTCTTTCTTGAGCTATTTTATGGTAAGTGTCAAATAGAAAATTACAACTGCCTTAATATGTATATATCTTTATGATATTTTTGGAGGAATTGTCATATTGGAATATGTTATGCAAACACTTACAATTATGTTTGTAAACGTCAAATTGATGAGTTTCAATTTGTGAAATCAAGCTTGTGCTATCTTTCATGGTCTCACTCTATTTACCTCTATTCTTTGTGTCTTAGCCTATGTTGTGGTGGCTTTCTATATGTAAAAATCATGGAAATAATGATACGATATGGATTGGACCTACAAAAGAGAAAGAGTTTGATAACTTTGTTTTTGAATTATAAGATAGGGATTGAGATAAATTCTTTTAGGAAAAATTTATTGAACCTTTCTTTTTAGCTTACCTTGTATTGAGTTGTTTTACACATACATTCATGTGTGTGTGCATATATATATATATACACACACACACATCCCTTAGAACTTTATTTTTTTACCTACTCAAAATAAAATTTAAAAAGAAAATTTTGGAAAAAAAATTAAATATAAATCCAAAACAAAAAAATAATGTTAAGTTAGAACTTACTCATAATTGATCATTAAGGTAAACTGGAATTCTCTCACAAATTAAGGATGGCTTAATTAACGATATTGACTCAATATTAAATAAAGAGCCATTCAAAATTAACTATGATTCAATGAATTAAAAAATCAAGTAAACACCTAAATGTTAACTTTATTTTTTATTTTAGGAAGGTATGGAAAAAAATACAATGTTGCCACATGTCAAAACATAATAATGTATATTTTGATTAAAATATTTTTGGAAATCAAATTTATTATCCACATGGACCAAAATATTCTTAACTTCATAGCACATATATTTATGTGGGCTTTAAAATGAGATCAAAATTTCGCTACAATCCTAGGTAAATCCATTTACAAAGGTGTTTTGATACTGATATCTAATATTTTGCCATTATCTAGTACAGACAATGATGCTTTTAACCAGAGGTCAAACGACTAAAGGGAAAAGAAAGCTGCATAGCATTAACCAAAAAAAAATTTAGGTAATGCTTTCTTAATATCTAATAAGTGCACTGTTAAAAGTTCAACAAAGATTTACGAACCAACAATGAAGAAAAACTGCAACCCACAAAAAGACCTTTTGCCTCTATTCTCGCATGCTAAATTTCATATTAGTTCTATCAGGAGGGAAGATAAATTCCTAAAGACATGATGAAAATGAAGGTTCCTGCTGGTCCAAAAATGGCCCATTACTTTGGTTTGATAAATCACAAAATCTTAAATGAACCCAAGGCCATATTTTACCTTATATATGCTATTTGAGAAAAGTACAAGAAAGTAATCTCAAAATTACATGTTTTTTAATCCAACGATATCTAAGTTCTTAAATGATTGAAGATTTGACTTTAACAACATCTTTTTCATTTATTATTTAATATTGCATCAGCATCTTTCTCTCTTCTTTACCAACGTTCATGTCTAAGTATGGAAACCTTCACCTTGCTTGATCTTTTACCTCACTCTATATGATGCAAGTGCATGTATCAAGGAAGAAAATCAGAGAAAATCACTCAAAATCAATGGAGAAACCATATCCAATGCAATCATTGCAATCATTGTCCAACGGTCTTTTCCATTCAAGATCTAAGTAAAGGAATTGGTCCTTAAGGCATAGTAGATCTAGAAAAGTGAAAGCAAAGACAAAGCAACTTGTGTGGTCTTCCTTTCTGGTTCAATCTTGCTTGTGGGAGCATTTAGGTGTGTTATCTTGTGTACCCTTTCTTTTAAGGGTTTAAAACTAGCTTCTACTTCCAATTTTGAACTTCTTTCATTGTAGCTGAAGAGAAGTTATTGATTAAGTTTAGAAAGCCTGAGACTAGTTTGGGGTGAGCTACTTGTTAAACTAGGCAACCAACACCCGAGATGACGATGAATTAAATGTTTATAGAATTTCAGTTCTTTTTAAGTTTGCTTTACAAAATACTTGTTATGAATAATGCATGGATGAGTATGATGTAAAACAACAATGGAAGCTTTAATGTTTATGCTTGATGTACGTGGATAAATAGTTTCTTTCCTAAAAATAGAGCACTCAACAATATGCAGTTTAATTTAAGTTTAAAAGCTTATTTCCTCAATTATATAGTTAGTTTAATATTTTGATTACTTGAAGCAAATATAGAAGAATGTATTCACCAAGATATCATTCTACTTTAAGTAAGATATCAATAATAACAATAGAGTATAAGTATGATAGTTTAAAGTGTAAATAGTATATAGATAGAGAAAACAAACTTAAGATTTTTTCCTAGTTCGGCTTTAACCCAAGCCTACATTCAGTCCTCAAGCAACCTTTTTGGTTTTTTTACTATCTCAATGATCAATTAGGACAACTAGGGAGAACCTCTCCTTCAATTACATTTCTAGGAAGAACCTCTTCCTTAACCTAAGAAGTCTTAGCTTGACTCCTTCAAGGAACCTCCTTGAACTTAAGTATAGGGAACTCCCCTTTAACCCATGCACTCTCTGCATGTTTTCCCTCAAGGAACCTCCTTGACCAATACCTAAAGAGAACCTATCCCTAATCCCAAGCACTTTCGACTTGACACCCTCAAAGAACCTCCTTGAGTTTCTCTCTCATAGGAAAGAAAGAATTACAAAAGAATAGACTCTTTGAAAGAAAGAGATATACAAGATGAAGCTTAAAGAACTCAAACGGTAGAGAATATGCAAATTTTGGCTCAATAATGTTTGTTTTTCACTCAAAGATAATTTAACAAATTAAAGATCACATTTTAACATTTGGTTCTGCTCAAAAATATGATTGGAAGGTCATTTATTAGATCAATACAAAATATTGCCATTACATACTAAAAAAAGTCATTATTTACTTTTGAAAAATTTGTCCAAAGTTGTCAACCGATTTTCACGGGTCTCCCAGTTAACAGTCCACTAAAATATGATCATTATTTCATTTTGTGCTATGCCAGTCAACTATCCAGAGCCTCCTAGTTGACTGCTCATCAAAATATGACTGTTAGCTTGATTCTGTACTACCTTAGTTGACTTGCCGAAATGGACTGGTCGACCGATAGCTTGATTATGTACTGTCCTAGTCGACTTGCCAAAAGTGACTGGTTGACTGGTCCCTTACACTGACAAAGTCCCAACTTTAAATGGTTGTAAATTTCTTATTTTAAATTAATTTTGAGTTCCTGGCCTATTTTTCAAAATCACTTGAAGTATATTTTCTAGAGAAATAAGCCACATATCAAAATTCAATATATTTTGGGACAGATGATCAAAATAATGACCCAAGGTCTTAAAATAGTTTCATGCAAAATCCATATCTCATGACTCAAATTTAGATACTCATAACTTTTTTGTTTGAACTCCATTTTAACTAAATAACCTATTATTGAAAATTCCTTTGAGTTTATTTTCTAATGAAATAAATTTCATTATAAAATCCTTTATGATTTGTGAGATATAAGCAAAAAAGTGACCAAAGGTCAAAAATGATTTTAATCTATATCTCATTATCTTTTAAATCAATAAATTCAAATCTAAATCATTGAATTTCACAAAATAATACATAGCCTATGATAATTATACCCTTTCAATCGATTGGCTACCTTGATGCAACTAAGCTTCAAATCAATAAGTTCTTCATTGCTTAGAGCATCTTTCCTTCTTGCTATCTTTGTGTGAAACATGATGTTGATAAGCATCACTTCTATGCTCACTCTTCATTTTTTGGACCATCCTACATAATAGATATTTAACTTGCAAATCAAGTAGTTAGTCCAAATGGTCAATTAATTAAGCTTATATTATTATTATAATTGTAACTCATAAATACATATTTGTCATCATTAAAACAATCTCATCAATATCCCCCCTTTTGATCATGACAAATCACTAAAGAAAAATATGTCAAAGTATTGAGTACATGCATATATTTTTCTTCTCCTTTCTCTCCCCCTTTGTCACATAAAAAAGGAAGGAAGAGAACATCTCATTCCTATTCTAATTTTTGTCCCTATTTGACATCAACAAAAAGGTTCAATAAAGACAATATATATAAAAGTTTAATCACATATTCCTCTATTAAACAAATGAATCATATTATGATATCAATTTGGTATAGGGTAGCTCTCATTAAAACAATCATTCTTTTAGTGCAACAAAGGTTTATATTATAAAAGATATGATTGAAAAGATATATTATCAAATGTATAATTCAATTCATATCTCATTAGCCATGCAATGCTTGCAATTATTTCATATATGCATAGTTCCAACACATTTGAAAATGTTTTCCATATGCATGATCATATATAGAATTCTTTCATTTTCCATAGATAGAATAAATGAAGAAATAAGAAATGTTACCTTCTACCATGGATAGATAAAAGAGGGATACCATCTTTTTCTTTGAGATGTCAATAATATGGGCAAGTAAACCAAATACTTCTATGTCATGTAAAGTAAGCCCAAAGATATATAAAGAATAATGTATACCCATTTTACTTGTTTTGAAGAAAAATCTTTCTTGGAAAGAACTTGTTTCTTCTTTCAACAGGTGAGAGCCATAAGGATGATATTTCAAAGAAATTTCCCTTTAATTGATTCACATAAAAAGCATTGATAGACATTCCAAGCTAAGCATCTATATGTATAATTTTTTTTTCTCATTTAAAAAGAAATGATTTTTTAATCAATTCAAAACATTATGTAATGAAATAAAATGAGAAGGATTTTCTATAAAAGATTATGAACATATTCAAAGGAGATCAAAAGGTATTACAATAAAAGCATAACTTCCCTTATATATTTGAATGATAACCCGAAAAAAAAAATGTTACTTTAAAAAGAAGGCTTCCTTTCATACATATTTTTTTTTTGTATTTTCAAACTTTATTGAATATAATATCAAAACTTTGAATCCTTAAAAGCTTAAAAACACAGTTGAAAAAGCTTAAAGGTTTAATTTATTAAAAAACTTTTTGCAAAGTTTTCATTTTAAGTTTCATGAGTTTCCCTTAGGAATGAGTAAGCTTTCAAGGAATAATAAAAAAAATAGCTCAACATGAGAATGTATGCAAAAGGGGTCATAATATCTTCGACTTATGAAATCAATGACATATCAAGCATTTAACACTAATTAGCATATATGTCAATGATAAGCATACATTCCATGTTATAGTCACTCATAATTGCCAATATGACCAATAAATCCAAAGAGTATCACTAAATGAAAAAACATAAAGTATAGAGATACTTATCAATTACGGCAATCTTGATATGCTTTTTAATTTGTTGTATCCTCTTGGAATTTAGCCATCACTTGTCTGCTCTATAATGACATCCAAGATTGGAGCTTTAAGTTGAGCTTCTTACACTTAGCTTGCATATCAAGCTTGTATATCAAACTTGCTACTTAAGTAGAAACTTAAAGATGATTAAACAATTAGCACAATTTGAAGAATTTAAGATTTTCAAATTGATACCATTGGTAACTATGAAATCTATGTTCAAAATTTAATGAGAGCATTAAAATGAGCAAATTTTAGATATTCCAATTCATCCTAGAACATAGATCATTCGAAACATTTCAAAGAACTTTAAGTAAAATTAAGAAAGCATGAGAAATAAGATATTTAGTAAAGCTAAAAATTTGTCTCATGGTATCCAAAGAGTGAAAAACTTGTTTTTAATTATTTTCTCTAACTCTTTCAATTTTATTTTGGTGGAGCTTATTGTTGGCAATGTCTTGGTTTACTTGTGTTATCATGCTTATTAATATATCAAACATAATGCATTTGGAAGCATATGATTCATCTCTAATTTCTTTTGAGTTACGTGTTCTATGACATTCATATTTACTCATGATTGCAACTTATGTCACTCCATAATATTTAAGCTAACTTCATAATTCTCTAAAACAACATTAAAACCAACTTCACTTTTCTATGAATATTCATGAGCATTTTTCCTTTAAGAAAGGTTTCATAAATCATTTCTTAAAACTAATCTTTAAATAAGTATATGAAAACAATTTGACATGCAAAATTTCAACTTAAGGAGTTTAGGAGTCTTCACATATAAAGAACATAAATCTATTATAAAATCTTTCAAGTTCAAGCACAAGAGATGTATAAGACAATGAAATAGGATGTGAAATAATATATTTCAATTAAGCACAGAAGGATCCCATTTGATCACTTGTTGACAAACATATACATTTCAAAAGCATGTACCCTTCTAGTTAATGCAATATCATGTAATTAATACTTTAACATGGATTGCTGGAGAAGCACAAGAAGGACACAAATACGCCAAATAATAATTTGTCACCCAATCATGATATTTTAAACAATGCATATAAAGTGGGTAAGAAATAGATATCACCATAATTATAGTCTTTCATGTCCTTTTATTCAATTATTTAGCATTGGTGTGAAGTTGTTTATTTTCCACTTTGAAGTTTGACACCAATATCCAAGCTCCAAGCAATTTTGAAATGTAAGCTTCATCAAGGTTGTTTATTTCTCTTCCATCTATATTGCACTCGTTAATGTTTTTCCTTGTTAATTTAAAGTTCATAGGTCATGTATAAATAACCAGAGGTCTAATATATCTGTTAGGAGTAAGAAGGAAGTCAAACTTTTTTAAATATATCAATTACAAAAAAATCATGACCTTTCTACCCCTTCCTAGTCGACTGCTTTCTTATGGCCAATCGACTGGTCTTTTTTTCACTCATTACAAATTTAAATTTTTTACCTCGACAGTCGATTGCTCACTCTTGGCCAGTCAATTAGTCTCTCACAAAGAGCTCCCAGCTGATTGGTCCTGAGATTAGCAGTCGACTAGGCTTAACCTATGTGTGGCCAGTTGACTATTGGCTAGTAACTATTTGACTAGGAACTCACAGAGAGCTCCTAGTTAACTGAGGCTTAAGTTGGCTGTAGATTGGGACCACCTTAGAGGTAAACTAGTTAACAAGGACAAAGTGACCAATTGACTGGACCACACGAAAACATCCCAATTGACTGGTGCAAGAGCTGGCAATTGACTAGTAAAGCTCCAGTCGACTGCTAGGCTATTGCCAGTTGACTGAGAACATCGAGAGTTTCCAAAATCAACCTTTTTTAAACTATAGGACTCAAAATCAATTATATAACAAGTTTGAACATATTTTATTAGTTCACTTCTACCTACAATGGTTCATAAGACACAATAATATAATAAAGAACATCTAGAACCTATGTATTACATTGAAAAACTTTCATAAGAAGTTTGTAATAATCAAAACCTTAATGTCTTTACCAAATTAGCTTCTTTTATTTTCTACAAAGCAAATAATATCCTTTTCATGGCACTCAATACATAATGGGTTCCAAGGTTTAATGTATAGTAATATTTGAAATTTTGCAAGCTTTATAAAAAATAAGATATAAGTGACAACTACAAAATCATATTTAAATCCAAGTAATGGTTCATAACATTAATCTATTTAATTTATTTTGGTAAGAAGAGCAATAATAACATGAGGAGATATTGATTAATTAGAACTTGTACTTTTCTTCTTAGAATTGCCTTAATCATCATAGAGTTTATTAATCCTTAAGATTCTTCTATTATCCTTCATTTTATTGCATACTTGAGGTGAAGATCACTCTTATATCTACAAAATAGTATAGCTATTCTTCTTGGCACCCAACCAATTATGAACCAAGAAAGGTTAGATTGTAAAGGCATTAATATGTTCATATGCCATGAAGAATTAAATAAGCTAAAACAAGATAGTTGAGCATATTAAATTAAACACATAGTCATTCATATTTCCAGTTTGCACTACCCCCTTTATCAATATATAATTATAGTAAAGAGCATGATAGATTGAGAATCATGATTTGTTATATATCAATAACAATTTTTTCCCATGAATTTAATTAATTCAATGCCCATACATATGACCATTTGCAGTACACGTTAATGGTTATCAAATATAGTTAAATAAGAGGCTTTGTTAGTTTATACCTTGACCTTGGCATTTAAAGGCTTCCATTTTCTTACACATTACTTCTCCTTATAAGTTTTGTTCATTGTAAGTCTATCATCAGACACTTCTGAAGCTCTCTTTGATGTCCTTATTCTTTATGTCAATTGGTCTATCATTGCAAGAAATTTTTTGCACAATTGAAGCATTAGAAGAACATTTAGGTACCCATCCTAACTTAGGTCCTTAAATGTTAGTACAATGATTTCCTGAACCTTTAGAAACCCAAATATATTTATTAACACATAACAACTTCTTTTAATAAGGCATAGGCAAGAAATATATCCTCTATGACTACAATATTTGCAAATAATGTGTACAAAAACCTTTTAAGAAACAATTCCATATTACTTTTGCCTTTTATTGGAATGGTTTCCTAAATCATGAATTTCAAAGTTCCTTTTCAAATCTTTCTCTTTTGGAGACTTGGAGAGGGTAAAGTTGAATTTTCAATAAGTGAATCATTTTCAACTTTTGAATCACAACAACTTGAAAATTGAATATCCAAAGATATTGTCTCATGTAACTTATCAAAGGCATGTAACAATCTTTCATAAGAAGTTTTGTAGAGTTTATAATTGCCATATACCTCAAGTCTTTGTGAACTAGAGATTGATGATTTTCTAATTCTTGATTGGCAAGCTCACTTTAGGAATCTTCCACTTTTTCATGGTTATTGGAGCCCTATTAAGAATTTTCATCTTCTTTCTCAATTCTATGTTGATCTTCTTTAAGAGGCATAGAACATGTTTCTTCATTTTGTGCAATCTTTTGAAAACTATCAACATTTATAACATCAACAACATGATTAGAATGACACAAAGTATGAAGAATAACCCATATATTTTTAGCATTAGAGCAACATTTGATTCTAGCATAAGCATTTTCATTTAATGCACTATATAATATATGCATTGCTCTAATATTTATGGAAAATAACATCTTATCATACTCATTCCATTCATTTCTTGGTTTGGAGGTAAAACCATCTTGTATTACATCACATAAGTCTGCATCAAGAGATTGAATATATAACTCCATTCTAGCTTTCCAAAAATGAATACTAACAGTATAAAGGAAAGTGAGTTTAGTAATATCAAAACCATCCATCAATGCAAAACATCCAATGGTTGCCATACAAACTCTTGAGATAGTTAAGTCCTTTAAACGAGAGCCCAAGTTCTGATACCACTTATTAGACCAGACAACTAACACCCAATAGGGGGTGAATTGGGAGTTTAAAGATTTAAGTTCTTTTTAAGACTACTTTACAAAATACTTGTTATGAATAATGCATGGATGAGTTTGACGTAAAACAACAATGGAAGCTTAATGTTTATGCTTGAAGTATATGGATAATTAGTTTCTTTCCCAAAAACAAATCGTACAACAATATATAGTTTAATATAATTTTAAAAGCTTGTTTCTTTAATCATACAGTCAGTTAAATATTTTGATTACTTGAAGCAAATATAAGAGAAAGTATTCACCTATATTTCATTATACTTTAAGTAAAATATCAATAATAACAACAGAATAAAAGTATGACAATTTAAAGTGTAAAGAGTATAGTGATTGAGAAAATGAACTCAAAGATTTATCCTGATTCAGCTTCAACCTATGCCTATGTCCAATCCCTTAGGTTATGATTAATTATAACAACTAGGGAGAACCTCTCCCTCAATCACAATTCCAAGAAGAACCTTTTCCTCAACCCAAGCACTCTCTGCTTAGCTCCCTCAAGTAACCTCCTAAAAGTTAACTAAGGGGAACCTCTCCCTCAGCCTAAGCACTATCAGCTTGTTTTCCCTTGGGGAACCTTCATGAGCAATTCTGAGGGAGAACATCTCCCTAACCCCAAGCATTATCTACTTATTTTGCCTTAAAGAACCTCCCTGAGCAATTCTTAGGGAGAACCTATCCCTAAAGGAACCTCAATGAGTTTCTCTCTCACAGGAAAGAAATAATTACAAAATAACAGTCTATTAGAAAGAAATAGATATACAAATGCTCAAGAATATGCAAGTTTTAGCTTAATGATGTTTGTTTCACTCTCAAAGATAATATAACAGGTTAAAGATCACATTATAGCATTTGGTTCTACTTAAAAATATGTTTGGAAGGCCATATAAATAGATCAATATGAAATATAGTCGTTACTTACTTAAATGAGCTATTATTTACATTTGAAAAATTTGTCTAGAAGATGTCAGTTGACTGTCGGGGGTCTCCCAATCGACTGCCCTCCAAAATATGACTTTTATTTTGATTCTGTTATATACTTGTCGATTGGTTGGGCCTTCCAATCAACTACTCAACATTATGTGACCGTTAGCTCAATTTTGTACTGTTATAGTCGACTTGCCGAAAGGGACTAGTCGGCAGGTCATTAACAGTGACATAGTCCTAAATTTAAATCGTCATAACTTTCTCATTTTAATCTGTCATGAAATTTTTTTGAAAAGCTCTTTATGTCTACTTTCTAAAGAAGAAGTCTCATATCAAAATTCAATATATTTTAGGAGATATGATCAAAATAGTGACTAAAGATCATAATAGTTTTATGCAAAATCCATATCTCATAACTTAAATTTATATAGTCATAACTTTTTCATTTGAACTGAATAACCTATTATTGAAAATCCCTTTTAGTATATTATCTAATGAAATAAGTTTCATAACAAATTCATTTATGATTTATGAGATATAAGCAAAATAGTAACCAATGGTCAAAAAAGATTTTTAGTAAAATCTATATCTCACTATCTTTTAAGTCCAAACTTATATTTTGAGAACCAAAATGTCTTGATCCAGTAAATGCCAATCTAAATCATTGAATTTCACAAAATAATACTTAGCTTATGATAATTATACCTATTCAATCCATTAGCTATCTTGATACAACTAAGCTTCCAAAATTTTTAAATCATTAGCTTTTTCATTGCTTAGAGCATCTTTCCTTCCTACTATCTTTGTGCAAAACATGATATTGATAATGCATCACTTCATGATATTGATAGTGCATCACTTCTATGCTCACTCTTCTTTCTTTGGATCATCATACTTAATAGATATTTAACTTGCAAATCAAATAGTTAATCTAAATGGTCAATTAACTAAGCACATACTAATATTATACTTGTAACTCACATATTTGTTATCATTAAAACAATCTCAACACTATGAAACCTCATGTAAGTTTGAGATAAGCTTTAGAAAATATTATGCTTAGAATGAGCACTTGTAAAACTCTAGAAAGTATTGTAAGTATAGTTAATTTAGTAAGAAAATCTCACAGGTATCATGGGGATTGGATGTAGGCAACAGTTGTGTTGAATCATGATAAATTTTTGTCCTTAGCCTTTTATCTCAATGTTACTGTTGCATCATGGTACATAGTTAATTGTAATATTTTTAAATAACTATTTTCATAATGTTCCATCTATCATTTAAGTTCTTCAATTAACTATTAAATGAATAGTTAACTGATTTATCTTCTTTGTTAAATCTTAGGAAACCATTTCTAAAAACTATATTTCAAATTTAGTTAATTTTTTTTCATGAAACTATTTTTTCTTATTAATTCATACACTATTCACCTAGTGTTTAAAAAGTTAAATTTGTATATCACCTATTTAACCCCTTTAGGTGCATTTTCAATTTTAAATATAGTGAAGCCTCTCATATGAAGCAAGAAAAAGTCTTAAACATTGAATTAGAATAGGCTTTAGAAGAAGGCTATACAATTTATAGAGAGCTTGTATGACCGATACAAGGTGATTTGCAAAGAGACCAAAGCAAGATGCAAAAAATGGCTAAGCTCTTTAAGATTGATATTTAAGTTTCCATTGATGAAGAATAAGGTAGGGGAGAGAGAGAGGGAAGGATAATGCACTTAGCATTCATTGAAGTTACACTCTATTTATCAACTTGGTTGCATGTTGAGCCTCCACTATTTTTTATTTATCTATGGGTTTTCAGACAAGTACTCTTAGCAAGCTGAGTGTATAGCTTTCTTACATTCTATTATATGGGTTTCTAAGAACCTTTAAAGTCCTATTGTTTATGTCACACCCCAAAGTATGAGGGTGATGTCACTGAGAATGAAGTAAACCCTTGCCATTGTAAGTTGATATAACTTTGGCAATTTGAATGGTCAGATAACATTATAGAAACACACAAACTAGCAAAGGCTACCCTTAATAACCAAATACAATTAAAGTCACTACAAAATTTCATGTGAAAATTTCAGTATAGTCTCTCCTAAAATATAGACTTCTTAAAATTTCCATAGTAAGTAACCTATAAACCAAGGAACGCATTTCAAGAAGAGATTCAATGGAGGAAGTCAATCAAAGCTTCAAAAATAGAGTTTTCATTATACTCCTCTTCTTTTGCTATGATTTTGGTTATGTTTTTTGGTGTGGATTTGATTGTACCTTTGAGCATGTTAGGCTAGGTTTTCTTTCTATAGGATTATGAAGAATTGACATGAAGTTTGATTATTATTGTTACTTTCCATCTTGAATTTCATGAAGAATGAGTCAGTTCAATTTTGCATTATTTCCTTGTTGCTTAACAAGGAAATATAGTTTATGCTAAGAATTTGGGGATTCTTGAAATAAAAGCCCAAATTTAGTCATAGAACTTGCTTGAATTAATTCAATTCATCTTTAGGAGAAACATATAGCTATTGGACTAGCAGAGTGGTGATTACTCATATGTAATGCATCTATTTAATTAGATTCTCATAGAAATATAGAAAATTAAATTATGGTGATAAAATATAAGGGATCAATGTCTCATAATGAAATTAAAGGCTTAGGCTAATTCATGAGCATTAAATTCAATTTATGAAAGTGACCTTATTGCAATTGAAATGCCAAATTAGACAATAATACTAGGGAGTTTTCATCAATTTTTACTTAACTTTTGAGTCCCACTTTATTTCTTCTTTTGCATTATTTTTATTTGATTTGAATATTGTAATTAGCTTAGATAAGGTGACCATGATAGCAATAGTGCTTTGGAAAATTCTTAGCTAGAGTTTCCAAAGGACAATACTTATTTTTTACTACTATATTACTTGTTAATGATATATACTGGCACCATGGTTGTCATAACTAACATTGTAGCATAAAATAAAAAAAGAAGCATAAATTGATTCCTTAAATGAATTTTGAAAACCAATTCACTTGAGACACCACCAAAATTTTTTAATGGAATAATTTGGAAAATCAAATAAAAACCAAAGGTGGTCCATGTAACTAAAAATGGGTTGATTAGGAGTCTATTTGAGTATAGGGAAGGTGCTAGGCATCCCATAACATCCATTCGTAAGAATGGTTACCCTAAATTAGTCAAGAGAAGTAAAAGACAAGACCTTTAAGTTATTTAAAATTTTTGATATCAAACACATGAAAATAATGTAGGAAAAAAAATGAAATTAATGTGAAAAAATAGATATTTACAATGGGCAAACTTAACCTACAATAGGGATCAAAGTCCATGTAGTTCGCCAATAAATGTGTGGTGATGAGTTGATTTTTTTTGTTTGTGAAGAGAACAAACATATTTGAAATTGGGCCAATTTTTACAATCAAGAGATGTAGTGATTGGTTTATGTGTTTTTAATTTACAAAATTGTCTTAGCCTTACCTCTTTACTCTCTTCAAGTGAACTTTTTGAAAATATTTCAATTAAGGCTTTAATATCGATTTGATTATTTAAAATTTTTTATTTATTTTTGAAAATGCATTAATTAGATATGGGCCCTTGAAACCTAACTTTATTTTTTGGATAATGCACATAATAGTATATAAGCCATTGAAATCCAAAGTTTCATACAAATACATGTGATCAGTTTTTGGACATTCCAATGGAGTTGTTCGATCTCACATGGCCCTACTGGTAAATCATTAGGTGCACATGAAGATGTCGGCCTCACATGATAATACCATTCTCTCCTTATGTGCTCATGAAGATGTTAGTCTGACATGTCAATATTAATGTTAGAAAAAACCATAAATGTTTGTAAGAGATGCCTATGGAGGCATTAGACTTCATATGGCAAGGAAACCAAAAGAGAGTACCTATGGAAGCATTGGACTTTACATTTTTTTTTTTTTTTTACTAAGCGTTGGTGTTTGGTGTACTTGGGTGTTAAATGAATCATCAATGGATGTGGGTGTTTGTTGGTGTTAAATAAAACATTTGTGAGTGTTAGTGTGTGAAAATATCGAATTATACTTTCATTATATGGTGATTACTAGCCTTCCAATTTGCTAACTTTGCTTGTGTGTTCCATGCATCTTGGTTTGGAGACAACTTAGCTATAGTTCCTAAACTTTAAATCACCAAGATCTCTCATGCATTCACAACCATCATTGAACAACACAAAAATAAATCATGTAAGAGAGCAAAACAATTAAGATAAGCACACTTGTATTTTCAACAAGATTCCTTAATAATATTTCATCAAACACTCTAATAACCTAAACACCTCACAATTTTCAGCATAAAATTTAGGTCAATTAAAGCACATTTTCATCAATGTTTGACAGCCCATAAAGAAGTAAAATTCTTCAAGAAAGCCATCTAAACACATCACATTTTTCAGCCCAAGATTATGGCATGCAATAATCACATACTTAGCATTATTCACACTTCACTATCTCTAACCTTAGGTATAATAACATGGCTCACTCATCATAATTTTCAACACTTAATTCTAATCAAAACTCAAGTGGAAGCCACCTTAAATATGAACCAAAGATAGAAATAAAGGAAAGGAGAGATAAATAATTAAGAAAGAAAATTACCTTTTCTTTAGTCTTAAGCTCTCTTTTAGCCTCCTTCCCTCTAGCACCTTGGTTAATCTTGACAAGGAGAGAGAATTCCATGGGGATCACATCCTAAACCTCTTGAAAAGAGATGATGAGAGTCAATTCTCCCAAAATAAGGTATTTTTATTTTCCTATGTCTAGTATTGCGCCTCCTATAGCCTTTTTCTTCCTTTTTAGTCTAGAACCCTAAGCCCTCTCCCAATAGCCAATAAGATCTCAAACTCTTGTGTCAGAGCCCCCTTCTATCTTTTAATAAAACTAAGGTTTTCTTAAGAAATTTTCAAGTTATTCATTAACCATTTCCAAGTTCTCTTTTGGGGTTTCCTTATTCCATTGTGTCTTGATTTTCAAAAAATGAAATTCTCTCATTTGTTTCTTTTTTTTTTCTTTTCCAATCATTGATTTACTTTTGCCTATTTTCAAAAAAAGGACTAGGATTTCCTTTTTCATTGTGTCATGTTATTCAAGAAAGGAAACTCTCCTATTTGTTTCCTTTTTTCTTTTTCAATCATTGATTTAATTTTGCTTATTTTCAACTAGAGGACTAGGGTTTCCTTTTTCATTGTGTCTTGGTATTCAAGAAAGGAAATTCTTCCATTTGTTTCCTTTTTCAATTTCTTTAATTCTTTAAACCTATTCAAACCTCTTCATTGTTATTTTAGGCCTAATTCCCAAATGAATTTCTTACCCTTTATTTTTTAAAAGAAAGTAAGCCTAATTTCATTTTTTATTTTCTTTATTTTCTTAAGCCCATTTATATCTTCTCATTTCTTTTAGGTCCAATCGCTTGTCCTTTTATTTTAACTTTTATTACTCTACACTTTTATTTTTCTTTTTCTCTCGTCAAATTTTCAATAAATTTTTTTTACTTATTTATATTTTTTTTCTTATTTTAGTGAACTATGTATGTTGCTTATGATCCCCTTGATTATTACTATTTTAAAAAGTTACCCAAACAAATTAGGGTGTTCACTGTGGCAGCAATTTGCACTAACCTGACTTTATACTACATAGTGAGTTCTAAGTCAATACTACTCTCAGAAAAATATAGAGAATGTAGTGAGTAACAATACTTAATGAGGAAACAACACTAACTATATAGGGAAGGGAACACATGGAAATGGTAAAGCTTTTCATAACCATTTTATCATTTTAATTTAACCATGAACAGTTACACAAACCAAGTATTTTACAACTAAGTAATACATGTGTTATCATATAAAATCATAAGGATTATGCAACCCATGGATACTTTGCAAGAATAAAAACACAATTAATACATATTTAACATATTATGTCAAGGAATAATATTAATCCCAATAAATCTTCCAATTCTTAACTCACACTTATTCAATCTATATACTTTAACTACTATTAAGCTTCAATATTAATAATTACTTGAATTGCTAAGCACATTGAGCCATAAGCCCCTAATAACTCATATGCCACAAAAGGGGTTGTCATAATTGACATTTAGGTTGAAAGGTAAAAAAAGAGATATGTAAATTGATACTCAAAATGAATCTTGAAAATCAATTCACTAGAGTTGCCACTAAAATTTTTATAACAGAAAATTTTGGAAAACCAAATAAAAACAAAAAGGTGGTCTATATAACTAAAGATAAGTTCGAGAGTCTACTTGAGTGTGGGAAAAGTGTTAGGCACCCCACAGCACCCGCTTAAGAGAACGATCACCCAAAATTAGTCAAACAAAGTAAAATATATGACTTTGAATTTATTTTAAAATTATCCTCACTAAAACACATAAAAATAACAAAGGATAATAAATATGAAATTAATCAAAAGCAAAAAATGGATAATTTTATGGCAACTAAACACAACAAACTCATAGCATAATTTATGGCAAAAATGAGGCAAAAAGTACAGCAAAACAAGAGCCTTACACTATTAAAAAAAGAAGAAAAACCATGCTACCAAAAGAGAGATTTATGAAAACAAAAGAAATGAAGATAAATATACAACAATCTAAAAGCACTTTGGCATTAAAAAAAAAAAAAAGAGAATGAGTGATATAATGCAGAAATTCCTGACAATAGGAAGATTAAATTAAGCAGTGAAAATTTAGCAAAGTAATGGTAGAAACAAGAAAGAATTTAGGAAGCAAAATTCTTACAAGAACATGACCAAAAAAATTTCCTCTCTTCCCTTCAGTTCAACTCCCTTTTTACATCCTTCAACTTTGCTTTTTCTTGATCTTGTGCTGTGAATTTTTGCTCATTTGTCTTAGCTCCTTTCTCCTCTTCTTTAACTTTCTTCTTCCTTAAGAATGCTATATTTTTTGGCCTTTAAACCTCACTCTATTTTTCTTATGTTTCAGTGTCTTTTATTCATCCTTTCTCACTTGTTCTCAACATTTTTCAGCTTTTCCTCTCTCCCAAAATTAAATACTCTCTCTCTCTTTTCTTTTTTCTCACCTTTTTTTTCCCAAAATATCTGATCCTATCCGAGCCCTTATTTATCTCTCAGATCCTTTTTTTTTCTTTTTGTTTGTTATTGTTAGTCCAAGTAACCAACACCCAAGAGGGTGGTGAATTAGGTGTTTACAAAATTTCTATTTCCATGTATTATGCTTGGAAAAGCATGATGTATGGCAATAATTATATGAATCAATGGAGGCTTAATGTGGATGCTTGGGGTATACATATATGAACACTTCAAGTGTAATATCAATAATAAATGCAAAATATAGATATGATAATTCAAAATATAAAGAGTATAGGGATAGAGAAAGCTAACTCAGTAGTTTATCTTGGTTCGGCTTCCAATCCAAGCCTACATCCAGTCCTCAAGCAACCTCTTGGTATCTTGATGTTCAATTACAATAACTCAGGAGAACCTCTCCCTCAATTACAAATTATAGGAGGAACCTCTTCCTAATCCAAGCACTCATTGCTTGATTCTATCAAGGAAACTCCTTGAACATAACCATGGGGAAGCTCCCCCGTAACCTAAGCTCTCTCTTAGTTTGACTCCCTTAAGTAACCTCCTTGAGGTTCTCTCTCACAAGAAAGGAATAAATATAAATGAACAAACTCTCTCAAAGAAGTAGATATACAAGATGAAGCTCTAAGAACTCAAATGAAAGAGAATTTGCAAGTTCGGCTCAATGATCTTTGTTTCTCTCTGAAAGACGATTTAGCAAGTTAAGGTTCACATTCTAGCACTTGGTTTTGCTCAAAATATGTTTAGAAGGTCATATTTATAGATCAAGATAAGATATAGTCATTACACACTCAAAAGAACCGTTATTTTCCTCTGAAAACTATATCTAGGAGCGACCAATCGACTCTTAGGGGCTCACCAGTTGACTGCCCATCAAAACATGATTGTTATTTCAAATCTAGGATTGACCAGTTGACTACTCACTTTTTGCATTGTACTAGACAACTGGTCACTTATAGTGACGTAGTCCCAAATTCAAATGGTTATAACTTTCTCATTTTAAGTTCGTTTTAAATGCATGACCTATTTTTTGAAAGCTCTTTAAGTTTATTTTCCACTTAAACATGTTTCATATTGAACCTCAATATATTTTTAGAGATATGATTAAAATAGTGACCAAAGGTTAGAATACAATTTTATGCAAAATCCATATCCCACCACTCAACTTTATATGGTCATATCTTTTTCATATGAACTTCATTTTAAATGAATGGCCTATAATTGAAATTCTCTTGGAGTCTACTTTCTAATAAAATAGGTTTTATAGTAATATCCCGTACAATTTGTGAGATATAAGTAAAATTGTGACCAAAGGACAAAAACAATTTTAAGAAAAATCTATATCTCACTATCTTTTAAATCCAAACTTATATTTTGAAAACCAAAATATCTTGAGCCAATGAATTCAAATCTAAATCATTGAATTTCACAAAATAATGCTTAGCCTATGATAGTTATGCCTATTCAATCCATTGGCTATTTTAATGCATCGAAACTTCCAACTCTTTTAATCTTTAACTTCTTCAAAGCTTATAGCACCTTTCTTGCTTGCTATCACTTTGGGCAGAGCATGAT
Source organism: Delonix regia (assembly GCA_037074485.1). NCBI lineage: Eukaryota > Viridiplantae > Streptophyta > Magnoliopsida > Fabales > Fabaceae > Delonix > Delonix regia. Next base: position 29,895,855 of record CM073455.1, read on the forward strand.
ATTAATATTCATTCTCTTTACTTCAATGCCCACTCTTCCTTCTTTGGACCATCCTACATATAATAGACATTAAACTTGCAAACCAAATAGTTAATCCGAATGGTGAATCAATTAAGCACATATTACTATTATATTTGTAACTCATGTTTTTCATATATTTGTCTTCATCAAAATAATCTTAACAATCTCCCCCTTTTTTATTATGACAAATCACAAAAGAAAAATATGTCAAATAATAAAGTATGCAATGTATGGAGCACATGTACATATTTTTCTTCTCCTCTAACCATGCACACTCCTCTCATCTTTTACATATTTTTTTGCTCCTTTCTCTCCCCTTTTATCACATCAACAGGGAGGAAGAGAACATCTAGTTCCTATTGTAATTTTTATCCCTATTTGACATCAACAACAAGGTTTAAGGATAAACAATATATATATATATATATATAAAAGTTTATGCACATATCTATTAATCAAATGAATCATATTATGATGTCAATTTGGTATAGGGTAAGACTCATCAAAACAATCCTTCTGTTAGAGTCACAAAGATTCAAATTATGTAGGATACGATTAAAAATATATATTATCAAATGTATCATTCAATTCATATCTTATTAACCATGTAATGCTATTATTTCAATACATGATCATATATGCAATTACTTCATCATCCCATGGATAGAATAAATGAAGAAAGAAATGTTACCTTGTACCATGGATAGATAAGAGAGAGATACCATCTTCTTCTTTAAGATGCTAAGAGTATAGGCAAGCAAATCATAAACTGCAAGATTTGCAAAGCTTTCTTTCAAAATTTTGTGAGTTTCCCTTAAGAATGAGCAAGTTTTTAGGAACCATTAAGAATAGCTCAACCATGTGATAATATACAATAGGGATCATAATATATTCAAACTATAAACAACCTATGCAATCAATGACAAGTCAACCAATGACAAATCAAACATAAACAATTAATTAGCATATATGTCATTGATAAGCACACATCTCATATTATAGTCACTCATTATTGCCAATATAACCAAACAATCCAAATAGTATATTTCAAAATTGATATGAGCAATTAGAGTTATGGAGATACTCATAAATTTTGACAATGTTAATATCCTTCTTAATTTATTGCATCTTCTTATAAGCCATCACTTGTTCATCTTTTGATGACATCCAAGATGGGAACTTTGAGTTGAGCATCTTACATTTGGCTTGCATATCAAGTTCACTGCTTAAGTAGAAACTTAAAGAAGATTCAACAATTTGCACAATTTGAAACATTTAGCATTTTCAAAATAGATACCTTTAGTAAGTATGAAATCTATGTTCAAGATTGAATGATAGCATTAATATGAATAAATTATAGATTTTCCAATTTATCCAAGAACATAGATCATTTCAAAAGTTTAAGCAAAATTAAGAAAGCATAAGACATAAGAATTTTGAAAAGCTAAAAAGATGTTACATAATATTCAAAGAGTGTTACTCTTGTTTTTCAATTTTCTCTAAATATTTTCCAATTTAGTTAGGTGGAGCATGTTGTTGGCTATCTCTAGATTTACTTGTGTTAACATGCTTATAAATAGATCAAACATAATGCATTTGGAAGCACGTGATTCACATCTAATTTATTTTGGGTGAGCATGTTCTATGACATTCATATTCACTCATGATTACAACTCATGACACTTCATAATATTGAAGCCAACTTTATAATTTTCTAAAATAGAATCAAAACCAAGTTCACTTCTCTATAAATATTTATAAGCCAAACTTTTGCTTTTAAGACGGATTTCACAAATCATATCATAAAACCAATCTTCAAATGAAAAATTTTTTTGATATGTGAAAATTCATTTTGAAAGCTTAGGAGACTTCACCTATCAAGAACATAAATCCTAATATCCTTTCTTTTTTGCAAGTTCTGCACAAAAAGTTAAGATGTGAAATAGTATATGTCAATTAAGCACAAAGGATTTCTTTTCATCCCATGTTCAAGTATAGGAACTTGAAGACAAACATATATATTTTAAAAACATGTACCATTCTAGCAAATGCATAGTTACTATTTGAACATGGATTGCTAAAGAAGTACAAGAAGGATAGAAATACTCCAAATAATTTGTCACCCAGTCATGATGTTTTAAACAATGCATATTTAGTGGGTAAGATATATATATCACCATAATTGTAGTCTTTCATGTCCTTGTATTCAATTATTTGGCATTAGTATGAGGTTGCTTGTTCTCCACTTTGAATTTTGATAGCAATATCCAAGCTTCAAGCATTTTGGAATGTATGCTTCATCAAGGGTGGCTATTTCTCTTTCATCTATATTGTAATTTTTTTTTTTGTATTCTCAAGGAATAATCCTCCTTGAACCTTTCACTCTTAAAGAAAAAGGATTTGCAGAGAAACAAACTCTCACAATAGAGGATACCGAACAACAAAGCATTAATGCAATAGAGAACTGATAAGAACATAAATCTTATGATATAATTACTCTTAAATGTTTTTACTCATTAATTCAAAGTTTATAAGTTGTGTATAAATAACTAGAAGTCTAATAGATGCATTAAGAATAAGAGGGAAGTCATACTTTTCAAAATATGTAAGTTGCAAAATAATTATAGCTTCTCTGCCACTAGCTAGTCTGCTACTTTCTTATAGCCAATTGACTACTTAAGCTTTCCGTTTAAAATATCCAAATTTTAGACCCCGCCAGTCGACGGCTCACCCTTGGCCAGTTGACTGGTCACTCACAGAGAGCTCCCAAGAGGTGGTCTTATGGCTAACAGCATATTGGTGCTTGATCTGTGGGTGGTCAGTTGACAGTTGGTAAGTGGCTAGTTGATTGGTGACTCACAAAGAGCTCCCAGTCGATCAAGGCTCAAGTTGGCAGCTGATAACTGACTGGTGCCACTCCAAAGGTGACCAATTGATTACTAGCAGGTGACCAGTCAGCTACTGACTAGTGGCTAGTCAACTGCTCACTCATAGAGAGTGCCTATTTGACTAGACAAGGCCTGCCAACAAGTTGGCAAGGTGGCTAGTTATTCATTGAAAAACTTTCAACATAAGTCTTGTAATTATCAAAACCTTAATGTCTTCACTAAATAGGCTCATTTCATCTTCTATAAAGCAAATCATGTCATTTTCATGGTACTAAATGTTTAATGTATAGTAATATTTGAAAACTTTGCAAGTTTTTAATAGAAATAGGATATAAGTGATAGCTACAAAATCATATTTAAATTCAAGCAACATTTTAGACATTGATCTATTTAATTTATAAGAAAAGCAATAACAACATATGAAGTATCCATTCTCAATAGAATATATGAAATATATTATGCATAAAAGAAGGGATATAAATTAACATTAATTAGAACTTGTACTCTTCTTCTTAGAATTTCCTTAATCATTATAGAGTTGATTAGTCCTCATGATTCTTTTATATTGCATACTTGAGGTGGATATCACTCTTATATCTATAAAATAGTATGACTCTTCTTGTTTGGCACAGAACCAATTAGAAACCAAGAAAGGTTAGATTGTAAAGGTTTTAATATGTTAATATTCTTTCAAGAATTAAATAAGCTGAAACAAGATAATTGAGCATATCAGATTAAGCACATAATTATTTATTTATCCAATTTGCACTATCCTCTTTATCAATATATAAGCATAGTAAACAGCATGAAGGATTGATACAAAGCAATGCATATCTCATACACATTCATTGAAAGATGTGAATCATGATCAAGTTATATATCAATGACAGTATATTCATATGGATTTAATTAATGCAATGCTCATACCTAAGGTCATTTGTAATATACCTCAACAGATATCAAATATGGTTAAATAAGAGGTTTAGTCATTTGATACCTTGGCCATGGCATTTAAAGGATGTCATTTTCTTACCTGATGTTTCTCCTTATAAGTTTTGAACTTTGTACTTCTTTTTGGTACTTGAGAAGCTCACCTTTCTAGTTCCTTCTTTTCTATGCCAATTGGTCTATCACTATGAGGAATTTTCTGTATAATTAAAGCACTAGAAAAACTTTTTGTTACCCATATTAACTTAGGTCCTTGACTGTTAATACAATAATTTCTAGAGCCTTTAGAAACCCAAATATATTTATTTCTCACATGAGAATTTCTTCTATTATGGCATAGGTGAGAAATATATCTTTCATTACCACAATAATTACAAACAATAAGCATAAAGATCTTTTAGGACACAACTCTAAAAAATTTGTCTTTTATTAGAATGGTATCCTAAACTATGATTTCGAAAATTTCATTTTAATTTTTTCTTTTTTAGAGACTTAGGAAAAGCACGAATTGAATTTTCAGTAAACAAATCACTTTCAAGTTTTGAATTACAACAACTTGAGCATTGAATATTCCCAGGAATTGTCTCATATAATTAATCAAATTTATGTGACAACTTTTTATAACATGAGCAATTATCAAGTTTAGATTTGTCACATGCCTCCAAGTCTTTGTGAGCTAGAGATTAAGGATTTTCCAGTTTTTATTTGTTAAGCTCACTTTGGGAATCTTCCTCTTTCCCATTAGTGTTTATGTGTTTTCGAAAGATTTCATCTTTACTCCCAATTCTATGTTGATCATCTTTAAGAGGCATAGATAAGGTTTCTTTATCTTGCACAGTCCCTTTAAGGCTAACAACTATTACAACTTCAACAACATGATTAGAATGACACAAAGCATGAAGAATATCCCATATATCTTTCGCATTAGAGCAATGCTTGATTTTAACATAATCATTTTCATTTAAAGTATTGTATAATATATGCATTGCTTTAATATTAAAAGAAAATAACATCTTTTCATGCTCATTCCACTCTTTCCTTGGTTTGGAGGTAAAACCATCTTGTACTACATATGATTAGTCTAAATCAAGAGATTGAATATAAAACTTCATTCTAGCTTTCCATAAATCAAAACTAGTAGCATCAAGGAAAGGGGGTTTAGTAATATCAAAACTTTCCATCAATGTAAAACATCTAGTGGTTGCCATACAAACTCTTGAGACAGTTCAGTCATTTAAACAAGAGCTCCAACTCTGATACCACTTGTTAGTCCAAGCAACTAACACCCAAAAGGGGGGTGAATTAAGTGTTTACAGAATTTCTATTTTTTAACAAAAATTCTTGTTACGAATTATGCTTGGAAGAGTATGATGTAAGGCAATAATTATACGAATCAATGGAGGTTTACTATGGATGCTTAGAGTTTATACATATGAACATTTCAAGTCTAAACTTATATTTTGAGAACCAAAATATCTTGAGCCAATAAATTCAAATCTAAATCATTGAATTTAAAAAAATAATACTTAGCCTATGATAATTAAACTTATTCAATCCATTGGCTATCTTGACGCATTCAAGCTTCCAACTCTTTTAATCTTTAACTTCTTTAAAGCTTATAGCACCTTTTTTGCTTGCTATCATTTTGAGCAGAGTATGGTATTGATATTTCATTTTCTTTATTTCAATGTCCATTCTTCCTTCTTTGGACCATCCAACATATAATAGATATTAACTTGCAAACTAAATAGTTAGTCCGAATGGTGAATCAATTAAGTACATGTTACTATTATATTCGTAACTCATATTTCTCATATTTTTCATCATTTAAAAAATCTCAACAATTAAGGGTAATTTATTTTATTTTATTTTTTATTTTTTTTGACACCTCACCTTCTACACTTTTCTTTCTTAGCACACCTCAACCTTTCTAGTGTTTTCTCCATCTTGCAAACACACACCCCTTCACATGTTCTCCCCTTTTCATCTTTTAATTTTTTTTATTTTATTCCTTAGTTTATTAGTTAGTAATTTAAATTCATTTTTATATTTAATTTTTTGATTTTCCATATGTGACTTTATTTTTAATTAATTTATGAACAAAGGTAAATTTGATTTGGATTTTTCAACTTTCTTTTGATTTGTTTATTTAGTTTTGTTAAAAAGGTAGATTTAATTTGGATTTTTATTTTTTTCATATTGTTTAATTTTTAAAAAAGTTTGCTTTGATTTGGATTTTTCAATTTTTTGATTTTTATTTATTTAAAAAAATGGTAGATTTGATTTGGGTTTTAAAATTTACTTGCTACTTTTTTTAATTCTCAATTCTCATTTTTATTTTATTTCAATTTTGTTTATTTCTTGTCATATTGAGCTTTATGTATTTATTTATTTATTACACTTATTTTGATTTTCAAAATTATTTTACCATTATTTCTTTTTTTTTTTGCATTTTTTATATTTTTTGTTAATTTTGATATTTGTGTGAATTTTCAAGTTTTTAATGTTTTTAATAATTAATTGTTTTGAATTCTTGTAATTATTGAGGTTTAAAACTATTTGGGAAAATAATGGTTCTCACTGTTGCCCATTTTTACTTGTTATAAGGTGAGTATGAAGAAAATGTAATTTTTGAAAATACATGCCTAATGGACAAGTAAAGACATGAATTCATAATTTTTCAGGCAAGGAAATACAAAACTGCCAAATCAAAATGACTAATAGAATGAAAATGACAGCTGCCTCACTTCCAATGAATTAAAAGTTACCCAATTCTCTCAATCTTGGCAAATAATTCCAATGAATAACACCTTAGAATGAGAGGAACGTGTGTAAACTTAATAATTTAGGAATACCTTATAAATGAGATACGCAGAGTTGCCCCTCTTTACTTACTTATTCTATCGAAAAGAACTCAAAAGAAATTTTCAATGAAGGAAACAAGTAAAGATAAGCACATCATGGCATAACATAGAAGACAATTGCATATCAATAAAACAAAAATCTTGATGCAACATGACCGTTGAGATACCAATCATGACGATGAACATGGAAACATGTGCAGGATTTTAAGAAATGAAAGGGAGCCTGACGCTGACAAGGTCCTTACAACTAACAGGTGCCTCACACTGACCTGGGAATTAAACAGAAAAGGCTACCTAATGCTAGCTAGGGCTTCTAAATGAAACAGGAGCCTAATACTGGCTAAGGCTTTGAAAAGAAAATGGTGCCTAATGCTGGTCAAAGTTTTGAATAAAAAAAGGTGACTAATGCTAGTTAGGGCTTTAAAATGAAGAGGGTTCTAGACATTGGGCAAAACTTTGAAAAGAAGAGGATGTCAAATACTAGCCAGGGCTTTGAAAAGAAAAGGGTACCTAACACTGGCTAGGGCTGTGAAATGAAAAGGGTGCCTGACACTAGTAAAGGCTTTCAAAACAAAAATGCGCCCAACACTGGCCAAGGCTTTAAAAAGAAACGTGTACCTAATGCTAGCTAGGGCTTTGAAATAAAAAGGGTATGTGATGCTGGCTTGGACTTTGAAAATAAAAACATTCTTGATGTTGGGCATGACTTTAAAATGGGGCCTAACGTTGGATAGGGCTCTAAAAAGAAATAGGTGTTAACATTGGCTAGGGCTTTGAAATGAAAAGAAAGCCTGATGTTAGCCAAGTTATGGAAAAGAAAAGGGTGTTAATGCTAGCCAGGGCCTTGAAAAGGAAAGGGTGCTTGATGTTGGCAATGGCTTTAGAATGAAAGGGATGCTTAATGCTGGCTAGGGCTTTAAAAAGGAAAAGGGGGTTAATGTTGGCTAGAGCTTTGAAAAGAAAAAGGTGGTTAATGGTAGCTAGAACATCAAAATGAAGAGGGTACCTAATGCTGGCTTGAGCTTTGAAAAAAAAAAAGGGTGTTAGACACTAGCCAGGGCTTTGAAACAAAATGGCTCCTTGATGTTAGCTAAGGCTTTGAAAAGAATAGGGTGTCTAGCATTGGCCAGGGCTTTGAAATGAAAAGATGTTTAATGCTGGTCAGGGCTGTGAAACAAAAAGGTGCTCGATGCTGGCCAAGGCATTAAAAAGAAATGGGTGCCAGATGCTAGTCAGGGCATCGAAAATAAAAGGGTGTCTGACATTGGTCAATGCTTTGAAACAAAAAGGGATAATCGGGAAATGCTGGTAGTAAGTTAATGGTGCCTTATCAAGCAGGGATGTGATTTTTTTTCTGCATGTGCTTTGATGATTGTGAAATGCAATGTATGCCTTTGTACATGTGATATATGCTTGATTTTTCTATTTGAAAATTTCAGATTTTCTATACATGGTATATGCAAAAATGAAGTGCAATGTATGTATGTATATGATGCATGAAACAAATGCTTATTTTTTTTTGGAAATGTAGTGTAATGTATGTACAAATATTAGATGTATGATATATATACATAAACACAAATTCTTTTTTTTTTTTTTTGTTAATGCATGATTTTGTATGTAAAATACAGAGGGCATGTAAAATGGAAAACATTGCCTTTTATGAAACATCAAAATCACTAAGTAAAAGAAGAGAGCATCTTGCTCTTTTTTATTTTGAAATATGTTTTAAGAATGTAACAATGCAAAAACATGATGCTTGGTTGTCCTTGAAATTTGTAAATTATAAGATTCTCTTAGTCATCTGCATATAAAGAGAAAATCTATATGTTAACTTATTATTTGCCCCAGTCCAATTACTTGAAGTCTAGGAAACTTTAAAAGTTGTACTTTGATCATGGAATTTAAGTATGAGTAGCACATGCTTTAAACAAATCCAACCCCATGGGCTTAGCTTTAATTGCTTTGGATGTGAGTCTAATGCCATTCTCTATGAATTCCTCCATTATAAATGCTTGAAAGGTTAAGAATTAAGATCCATTTGTATTTTATTTAACAACCTTAATGCAGTCATGTGTTAAGGAGTGTAAGGCTATAGATATTTGATGGAGATTGATTGTCCCAATTTGAAGGGACATGAAGAGTAAAAGATTACACAGACATGCTCAATTATTCATGGTGAAACTATGCCAGAAGAAGGGATATGTTGAACAAGGAGAAGTCTTAATTCCAAACTAAAGGAGTGATTAGCATAATTTGCGAGCTAGGGAAAAAATGGATTCCCTTAGTTTGAAGTAATATGGGAAATGATGAAGCACACGAGCATGCTTGATGAATCATGGTTGAAAAAATGAAAGGATTATGTCATTGAAAGATAGTTCAAGGCATGAGGCATTCCATTTTGTGGAAATGTTCTATTTTGAATTTGGACGATTGCCCAATTCCTTTTTATTGATTTTTTGAATTTTTGTTTTGCCCCTGTTTGTAGTCAATGATTACTTTCAATGGTTGAAATGTGGCCATGGCAATTGGGTTTCAGAAATGAAAGGATATTAGGCTTAAAATCCCATACCCTTAAATTCTTCATTATTTTCTAGTCTTCTTCTCTGAAATGATTTTTATATTCAAGATTCACTAACAAGAGAGGAAATTCCATGGTTGTAATAGGGCTTAATGGGTAAAAACTTATGGCTCACGATGAAAAGATATAATGGCCCTAACATTGATGTCAGGTCACAATGAGAATCTTGCTCTAATGGTCATGCAATCTTGGCAAGTCCCACAAGCTCTTCTTGCTAATAAGAATTTCTACTTTGAAGGTTCTTATTCTATTGCTTTTGCATGGATAATGAACACTCTCTTGGATATTCTTGTTCTTCTAATTTTTCCTTGTTTCTTTCTTGAGGATTTTTCTTCTTTTTTTTTTTTCCCTATTTTACATCTTTCATTGTTCACTTTAGTGCTTTTTTCTTTTTCTGTCTTCCTTTGGAAAAACTTATTCTAAAACCAAGATTGCTCCTATGGATTGGATTCTCATAGCTTCCTGGAATCATTCCATATTAGGTATTTAAAAGATCTTGAAGGCTTAAAGGGGATGAAAATGGTTAAGTAGTGTATGGATAGTGGCAAGAATATGATTCTCTCCTAATATTTAAATTTCAGTATAAAAATGTCTTAGGAACTTTGTAACCCAAGTATTCATTGTTGTAGGTGAAACAAATTACCTTACTTAGTCTTAATCAGGGTAACTAGGGATAACTTCTTTATGTTTAAGGAAACGAAAAAGGCCTTGTATCTTTGGTATAACTTGCTTGAGGGACACACATGGGATATTTATTTATTTTTTTGGAAAATGACTTGAGGCTTTAAGATTGCATTGCCTTCAAATTATAACATTTCCCCCATCAATTGAAAACTTTCAAAGAGAACACCACATGATTTGGAAAAACATGCAATGAAGAGGAATGCTAGCATAGCTAATGGAATGAGAGAGTATACTAAAACATATGACCATAGCATTAATAATGTCAAGTAAGATATGGTTCAATGATGAAATTAGCTTCTACAAGCTTTAGGCTTTAGCTATATAGAATAGTGTTGATTGAAAAAGCATTATCCAATGAAAAAATCATACAAAACGATGATGATGCCTAATCTTAAGCAATATAATGGTCAAAACCGAGTATGAAGATTTTTTTTATATCTTCCTTCAACTTGCTTAAAATGTCAATCAATGTTTCCTTAAGAGTCTAAGTCCCATATCAAGGTTCACAACTCTAATCTAGTCTATGCTATTGAAATCTATAGGTTATTGATGGAAAGGTCCTATTATTGTTAAAGTTGGTCATGAGAGAATTGGGTGTAAGGCAAGTAATTTTCGCAATCATAGTGACCATTAACTTTGAAAATACCTAGTTTAGGATAATTCAAGATGGATTTGGTAGGGGTAATGATAGCCATTGGAAGAGCTTGGATATCCTTGAACTTGATAGTAATGATGGTGGGCAAGGAATAACATCCTTAAGTGTGATGTGGTATAAAAAGTCAGGGACTAGTAGCTTGAACAAAGGCAATCAAAATTTTCAAATTTTATTATTTCCCATGAAATGCATCATGAATATGCAGGGATGCAATTTTATTATGTTTGATTAAAAGAATGATTTAGTGGACTAATTTAGCATTAGAGGTTAGAAGGATAATATCCTATTCCCACTAAAAGCTTATTACATCTTTTAAAGAAATAACCATTAATATGAAGATAAAACATAATGAGGATGTTAAAAACTATAAATATGCAACTCCCATGAAGATTGATTAATGAATTACTAGCATTGACACACTTGTCTTCTTCATTCACCAAGGACCTTATTGACCTATTGGAAATGAAGGAATTAGTGTGCCTCTAGAAAATTACCATTTAAGCACACCATTGGGCTTACATAACAATTCCTTTCTTTTGAAGAAATATTTTTTGGAAGGAGATTTAAAGAAGAAAAAATTAAGTAGAACGAAGCAAAATATTTAAATGAGAAACTTGATTTCAAACTTTTAGTTTTTGAAATGATTGTTTATGCCATGAAGTTGCCAAATTAAGTATAACGAAGCAAATTATTTGAATAAAGCTTGATGCTTAAACTATCCCTAGTGGAGTTGTCAAACTATCACAATTGACATTCAGGAAGATAAGAGAAAAAGAGAGATGCTAATTTATTCCAAAATGAATCTCAAAAATCAATTTACTAGAGTCACCACCAAAATTTTTAAATGGAAAATTTTGGAAATTCAAATAAAAACAAAAGGCTGGTCTACGTAACAAGTGATAAGTTTGGGATTCTATTTGATGTAGGGAAGGAGTTAGGCACGCCACAAAACCAATTCATGAGAATAGTTACCCAAAATTAGTCAAACAAAGTAAAAGATACAGTCTTGAATTTATTTTAAAATTGCCAAATTGAAAATTCAATGCAAAATGATTTTTAATATATAAGTAAGGAAAGCAATAAACAACACAATTGAAGTTCAACAACAAGAGATTAAAGGAAGAGAGAATGCAAACAAAGCTTATCCTGGTTCGAATTCAACCCAAGCCTACTTCTAGTCCCCAAGCAAATACTTGAGATTTTCCGCTACCTTGCGATCCGTTACAAATCTTCAATAATACTCCCCCTAAAACCAAACTCTCTTTAAGGAAAACCTTTCCTTGAATTTAATCTCTCCTCAAGGAATATCTTTCCTTGAAATAACAAATCATTTTAAAAAGAAAATACTCAACCAAAAAAAAAAACTCTGAACAGAGCAAATAACACAATTGAAGCTCACTATTTGAAGAATAAGTAAGAATAGAGATCTTTGTGATTGTGAATCACTCAATATGTTTTCACTTTGATTCTTGTGATTTTTGAAATCTTGAGACATGTATTTATAGTCCAAAAAAACAAGAGAACCATTTGGCACCAAGCGAAAATTCAAATTTGTACAACTTCGTTGTTGGAAGTAAGTAGCTCCATTTGTTGACTTCAAGGCCATCCTTAATTCCAGACCCACATATTTAGATACTCATAGCTTATCCATTTCAACTTCATTTGGACCAAATTATATACTGCAAAAAATACAAGTCCTTTTTTCTATCCTAATATGTTTCATTGCAAAATTCTATTTGGTTTGAGAGATATTGTTGAAATAGTGACAAAAGGTTAAATAACAAATTGATATACATAGTCGTAAATTGAGACACTCATAAGTCCTTGATTTTAAATCAAGTTTGATCATGTGATATATGAATGGAAAGTTGTGTGAGTCTATTTTGTGTCAAATAAACCTCGATTCAAAAGTCTTACCAGTTAGTGAGATATTGTTGAAATTGTGACCAGAGGGCAGGAAAAAGTGTGATATCCATACCTGCAACTTTGACAATTGTAACTTCTTAATTTCAACTCCATTTTTAGCATGTGCTCTATGAATAGAAATATGTTTATGTCTATTTTCTGATGCAAGAAGTTTCATCTCAAAATTCCCTTCTAATTTGTGAGATATAATAAAAATAGTGATCTATGGTCTATAAACAACTTCATTAAAATCCATATCTCTCTTATCTTTTTGGCTTAAACTTAGATTTTAAGAACCAAAATGTATTAGGCCTATAAATGTAAGTCCAAATGAATTTAACAAAATAATAATATGCCCATGATAGTTAGTTCAACTTACAAGCTAAATACTTGGTCAAATTCATATATCCCAATATGTATATTTTAATAACAATTAATAGAATATAAGCATTTTTACCATCCATATGAAATTCCTATAAATATATATCCAATTTTCATTGTCTATAACCTTAGAACTTATTGGATATAATATGAGCAAGTATATATCATAATTAATAATTATATATTGTTCATCATCAAAACTTATAATGTAGAACCTTAGAATTAACAATCTCTCCCTTTTTTATGATGACAAATCACTAAGAAAAAATATGTCAAATGATAGATATAATGAACTCATGCACATATTCATATTTTTCATCATCTTTCTCCCCCTATTTGACATCAGCAAAAAGGTTTTAAGATATATGAAATTTGAAGCACATATTTTTGTATTAATAAAGTAACTCATACGATGATGTAAATTTAGTAAAGGTTAGGTCTCATTAAAACTTATCATTGTTTCTTTATTATTATGATTGGAAATATGAAGGCCACATTTGAAATTATATTATTAAGTATATAACTTAAATTTCACAAGTTATAATCAAACATGAATTTCTTCCTATCTTTTCAAATATTAAGAAAACCTATAAAAATGATAGAAAAATCAATGATTAAGTCAATAAGGATAATTTGAAATTGCAATGGAAACATTAAAATTATTTTATAGTTTAGTAGGATTGACCATGACTAATTATCTTCTTATAAACCTGAATCTTTCATTTAAAGAGGTTTTGTGAAAATATCAGCAAGTTGAACATCAGTTTGAATGAAATCAAGTGTAATATCTTTCTTTTGGACATGATCCCTAATGAAATGATGGTGGATTTCTATATGTTTAGTATGAGAATGCATGATGGGATTCTTGGTAAGGTTTATTGCATTAGTATTATCACAACGGATTGGGATTTCTTTGAGGAATACCCTAAAATCCTCAAGTTGTTGTTTCATCCAAAGAATTTGTGCATAACAACTACCTAGTGCAATATACTCAGCTTCAATGGTAAATAATGCCACACTATTTTGTTTCTTGCTAAACCAAGATACGAGAGAGTTTCCAATGTATTGGCATATCCCATTAGTGCTTTTCCTATCAATTTTACTTCTAGAAAAATCCATATAAGGAAATCCAACTAGGGTACTGGGAAAACCTTTTGGATACCATAATCCCATTTGAGGTGTGCCGCAAAGATATTTAAAAATTCTCTTTACAGCCATATAATGAGATTCTTTTTGACAAAATTGAAAATGAGCATACATACAAACACTAAACATTATATTTGGTCTACTTACAGTTAGATATAAAAGAGAGCTAATCATACCTCTATATTTTGATGCATCAAATGACTTTCCACCTTCATCCATGTCCATTTTTACTGAGGAACTCATTGGAGTTTCACTAAGTTTTGCATTTTCCATTCCAAACTTTATGACCAAGTCCTTAACATACTTAGTTTGGCTTATAAAGATTCCATCATTTTGTTATTTAATTTGATGCCCTAAGAAATAGTTAACTCCACCCATCATAGACATTTCAAATTCTTCTTGCATCATGTCAACAAATTCTTTAAGCAAAATTTCATTAGTAGTACCAAATATTATATCATCCATATAAATTTGAATAATTAAAATGTCATGATTTTGTTTCTAACGAATAAAGTAGTATCAACCTTTCCTCTTGAAAAACTATTTTCAATTAAAAAAAAGGTGCTTAGTCTTTTATACCAAGCTCTAGGTGCTGTTTTAAACCATATAAAGTTTTTCTTAATTTATATATGTGATTTAGGTTACAATGATTTTCAAAACTTAGAGGTTATTCAAAATAAACTTCCTCCATTATTTATCCATTGAGAAAAGTGCTTTTCTCATCCATTTGATATAGTTTAAAATCTTTTATGCATGCATATGCTAAAAACATTCTATTATCTTCTAATCTAGTTACTGGAACAAAGGTTTCATCATAGTAATTCCTTATTCTTAATTATATCTTTTAACAACAAATCAAGCTTTATTCCTAGTGATAATTCCTAATTCATCAAGTTTATTTCTGAAAACCTATTTGGTGCCAATAATAGGATAATTATTAAGTCTAGGAACAAGTGCCCATACTTGATTTCTTTCAAATTGATTCAATTCTTCATGCATGGCTAAGACCCAATGTTCATCATTCATTACTTCACTAATATCTTTAGGTTCTATTTGAGATAGAAAAGCTTGATGATTGCAAATATTTCTAAGAGAGTAGAAGTGGTTACCTTTTGAGAGATATCAACTATAATTTGATTCATTGGGTGATCCTTTTTGAATTTCCACTCTTTGGGAAGACTTTGAGTAGCATCTTGTTTACCTAATTGTATTTCCTTAGATTGCTCCATTTCTTATTGGACATTCTTCGTAATGAATTAAACATCTTTTTCTTCTACTTGTCTTCTTCCTCGGCATCTTTTATTTCTTGATTTTTGCTTAAGGTAAGATTATTAAGTCTTACTACAATATCATCATTAGATACCTTTCTTAGCTAAAGAGGGTGAGATTTATCAAAATTTCCATGAATGGATTCTTCAATAGTCATTGTTCTTTAATTATAAACCCTATATGGCTTGCAAGTACTAGAATATCCTTGAAAGCTTGCCACATCAAACTTTGCATCAAATTTGCCCAAGTTGTCTTTATTGTTATCAAGCACAAAACATTTGAAACCAAAAACATGCACATGAGAAATGTTAGGCTTACTTGCTTTGTATAATTCATAGAGAGTTTATTCAAAATTGGCCTTACCAAGGCTCCATTCATCACATAGCAAACAATATTTGTAGCATCAGCTGAAAAATACTTAGGAAGGTTTCTTTAATTGAGCATGGTTCTTGTCATTTCTTCTAAAGTTCTATTCTTCCTTTCTACAACACCATTTTGTTGGGTGTTCTAATTGTGGAGAAGTTATGCTCAATCTCATTTTCATCATTAAAATCCATAAAAAGATTATTTTTAAATTCTCCTCCATAATCACTTTTAATTCTCACATTCATCAAGCCTTGTTCATTTTAAATGAACTTTGCCAATTTGAGAAATGATTTAAATGCTTGATCTTTGTGTGAAAGAAAAAATCTCTATGTAAATCTTGAGAAGTCATCTACAAAAATAAGTACATAGTACTTTCCCCTAAAACTTATTGTTCTAGATGGCCCAAAAAGATCCATGTGAAGTAATTGTGAAGGTCTTGTTATGAAGAAAATGTTTTTGGCCTTAAATAAGCTTTTAACTTGTTTTCTTTTTGGCATGCATCACAAAGTTAATCTTTTTTTAATTTTATTTTAGGCAAACCAGTGACTAGATCTTTCTTAGTCAGTTTATCTAAAAGACTCATACTAGCAAGGGCAAGACTTCTATGCCATAATCAATTATCTTTATTTATACTAATTAGGCATTTTGAGTCAAGAGAAGGTTCATCAGCAAGATTAATTATGTAAACATTATTGATTCTTTGTCCAACCAATTTTATCTTGTTATCATTCATATTCTCAAATATGTAAAATTTTGAATTAAAAATCACTCTATTGTTTTTGTCACATAATTGATACTTAAGATATTATGATTAAGACCTTCAACAAGAAGGACATTGCCAATGGAAGTAGAAGAATTCTTACGAACTTTTCCTATCCAAATTATTTTTCCTTGGTTATTGCGACCAAAAGTGACTCCTCCTCCATTTTTTGGGCTGAAGAGAGATGAACTTGGTTTTGTCTCTAGTCATGTATTTTAAACATCCACTATCCAAGTACCATCTTCCTTTAGTTGCTTTCATGCATATCTATATGGAAAATCAATTTTTGTTTTTCAGTACCCAAATCTTTTTGGGTCTTTCCATGTTAGTTGTACCATTAGGTACCCATATTTTCTTAACTCTTAAAGACCTATCTTTCTTGTAAGCATAAGTATACAATCCATGTCCATTGTCTCCATGATAAAAACAAGTGATAAAAGCTTATACTAGTTCAGCTCCAACCCAAGCCTATGTCCAGTCCCCAAGTAAATACTTGAGATTTTTTGCTAAATTGCAATATGTTACAAATCTTTAAGAATACTCCCCCTAAAACTAAATTCTCTTCAGGGAAAACCTTTAATTGAATTTAATCTCTCAAAAGAAAAAGTAACATAATTGAAGCTCACTAGTTGAAGAATAAGCATGAACATAAATCTTTAAGAATATGAATCACTCAAGATGTTTTTCACTTTGTTTATTGTTATTTCTGAGTTGTTAAGTCATTTAATTATAGCCTAAAAATGCAAGAGAACCGTTTGGAGCCTAGGAGAAATTCAAATTTGAACAACTTGATTGTTTGAAGTAAGTAGCTCCATTTGTTAACTTCATGGTCATCCTCTATTTAATAGCAGCATATTTAGATACTCATAGCTCCTCCATTTCAACTTCATTTTGAACAAAGTATATACTAAGAAAAATCTTTGTAAGTCTATTTTCTATCATAGTAAGTTTCATTGCAAAATTCAATCTGGTTGGGGAGATGTTGTCGAAAGAGTGACAAAAACTCAGATAACAAATTAATATATATAGCTACAAATTGAAACGCTTATAACTCCTTAATTTTGAATCAAGTTTAAGCTTTGTGAATATGAATGGAAATCTATGAGTCTAATTTTGTATGAAATAAACCTCATTTTAAAAGTCTTACTAATTAGTGAGATATTGTGGATATTGTGACTAAAGGTCAAGAAAAAACATGATATTCATACCTGCTACTTTGACAATCATAACTTCTTAAT
Organism: Delonix regia; assembly: GCA_037074485.1. Lineage (NCBI taxonomy): Eukaryota > Viridiplantae > Streptophyta > Magnoliopsida > Fabales > Fabaceae > Delonix > Delonix regia. The sequence goes on from CM073455.1 coordinate 29,913,561, forward strand.
TTTAAATTCATTATAAGCATGTTATATATGACTTGAAAGATGTTTAAGTCTGTTTTTAGATACAACAAGTTTCATTTTAAAATTCCCCTTGATTTGTGAGGTATGATAAATATAGTGATCTAAGGTCCAAAAAAGAATCCATTAAAATCCATATTTCTCTTATCTTTGTAGCTTAAACTTATATTTTAAGGACCAAAATGTATTAGGCTAATAAATGTATGTCCAAATGAATTTAAAAAAATAATAAATAGCCTATGATAGTTAATCCAACTTACAAGCCAAATACTTGGTCAAATTCATATATCTCAACATGCATATTTTAATAACAATGAGTAGAATATAAACATTTTTACCATGCATAACATTTTCCTATAAATATATATATATATATATATATCCAATTTTGATTGTCTGTAACATTGGAATATATTGGATATAATATAAGCTATTATATATATCATAATTAATAAATACATATTTGTCATCATCAAAACTTATAAATATAGAACCTTAGAACTAACATATTAATGTTAACAAAAACCATAAATGTTTGAAAAATGTACCTATTAAGGCGTTTGACCTCACATGGCAATGAATCTAAAAAGGAAGTAACTATGGAAGCATTGGACATCATATGGCACATTTTAAATGAGAGTATCTATGGAGGTGTTGCACCGCACATGGTACATTAAAAAACATTGGTGTTCCTATGTGTGAGAGTTTGATCAAGCATCTATGGGTATGGGTGTGTGTTTTTGTCCAATAGATCATTCTTGGGTGTTTGTGTGTAAAGGTGTCCAGTTAGATATCCATCATCATACATAATTTATACAATTCAAACAATTTACAAATTACAATTGCCTCAATCAACTACAACATTTAATCTTACTAACTTTGCCTCTAATTCGCCATCCTTGCTTGGGTTGTTCTTAGCACCTTGGTTTAGAGGCAACTTAGCCATGGTTTTCAAACATTCTAACCATCAAGTCCTTACCCACATTGGGCAGCAAAAGTGGATGAAAGAAATCCTACCAATCTCAACCGAATTTGGATAGTAAAAAATTTATCATTCATCAAATTTCAAAGTATAATTTGGACAACTAAGAAGACTTAACTATGCTCCAAGTTTCAGAACAAAGTCGGATAGACATAATAGTAAAAAGATGTAACGAAGTTTCGGCCATGTTTGGATAGCAAACATAGCAAAGGAACGCAGCAAATGTTCAATCATTTTGGACAGCAATGAAGGAGAATATTGCAGCCAATTTTTAGTCAAATTTGTATAGTAAACAAGGTGAATATTGCAGCGAAATTTTAGCATGATTTGGACAGCACAAGGATCCTATAATGCAGTGAGTTTCAAGCAAAATTTGGACATCAAAACAGAGGAATTATGCAGCAAATTTTTGGCAGAAAAACACAGAGACATTGCAACATAAACGAAATGAAGCAAAAATATTACACATGTACAGCATATCTTTGGCAGTAAAACACAACAAACTCACAACATAATTTTTTGGTAGAAATGAGGCAAAAAGTGCAGCATAACAAGAGCCCCACGCTATCAGAAAAAGAAGAAAAATCATGCTACCAAAAGAGGGATTTATGACAGCAAAAGAAACAAAGATAAACATGCAGCAATTTAACAAGCATCTTGGCAACAAAAAACAGAAGAAGAAACAGTGATACAATGTTGAAATTCCTGACAAGAGGTCGACGAAATTAAGCAGTCAAAATTTTGCAAAGTCATGACATAGACAAGAGAGAATTTACGCAACAAAATTCTTGCAACACAATTGAAAATTTACCTCTCTTCCCCTCTGTTCTGCTCCCTTTTCACATTTTCAGCTTTCGTTTTCCTTGATCTTGTGTTATGAATTTCTGCTCTTTTGTCTCACCTCCTTTCTCCTCTTCCCCAGCCTTCTTCCTCAAGAACACTATTTTTTTTGCCTTCACACCTCACTCTATTTTTCTTATGTTTCAGCATCTTTTATTTAGCCTTTCTCACTAGTTCTCAATGTTTTTTCAGTTTATCCTGCCTCCTAAAATCTGATACGCTCTCTCTTTTCTTTTTACTCACCTTTTTTTCCCAAAATATCTTATGCTTTCTCGCCCCTCCTTTCTCTCTCAGATCACGTTTTTTCGTTTTTGTTTGTCATGGGTAGTTTATTTTTATTTTGTTTTGTTTGACACCTCCCCTTTTACACTTTTCTTTTTCAGCACTCCACATCCTCTCCAGTATTTTCTCTTCCTTGCCAACACACACCCCTTCACATATTCTCCCCATTTCATCTTCTATTTCTTTATTTCATTTATTGGTTTATTTATTTGTAATTTAAATTTATTTTTATATTTATTTTTCAGATTTTACATATGTGATTTTATTTTATTTTATTTATGAAGAAAGGTAATTTGGTTTGGATTTTTTCGATTTTGTTTTCATTTGTTTTATATAATTTTGAGAAAAAAGGCAGATTTCATTTGGATTTTTCAATTTTTTAATTTTTTGTTTAATCTTGGAAAAAGTTAGATTTGATTTGGACATTTCAATTTTCTTGTTTCTTTTTTTTTTTCATTTTCATTTATTTCTTTGTCATTTTTTGCATTATTTATTTATTTTATTACTTTTATTTTACTTTCAAAATTTTCACTTTTTATTTTAGCATTATTTCTTTTTTTTTTTTTGCATTTTTATTTTTTTTCTAATTTTGATATTTTTGTGTATTTTCAAGTTTTTGATGTTTTTATTAATTAATTGTTTTGAATTTCCTTTAATTATTGAGGTTTGAAACTATTTGGACAAATTATAGTGTTCATAGGGGTTTCGAAATTTTCAATGGTAAATGATGAAATTGATAAGTGGGAGCAATGGAGAAATGGCTGAAAATCGGTCTAGAATGAAGCCCTAAAGAAATTCGATGAAAAACACCCATTCTTTTACTTGATTGCAATGAACACTTCGTCAAAGCCCTAGAGAATTTTTGCCCAACTAGTGCCAGAATTACCTAGGTTCTAGCCAATGACAATGAACAAACACCGGCAACTCCAAGATGGAGGTTGCTCGTGGTGGAAGAAGGTCAAAATGCTAGTTGTCCTCAATTCACGAAGAGCATCGTGCAGAGGGAGAAATCATGCATGAAGAAGAATTGGCAAGGGGTATTTTGGCAATTTCTGGCTGACATTTGGAAAAATAAAAAAAATGGGTTTACATTAGAGTTGTCTATGGAGAGATTAAAAAATAAGTACCTTTAGTAACATAGGGTTGGACTTAGTCATTTGTGCAAACCACAAACTCGTGTATGATGCTCATTCATTAAATATTTAAATTTTCTTAAATTAATTTTTCCAACATTCCCTAATTTTTTTTAAATTTTATATAAGCCCTAAATGCATTCCCTTTATTCTTTTGGTCAAAATTATAAAATTAGAATTTCATGGGTATATATATAAGAAAAATCAGTTTAACATCCTATGTAAAAATTTCAAGATAGTTTTATCTGAAATACAGACCTCCCGAAATGTCTATGTTAGGTAATCTAACACGCAAAATAAAAGAGAGCACCACTCCTAATAGATTGGCCATCTAGACAATAATCAAACATGTAATATAGGGCATGATCCTACCTATATGATTGGGAGGAACTAAAGTACAAAATACAAGCTTTATAACACAGAATATCATCACCCTTATAAGCAATGCTGGGCTCAGTAAAAGGAATACCCTACTACTAAGCCATGGATGGATGACTTGGGTCAACACTACTATTTGAAATGATTAAAACAATGGGGGGTCAATCAAACTCGGATAGTTGAAAATACCAACTATGGAACTCAAAAGTCATGCATTCAGTTATCTTTCAATTAAATAGTGGGGGAAAACATCCAGTAGAGCCAATTGTAAATCAAATGGTAGCCCTAACCAATATAATAAGAAAAATACAAATATATTAGACTGGCAATTCAACTCATAATAAACAGAATAATTGCATTATGCCTCTAACAGATAATCAAGAAAAGTGGCATATTACCTTAGAGAGATAGTTAGGTTGTAGCGTATTACAGCTAACAATTAATGTTATTGTCTACAAAGCTCTGTTTCAGATGGATTTCATTTTTCTTTTTTGGGCAAACTTAAATACAAAACTAAACAATTTAAAAATTCAATATTAGAGAAAATCATAAATCCAAAATCAAAGTAATTCATAAATATCCACAATCTGAGTACTTTTGAATTCCAAAATATGTAGTACTGGTGAGAAGTACTACATTTCATATAACCTACCCCAAGGCACTTAAATATTTAATAAGAATTAATTTCATAATGATAATACATAGATTAGAAAAACTCACATAATTGACATTATTGACTCAATTGATGGGCTGGCACCATATTATTCATTACTAACACTACCCAAGACAAAGCTAATTGGGAATTAGAGTGAGGATAAATTGAGTTATCAAATTTATTCTTAACTATATTCTGCAAAGTTCTATTCCACTTCTACATAACTTTGACTCACTAAAATGATAAAATTGAATTGAGTGATTATCCCAACTTTAGTTCCAAATTCACTTAAAAGTCAAATCCAATCAATTAAGTAAAATTTTTCCTAGAATGCATAAAGATTAAGAGATAATTCACTAAACCCAACCTACTTGAAAGTCAAATACAATCAGTTAGGTAGGATTGCACTATCTTAACCATTAGTGTTCCTTAAAAGTCATACCTAATTAGTTAAGGAAAACTAATCCTAAAGTGCATTAAGCTTTTGGAGAAACCTTAAGAATGAAAGTATGGTAAGTTTTTTGTTTGCAGGAAAAGAAGAAATATTTGGAGCTCTTGGCTTGCGAGGCCCTATAAAGATAATATTATTTACTCACTGAGTGTTTTCACTCACTTCTTTATTTCTATGTTTTTCAGAGAAGAATGTTGACCATCGACCATTCTACTGCATAGAGTGAAGTTAGATATCCCTTGGTGAGCCTTGCATTGTCAACAATGGTGCTGTTAAATTCTTGTTATTAATGAACACTGTAAATTTTGTAATCGAGTAGCTCAAATTGTCAGGAAATTAGTGATTGTATAGTATATCTAAGGTTATCTAGTTGTATATATTTTAAGAGAGCGAACCTCTCTTACTTTCGAACTTATGGGTCTTAATTGTGAAAATTCTGGAAGTTCATATTTCAAAGGAGACTTTGTCGAAATTTCCACTTAAAGCCAATTAGTAAGTTCTATGCTTATGGATTGGCATAATATGGTAACAATCATTAAACTGTTCATGGTGTCCCTTTTTTTAGGTTCGCAGAGGTAGGATCTACTTTGTTCTCTATATCTATCACACTTCCTTAGTTAGAGGTGTGATACAAACAAGTTATTATCCATTGTTTAACTTATTTGTGTGAAAAACTATAAAGGATCATTATCTCTTAAAACCAATTTGTTAAAATTTGATAACCCTTTAACAACTTCCATTTATAAACCTTCACTATATCTACTACTTTGAATTCAAGATAATATCTAATTTTCAGAAATTCAATTCAAATCAATAGATACTTCAATCTTTATTCACACAAATCTAATTTTCTAAAGTAGTCACTTATATATGAAATCTAAGCATAGAAATTAGAAAACAATTTACACCTTATCAAGCATGTATGCTCAGTTAACCATCAGACAAAATTAAAAAAGATAATTTCATGTAGTGTACTATTTAAAATAGTTTTTCCACTAGATATGATAATGTTGACAATAAGTATACAATTTGTAAAATTTGCAAACAACATGCTTAAATAAAATCATAAGCATATAATCCCAATATTATCATGTCAATTAACTAATAAATGTTAATGAAAATCAACATTTCAAAATACAACCATCATCCATTCTAATTAAATTAGAATTTACATGATAATTATCAATTGTTCTAATTAACATTAGAATTTCACAGGATAATCATTATTATAATAAATCAGATATATATCATTATTTGAGTTTATATAAAACTTATCTAATTTTTCATAATAAAATTCGATAAAATGACATTCAAATACGCATATATGATTATTAGCCTTAAAAGATAAAAGGATAGGATATGTACCTGCACATAAAAATGCTCTAGCCAAATGCCAATAGACTATCTCACTCTATCTTCTCCAAGACTCTTTTTCAAAATTTGTTCTCAATTATTTTTTTTCGTTTTAATTAAAATACTCAAAATAATTATAATAAAAACAAATGAATGTTTCATTACGTGACCCATCATTACATAATAACATACTATAAAATAGTATTGGCAATACCCTTTTGACAAAATGCTTATATAAACCATGCAAATTTATTACCACATGACAGATATTTAAATAATATGACAACATGGCATGTGAAAATGAGAGTACGGTAAGGCACGTGAAAATGAAAACACGGCAGGGGAATGAATTTCGAAACTCCAATTTTCTTTATCATCTTATAAAATAAGAGGCATATCATCACATTTGAGGGGTCATATATTGTAATTAAATTACATACCTCTTCATTCCAATTTATTGGGCCATTGAAAACCATGTACTCACGTGTCTTTCTGAATCCCATTCGACATCTTTCCGTTATATATTAGTCATTGGCAATGATTCGAGTGCAATACCACAGGCGTTATTTGAAGTCTATGAATATCCTTTAGTTTGATACACGTGCAATTTCTACCTACTATCTCGAAGACGACACACTATCGTTTTTAAATATTATCGCCTCCAAGAATATGGATTCACTCATGGCCAAAACAAAGCTCACTTCCTCTGAACCCCAAACTCCATTCCTACTTTTACCATGAGATAGATTGCCGCGCAATGCTTTAAGTGATTCAAACCATGGGAGGAGGATGTGTGTATTGTTTTTCTTGAAATTTTCAGATGCGATTCACGCCCTAACTAAATCCTCATAATATATGCCTTGAATCATAAATCTGGGATAATTTTCATCATCACAAATATCACCCTTAAGATTGTTTGATAAAATAATTGTAGAAAATATGGAAGATAAAAATTGTGCCTAGAAACATGTGTTTACTATACTATCCTTAAGGTGAAATTTACTGCAACTATATTTATTGTAGGGTATAAGGTAAATCACCCCAAGGACTTATTCCAAGCACCGTAGAAATTGACAAACAACAACTTATATAATCTCTCCTAAAGAACTTTCAAGAAAGTTTTAGAAAAGAGTAAGGAAAATTCTAGTATGTAATTAGATCCTATATATAATAAGATTTTGTACATATACAACTCTTTTTTTAAAAGTTATATCTTTTCTAAAGAATTATATTAGTATATAGGGTTATCTTTTCAAACAAGGTTGTCAAACTCGCGAGTCTAAATAAAATCGTTTGAAGAAAATAAACTCGTAACGTAAAATCTTAAGAGTTTACCTATAATAAAAAATAATTATTAAAATATGTCATTACATAGTTAAAATCAATATTTTAAAATTTAGAATAATAACTAAAACTACTGAATGCAATGATTAATAGTTTATTAGTTTGATTATAGTTGAATAAGTAATAATTAAATATAAATATTTTTTAAAATTTTATATATTTAAATCTAAATATAATAACTACTAATAATCAAATCTTAGTAATTTTAAATTTGAATTAAAATGAGTTATAGAGTAATAATATAATTATTATAGATTACTTTGTCAAATTAGGTCAAAAGATAATAATAGATAACTTTTCAAGTCATGACTAATGAAAAATTCAAAATAGAATTTCTATAAAAAAAAAAAGGCAATAATAAATATATATAATACATTACAAATAATAAATATGAAGTTATTATTGGTTATATGACAATGGGTGATGAAGTTATTTTAAGTGTTTAGGTTCAAGTATAAAGAAATGTATTGTTTGAAACTAAGAAAATGAAGTGTAAATATATATAATACAACACACATATATATTGAAAGATAACGTTGGCTCAGTGGAAAGGCGTGTTTTTGCTGCTCAGAGGTTGTTGGTTCGAGTCCTGGGAGTTGTTCGTTTTTTGAAAACAATGCCATAGCACCGAGTCAAAATGAGTTTGAGTTGGTTCCGAGTCAGCAACCGAGTTGACTCGAAATCCCTACTTAGAAATCATATCTTTTTATATTTGAATTTTTGCAAACAAACTAGAAAATTTAATTTAAGCTATTGAATTTATTTAATCCAATACATAACCTAGCTTTTTAAACTAATTATTTCCAACATTCACTGTCCACGGAGCTTATGGTTCTAAATTGAGGATCGCATCATATGATACAGTATCACCTCACAAATTTGGGGTGATTGGCATCTCTATTTTAGTTTTTCATAGGGGTAAAGGGAGACGGATCATAAGCTTAAAGGAAGAGGAAGTCACAGTTTCCTGATACCGAAAGCTTTAGTGGCATTCAAAAATCGTATTTCCAGAAAGAAATTAGTCCAACAAGGGGAGGTTATCGGTAAATATATAATCATATTATGACCTAAAGTTGAAAATTAATGGGTTCGGACTTCACAGAGAGAAATAGCTATAGGGGAGTGAGTGCAATAATTTTAAAGATTACCTATATTTGTATATACCTTCTCCTCAGAAACTGCCTTGAAAAGTTGATAAACATTCTATTACTCTTTGAACAGATGACGTAGACGACACAGGAGGTGTGGGTTTCAAAAGGACAGTAGAGATTGAGGAATTCACTTTACTTTAACTTAGTTATAAAGAATTAGATGAGGATGACTGAATTTTGACAACAAATTAAGAAAGTTAGTCGCAACTAGGAAATTCATAAAATGTGAATTTATTAAATTAATGTGAATATGTATTTTATTGATTATTATAAAAAAAAAAAGGTGCATATTTATTAGTTGTATAAAATTTGTATTTATTGAGTTAATATGGTAGGATAAAATATGTGTCTGAGAATTATATAAGTATGCTTTTATGTTTCTTGATTTATTAGTATTTCAATCTTTTTAAAATTTTTGAAGTGATATTAATATACTTTGTATAAAGTATATATGATGTATATTGTGATAATTTATATTGGACAGTTATAATTATTATTATATATATATAATGCAATTTTTTATAAAAAATTATGGTCGCAGTGGCACAACTTGTATTCATAACACCCGCAATAACAAAAATTGTAAGGAAATTGCAAGTGAGACGGCAACTGCAATTTAAAACGCAAATGGAAGAGACGTTTGAAAGGAAAGAGAGGAACGGAGTTTCAAAAGAGAGAGGAAAAAGTCTTTTACAGAAAAGAGGAAGAGAAAAGGCAGCGTACTTAGGGCAGAAGGATAGTAGGGACATTTCATTGATTTAAAAAAAAAATAAAAGAAGCAACTGGCTTGGGTCTCCTAGCTTTCTCTCTCCCTTTGCGGCCATTTGTTCCACCTACACTTGCTGCTTGAGTCTCAAATCGATATCCATACTTATATAGTGTGTGTGTGACATGCCTGCAATTTTTTTCTCAAATGATTCGTTACTTCAATGCCAGTTGTTATAGTTTGATTTGGTTGTTAATGAATTTTGTTTATTATATTTTAAATTTGAGTGATATAAAACTTCAATTTAATGAAGTTACGAGACTAAAATTAATGAATAAATTAAATTACCTCCATGATATACTATGGGAAGCATTAATGAATTTTCATGTACCCTCTCATGAAAATTTCAAAACTCATAATAATAGAATCTCGAAGCTAACTAGCTGGATAACTTTGTCCATATTAGCACGTCAAAAGGAATATGATAATCTTAAAGATATAATACAACACGTATTCTAACTGTGTCTTACACACAAATATTTATTATTTTCACCCCTTTTCCATTGATGATGTCCCCATAATTAAACAATATTGAAATCACTATCCAACATTTTATATTGAACCTCCATAGAAATGAATGGTATATTATATTCTCATATAAGCCTTCCAATCCAATCTGTATAAGAGGAGTAATGACACCAAAGTTACAGCTCAATTCTTGTTCAAACTGCAGATACAATTAAGATTTAGACCGTTGGATAATTTTATTTAACGGTTTTGATTTTTAATAGATATTAATTTTAAAAAAAATTATTATACTATATGATGATATATTAATATTTTAAATCATTTCTTAGACATAATAATATCTTATTAAACTGAAAAAGACTTAAATACATTAAAATTAAATTAATTTTTTTAATATATATCAAAATCTGAACCATTAAATAAAATTATCCAACAGTTTAGATTTTAGCAGCCGGCTGTGTCTGTTGTTGCCATTTAACAAAGTGGGACATAAAAACATGGGACTTACCCACATTTAATTTTCCTTTTTATTATTAGCTGTCACTACTTCCTTCATCATATTACAACCCTCTAATGGGCAACTTGTTAACTTTTAATTCTCTATTCTTCCTTCTCTTCCTTTTCCACCTTACTCTCACAGCAAGAAGCACTGAAGGTTGCTCTTGGAATAGATGTGGAAACTCATCGTCATGGCCTCCTATTCAATTCCCTTTCAAGATAAGAGGAGATGGCCAAAGCGAGAGCTGTGGATACCCAGGCTTTGAGGTTTTCTGTGGCGGCCTGCCGAAGAACCAGACCTTGCTTATGCTCCCGAACGCCAGATACTTCACCATCAACAGCATCTCCTACTTTGATCGCAAGCTTTGGATCAACGACCCAGATAACTGCCTCCCAAAACGCTACCTTCAGCAACGAACCATAGACCTTGCAGGTAGTTAGGGATGGGTAAATCTAAATGGCAAAGATCATCCGTAGAGAAATATATTACTTCGTTGCTCCAATTTTTAATTTAGTATCATTTTGGTCCTCCACAAATAAAAGTCACAAAATAGTTCTCCACTTTGAATTAAATCTTACTTTGGTCCCCTACAAATTGAAAGTTTCAAAATAATCTTCCACATTTTAACATCTAACCCAAATTAATCTATCCATAAATGAAATGAAGTTTAAAAATGAATGACTATTTTAAATCAAATCTTGAAAAGCAGGGCATCAATTTGAGACTTTCAATTTTTGGATGACCAAAATAAAATTAAGTTTAAAAGTTGATGACCATTTTAAAACTTTCAATTTGTAGAGAATCAAAATGAAATTACATTCAAAGTAAAGGAAAAATTAATTTTTTTCTTCTCATTACACATATGTGATATATACAATAATTACAATATATAAATTCATAATTAGGTAAAAAAATTATTATATATATATATATACAATAATATTGATCGGTTTTTTATTTTTTATTAATTATTTATTGTCACTAACAAATATAACAATTTTAAATATTAAAAATATACCTCATATTCTATTTGAAAAAGTAAATGTACATTGTGTGTGTGTGTGTGTGTGTGTATATATATATATATATCCCGCATTAATTCAAACTTCCCCATCATCAATCTTTATGATACAGTATATACATCACCATCTTTTTATAAATTTTCTTTAGTAATTTAGGTATTCAAAAATATATCACATTCACTAATTAATAGATTAAAATGACCGTTCTTTCGTCCATTGGTATCTTTCTTGCAGGTTCTCCCTTTGAACTGAGCAACAATCAGAGGCTTGTGAACTTCACCTTTTTCAACTGCTCCAACAAGGATTTTCACGGCTACTACTACCCAATGGATCCCATAGAGTGCCTCAGCAACCACAATGGCGAAACGTCGGTGGTGGCTATGTCGGAGCTGGAGCCGTTTTATCCGGTGCTGGCAGGGTGTAAAGTGATTTCCTCAGCTCTGGTTCCATACGGCGGAGTGGGGTCTGAGTTATACTGGACAGGGGTGCTTTTCGGTGATATCGAGTTGCAATGGACAAACCCTACCTGTGGTTATCTACATTGTAAGTTCCTTGCCTTCCTTTTTTTTTTTTTTCTTGAATTTAACACCCACAGGATCAAATTTGACCTATCTTCATTAATTTTGTTCATTTTTACATGTATTTTTTAGTTATGAGCATATATATATATATATATATATATATATACCATTTAAGTGTAGTGTAATTACAGAAATTGAAAATTTGACTTTATCACAAAATTTTAAATTATATATAGGGACTAAATTAAAAATTGGTTAAAACTATACAACAACAAGTATAAATTTTACAATTTTTGTAATTAAACTACACTTCAAAAATTAAAAAAATATATTTTTGTTCACATGGTTTCAATCCATTTTCAATATTATCCCTATATATAATTTAAAAATTTGTGATTAAGTCCTCATAGTTTACAAATATTTTAATTTAGTCCCTAAATTTAAAATTATGTAAGTATTTTATTAAATTTTGTAAAGGTAATTACTAATTAAATATTTCCTTAATACTCTATATGTATATGAATTATACTAATAATAGAAGTAAAAGTTAATAATGATACAAAGTTAACTCACAAATATAGTAAAAATAAATTTTGATAAAACTATAGTAATAAGACCAAATTGTAAATTATCTAAACTATGAGGATTTAATTATAAATTATTAAAGCATAAGGACCAAATTAAAATTTGAATGGAACTATAAAAACCAGAATCCCTTGAAATATTATATTTTTAAAACTATTAATGTCTTAAAATGTTACTATCACTGGTTACCTTATGTTTTGAGTCTCTTACATTGCTTAAATCTAAAAAAATTAAGTGTTATATTTAATAATTAGTGTAGTTTTTTTTTTTGGTCAATTAATAATTATTGTAGTTGGTCGAGCGGTTAAGTAATGTATCCTTTTTAAATTAATAGCCTAGTTCATTCCGTTAATTAAACTACTTACTATGCGATCGTTGTATCGCTTTTCAATAATTGGTTGGATTGACTTCCAATTTAATAAGAACTGCAATACCAAATATTTACATATGGCGACAGTGGGACACACGAAGAATTAATATAAAGGTTGCAAGAAACATTTTAAATGGTATTATATATAGAATCCTATATCTATTATTTATTAGTGAGTTATTAACGAGTTGTTACATTGGAGTATTATTACACACTCAAACTCATCATTTTCTTTATAAAATATACAAAAGATGGGAATTGACAGCATATCCAAATTGACTTATTCCTCTACTTGCATCTAGGAGTTTTTTTTTTTTTTTTTTGGTAAATTTAGACCTAATATCTATAGTAAGGTTGTTAAACTTGCGAATTTAGATAAACTTATAAGAAAGAAGTAAACTCGTAATATAGACTCGTAATGTAAATTTGTAAGAGTTTATCTTAATTAATAAATAGTTACAAAATATGTAATTTTATAGTTTAAATATTATATACATTAAAAAATTATTCAAATGTAATTCAAATTATACTTAATCAAATAAAAGCTATTTATATTTCATAATTTGTAATACTCAACGTGAATATTTTAATATGGTTATACATAAATAATTATTCAATATAACTAATTAAATAATTTTTATTTTATTTTATTTAATAAGTACATATTAAATGTAATTTTATTATTTTTTATGGATATTCAAACTTGTAATAAAATAAATTGTAAAAATTTTATGAAAATTAAACTTGTCTATATCTTATTTAGTCTTGAGTTTAAATTATTATATTGTTGACTTTACAAGCTAGTTGACTTGTTAAAATCGTAAACTCGGTAAATTCGATAAGTCAACTCGCGAATTTACCTGAGCTTGTATTAAATCCGAGTTTACAACAAGCAAACTTGTTTTCTTTATATATAATCGAAAACTCGTAAACTCGAGTAATAAACTCGTGAATTTGACAACTATGATTTTAAAAAAAACTTATCCATAGTTTTTTTATATATTCATGACATGTGTATAATTATTGTAGATAACTTTATTATTGGTTAGTTACACACTTGCCACGTGTTAATTAAAAATCATCATTATCAAAACATAAGAAAATGTACCTAAGTCAAATCTTGGAAAAAAAAATGGCGCTATTCAGAGTCATAGATAACCATGAGGGTCATTAAGGCGCACATTCATTTATGCTGAAGGTCAACTAAAACATAATTTTGGAGCTTTACTTTAGGCTTTATGATCATTTTGGTCCTCCAAAGATAAAAAAATAAACTAATTTGGACCCAGTGGAGGACCAATCTTATCTTTGGAAAACCATTAATTTCTTAAGGGTTTCATATTTGGAGGACTATTTTTTGTATTTTCCATCCTTGGAGAACCAAATTGATCTTGAGGTTAAAAGTGAAGAATCAAAATTGCATTTTATTCCTCCAAGATCTATCCTCACTATATTCATGATTATAATCATTAATTAATTAATTAATTAATTAAATAGATCAATTAATTAATTAAATTTTCTCTAAAAAATTAATTAATTAAATTCAATAAATGGTTTGTATATAGGTGAAGAAGGTTCAAAGAAAAGTAGATACACCCTAGGCTTAAGCTTGGGAATACCAGCTGGAGCCCTATGTTTCATCATGATTTCTTGTATAGTTTGCGCTGCTATGACGAGGGCGAACGCAGAAGGAGCTGAAAACACAGAATCAAATAATAGTAATCAGCAACAACCTTCAGTTGCAGCAGCAACAACAATAATGGTGGCAAATGAAGTGAACATAGAAAGATTCCCAAAAACACAGGTTGAAGATATTGGAGATTTGCCAAACCCTAATGACAATGTGTGCTCTCTATGTCTCTGTGAGTACCAACCAAAGGAGTTATTGAGGACCATACCAGATTGCAACCACTATTTCCATGCAAATTGCTTAGAAGAGTGGCTTAAGATTAATGCTTCATGCCCTTTGTGTCGAAATTTGCCATAGAGTTTTTTTAATTTTCCCACTCTTCTATGTCCAAATAATCTTCATCTTCTTTATAATAGTTGTTGTCATAAGGTTTTTTATTAATCTCTCCATTTCTTTGTTCATAATTATGTATGTATAATTAGTGCATAACATATAGTGCTTTCATGTATTTATGTACTTATTCATTTATATATTTGGAAGACTTTGCTAGAAAAGCATGCGTCCAACAACAAGCCTCGCAATCATACAAGGATTTATTTTTTAAAGTTTTGTGTAACATTTAGGAAATTGTAATCCAATAATTTTAGTTGGTGTTAATAAATTAAGTTATAACCCATTTGGCTGGGAAATGAAGTGAAATAATTATGGGCAAAATGAAAATAAATTTAAGGTAAATAAATGAAAATTTTCAGAAGAGTTTAAAAAGGTACAACATTATATGAAGAGGAGATACATAATTACGGCTGATACAGTCGCTAGGCCCCACTCTTTCTCTTCATATGCTCTGGGGTTTGAAACTCAGCTTTCCGATTCCAGATTTTTTTTTTCTGAAGCTAACATGTGGCACACAAGTGTAGGAAAAGACCTTTTTGCCATCCACCTTTTCTTCTCTTCTGCTGCTCCTCCCTTCACGATCGACAGGGAACGTAGCAGCAGCGGGCAGCATGATCTATGCTCTGTTTGATTGGGGCAAGAACACATCTAATGCGATCTTGTTTAATTTAACTGAAGTTTCAACTTAAATTTGGTTATATAAAAATCAAATATTATTCTGTAATTATTACAATTTTCCACATTCAACATATATAACTATATATTTAAGAAGAAAAGCTTTCATTTTGTATAACTAACACTATAGAAAGTCAATGAAGTAGATATCACCTCACATGGCACGTTTGAATGTGATAAAAAATGTAAGAGATTTCTAGTTAGTATATATCTATATGTACAATGTATAAACCAAAACAAACAATGGTTTAGGTAGGAGGTTTGATCTGGTTATTAGTTTTGTTTAATTTTTCCACCTTTTTTACCATTAGGGATACATAAGACGTACAACTAAAATAATTTTCCATAAACATGGATCGTCAAAATAACTTTTTTTTTTAAATAATAGTCTTTTGATATTGTTCTATGATTAATAGGCTAAATTTGTAGAATTTTAGGAAATTGTTCATATAGGTTTGCCATTCTAGGCAACGGAAAAGCCAAAATGTTTCATAATAAAGAGCTCAAAATATAAATATATGTCACCTTGATGAAAAGGAAAAGAAAATTAAGATGAGATCTGAAAATATAATTATATGGATCAAATTATGAATTCTCACCATCCACAATATCCGTAGCTAGATGTGAATTCTCTTCTAGGTGCCATAGGAGCAAGCATATCACACCCTTTAAACCAGAAGCGTGACTAGCTTAGGAAAATGGGGGATCCCTTCATCCTGTAATCCAACACTAGGTAGAACGTAAATCACATACGAGTTTTAAATATCACATTCTTTATTCTACTAATAATACTAATTTAATTTAGATAACCAGTCTATATACAAAGCGTAGGTTTTGTCGAAATTTTGACAGAGTTTTCTTAATAAATGGGAGCTTCTTGAATTTCTATAGATAACCTATCAGCCCATCCAAATAAAATAGTAAAGAGCTCTGCTCTAAAAAATAGCTAAAAGGGGGTAGGGATACAAAGTTTGTGGTTATCATGATACACATCTAGAGTAAGCAAAAGATTATCCACTAAGAATATTTACTTTCCCAAAAAGAATATAAACAACAAAACGAATTGAGTTTGCCCTCGTGAAGAAAAACGGGGTTCACCAATGGAAATCAACAATCACTCCTCTGTTCCTCGAGCAGGTTAACATCACTACTATCTAAGACAACAATAATTTTCTTGTAGATATGATAACTCTATGAAAATAGAGTTATTCAAGCCATTGTCATATTTTATCATGGCATAATCTTGTTAGGTTAAAGTTTGAGTCAATTTATCAATTTAGGCTTTTGCATTTAAAAGTTTGGATTTATAGTTGTTTGAGTTGTTTTAGTTTTGTTTTAATTACTTTCATGCCTAAATGTTACTAAAGTAGAGTTGCTCATGTTGTTTCCATTTGTGCTTAGGCCTTGGATGGGAGAAAGGAGTGTTTTGGCATTAAGAAAGTGCATATCCCAAATTTTATGCAATTTTTTGACCCTTCGATGTTAAAATTTGGAGATGGCTATTTCATGGAAAATTGTAGAGCTCTTTGATTTCTTTCTAACAAGTGATGTTTCATCAAATTCCATCATAAAATTAGAAAGTTATGGGCAAAACATCGAAGCTAATATAGAATGCTGGAAATTGGTGTCATGGCACCAGGACATGTATAGTGACTAGAGAATTAGCACAAAGGTGCCAAGACGCAACAAATGAAGGGTATACTAATCTTTTGACATTTAAGGGTGATATGAACAATTTTTCATAGGGTTTTTAGTGGAGAGAGACATTTTGAAGCAGAAGGAGGTTATTTTCTGAGCTTTAAGGGTTAGGCTTTACTGAGGAAGGTGTTTCAAGAGGAGTTCCAAGGGAGAAAGCCAATTAAAGCTTTGAAAACGGAGTTCTTCATCTCTTTCTCATCTTTTACTCTTCTCTTCTTAAGTTTTATAAGTTGTATTAGATTGTAATCATGGATTTGCTAGGCCAAGCCCTTATATCTCTAGGATTGGGGACCCTAGGCATGTAGATTACTGAACATAGTTACTTTTTGACTTGAATTTCATTGTGTATGAAATCATTCAATTCAAATCTTATTTGTTCCCTTGTTGATTGGCCACCAATTAAGGTTTATATTGAGAATTTATGGATTCTTAAAAGAGATGCTCAAATTTAATAGAACTAAATATCACATGATTGATATTGCTTTATTAGTTGAATTTAGCTCAATTTGCCTTTAGGATAGACATATACTTATCTGACATGCAGAGTTGTAATTAGTCATACTTAATGTGTCACTCTAAGTGTTTCTCATAAAAATATAAGGAAGTAATTTATAGTGATATAGAATTTATAAGGGATTGATAGATTCTTATAATGATGTTAGAGGCTAAGACTAATTCATGAATCAGTGAGTTCAAGTTAGGAAAGTAACTAAATGATAATTGAAATACCTTGGTAATCCATAATCCTAGGGAAGCCTTTTACACTGATTTCATCTTATTTTAAGTTTTGCATTATTGGATTTATTGCAATTACATTACTTTTAGCTTTATTATTTGATCGCTTGGATTAGGTAACTACATACACATTAGTAATTATTAGTGGTATTGACTAGAATTATCTAACGACAATACTTTTCTTACTATTTACTATTTCAGGCCGATGTATACTTGCATCATGGCAATTTGCTTACAACAAGATAACACCCTAAAATTGGTAACTATTTAATATATAATTGGACAATCAAAGAAAGGAAATAGATTAAAGACATAAAGACATAAAACAATAAATAGTATAAACATTGTCAAGAGTAGAAATCAACTAATTGATAAACATAAAGGTTTTCCTTCTAGTCTAATTAAATATGTAATCAAGGCTCTCCTATGTAAGGCAGTTAAACTTTTCTTTTCTTAAAACTCTAGGTAAACTGACCAACTTAACATTTACAAATTTTAACAATGAGGTATAAATATAGTTGGTTTCTAAATCTAATCAAGGGAAAGACTACCTTGGACAAACAACTAGATATCCAACATAGGCATACAACCTACAAAGGCAAATCAAAACTAACGAGGACACACAATCCTTGAGGGTAATTAACCAATTGGCATAAAACTTTAGCATGTGAAAAATTCAACTAACATGAGCTCACAACTCAAAAATCTACCATCCCTCTTATTCACATGTGATGGCTATCATATAGGGCTAGCATTTCCAATAACCTTGCTAGCCAAGTCTTTCCTACATGCACCAATGACTAACAAAACTGTTGTTAGCTTTCAGTGTCCCAAACTAGTTGTTCCAAAACCAATGAATTAAAATTGGCATGTATGGAAATCAGTGATTATACATATAATCGATAAATCTGGCCATTGCAAATAACTGTACACATAATTTTCTCAATGACTTTTACTAAACCCTTACACGATATAGTTATGCATATCACTTTCAAAAGACCATCTAATAGGAAAAAAACAATACCTTGAACATAATAATAATAAAGATAATTGAAAAAGTATCCTAATATAGAAATGGGAATATAAATTGCGTAAAGGAGTTAGAATTGCTATCAGCACACCTAAACGCCATTAGTATCAGGCAACCTAATCTCCCTTAACTCTAGTAGAACTCATTCCACTAAGAAGTCCCTATATAAATAGGAAATGATGAAAGTTTAATAAACAACCATTATAGAAAACTTAAGTCAATCTGTCTTCTTATTCTACACACCCTTGGTAAAAATTTTATAACGTAAATTTTGGTAAAAGTGCTATATGAATTCATCATTAGTCCATAACTATTAAATCAAGCCTTAATCTTCACCAACTTAAAATCTTAACATAGAATTTAAGAGTTTTCCTTTAAACATTTCTAATAACTATCTACATCAAGTTTTAATCAGAGCACTCATAACTCATAAAGACTTGGAATCTTATAAATATATCCAAGTAAAAATTTATATTCAAGTATAAAGTTATTTTTCCGTTTCAATTATTGCTAAGTTTCAATCCAATTATTCACTTAGTACAAATTCCAATCTAACATAATTAGACAACTATTCATTCATAATAGGTTCTTCTAATATAATTTTCCTTCATATCTACCCCTTTATAATCATGTAAATTCAAGGAAAATTGGGAAAAATCATCAATTCATCTTACCTCTCAAAACAAAAACATTCAATTGCTTAAATCACTTCTCCCATGTTGTTAATTGAAAGGCTCAAATATTCCAAATTGGTCCCTTAAGAACCGTAATCACACTGAAAATTGGGTGTTTCAAAAATTAGCTTAGAATTATTTATGTAAACTTCAAATTGGGACAAGGAAAAGGATAAAAAAACCCATGTAAAGTAAAAGACAAATCAATTTTGGAAATCACTCTCCCAATGTTAAAGAAAATTCAAAATGCTCTCATTTTTTTCAACCGTAACACAAAATAAGAGACAAGTCCGTGATTTAGGGAAATTTCTTGATGTTAAAACTCAGATATTATGGGGAAGTAATGAAATCAACCTCAGAAACAACAAGCCCTCACCAAATTTCAAACAATGCCTTTTAAATCATAATCAAAATGCTGCATGAGCCTTACATACTAGTTGACATGTTCCACATCATTTCAGGCAAGATTCAAAATAACCCATGCTAGAAAAATGAAGACAAAGGCTAGAAATTTGACGAGCAATGAGTTCCATAGAGGAATATAAGAATGACCAACAAGGATGAAGCTTCGTTCAACGAAGGTACGATACACAGCAAGAAAAATATAGGAAGGGGCAATTTAGTCATTTCCTATTTGAAGTTATGGGGAAGTAACGAAATTAACCTTAGAAACAAAAACCCTTACCAAATTTCAAACAATTCCCCTTAAATCGCAATTAAAATGTTGCATGAGCCTTACACGCCAACAAAAGTGTTCCACATAATTTTTACGAGATTACGAACAACCCATGCCAAAAAACTGAAAGAAAGGGCTAAAAAGTTGAAAAGTAAAAAATATTGGGAAAAGAAGAGTGGTGTCTCAAACCCATGACTTGTTGAAATAATTAGGTGAAGCTTAACCATTAGGTCAATCTCAATTTCAAGATAAATCTCCACTTCATTTTGTATTGTGTATCCCATCATGTGTGAGTGGGCAAATGATGGAATATTGGGCCACACATGTGGGCTGCCCATAGTCCGAATTATAATGAGTAATATTGCTAGTCCATTGTATATGACCCAATGTTTACTCAATCTACTATTGGCCAATCACTATGAAACTTTTTCAAGTTTCGAAGACAAGTAATAATCTGAAACATATATATACATATATATATATTTATATAAATATATCAAAAAAGCTGAACAAACAGTAACAATCCTTAAATCTATATTCTAAGCTAAAACTAACCCAGTGGCAAGGAAAAATTAAATAAATTGTTGTAAGGAAAAAATTGTATAAAAAAAAAAAAACCATGACTTACCGATGGAGGATGGCCATCAAACGATGTGGGGTAGCTGGCAGCGCAGAATAACGGATGACCAACAAAACTCCTGTACCAACAGTACGGGCTTCAATTCTCTCCCTCTTCATGCACAACTTAGCAAAATGGGAGATCTGAGATCCAAATTTTTATGTGACTTTATAAAGATGGGGAACCAAACAAACGATTGACACAGCACTGGGATTTTGAAAATGGGAGGGATGGCGTTTTGGCAAAAAATGAAGAAGTTTAGATCTAGGAGCGAGCCCCCTAAATTTAATTTATCGACCATTACGACAGTTAGACGGTCACAAGGTTCAGATTTTGCAACGGTCTAGTACAGACTGTCGCAAGGTTTGGATTTTGCGAAGCTCCAGTATAGAGTGTTGCACAGGACCTTACAACAGTTTGAAACTAACGGTTGTAAAGTCCATACCTTACAGCAATTTGTATTAGACTGTTATTTGGATGGTGATTCTACAATAGGTGTTTTGCCTAACGTAAAGTCAATAATTTACGACAATTTTTTTTTAGCCGTTGCAGTGAAATTGTTGCAATAACCCACATTTTTGTAGTGAGTAGGGTACAATCAAATTTAAATGTCAATATATTATTTTTAATTGGACCTAGAAAAACTATTCCAAAAAAAAAACTATAATAACATTTTAAAATATTGTTGGATAAAATAATTTTTGCAGTCTTTTACAAATATAGCCCTTTTTATTGCAAATTGACAATCACATGCTTCATATGATAAACTCTACTTCAAAATGCTCTTCTTCACTGTTTTTTTAATCTATTATGATATTGTTGGGTGATAATATATTTTATAGTATATCACTCTTCAGCCTTACATGAGTACATTACAACAACAAAAAAGGGTCACTGTGGCAAAATTTTTGCGATTGTCAAATCTGACTATTAAAATACAAAACCTTATGACAATCAAGATAGTTGTCATAAAAATACTGACATTGGGACGATGAATTGAAGAATGTTGTAATAACATGACCTAATGACGATCAAAATTGATCGTCTAGTTAAGACCGCATGATGGTCCAACAAGGACCAACATGTGGTAAGGACCTTCCGACGGTCTGTTTATAGACTATTGTAAGGTCCACGTGTGGTTCACTGCGGACCACACACAGCCTTTGAAGACCTACGATGATCATTATTAAACCATCATGAAGATCGTTCTCCCGTTTATATGATGCATAATTCAATGCAATAAAAAAGATAATTTAAATCATTAGCCATTACTTTTAGAAATAATGAATACTTAGCAGAGGAAAACCATAATTGAATGAGCAAAAATCCATTTGAGTAGGAAATTGACAAATAATCTAATCAAATGAGCAAAATCAGTTACACAATTCTATCCATTCTACATCTAAATTGGCACCATAACTTAAAGAGTATTGCCAATATATTGACCAATTCAGAATTTCACCTTTCTGAATTCAATCACATCCGGTAGGGATGAGCTAATATCTGCTGCTATTATCCATATGCTACAACTATCTAACAACCCAACGGTACAATCTGACAATTCATATTTTTGAAAATTTAATTTGACAGTTATAAATAAATCACAAACTTGATCTAACGGTGATGTTTCTTTTAGCAGCACTTGTTGTAAAAACGCCTGACGGCAAAAGATCCTCTCTAGAGTAAGGATTTATAGGTAACGAGGAGCAAGAGTAAGTAATGATAGTTCAGTCCACTAAATGTAATAGGAATTACACAGCTAACCATCATTCTAAACATCCTTAACACATTGATTTTGATAATACAGAATAGGAACCACCCCACAACATGATTAAGGATGAGGATTTCTTGTATTTTGTGGATTGTCATATTGAATTTTTGGATTTTAGCAATTTTAGTTTCTTAACTTTAAATGTGAACCGTTTGATCTGCGTATTTCTTTAATAAAGATATAGGAAATCCAGATCCCATGATTAATTGTAAGCTTGATCAATTTACAATGCTATATTTAGAAACAACAATCAACCAAAAGACATAATGTACTACCTACTAATTATAAAGCATAATCCCGTTTTTCAAATTAAAGGTTCAAGGATCAACATAGTCTCCAACATGAAGAAAGATAAGAATCCTGTGACACTGGTTTACTAAAAGAGGAGGCATCCCAGCTCACATAAGGGTCATTACCAATATCTTAATATCATTCAACCATGATTCAAAATCCATCAACCCAATCCATTTAATCATCATTTGAATAAGAAATCAGCAGACTACTGGAAAAATTAAAGTTCAAAAGGAAGATTCATAGGAAAAGTTACCTTTTCGTTCTATTCTTCCTCTTCCTTCTTGTCACACCCCAATCCCCGGAGTGTGACCGGTACAGACAATAAGACTAGCTCTCATCTGTAAGCCTAACAAGTTGATTCTTAACTAAGTGGCAATCATACATAATATACATTCATTACCAAGCAGATTCACATTCATATCAAATTTGTAGAAATTTTGGCAGAGTCTCTTTTGTAACTGAGACCTCCTGAAGTTTCTACAAATATCTGCCAAAACAATCACATACATAAAAGAGAGCTCAGTTCTCAATTCAATCCAGAGATAACTACAACACAGGGAGAATGGGGAATCTACCTGTGGTCATACATATCATTTACATCTATTTACATCTTTGCCATTTACATACCAAATACAACAAAAATCTCAACAAAATAGGGAAACCAAAATGTCAACAGTGCCAACAGGGCTCCTCTAGCCCTCTTGATCAACAAACTACTCATTATGGCTGCTTGAAATTCATTAAAATATAAAAGGGTAGCATTTCTAGTAATAAATCAATAATACCTTTTAAACCGGTCAGTTTTTCATAAGTTATGATTCAAACCTTTAACACTTTAAACCATAAACATACAGTAACATTCATTCCATGGAAAGTTTAAATTGGTCAAGGGTACATAACCCTTGGAAATCACATTTTCACGATCAAGTATCCACAACTCTTGGAGAATCTTTTCTATCGGTCAACATCAAACTATCAAGGGAACTCAGCCCTTGGGTTCTTATTAAAGATATGTAAAAACCTTCATTTTTATTCAAAATACAGTTGGCTCAGAACCTAGATTCTAGGGAGGACTATCAGACATCAAGTATCGGTCATGGACTAGTGGCCCATGCAATTTAATCATCTGTCGAAAGCACACAGTATCTCAGGGTAAATCACTCATAGGGTCGAGAGCACACAATATCTCAGGGTAAATCACTCATATGGTCGTGAGTTGCAAGCTCACGCTAAAACATCTCTGTTTTATCTTGTCCTCCCTAAATCTAAGGAACTACCATTTATGATTTTTCCCTTTTTAAATATCAATTCTCTAGTAAAACATGAATATTCTATACCAATCATAATTCACAGTTCATGTGCAAGACTAACAAGTCTAACAATTATACTACCATAAATACAATGGCAATTATACGGTGGAAAAAGTTACTGCTTACCTAATAGATGTCATACGCTAAATAACCTTATCTTCTTCTCTTGCTTAACAATAAAGTTCACCCACAATCCCTATTTCATCAAAATATACTTTCCTTAATTCCAATCATTAAACACATCAATTTAGGTTCATTATTATGTCTTAACAAAGTCATAAAGCAACCAAAATCCCATCCCATAACTTCATCACATATTCTCTTTAATTCTTCGTATTGTCATTACCAATTTCATAGTCCATTCCCTTCCTATTACTTAAAACAAGCCCTAGATCAAATTTCCAGATTCCATCCCCTAACTTTCCTAGAATTTTTGTCAATTTACATTCACTGCCTTAAAAACTTTCTAAATTTTTACTTTAGTCCTCCATTTCATACTTTTTCCTTCAATTCAAGTAAAACCATGAAGAGCAATAGGGTTTTATGTCATACACCTTAAAAGTGTTCCTATAAGACCAATTTAAACTTATTACACTGCAGAATTTCACCATCTTCTAAAAACCCCAAAATTTAGAAACTTTTTAGTTTAGTCCCTATCAGAACAACTCTCAAAAACTTGCCTAAAATCATGCTTCCAAAGTTGAAATCCAATGGAAAAGGGCCAAAAATGCTTCTCCTAACATCATTCTCATGAAAAAAACCGATTAAAACTCATCAAAATAGCTAAAATTTCGCTGCCCATGGCTATGACGTGAAACTACTGGAAAAGTTGCTGTTGCCGACCAACGGTAGGCGGTGGCTGCCCAGAAAGCTTCACCAGTGATGGAGGAAACTGGCCGGAGGTTGAACGTGGTAATGGACGGAGCAGAAATCAAAAACTGAGAGGGGCGAAAATTCTCGTTCTGTAGAGGAAGAAGAAGGATGTAATAAAGGGTATTCTCATAATTTTACCTAGGAGTGACATGTGTCAACACCAAAAAAATGCTGAGGGAGGAGGAAACTACAACCCGAACCCACACCCCTTTGACTCTAGATAACTTGCCTTCCCAAAAGTAGCTTTTAATTAGTTTCAATCAGTTTTAAAAGGTTTGATTTGGTTGGTAATGAGTTTTGTATATTTTTTATTTGGTTGATAATGGACCATTACCATATCTTATTTTAAAGCGTCATTCTTTGGAGACTGCTTTGCAATCTAATGGTTAAATTATAGTATTTCAATACTTTGACATTATTAATAAATGTTTCAATGTAGTCCTATAAATTTGAATAGTGCCAAAATGATTCCTTATTAATTATTTTATCTCATAATTATGTGCTCAAATTGTGTTGAGATAGCGTCTCCCGTGACTATTAGTTTTGTAAGATAGAGCTCCAATTGAAACATAAATTAATTTAGAGATTAAAAAAGAATATGAAAAAATATTGAACAACTTACGTAGGAAAAAGCTAACTATGTGAAACCATTCACTACAGTGAATGCGTCAATATATTTCACTTTTGTAACTTACATTCATTTGGATTCAATTTGGTCCCTCAGTTTTACCTTAGTTTTCTTTTTTATCCCTTAATTTTATGTGGCTCCAATTTGGTCCCTTAATTTTACCTTTAATTTTATTTTCGTTTCTTAATTCCATGTTCTTCCAATTTGGCCCTTAATTTTCAAAAATTACTCATATTATTTATCTATTAAAATGAATAAGCCCTACTTGGTAGCTGAATTTGTTTTCTAGCAGTTTTAACTCAAATTCACACAAAATTTAAATAATTAAAGCATTTTAATAGGTGTTAAAGGGGGAAAAAAAGTAAAAAATAAATTTGAGTAATTTCTTGAAACTAAGCTTGAAATTGGAATAAAATATAATTATGGGGTAAAAGTAAAATGTGGCGTAAAATTAAGGAACCAAATTGGAGTGAAATGAATTTATGGGACAAATGTAAAACTTAAGTTAAAATTAAGGGTTAATTGGAACCAAATGCATGTAAGGGACACATCTAAGATGAAGTTAAGGGGCCAAAAGCTTATTTTTGCCCTTAATATATCTTAAAATTTGAGAGATATAGAAGTTCAATTTAATAAAGTTACGAGACTAGAATGGATCAATTTACCACCATGATATTATATGGACGCGTATCTTGAACCCATTCTTAGAAGTTTCAAAACTCATAATTGAATTGAAAATTTCGAAAATATTCTTCTAACTAGCTGTATATATTTGTCCATAATAACATGATCAAAATAGAAGTCTCTGAATTCAACCGTACGTCAAAAGGAATATGATAATCTGATAAATATAATTCAACACGTATTCTAATTTTGTCTTACACACAAACTTTAAGTACTTGTCCCCCTTTTCCATCGATGATGTCCCCATAATTAAACATTGAAATCACTATCCAACATTTTATATTGAAGCTTTCATAGAAATAAAGGACTATCATATTCTCAAAAATCGATCCAATTTGTTTTAGAAGAGCACTGACACGGAACTTACAGCCCAATTTTTGTCCATGCCATTTCATAAAAAAGTAAAATATTTTTTAAATCCTTCATTTATTACAAATTTTTTTTTTGTCTTTTACTCATTAGTATATCCAAAATAATTCCTATTTATCGAAAAATATCACACTTAATTTTTAACTTTTCAAAAAATACCAGTCCCTCTATCCAAATTTCATTAAAATTTATTGCAACATAAATTTCAAAGCTAATAGACTAAATCTGATATTTTTATGAAAATGGACAAATCAAGTGTAATATTTGTAATATTTTCTAATAAGTGGGTAAACAAAATAACAATTTCATTGTAAGTAATGAGAGATCACAATGGTATGAACATTGGATTGACCAACATGTAATTTTCCTGTTTATTATTAGCTTTCTGTTTCCCTACTTCATCATATTATAACCCACTAATGGCTCCATTGCTAGCTTTCAATCATCTCTTCTTCCTTCTCTTCCTTTTCCACCTTCCTCTCACAACAAGAAGCTCTGAATATTGCACTTGGAAGTCATGTGGAAGTCCATACTCTTCGCCTGCTATTCAATTTCCTTTCAAGATAAGTGGAGACAGACAAACCGAGAGTTGTGGATACCCAGGCTTTGAGGTTTTCTGCGGCGGCAAGATGAACAACCAGACGTTGCTTGCATTCCCAAATGCCGGAAACTTCGTCGTCATGAGCATCTCCTACTACGATCGCAAGCTTTGGATCAACGACCCAGATAACTGCCTCCCCAAACGCTACCTTCTGCAACGAACCATAGACATTTCAGGTAGTTAGGGTTAGGGATGGGTAAATATGAAAGGCAATATCATACATCTGTATAATATGTACAGTAATTGCAATAAATACATTTATAATTACGCATAAATTTTATTCCATATATATGATAATATTGATTGGTTATTTATTTTTTATCAATTATTTAAAGTCAATAACAAATATAGAAATTTGAAATATTTAAATATTTCTTATATTCTATTTGGAAAGGTAAACATAGGCATTGCATGTATCAAGCATTTCAAATATCCCAATCTTCAATATTTATGGTACCGAGTACATCATCATCAGTTTTATGAATTTTTTGATAATTTAAATGTCACAGATTTCATGTTCAAATATTCTAAGAAGTGCATAATTATTCAAATATCAAATTACATTCACTCATTTGATAGACACCTTTTAAATTGCCGTACGTTTATCCATTGCTATATTTCATGTAGGTTCTCCCTTCATTCTGACCAATGATCACAGGCTCGTGAACTTCACCTTTTACAATTGCTCCAACAAGAACTTTCATGGCTACGGCCACTACTACCTAACGGATCCCATACAGTGCCTGGGCAACCACAACGACAACACTTCGGTGCTGGCTACGGCACAGGAGCTGGAATTTTTCTCTTCGATGCCGGCGGGGTGTGAAGAGATTTCCTCAGCTCTTGTTCCATATGATGGACTTGGGTTTGAGTTAGACTTGACGATTCAGCTTTTCAGTGATATCGAGTTGCAATGGACAAACCCTAGCTGAGGTTATCCAAATTGTAAGTTTCTTGCCTTCTCTCTTTTTTTCTTGAATTTCTTGAATTTAACACCCGCGAGAGCTAATTTTACCTATTTTGTCGGAATTAGATGTAAGCACTTTCATGCAAAACAAATAATTCATCCGAAGTGAAAAAATCATGCATAAATAACATACTTCTAACCATTGCATTAGATTGGAAATGTTATAAATGTCAAAACTATAAAAACTAATATGGATGTTTCTGAGCCACAGTTTCTCACTCTCATAGATGGTGTGTCAGTTGTGATGAATGATGAAAACCAGACCCAAGGGCTCATATTTATATGAGAACTAAAGGGAATCATGCCATCAATGATTGTCATTACAATTGTAAGGGAATCATTGCACAGGAATGCACCAATGAAAATTGAAACTTAATGTCCACTGAATGCATGAAATGAATACCAAGAGCAGAAGAAATAGACCACACTTGATGCAGGAAGAAGGAAGGATAAAAAAACCAGACATGTGATCCTCCAAAGTATAAAACTTACGATGTGCCTCAAACGTTAGACAAACATATTAAAAAAATGAGTGAAAAGAGAGAAAGATTACCACGTACACACTTCTATTCCTTATGTCACAGTCTTTGTAATTTTAGAGGCACTAGACTAACTTCATACTTAGAGGTTCATTCTGCTTATTTTTAAATAATTTTTATATTATGAGAAATAATATTTTTTTTCCCTTCAAGTGTAGCTTAACTACAAAATTGATATTGCTACATATTTTATTAAAAGTAATGTCAAGTAATGTGACTATATATACCACGGGTTACCTTGTGTTTTGAATCCCTTCCATTGCATAAATTTTAAAATTTTAAGTGTTATATTTTAATATTCGTGTATTAAAAGGACAATTAATCGAGGGGTTAAATATGAGTATGGTTTTTGAATTAATAGCCTAGTTTATTCCGTTCACGAAACTATTTACTATGCTATCGTTGTATCACCTGTAACAATTAATTGAAACGACTTCCAATTTGATAAAAGATGGAAAGAAAAATGTTGACATATGGCGGCAGTGGGACACACGAAGAATTAATTAAGGATGCAAGAAGGATTTTAAAAAGGTATCATATATGGAATCCTATAATTATTACTGACATATTAACGAGGTGTTATATACATTGGATTATCATAATTAAAACTCGTCGTTTTCTTCATAAAATATACGAAAGATGTGAATCGTGATCAATATATAAAAATTGACTTATTCCTTGTATCTAAGAAAAAAAATTTTTCTTGGAAAATTTAGACTTTATATATATAAAGTTAGAAAAAGGAAAAAATTATATGCTGTTCATATATATTTACTTTGTTGTTCTCCTGCTACAAGGAAAATGTACTATTAGTTGATCACATTTTACATAAGTGCCAATTTATCCTCCACAAATTTAAAATGCCAAAATGGTCTCCTAAAAATTTAAAAATAATCAAAAGTAGTACCTTATTAACCCAAAGACAAGTCACTCATGACCATTTTGAGAGACCACTTTTTATTATTTTTTTAACTTCCAAGAGACTATTTTGTCACTATAAATTAATGGATGACCAAAGTGACAATACTAAAGCAAAAAATGAGGCACTGAAATGATCATTTTCTCCCCATTAAAACCTCATAAATATATGATTTTTTTAATAATATCATGATATGTGTATAGATATTGCAGATTAATGTATATCAAATTGAATTAAATATTTTTTATATTATTATTGGTTAGCCTTAGCCATAAACCTGTCATATGTTAATTAGAAAATTTAATATAAAAAATATAAAGAATGGTACTTCGTCTAATTTTTTTTCTTTAAAAAAAATCCCTATTCAGAATCTTAACAACCAACATGCCTAAGGGTAATTAAGGCTCATTCATTTATGCTTCAAGATCCATGCTCACTATGTTTATGATTATGATCATTAATGAATTAATTAAGAGAAAAATCTCATTTTGGTAATCCACTTTTACACTTAGTTTCATTTGGTCCATCACAAATTGCAAGTCTCAAAAAGGTCCTTCACTTTTTAATTTAGTTTCATTTTGGCTCTCCTTAAATTAAAAGTTTCAAAATAATCTGTCAATTTTCAAGATAAGACTCAAAGTATTCACTCCCTAAATTAGACTAAATTAAAATGTGGGGGATTATTTTGAGTTAGATCTTGAAAAGTTGAGGACAATTTTGAGACTTTCAATACATTGAAGTAAAAAATGTAAAGCACCAAAATAGAATTTTCTCAATTCATTAGTGATATAAATTCAATTAATGGTTTGTATAGGTGAAAAAGGTTCAAAGAAACGCAAATATGTCATAGGCATATTCACGGGAATAGTAGGAGCCCTATGTTTCATCATAATTTCCTATAAAGTTTACACTGCTAAGATGACGGCGAACACAGAATGAGTCGAGGCCACAAACACAAGATCAAATAATAATCAACAACAACCCTCAATTGCAGCAGCAACAACAACAATGGTAGCAAATCAAGTGAACATAGAAAGATATCCAAAAACAAAGGTTGAAGATCATGGAGATTCGCCAAACCCCAATGACAATATGTGCTCGATATGTCTCTGTGAGTACCAACCGAAGGAGTTATTGAGGATTGTACCAGATTGCAACCACTATTTCCATGCAAATTGCTTAGAAGAGTGGCTTAAGATTAATGCTTCTTGCCCTTTGTGTTGGAATTTACCCTAGAGTTTCATTTCACTTTACTCATCTACATCCCAATTATCTTCATCTTCTTCATAATAGTTGTCATCAAAATTTTTTTTCCTTATATAATTCTCTCCATTTTTGTTCTAA
This sequence comes from Delonix regia, assembly GCA_037074485.1. NCBI lineage: Eukaryota > Viridiplantae > Streptophyta > Magnoliopsida > Fabales > Fabaceae > Delonix > Delonix regia. Next base: position 29,944,805 of record CM073455.1, read on the forward strand.
TTATGTTTGTATAAGTGCATAAAAAATATAGCACTTTCAATGATACTAATATTAATTATATGGTTGAAAAGTAAAATGAAACTCTATCCAATTTGAAGTTAACATAAAAAAAATAGCAAAACAAAATTAAAATATTGGATTATACAACATTTATTAAAGGAAATTATAATTTGTGTTCAGAAAGTACAAATTAAATGTATTACTTTTTTGTAACATAAAATAAGGTACTCACGAGCATTGCTTTAACTTACAAAGTCGACTCACTCCAACTCGGTTGCCTCCTCCTGGTTTATGTCAAAAAGTATCATCCCCACATCTTGAACTCAGGCGCCAGCCATCGTTGAAGCACATCATGCCACTATTCCAACTTCATCCTTATATATATATGCAACATTTTATATATATTTGCTCATCATCATTTTATAGTTTCAAAAAGTGTCACCTCCACGTCTCAAACTCGAACACCACCAGTTGTGACAGTATGTAATATGCATGTAGCGTTTTGTATATATATTTGATCTTCATTTTTTATAATTTCAAAAAGAGTAGAACTTAGATGATTTGAACATGCATACAAAGGAAAGTGTCTATTTGCCCATAACTAGCATCATATAATTTGTTGCACCTATTTTTAGAATTTTATTTTAAATTTATTTAAAAGGATATCTATTTTGTGTTTTAATCTAAATTATTTAAATATTATTATATTAATTTTTTTAAAATATTTATAATGTGATATTTTACCCAAAAATAATATGAAATTAATATATTGTTAATTTATTTGTTTTAACAAAACAGTCTTTAATAGTTTATTTATAATTGAAATAATAGGGTTCATGAATGTGGAAGGAAATTGAAGAGTTATGACTCTTCGATGGGTTGAATTCAAAAAGCTATATATATATATATATATATAAGCTCTTGTCCCTCTCTTCACTCATCATCTATATTTCAACAATTCCAATAACACCTAACTCTAAATACAAGTTAATTCCTTAACGTAAATTTGGTTAAAACTTGAATTGTACTGTATCATTGCCTCATTCAAATTTTTGCAACTAATTAAACTTTTTTTCCTTTTTTATTTTAAATTATTTTTATTTTTATTTTTATTTTTATTTCTACATAGCAAATTCACATATAGATTGTCTCTAGTTTTCTTAAACTTCATTTGTTTGCCACAGTTTTCCTTCTCTTTACAGAATCAGCCTTATTTTGAGAGATTTCAAAAACATAGTTCCTATGCTTCAAAAATTCTGAAAAATTCCAGAAATAAACCTTTTTGTGTCTGATTTTTGTCATAAAATTATAAGACCAAAAATATTTAAATTTCACCTAAACCAAATTAATTTATGAAACTATTTAGTTTGGTCCCTTGAATTTGGGTTGGATCTCTTTGGCCTTGAATCTAGGGAAAAATAAACCATAATTTTACGTGATTTGGCAAGAACATTCCTAGGTGTGTACTTGGAAATTCATAAGAATTTCATCTTAAAAATCATTCATTTGCCTCTTCAATCCTATAATTAGAAAATATGTTGAGTTTTGTCTTTGTGCCCATAATCTGAACTATTTGCGTTCATTAACCCCACTTGCATAATTTCAATGCTATAGAAATTTCTAGAATAAAGTTTTAAGATGTCAAGAAACAAAATACCAAATTTCATATTATTCTAAAGTCATTTCATTAGATTTCTAGTCAATACCCATAAACAGCTCAAATTAACATATGTATAGTTACATCCTTCGTTGTCAACTTTGGCCACATAAGTTTACATCCGACATACTCCAACAATATACAACCCTATAGTTAAACAAAGATGATCAACATACATAATTCTTAGAATATCAATCCATACTTAGAAAACATAACAAATCCAATAACATATTCCCATAGGTATTTTTAATTTTGTTGGGCGATTGATTGGGTAGCTTCTTAGGGACCTTAAATTAATACTAGTAACAACAAGGGATGAGATATAAATCTCAATAGCTAGCCACATTTTCAAAACATTATTCCCAGCCTTAAAACATGCCATACAATTCAATCCATTACTATAAACAAATATACCATTGATTGCATACATATAATACTACGCATACCATATCTCATGTCACTTCTTGGTGAAGTTGATTCTCAATCTCTTCCTAATTCATGGTGAGGAATGTTACATCTCTTCTCACTTCTAGGTGAGGAATGCTATATGTTCCCCCACTTTTAGGTGGGAAATGCTTTATCTCTTCCCACTTCTTGTGGGGAATGCTTTATTTCTTCCCATTTCTTGGTAGGGGTAATCTCTTGCATTACAAATGGATGATCATCACAATACAAAGGAAAACAAGGCCTTTCTTCATTCATCCTTTCCAACAATGCATAAACATATCCTTATAAATTTATGTAGCATATGTGAATTACAATCAATGCATCAATGGATAACATAAGTTAGCATTATAAAAAATGCATGTTTTAAGGATATGACTAGTTACCTTATCTTCAAGCTCACTTTCCCTTTGTGAAAATATCCAAGTCCTTGAGTGAAAATTTATAATGTAATCCAATCTTAGCATACAAAAAATGCCATACATGTCAATATACACTTGAAAATTTACTAATTATGCACAAAGTTTCTCTTAACTTTTATTCCCTTTTATTTATCTTTTAAGCTATTATTTCACTTAGGGAGTTCTAAATTAAATTATTCTAGTCTATTCTAAGGTCCTAAAATTTCCTATTGATATTCTTAGTTAAACCCTTATAAATTTCCATTACCTAATTTTGGCTATGAAGCATTAGAACCCTTTAAAAAGCCTAATTTTAACTATAATCAATATATCGGTATCATCACTAAACTATGGTTAACACATTTTGTAGCTAAAACTTGAAATTGATCACTAAAACTCGGGGAGAAATGTTCAAAATTCACCGTGAACATGAAGCCCTAGCTTAATTTGATGAAATGACACTGAATCAAGCCCAAAATTTGAAATTTTAGTGCCTTATAATTGTAAAATCTGTTATTTCCATGCAGCAAAAAGGGATTTCATGATCAACAACTTACTGGATGAAATTAATTGGCATAAATAAGGGTGAAAGAGCTAAAAATCAGTCCAGCAGTGAAGCCCTAACAAATTTTGGAAAAAAACCTCACCAATAAAGCTAAAGTTCTACTAATTTCATAACTTAACTTCAAAGTTGTTACAACAAAAAAATTCCTGAACTTTTTAGCCTATAGCTTGCCAGAAATTTAGCTAGTGATAGTTCAAATTAGTGAGGTTGCAATGGATAGGTTGTATGATGCATGATCAAGAGGAAGGAAGGAGAGAAAATTCTACTGGTTTCATGAATGTTGGTGCTTGCATGACGGGAAGAAGACATATGAAATAAGGTCATTTTGGTAATTTCACTTGAGGACACATGGCACTATTAAGGAAAACATATATGGGTTTGCATAAGAGTTTTTCATGTGGGGATTCAAACTTGAGCACCTATTGATGCATAGGATGAGGCTCAACTACTTGTGCCAACCTTAAGCTTAGATATAATGCCACTTTCATTTTTTTAATTTCCATATTCCAATATCCCTTCAACTATTTCAAATTTATATTGGCCTTATGTGCATTTCCTTCATTTCTCCTACTCATAAAATTATTAAAAAAAAATTTTCCCAGTCAAAATAATATTTATGTTAGAATTTCATGAGTGTTACAACAAGTATATAAGGAATTGCATATAAATTTTTATTCTTCTCTATTTTCATATTTCCATCTTCCATTGTCCTTATTTTCCCCTTTCACTCTCAACAGGGTAGGCTTTATTTTAGACACACTTCCATTTTATATGAAATTTCCTTTTCCAGACTCCCCTTCTCCATTTCACTTTCACACTCTTTTATGTACTCTCTCTAGTTCGACTTTGTAAGCCAGTTCCTCAATTGAATGTTCCACTATAACTTGTTTTTTAATTTTTTTTTTTTTTAAATTTGTCTACAAATGAAAAACAAATGATGAACAATCAAGTAGGATGAAGCAATAGACTTATGATTAACAAACTTAACGATATTGATAGAATAAACTAAAAGATAAGGGACCAATTGTAAAAGTATTCCAATTTCCTTACACACTAATATTTAGTATCTTTCCCCATTTCCATTAATTATAACATCATAATTAAAAAACTGAAATCACTATCCAACATTTTGTATTGAAGTTTCTAAAAAGTGACATGAACATCATGTAATCTATATGAATTGATGGCATTACTTAAACTTATAGCCCATTTCTTGCCTGATGGCATTATGTGAATTGGTTCATCTACACATATGAATTGAAAAACACTTAGTCTTCCAATGGCTAACTTCAAACTTTCCTTACTTTTAGCTTTTAATTCTCTCTTCTTCCTTATATTCCTTTTCCTTATTATATTACATGAAGAAGAACTATAAATGGCTATCGGAAATCATGTGGAAGCTCAACCTTGGTCTACTATTCAATTCCCTTTTAAGATTAGAGTAGGCAACAAAATCGAGAGTTGTAGGTACCTCAGATTTGAGGTTTCCTAAAAGGGCAAGATGAAGAACTTGACATAGCTTGCTCTCCCCTAAGCCGATAACTTTGTCATCAAAAGAATCTCTCATCTAATTTTAATCTTTGAATTAACAATTAGATGACTACCTCCCTAAATGCCATAACTTAAAAGACCCCTTACAACACTACAAAAGAAATTAACTTTTGGCAGCAACTAAATTCATTGCCAAAAGTCTACTATGGTAGCAACACTTTTAAGCTATTACAATAACATTTATGGCTAATTCTTCAATGGAGATTAGTCTTTAGCAATGGTAGTGCAAAGGTCACCCACCAAACAATTTTCATTTTTTATATATATAAGCAAAAGAAGAAAACATGAGAGTTATAAGGAAATAACATTTATGAGGCCAACTTCATATGAAATAAGCCCCTCAATCAAAATCCATTACATCCTCATCCAATACTTGTAAGGAAGATAAACCATGATAGCCCTTAGTCATCAAGTGGGCAAAATGGGATTTAGAAGACAAAAATTGAATAGCTTTACAACATAGGTCAAACCAACAATCTTGACCTAGAAGCTAAAAAATAATCTTCTATTGGGAAAATAGAAAAAACAACATTAGTGTCAATCTTATAAGTGGCCAAATCTACAATCAAATGAAATATCTTTTGAACTACATCAAAAGGCTCTAGTCTGGCACTTTCAAAATCAATCAGTTTCTAGTTGCCATATAAAATAAGAAATCAACAATATTCAAAATAAGTAAAACCATTTTGGCATGAAGCAATATCTACATTCTACAACCATATTTTAATCCAATTAGTAATATTAGGCCAAGAGAAGAGACCTATCCTAAATAATTTTCATTTAAAGCTTGAAAAATGTAGCCACTGAATGTAGACTTTCAATGACGACTTAAGTTGCCATTAAAAAGTAGACTTTTAATAGACTTTAGTTGCTAGTAAAAGTTTGATTTAACTTTGAAATGAATATTTATAGCTATTTTTAGTAGCAACTATTGTCAGCATTGGAAGTCACATATTAGTAACCTACCTTTTGGTTGCCACAAAAGTTGCCACCAAAGAAATTTAATTTTTTTAAAATTGTCATTTGAATTATTTTATATCTTGAAACAAATAAGCATAAATAAATTTTTGAATTCCAAATAGCATAAATAATATCATTACAAAAATATTTAAATTGTAAATAATATCAAATGTAAAATATTTTGAAATTGTTCAATAAAATTAATTATATGATTTTGAAATCGTTCAATAAAATTAATTATATGTATAATATGGGAATAATACTTATTGTCATAACTGATATCCTGACAGAAAAGTAAAATAAAATGTGTAAATTATGAATCCTTAAATAGCATATATTACAACAATAGTATAAAAGGACTATAAACAAACAAGAAAGGATCATTTATTGATTAATATGTATCTAAAAGGAGTTTAAATCTATATTTATCTTAATTGTGTAATTGGTCAACCAAACAAAAGTAATGAACTAATCTATTACAATCTCTATACCTGCTCTAGGCCAAAATGGCTAAACTCATTAAACTCTTTCCAATTCATTTGAGCTTAATCCTTAAAATGTTAAAGTAAAACTAGATAACCATTGTACTATTTCCTATAACCTAATTGAACTTAAGGTAAATTTTGTATATTAAACTTAATCCTAAAGCTCAATTCTTAAATCCTTAATGCTTCTAGTCTTATCTCATACAATTCTCATGCAATCTAATCCATGTAACTTTACCATTTTATTAAGTGTGCCTAACCTCTAAGTTGTTCAAGAAATCTATCACTTAAAGCAAATTGCACATAATCTATCTCTTAACTTCTTGGCCAATCCAAGTCTAATGTGCAATTTCTTGAAGCTACCTTGTAAATCTACCTTTTTTAAGGTAAATAAGACAAAATCAAGGGCTTTTACAAACATTGACTGACGAGTGATACTTGATTTACCAATTCAACCTTCTTGCTCCTTTGCTTGTTGTTTATTTATCCCTAAGAGATCTATTCTAATCATGTTAACCATTTAACTCAAGTGATGAGAAAATGAAAATAGGATAATCTCCCAAGGTCATATTACTTTAATTATACTTATTACAATTCCCATCGCCTTTTAATCTAACATTCTCATTGGTTCCAAGATCTTGTATTATTACTAAGGCAATATTTCGGCTAAGAAAAGCTTAGGCTATGTTTGGAAGTTTAAAGGAGGATGGAATGGAGTGGTCGTTAATGGAATGGCATAGAATGGAATGGAATGGAGTGGAATAACTTGAGTAGATATATTGTTTGGAAGTTCTAATAAGGAAAGAGAGGGACTTCTAGAATTTTTGTTTGAAAATTACAATTAAATAAATGGAATGGAATTACTTATTAATTATTTTTTCCAATATTACCCCTTATAACATAAACTTATAACTAATAATTTTATCTTCGTTCAATACATGAAATAGGAATGATGTCCATATTTTTTTACTTTCTTTTACTAATTCTCCTATTTTATTTTTCTTTTGATCTCTTAACTCACAAAATACAACATAATTCTGAAATAAAATTTATATATATATCTAATGTAAACAACTTATAATATGTAAAAATTACTTATTTTACAATTGTTTTAAATAAATAAATTTGAGATTTTAATTAATGATTCAATAGAAGAAAGGGATAAAGATTAAATTTTTATTCGCCAAAGAAATGAAGTTTCCAAGAGAAATGTTTCACGATGCAAACATTGGATAAACTTGTAATTTTTAGAAATTTGGAAAGGCATAATAGTATTTTTAATTAGTGAGCCACTTCCTTCCATCCTTAACCCCCCCAATTTGGGGGGACAATAAAAATAACATTTTGGCCTTCCCTTGTCATTCCATTCCATCCTCATAAAAACATTCAAACATGTATTCATCCTAATTTAACCATTCTACTCCTTGACCCTCTATCTAAACATAGCTTTAGGTTCTTAAGGTTTTCAAAACACTAAGTGAACAAGACATGAAACTAATACAACATTAAAAAAAATCTAAAAATGGCGTAATCCATATATTAGCCCATCAAACTTTGTCTTTTCAAACATGTTTGTCTAAACGTCATTATGTTCTAGGGTTCTTATTAAGTTTGATAAATAGCTCAATATCCCATCATACAAATCCAAGGCTGGATTGAATTTGAATACATGTCTTATTATGCTAAGAAACAAATTGGGTCACTATTTAAACTTGCTTATGTTTCTAGCCCAACCAGGAAAAAGGAAGGTTTAACATTGTAGACCACTAATTACTCATTATAATATATGTAATTAATCTTGATAATTAGGGTTGGGCATGGGGAGTTTTTTGATAATTATATTCAAGTCCTAAATTTTCTTCACACTTTTCAATGAAGGATAGAGTGACCTAAATGAAAAAAATGATATTACATAAATTGATTCCCAAAAAAAATTTTGAAAACCAATTTATTGGAGTGGCCACCCAAATTTTTAAAATGGAAAATTTTGGAAAATTGAAAGAAAATCAATAGGTGGTTTGCATGACCAAAGATGGGTTCAAGAGTCTGTTTGGCTAAGGGGAAGGAATTAGGCACCCCATAACACTCATCTGTGGAGACAGTTACCTTTAATTAGTCAAGTGAAGTAAACAATATGACTTTAAATTTATTTTAAATTGCCTACATTAAAATACGTACACATGAAAATAATAGAGAAAATAAAATGAAATTGACACAAACAAAATTATGGATATCTATATAGGGTGGACTTGACCTAAGATAAGATCTTAGGGCCTACTTACCCTATGAGAGGGATCAATGTCCATTGCATTCAATCTTTGCTTGCTCCTTGCTTTGGGCTTGGAGTACTTTGTCATGTCATTCAACATGCTTTTTAACTCTTTCAATAGCTCAAATTCTCACCACCATGGAGTACAATCAACCAAGAATTACAACATACATTTTAAGTTTAGTCACAAGACATGTTCAAGAGGCATAAATCATGCAACAAAATTATAGGCCAAATTGGAAAGCCAAGATATTTAAATTAGAAGCAATGCCAACACATTAAAGCACATCCAAGAGGCCTAAACTATGCTTAAAAAATTTAAGAGAAAATTAGATAGCAATGACACTCCAATTGAAGCATTAAAACATTCCTAAAACACATCCAAGTGGCCTAAACTCTGCTGAAAACTTCAAGGGCAAAATAGATAGCAATGATGCTGTACAAATCTGGGCAAAATGGGCAGTGAAATGAAGCTTAAAATAGGCACAATTATGACTATATACATGCCACATATTAATGTTAACATGGTGTAACCTTATGGCACAAAATAAACAATATATACAAGTTATGATTAAACACAATTGAGGCATAAGTCATGTGATTGAATGGGGGATAAAATGCAATTATTAAATACAATTGATGCTTTCTATCAACAACTTGCAAACAAAATTGAAATACCACATAATTTTCAACACACATCAATTAGTAATTTGGAAGTGGCATTTTTTATGAAAATTGGCCACTAGTTAAAGAATAAACACATGAATTCATCCCCAATAGCATGCCACCCTATATGATGACTCTTAACAAAGGAACATGCATATTCAACACTTTATCTTAGTCAAAATTGAATGAAACTCACACTAAGTATGCACCAAAGATAGAAAATAAAGAAGAGGTGAAAAATTGAAGGAGGGAACATGCCACACTCACAAATTCAGCACCTAATCTCAATTAAAATTTAATTGAAATTCACCCTAGATATGAGCCTAAGAAAAGAAAAGAAAGATGAAGAATGTGAAAGAGGATTACCTTTCTCTTTTTGCCTGTAACACTTTTTGCCTCCTCCACTCCCATCTAGCACCTAGGGTTGCTTGAGAGAAAAGAGATGATGAGAGAAAATCCCCAAATGAGGTGAGAGTATCCAAGAGGTCTAGGGTACATGTGAATGAGCTAAGAGAGAATAGGAAATCTGAAAATTAAGTCAAGATGCAAATAAAATGTATGTGAAATGAAATTTTTGATGAGCGGAATGAATGTGGCTTGAATTATGTGGTACGTGGAAAATAAGAATTTTAAAAATTAAATAAAGAAAAAAAATGAAATTGGATAAGAAAAAAGGAGAAAGTGCCATGTGTGAAGTATGATAGAAAAAACAAATAAAGTTCTAAAAAAAATGAATCAAATGCAAGTGAAAATAGATTAGGAGAAAGAAGAGCGTGCCATGTGTGAAGTGTGAGAAAAATGAGAAATAAAATTCTGAAAAATTAAATCAAAATGCAAAATGAAATACAAGTGAAATTATATGAGAATAGTGAGTGGAATGTAATATGTGAGGTGTGAGTTAATTGGGAACTAAAAATTTGAAAAATTAAATATAGGAGATGGATTTAAAGTGGATCATGGTTCATGGGTCATGGGTCATGGGTCATGGTCTTTAGTTAAAGTGCCTTCTTGATTTGATTCGAGTGGAGTTTTGGATCTTTCAGTTCCATATTAAATGGTCCTCTCTCATTTTCATTCCATTAGGCCTCATTTCAAATGGATCTCCTTTTGTTTGGTTTTATTTTTATTTTTTATTTTTGGACCCAATTTCAAGTATATCCCATTTATTTTATTTCTCTTTTCTCATTTTCTTTATTCTTAACACATTCACACGTTACCAATCTAATTTATTTTTCTTCACTTGTTTTGTTGTTTTTTACTTATTTTCATATGAATTTAAATTATTTTTAACTTTAGTAACTTTAACATTATTTTCATTTTTTCATGTTTTTCTTTTTCTTTTTCTTTTTTCTTTTGGTTAAGATTTCACTATTTAATTAGTTGTTTAGGGTTCCCTTAATTATTGGTATTTTACATTGCCTGGAAAAATTACAGTGTTAACACTTATATGTATACTTATCTGTAAAAGAAAATACACCAAATCTTTCAATTCTTGTGATTTCTTTAATTGTCTTTGCAATACTACTTATAGCATATATAGCAATGAGTTAAGTTTTTGCCTCAAATGTTATATTATAGGAAGAATGTTATTGGCAAAGCCCAACTTTACATGAAAAAACAATCTTGCAACTTATACAATCAATAAAGCCCACATTAAGGGGGATAAATAGGTAAATTAATTCACATGGGAATCACCAAGTCACAAAACTAAAGCAACAAGATGCATAACAAATGGGCAGCACAAGGCCACAAACTGCAATATATAAACTCGAGTTGTTTACAGTATTTGTTAAATAAACAAAAGAGAAAAGAGAGAAAACTCTTTGTTAAAATAAAATAAAATAAAAAAGAGCACATAATTATAATTGAGATGACTTTGTTCTTGGACGTGGATCACAGTATGAGTTCACACAGTACCTATGCTTCGGAATAATTTTTTTCTTTTGAAATGCATCGTGTCGACTTGTTTATAATATTATTTTGTCCTGAAGCATCTTGGCAGCCTAATTAGACTCATCGCAGTCATTCATTCTTTTTCCATAAATTACTTCCTTGCTAGAAATGACTAGTCTACAAAATAAATTTAGCACCAAACTCAGCTTCCTTATACATGGATTATTCTTTCATTGTTGCATGGGGTTGATAACTCTTAGGAATATAGTTATTTTTTGTCACTTTCATGCTTAATTATTGTGTAATTTCCCTAGTTTTAGTTTAATTTTGAGTTAATTGTGTTAGTTTAGCTAACTCACATTTGACAGTTTTGACTCATGGTTGTTTTACTTGTTTTTAGTGTTAATTTGATGAATTTCACTTATTATAAACTGCATATTGTGTTTTAATCTTCTCCACGCTTTGGGAAAGGTAGAGAAAGCATGGAGACAAGTTTTGGAAGCCATAGCTTCACGAAATGTGAATTAATTTACTTCATATTTGTAGAGTTGGCACCTTGGCGCCATTTGAACACCCGACTTTTTTAACAAAGAAAGAAAATGAACAAAAGGCAAAAGATGAATAAGGTAAATAAAACAAAAAAAAATTAAAAATAAAAGACAAAAATAATAATATTGAGAATTTTAAGACTAAAAAAGGAAAAAATTAAAAAAAAAAAACACAACAAAAGGAAAAGAAAAATAAAAAAAAGAAAGTCAAAATTAGAAAACTAAAAGAATAATAAAATACAAAAGTGAAACAGAACAAAGGAACAAAAACAAAACTAAATAAAAATAACATATTTGGAAAGCCAAACCAAAAAAAAGGAAGTGAAGGAACGTTGCTTTCACATAAACCCATACCCTGCTAAATTTCTTTTTCTCTTAGTTCATTAAACAGAAGGGGCAGGCTAATGACTTGTTCCATATCCTACTAGTTCATAGCTAGGCAACTAAGAAAATGACCAAAATGGATTCCCAGTGATTCCCTACATTTGGGAATCCTAAATGTAGGTGAAGTTGATGAAATTTGGACCATTTGATGAAAATCTAATGGTTTCAATTTTATAAAATTGGTAGAAACTGTTTAACATTTGTTAAAATCTGAATCATCGGATGAAAATTTAATGATTCAGATCTCAAATGCAGAGCATATAAATGCAAAGAATCCATATCTGAAAATGACAAGGGAGAGGAGGCATGGAAAGAGCAGAGAAATTGAGATATGAGAGAGGAGATAAAAAAAGGAAAGTGCACAGGTAGTGGGGGTAATTGAAAAGTGAGAAAACCCTTAAAAGAAAGATTCAGAAAGGGAGATTGAGAAAAAAGGGGGGAAAGGAGAGACAGTAAATATAAAAAGAAATATTGAGGGAAAAAAATGAAGAGCAGAGGAGCAAGGGAGAGTGAATAAGCTAGAAAAAATGAAGAGGAAGAGAAAAGAGAGGGTTGATCTCCAAAGGTAGACTGAGAGCATGAGAAACAAGGTTAAGCAGAGGAGAGGTAAGCTTTTGTTGTTCCTTTGTCTTGTTCTTTAACTGTCGTAAAGTCATTATTTTCTTTCATAAGCTTTGTACATGTTGTTGCATGATTTTCTTCTTTTGGCTGCTGCAAACGTCAAAGTTCGTTGTTGCATTTTTTTCTTCTGATAGCTTGACCTGCAACGGTATGATACTCCTCTTTTATTGCCAAAGATTTTGAAGTCTTTTATTGCCTTATTTTGCTCCTCTTTGCTATCATGAAGTTTCACTTCAGTGCTACGTTGCTTCCCTTTTTTTCTGATGCCAAGGTATTTGTGGAATTGATGCATGGTTTTCTTCTTTTGTTCTTTTGCTTTTACTAGCATGGTTTCTCTTTTTCTATGCTGATACAGCCTTTTGAATGTGCTGCACATGTGCCCTGTTCTTTTTTATTTTTTGTCACAAACCTCACTTAGTCATTGCACATGTCCCCTGTTTTTGCTATCACAAAGCTCATCTGGTTGCTGTAGTTTCTTCTTCATTTTGCTGTCATATCAGTCATTATATTACTGCATATTAATCCTCTTTTTGCTATCAAAAGTTTGCTGAAAGTGTGCTGCATTTCTACCTCTTTTTGCTGTCTAAAGTTTGCTAAAATTGTGCTGTATAATTACCTTTTTTTTTTACTTGTCAAAGTTTACTGAAAATGTATTGTATAGTTACCTCTTGTCGCTGTCCAAAATTTGGCTAAACTTTGCTGTACCTTTACCCTGTTTTGCTATTCAAAACTTAGCTAGAATTTCACTACACATTTACCTTCTTTTGCAATCAAACTTGGTTGGAATTTTTCTACATTATACACCTCTATTTGCTATCAAACTTGGCTGGAATTTTGTTGTATAATAAGCTTTGTTAGTTGTCCAAATATTTATTGGAAATTTTTTGCATCATAAGCTTTCTTTGCTATCAAAATATTTACTGGAAACTTGCTGTATAATTACCCTTTTTTTTACTTTTCAAAGTTTGTTGAAAATGTACTGTATAGTTACCTCTTGTCGATGTCCAAAATTTGGCTAAACTTTACTGCACCTTTACCCTGTTTTGCTATTCAAAACTTGGCTAGAATTTCACTACACTTTTACCTTCTTTTGCTGTCAAACTTAGTTGGAATTTTTCTACATTATACACCACTATTTGCTATCAAACTTGGCTGGAATTTTGTTGCGTAATAAGCTTTGTTAGTTGTCCAAATATTTATTGGAAACTTTTTGCATCATAAGCTTTCTTTGCTATCAAAATATTTATTGGAAACTTACTACATAATAAGCTTTATTGGCTATGCAAATAGTCATTGGAAATTTGCCGCATAAGCCTGCTTTGTTGTCCAAATAATCATTGAAAAGTTTTTGCATGATAAGCCTTATTTGATGCCCAAAAACCATTGAAAATTTGTTACACTATTGTCTCTTTTGGTTGCCCATAATTTTTCATGAACCTCGCTGAAAGATGGTTGTATGATACTCTCTGTTTTGCTGCCATTTAGCCGTTTAGGTTAAGAGCATGCTTATTGGGAAGCTTGTTAAGATTATAGCAAAGTGATTTCCACGTTAAAAGCAAAGTATAAGCGAAGGTTGGTGCCCAGAGGCTTGTAAGGTTAAATTCCAATCATAGGGAGAAGCAATTTCATATGTGTTATCGTAAAGATTATAAGTGGATACAATGATAAATGTTTTAATTGGCCACCAATACACATAAGCACCAATGTATGACTTTATTATCATTAGGGTGTCATGTGAGGTCCAACATTTCCATAAGTATCTTTGTTTCTTAATGCAATGCAAGGTCAAATCCTTCCATAGGTATTTTTGGGTTTCATGTTATGTAAGGTCCAATGCCTCGATAAACACATTTTATAAAAATTAATATTTTTAACATTAGTGTTGCTAAGTGAGATCAACGCCTTCATAAACATCTAATGAATTTACTAGTGGGTCTATGTGTGATCCTTTGACTCCATAGGCATTAACTAATACTAGACGCATATATTTTATATAAATTTGGACCCATGGGTAATCAATGTTTTTGCAAAAAATTCCGAATTGAAATAGTCAAATATACATGAAATCATCTCTTCTTAGTGATAATTCTTTTGGCAATGTCTTATATTGTTTATTTTAATTATTAATCTCTTGAAATTCAAATAAAGCAATCTTAAAAACAAATGATGATATTTTTAATTTCCTGTAATGTTTTTCAAATAAAATATTGTTTCCAAAGTTTCTTTTATTTTTTTCAAAATTTTTTAAATAATAAAAAACCAAGACTTTTTCATTTATATTTTTCCAAATTAAGGCATAAATAAATCATGTTTCCAAATTCCAAAAAATAATATAAAAAGAAGAGAACAAGAGGTTGAGATTACACTTATTTCATAAATTAAAACACGCCGACTAAATTCCAAATTATTTTGTTTACTAAAATTTTTTTGATTTCAATTGTTTTGTTCTTTTCATAAATTAAAAAACACTAACCCATTGACACACCTTTCTTGTCAAACTATATAGACTTTGATCTCTATCATCGCGCTTTGTAAATATCCATTTATTTCTTCTTTTATTTAGTTTCTTTTAATTATATCTATTTATGTTTTCATGTGTTTTAATGAAGGTTATTAAAATAAGATTAAAGCCTTATTACGTTAATTTCACTTGACTAGTGATCTAACCCGTTTTTACCATACCATTCAATTTCATTACATAGGATATTATGAGGTTTATTGAGCTTAAATGCATGTTTAGATAATATTTTGTAGTAATTTGGGATTAAAGGGGATTTCTTGTAAAATGTACTTTGTAAAGGTAAAATTGTGATGTTTTTATTGATTTAACATAATTAAATTAATTTGGAGAATATGGGATATTACAATATTTAAATTTTGCATTATAAGTCAAAGTCAAAGTCAAAGTCAAGCCTAAAGAAATCACAATCAAAGACTAGGAAATTAGAAAATTGCAGAAAAGGCCTAAGAGCATCAAAACCACTTTGCTGTGTCTTTTGCCATGATGAACTTGCTCCAACTTGTGAAATTTTTTTATTCAAATCTAATCACATCTACAAATACCCGATCCAACTCACCTCTTTTTAGCCATTAGGGTTCCTGCTTAAGAGAATTCGTCAGAGAGGGGGAGACCATGATACACTCATTCTTCTTCACTCTCTCCTCTCATCTTCTCATCTCTCCATCATTTTTCTACTCTTCCATGGCTGTTCTTGGAGATTTAGAGCTTGGTGAAGCATTCTTGACCAACATGAGCTGCTAAACATCCTTTGCGCAAAGTAGATTTAATAAGGCTTAAGCGTGGAGCATCAACTAGGGAATTTTTCTTATTCTTTTCCATATTTTCCTTATTGTATTCATTGTGTCTTGGTTAGATCATTTTGATTACATTGATGGGTTGGACTAAATTGCTGTAAATTCTATGTTATGGATTGGATGTGTGTTTTACAATGATTATTGCTACATTTGATTTTAGAAGTATTGGGTTTGGTATAATCTAATATACCTTATGATTGATTGTAGTAGTATGGTATCACTTGGTTAAGTTGCTCAAGTTGTCTTCACATCTTTACACTAATCTCTCATTACTACATTAAAGTGGGTAATTAATGTTGTTGTGAGCCTTTGGGTTGAAGGTGTCATAAACAAATTAATTTACCTAGTGTTTGAATAGTATTTTAAACCGGTTGTGGAAATGGTTTTATAAGAAAACTCTCATTCTTCTTTCAGAAGCTAGGAAGGCTGAATTGAACCTCCTACAAGCATTTTATCATCATTTGCATTTAAACCCAATCATAGTCATTCCCTCATTCAATCATTTTGTCAATTTGCATTTTATAACAAAAACCTCAAAATTATTTATAGTTTGTTATGTTTTATTCAACTTTAATATGCAAATAAAGTCAAAGACAAAACCCCAGTTTTCCCATTTCTTCACATATTTTTACTTTCAAATTACCTAGGAACAAACTAGGCACCTTGAAGTGAACACAACTCGAATTGCACCGCTATAGTATATTTTTGTATTCGGTATTAGCTTTTGACACCCTAACGACAAAGGTTCGATCAACTAGTTTAGGGTAATTGTCCTTGCGGATGGTTGTTGTAAGGTGCCTAACACTTTTCCCTATGCTCAAATAGACTCTTAAACCCATCTCTATTTTGGCTAACCACCTTTCCATTTCTTTTCATTTTCAAAATGGTTTTCCAAAGTTTTCCTTCAAAAATTTTAGTAGCAACTCCTAAATAAATCAGTTTTTAAATTATTTTGAAAGCCAATTTGTTTCTGTTTCTTTTCGCATCATCTGTCTCACACTCAACCCTCTGTCAGGTTGTTAGGTGTGATAGGCCAGGATGTGATTAATGAGGGTTAAGTCCAACTTTTCATATTTTTAAGGAAAATATACTAACTTCCTAAGGTTTTCTTGATATGAGAAGGCCTCCAAAAGAGATTAGGCTAAAACTCTGAGTTCTAGGCTAATAAATCACTCAAGGAAGGCATTTTAAAAGGAGATTTGAAGAAGTAGATCAATTGAAGTTTAGAAATTAAAGTTTTTATTCATCTTTTGAGTTTGTTTTCTGGTATGGATTTTGCTATATTTATTGATATACTAGACAAGGTTTTCTTTTCTTTAGGATTATAGTCCCTTGGCATGTAGATTGACTTATATTGTTACTTTCCTATTTGAATTTAAATGTGGATAAATTTATTTAGTTTAATTAGTGTTTTTCCTAAGGATTTAGGAATTCTTGAAAGAGAAGCTCAAATTGAATTATAAGAATGAATACCTGACCAAACCACATCGCAAGGGGTCAAAATTAAATTGAATTGCAATGCTATATAACAATGCAATCCAAGTTGTATTCACTCAATAAGCCTTTATTGGAATCCTAAGCTAAAGTAAGTATAAAAAACATGCAACTGATAATGGTCAAGTGTTGATAATTTTGAACTAAATGAATATGTAATCAAGTAAACAAATGTGAAACTAAAGTAAATCTAAGCTACTATCTTTTATATTTTTCTTGGATGGAATGATGGAAGTGAGGATGAATGTAGATGATAAATACTCTCAGAAATTGAATGATAGCTATCCTTGTTCAAATTAATATAGGATTTAATTCTTCATTAACTCTTAAGGAAAAACCTTAAGTAACCACTTGAGTGTTCTTAGTTTGTCATGGCTCCTACTACCATAGCTAGTAATCACTCTATTTGACACCATTACAAACCACTTAATGTGTGATTAAAATTGGACAAAAGCAACTTTTTCCTCTATCAAGAGATGCTCAAATAAGATACTCATACAAGCATAAAAGATAATATAATCTAATCATAACCATGATAGAAAATACTCTTTCATAGCATTGTAAGGTAATATTTCCATACAACCATCAAGTTACATCAATGAATTAAAAATCACAATTCTCGATACATAAAGATATTGTAACCAAAGTCTAGATCTCACAATTGCATAAAGATAATCCTAGAACTAGAAAATCAAATACATAATCTGAAAATAATATTGAGAAATTAAAACTCCCCTTTGAAGTTTAGGAACTCAAGCTATAATCTCCATCTCTAAGAAGCCAAAACTCTAGCCACTCATAAGAGAAGATTCCACTACTAGCTTCACTTCAACATTGGTGCAAGAGATATGGATGAAGAAGAGAAGTGGACAAAATAGATGGATGAAGAAATTGGGAGAGAGAAAAATGGAAAAAGGAGCAAACATGGTATGTGGTAAGATGAGAGAGAAGGCAGAAGACGTGTAGATAGAGAGGAAGAGAAATGAGGATGACGTGATTGTGTAATTAGGAATAAATTAAGAGATGAATTAGGAATCTAGATTAGAGAGTGAAATTCTCATCAGTTAAGTGGGTGAATTGGGTTTATGATAGATCTTAGATCCATGAGTTCTTGGGTCTTGAGTCAATGGATCATTTAGGTTGAATGGACTTTTATACCTTAGGTTCTTGGGATTTAGGCTGAATTCTTTTTTTTTTCTTTTTATTGCTTTCTTTCTCCAATTTTCCCAAAATAACATACAATGAAAAACAAGCCCTGTAATACAATTCAATCCAAAATTTTATAATTGAAAAGTAATCACAAAATTATAACAATTTCACCATTTTAAAATCTCATTTTCATGCAATCACTCTAAAACCAAATTCATCATAGTTAATGCATTTGAGCCCACCAAAATATGATAAGAACCCCAAAATAATACACAAAATAGGGACTTACCAATACTACTCATTTGATGTTAATTAAATACATGAATTAACTAAATTTGCCTTTAGGATAGATATATACTTATAGGACTTGCAGACTCATAATTGGTCCTACATAATGCATATTTCTAATTGGATTCTCTTAGATTTATAGGAAATTGAACTAGGACGATAGAATTTATAAAGGATCAACAAATTCTTATAATGAAATTAGAGGCTAAAACTAGCCCATGAAACATTAAATTTAAGTTAGGAAAGTAACTATATTGCAATTGTAAAGCCTAGTTAGATTATAATCCTAATGAGTTATTATTGATATATTTTCTTCTCGCTAGTCTTGCTTTGAACATTATTTTGTGTTATTTATGTTTAATTAGAATATTGGTAATTTGCTT
Organism: Delonix regia; assembly: GCA_037074485.1. NCBI lineage: Eukaryota > Viridiplantae > Streptophyta > Magnoliopsida > Fabales > Fabaceae > Delonix > Delonix regia. The sequence continues at coordinate 29,963,878 of CM073455.1, forward strand.
GGATAAGGTAGCTACTATAACATCAATTCTTAGTTATAGTCATAACTAGGGTTCCCTAAGACCAACACCTTTTCACTACTATATTAATTATTGAAGATGTATACTTGCACTATAGTGGATTGCTCACAACAAGTGTTGTTGTTGAGAACATTATGATAACAAGTTATATTGTGGATGGTTTCTTCTTTAATTGTAGCATGAAACATTTACTATGAATGATTTCTTCTTACTCAATTTGCATTAATTCGTAAAATAGAGATTTTAGAGTTGTATATGAAATCAAAATGGTCATGTTGTATCATTTTATATAGTTCATGATTGATGTTGTATCTACATAAGCTTTCAGTCCTTCAATTAAAAAATTGAGAACAATGATATTTGAATAACCTTATCAATAGTAATAAAGGCTTCTTCTTCTTTTTTTTTTTTTGCACAATTTTCTTGTTTCTTTTTTCTTTTGCACAATATTATATTCTTGTTTCTTCCGTTATCAAAGTAATATATCTTTTTCTTTGTTTTTTCTCACAATCTTTTTTCCTTCCAATATCAATACAATGCCTTTTTCTTTTTCTTTCATTTTTTGCCTAGTCTTTTTTCTTTCAATATCAATTAAATATTTTTTTCTTTCTTATTGTATCTATAATCTTTTTTCTTCCATCATGGTATTTTATTTTTTTCTTCAAAATTTTTGTTCATTACTATTAGTTATCTCAAGCCTCAATACAAGAAATACCTAGAGGGGTGAGTTGTTTAATGAATGAAAGAGGGAAAGAAAGCCAAATCTTTTGGGAAAATTTCATTTTAGGATTATATGTTATAATTAATTACTCTCAAGGACCTTTTCTATTTTAATTACATTGATGGACCTAGAGTCATTTTATGAATTTTCAATGGACAAAAAAACACCCCTAGCCTTAATAATTTTAATAACTTCCCTTCAAACCATTATTTGTCAATGAATCTAAATGTTTCTTCCCCTCAAGTCAAACAAGCTCTAAGGAGATATGTTCTTGATCCTTTCAAGTCTAACAATTTTCTTGGACAAACTTCTACTATTAGTATTTATATTTTCATCTTGTTCTTCTTCATCTACAACCCCACCATCTTTACCTTTTCTTCATCTATACCGTTCAAGTGAGGAGGTGGGGGAAAGCCATTTTTATCCTAATACAAAAAATTTTTGTTATGGAAGAAAGAAAACTAAGAAACAATGAAGTCACCATAGGTGACATTAAACATGTAATAATTTTATAGGCAAAATCCATATGAAATTTTCATCATAACAAGTGGTAGCAAACAATAGAATGGAGAACAAGGTGAATTTTGCCACTATAACCCTAACGAACAAATATTTAGGGACCAAACAATAGAACTAATTAACAAAATTTAATTAGATTATTCCAATTATTAAATGTATTTGTATATCAACAAATCTACCTAACATCCTGGATAGAAATTACAATGGAGTTTCCCTTAGAATATGGACCTCTCAAAATGTCTACAACAAGTAATCTAATATAGAAAATAAAAAAGAGCTTACACTCTTGTCAAAAATAAAACACCAGAAATCGACATACATCTAATATAGGACAAGATCCTCTTTGTGTGCTTCGTAGCCACTAACATACAAAATACATATTTTATTAAAAACATAATAAATATATCAACACCCTTCTAAGCAATGCAGGGCCCACCAAATGAATACCTATGCTAAGCTTCTAAGTCGTTGGTGGGTGATCCAAGTCAACACTACTATCTGAAATGATTCAAATAACAAGGGATAAGTGGAAACTCAATGAGAAGATAATACTAACCATATTAGAAAGGTGTAGATGAGCTTTAATAGAGTTTTACGAAAGCCATTTCGTTTACCGTGATACATTAGATACAAGTATATAGTAAAGTGCTAAAACAAAGTAAGAATAGATTTCACAACATGCATAGTCATTCACACTAAAAAAAAATAGAAAACTAAATAGGAATAAAGTCAATTTCTATGATATCATAAATCCATTTTCAAACTTAAGGGTAATTAGATCAAACATGAGCCTATAGGTTGGAATTGCATGTGGAACTTCTTCCATGGTCCATACTTATCACCATTGCTACAACCCATATTGTTCACCTTTATAGTAAATGAATTGAATGTGCAATATATTCAGTCAACACCAAAAAATTAACTCAAAAGTCCATTATATATATATATATATATATGGATGTATGTGTATATATGCATATATATATATATATACATATATACACATACATACATATATATATATATATCTACATATATATATGTATGCCAACCTAGAAGCATTGAATAGAAACTAAAAAAATTATATTATAACTATATGAAATTAGTTTGCAGCCAAAGGTCGACAACATAAAAAAGAATCATTAGAAATTATATGTCAGCTCTAGGCTTGTTTAATCAGAATAGTATAGATATCACACTCGAGCAATGCAACTCAAAATTATCATAATCACAACATTATGCACGAAAGAATATCATAATATCCACATTTTGCCCTAGTCATATGAGAATAATGGCATTACACTATAGTCATACCTTAATAACGACACTATGCCATAATCATAATGTTTGAATATCAGTATTATACCATAGTTGGATTATAATATCATAGTGCACTATTGCTAACGTCTACTATTGCAACCTTCATGGTCCTATTTTGGATGGATTCTTAAAATAATATTACTTTTAGAAATATATAGTTAAAATTTTTCATAAATTCATAAAACAATTATCTTTATAACTAAAACTAGACAAAATAATTTTAGTTATCTAGAAAATTAGATAAAATTCAAAATACTAGTAGAGTCTCATTAAAGTCCATAATTTCATAATTAAAATATTCAAAATTATTTGAAGAAATTGAAAAAATCTAAATTCAAATAAATTTGAAATCCATAATCAATATAATACATTCAAGAAATCTGTGCAACATAAAAAATGCTTGATCTAAATACTTCATAATTACATAACCAGAATAATTTAGAAATGCAAAATCAGAGTAATTTATAAATCCATTATTTGGGTAATTCAAACAATCAGAGAATTACATCAAATTTGGAGCTTTCAAAATATTAAGAGTATACAGAAATGATGAGGTATGGAAATTCTAGTAAGTTTGCCCCAACGCATTGGAATATTTAATATGAATTATTTTCATAAAGAAAATACATAAACTAGAAAACTACATATAATTAGCATTATCAACTCACCTATCAAAGGGACCCAAGGTTTAATTCTTACCATCTTCTTCTTGGAAATTCCAAATTATAGAAGAACGTCTTTGTCCTTGTAAAACACAATATACAACCATAACATCCCATGCATGAAGTTTCCTTACCGTAAAATTACCTCCAAATTACCAAACCCTAACATTTGCCAACTTTCCATTGCAGTTATATCTTAACAAATTTTACGTTATTTTCTTCTTTAAAAGTCCATGTTTATTCCCTTAAATAAGGTATCATAATTTGTTAACCCTCAAAGCCTTTAACTTAAGTGTTCTTTTAGATGATACTCTCAACCCCTCACAATGATGAACAAACCTTACCATCACTAAGTCTTTGTGAATAAAATAAATTTAATGCCATCCAATATTATTGTTGTTGTTATTTCTTCTTATATATAAGCAAACCTAAGATTACTTCCACTGTACTTTTTTCATGACTTTCTTAATACCTGAACTTTCTAAATTTCATCTCAACATGAAGAATATAAGGTTACCATTTATCAATTCCCCAAATACCAACTTCCAGTATGTTAAAATTTTCCTCATGAAACATTATTAACATTTTTGTGGTATCAGTATCATCATTATACCCTTGTAATTCCCAATTTCCAAAAGTACGGTTCCATTCCTTAAATCTCCCATATTGATTAGTAATTTCTCACCTTTCCTACAAATCTTCATCTTTGTGGTCTATATACATACACGCATACATACACACACACATGTAGGCCAACTTTACCAAAAGGGCCTTAGTTATTAAATTAAAATAATTACCCAATTTTATTTAATCACTTCCAATGAGCTTTCCTTCATCATTCATCCTCCCTACATCAATGAAATTTCAAAAAAAAAAATTAGGAAACTCCTTTAAACAACTTACCATTCAACTTCCAATTACCCAAATCCCCTCATCTTGGTGATTTTAGGTGAAGAGTGAAACAACAACTTAAAATTTGCCCACCCAACATATTTTCTATACATCCAAATAGGGGTTTCAAAATCTAAAGCCAAACCTTGAAATTGAACATAAAAATTAAAAGGGAAATTTTGAAATCTCTTAGAAGCAAAGGATGATGAAATTTTGAGAAAAACTAACCCTATAGTGCCTAAAGCCAATGAGAATGAAAAGGTAAATTCCTACTAAAAATCTAGAGCTTTTCCTGCTACCAATCACTATATATAGGCCCAAAAAAGGCAAAAAAATAATGAAAAAAATGAAGCAAATGTGCTAAGGTTGCACCAATTTGGATTGATTAAAAAAGAGGGAGCAAGACATTTTTCTTTGGTTAATGAACGCTGATTTTTATTCAGAAAGAGAGAAGAGACATATGAATGGGAGAAAAAAAATGAAGGGAATTTCATAATAGGGCAAAAATGCTAAAAAAACGCAAAGATGGTAGAGCTATACTAGTTTGGATGGATTAATGAAAAGGGTGTAAGATGTCTTTCGGTGGTTGGTGAACTCTAATTTTAGTTTAGAGAGAAAGAGAGAGAGAGTATACGTGTGAAAGGGAGAAAAATAATAGAAGGCATTTTTGTAATTTTAAGCAAGGTACACGTGGTTTTATCTAAAAAAATATAGTTAATTCTAAAATGCATACGAGGGGATTCAAACCTGAGTACCTTAAGAAGCATATGTGCATCTAAAACAGCTGAGCCAACCTATTTATCAAGTTTCATGTTGCTTTATTTTATAACTTAGTCTTCCTTAATCACTTTTTTCAAGTTCCCCTTACTTACATTAAATTTTGTTCATGCCTTAAATGCATTTTCTTCCTTCTCCCACTCAAGCAAGCTATTTAAGTTTTCTCTTAGCTTAAAACAATATTTTAGTATGAGAAATCTCCATGGGTCTCACATTTTTACCACCATAAATAAATTATATCATGGAATTCAAAGGCATAGTTCATTACACATGGAACAAGAACTTGTTATTTTATGGTTGTTGCAAAAATGATATATGTATCTATCCTTAATCACTTGAATAATCAATACCATGTCTAGCGAACAAGGAGCCCTTAGGCTTTTTAAAAGTTAAAAAACAAAAACACTGCTTTAAGTCTCAAGCAAATGAGGGAGTTTGGCATGCATATCACCATTTTTCCCATGACTTCTTCTTAGGAGTAGTTGTGCCATAAAACCTTCGCAAATGTAATCTCTTTCAAACACTACTCCTTGACATGCCTATCATGAATAGCCACTAGAATTTCTTCATAAGCTAAACTAACCTCTAGTTGTATATCTTGGGCTTTTAGCACATGAGCTAGATCATATAAGTACTTCCTAAGCATTGACACAAGAAACACTAGATGCATGCCAATAAACTCAAAGGTTAGAGCTAAACTATATGCTAGTGCACCATTCCTTCTTAGAATCTTAAATGGCAGAACATACTGAGGGCTTAATTTTCCTTCCTTCCCAAATCTCATCACCTTCTTCATTGGAGTCATCCAAAGAAACACCTAATTACCTACCATGAATTGTTAGTCTCACTATTAGTTATTTACATAAGCTTTCTCCCTATTCTGGGTAATCGGCAACCTTTCTCTAAGTAATTTCAACTTGTCTATGGCATGTAAAACTAATTTTGGGCGAAGCATCTTGTCTTCACCCACTTCAAACCATCTAATAGGAGATTGACATACTCTCCATATAATGCTTCAAAAGGTTCCATTTGAATGCTAGCTTGATAATTGTTATCATAAGCAAACTCAGCTAAAGGAAAATATGTATCCCAATTTTCCATAACGTCTAGGATGCACAATGTAATATGCTAATTTTAACATATTTAGTACACTTGGTAAATTTTCCTTAATATTTATGAAACACCAATAGAATTTAATAAAAATGGAGACTTGAATTTAAGTATCATGTCCTTAATTGAAAACTTTAACAATTAGGAGATTAAAGTAGGAAAAATATAGAAATGCAAGGGAAGCTTTGTGCAATAATTTTGAAAAGGTAGAAAAGGTAGGACTAACGATAAGGAAGCAATGGTTGAAGAAGAATAAAGAAGAAAAAGACCCTAAATTATACATATATGCACAACCATATTTAAATAGGGTAAAAAACGTAATTTTAACTAACAAAAGGTTAAGAATGTGGGGACCAAAAGTGCAATATTTTCTTTAGAATTAGAAAGGAATGATTGGTGTAGATGTAAGTGCGTCAGGTGTCTTTCTTTATGTTAGTAGGGCCACGTGGAAAGAAAAGGGTAATTTTGAATGCCAGCTACTCTAGTTAGCATGCAAAGGACCTAAAACTACTATATAAAGGGAGGGGGGCCACCATTTGAAAACCACAAGCCAATACCAACGGAAGAGAGACACTTGGGAAAGAGAGTGATAGAGAGAGAAAGAACAAGTGAGTTCAAGCGATGAGGCTGAGAAGGAGGTGAGATTTTCTTAGGTTCTTTCTTTGTTCTTTCTCAAATTTTATCAACTCCCTACCATCTTCTGCTCTTTCTTTTAGATAAGTGACAAAATATCACTTTGTTAGTGAAGGGTATTGAAGAAAACCTAGCTTGACCAAGACTTATTTTCAGGGAAACTTGCACCTACTTAGTTACTTAGTTTAACTCATTTATGTATTTTGTTAGTGATGATCATGAACATTGTGGGCCTTCATGGTGGCACTTCATGTGCGATGCAAGGATTTCATTACTTATGGCATGCATGCATGATTGATGATTCCATGGAATACTTGTGAACTTGCTTGATATATTCATCTCTTTGTAGATTCTTTTTACAATATTGTGTTCATCACTTTATTAAATCCATGTTTGAGTTGCTAATAAGCTAAAGGGATTTTGTAATCTCACCCTTTTCTTTTTCACATTTTTAGGAGATAAAAACGTATGTGTTTGATTCCTTTAGCTTCATCCAAGACTATTAAACCTTCTCTCTGCTTATTTCTCTAGTCGTGTATTATCATAACAGAGAGTTTTTATAAAACCATTTCTGACTAATGTTGCATCCTAGACATCCTCATGTTCTTACCAATCCCATGACTCGTTTAGCAAGCACAATGGTATTTAGGACTGGCTAAATAAGCATTTTGTTTGAAGGGAAAGATGTAATATGTAGATGATGCAGTAGGTCTTATGTTTATGTAATATTGTGAACAATGTAAAAGTGTGTATATCTCACAGCCAAGGTAATTTCATGATGTAGGAGTTGTCATAGCCTAGAATGAAGTCTTTTTGTATCTTTTGTCATGATTGGCTAAGAGAGTTAAGGACTTCCATATGTTAATGAGCACCTACTCACTTATATAATGACATACAGCGTTCCTATCTTAAGTTTTTATTTTTAATTTGTTGTTTTGTGAAGCAACGTGTGAAACCATTTAGATTCTCCAATATTGACTAGGCTAGGTATGATTACCTCTAGCATGTATGATGAGCCATAGTGTTTAAAAGAAAGAGAAATTTATTTAAAAATATCTCTTTAATAAGGACTAAAATAAAAAATAAATTTTAGTTAATCTCTAATTTGCTAGATTATATATATTTTTAGAAATTTCACACATTATTTTATATTGAAAGTAAGAAAAGAATTATTTATTTATTATTTTACAAGTATGATTTAATTGAAGGAAAATTTTTGTGAAAAGGGCAAAACCAAAAATTTTCTATGGGCTACAAGTATAATTTTTCTAAAAAGAATGTAAGTGTAACCCTTCTTACAACTTTATGAAAAGTTTCTGATCATCTCCCTTGTTCAAAGAAAGATGAGTATAAGACACCTAGTGTTGTAGATAATTATTATGTTTAGATAGTCATCGTGACACTTGATAGGCTATCATTACCTTGCATTAAAGATGAGATGGGAAGAAGTACAAGTTAGGATTTAGATATATAGTTATGTACTAGACATTCTCAACATATCTTGTATGGTTTATTTATGCTACACCATGTGTTCTCTTGGCTGAAAATCATCATCAAGTTATGGTACAAACGTGATTCCCTCTAAATTATCTATATATAATAATAATTTGGATTAGTTAGGATAAGTGTCTTGGGTAGGAGTGATAGACATGTTGAATCCTTTAATTTTCAATGCAAATATATCTACTGGGCTTTGTATGTGTCAGACACAAATTTTGTATTATGGGCTATACTTTGAAAATTAGATCTCAGTGGATAAAAATTAATTAGATATTAAAAATAGTAATAAGCCCTTTCTCCAATTTAATTTTTAAGTAACGTATTATATATATATATATATATATATATATATATTATTTTACAATTGTAATAGTCAATTGTTGATTAATTTTGCTGTTATACATATAACGTTATATTTTCTTATTTTATGGGACGCCACAATTTTTGGTATTAGGGCCTGATTTGGGAGCTTGGCTTAGTAAATAATTTAGGATAATTAAAGTAGTCATCCCTTGGTATTCTGTATGATTTTAGGATTTGTGATTTTTTGGTTTCAGAGTTTTATTAATTTCTCAACTTGACACATATATTCTCAAGAATAATTGTAAGAAATTGTTGTTAGATTTTGGATATAAACTTCTTATACTCAGAACTGTAGGGAGAATGTCCTCAAGGAAACATACTCAGTTACTGTAAAATTCAATTGATGAAATGCAGGCTTAAAATGAAAGACTACAAGAGCAAGCTAAAACCCAAGAGGCCACTACTTAATTGCTATGGCAATTACAAGAAGAAGTTAGAGGATAAAGAAATCTTGAACCACCTAGAGCAAAAAATCCTATACCAAAGTGTTGAGTGCAAATAAAGTGCAATGTTACACGCAAGTATATTTGGTTAAGCAAGTTGTATAATGATGAAGTGAGTGTCGATCCCTCAGTAACTCAGTTCCATTTTCTATAGACTAATCTATTCTTAGGCTATGTGATCATAATTAGGTTGAGTAAATGTAAATAAAGCTTTAACTGTTAATTGATTAAGAATCTTGATTAACAAACCTAGGATTTTGACCTTTCACCGAATGCATATTTGCTTTATGTTATGATTATTACCTTGTTTCACTTGGTGAATAGACTGTTAACCTTGGATTCTTACTTTATTATATGCTTCTTACAAATTCATACAAGCTAGGTTCTTTTCCCTTAATTCCCTTTTTGTCTATGGAAACTAGCAGAGACAATACCCTTATAAATTCAAGACCTATATGTGGTTATCATAGACAATCAAGTACTATTGTCTTGACTGCAAATTGAACCTATGCAAACAATGATTATATGCATCTAATTCAGAAATTAGGTTGACCTAATTTCTAACTTCATCCCTAAGATAATTAGGCTTAGAAAACAATAAATGCAAGTTGAATATAAGCAATCATTCATTCAAGTAAAATTGTAAAAACATTTAATAGAATAGCATTATTGACATGGATTCAGTCAAAATCCTAAGAATAACCTACTTAGCCACTCATAGGCATTAATGCATAATCAAATATGAAAAGAAAAATAGAAAGAATACAAGAAGAAGAAAGAGAGGGAAGAATTTAGAGGAAATACAACTCTTTAAAGAGCCCCTCACTTTGTAGCAAACCTTCTCCTCAGTAACTCTCAAACCAAATCTCCTTTTTAGTGTTTCCATTCTTCTCATGCTTAATGACTTATATGCTTAGACATTGTTTTATGTGCTTGGATAGCACTTGGGCAATATCTTCATGGTGCCTGGGCATGATGTCTCTAGTTTTGATGTCTGGGTGATATTTTCCTTAACCCTTCTATCTTCCTGCAGCAATTGGCAACTGGGCACTGGTATTGTGGTGCCTAGGCACCAACTTTCTAGTTAGAGCGCCTATGCTACAACTTTCTGGTTTTGGTGCCTAGGCTCTAATTCTTGGATTTTGGTGCCCAAGCGCTAAAATGTTATGCTTGAGCACTAAAATTGTCTGACTTCTTCTAATTATGTCTGTAACAACCTTCTTACAAAGTATAAAATTTATTATAAATTTCAGTTAACATTATTATGAATCGAGAATTATGAAAGGTGTACTAGAATATCTAAAACACAATAGTATAATTATAGATAGTAAATGTTCATACAATCATTGGTTCATACATCCATTTAGATAATTTAATAAAAACTGGGAAAAGGGGTATTAAGCCTAAATCTATATTTATATCTATATCTATCAAAATTAGTCCTAATATTAAGGATTTAATTGATACTTGAACAACTAGTAAGATTTATGTCCTCTTATGACACGAACATAAGTGGTATGGCGTGTAAGGCCATATCACATCTTGCAAAGACAATTTTAATAACAAGTGCTTCCTAATTGGTAGGACAATTAGTCATTTTGCATGAACTTCAAGAGAAATTTAGTAATTCTTCATCTAAAAACATCATTAATAGAGTGGTGAGAATAGTTTCTCAATAACAAGAAAAAGCATATATGATACTCGAAATATCCATGGAATATAATATTATTATAAATTATGATCTTTATGATATATGTATGGATGTCAAATATCATAACATACCAATATGCATTTGCAAACATATGGCAAATAGAGATAGACAATGTCCTTAACTATTAGGCATTGGGAAGTCATATTTGGGTTATTCGAGTCTCACGAAGCCCAACATATGATTGCCATACCCAGGCGATTGAATCTCACGAATCCCAACGTATAACACCTAACTGGCATGTACGACCTCACCTTTAGCTGAGGTGTCCACCAACAGGTACCCAAGACAAAGTCAGACAATATAATCTTTATATTAATATGTCACCCAAGCCGCCATGTAGCCAAGATTAGATTAGTTTGAGAGAGAACTATCAAGATTTCTTTTGTAATCCTCTGAGCACTATTTTTCTTATGACAGTCAAGAATCCCTTTAGTGTCAATTAAATTCAAGATGTTCCCAGCAATGACACATTCTTGTCATCTCCTGAATTATTAAGACCATTAAGGCAGCATAGCCAACCATTATCAAAGGTTCGCAATATATATTAAGGCAGCATAGCCAACCATTATCAAATGGGATTCCAAAGTATCAATAAGTGCATAGTGTACATGAATAGTTTAATCTCACAAAAAGTAGTTCTCTTTTCAAATAATCATATTGTCACCCTATCATACAAAGTTGAAATGCACAATAAAATAGGCATTTATAATTCATAAATAACAAAATATTCATGTAAGGATACATAATGTACAAGAAAATTCACAAATCAAAATTCTTATCCTAAACTTGTTATGGCTTACACAATATTTCCCTAGATATTTTAAAATATCTACCTAGCCTCAATCTTCATTAATTCTACCCTTCTTAGACCTTGAATGGGCTCATGGAAGGTCATGGTAACAAAATTTCAAGATAAATGACTATAAGCTAAAAAGGGATTACCATGAAGACCATTCAAGCAGAAGGAAAAGAGAAGAAAAGAAACTAGAATATGTTAAACCATGTTACCTGGATATGTTCTCCTTTCTTATAACTCTCCTAAAATTGCTCCCTTCCTTCTTATTTCATTCCTTCTTTATCTAAGTGTGAAGTGGAAAGGTGAGAGAGAGTGAAATGGGTATAGGAGGAATGTAAGGAATGGTGTGAAGAAAATGAGTAGGGTGTAGGGTATTTAAAGAGAAATCAAGGGCTAGAATTTAACGACTTATTTTTAATCGAACAGTTATGATTCAATCTCAAATCGTAATTATCTAAGCTATAATTATGATGTGGGCCCCATGAATATCTAATATTTTATCATAGTGTGGGCCCTACAGATATCTAATATTTTATTTTAGTGTGGGCCCCATGAATATCTAATATTTTATTATAGTGTGGGTCCCACATGTTAAGGTAATGCCACATGTCCCTCCTTGTGAATTTACCATTTTACCCATGGCATTTTTTCACAATGACCATTTTACCCTTGGCCTTGTTAATTTACCATTTTGCCCTTATTATTTTGTGAAATGATCATTTTGCCCCTATGCCTTAAAACTAAGCTATAGGTTGTTTTCTTTAAATGATTCAACTAGCCATATTTATTCTTGTTTAATTCTTTTTGATTTCCCCTAAATAATTTAGCTTGTATTAAAAATCATTAAATTAGGGATGTTACAATGTCTGCTACTACTATTTTGGCTCTTTTCCTAAAAGTAAACACTTAACTTTTTTTCCAATTAATGTTAAAGGTAAACTTTCAAGTTACATATGAAATTTATAAGATTTTATCTAGAATCAAAATCGATTCATATTGCTTTAAATAATTCTCTATTAGAAAGTTATCATGGAGAACAGTATGGTTCCAAACCCACTTAGTATGGTATTAGCTAAGTTTCGAAATGTGAAATCTTCAACCTTTAAAGCAAATAAATGGATGAGGCTGATATGAAAAATCTTTTAGAAGATGGGCTACACAATAATCCAGAAGGTAATTGTAGGTGAATATATGTTAGATGATGAATCAAAACTCTAGTGGCAAGGAACTCAACAGCTTATGAGAGCTAATAGTGTCTTGGACATTATATGGGAAGCTTTTGAGGCAACTTTCTTTGAGAAGTATTTTCCTGATTTAGTTAGAGATAATAAAAAGGCCAAATTCATCTAGCTTAAGTAATGTAATATGATAGTCGATGAGTAAACAACTGAATTTATTGAGCTTTCAAAATTTTCCTCTTATCTCATGCAGCATGACGATGAACCTAGGAAGGCTACAAAATTTGAAAAGGTTTATTCCTAGAGCTACATTATAAGGTTGTGGCCTTAGAAATTAAAATTTTTGACCAATTGGTGAATAAGGTTAAGCTAACAGATCATAACCCGAAAGAAGCTGAGTTTTTGTGAAAACGAATGCTCGACAGTAGGGATTATGGACTAGCAAAGCATGCTCCAAGGAATTGGAATGAAACAGGGAAGAAACTATTATATATGAACAGGAATTGTTCAAAGTGTGGAAAGAAACAAAAAAATAAGCCATGTCTAGGACCAAGTGTGTGTTTTAGATGTGGGACACCTAGTCATTTTGCTAAAAGTTGCATCATTATCAAAGAACTAAAGTCTAAAGAATCTACCTAAAGGCAAGGAAAAGTGTTCACTATTAATCAACAAGAAGCAAGTCAAGCCCACAATCTAATTCAAGGTACGATTCTACTTCATATGTTCCCTGTACTTGCTATTTTTTATGCTGGTGCCACTCATTCTTGCATATCTTATGAATATGTTAAGAAACTAGGCTTAAAAATGAGTGTTTTACCTTATATACTAAAAATTTATACTCTTGTTGGAAATTTGGTATATACTACTGATGTATGCTTAAGTTGTGTCCATACTTTTATTGATTTAATATGTTTGCCTATGAGTGACATTAATGTCATTATTGGAATGGTTTGGTTAACTACAATTAATGTTATTTTAGATAGTTCCCAAAAGATAGTTTTCTTACCTTACCCATTGATTAGATCTCTAACCTCGAAAACTCTTTAAAACCACAAGAGGGTAACGGAGGAATACCAAGGATATTTTATGTTCTGCAACTTGATAACCTAGTCAAGTAAGGTGATGTAGGAAATTTCTATAGTCAGGGAATACCCTAAAGTGTTTCCATAAGATATAAGTGGTCTACCTCTAGATTAGGAAGTAGAGTTATCCATTGACTTGATACGAGGAGTTAAACCTATCTCCAAAACACCTTATAGGATGGCCCAAACAAAACTTTTAGAACTTAAAAAGCAAATTGAAGAACTATTAGAGAATGGTTTCATTAGACCTAATGTATCCCCTTGGGGAGCACCGGTGTCGTACCGACCTTTTGGCGGAAAAGATAAAAGCGTTTAAATTGATTCCCAAAATGAAACTTGAAAATCAATTTATTTGGAGTCGCCACCAAAATTTTTAATGGAAAACTTTGGGAAACCAATTTAAAATAAAACAAAAAAGGCAATATGGTCTGCAAAATCAGAGATGAGTTCGGGAGTCTATTTGAGTGTGGGGAAGGTATTAGACACCCTACAACACCTATCCATAAGGATGGTTACCTTAAACCAGTCAGCTGAAATAAAATATGGCTTTTAAATTTATCTCAATTACCCTTTTATTGGCATGCATGCCTGTTAAACAAAGGAGACAAAACAACAAGAATGAAAGCAAACAAATAGATATTTACAAAGGGCAGACTTGACCTAGGATGAAAACCTAGGGCCTACGTACCCTACGATAGGGATCAAAATCCACGTAGTTCGACCAAATGCCATGTTTATTGGTTGATAATTTGTGAATTTTGTGGTGAGTACAGGAGGGTTTCAATTAAACAGATTTTCATAAACAAAACATAATTGGGATTTGGTTTGTGTGTTTTAATTCATGACAACCTGATTAATCTAACCCTTTTGACCTCTTCATTTTTCTTTCTTTTTAATTTATTATTTTTTTGGTTTTTGGAATTTTAATCTTTATTTTGAAATTTAAATAAAATGAAATTATTATAAAGAACAAATTTCATCACATAAAGAAAAGATATCATTTAATTAAGACATTTATTTTTGTAATATTGTTATTATTATTTTATAACAAATATGTGCTGATTTTGAGAATCCAAGGAGATTAAAATCTCACATGACCCCATGCAATCGAGGAGAACAATATTCTCACACGATAATTTCGTAAATAATAGAAGGTATTTAATTAAGGTAAATGTTTAATTATTATTATTTTTAGAACCACTGTGTACCAAATTTAGGGATATAAGGAAACTAAAATCTCACATGATCCCATGTAATCGAGGAGAACAAAATTCTCACACGATAATGTTTAAAACAAGTGTGTACTAATTTTAGGAATCTAAAGAGATTAAAATCACACATGATCCCAGGCAATCGAGGAGAACAGAATCCTCACACAATAATTTCATAAATAATGGAAAATATTTAATTAAAGTAAATATTTAATTATTATCGTTATTTTTACAACAAATGTGTACTAATTTTAGGGATCTAAGGAGATTAAAATCTCACATAATCCCATGCAATCGAGGAGAACAATATTCTCACATGATAATTTCATAAATAATGGAGAATATTTAATTAAAGTAAATATTTAATTATTATTATTATTATTATTTAAAACAAATGTGTACTAATTTTAGGGATCAAAGGAGATTAAAATCTCACATAATCCCATGCAATCGAGGAGGACAAAATCCTCACACGATAATTTCATAGATAATGGAAAATACAAAATCCTCACACGATAATTTCATAGATAATGGAAAATTATTTAATTAAAGTAAATATTTAATTATTATGATTTTTACAAAAAATGTGTGCTAATCTTCATTTATTATTTTTTCTCTCTTTTTAATTTATTATTTTTTTTTTGGGATTTTAATCTTTATTTTGAAATATAAATAAAATGAAATGATTATAAAGAACGAATTTGATCACGTGAAGAAAAGATATCATTAAATTAAGACATTTATTTTTGTAATATTGTTATTATTGTTATTACTATTTTATAACAAATATGCACTGATTTTGGGAATCCATGGAGATTAAAATCTCACATGGCCCCATGCAATCGAAGAGAATAATATTCTCACACGATAAATTCATAAATAATAGAAATTATTTAATTAAAATAAATATTTAGTTATTATTATTTTTAAAACCAATGTGTACCAAATTTCGGGATCTAAAAAGATTAAAATCTCACACAATCCCAAGCACTCGAGGATGATGACGTAGCTTTATTTTCATATATATATTTTAAAACAAATTTTGAAATTGGAAATATTTAAGCCAAGATCAACTCTCCTAAACCTATGAGAACCTGAGTCCCACATGACACTTTTATTTAATTAAATTTTATAAAGACCCCAACTTAATCATTTTGTAAATCATTTAATTTTTATATTCATTTTTTTAAATTATTATTATTTATTTTTTTGTTATTATTAATATTTATTTATTTTTTTAACAAGTATGTATTAAATTTCAGGGTCTGAAGAGATTAAAATCTCACACGACCCCAAGCACTCGAGGAGAATAATATTCACACACGATGATTTTTTAGAACCTTACTTGTAGAACAAGATTAATCTCATATAGGCGTTAAAAAACAAATGAAGTAATCATAATAATAATAATTAAAAAAAAAAAGATTTAGAACTCCAAATACGAAGAAGGGTTCCTGGACGTGGAAAAATATGGCGCATGCATACAGTATAACTCACCTGGCATTCTCCTTAATAGGTGTCAAGGGTAAATCTGATGTTCTAGCTCTTACCATGTGAACCCAGATTCACCATTACTGCATCTTCTTCTTCTTCTTCTACTGCATATCCCTCTGCTTTTGCTTTTTCATAAGCTATCGTGTTGTTGCCACCCACAGCCATGACTAGCCCCCTCTTCCTCCATTCCTTCGCCTTTATTCTTGACTCCCCAAAGCAGAGGTTCATTTCAACTTCTTCCTTCTTCTCATTGCTCCGCCATCCTCCTCCTTTTGCTTCAGGTTCTCGGCTTCTTTCTTCTTTCTCCTTTGTAAACCAATCCTTGGGGCATCGTTGGAAATGAAGTCATGGAAAGAAGGAACTCTTGCTTGCATCAAGGTAGTAATGAGTATTACCAAAGTAAATAAAACATCCTTTTGGGTTTTTCTGTTGCTTTTGTTTTTCAAGGACAGAGTGTGTGAAGATTTTTAAGGAAAGGTGCCAACGATTACGATAATGACCCGATTGAGCAACGACAAGGTCATTTGTTGTTGCTATTACTGTTGTTCTTGGGGTCTGGCCTTCTTGAACTGAGGCTCTAGGGATGAACATAATGATGACCCCACTGCCCATGAGTCATTGGAACCATCAGACCCAAAAATTGCATCGATCACGCCACTTGGCTGCCAAGACTGATTTCCTCACACTTTCACTTTTAAGGCTTTTTATACCAACTATTATAATAATTATTGCCCTTTGAGACCTCCAGTATTGCATCATAACACTCATCTACTTTCTCCTTGTTCATTTTCAAAACCTACAGAAGCTGATTTTTATATTCCACTCTTTCACTCTACTCAATCTGCCTTACCACATACAACATTGTTGCAGTAGCCAATTCCGAAGGAAGATGACCCATAAATCTAGAATCTGAAAGAGCTGAGAGTAGGAGATATTCACAGCGCCTGAGGAATTCTCAGTGAAGATGGGTTTTTAATCCAAGCCTCCTTATGACGTGATCTAGAAAAGAGAGGGGGGTTACTGGGTGCATCTTCCATTTAAGGGCCAATAGAACAACCTGCTCCATTCTCTATATATTCTTTGCCTTAACCATATATTTAATATCTTCCACTTAGAGGTTTAGAAGAAATAGGACTGGAGAAACAGCTTCCCTTTAGGTTGAGAACTTAAAGCTCAGTCAGAGAAGTTAAAAGTTTGATAGACCCATGGAGATTGAGATTTTCTAGAACGAGTCACGAGACTTGATTCTTGAGGCAAGAGACAGAGTCCCAGGTACATGGGTCAGTGTTGGAGTTCAGGATGAGAGCCTGTTATGTGTATTAGAAGAGGCTTTGAATGCTATGGGAGCTCTTAAATTTGGGTTTTTGGATGCTTCTTGAAAACCTTCACCAAAGAGAAGAAATGGCCAGCCATTGCAGAAAGCCCCCCAGAGAGAAAGAGAGCTCTCTAGACAGAAAAAAAAGGTCAGCTCAAAACCCCCCTACTTCCCCCAACAACCCAAGAACAAAGCCCAAAGAAAATGCTGTCGAGGGAGTATGAGCCAAGCAGTCCGAGGAGATGTGCATGCCAAAACCAAGCAAAAGGACCTCTCCCCTTAAACTAGCTCCTTTTTCGTTGTCTGCCCTGTTTTCCTTTCTTTTAGCTTTTTCCTGCAACTGTTTAACATGAAAGTATGTTGTTTGGCAGCCTTATCACTTTACTTTTTAAATATATATATATATATATATATATATATATATATTTTTTTTTTTTTTTTAATTTTCTATTTTTGTTTTGTCATATACATTTTTTATTTTTTATCTTTTGCTTTTATTTATTATAATTATTTTAATTAGTTAATTCTATTTTTTTTGTTTTGAGTTTATTTAATTGTCTCCCATTATTTATTTTTAATTCCAAATTGTCCCCCAATTAGAAATGTCATTTGAAGTTTTGTCATTTTTCATTTTCCTATTTTCTTAATTATTAATTAATTAGTGTATCAATTAATTGACAATTAAGGATGGGGTGTTCACAACCGGTGTTGTTTGTTATAAATAAGGATGGTAGTCTTAGGTTGTGCATAGATTATAAGGAGTTAAACAAGGTTACCATTGAAAATAAATACCCTCTCCATAGGATTGATAACCTATTAGATCAATTAGCTTGAGCTTCAATATTTTCTAAAATAGATATTAGGTTAGCATATCATCAAATCAAAATAAAAGCTTAGGACATTCCAACGATTGCCTTTAGAACTAAATATGGTCATTATGAATTCTTAGTAATGCCTTTTGGATTGACTAATGCCTCTACTATTTTTATGGATTACATTAATAGAGTTTTTAGACCACTTTTAGATCAATTTGTGGTAGTGTTCATTGATGACACACTAATATACTTCAAAACCCTTAAAGAACATTAAGAACATCTTAAGATTGTTTTGTAGATTCTTAAGGGCAAATTATTATATGCAAAACTTAGTAAATGTGAATTTGGTTACTAGAAGTCAAATTTCTAGGTCATGTGGCCATGAAAGAAGGTGTTAAAGAATACCCTAGTTGTAACATCCAACAAAATTTTTCGTTTTCAATCAGGTCCTGAAACTTTTCGTTTTCAATTTGGTCCATATCCTTACATGAAAAGAAAATTTTAAGTTAGGGACTAAACTGAAAATTTGTTATAACTTTTTGCATAAAATCTTAAATGAAATTTTCAATAAGGCATAAAGAAGTAATTAAGAAGCTATTTAGGACATTAATAAAATTAGAAAACATTAAATGTTGTTTTCTTAATAATTTCGAAATGTTAAATAAAGTATTGTACTAAAATGTAAAAAAATTCTTTACATTTGGGTCCAAAAATTAAATAGGAAAATTAGAAGGGGAAAAAGAAAAATGTCACAAATAAGTGACTAATGGCATAGAAATAGAAGGAGATTGGTTAGAAAGAAACCAAATTAGGAACTATATGGTAATTTTCCAATCAATGGCATTTTTAGCAAATTCCAAATAAGACAAATGGTGATATTGGCATCCTTGGTAATATGATTACCTAAGATTGGTGACAATGCATTTGGTTTAAGGGGCAAGTTGCATGAAGTAAGCAATGGCAAGTGTTTGAATTAGGAGAGTGCCACATTTAGATATAATTAATGCTATAAGGCTATAAATAGGATTAGAGACCCACTTGCCTCACAAACACCTCTTGCAACATAATGAAGAGAGAGGAATTGTGAGTTTTAGTAAGAAAGTGAAGGAAGAAAGCTTTAGCTGACAAGGAAAGCTAGGGAAAATCCAAGTAAGAGTAGTTATATTATTACTTTCTTTTATGTTTAAATATTTTAAGAAATTTTAGATTATGAAGATATATCTCTTTTCTTCTTCTTTAAACCTAGGCCGAGATCATTGAGCAAATATTTCAAAGGGAAACTCTAAGGTAGTTAACTTGCATAAACTTCTCTAATTTAATCATTGATATTTGGTTGTGTATTCTTACCATGGTGGCAGCACATTGGTGCATTTGAGCAATGGGATGGTTTGCTTTGAAAGCAAATATTTTTGGCATGCATGTGGCAATTTTGAATCCATAATTATCTGATATTATTGCTCATTATTTACACATCTTATATCTTTGCCTCACATGGTGAAAATTAGCATGTTTAACTATTAGGAATTTATTTAAATTATCACTCCATAAACTCACCATTTTCTGGCTGTGACGATGACACTAATTGACTTGTTTAGGTTTGTTGTTGAGTATAATGACTTTCCTATTGTGTATACTATTTCAGTCTACCTAATAAATGGGGAGGTGTGGCAGAATTAACTACAAGAAGGATACATATTGGTGAGTTATTTCATGAAGCAGATCTCATGCCAAGAATGTCACTTTGTGTACTACTAAGGCCACTCAACATTCCCTAGATGATGTCAAAAAGTTTAAATGTCAATATTGATGTAGATAAAATCGTAGTCCATCTTTTGTAATGTAGGATGTGATGGTTGATTTGACAAATTTAAATGTTGTGAATAAGAGTCACAAATGATAATATGAAGTATAGTAGACAAGATGGGATAGGTGGAGGAAGAAGATAAGAATCTTGTATGAATGATGGTATAGTTTATGGGTATTGTTGAAGTTGTTTGTATGTGAAAACATTAAAAAATGCATAAATAGTAGTTAAGGACTAATAAAGGGGTTAAATATATAAATAGTATTTTATACATCTTCATTTAGAGGGACTTATTTGAAAAAGACATATTTTTCTTACAAATAGTTGAAAATGATGCCTTAGGGACTAAAATAAAAATGAAAGTTAAAGTATAGAAGAATTGGTAAAACATGGAAGATTTTCATGCAAAGTCACATAGGATGCATATGTGCACATGACCTTGACTTAATAATTACCAAAATGCCACTAATTTTGAAATATAGTTATAGAAATATTATCTTACTCTTGCAAGTAGTTACTTTGTTCCTAAAGTAATAAATTGTATATAGATGCAAAGGTTTGAAACTTGTATTATGTATATATTGATTACTTTTAATTGTCAAAGGTTTGTTAGTTTGCTATTTTTGGAATAACAATTGCTTAAGTGTTCTTATTTTACAAAGCACTATTTCTATGGATAAGTACATAATTTGGTATTTTGTCAATAAAGTATATTGACCAAGTTGAAATTTTTAATAATAAAAAAAGGGTTGAATTTACTAGATACTATTTGTAAACATTATTACTTCTAATGTAATTTAGGGCATAGTCATTTCTGAAGAAAATTTCCATAAGATGAAATATCATATATAATATGAGTAATATGTTTATACATGCTAAAGTTATTTTGTTAATATGGACATATTCTAAGATGGTTTAAATTATCCACCATTTTTAATGATAAATTCTTTAGAAATATTGGGTTGTTACACTAGTAAAGTGGAAGCAGTGTTAGGAAAGGAACAACTAAAATCAATCAATGAGGTTAAAAGTTTCCAAGGATTAGCAAGATACTACCACAAGTTTATCAAAGGATTTTCCCAAATAGCATTACCATTAACTCATTTAACTAGGAAGAATTGACCTTTTGTTTGGACTCAGGAATGTGAACAAAGTTTTCAAATGTTAAATGAAAAATTAACATCTGCACCAGTGTTAGTACTACCCAATTTAGGTGAAACTTCTGTTGTACATAGTGATGGCTCTAAGAAAGGCTTAGGATGTGTCTTAATGCAACAAGGAAAGGTTATGGCCTATGCTTCCCAACAGTTAAGGCCTCATGAAGAAAACTACCCAACCCATGGCCTTGAATTAGTTGTTATAGCTTTTGCACTTAATATATAGAGACATTACCTTTATAGTTCCAAATTTGAGGTTTTTAGTCATTATAAAAGTTTGAAATATTTATTTGATCAAAAGGAACTTAATATGAGGTAGAGAAGACGGGTAGAATTTTAAAAAGACTAGAATTTCTCATTAAACTATCATCTGAGAAAAGCCAACATAGTGGCAAATGCATTAAGTAGAAAGACATTGCACTTAACAACCGTAATGATGACTAAATACAGGATGTTAACCCAATTTAGTGCAATGAACCTTTATAATGATGTTAAGCCAAATCAACTCACTATGACTAAGCTAAGAATCCAAGATGAGCTAAGTTCACAAATTAGGGAAGCCCAACTAGTAAATCCTTTTTGGACAAAAACTAGATATCAAATCCATCAAGAAAAATTAATAGATTTTCAAAATTCTTAAAGATGGAATGGTTAAATTTAAGAGTAGAATTTGTGTACCTAAAAATTTGAGAGAAACTATTCTTAGCAAAGCTCACAAAAGCACATACACCATTCACCTTGGAATTTCTAAGATGTACAATGATTTAAAGATGTTTTGGAGGCCTGGGTTGAAGAGATATCAGTAGATACGAAACAAATTGCCTTACCTATCATAGAATAGAAATAGAACATCAAATACCAGTAGGATTATTACAACCCCTTGAAATTCCCACCTGGAAATGGAAAAGTACTTCTGATCTACCAAGGCTTCAGCTACAATAAAAGAGATTTCGCAGCTAAACAAGATGAACTTGAATCTTTCTAGGATTTTTGGAGCCAATTTCAAGATATGTTGTCAAAATGCCCCAGCCACTAAATACAAAAGGAGCATTTGGTGCAATACTTTTATAATGGGTTTTTACCTCATGACACAGCTATGTTGAATACTGTTGTTAATAGGTTAGTAGAAGATATGGAAGTCAGTGAAGTACGGGCCTCAATCAGAAAAGATAGCTTTAAATCGGTAGTATATCAAATCACGAGATGCTAAAGCTATGAGAGAAATATATTAGTCTGCAAAAGACCCATTTTTTGTTATATTAGCTCATGGTATGGTTAAGCTTACTAATTCCGTCGTGAACCTTAAAGCCAAACCACCTCAATCTCTAGTTATAGTAGCTGTTAATTGTACTTATTGCAACTCCTCAATGCACATGAGCAATGTTGACCTAATCAGTACAAAGAAGTCTTAGCCATGTATCAATAATGACCAAGACAATTTTAGAAGAAAGATCCTTACTCAAATATGTTTAACTCTGGATGGAAGGACCACTCAAATTTCAAGTAGGGGTAGGTAATAATCAAAGTAACCCTAACTACCAAGGATGTTTTACAACTTATCAAGGAAATACCTACAATTTCTAAGGGGGTTCCTTAAGCCAATTTCAAAAGCCTAGCTTTACCAATATGATGGTTCCCACTCAGCAAGGATCTTTATCCAAAAATGATGACCTATAATTGATTTTAAAAGGAATTTCAGATTTGTCATCCCAAATAGAGAAGGATAAATCTAACATTGATAGAAAAATCACTATAATAGGTAAACAATTTGAATCATGCTTCTCTAATGTGTTTCCTAAGATTGAACAAATGGAGACTAAGCATGATAATTTGAGTGCTTATGTTACCTAACTCTCCAATAATATGAGTGACTAGTAAGCTAAGACAAATGGAGTTATGCCTTTAAACACTGTGATTAATCTCAAATCATTGAATGCTATAACTCTTCGGAATGGGAAACAAGTGAGATTTACTAATGAGGGCAATGTAGAAGATGAAGATAAGGTTGATAATCAAAGCCCTCCTCTCACTCCCATAAGGCTATCGAAGAGCTCCAAAGAAGCAGAGTTGTTAAAGAAGAGCAAAGCTACAAAGGATTCTTATAGGCTTGAAGATGATCAAGAGAAAATTCTTCTTATAGTAGAACAATAAAAGGAAAAAGAAAGTCTAAAGCAAGCAATTAAATCAACAATAGACAAGGATAAAGGAGAGACGAGCAAAAAAAGAGCCTTAATTACTAAAGGTAAAGAGGTAAATATCTAAGACCTTCCTTTTCCTAATTCTGACCTCATGTTTAAAAGGATAGTTACTTCTAAAACTATACAAGATATTGTTAATTTATTTAGTAAATTAGAAGTTAATCTTCCCTTCTTAGATTTGATTTGGAATGCCCTTCCTCATGCTAAATATCTTAAGGAATTATACGTGCATAAAAGGAAGTTCAAACTTAATGAAAGAGTGCAAGTTAGTTTCAATGTTTCTACCTTGTTTAAACCACAAATCCCTGTAAAGTGTCTGGACTCTGGATCTTTCACCATCCTATGCACTGTAGGTAGAGTTACCATATAGGGAGCCTTGCTAGGTCTAAGGGCAACAAGTAATGGTATACATAAATTGGTCTATAAATAATTGGGTATTAAGATCTTACAACATACTACAATTGTCTAGCAACTAGCTAATAGATTGATTAGGAGACCAATGGCATCATAAAGGATATCCTAGTGCAAGTAAAGGGTTTGTTGATCCCTACAAATTTCTATATGCTTGACATGGCTAGTGAGTTGTCAGACACTACTCTCATCATTGGTTGACCTTTCATAAAGACTGGTAATACCATGATTAGCATGAAAGAAGGCACTATTTCTATATAAGAAGGAGATCAAAAAGTTAATTTAATATGTATGAGGTAATGGAACATCCATATAAGGACTATTCACTTTTGGGTATTAATGTTATTGATGCCATTGTTGATGATGCATGCATAGACTTTGAATTAAGTGATAATTTATCCATTTCTAAATCATACTCTTGTGACTCTGCTGCCAATGAGGATGATGATATTTCTTCTTTCGCTTATTTATATTCTTTTTCTTCTGCTTGTTCTTATGGTGGTAATGTGACATGTCTTAACTACACAATAGTTAATTGTATTCATCGCACCCCACAACCATAAACACCATCATTGACTGATTCATCTATTAGCATTATTCATTCTATAATCAGTAATGACTGTGCTAGAGAAAGGTTATTGTCAAATTTTACAGGTGAATCAAACAATATGAGAGATAACACTACAAAGGACAATGGAGTTGAAAACTTACAAGTGTCCACACCTTGTGATGTCAACAAGATCAATTGATGAATGATGACTAATTTTAAGTCACTTAACCATCTCAATTGCTTCAAAAATGACAACCGGATTTAAGGGCCATTGACATTCCCACCTTTACTGAGTCCTTATCTTATGTTATTTCCTCTCACACCTTAAAATATCTTTTTTATCTTGGTTTAATTTGTAATGTAAGTGCAAAGGAAGCTGCATCCAAGCTCGTTTTCGGACCAATGGTGGAATGCATGAGATAGAACCTAAACCATCTACTGAATTTAGGAAGGGAGTAATCTATCAACTCTTGATATTCAATAGTTAATTCCATCTATTATGAAACCCCTTTCCCTTAAGCTTAAAATCTTGCCACTTAACCTTAAGTATGTCTTCCTATAGCCTAATAAGCAACTACCTATCTTTATTGCTAGTTGTTTGTCATTAGAAGAGGAAGAGCAACTTATTTCAATGTTGAGAAAATATAAGGGAGCTATAAGGTCGACTCTAGCTGACATTCCTAGGATTAGCCCTTCAATGTGTATTTATAAGATCCTTGTATAGGGCGGTTCTAAACCTAAGAGGCAACCCTAGAGAAGACTAAATCACACTATCCTAGATGTAGTGAAGAAGGAAATTTCTAAACTTTTTAGTGTATGCATTATTTACTCTATATCCAATAGTGAGCAAGTGAGTCCTGTTTAGGTTATGCCTAAGAAAAGTGGAGTGACTATTATTAAAAATAACAAGGATAAGTTTATTATTACTAGAGCTCAAAATTTGTGGTGTGTATGCATATATTATAGGAAGCTTAATGAAGCCACATGGGAAGACCATTTTCTGCTTCCCCTTATAAATTAAATTCTAAAGAGGCTTGTCAGAAAATCCCATTATTGTTTCTTTGATGGCTTTTCTAGTTACTTTCAAGTACATGTTACACTAGAGGATCAGGAGAAGACTACCTTCACTTGCCCCTTTGGGACCTTTTCCTATAGACACATGTCATTTAGACTATGTAACATTCCAAGAATTTTCTAACGTTATATGATGACCATTTTTGTTCATTTCTTAGAGGTAAGTATGGAAGTCTTTATAGATGACTTCATGGTCTATGGTAGATCCTTTAACTCATTCTTGCTTAGTCTAGAAAAGATTTTGCAAAGGCGCATTGAAAAGAGTTTGGTTTAAACTTTGAAAAATGTCATTTTATAGTCAAAATAGATGTAATCTCCTCTCTTCTATATCCCACCAATCTTAAAGAAGTTAGAGCATTTTTAGGTCATTTGAGATTTTAAAGGAGATTTATCAAAGACTTTAGTAAAAACGAATGTCCTTTTTCCTAACTGTTAAAATAAGACAATGAATTTAATTTCAAAGATACATGTAAGGCTATTTTTGATGAGTTGAAAGTTAAGCTTATTTCTCCTCCTATAATGATTGCGCCTAATTGGGATTTGCATTTTGAGTTGTCATGTTATGCTTCTAACTTAGTTGTTAGAGTTATGTTAAGTTAAAAGGAGAACTGACTCTCTAAAGTCATCACCTACGCGTTAAAGACACTAGACACGGCACAAGTCAATTATACCATAACAGAAAAGAACTATTTGTTGTCGTCTTTGCTCTAGAAAAGTTTAGACCTTACTTGTTTAACTCTAAGGTCATTGTTTTCACTAGCCATGCAGCTATAAGGTACCTCTTCAAGAAATCACATTCCAAGCTGAGATTGCTTAGGAGGGCTCTCCTCCTATAGGAGTTTGACATAGAAATCAAAGATAAAGCGAGTGCTAAAAACCATATAGCAGACATCTGGACCGCCTACCTTTTAATATTAATAGAGAGGACCCTTCTGATTTCACTTTCAACTCATTTCCTAATTCATTATTATGTACCATTGCTCTTAAGGAGCCTTAGCATGCCTATATAGTTAACTATATAATAAGTGAAGTGACACCTCCCTCTATGTCCACCTTTCAAGCACAAAAGCACAAAAGAGAAGGAAAATACTATGTTTGGACGAACCACACTTATGGCACATGTGTGGGGACCACACTATAAGGAGAAGTGTGCCAGAGGAAGAACAAGACTACACCCTCTCTATATGTAGGGGCACTTTAGTGCCAAGAAAATAGCTAGGAAGATTTTATACTGTGGTTTTTTCTAGCTAGCCCATTTTAAAGACTCCTACAATTTCTACAAATCTTATGATAAATGTCAACATTTTGGGGGGTTGAGTTAGAGGCATGAAATACCATAGCAACCCATATTGTTTTGTGAAATTTTGATGTCTAGGGAATCAATTTTATGGCTCTTTTCTTGACTTCTAATAGGTTTTCCTATATTTTATTGGCAGCTGATTATTTGTCTAAATGGATAGAAGTCATCGCCATAAGAAAAGTTGATGCTTTAACCATATCTAAATTTGTCAAATCAAATATTTTTTGTCAATTTGGGATTCCTAGGGCTACAATGAGTGATCAAGGCACTCATTTTTGCAATAAGCTTCTCAATAGCCTACTTGCTAAATATGGTGTGAAACATAAAGTCTCTATGGCCTACCACCCACAGATAAATGGCCAAGCAATGGTCTCCAATAGATAGAATAAGCAGATATTAAAGAGGATCATGCAACCCTCATGGAAAGATTGGAGCATAAAGTTAGAGGATGCACTTTGGGCCTACCAGACAACATTCAAGACACCCATAAGGATGTCCCCATACAGCTTGGCATTTGGGAAAGTATGCCACCTCCCCATGGAGTTGGAACACAAAGCTTATTAGGCAGTAAGAAAATGTAATCTGGATTCAGAGGCCTTTGCTAATGAAAGAAAGCAATAACTTTAAGAGTTATACAAGCTATGAACATAAGCATATGAGAACTCAAGAATGTACAAGGAGAAAACCAAAAAGATTCATGACAAAGGAATCCTGAGGAAGCATTTCAAGGCTGGTAATAAAGAACTAAAGTTCAAACCTTGTTTCAAATCCAGTGGGTCAGACCTTTCATTGTGACAAAGGTTAATCCCTATGGTGCCATAGAGCTATCAATTGATGCAGATGGAACAAAGAAGTAGTGAATGTTCACCTTCTAAAGCTTTACTGAGAGAAGCTCAAGGAATTGGAACCTTAGCATCAGATCATTTCTTTCCTCTACTTATCTCTTATCATTTTGGTTATGTTCGTGATATTCTTATTGAACTTTGGTTGTGGGATAAGTGTGGGGGAGGAAACCTCCTCTATAGGATAGATGTAGTTTTGTTTATTTTGTTAGTTATCCCATTTGATTGCTTTATGACTCTTGGAACTTGTAATTGAGGGAAAGTTGCATGTTGATGAGTTTATTTTGATTTTTCTATCTAGCTTGCATTAACTTGTTTGTGATTCATGTGATTTTTATTGTGTTTTTGTGTAGTTTGCCATGGCAAACTAGAGTTTTCACTACAACAAAGTTTCTATTTATAATAAGTTATATTCTATTTTTTTTACCACAGCAAATTATTGTTATCACTACAACAAAATTTTTGTGACATCCCTAAATACTAATTAAGAAGATACATAAACAATTATACCCACAGAATATGACCACATACTTATAAAGTACTGGGGAGAAGCATTTAGGGACTAAATTGAAAATTTTATTTCATTTCTTATGCAAGTGAATGTACTCAAGAATTAAGAAAATATTATTTAATTTATAGCTAATTGTCTCGTGTTGACTTAAGAAACAAGTCTTAGAGTCCATATTCTACATGATTAAGGCCCATGGTATATAAGTACTAATTTTACTCCTATGGCCCATATGCTAGGCCCACATTATGCTTATTAGGTTTTAAGCCCATTATCCATCTAATTGGATTTTTTCTATAAGCCTATTATTTAAGTTTTTGAACATCTTGTCACACGTGCTCCCATGCAAGAGATCCTATAAGTGTTATCTTATTAAGACTTCAAAGTGAAAAAGTGAACTATTTTATTGGTCAATCTAATTATAATCATGGTCACATCATGCCTCTATATTTCCAAAGTTGTCCTACACGTTCAACTAGGTAAGTCTTACAATAAAATACTAACTTGTCTTGTTCATCCATTTTTCCATGCAAATATTTCAAAATGTGCCAAATAAATAAACACTTCAATTGTCATTAATCCATCACTCTTCCAATAATTCAAATTGCACATTATTACCTTTAATTTTCAACCATTTAAGCCTAATGTGCAATCCCAAGATCATTTTCTTGATTTTCATACTAAATTATCTTCTCGTTAAAAGAGAAAATTTTAAATTACTAATTCAACTAAGGTTTTGTTCAATTATGTTAACCATGCAACTTTGTTCTCCATTAATACATTCTTCAAACATTTTCATGCAGGCACATTTCAGCCTATGTGTATTATCTAAACCCAATGAGATCTCAGTTTTTCTAAAATTGGGCATTAAGATTAATCTTATTAAATTAATGCGCTTACCTTTCTCCTTTAGCTCTTATATTGGTCACTTAGCTCCTTAAACTTGCCACTTTAAGGTTTTCAACTTTGAAACTCTAACTTGTCACATCCATGCTATGCATCTCAGCCAAGGGGCTTTTCTCTTATCAAGATACATTTTGTATGTAACATGCAACCAATCTAGGTTCTAGTCATTTTTAATCACCTTTTTCTAATTCCAATAGTGATAAGACCTAAGACCATTAGTTATTTCCCATATTAATACCAAACTTAACCTAATCATGGTTAATTTCTTCCCTTCAATTTTTGGCCTAAGCGATAAGAACAATAAACTTGGTTAATCTTATTACATTAAGCCTAAGTAACACATGTGGTTTCATTTTAAGTGGCATATTAAACTTGTTCGATATACCAATATACTTTTACTACCAATTATATATGTGTAACCTAGATTTAATGTATTATCTTGTCTACTAAAAATACGAAGGTATTCTCAACCTCCATGCAAAATTCCTTAATTAACATAGCTATTGAGGTGGTTATTTAGGCAATCATTAAAGTCATACAAATATTAACATCCATTTACCTACATTAGGCTATGTATTCTCAGCCAACATTCTTTAAAGTAAACTAGATTAATAAACACATATCCTTAAAAATAGATAATGTACTTGAACATTCATAACATACCTATAGCTACCATGTTAATACATAGATTCGTACAAGTTAAAGTGAAGGAAGAGAAATCCAAAAGAGTGTATCTAGTTTACATGAGTGTAGAAGAAGGATTAATATAATACAACTTCAAAATTATCCTAATCCTACTTGTATCCCAATAGATAATTAAACATTCAAAATAATTAGCAAAGTACAAGAAGAGGCCAACATCATACATCAAGAATATCAACACAAGGATATACACATGGATGACAATAATAAGGACCCATAAACACACGTCATTCATGATTGATTGCCCCAGGCAATCCTCATCCTTAAACCGCACCTCTAAGGTGTTTCGCCCACCAAGGGCCATATCCTTACACCATCAAGGTGCTTCACCCACCAAGGGCCATAACCACATTCTTATACCAAGAAGAAGAAGAACAATAGCTTAGTTATCTACCTCAATTTGTTTCAGCCAAGCAAGATGATGTAGCTTCCAAAATGCTAAAAATAAAAACAATGCAATGTTTAATAAATAAACCTAATTAAGGGAAGAATTAAGATGGGAATTATGGTGAATATGATCAAAGGAATTCCTAAGTTTACTTGCCCTAGGAGTCTTGGCCACCATCACCTACTTCCTCCTCCTTCATGCTAGTCAACCACTTCCTCCCAAGCTCTCGACCTCATTCTCTCTTTCTCCCTTTCACACTCTCTTTCTCTCTCTACACTCTCTAGCTCTCGGCCTTCCTCTCTCTCTCTACACAAGAGCACTCCTTCACTTTGTTAAAAATGGCTAGATACATGGGTTATTTATAGTGTGGGAAGGCTTGGCTTTCTTTCCAAGCAAAGCTAACTTGTTCACTAAGCCTTTACCAAGTGTCACAAGCCTAGCATGCATTGGTGTAAATGTTCTTCTCTACATGTCCCATGATGATTGCCAGTTATTACTAGCACATGCTCCTTCTTACTTTGACTTAATTTCCAACTTGACCCCACATCTTTTTATTTCCTTAAGGTTGAAATTACACTTTATACCCTTATATTAGTAAGTGTGCTTATCATAAAGGGGAATCTTCACTACCTATCCAATGATTGTTCTCTTCTCCATGGGTCTGTGTCCCCACTTTTCTAGGCTTATTATTCATTTATACACCTCAAATTTGTATTTTTACAAATTTTTCCCTAAAAATACTTTTTTCTTTACAATTAAGGACAACCATTAATTTACTTTTTCTTTTTTCTATTAAGGTGTAGCCCTTGTACTTTGGCAATTCTGTTTCACACTTTAAAACTCTTTTATTTTTTTTATTAAATCCCTAACAAAATTTATTATTTCAATGTATACATAAAGAGTTATTTTAAAGTTATATTTTACTCTAAATTTTTTTTCAGTTAAGGACAGGGGATCTAAGTGTGAAAATTTAGGATGTTACAATTTCCATTTCACACAATTTGATCTTTGTGTCCTTTATCACAACAAGATTACATCATAGCCATGACAAATATGCTTATGTGTTAAAAATAAAATATAATTGAATCTTTTTATTTTAGGTTAAAACCTAGACAGACTCAACTTCAACAATAAAATAAAGTCTTAGGATATGTCAAATTCAACAATAGTCGCAATTGATTCCTCCTAGCCAATTAAAATCAAAGTAGTCAAAGCCTAGGGAGGAAGGATTAAACTAAATTGTTTGGGTTTAATATATATATATATATATATATATATAGAATTTTCAGGAGTTCTAGTTCCAATTTTATTTTTAAGGACGAGATATATATAGTTATAATTATAGAGAAGTATTTCTTAAGGTGTTACATTAGTTGGTATCAAAGCAATGGTTCAAGAATATATGGAAATTATGGCACATTTAGAAATTTTAGTTCAGGAATAGATGGAAATTTTGGTATAATTATAGATCATTCTTCATGATATAGTATCAAGAATAATGAGCTAGGAATTTTGAAGAAGAACTCAATTCTTATATACAATTATATGAAGAGGAATTCAGGCAAACTTTTCTTATGACCTTAGGGAAACCTAGGTATTAGATATGAATTTTTTACCAATACCTTATTCAACAATGTGAGGATCTTGTTGAATTTTTGTTGTACTGGTGAAAATAGCAATAGAAGTAGTTTGAAATTATTACTTAATTGAGGTAATATAGGTGATTATTTAGCTAATGTTTTATTAAACACTTTAAAGATCTTAGATTAATCTTCCATGATGCTAAAGGACAATTATGATAAATATTGAGGCTAAAAGTCAAGAGTCTTGTTAAGATCACAAACAATGTAAAATAGTCAATGCAAGAATGGTAAATACAAAGGCTGAAAGTCAAAATAGCATAACTTTAGGGAGAACAAATAACTCGTCCTAACTACAAAATCAGGATCAAGCAGTGTATGCTTTTATGTAATATGTGAAAACCAGTGTTCGCTTAAATCTATACATGTAAGTGCACATGATAGCAATAAGTAATATAAAATGAGTAGGATATCATTCCTATGAGGACCTAGCTTTAATTATGAACTAATACTACTATTAAGCTTTTAACTCAGGAATTTGGATTGAATTATTAAGTGAATAACTAGACAATAATGCAAACTTGTGTAAACTTATCAAATAAATGAACATAGGACTCTTACTTCACCATAATATGCAGTTATTTTGTATTCATAGATACTTCTTTATTGAGTTATGAACTAGTTTACTAACATAAAGATTCAATTGCTTATGTAATTATGTCGAATCTACATAAACCTAATTGCTTCCCCTGACTCCCTATGTCGTCTTCATTGTGAATTACTATACTTACTACTATATATGTATGCAAACAGAGATTATCATCATTCAATTTTTAATTTAGGGTTTCTCTTCCAAGCTTAGTTAAATCCTAGTTAAATTCAAAGGTGATCAAGCTCATAAAAGTATCAAGGGCAGAATGAAAATAAGTAAATTGAATTCAAAACATCAATAAGAAGATACTATCATACAAAAAATAATCTCATAAAGGGTTCAGTCAAAATCATAAATAAAACCTACTAGCCACTCATAGGCATTGGTGCAAAATCAAATATGAAAAGAAAAGCATAAAGAATACAAGAAGAAGAAGGAGAGAGAAGAATTCAGAGGAGGAATAACTCAATAAAGAGCCCCATCACTCTGTAGCAAACCTTCTCCTCAGCAACTCTCAAATTAGATCTCTTGTCTAGTGTTTCCACTCTTCTCCAACTTGGTGCCCCTACTGCATACCCTTAGGGAATTATATATAGGCTTCAAAAACCCTAAAAGTGGAGTTAGGCTTGTGAATGGAGCCCCAAATCAACAATGCAAATTAGGGTTTCTAACAGCATGCCCAAGTGAGGCCTATTTGGTGCCTAGGCATCAACTCTCTAGTTTAGGGTTTAGGGTTGACACAAATTTTCCCAATTTTTCTTGTCTTCCTCTAACAACTAGCACCCAGGCGTTAACTCTCTATTTTTAAAGCCATCTGGATGCTATTATTCTAGAAATTTTATCACTTAGGCAGTGGAATTCTAGCACCTGGGCATGGAATCTTAGACTAAAAAATTCCAAAGTGCATGTTTGGCGCCCAGGCTCTGAGTCTTTGGAATTGGTGCCAAGCGCTGGATTTCTAGTGCCTGAGCATTGAAATCTTCATGTTTTTCACTTTTCCTCCCCTCTTTGCTAGTACTTTTCCGACTCCATTTCCTAAAAGTTCATCATAAAAAATGCTTAAATCTTAGCTTAATAATGGTCATAGGTAAGTTTCCAAGTTATATATGAAATTTCTTTGAAATTAGTGAGATTTTATTTATAATTTAAGTGCTTCTACTATCAATATTGTTCTAGATAATTTTCTTTTATAGAGTTATCAATCAGCCTCCTAGTTTAACTTAAGGTATGTTATTAACCAAATCCTTAAGAACATATTAGTTATTCAGAAATTTTAGTTCAAGTATACCTTAATAGAAGCCTTAATTCAAAGATAAGAGCTCTTTAAAGTAATATGTGATATGTTTCAATCAAGAAAATGATGTTAACTCTAGATTATGGAATTATTATCTAAGAAAGTTAAGACATTAAGGGACTAAAAAAGATTAATTGTTTTCCTGATGAAATTTCAAAAAAGATAGAAGAATTTGACGTCCTGAAATCTGGTGAAATGGTTTAGTATGTAAATTAAGGATTACCTAAGTAGTTAACACTGAGAGAAAGTAATTAAGCAAATTTAGAACAATGAACCTAAAAACTTAACTATGAAAATGCCGATAAGATGGATTAATTCAAGAAGCTTAAAGATATTTCCTTACTAATTATGAGAAATGCACTAGAACCCCAACAATTTTGTGATAGTGATAAACAATAATTAATTATTTATTACAAGAAATTTCTAATTTTCACCTATATTGGTTAATCAAGTTATGTTATCATATGGAACAGATATTAGCCATTTCTCAAGACACATAATTAAGCTAATAAAGGTCTAATAATAGAAAAATGAGTTGAGGGAAAGTTAATATTTTACCTTTAATATTTAAATATTCCAAATTTAGGAAAAATAAGTTATAAGAACTACTTGAAATCAAATATCTCTTTGATTAGAAAGAGTTGAATATGAGGTAATGGAACTGGATGGATTTCTTAAAAGATTATAACTTCACTCTTAAATACCATTGAGGAAAAGTAAATGTAGTCATTGATGCTTTAAGTAGAAAGTTTGTATATATGACAAAAAAGATGAGCAAGGAACATCAATTAAGAGAGGATTTCTGGAATTTGAATCTTTTTGTGTCTTTGTCCTCTAGTAGTCTTTAGGTAAGTGAACTTACGATTTAAAGTAATCTTAAGGAGTGGATCTAAGATGCTTAAGTCTCGGATAAGTTTTTCAACAAGGTTAAAGATCAAATATCTCTAGAGAAGTGTAAATACTTTAACATATCATAAGAAGGTTTGATCAGATTCCAAGATAGGTTGCGTGTACCTGAGACTGAAAATTTAAAAGAAATTATTTTAGCTGAAGCTCATGGAAGTAGATACAACATTCATTTGCATACTACAAAGATGTATCAATACCTTAAGAAAATATTTTGGTAGCTTACTATGAAATCAGATATTGCTAAGTTTATATATAAATGCTTAGTTTGCCAAAAGGTAATGATAAAAGATCAAAAACTTGCTAGACCACTTCAATGCTTAGTTATCCCATAATGGAAATAGGATAGTATCTCAATGGACTTTGTTATGGGTTTACAAAGGACATCCTCACGGTTCATAGTGGATAGATTGACTAAGTCTACCCACTTTTTGCTAATCAAATCTATCTATACCCTAGATAAGTTGTCAAGAACTTACATTGATGAGATAATGAGACTTTCATAGGGTGCCAAATAGTATTATCTTAGATAGGGTTCCAAGATTCACCTCTAAATTTTAGAAATCTTTACAAAAACCTTTTAGCACTAGGCTAAATTTTAGTATCGTATATCATCCTTAATCTAACGGTCAAATTGAGAAATCCATTTAAACTCTTAAGGATATATTAAGAGCTTATGTCTTAGAGTTCAAAGGGAGTTGAGCTGTGTATTTATTATCAGTAGAATATTTTTACAATAACAGTTACCATTCTAGCAATATGATAGCTCCCTTTGAAACACTTTAAGGTATAAAGTATCAATCTCCTTTATGTTAAGTAGAGCTTGGAGAGAAGAGTATGTTAGGACCCAAAATTATGGATCAGACCACAAGACATCCAGAACTCATCATAATGATACTACTATTTGCTAGAGTAAGCAAAAAAGTTATGAAAATAAGAGAAGAAGAACTCTAGAGTTTGAAATAGATGACTATGTACTTCTTAAAATCACTCTAGACATAGCCCTTGGTAAATCATTGAAGTCTAAAAAGCTCAATTCAAGATATTTAGGTCTTTTTCAAATTCTTGATCAAATCGGACTAATAGCCTATAAACTTAATTTACTGCCAAATATTCAAGATGTCTTCCATATCTTTTAACTCAAAAGGTACCAACCAAACTCATCATAGATCATGGAATATGAGTCAGCACATTTACAAGATCATCTATAATTTGCTTCAAAACCAAAAAGGATCATTAATGTAAGACTAAAGAATTACACAATAAGAACATCCAACTAGTTAAGGTAGTTATGTATGGGGACTATTTCTTGACGTCGCCAGATGGAAAATGGATAATGAAATAAGGAAGATGTATCTAGCATTATTTAGATGAGGTAAGATAAATTTTAAGAATAAAATTTTAAAAAAGAGGAAGAAATGTAACATCCCAAAATATTCTTAGTTAAAAATATATAATATTAGTAAGGGCATAAATTATAGTAAAGCTTCCTAATCAAAACCCAATATGATTTTAAGAATAACCTTAAAAAAAATGAAATAAAGTTTGTGTGAAAAGAATTAAAAAAAATAGAATTAGTAGGGACTAAAAGGAAAGAAAAGAATATTGTATGAGATAGAAATTATAGATTTAACATCTTTATTATAATATTAGCAAGCAGGGCATTAAGCATAGTGCAGAAATGAGACGATTAAATAGTAGTGGGTCCACATATTTAATATAAATTTAAAGTATTTAGAATTT
Source organism: Delonix regia (assembly GCA_037074485.1). Taxonomy (NCBI): domain Eukaryota; kingdom Viridiplantae; phylum Streptophyta; class Magnoliopsida; order Fabales; family Fabaceae; genus Delonix; species Delonix regia. The sequence continues at coordinate 30,000,452 of CM073455.1, forward strand.
AATATGTGTGGTCCATATGTCTGAAGGATATACAATGAGTATTTAATGAAATTTATTTCACATAGGGCCCACAAGCATTTAATGCAAAATTACATTCGGCCACTATATATTTATGAATGACGTTTTTCATTTACTCTTCAAAGTTAGAAGAAGAAAAGATATAGAGAAGCGGTGGAAGAAGCATTCTTGTTGAAAATTCAGATTTTGTTTGTGTAAGAGGTAGTCAATACTTTTATTCTTTGTATACCTATTTAGAACTAGGATATTAATATACTTTGTAATATTTTACTATGTATATATATTTAGTTAGCTTGGTTCATATGTAAATTGCCACAGGGTAATTTCTAAAGACAGATTGAACTCTTAAGTTTTTAATCTCACTAGAATGATAAATTGTCCAATATTTGGACATGATGATGATGAGTATAATGAGGTAACCACAAGTATGAGATTGTGGTTATGAGATCAACCAAATATGCATTTATGCATTAAGTTACGTAGCCAATTTAATGCTCCTAGTTCTTGTAGTATTTGTGATGTTGATTATGCTTTTATATTCTAAATAAGTTACATGACTATTTAGATTTGTAATCTCACCCAAGTTGATTAACATTTTCAGGAAAATGTTTCAACAAAGATAAAGAAAAGGATGCCACATAATAGGCTTTAGGACTATGATTTTTTTTTGTTATGTTTTTCAATATAAAGATGGTGTGTATAATATGACTATGATATATTACTGTTATGTTAAGGAGCTATTTGTATTTATTTGTGTTCTACATTAAACATGTATACTATTGCAATATGCAATAGTATTGCATTATGCACATATCAATAACTAGATTAAACATGTGTATGTTAAAAGTAAAATGGAAAAAATTTAAATGGCATGACTGAAGAAGAAACTACATCCTGGGATAGATTCTTTTTTTGTCAAAGGAAATACTTTCATTCACAAAGAAAGTAATCAAAAACATATTGAAGTAAATATAAAGATAGAAAAAAAACATAGAATAGGAAAGGCAACAAGACCCAAGAGAAAACACAAAGAGGCAAGAAGGAAAAAACACATAAAGGAGAAATACAAAAGACTACGAACAGAAAATGACTAAAGGAAATAAGCTAAAAAGCCTAAAAAATGGAGTCCACCCTCTTAACTGACACCCACTCTCTCTGAAGAAATGCTAGGCTAGTCCAAATCATCAACCACATCAACTAAAGCTCACAAGCAGCATCCAAGGAGCAAAAAGGAGAAAAGAAGAGTAAGCTCCTAAACATAAAGGCTCATCCTCTTGTCAATAAGAGTGGCAAGCTAATCAGCTGCCTTATTAGCATACCTTAACACCCAAGATAGTGTCAATTAGAAGTAGCACAATCCTCAATGATAGAGGATAGCCTCCAATTTGTGCAATTTAAAGGTTTAGGACCGCCAAGACTAGTGGAAAGTAATCAAATTTTAGTGAAACTTGATGATAATCAAAATTAAGGGCTAAAAGCAAACCTCTCTATAGAGCAAAAAGTTTAGCCATACAGCTAGATTCAACATGAGCAACAAAGTTAAAGTAATTAAATATCCTACTATTGGAATCCCTCACATTAATACTAATCCCTGCTCTCCCCTAAAGGAAGCTACCATCTCTTGTTGATTTTGATAAATCCCTTTAGTAGGGGGCTCCATTTTACATGTTCATTAGTGTCACCTGAAAGCCTTTATGCTAATATATTAAGTCATCCATTGCTTTTCCAAAACTCAGTGATAGCAGAATGAGTGTTTTGGATCACATGCTCCAGATCAAGGACCTCATAATATTGTACCTAAGAGTTTGTGCTCTTTCATATATTCCAACATAACATTGAAATGTGGGCTTTTTCAAAATCTGAGAGGTAATTCCCTCAAATAGATGTATAGGAACCAATCATCAAATCTAGAAATTTGGGTTCTTCGAGTGATTACTACCAAACTAGGTGCATTTAGCCCAATCACAGAAAAATAATAAGTATTCGATGGTTTCAAGCATATTACCATAACAATCACAAAAGAGAGTACAACAACAATGTTTTCTTTCCAAAAAGGGTAGGGATTGCATTCATACATAATCTCCAGATAAAGTGTTGACTTTAAGGGGAACCTTTATCTTCTAAGCAATCTTCCATAGAGACTCGGGGAGCTAGAAGGAAAAAGAGGCTCGATTATTCTCGTCATTAGCCATCTTCCCACAAATTCAGTGGTAGCCATTTCTCACAATATATAGTCCATTTTTACTGCCAACCCATATAATCTCATCTTCTTTATCATAAAGAAGGATGGGGACCTTCATTATTGCTCTAATTTCCTCTTCTAATGGCCACTCCTCTATCATTGATAGGTCTTATTCACTATTTTGTATTAATTTAGCCACTAGACTACTTTCAAAAAGCTTCAAAAAAGGAGATGATTGGATTTTGTAATTTGAGAGAAAGGGAACCTAAGGATCCCTCCAAAACCAATGCTACACCCATTACCTAGTCTCCAAGACAAATCTTCAATTAGAAGTTTTCTTCCTTCTAATAAGTTATACCATGCCCAAGAGGTTCTTGCACCTTTTATGGCTTGAAGAAATTCTGAGTTACTAAAATAAATACCTTTCAAGATTTGCACCCAAAAGTCTAGCGTTGTTAATAATGCTCAAGATTTTCAGGAAACATTGAAATATATATGAATCATGTGGATTAAGGCTCCTCTAATTCTCTTGTACCATAACATTGTATGATTCATTTTCTAGCAATATCATCTCGAAGCAAAATCTTTTTGGGGGTCTACTTTCTTTCGAATTCTATTGTAACTAGATTAGAATGTGGTCTGAGTTCATTGGTTCAAGATGAATAAGGTGGGCATTCTAAAACTCTCTCCCCCAGAAGACATTCACCACCACTCAATCTAGTCTTTCCTAAATATTTGCAGCAACTATTCTATTATTATTCCTGGTAAAGGGGGTTCGTTTGAAGCCCATGTCTATTAAATTTCCAGCCTTAGATTCTATAAAACTGGCCTCCCCTCGGATTTTATTGTCTTTCTTTTCATAGTTATATAGTAACTCGTTGAAATAAATACCTAATCACTAACCAAGTGAATCATCCCTTAGGTTGAGCCTTAGAATTTTATTCTACCAAGGTTTCCTAAGCTATATTGTTTGTGGGTCTTAAACAAAGGATATACATCTCCAAAGAATGTTTACACCACTTCTAACCTTACCATTAATATAATTTCTTGTAGCCTTAATAATATCTAACTCTATCTCAATTCACCACCAGAGAGCCAAACCACCTAAAAAGCCCATGAGGTCTACATAAAAAGCTTTTGCAAACTAGAGTTTTCTTTATAGTTTTTGCAATTTTTTCTCCTTTGCTTTGTTTTCTTTTAAGAAGACCAGATGGGGCTAAACTTTGTTATTAAAATAATTCAACGCTCTTCCTATTAATGTATTTGCATCTTCTCCATTGTAGATTGATTAAAGCAACCATAACCGCCAAATACTTTTCCAATGGGTAGAAACATAGAGGAATCACTAGATGACCCTACATTAGGTCAACTATCAACATGAGTTGGTCAATTGAACATAGTTTCAATTCCATCTAAATATCTTGAGCAAAAGTCAAGACCTCCTGGGTTATGTAACCTTGAGTGATGGAACCCTTAGGTTGTGCCTTGTTACGTACATAAGATTTCAATTTTCCCAAATACCTAATTGAGAACAAATCATTGTAAGCCTTATGTGCAGATTGTGAAAATTATAATGGATAATGAATGAATGATTATATATATATACCTTTCAACTGGATATATCTATTGATTCTAAACAGAGCCTCCTAGTTGGCTTCATTGACTAGATGTACAATTAAATGAGCCACAAATGTGAAGAATAATGGTGGGAAAATCATCTTCATATGCATAACGTCACTACCACTCCATCTTGAAGGTGGCCAAGATCATGTACATCCAACAACTTATTACATAAATGTCTAAAACACATATCAATTAGGATTGAGGACACTTGCTTAGGAAGTGTTGTTCTCATGGCCAAAGGTAAAAGTTGCTTCATAAGAACATGTGAGCTAGGACTTTTCAACCCTCCAATCTTTCATTGCCTTAAGTTAATGCATCTAGTGATGTTACTTAAATAACCATCAGGCCTATAATAATGTTCTTTAAAATCTCTAGAAATAAGTAATTGTTTCCATTTGTCATTATGAATAATGTAGAAGGATATTTACCATTCTCATCAAGCCAAAGATCAAACTGTATGCCCATTTGCTATAAGTCTTTTTGTGCCTTTAAGTAATCTTTTGATTTTCCACTATCATTTAACAAAGTGAATATAACATTATCACACACATTTTTTCCAATATGCATGACATCAAGACAATGGCATAATAAGTTGGTCTCCTAATATGGAAGTTGGAAAAATATACTTTTCTTGCACCATTATTGAGAGCCCATCTCAGTATCAGCACCTCCACTAGATATTTGCCCATGAATTTCCACTTCCACATCTTTCCCAAATACAACATTAACATTCTCAACTTGCCATAAAATATCTGAGCCACTAAGAGTACCATGTAGGTTTCTCTTCTCTATTTTTCCATCAAATTAAGAATAAGCTAATCTAAACTTATTTCTTTAGCTCAAAAAGTGTCGGTGACCCATGAAGTACCACTTCCAACTATGAGGAAGCCACATAGGAGTTGAGTTAAAATTACAAGATGGACAAGCTAACCTAGTATGTGTATTCCATCTAGATAACGTTCCAAGACCTTGAAAGTCACTTATAATCCATAACAGAGCTACCTACATGTTGAACTATTAATCACTATATGAATCATATGTTTAAACACCAACATCCCACAAATATTTTAACATTTCACCAATGGTTGTAGGTAAACATCTATATCATTTCCTAGCATTTGCTTACCTAGAATGATCATTAAAAGAATGAATGAATGTTGTTTCATACACATACAAGGGGGAAGGTTATATGGCAAAAGCACCATTGGCTAGATGTTGTAACTAGTGCTTAAGTTGCCATATGGATTAAATTCATCAGTGGCTAAACCAAGGCATATGTTCTAAGGCTTTGCTGCAAATTAACGATGCATTATGTCAAATCTCTTCTATGCTTCAGAGTCCCTTAGATGCCTTAACATGCAATCTTGACTATTTTCAACTGCATGTCATCACATACGCTTAGCTATCTTAGAAGACATAAACATCCTTTGTAATTGAGGTTTCAATGGAAAATATCTTAACACTTTTGCAAGTAACTATTTTTGCTTCTTACCACCACTCTTAAGACATTTACCATCGACTTTCCACCTAGATGTATTGCAATTTTTGTAAGTATCTCATTCAACATCTTCTCAATCAGCATTTTCCCCCATATATAACATGCAATCATTAGGACATGTATGAAATTTTGTGTAGTCAAGTCTAATTTTATTAATTGTTTTCTTAGCCTCATAAAATGAAGGTGGAATTTTAGCAATTTCAAAAGCATCTCCAACAACTCTAATATCATCGAAATTTCCTTGTCAGTTATTCTACATTGGCACTTTATACCAAGAATAATAACTTTGAATACTTTTGGCACCCTTCATATAAATTTTGTTGTCCATCTCTAATTAATTCTAAGAATTATGTACTATCATTGGTCATTGTATGATTTGGTGGTGGTGACATTACTTCATCTTGATCCATGCATTGATTGTTTGGATGATGCCTAAAATCACCATTGACTATGTCCATTATTTGATCATAGACATTAATCCCTTACTAAGCCACATATAGTATTGTATGAGTGTCAGATATAGTGTTTACAGCACTTGTCTCTCCATGTTTAAACCAAAAAGTATAACCTTTTGGAAATAGCCTAATGATCAAGTGATCTTGCACTTCTTCTCTAATGTGCCATTTTTTAAACTTGCATTCCATACATGGACATATTATTCTACCCTCAACCTACTATTAGCAAATGCAAAGTTTAAAAGGTTATTCAATCCTTCCAAGTATTGAGAAGTATTTCTAGGCATATCAATCTAACTCTTATCTAGTTCATAAGACCATTTATTGTCTTCAAATGTCTTAAACCAAATTTTGTTTTATACAAGAAAAATATAAACCATACATCATCAATCTATATTAAACATTATTTTAAATAAACTTGAATAAAAACAAATGAGCATGTAAGATTTGAACAGAATTCTAGCATTACAACAGTTACTAATTACACAAATAAACATCATATAATATTTACAAAAATAAACATTACATTGTATCAATTTAAATTCCATAACTCAAGCATGTCAAGATGAATGTAAATGACTGGTTAAGTCAAATTTCCCAAAAGATAAAAGGGATAAACAACCTAAATTTTAAATACCTAAATAATTACACAAATTTATTTTACAAGTTAATCATGCTAACAATAAAAAAAAAAAAACATATGGTAGATTTAAACTTAACAGTACTTACCTAATCTTATTTTCTTTAAAGGAATGCTAAATTTTTTTAAACAAAAGACCTAAAAAAATCAAAAAAACTGAAAAAAAAAAAAAAAAAATACTTACTTGAAAACCGACATGCTAGGGTGCAGACAGGCGTTAGAGCAGATGACCAGCGACTAGTACCAATGGCGGCAATGGCGACAACTATAAATGGTAGAGGAGACTTCAATGTTGGGATTTGCATACGTACAGCAGAGGGGGCGGTGGCAACCTAAGGCTCCGACGACGACAACCTTGGTGCACTATTCAGCGATGATGATGGATGGCGACATGCATGGTAGGGGCAGAATAACACTATAAAGGAGGAAGACGAAAAGAGGAAGAAATGGGGTGTCACTATTAATTGGGGTGATGGGGGTGTGCTATAACTAGGGTTATATATAACTGTAGCGATTCTCTATAAATACAGCTAGCTAGCTACAGTTTAAAAGTAACTATGTAGTTAACCACTGTTATGTATTTTTACGTGACTAATTAGCCACGTTTAAGCACAACAATGGCTAGTTTCGTAGTTACTAGCTGTGAACTAGCCACTATTCATTGAACTGCGACTATGCGGCAATTTTTTGGTAGGGTAATATTATATTAACTTTTATTTAAGCAACTAATTGTATAATACTTTTATACTCTAAATATGTATAATTTTTATTAAACAAAGAGATAAAAAAAGTAGATGATAAAGTAAAATTAACTCACATATATAGCAAAATATTAATTAAGATATAATGGCAGTTATTAAATAAAAAATTACTGGTTTAAATCTAAGAACTTAATTGTAAATTTTTAAACTATAAGGAGTATGGACTAAAATAAAAATTAATTGAAATCATAAGGACCAAAGTATAATTTTCTCTTTAATATGTGAAACTCATGTATTATGTTGTTCTTGTTCCGCACACATTTGGTCCATTTCATTCTAGGATATCACAAGACATTTCTGAATGCTTCAAATTACATAATTGGTCCCCAAAAAAATGAATATATGAGACAAATTAACAATGGTGATGAGACAAATGACTTACTGGTGATGGAATCACTACATTTGTTGTTCTTGTCCAGGTTCTTATTGCAATAGTTGATTATTTTGCGGTAGCCATGATCATTGAGCTCTCTATTTTTTATGCAATTAATTATTAAATGTCAAATAATATTTTATTAAAATATTGTGTACTAAATATAATTATAGTAATAAATTTATTAAAAGAAACTATGTCATTTTTATTTAATAATTAACTAAACTATAATTAAAATATAATATTTCTAAATATATAAAATCATCACTCACTGTTATTATTATTATTCCAAATTATCTTCAACATTATTCTAATTAATTTTTCTACTGCCACTTTAGAAGAATTTGGATTCTCTACTATAGTATATCTACAGTAATGATTGAGTCATTGAATAAAAATTTAAAAGTTTATATTTTTATTAATGATCGCATGCGGTCATGTGTTATTTTATTATTTATAAACCTGGACCATTAATTTTTCGTCTACAAACTAGAAACCATTATTACATAATACAACGGAAAAGTATTTATCGGTGGGCATCTACGCTGCTCTGTAGAGTGCGCATATTTAAACGTATTCTAATAATGAAGGTAATTAAGCAAGATACTATTAACAGCTAGCTAGCTGTATGATGTATCAGTATTTTATATTCCAAATATTGACCACTCATGAGGACATAAAATTTTAAAACCAAACAGCAATGGGTTGCTTTGCTTGCTTAGAAATTTCAAGTTGAATCCTTCGGTGAATTTGCAAGGGTCTTTAAATTTGAAGTACATTGTCATTTCAAAAATATTATATGAGATTTTCTTGTATGTATCTGGCCAATTAACCATATCCATGTCTATTCTAGCAAACTAAAGAGCTTTCAGTAATTAATAAAATAGTTATTTCAAATCTGATTTTCTTTAACCCTTGGTAAATCATACATCTTTTTCTTTCATTTTTTGAATACTTGGATATACCCTTAAATAACTTCAAAGAAAATATTTTCTAATAATAGCATAGTTACGTGGCAAATGAAGTAATGTGCTAGTCCTTTCAAATCATGACTAAAAATAATACTAGTCCAATCAAATAATGTGACTTTTTCTATTTATCATGATTTAATTCGACTAATATATCACTTCATCTGGTCACCTGGCAAATCAGTGCGTTATTACTGGCCATTATTTTCTCATAAATTCAAACCTTGTAGACACCTCATATATATTCATGTTGATGAAAATTGTGTAGACTACATCATCCCACACTGAAATCGGTAATAGAAACCAATATGAACAGTATGATTTTGAATATATATTGGTTTGTTTGTTCATGTTCAGGTCATGAAGTAGTAGAATTAGGTTATGCTGATAATATTAGTCTCAGCACTATTCATGACTATCGTATTTCCTTTTGGCCTCCTCATATTCCAGAAGCAAAGCATGCAGAAATAAAAGACTTCTACAAGGACCTCTACAATGTGAACAGCACAAAATACAAACTGCTTCAGAAGGAGCTTTGTGAGCCACTCCACTCAACCTAGCTTAGGCGTTGCGTGAATGCGGAAGTAAACACTATTTTAGTTCTTTACTTATTAATTTATCTTTAATATGGTTCTTCACTGGTTTCGTTTCCGATTTGATCCTTCACTTGTTTCTATTTTCATTGTTTCTCACTCATCAAAAGGATATTGCTTTTGGGTCTTCACTAATTTAAAGAGTGAAATATTATATTAGTCAAAATTGTCAAATTCGCGAATTTAATTAAATTTATAAAAAAGATGTAAACTTATAACATATACACGTAATATAAATTTGTAAGAGTTAATCTTAGTTAATAAATAGCTATTAAAATATATAATTTTATAGTTAAAATACTATATACAATAAAATATTATTTAAATGCAATTCAAATTATACTAAGTCAAACAAAAATTATTCATATTTTATGATTTGTAGCACTCAACATAAACATTTTTACATAGTCATATATGACTAATCATTCAATATAACTAATTAAATAATATTTATTTTATTTTAATAAGTACATATTTAAATTATTTTTATTATTTTTTATGTATATTTAAACTTGTAATAAAGTATATTATAATAGTTTTATAGAAAAGAAGTTTGTAGATATCTCGTTTAGTCTTGTGTTATGTTATTAACTATACAAACTAGTTGACATATTAAAATTGTAAACTCGATAAATTCGGTAAGTCAACTTGTCAGTTTACTTTAGTTTACACTAAGTTTGAATTTATGAGGGACTAAAGTAAAATATTAAATAAAGATATATGGGTACAAAATGACAATTGGATGGACTAAAAAGTTATTTGTATGATCAACATACACTACAAGAAAACATGAAATTAGGGACGAAACCCAAATGCCTCTCAAATTCATGGCAAATATTTTATTTAAGTTTCATATTTTAAAAAATAATTTAGGACAGAATTTTAAGACAGAAACATTTGTGTCAAAAAAATTGTCCCAAATCCCACCCAAAATCTATGCTTAAAACTATTTGTCAATTTTTTAAAAAAGAAAATGAATTTGAGATGGAATTTAGCGGCAGAGTTTTCCCTCACTAAATTCCTAACCTAATTTTATGTCAAATCCTATCAAAATAGAAGTATGCTAGTCAGGAAAAATTCATGTCAAAAATACGAGTCTACTATTTAGGAATAAGGCAAGCAAATTAGGGATGGATTTTTTAAAGGGAAAAATCTGTCCCTAATACTTTTTATTTTTTAAAAACACTACAAATAAATATTTTAACATTGAATATTATTTTTTATAATATTCTATATTTATAAAGAATTAAATAATAAAATTTGAAAGTTTTTTATATTAGAAAATAAAATGAGAATTAGTAGTATAATTTTTAATTTACTTTATAGTTAAATATAATGTATGTTATGAAAATATATTTTGATTGAATTGATTAAGAAGAATGATTGCATATATAGATTTATGTGCTTTTGATATAATCATACTTAGTCATACTTTTTAATTTAGTTCTTTTACTTTATCATTCATTAACTTTTATACTAAAAGCTAACATAATAATTACCTTAATTTTATTAAAAATAAAATATTTAAAAGAAAAATAGAATCTTTAAATTATTTTAGAAATTTTTATATATTTTTTTTTTGAAATGGATAATTTTTTTTTAATGTTCCTCAAGACTTAAACTTAACACTAAGAATTTCAAGATTACTATTATATCTTTGTGCATAAATCTTGTTAAAAGAAAGTAATCATAATTTAAGTTAAATCTAATTGTTATTAATTTTCCATATACATATAAAACCATTTAGATTTGTCACAATAAGCTATCTCTACTCATGTGGGTTGGCCCACATAAATTGGTAGATTAAACAAGCTAACTTATTTAACCCATCTAATTTTGGTAGGTTGAAGTGCCAAAATTCGGGCCACCAGGTGGGCTGTAATGTTGTTTATTATTAATCAAATTTTAAATTTTTAAATAGGTTATATGGGTTTTGCCGGTTAAACACGACTCGTATGTCCAACCCATTTTAATGGTTATAAAATTATCTACCAAGTAAAAACATAATAAAACATCATTAATGCAAAATATCATACATGGTCCTAAATTCTAATTCTATTTTAGGGTAATAAATCAAATACTTAGGAAGTTTTTGTAAAAATCCAATTATTATATACTAATTGAAGTATCTTTTCAATTTGTTTGACTTTTACATTCTTTATGGATGTTCACATGTGAATAATTATGGAGCAAAATTTGAATATTGTTTCATAATTAGTAATAATTAAGAAGACATTTACACAAGGCAATTGACATAATTCTAATTCTATTTTAGGATAATAATTCAAATCCTTAGAAAGTTTTTGTAAAAATTCAAATATTATGAGTCTTTTAAATTTTTTTGAATTTTAAAGTGTTTATGGATGTTCACACGTGAATAATTATGAAGCAAAATGTGAATATTGTTTCATAATTAATAATAATTAAGAAGACAATTATACAATGTAATTGACATAATCTTAATTCTATTTGAGGATAATAATTCAAATACTTAGGAAGTTTTTATAAGATCTGAAAATCATATACTAATTGAAGAATCATTTAAATTTGTTTGAACTCTAATATGTTTGAAGGATGCTACACGTGAATAATTATGAAGCAAATTTTGATTATTATTTTCATAATTAGTAATTATTAAGAAGACATTTATATAAGGTAATTAAACTAATTCTAATTCTATTTTAAGATAATAATTCAAATACTATATATATATACATAATATTATTCTGTATTATTATTATTATTATTATTATATTAAATAATATACATGACATCATTTAAAATAATCAAAATGCAATTATATTAAGTTTATTAATTATATTAATATTTATTATATTACAAAATTTTAAATTTTTAATTACTATGTTTAGACACATAGATGTATATATTTTAAACATATATATCACTTAAACAATTAATTTTTGCAAGATTTTTAAATCTCATTTATTTAATTTTGATGATTTTACAACAAAATAAAAAGAATACAAATTAAATATTTTTAGCAGATTCTTTATATGTTAAATAATAATACTGATTATTATTATTATGTTTTTTCTCTGGACTTGCCTTGAATCCCAACATTAACTTTTCACTTGATACTACTGATTTAATAAAAATTATCAGTTAAGTTAGACTCATTACATAAATAGTTTCTATTTGTATATTATAATTTCAATTTCGAATAAGTGAGCTTCTAGATTTTAAAATATGTTATAAATAGTTTAATTGAATGAGACCTAAAACTTTGTAGAGTATATTTTTTAAGAAAGACCTACCATTTAAATAGTTTCTACATATTTGTAGAGTCCCCATTCAAATAGATAATATTAGAGAATAATTTTTTTAAATTCATTTAGTTATAATGGAAGAATGAATGGAAATTTATGATGGTTGAATATAAAATGAGTCAGAATTGAACATAGGATTTAAGTTGGTTTAGTGGTGAAGGTTGATTTCCTTCTTCTGCATACCCAATTCAAATTTTTAAGTTTGCCAACCACGTGATTTTTTGTGTGACACATGGCATTAGTTTGTAAAGAGACCAAAATGCCCCCAAACCCTTTTTCTTTCTTTTGTTGCCATCGTCCATCACGAACGCATCAGCTGAAAGCAAGCTCCCTTCGTTCTCTGCTACTCTTCCACTGTCGACAATGAGGTTGCCCCTCAAGCCCAGCTTTCTGGTGCCGGCATGGCCAAGGTTGGCCCCTTTTTTGGCAAAGCTTCTCCTTTCATCGTTTTTCGTGCTAAGGCAGTGGAGCAGCGTTTTAGGTGAGTATGGGGAGAGAAAACTTGAAATTTTATTGTGCGTGCACTCAATCTGATGGTTTCTGGTTCTTCCCCCCTGATTTCTAAACCTAACATCTCGAAATAGGCTCCACATTTTGGGATTTTCATGGCAGCATATGTGTAGTTCGAACAAGGGCAAATATAGGAGGACTTTTTGTTAGTTGGCCACTGGTAAACGACCGAGGAAGGGAGTCTTCGTTCTAGGGGAGCTAAGTCTTTAAGGTAACCTCTCATTTGTTCCTAAGTCAGCAAAATATGTTCAAATTTTTATATCTTATGCTTGTGGGCCAGAAATATTGATGATGATGGGACTCTTTATATGTAAGGATTCTCTGTGATCCTTAAATTAATACACATATATAGGGAAGGACAAATTTATATAATGCGATAAATCCAAAAATTATAATGTAAGAAGATACATATTTCAAGACAAGGTGACAAATTTACTCTTTTCTATCTAACATCATGTTCCCCTATTCACTTCCATTTGAACTCACCCTTATATGTAAACTAATATATTATTGAGGTGGAGTAGAGCTTTTGGTTGGAAAAAGAGAGTGGGAAAAAGTGCTACACCATTGGTGCAAGAGACCTTAACATTATTTGGGGTGATACATCTGAGTTTTGGAAATTTATATCTACATCGGACTCCAAGTTTGCTTTCTGCTCTTCTCCTTTATATTGATTATTCAAAATTTCATCATTAGTAATGACGCTACCAATATCTTGATGCAGAAAACATGGAAATTGTTATCTGTTAGTGAAAATTAGTAATTATCGTCGTTAATGCCTTCACTCACTATACTTTTCAGCTAAATTTTCAATGTTATTGTCGCCTTTTTAGTTTTGTACTTTCAACATAATCGTATATTCGTCCTTAACAAATTCAAATATATATACATACATATATATCACTATTAAAGACTCACTCACTATTTGGCAAGTTGCACTCATTTATAATATGCCTTCACAGATTTCCCCAAGTGGCAATACTCATTTACAACACATTATAAATTTTGGCTAATACATATTACGACACATTATATCATTTTCAATACATATCTACCCTTCCATGTGATATGATGCCCTTGTTTATGTTACTTATGATGCTTTCAGATTTTAGCTCTCAGGTTCTCCTAATTAATTTTGGAATAGTTTGCATGAGTAATTTTATGTTTTAAAAGAAGATATATTACATTAAAAATGTTACTTATGGTCAGATGCCCTTGACCATTACACTTGATCATAATTATATTGTTGATATTTTAAAATAAAAAATTTGACAAAGTAATTTTATTTTTAAAAGAAGATATATTAACTTTTTAGTTCTGTAAATGTATATCATGTTTTAATTTATCTTTCAAAATTTAAATGGTCATATATTAAATTTTCAAACTATCTGATTTTAAAGTAATTTTTACATTACGACTATTGACATATAGTTATCAAGACAAGTGATGTAGGTATTTAATAATTACATTATTTTATGCTTGATAGACTAGTTAATTTTCCAGAGTAAATTAAGTGTTGTTTAGAATCAGGATATTTGTTTCAGACTCACATAAGATTTTTTTTTTTTTTCCTCTTTTGGTTTAAAAATAGGACTTTTTAATCCAAGCCCTACGAGTAAGGCCAGGGTAAGTTTGGAGAAACTAACAAATTTTTCAAAAATGTTTAATTTTTACATATTTTTTGGATTAGTTACGGCCCAAATTGAATTGAATTAGAATAATTATTTAATTTTACTCCAAAAAAAAAACTTAAAATTGAGTTGGCCTTGGACGATAACTCTAATTAATTGTTAAAAGTTGTCAAATACGCTTTACATCGTACACATCTAAGTTCATCGTAGAGGATACTTACATTGATCATCATTTATCATCATCCGATTCTCATAGTTGCACTTGTTAAGTTAGGGTTAATCATTGTTTGCACAAGAATCCAATAATAATAATAATAGGTGTTCTAGAAGCATATTAATAGGTGTTTTATTTTATAAATAAAAAATGTTCTTCAATGAAAGACTTTTCTAAAGTGTAAGTGTGGCCGAATACCAATCTACTGATTAGAGCTAAACCTATCAAAGAGGGGTTTTTTATTTTTACTTATGGAACAAATTGGGTCTTTTTCCCTATTGGATGAAATTAGGCCCACATATGAAAATTTGGGCTACCAACAGTATGGTTGGATTGAGATAGACGTTTTAAATGTGATCAGAAAATGCTTATTCTTTTCTTTTTCTTTTTTTTTGTCAGAGATCATAATATGCTAACTGTAAACCCAATCAATATTTAATTATAAAATTATTAATCAGTTTAATTATGTCAAAGAGATATGAAAGCATTGGTCATAAGATGGGAACTATATGAGCATTGTATTTCTATGTAATAAAGCCTGTAAAATGAATATCTATAAAAAGAAAACATATATATATATATATATATATGCATGTATATAAAAAATATATAAATTTGTCAAATTCAGATAAGTTCTTATAACTGATTGTCTAAATTTTAAATAAAATGAATAGGGTCAAATGGGTAGAATAATATATTGTTTTCGGATAAAATTTGTATAATTTGACCTTTTTGTATTGAAATGGAAATATTTAAAATTTATTTTTGTGTAGATGTCTTATAATGTTAAAATATTTAAACTTTCTTTTTGTATTGATGTCTTGTAGCTATATTTAAACTTTCTTATTTACAAAAAATGGAAATTGCTTTATTGAAATAGAAGTCAAAAAACTGACTCAAACATACGTAAATTTTCATTATCTCACATTTCATTTTTCTTCCATTTCTCTTTTCTGTGCATATCCTGATAATCATGCAATTATTCAATTACTACCAAAATTACATAGGTTCAATCCTATAGTTGATGTTGTGAGAGAATTCTAACCAATAATTAAATCAAAATATGATTATCCTTGCCACACATATAAGACAACACTAGCTGCAATTAGGGATATATGGTTTAAGGAATAGGCAATTTGTGTGTCCATTCTCCCTTTCATATTTTACATTGTATGCTCATACTTTATTTTTATGCTTACTTGTTGATTGTTCTTTTCTTATATGTTTGCATAAAACTTTACAAATGGCTTCCTCAATGTGATGGTGAAATAAAGAGAAATTGAAATAAAAAGTGTGGAAGGCGACTACGAACAATGATGTGTAAAGTTTATGAGGACTTGGCCAAGAAAAATATCAAGCAAAAGTGGATTTCAAAACACATCATGAATGACTAGATCAAACTATGGGATAGTGACATGTGTAAAGAAAAGTAATAGATCGCTAAGGGAACTGAGCATCCCAGATTGGAGGAATGTTGCAAAAGGATGGCCACATTCCCGTTTCCAAGCATAAGAGGATGATGGTAAGTACATTTGCTTCTTTGCATTTTTTTTCACAATTATGCTCACTTATTAAGATACTTCTTTATTCTTAAAAAACCACAAGCTACAAAGCTTGGCATGAAACCCACTTTGTTTAAGTTGTTCATCAAGACACACCAAGATAAAAAAAAGTGGGGAGTTTGTCGACCATAGGGTAGCAACAGTATATGTGAGTATACTAAAAAACTTTATAGTCATCTTTTTTCTTCCTTACTACCCATTATGATTCTTTTAATATTTTCATCATTTACCGACTAACTACATGAGGTTGAAGTCATTCAGATCTTCTTATAGATCAATTGATGATGATTTTGATATAGATTCTATTGAGGACACCACGCTCTAGTTGGAAACTGGAGAAGGCAACAATAAAAAGGGTAAAATTTTTGGAGCAAGATCAAAGGCACCTAACAACTCCCACATTGACTGTTTGGTTTGAACTCTACCTTAACTTCGAGGATGAATTACAGAAGCGTATTAAGGTTGCCAACACTAAAGAGACAACAAAATTTAAACAAATTATTTCTCTGCAAAACAATTTGATTTTGGAGCAAAGTACTATGATTTCTGAGTAGAAGAATTTGATTATGTCTCTACAACACCAACTTGACAGGTTGATCCATCATATATAGCTTGATAATATTGATGAAGAGCCAATCTCGAACAATAATGCACAAGACAAGGATCCTCCCATAGTTTAGGATTTGTGATTGTCTTTACTTAGTTTGTTAACTTCTTTAGACTATTAATGTGTGTTTACTTCTTTAGTAGTGAAACTATGGTACATAATAACTTTGATTATTTGTTAACTTCTTTAGATCTATTTATGTTGTAATTTTAATAGTTTGTTTAGAATGTCATTTGGAAAGTTTGGTATCATACATTTTATTGGCTGCAATTGATGTTCAGGATACTAAATTACTTGCAATTTATAGTTGGTTTGAATATTATATTCAATCAAACTTCACAACCAACAAAAACAGGGCATTTATTTTTGCCACAATTAAAATTAGTGACAGATAAACGATAAATTGCAGGCATACTTCCTATTTCATATGGCCAATTTGCAATGGTATAGAGACGAAATATTTCATCCCAAAAAGTCCTAAATTTCTGAGATGGATTTGGGACTAATCATTTCATCCTAGATTAATGCAATCAAGGACGAAATTTTCATCTTAGATCTGTCTCCAATTTGGGATGGACATTTCGATCCCAAATCTATGTAATCAGAGACAGAATTTTTACCTTAGATCTATCTCAAATTTAGGGCAAATCTAAGACAGAATACTATTTCTGTCCCAAAACAATAATGAGTGCTCCCAATTCATTAGGGACAAACATTTTCATCCTAGAATTTTGCAACAACTCTACTAGCAACGAATGAGTTTTTGTCCCTAATTTCATTTTTGATTGTTCAAAGATGGATTTTTCTGTCCCTAATTAGTTATTTCTTGTAGTGATATATAGCAATTTTTAAATAATATTTAAGGATTAATGTCAGGGTTTAATTGCATATATTTAATGAAATTTTTTTGAATTAAATATTTCAGCCAATAGAATCTATTTGCACACATATTTTACTATATTTTTATGAACTCCTTGCATAAATAGACTGACAAAGAGTAAACATAAGCAAAGGATTCTCATTATATAGCCCATAGCAACTAATTGTGGTTTTCTTTTTCTCTTTTATTTTTCATGTAATAATTGGTGTACAGTCACTTTTACGTTTTAAATCTTGTTAAAAAAAAAAGTTTGTCATACTCAATTAAGTTAGTCATGAAAATACTATTTACATGCAATATTATTTATATAAGATATAGTGATTAAAAACTTTACGTGCATAAAAGATTTATTAATATATACGAGTCATAAAGGTTAGCAATATTTTGCTAATATGCTATAGTAATCAACTGTATTAATGATAAAAGATATAATTTTTAGCACCTTATACCATCTACTTAAGCTGAAAGGTACACATATGTTTACATTAGTAACTAGTTATATTAGCTCATTATCAAAGATTACTAGTTACCATATATTTTAAAAGTTATTTACCACCATATATATTTTAAGAGCAATTACCATACTAATGTAGGTTGGTGTAGTCAGCGGCAGATTCTACCTCTATACATTAAAAAAAAAAAAAAAAAAAAACCGGGCGGAGGAGGGATTATACTTTTAGTATTTAGATTTTCATTTAACTTTTTATTTTATCTCTATAGTGTAAAAATTTATAATTGAGTCCTTACAATATAAAAAATGTTTTAATTTAATATCTACTGTTGAAAGTTCTGTTAATATTTTGTTTAATTTTGATAACATAATTAATCATATACTATCCTAACAATTTGAACATGTATGATTTATGATAATTAAAGAGATAAAATAGATAATACAATTAAGTAACTCACATTTATACTATCCTCTATATTAGATTCATCTTATTTTAAAAATTATGTACAACTCTCTGACATGTTTATTAGAAAATATCTCCTATTTAATTTATTTGTAAAATAAATTAAATTCTTCCACAATAAATTTATTCTTAATGTTATAATAAACACATTAATTAAGAAATTCAACTAATATATTTATAGATTCTTCAAATATATTCATAATCCATATAATCATATTTAAAACATAAGTACCTTTTATTTCTTAAGCTGTGGCCGACAATGTTCATCGTGTAAAATTATCAATTCTAACATCTATATTGATTTCTTTTTTTTAATGTATTTATCATGTAAATTAATATAAAAATCATCTCCTATCTTGCAAAACTCTTTCTGATAACTTTCATAGATAAAAATATTCACATTCAATAGTTGCTAGTTTCTATTAACATGCATAGAAGTCAAAACAAGTCAAATCAAAATATTAGAATAAAAAAAAATTAACTAGGTAAACGAATTGATAGCTAAGATGCCACATAGGTACTTGTAAGCATGAAAAATTAACTTGACAATGTTATTATAAGAGATTTTTTTTTTTTTTTTGAAAAAGAACTTATGAGGGACTAAAGTAAAATATTAAATAAAGATATATGGGTACAAAATGACAATTGGATAATATTTGTATGATCTACATATATAGCAACTTTTCATTGATAGTTAAGGATTAATGTTAGTGAAGAGAATTAAATAATGAACATATTCATAGACAATTTAAGGTAGGAGACTCACATAATTTTTTTTATTATGGAAGCTAATTAGACTGGGATCATTGATTGAATGAGATATCTACAGTGTATTGATGTATCTCGAGTTTTTACAATATAAATCTCCTCTCGAATGTAACTGTAAAATACTTCATAGGTATTCCTCTCAGAGCATCTATATCAGTCTATATTTTTTCTATCGTATAATAGTCTAACCCTATTTATAAAAAGTTAAATAAAGTTAAGGTTTAGTAGTAATTCCTATAATTATTATTTTATCCTTACATAATAAGCACTTCTTATGAGTAAACACTATATAATATTTTAACTGATTTAAATATTAGATATTATATGATATTTTAACATATAGGGTTTAATTGCAAACATTTAATGAAAAACTCCTAAATTAAATATTTCACGCCGTAGAATCTATTTGCACACATATTTTACTAGATTTTTATGAACTCCTTGCATACATAGACTGTGACAAAGAGTAAACATAAGTAAAGGCTTCTCATTATATATCCGATAGCAACTAAATTGAGGTTTTTTTCTTTTTTTTTTTTTTGTTTTCCATTTTCATGTAATAATTTATGTACGTTCACTTTTACGTTTTAAATCATGGAAAAGAAAAAGTTATATCATACTCAATTAAGCAAGTCATAAAAATATTATTTACATGCAGTATTTATATGAGATATAATGATAAAAAAAATCTACGTGCGTAGAAGATTTATTAATATATATATAGTTGGTCATAAAGGTTAGCAATATATTGCTGACATGCTGCAGTAATAAACTATATTTATGATAAAAAAAAAATATAATTTTTAGCTTCTTGTACCATCTACATAAGCTGAAAACTACCGATTTGTTTACATTAGTAACTAGTTATATTAGTACATTATCAAACATTACTAACTAACATATTTTAGAAGTTATTTACCACCATATATATTTTAAGAGCCATTAGTATGTTGGTTGGTATAGTCAACGGCAGATTCTGCCTCTACGCATTAAAAAAAAAAAAGGAGGGGGATTATATATTTTCAGTATTTATAGTTTCATTTAACTTTTTATTTGGTCCTTACAATGTAAAAATTGTTTCAATTTAGTCTTCATTAGTTAAAAATTTTGTAAATATTTTGTTAATTTTACTGACATAACTCATTGCATATTATTTTAACACTATGAATATGTATGATTTATGATCATAAAGAGCTAAAATTAGATAATACAACAAAACTAACTCACATCTATGGCAAAATTTTAGTAAAAATACATTGAAGGGACTAAATTAAAAATTAGTTAAATTATAGATTTAATTACAAACTTTAAAACTATAGGGACCAAATTAAAATGAAGTGAATTTATAAGAACCAAAATAGAATTTTCCCTAAAAAACCAAAGTAATTTAACCACATCAAATGATTAGGTCAAATTATTATATATAAAATCTCTGGAAATCGCACCCAGAGAAACCACAAATTATTCAGAGATTACCCTCATTAATACGTTGATCATTTTCCTTAGTAAGAAATAATTTACATACTTATTTACGGAATTAAACTGCTAATTATTGGGTATAAAAAAGAAAACCCTCACATTTTACGTTCGTAGTATCAGAGATCTCGCTTCCTATCGCCATTAATCTCTAGCTCCCACTTTGATCATTTCAACCCTAAATATTAATTTGGGATCAATTGAGTGAAACAGAAAGAGGAAGACATGAAAATGGAGATGAGATCAAAGATGGTTCTTCGCATAGCACACTATTGCTCAATGGCACTCGCAAAATGGGTCTATTTCTGCTTCTCTGTGGCTTTTGACATTGTTCGTTCTCTCTAGAGCCATGTGGGGAAGCACTCCTTGAATCTTCATGAATCATAGTTTTTCTGTAAGTTTTTTATGATTCTGGTTTTGGTTTTGGTGATGTGATTCGAATTAGTCTTGCAGGCTTTTTGTAAATTAGTGAGTGTTTACATAGTTAGGTAAAAGAAATGTTGAATTGCCTTAATTTTTAAAATTAATTTTGATTAGATGTGATTTTGTACTACCGTAGTTTATATGCAGAAATTTTTAATTAAATGAGTTTTATCATTGATATAAAAAAGCAAATTTTTTTTTAACTTATGAGTAAATAGAAATTTAAAATATAAATTAAATATTTAAAAAAATCAAACATCAAATTAAACGAATTATTTATAAAATAAACTCTTATTTTAATATATAAATAAACTTTTAAACTTTTTAAATACCAAACAAAACTATAAATAGCCTTATAATATAAATTCTCCTCTAGTCAACAACATTTTTCATAATATATATTTGTTTTTGTTTTTTTGCTAATTTAGTTCTAAGTGGGATTTGAATTCAAATCTTTTAGTTCTGAAAATGATTATAATGTTATTAAATTAAAGCTTATTGGTTACCAGAATTTTTTTTTTTATATAATCAGAATGTGTGGATATCAAATATCAATAAATCAAAAATATAACAAAACAAAACAGTGAAAGCATGCCTTTATAATATGTTCTTCTAAAATTATTATTGATTAAATAGTGTCAAATTTTAATATGTATAATAATTTTGAGTAAGTTTAATAATCTAAATCTGTTACACTAACTTGAATACTTATATTATTGGTTAAACAATCGAAGCAAAGTGAAGTGTTTTATCTCAAGAAATTTAAAAATTTTAGCAATGCATAGTCTACATGCTTCAATTCCCAACGGACTGCCATCATTGACATGAACACATAATTTGAAAAAATGCAGTTTTGATCCGTTATATTTTGCCAAAGTATCAATTCCGTCATCTAAAAGACAAAAAATATTAAATTAATCCTCTAAAGACTAAAAAAGCAAATGGAGTTGGTCCCTTTAGAGGAAAAAATTGACATATAGAGAACTTTTATTTTGTGAAATATTTGATTTTTGAAAGACTATTTTGATAATTTTTATTTTTGATGGATTAAATTGATTTTAAAGATAAAAATAAAGATCAAAATTATATTTTTTTCTACACGACTTTGCAATATGAATTGCTTAGACCTAATCAGTATTTTTCTTTATTTTAATTAACACAATGAAGCTAAATTAATTTCATTATCATTAATGAATTTTTGGTATTGGTATGATGAACATGGGAACGGATTAGTTAACTATGTCAATTTGATGGACTAGATACAATTTTCTTCACAATGAGTCAAACAAATAATAGAGAAGTATAACATTTAAAAGAGTACTTTTTGAACATAATAAGAATAGTCCAATAATAAGGTTTTTCATATTCATCTGAGTGGTTTTAAGCTTAAATTATAATAAGAATAAATATTATAAGTTAAGATATAATAGTATATAAAAAAAAAAAGAGCACATTCTTGAATGGTCAAACCTTTCCTTTTTTCCAAAAGTTCCATAAATCACTAAACTCTTTCATTAGTCTTTTGAATGTTTTTTCTTCTGCTGTATTCCATCTTTATTGTTAAACCATGTTTATCTAAGTAGTATATGTTCTTCCTTTTCTTCTTTCTTAGCATGACCAACGCCTCGTTTGGTGCTTAGTACTCAATTTTGGTGAAAAAGAAATAAGAATTAGAATAGGAATGAAATAGAATAAAAAAAAAAATTAATGCCCAAACATGTTTATTATGTTAGAAATGGAAAGATGAAGATGAAAATAATGATAAAATGAAAAGACAAAAATGTCCCTAAAATAATATTTAATTTGTACCCAGTACCATTGTATAGTCCCATGAATTTTTCTCTGTTATTTTTCTCTGTTTTAAAACATCACAAGAGCTCATACTTTCAGCTTCAATATATGGTTTGAGAGCCTGACATCCTTATGCTGTTCATAAATTTTGTACTGTATATATGGATCATTCACACAATATGAATGACTACAAATTTCTTATCAAATTTTATTTAACCAAGTAGAATAATAGAATATTTGAGTGACTAATCTTTAAAATTACACTTTTTTTAAGGCACTAAAGACTTTGTCTTGTAAGTCTGAAGTGTCAAACATTCCTAATTAAATCGATCTATTAAGAACGATTTATCCTACCATTGTCGAAAAAATTAAAATATTATTTTAGTCTTTTATTATTTTTAATTTTTAATTTAACATATTACTTATCAATTAGTTTTTAATTTAATTCTTCATTGATTTTTATTATCAATTTAGTATTTTTTATTAATTTATTTTTAATTTAGTATCTCACTAATCTTAAAATAAATACATTTAAAATTTAATCCATTAATTTTTAAACTACATAATAAAGACTAAATTAAGAATTAAAATTTATGTGAGATAAAACTGATAATAAACTAATAAATAAAAAATTAAATTAAAAATTAATTAATTAATGAAGTATTAAAATAAGAATAAAATAATAAAAAATTAAATTAAAAAATTAACTAATAAATAAAAAATTAAATTAATATTTTATTTTTTACCTTAAACCCATTATTTTTTCATTTACAAAATTGAATCACATCAAATGTCAAAACCCTATTAAATGTCTAATCTATTTTGACAATTTTACAAAAATATAATTTAAGATAATAAAGTATGCACTTGTCTTGCAAAAAGCATTTAAATGGCATATCTTGCGTTTTGAGCCACCGACAGCCCTAAATAAGAAAAGAACTCATGCAAAGGAAGAAATAACTATACGTACTCTTTCAATTTCAAACTTACTGGTAATAACTACATTTTTTGGAATGACAAAGAATAAGGATGAAAATAGATTTTTTAAAAAGTAAAATTTTAGGCCGCAATATGTTTGGTAAAATATCATAAAAAAATAAAAATAAAAAATATATAGTAAATAACTATAATATTCGTATAAAAAATTTAAGTATTATTTTTCATTTAAATATTTTAGTGTTAAAAATTATTAACACTTAATAATTTGTAAAGATAATAAATATTATTATTAAAAATTAAGTATATTAATTATTAATTTTTGTTTTATTTTTTTATTTTCTCCTTTGCTTTATGCCCGTATCGTCTTCCTTCTCCATGGCCGTTTACCATCGTCGTTCATCATCTCCGTTCAATTTCTCCTTCTCCGTTCATCTTCACGGTCTTCTTCTCCTTCTCCAACGATGCTTTGGTGCTTAGATCTCCAACAAAACATAACGTTGATGAAACAAATAGCAGATCAAAACACAGTGACACAGGGACTCGATAGCCATGAAAACACAGTGAACAGGGAATGGCCAGCCATGAAACACGACGACAAGGGAATCGTCGAACACGAAACACGGCGTCGATCCAGAGACGAAGTTCACTGAACACAGCGACAGGGAATGGATTCTCATCTTCTCTTTCAGATCCAGCAAGAAAGCTCACTATAAACACAGCGAACAACAAACAGGTAGACGGTGTCGATGTCGTCGGCGTCGATGCAAGGAGATGAAAATAGTGGCAGGTGAGGCTGGACGATGAGGAGAGTTGAGTTGGAAGACGGCCCAAGGAGATGAGATTTCTTGGAAGAGGAAGATAAGGGCACAACAATAATTTTAGCTATAATTCCTAAAAATGGAAAGCATTCCCTCCGTCTTGCTAGGGATTGAACATCTCCATGTTTGAAGGAATGGGCTCAGCAAAGAAAGGGATGGACTTGTTTTTTTTTTTCACCTAGCGTAATCACGGGCCGGGCCGTATTTTTTGTTGACTCAAAACCCTGCTTGTTATCGTATCAGATGTTCTTTTTGGATCTCCCAACTCAATTTGGTTTAGTTAGACTTGGATAGTAATTGATTCGAGTTAAGTCATTTTTTAAAAAAAAATATAAAATATTTTGTAAAAATAATTTGTTTTAAAACAAAAAATGAAAAAAATTTAAAAGAAAATAAAATAAAATGAAATAAATTTTAAAATTTAGAATGAAAAATCATAAAAAAGTGAAAAAATTTTATATTTTAAAATTTATTTAAAAATAAAATTTATTTTAAATTAAATTAAAAGTATATTATAAAAATTAAAAAAATTTAAAAATTAATACCAAGTCAGGCCGGGTTTCATGTCAACCCTAAGATCTAGTTCAATCTTATGAAAATTTTATTTTTATTTAACTTAATCACAACCTGATTCAATATAATTAAATCGATTTGAATTGACCGAGTCAACCAAATATCCTTCTTCATAGAAATAGGAATCACATTTCCATTCCGTGCCTCTTTCTTCTAACCAATCATGGCCTAAATTTTAGAAGGTTGGAATAATTGAATTTGAGTACACACACACAATCATCTACACTTCTAGGAATAGTCTTTTTGCTTGTTTATTTATTGTCATACTTATCAAAATAATCAAACAAAAATTAACTTCCGTTCTCTAATAATTAAACAGCGTACAAATTTTTTGAAAAATTAGACGACCAACAAAGGTATAAAAAATCATATTTAAATATAATTGAAAAATAATGAATTTCTTTATTAAAAAAAGTGCAATGTTTTTGGTCACTAAAAACGTATGAGCATTTTTTTTTACCAAAAAAGCATATGGCCCAAAAACATAAGAACGGACTTAAATTAAATATAGACGAAAAAAAACATCCATCCATGAGGAAGAAGGGAAAAAATGAAAAAACAAAAACAAAAACCAACCCTCCGTATATTCCTGATTGATTGAGAAGTGGATGTAGATCTGGATCTTAATTAATTTTATCCATGCATCTCTTTTAACTTATCTAAGGAAAAACTTTTTGTATTTAGTTGTAATTTTGGTGATCTAGTATCCTTTTTACTTTGTCAATGTCTATTGCTGTTATAATTCCCCTCGGTCAATTTTTTTGTTAATTTTAATGAAAAAAAAACACAAAGTAAATTAAATTTAGGATTCAAAGTAATTTTAGATTTATTGTTAAAGTGAGTTCCACAAATTCAAATAAAACTTATCATGTGACTGTCTTACTCCAAAATTTAAAAAAAAAAAATTTGAAAGAATCCAAATTGGTTATAAGTAACAACTCAAACAATAATATATGAAATGTTTGCCTAATTATGAATCTCTTTTGAGAAAGTGGGTTTAAAAGCACGATAAAATTATTTATATTTTTGTTATTAGGTTTTTTAATCAGCACATAACAAATATATGATTAATCAATAATAATATAAAATATATATAATATAATTTAAAAATTATATAATTTTTTATAATAATTATAAATATGTTATAATATAATTAAAAAAATTATATTAAAAAACGGAGTTTTCTTTTACCTAAGAAGAAATGGCTACTATAAGGAGGTGATAATTGTTGATACATTTATACACGGAGCATCAGGTCAGACGACTGCACCTTCAAATTCTAATAATCTATAAGCCGTTGTGACAAATTTAGCCTTTATTCTTTTTCTTTTTTTTTAATTTGCTCTCCAATAGGTCTTTTAATAAAATTGATGTCTGAGAATAAAAATATACAAAACAACAAATTCCTATTCATAATAATTTTTAGACAAAATCACATTAATAGATAAAAACTCTAGCCATTAAATAATGAATATTAACATGAATAATAAAGAATTTGATTCCCTTTAAATAAATTTTTAAATTTAAGTTTTGTTTTATATATAAAAAGTACAATATTAAAAAAGTTATCAAATTCGACAATATCTAATTTTAAATTAATGTATCTAATACTCAATTTTAAATTAACGTATTTCATAAGAACTGGACCGATATTAAGAAAACGAAAAAGCTAACCAGTAGCCCCGTTCTCATTCACGCTGCATCGTATCACCAGATACCTCTTGCGTTCGTCGGCTGTGTCATCTAAGCTCTGGGAGGCTCGTCCACGGCGGCTCCTTCTCGCATCTTCGTCGCGTCAGGTAAGTTGTTCTTCGACTACGATATTTCGGATTTCGCGTCTTGTTATAACTCCTGCTCGTCTCGCATCTCGCATCTTCTCTTGATATTTTGTTGTCAACCGTTGAGCGATTTCAGAGAGGTTCGGATTTCGCATCTTGTTATAACCCATATGTAATCTTGATATTTTCTTGTCCAGCTCATTTCGGATTTCTTCGACTATGATATTTCGGATACATGACATGTTTATCATAGATCTTACAGGTACATGACATATCGCATCTTGTCCTGATATTTATTTTTCTTTCGTTTTTGTTATTTCATTGGTATTCTACATTGCATATGGGTGTGTAATCTGCTAATCATTTGTACGCATGACCTAGAATTTTGTTTGTTTTATCTTTTGATCATTGCTGGTTAGAAGAAACAATAATAACAGATGATGATAACTTCTGACTAAATTATGATAATGATAACTCTTCCAGTTAAAGAGGATATCTTTAAACTTAAAGTATTAGTTGAAGTTAGTGGTATGTATATTTCTAGTCTCTGAAAGTTTCACCTTTTATATTGGGATGTTGATGAATCTGTAATTCCATTACTGGAAGGCCCACTGATGACCCTGATGTGTAGTATTGTGCTTGATATGATTGTTGGCTTAAATCATTTGAAGTTTTCTGCATCCTCAGATTCTATTGGGCTGTTTAAATATTCAAGTTTACCCATTTACAAATCATTGAAATAAATAAAGACATGTTATCAGTCTCAATCGATATAATTAGGTGGTGCCAGTAGAGTGATTGATGAAAGGGATACGTCTTGCTTACTTCTATTGATTATAGATTTCCAGTACCTAAATCAAATTTCAGTACTTAAACATATTTTATTGGATTACTGTGATGGAGATTGAAGTAAGAGTTATTTGTTATTTGAATACACTTACGTAAAACAATATTCCATGACAAAGAAATGATGATAGAATAAGTTTATAACTGAAGTAAGAATAATATGGAATGAAGCCATCATTTCTATGGAAAACAATAAAATCCCTGTTCATGAAGGGCATAGAATTTTAATAATGTTAGCAACCTTAAACAGTTATTATCATGTTTGTCAATCACAGTTCCAACACCTACATAATAATTGATAATAATATTTAGGTACTGGATTGATTGATTAATAATTAGGTACTGGTTAGAAACTAGTGAAGCACTATATAATAATAAAAAATTAATGCTGAGATTGATTGGATTAGTGTGATGGATATACCTTCTTTGCAGAAACATACAAAATCAATGTGGCGTTAATTTGTACTGATCTCTTGGGCAGTATCATTCATTTATATATATATACATATATATATATATATATATATATGTGTGTGTGTGTGTGGAGTGTGAGTGAATGGTGTGATCATGTCAGGGTTGAATTGTAATATATATGATATTGTTTTGTTCCACAATTGTAATCAACGTGGCTTTAATCTGCACTCAATCTCTAGCTGATATTTTGGGGTCAGTTCAAATAACAAATAATTACAGTTTGTCAATCACAGTTCCAACACCTAAATCAAGTTTTGTCTACTATTGAAGCCTTAAACATATTGTATGCCATAACTTTGTCAAATGACAATGGGACAGTATTTATGTTCAGTTCATTTGTTTTGGTGTTCCATTATTACGCTGAATGTAGGTCCAATCTCAAAATCTAACAACGCTGATTATTTAGAATTCTGCTTCTTTCATGTTCTTCGCACTGCATATTTGTTCACGGTGTTATTGTTCACTGATTGTCTTCTTGATGTCTTTTTCATAAGTTTCTGTTAATTCTTTTTTTCTTTCAAATTTAACTATTGCTTTCATGTACAGTTTTTGTATTCTGTTACATTGCGAATTTAGAAGCCAGTGATATTAGTAATATTTAAAATAGTATTATTAGTAATGGATTTGGGTGCAGATGCATGCATATGTATCTTAAATTGTCCCCCTGTATGTGCTACTTTGTTGTCCACACTCCAACAATGTTGTCCACTTAAGAAAGCTTAAACACTATGTCTGTTACAGTCAATAATTTGAGGTGCAATTGTAGGATTAGTTGATTTTAATATTCTTGTGATTTTTACATGGACTGGTTGATTTTAATATGCTTGATTTCAGCGTAAGCATGTTAATTATGTTGTAATTGTGACACAATGATATGTGCATGTACAGTCATGAAACCTTTGTGAAGACAACTTGCTCTTCGTATATTAGTGTGGTGGGTGAAGGCAATTGTAGCAGTTTATAAATGTGTTATGGCCATAGGTTCTAGGATTGCCCTAGGAAGTTTATTAGCTATAAGTTGTATACATTGGATTTTGCATAATTTTTTTGAATTTTTTAGTGGGTTAACTCATCTTTGCGCCCATTCAGCATCCCACCCTGCCAAACCAAGGCGGATTAAACAGAACCACATGAGCTTTTGATACCTCCACCATTCTGCTTTGTTTTGATTTTTGTCCGTCTCATCTCTGCCTATTACTCTCTCCGGCGACCTGGTAGATACTCCTTTCCTTGATTCTTTTTCTGTGAATTTTCCTTTCGTTTTGTTGTTACTTCGAGGCAACTATGGAGTTCTGATATCCAGCTCTGGTATTTTTTTCGTTTGCGAGGATATCTCCAACTGGGCATTTAATTATCGGTTGCATCAGTAACGGAGAGACTGAGACAGAGGTAAGTCTTTCAGGGACCAATTTGAGTGTCTTGGCTTCTTTTAATTGACCAATTTGTTGCATGTTATTGATTCATAACTTGTTCAATTTTTGGAACCATAATTTGGGTTTACTCATGATCAATGATCGCTGCATTGCAACTTTGTAATTAATCGGTAATACCAATTTATTCTGTTGCTCTCCTTGCTGATATATGTTGGGATTTTGTCTTGAGAATGAAAAAATGAAATAATGTGTGTTAAAAACTTGTGTGCTTAATAGTATTGCTGCATCAAATGCACTGATGTGAAAGGAACAAAAGGCTGGTACTTTTGTCAGTTTTTAGTATATTTTCTTTTTAAGAAAAAGAAAGAAATTAAATAGTGCAGATAGTGGGATAGATGGTGAAAAGTAGTTGAAATAATACGCGCAATTCTTTTTTAAGCCTGAGAAATAATTATCTCCTAGTGCTAGTTAAAGTAATATAATATATCTAAGAATTAAATTAAAGCAATTTAATATTTTAATTAGAACGGGCAGTAGCTAAATTTTGTTAAGTCACAAAAAATACAAAATAAAAGTTATGTTCAAGAACTCCTTTTTCTTTTATAAGGTGCGAGATTGATCTCAGGACTAAATTGCTCTAATGATAACATTGTTCTGAAACTAAAATAGACTAAATTTCATTGTTGAGTAAACTAAAGGGACTAAAGGATCAATTAAGCTTATGATAGGAAAATGAAGAAGAAATAGTGGGAGTAGGTTCTGGAAGAAGAAGAGAAATGAGGAGCTGATTTTGGTGGAGCAGTTGGAAAAAATGGCAGCTGCAAAACATGAGGAGCTGTAATTAGGTAGAAGCATCCATGGTGAAGTGGACAACACAGATGAAGTTGAAGAGCCTCTATAATAAATAGAGGGGAGCTGAGTGCAAAGAGGTGAGTGAATTTAAGACCCAAAACCAGAGAGGAAGGGTGGGAGTGAGAAACACCTCCAGGAACTGGTGCTGATGCAAACCTAGGTTTGAGAGCATACCTCAACTCTTGTTTAATAGAAGAGAAAGCCTGCAGGGTGCATTTACTGTATACGTGTGGAGGCACTACAGTTGGGTTGCAAGAGAATTGCCTGCAGTGAGCCTAAATCATATGAGTGACCTTCCTACCGTGGATGTAGGCAAATATTTGGAAGTCCAAACCTTATATGGCTGTTTATTTGGTTGCAGTTTGATTTTTTGGAAAGTGATAGTTTCAATTGTGGAGGGGACCTTTCCCAACTTCCCAACAATATATTCAATAAATACAACCCATCCAGAAACTGCATGCGGATGTGTATCTAACATAGTATTGTAGAAGGCCACTTAAAAATAGGTAATGTTTTATGATTGACTGCTTCTTAATATGCTTATGGAAGTTGCTTCTGCTTCTTAATCGAAGTTTTAAATTTGTTGATCAATGGTTATGAGTCTTTCCATTTCTTATTTTTAATTATCTTATAGTTTATGCTTTTGAACCCTGACATTCATCTAGTCGCAGAGGGGTTTGATTTGTTGCATTAAGTCGTTTACCCATGTACATATAATAGGAAAGTGCATTTTCTTAGTTATCTAGAGTTTAATATTGAATGCTGGCTCTTGGATCTTTGTGAGCTATATTAGAAACACACATTATAGTTCACTTCCAAAGGAAATCACTTATAGATTAATGATAAATGTTTTGTTTTTGTGCCACTAGATGAAATGAAAGCCTCCAATAAAATTCTACCCTTGACAGTATATTGTGGATTTCCACTTTGTCTCAAGTATATTGGTGTTTGGATATTATTATGCTTTCCTGATTGTATTATTATTCGCTGTTGGCACTTAGGGTTCATAGTATTTCCTGCTGATACATGGGACTCTTGATGAAAACTAAATCAAATTGAAAATTTTGATAATGGGATTTAGTCATTGAATGCTTATGTCAAAGGGTGCTGATTAATTCAAAGTATTATGTCAGGAACCTCACTAATCGTTAAAAATTTGTGTGTGAGACTGAGAAATAAGTGAAAGGTGTCTCATTGCTCAAAATCTAACCTTCGTAAACTCGAGGGCCTATATATGTGCTTTTCTTTCTGGACCCAAATTGGTTTTGCCCTAGATGAATTATATTCATCAATCTTGCTTTTAGGTCTATATGCAATTGTTTTGTTCTAATTATTTAATCATATCCTTTAAATTTTGCTTCCATCAGTGGACTAGGCGTGGGAGCTTCCTTGACCGATAAAAGTAGTACTTAAAGATGCAAGATAAAAGCACACCTGGGGTACTTGCAATCTTTTCGATGTTGTGATCTCTTTTCATGCTTAAGTTCCAAATATGCTAGGATTTGGTTTTGTTCTAAATTAGATTGGGATTTCATGCATCTGATTAGATTGGAGTTATATGCTTTGACTTTGTTTTTGTTTTCATAATTCCTTGACTACCAAGTTTATGGTAATTTACCCTGATGATTTTTATACTGCATAGGGAATAATAATAGTTTCTAGCAGCTTCTTTAGTTATTTCAGTTCAAAAATGTATACCTTATTCTTCTGAAATGGGATTACAATATTCTGACAAGTAAGATGCTACTGTTTGTTTCTAATGACTAGTCATGGAATGTGCCCATCACTTACCCTCTGTTCTTCAATTCAGAATTTGTCATTTCATTCTGGCGTATGAAGTAGTATATCAGAAACAACTCAAACAAATCAGGGTGATTGCTGTAATTAAATGGCAGCTTCAGCAAAAACTCTGACAGTTGATGATTGTGCTTTGAATGGAGGCTGGACAGTTGTTTTACCCCGTCGTGGAAAACAAAGGAAGAAATCTAACAGAGTTGAAATTTTGAAAGAAACACAACAATGGGCTCCAACAGATTTACAGAATGATCCCTGCAGAGAAAAGGCATTGATGCAGAAAATGGAAAGATGTATAGATAAAATTGAGAGCTCTCAATTCTACCATAATTTCCGAGATCAGATGCAAACGTCACCAATTTCTGAATACTTAAATAGGGCCTTGGGATTGGAGTTGAAGATGCAAATGGTAATATATGGTATTGGCAGCCTTGAATTGTATGAGCCTCCTCGGTTGCAGCTTAGTCTTGCAATATTGATGAAAAGAGATTTCAGATGGATTGGAGACATAGAGGTATTTGATCCTGTTCTTTCTGTTACTGAGTCCCGGGTTTTGGAAGCTCTTGGTTGTTCTGTCTTATCGGTAAACGAACACGGGAGAAGGCAGGCTCTGAAGCCAACTATGTTCTTCATGCCACATTGTGAGGCCAAGTTATATGACAACCTCTTGCAGGCAAATTGGAAGCTGAATCTGTTAAGTAACCTGGTCATATTTGGGAACAGCTTTGAAACATACAAGCAGGTTTCAGAGTTTAAGAACTCGCCTATTTTGGACTCAATGGGGCATATTTTGGCTGCTCGAAAATTTACTAGCGAGTTTAAAATCGGAACAATTTCTGATGATTATTATAATGCTTTTCATGATTCAAGTTGGCATTTTTTCAGCCCTGTTCTGGACACACAGCTGCAAATTATGAATTCTTAATGGAGAACATCAGATATGCCTTGATATCGTTAAAGGGGGTGTATTCTAATATCAATATGATTTGTTTTGAACCATTTTGACCTTTAACTAGCTAAGAATGTATCAGGTATGTTTCTGTATGTCTTCTTATTTTAATTTTAAATATTATTTTGAGTTGTTACCCGTCATTGATCGGTTGTTTTGCCTTAGGGTGTACTTGGATGGGCTTATTAACGGTTTATTAGGGCTTTTTTAATTTAATAACCAATTGCTAATCATTTCATGTGTATTTATAATCCAGCTTGGGTTACTAATAAAATTAGAGAATTAAAAAAAAAATTCTTCACTCCTCTCTCTCTGCACTGTTTTTAAACTTTACGTAACATTTTGAAAGAAATGACAGTTGTCTTTGTAAAATACATTTATCCCTAAATTTGGCCTCAATTTGAATTTTTCATTTTGGTTTTTGAAAGAAAGGTGTACATCTCATTTAAAATGAGATGGTTAATAAATCAAGTTAAAGTCATAAAAGTATGATTGAACTTAGGTTAAAATAATGAGCCTGAGCCCGGTTTAGAATTGGGCCATTAATTTTTTGTGAATTGGGCCTAACAAGTTAGTTGGACTTTTTCAAATTGTGATTGAATATATTTATAATTTAAAATTTGAGATAAATAATATAATTAATAATTATTATTATCTGTATTGTTATATATAAAAATGTTATAAATATAAATTAATTATTATATTGATATAAATTTGTTTGAACGAAGAGTATTAGTTTCTTTTGAATTTACTCTCAATTTTTTTATTTGAACATAATTTTTAATAGTTTGATCATCGCATTGCATCCCTTTAGTCTTCATATTTTTTTTTTTTTATAATATTGTAATAAATGGAATGAATAAGGTCAAGATACATGCTATGTAAGATTTGGTTAAAAAATGGACCAAGCAACTTGTCTTATAAGGTCTTGTTTGAGCTCAAGCTAATAACGTTCAGATCCTCCACAATTCATCAAGTGAGTCATCCATTGTTAGATTACATAGTTAGCGGTAGACCATGAGATCAAAGTTTTAAACTTTAAATTTTAAATGCCAAGCATTAAATTCAGATATTTTAAATATATTAATATATTCAGTTATAATATAGAGATATAATTATATTATTATTATTATTATTATTATTATTATTATTTATATTGATATTATTACAAATTATATTTTTACATTATAATTCAGTACACTGATGCACTAAAAAATTATAAATATATCAAAGATAATACTGTAAATTTGATAATTTTTTTTTATATTAAACGTGAATTTTCATAGTATTCCAACAAACAAAAAGTGTAAAGGATGAAAGCTTGTAAAGGTTTTCACACACCTCATTTCCAAGAAGAGTCGTCAAATTTGACCTTTGACTTCATGAATTTGTGCACATCTATCTTGCCGAAGATTAAGAGAAAAAAAAAAACAATTTACAAGTCAAAATGCATCACCTCTTGTACTAATTAATTGCTATATATTAAAGTAAGCAATTGAGAACATGTCACTCGTGGCAGAAGAAGTTTGATCCACCATGTAATTAATGAAACCAAAACAAAGTTAATGAATCAATTTAATTTATATTTGATTTAAGCTTCACTTTAATTTTTAATTTCGAAACTTTAATTTAAAGACATTCACTTATAATAACCCTCAACGGCCTAGCTCCACTTGTTTATTGAATACGTTTCTAACTAACAAAATGGAAAAGAGAGAGAGAGAGAGAGAGAGAGAGAGAGAGAGAGAGAGAGAGAGAAAAAAAGAATACTTGTTACTCATCTTAAAGAAAAGCATTTGTTTTTGGTCTTCTTGTTAGTGGTAGGTGGGGACGATATTTAATTAATTTATTTATTTAATTTACCAAAAGATGGCCATTAATGTTGTGATTATAAGATTATAAACTAAACCTTAATTGTTTACATGAAATATTTAGGAACATTTGATCTATAAAAAAGATGAAATATAGATTAAACTAAGGTATTATATCATAAATATATTACAGATGAGTTTATTTCAAAATGAGAGTGGGATGCACCCTTAAATTAAACCGCTAAAGTGGACTGAAATTATCGGATTAACCCATTTAATCAATTATTTTAATGAGTTGGGTTGGTATATTTACATATAAATTCATTTAATCTAGTCATTTTCACTTAATTTATTTAACTCATCAGTTAAAAAAGACAATTTACTAATTAGATAGGTCAATCTACCTAATTTGACCTTCATTCACTGATCCTAATAACTTTAAAAATTAGGATTTAATTGTTATAATAGCTAACTTTTTAAAATAAGATTAAAATGCTCTTGATGAAGAACTTTGAAGAATTTTATTACTTATTTTACATTATTTTAGTTATTTGATAAGACACGGACTATTTAAATAATTAGAGAAAAATATATTTTGTTCTCTTGGTTTTGGCTAAAGTAATAATTTAGTCATGAAAAGTATTAAAATAATCATTTAAAGATATAAAATAAACATATTTGGTCTCTATAGAGAATCAAATTAATTTTTGAAAGATCTTTATTTTTTAAAAGATTTTACTTTTAGATGACAATTTTAATATTTTTTATTTTTAGAAGACATAATTGATCTTATGGTCAAAGTAAATGAACAAAATTATATTTTTCTCTAAAAAAATTTTGGTTTGATTGGTAAAATTTAAAGGAGTTATTTGAATATTTTAAATTTAAATTTAATAGTTTAGATTTTAAAAAATACTTGTTATTACAATTAATATCATTTTCGTTTTTTAAAAAAATTATTTTTCTAATTGGTTAACTAGACTTGTTTAACTCATAAATCATAATCTGCTGTAGTCACAACTCGATGACCTACTTGATCTAGCTTGCTCTAACACCGCTACTTATAAAAGACTTGCATCTCCAATATTTTTTAATAAAATTAAGAAAAATGAAAAATTTATTCTTAAAAATTGTCTTATAAGAAAAAAAAAAAACACATCGTTTGAGACCCACCAAACATCCTATCTTCTTCTGTACAAAATTTTAAGATATTTCGTATTCTCCAATCCTTTTGTCAACATCCCATAAATACATATAAGTACTTCATGGAAGGTCAATTGTATACGGAGGACGATAAGTCGATAATAAGTCCAAAGGATTTTCTAGAATTTCGCATACTAAGTTGATGAAAATCTTGATGGGTGATTCAATTAGCCTAACATGTGTATCATCACCATTTGTTTTATATGGTTACAGTATATTTAAAATAATGTCTTGCCTATTTATTTTTAACTTTGAAAATGCGATGCAAGGTTATCTCTTATATCTAGTGGAAATAATTGTAGATAATTAACCAAAAAGAAAAAGTCCAGTTCAAACTTTTATTCAATCATGTAAAAGACCATTAAATAAAAGTGTCATTTTTCTACAATTATAAAATTAATTATATTGATATAATCACTATATAGCATATTAAAAAAATAATACGTGACACGATGTTTTAAAATATATTAATTATATATCAACTTAAAATAATTTGTTATATTTACATTTTGATTCAAATATTTTTATATTTTATTTATGAATCTAAAAATTTTTTAAAAAAATTCAATTTACCTCACCAAAACTTCACAAAATATTAGTTCATAAATTGAAAATAAAAATAAAATTAGAGTTGTGGAGTTATTAGAAAAATAAAAAAGTATAAGGGTGAGTTAATAAAGTTATAAATTAATATTTTTGTATAAGTTACTAAAAAATAAAAGGAGTAAATTAAAATTTTTTTAAAAAAATTAGATTTATAAATAAAATTTAAAAATAATAGGATCAAAATATAATTATAATAAATTAGTTTATGTTATCATACAGTTTGTCTAATATAACATATCATTGTTATGTGTTTTTCTTTTAATACGACATATAATTATTACACCAATGTAACTAATGTTATAATTTTATAAAAAAATTACTTTAAATAAAATAAAATAAACGAGTGAGATATCTTCCTCAAAAAAGTGGTTCATAAAATCTTATGAATTTGAGCATATTTAATGAAAAGGGAGATTTCATTTCTCCCTTTTAAAGCACTCTCATCATGTTCCATAATTATTTTAGGAACACAATGATCATCATGGTTTTTTTATTCTCATTTTGTGTTCTTAAAATAATAATTTGATATATAATCAGGTGGTAAATAGAGATTGAGATCCCTTGGATAATGGAAAGGAAAAATGAAGGTAGGTCCACATTATGTTATGTTTGAAATAGTGTGAAAGCAGGTCATGATTATGATTAATTTGATATTTTACATTCAATTTGAATGATTATGCAACAACATTCATTTTTATTGATGTAAAATACAAAACCATGATGAAAGGAGTACAAGTTACCTATAGTTATAAAACATGCATTTAGTTTGTTTTATTTGCTTATTGATTTATTAAATTTACATATATTAAATTGAACTCTTGACGCAGCCTCATCATATATATATATATATATATATATTGGTAGAGGGATAACTAAATTTTCAAGTCATTCTCATATTATTTTACTTTCTAATAATTATAGAGAAAAGTATTAAACTAATCTTTTACTTTTATGCTTCGTGACAATATAGTCCTTCACAAATTATCTATCTCCAATCAATACTCACAATTTTTACTTTGTATAGACCTATTCACTCATTAAACCCTAATTAATAAATCGGCAAAATAATTAAAAAATTAATTTTGTACAAAATAAGAATTGTTAAAAATTGATTTGACATAAATAATTTGTAAATGACTAAATTGTTATAAGGTAAAAAAATGGGAGGCTAATGTAGTACTTTTATCAATAATTATGTATTTTCATTATTTCCTTATATGATTATATATAAGACTAAAAAATACTATTTTGAGTTATATTTTAAAAAATAAAGTATCATTTTGAGACTTTTAATTTGTAAATGATTATAATAAAAGACTATTGTTTTGAGTAAACATATTAGTTTTGTATTTGAACAAATTACACTTAATAGTTTTATTATTTTAAAATAATATTCAGTTCACCTTATCTATATCTATATATATATATATATATATATATATATATATATACTCTAATTTTTTTTTTTAATGAAATTAAATTTTTATACATGAGACTTTTATAATACTGTAATTATTGTAAAGTTAACTAATTTGATTTTCAAAAGGAATATATATTGTGTTAAAAAAGTTAACTTAATTAACAAAAAGTAATATAAAGG
The DNA here is from genome assembly GCA_037074485.1 of Delonix regia. Classification (NCBI taxonomy): domain Eukaryota; kingdom Viridiplantae; phylum Streptophyta; class Magnoliopsida; order Fabales; family Fabaceae; genus Delonix; species Delonix regia. Next base: position 30,039,242 of record CM073455.1, read on the forward strand.
GAAAGTTTTTATATATTACATATTAGATAAGTTTGATAAATTTTTTAAAATAAGAGAAGCATTGAATATAATTTAGCCAAACCTTACTCATATTTTCATTTGAACACAAATAGCTTAAATGAAAATCCTATAAAATAAAAAAAAATTACATTACACTTTAGTCTATTTTTAAATGTTTTGACTCAAATGTTTTTATTTTAATTTTTTATCTAAAAAATCTGTACTTAAGTTAATAAAGAATATTTAAGGAGGAAATTTAATAAAATTAATTAAATTGTAATACAATTATTTATTTTAAAATAATTTATTTATAATTTAAAAATAGAGGAGAAATTTTGTATAATTCCAAAAAAAAAAAAAAAAGACTTAGAATCTGTGTAATTTAAGCTTCATGTAAGTATCATTATTCTTCCAAATTTTAAAATGTATCTTTAAAAAATAAATTATCCTTTATTACTATAAATTATTATATTAATAAAATTTTGATCTAATTATGTGTTTATTACTAATTTCTTAATAAAAATATACTAAACTAATACTTTTAAAAAGCTCAATATTATATAATTAAATCACTTATCACAAAAATATTATTTTGACACATTACTTCACTTATTATAATACCTAAAATAATTTTATACTTATTAAAAAATATTATATTTAATCCTCTCTTTTTTGAAAAGATACTAAATTTAATCTCTTTGTTTAAGTTTAAAGTTTAAGTAGAGTGATTAAATCTACTATTTCTTTTTAAAAGTGAAATATTTTCAATAAATAAAAATTATTTTAAACATTATAAAGCCTAAAGAATTAAATAATAATTTTATAATAAGTGATAAATAAAAAATATTTTAATTCGTATGCTATATTTTTTATATAAAAATAAAGATTTTGAGTAAAATAAAAATAAAAAAGAAATTTGACCGCGTTCAATTTTTCAAAAGCATGGGGTGGGCCTGAGCCGGACCTCATCCACTTCCACATACTCACACGCATCGCCTTGTCTTCTCTCTCTAAAGCCACAAAAGCAATAAATTTCCATGTCGTCTTTTCACTCTCTCTCTCTCAAAGGTGAAGAATTCTTGCCTTTGTTGCTACGCTTCTCTTCCCAAAGCCAACAAAAGCAGCTAAACCCAGTTTCGTTCTTTCTTCCTTCCTTCCTTATCGTCCGCAATTTGCTCATCAAACCTAAAACCTGAATCAAAGCACTATCGGAATCAGCGAAAACTTCTCGCCACAGACAAAGACTTCATTTTTAGCTGCTTCTTTGATTTTTCTCCGCCGCCGCCTGCTGTCGCCGCCTTGCTCAGCCGTCTTCCGGATTCTTTAATCTTGGAATCGAGGTTTCTTCAAACATTTTTGCAGGTAAGAGAGAAACTTTTGTTTTTCATTTAGTGTACGATATGGAGCTGTCGTTTGAGTTGTTTCTGAGGATTTTCTTTTTGAGCCTCTGAATTGAGCGTTATTGTGATTATTTTCGGTTAAAAATTGGATAAAAGCTGAAGAGATGGAAAATTTTGGGTTTTTTTTGTGATCAAGGTCCATGGCGGAACTGGAAAACAACGTGGGGTTCTCGTCGGGGAAGACGAGGTTTTCGTTCTTCAATCGTTCGCTAACGATAAACTCAAATATAGCTCCACCAGAATCGTGTCAGAAACCCTACCTTGAATCTACTCTTGATCGCTCTGGTTCGTTGAATAAATTTTACAATTCCATGGAATCGGTGAAGTCTGCGGGAAACTCTTTCAGAGGGAAAGTGAAGAAACTCTGTAATTTCTTCGAATCCAGGAAAGATACATCAAAAAGTTTCGATGAAGCTTCTCTTCCATCACCCAGTAAGCTAAAACCCGTGAAATCAATCGATTCCGATTCTGGGGTTTCTTTCGGTTTCAGCAATAGCTCTGGTATCAGATTACCCGGTACTGAGGATCGAATTGTTATATACTTCACTAGTTTGCGTGGAATTCGAAGAACTTATGAGGATTGCTATTCTGTTCGAATGATCTTCAGGGGATTCGGAGTGTGGGTGGATGAGAGAGACATATCAATGGATTCAGCTTACAGGAAGGAGTTGCAGAGCGTGCTGGGTGAGAAGAAAGTTACTATTCCACAAGTGTTTATCAAAGGAAAGTATGTGGGAGGTGCTGATGTGATAAACCATCTGTTTGAAGTTGGTGAATTGGCCAAGATTCTTGAAGGATTCCGAAAGAGGAAACCTGGGTTTGTGTGTGAGACTTGTGGGGATGTGAGGTTTGTGCCTTGCATGAATTGCAGTGGGAGTAGGAAGATCTTTGATGAAGATGAAGGTATGCTCAAGAGATGCATGGAGTGCAACGAGAATGGACTGATTCGTTGTCCTGATTGCGGCTCTTGAATGCTCTTGATATCAAAAGCACTAATACAAGGCATGACACTGTAACACAACAAGATATGCAGTGTTTGTGTCTTGCTAGTATAAATTAAGTATCTGACAGGGATATTAGGTAGTATGGGATGCTTTTCTCGCACATCGAGTACTATGTGACATGCTTGGTTGGGTACTTTTAGAGGTTTTGATTCTTCTCCTCCAATAGTACCCGTTAATTTCATAGTTCGATGTTCGATGCCCCGACTTGCATCTTTGATTACTCAATGTTGGACTTAAGGCATCTCATATTACTCAATATTTCTATCAGTATCAGTGCTTGGTAGCTTAGCATACATCTTGTTTGCTGATAGATAAATAATCAGCAAAGGAGTTATTGTTGGTAATGAAATGGGTTTGGTTCTTAAGGTCGTGGTTCAAAATTCTCTTTGAATTTGTGGTTGTGTTTTTTGAATTATCTTCTGAGTTGATGGCGTTCAGCTCCAGGAAGAGCATTTTGGTGTTGAGGGTACTTCATCAAAATGCAGACTTGGTTTGAGTATTGTCTAATTGTATTTTACATAGAGGAGAGCGTTTCTCCTTGTGGCAGTGTAAATATTTAGTCCTGTGGAGGGATTTGTAGGCTCTGGCCATTGTCCATTGATAGTTTATGATGAGAATGGGTTTCTTTTATACTTTTCTATTCTCAATCATTGTCTTTTTGTTTTCTCATTATCCTTTGTATTTGGTACCACATGGGTGTCAAACTGCTTATACTTAGTTAAAAATGGAAGATTACAGCTCTTTTTCTTTTTCTTTTTTTAAGAGAGAAAAGTATCAAATTAATTTTTCACTTTACACTACAATTTGATTCCTCACTTAACAGACAAATCTGTTGTTTATATATCTTATTTTATGTAAAGGGATTGGGTTTTTACAAACTGAAAATTAGGAGGAATTTATTTATTATCTTAATTTATGAGTGATTAAATTATCATAAAATATAGAAATAGAAGATTAATTTTATATTTTTTTCTCCAATTTTGGACAAAGAAACAATGGAAAATGTTCACATTTGTTAATTAATGCACCCTTGCCTTCATGTTTTGTACACAATTTATTATTTTATAAATGAATGAGATTGGATTTCCTTCTTTGACACATTGGTTAGTTGTCACTGCAGTCTTTTTCGGTAAACAAAATGATAATATAGGTTAGTACGAAAATCGTGGGAGATTTACAAATGAAGAACTATATATTTAATATATTTACTTAAAGATTCTTAAAATTAATGTCTGTCCAAATAATTTTAAAAAATTAAAGTGCTTCATAATAAATATCTTAAATTAGTGATTGTTAACTCTAATTTTTTTGTAAAACCATTATAGAAATTAAAACGTTCAAAAAGATTCTAACAGTAGTGGTAATAATAATAATAATAATAATAGTGATAAAAAAGTTAGGATCATTTGTCATGAAAATTTGATTATCAATATTGGCTCTTAACAACTTATTTATTTTGGTTAAGAGAGTTAATTTATGTTAGATTGGCATACCTAATAATTGTAGAAAAAAAAATTTAATATCATTATTCTATTATTAATGTCCTGTTTATTGACCAAGAGAAAGAAAAATTTAATATCATTAAGATACCAGTATATTGTGACTATATATCATTGAATTTTACTGTATTGCAATATACAGCTACAAATCTATAAATTTGAAGGACAAAATTAAAATGCAAAGAATGGAAAGGAGGGAAAGCACATTTCTGATTGTCATTCTCCATACCATACCCTTAACATCTACAAAAGGCTTCGTGCATTATTCTTGCCTTTGTCATCAGCTAAAGAAGATTCTAGATTTCCAGTAAATGCATTATCAAATTCGCTGTAATGTTTTTTTTTTTATTATTTTTTGAGTAAAATTTTGATCCTTGGCTTTCTAGTTCAGCTTCAATTAAGTTTTTCATTAATTTTTATTTTTAATTTAATTTTTAGCTTTTAATCTAATCTCAATTTGGTCTGTAGGTAATTTTTATTTTGAATTTAATCACTTACTAATATAAAAATTAATATATTTAATTTTAACTAAATTAGAACTAAATATAATAAAATTCATATTATTAAAGGAAGAATAACCTCAAAAGACTACTCTATCAAGTAGAAAAATCATTTAGTTTTATAAACTTATTTTACTTGAAGAGATTTTTTGACCTAAGACTTATAATAATGATTAAATTAAGAATAAAAATTGATAAATAATTAAATTGAAATAGGATTGAAAAGTGAAAGACTAAATTTAAAATAAAAATAAGAATAAAATTAAATTAAAAATTAATTAATAAATAAGAAACAAAAATAATATTTTATTGGTTATTAGTCGAGAAAATACTAGGCACACACTTGATGTGTGTGGAGGTTGTTCTTGAAGTGAATGTCTTGTTATTGTTTCACGTCAAGATAGCTGCTCTGGTTCTCAGCTACTCCATCGCTGATAGTTGACTTCGTACCTTAAAATTAGAAGTAATTTCCAGTTTAATTTGGCTTTTCATTTTCTCTCATATCGATTAGTAATGTTCCGTTCAGTATCTTTTTTTTTTTTTTTAATTCAATTAAATACAAGTCATTCACAAAAAAAGAAAAAAGTAATTCCCAATTTCGATTGGTTTGCCTTCGTCTCAAGATTTCCCTCGAGACGGATCTCCGATACATTTAATAGTATAACGGTAGATTTTGCAGTTTTGGATTATATTGTTAAATAAAAATTTAATTATTTAAATTTTTTATTAATAACTACATTCAATCATACTAAATATTGCGCGATCGTATGTATTGTTTGTAAATTTAAATTATTAAATTTTTGTTCAGTAATCTATATATAAACTGCAAAATATGCCGTAATAATCCCAATTGGATATCCCTTAATTCTGACATCCTTCGCTATTTCATATGCACTTGAATACACACTTAATTTTAGTGCCAGGAAAATTTGTATGATTGTTAGTTTTATTGTCAATATATTTTATTCAATGTAAAAATGAATTTTGTATTTTTATACAAACAAAAATTTATATGATAAAAGTAATTTTAAAAAAAGAATTAATTCTAAATTAAATGAGACTGTAAAAACTAAATCAAACACATAATTTATCATAAATAATTCTTATTTGCAAGTCAAGGAAAAAAATATTCTGAAATGAAATAAGGAAATTATAAGAACGTGACAAAATAAAATGATGGTATGGTCATAAAATCCGAAGAGATAATTAGTAGGGGTAAATAAAAAGTAAGACTGGTAAAATGACATTCATCATCTTAAGGTCAACTCAAACGTCACTTTATTCTGAATATTTTCAGCTATTAATTACACTCAACCCGATTTGATTATTTAGATTAACAATAAAATTAAATATTCTAACAAAATTATCTGTTCCACCCCATGCAAAATAAAAATATTCCGCTTATAGTGTGCCTAAAAGGAGATCGCACATAAAAGGCTGGACTTTTCTTATGCTTATATGCCATTCAAAAAATTGGTTGTTGCAAAAATTTTTATGGAAAGAAATTAACTCAAATGCTTTAAGTTTTTTCAAGGGTTTACTAATTAGTGGTTAAAAAGTATTTATTGCACATACGGGAAAAATAAGATAAAATCTTTAATGCACTCAAAATTATGAGTATGCTAATACACTCAAGTATAAAGTAGAGATATAATTATAATATTTTTTTTATTAATAGTATTATATTTATACCCTTACATTATCACTGAATGTACCGATATACTTAAAATTGTAAAGGCACCAAAGATGATACCTAATGATAATTATTATTTTTTTACTATTTTTTATGACATTTAATTAATGATTTTTTTATTTTGTTTATATGACAATATTATCCTTCATTTTATTAAAAAAAATATAATCAATCTCTTTTTCTAAAAGAAACACATATTAAAATTATAATATTATATATATATATATATATATATTCATACATCTAAATAATATCTCCATATTACTTTTTAATATCTCATAAATTTTTTTTAAAAGATTAGTTTTAAATTAAGCAAAAATTATTTTTTAAAAAATCTGAAGATACTATTTAAATCTATATAAATATAAAAATTGTTAGAGATTAATCATAAAATTTTATAAATAAAAAATATTAATTATATATTTTAAAAAAATATTATCTTAGAAACAAAATTAAAAAAATTATTAATAAATATCATATAAAAAATAATAATTATTGATACAAGTGGATACTAACTTTTTGTAAAAATATTAATTGCTAACTCAGCCTCAGAGGGTGAGTGAGCAATTAGTGGCATTGATTGATGAAAAGTTAATTTGATTGTCACATTAAGTTTCATTCAGTAGTTTTTAATCGAAACTCCTAATTATTAAATTTGTTTAAAAGTTTTCACCTTCCAAAGATTTATGATATAGTTATTTTTGAAAAAATTTCACTTTAATTTTTTAGATATATAAATAAATTATCTATTGCATTTTTATCCATCAATATTCAATGTTGAATATTGTAATCAATTTCTTTCATTTAAATTGCCTCCATGAAATTTGAATTTAATGTATTCTACCTACAAAAAAAACTAAAAAAGAAAAAACAACATCAACTACACTGGTAGTTGGTGAAGACTAAAGCAAAAAATTAGAATGTCACGCGGTAAAATAGGGAACAATCAATGGAATGAATAGGTTTTATACATTTGTAAAATTTTGAACACATTATTCTCAAACCTCATATTATACATGTACATTGGAAGAATAACTTTGGATTTTAAAATTTGGGATTTAGCGTTCATAATTTTTTTTGAAAAAGGAAACTAATAGCAAAAATGTAAAAATGAAAAAGGAAAAATTATATTCTGGTCATTATAGTTTTATTCATTTTTTAATTTTAACCTTATATTTTAAAAAATTATAATTAAATCCTCATTATTGACAATTATTCCCTATTACTATATTTTTAATATATTATTATATATATGAGTTAATTTTGTTTCATTATCTATTTTTATTTCTATTGTTAGCATAAATTATATATATTCATAGCATTATGAAGTATACAATTAGTTATATCAATAAAACTTTATAAAATAATTGCATAATTTTAACAATAAGGATTAAATTAAAAGTATTTATAAATTACTAAGATTTAATTTCAAAATTTTGAACTATAAGAATCATTTAAAATTTGATAGAAACAATGGGACTAAAGGTAGAATTTTCTCAACCCAAAAAAACTCAACTTGGAGTAAGGCGAGTCCACCAATATTTTTTTTTTTTAAGAAAAAAAGGTTTGGTGGCTAGGCCTAAAATTAAATATTTGACGTATTAAACTGATATACTTTATATATATATATATATATATATATATATATATATATAACCAATACAATACAACATATGAAATAATTTAAATGACCGCAGGACTTTTCACATTTTATATTAAAAAAGCTAGAAGTATTCGATCCACCTTTTTAACCACTAATTTTAATTAATTAATATTCTTATTAAATTTTCATTCTTTATGATTAAAAAAAATAGAAAAAGTAAATGTGATGTTGCTTTGGATTTTATGGGTGGAATCTTTTCAATGAATAGTGTGATATCAAAAGCTCAGCTTTATCTTGCCGACCATCACCAAATTATGTGACGGTTCATAATTTTTATGACCACAAAAACTGCTTTTTGTCAACATCCAGCTGTCACTCTTTAAAAGGCTAAAAGCCAAAGAGTGGAGAGGTTTCTTGCTTTTTCTACAAGGCAAAGGGCAATTAGGTGATTCTACCTAAAATTAGCTTGTATCTAATAAAAATATATTTTGTAAAATTAACTCAGGTTTTACTTTTATGAGTGATGATGACCTGCATTTTTCATAAATTTTAGGTTAAATTGCTAAAAACATAAAAATATTATGTTCAAATGATAGATCATATAAGCAATAAAACTTACTTGGAAATGAAAAAATTCTAAGCATGAACAATTAAAAAAATAATAGAAAGTAAATTTGATTATAACTTTAAAATCTCATATGACTTAATAAGTTTGACAACAAAATAAAGCTTGACTAAAAAAATTTTGATTAGAAAAAATAATTTTGTTAAATGATTGGGTTTGAACTATTTTTAAAGTCTAATTAGAACTTGAAATACCTAAATCAATCTTTTTGTTTATTAAGAAAACATATTCTTCATAAAAACTAAATTTGATTATTAAAAAAAGAATGTAACTTAAACTTTAAGATATTAAAAATAAAATTATTTTGTAAGGATGTAAAATATAAGTTTATTAGTGAAATTAATTAATTTTAATTCAAAATAATCATACATAAAACCATAAGTTAATGTAACGTGATATCTTGGTAAGAAGACACTAACTATTTCCCTTGTCCAAAGATTTATGATTGTACAATAGCTAATTTATATTTATAACTTGTTTATATACAACCGAACAAATAATAGTAATAGTTAACCATATAGTTTATTTCAAATTCTAAATAATAAATAAATTTGATTATGATTTGAAAAAATCCATCAAACATGATGTAAAAAAATGGATAAAAGTTTAAATCAAAAAGTCTAATTAAAAATCGAGTTTAGGTATTTTTCTTAAACAAAGCCTGACTTATTTTTCATGACTTCGATTCGATGATCAGATCAAGTGGAAAGGGTCAACCTACAATGCCCAAGTGTAGAAGAAGATAGAGTGGTCATGAGAGAGTCCAAGCTAGGGCTTACTTAGAAGAGTTGAAAAGTTAGGGGTCCTAAAATCATTCCTATAAAATCAAGGTAAGAACTTATATGAAATTGCTTTTATTTTTGTCGTGATATTCTCCAATGAAAACATGATAAATGCTAGATTTTTCAATTATATCACGTAAATGGTTATTGTATATGAATGCATTAATTTCAAATTAAATTATACTTTATTATTAGTTAATCATATACTTGTCATATTTTTGTTGGAAAATAGTATAGCAAAGAATTCAGGGACAAATCAAGGATTTGATCTTAAGGGGCAAAAGTATTTGAATTAAATAATTGAACAAAGTGAGACAAATTCTTACAATTTAAGGAGAAAAACTCTTATTAAATTAAAGAACTAAACAAAAAATATAAAATAAAATTATATATAAAAATTAAAATTTTAAAAATCTAAGGACACCAATTGTACCATCACATCGCCCTTTGGGTTTATTCCTCACAAAGAATAAGAAACTACATATAATTCTAATCCTAAAATTAATCCCCACTAATCTAACTCATTTAAATAATAATTTAATGGGCTTGATATGTATTTTAACCCTTAATAAGTAATTTGATAGAATAACTAGACAAACATTGGGTTACCGTTAAAATTGTACTTATAAAATAATAATACTAATCCGTAATTTAATTTAATATATTTAAACATATAAATTTCAAGTCTTGCGTAATGCTTATCATTTTACTAAGGCATCTCTACACATGATATAAAAGTTATAGAAAATATTTACACAAAAAGTAGTCATCACCCATCGATTAATAAATTAAGAAATTCACTAATGATTTGTGATTAAAAAAATAAGAAATTTGGGGTCTATACTCAAGTTTCGAAGGCGCATAAATTATTTGTACACAACTTAGAACTATGTATATTTTGGCTAAAATGTTAATTTTATATATATATATATATATATATATATAATATTATTGAGTGTGTTCTTTGTAATTTATTGGTATGGTCCTATTTATTAGTTATACTTAAATTTATTAATTTTGAAAATTATCTATAACGAAAAAATTGATAACATATTATTTTAATTTTAGTAATTATTACATTATATTATTAATTCATTATAATAATCTTTTCTAACGACGAAATACATTATTTTAAGCAATCAAATTGTAATTTATTCATTTTGAGCATGAAGAAAAAAGAATAAGTAGATTATACAAGAGATTCTTGGCTTTTTTATCCATTTACAATAAAAAAATTAAAAAAATAAAAATCCTATATCATAAAAAGTATTATTTGCAGGTGTTATAAATTTGAAGAATCGAAATAAACCATTTCGAGTCCTCACTATTTTGTGTCAAAAAGTATTCAAAATTTTTTTTTTTAAAAAAAGATTCAAAATACTACTCTCCAAATCCCAATAAAAAAGAGTTGTAAGAGAGAGAGAGAGAGAGAGAGAGAGAGAGAGAGAGAGAGAGAGAGAGAAGTGATGGTGGGAGGGAGGAGTGTAATAATTTTTTTTGGAAAAATAATGATTTTGTTAATAATTTTGGTCCTAATATTTTTAATTAATTTTTAATTTAGTCCCTATATTTAAAATTTTTATTTAATCTTTGTAGTTTTACAAAATTTTAAATTAATCTCTGTAATCATATTTGTACTGATATTTTAATATATATAGAGTTAATTTTACTAGTAAACATTTCAGCACAAATTTTTATATTATGAAGACTAAATTAAAAGTTGCATGAAATTATGAGGATTAAAATTAAAATTTTATTTTTAATAGAATAATGAGGTGAAATGAGAAGGTGTGGAAAGAAAAGAAAAGAAAAGAAAAATGAAAATCTATATATTTTTTTTCATTTTTAGTATAATTTTATTTTATTTTTAATATAATTTTTATTTTCTTTTCATTTATCTAAACATGTGATTTGACCTCCTTATTTTCATCATTATATTATAAAGATCAAATTAAGAATTCATGATATAACCAAATTAAGAATTATAGAATTAATTTTTAATTTGATTTAGGGTTTAGGCTTTAGAGTTTAATTTAATTATATCTTGCATTTCTCAATTCCAAATTAATAATTTCTTTTCTTTGCATTCCACACCTTCACATTTCACCTCCTTATTAGATTAAAAATTAAAAAAAATTATAATTTTAGTCCACACAATTTCATGCAATATTTATTTTAGTCTTTATAATTTAAAAATTTGTGTTGAAATCTTTACTAGTAAAATTAACTCACATATATAATAAAATATTAGTAACAATATGATTACAGAGATTAATTTAAAATTTTTTAAAACTACAAAGATTTAATAAAAATTTTTAAATATAGGGACTAAATGGAAAATTAAGTAAAAATATTATGACCAAAATTATTATTTTTCCAAAATATTTAATACGTTCCTCCCTCTCACCATCACGCCTCCCCCCTCTATCTCTCTCTCTTTTGCAGCTTTTTCTGATTGGGATTTGGATAGTAGTGTTTCGAATCCTACTTTTTTTTTTTGTGGATATTTTCTGACACGAAATAGTGAGGACTCAGAATTGTTTGTTTCAATTCTTCAAATCATAGCATCTACATGTAATGTTTTTAATGATATAGGATTTTATTTTTTTTATTTTTTTTATTATATATGGATAAAAAGCCAGATATTCTTCGTAGTCAAGCAACTTGAGAGAAGAATCGGCTTTAAAGTACTTGAATGTATATTATCAACATTGTGAGTCTGCACAGTGATTTCTTTGTAGTCAAGTTCTATATCTTGAGTGACAAAAATTTCATTGTGGAAAGAGGACCTTGAATGTATTTTGGTCATTATCTTGTGATACAATCAGATTTCTTTTCGGCAGAAAAATAAGGTTACGTTCGATAAATGTTCGATAAATATGGATAATTGGATGAAACTCTAATAATATAAATTTGTATAAAATTGATATAATTACAAGCAAATATATTTTCTATTTAAAAATTTAGACTATTAAATTTTTATTAAAAAAATTATTTTTATTGAATATAATTTTACGTTCCCGCTAAAACACGATGATATTCGAATTGTTCACAGCGAGGGAGTGGTGTCTAGCCTTCAACCCATGAACACTTTTATAGACAGACACTGAGCAAGGTGGTTTAGTGGAATTCTTTTATAGTTTTAAAATAAATTCTTAATGGGCCTTATGGAGCCTATAGGTGTGATTTAAAAGTGTCAAAACGGGTCAAACCTGTTTAATCTACCTAAGAGGTGGGTTGGGTTAAGAGTTTTCTTTAAGAATTTGTTTTATATACTCTTATCAATTCAATCTGTTTAATTCGTGAGTTAAATGGGTTACTCGTTTTTTTTTTCACTCACTCAATCTAGCAGCCTAACTCATTGTACTTTTTTATTCAGAAAATAAAATTAACCCTAATGTATGTACTATATTGTTTACTTGTCTCTATTATTTGATAATTTGTCATATTTGAATACTCTGTTTATAATCATATTTTTATTATTAATGAATCATTGAATTATTATATTACTTTACTTGTTTTAATCCATTGAATATTCTGTTAAGAGGTGAGTTGAGTTGAGGGATTCTCTTGAGAACCTATTTAGTATACTTTTATTAATTTGACCCATTTAACCTGCGAGTTAAACAAGTCAACTCGCGGGTTAAACAAGTTGTCCATTTTTTTTTTACTCACTTCGACTAGCGCTTCAGCTGACTATACTTTCTTATTCAAAAAATAAAATTAACCCTAATGTATGTGTTGTATTGATTACTTGTTTATATTATTTTATAATTTTTCATATTTGAATCTTTTGCTTATAATCATATTCTTATTATTTATTAATGAATCATTGAATTATTAGATTATTTTACTTGTTTTAATCCATTGAAACTTGCTTTTTATTTTAGTTATTTTAAAATTTTTTTATACTAATATATAAATTAATTGATAAAATAAACTTATGTTCAAACAAAATCACATTTGAATTTTTATATATATATTTTTATTTTTTGATGGGGCCAGTTTAACCTACAAAGTAGGGTGGGTTGAGATTTTTAACCTACCACTTTATGGTAGCTCATTTAACCCACTAGTTTAGGTGAATTAACCCGAGTGAAATGGGCTTACCCATATTGACACCTTTAGTGTGATTGATTAAATGGGAGAAAGAAATTGATAACCAAGTTAAAAAAACATTATAGGACTTTTTCTTTTGATTAAACAAAAGTAGAAAATTCGAAATTTTATATTAAACGACCAATGTTTTTGGGCCAAAATAAAGGACCAATGTTTGAATCCAGCCATTTCAAACTTCTTTTAAGCAATCAAATAGTAATATATTCATTTTGAGTTTGAAAAGGTTCTTGTCTATGTTGGTCTGCCTAACCTACCTTTGAAGTACTATGATGAAAATAAATCAATATAAATATAATTTTAATTTCTTACTTTTAGGTCAAAGTATTAATTTGATCTTACAAATATGGAAAACATCAAATTAATCTATTGAAGATTAAAAAAATGAACCAAATTAATTTTTAGAAGACTTTTATTTTGTGAAGAGTTTCAACTTTAGAGGATCATTTTGATATTGTTATTTTTTTAAAACTAAATTGTTCTTATAACCAAAAATAGGTACCAAAGTTGTATTTTCTCAAAATAAATCTTTAAAAAATGGGTAATAAAATTGGAAGGATGATACCTATTTTATGGTTAAGGTTGATCTCACAATATCTCACCAAGGATGATACCTGCAAAAACTTAGGGACTCTTTTTTTGGTCGAAAAAACTTAGGGACTTAACTGAGGGACTTTTTGCCTGTAACAATTCATGCATTGCAAATGAAAAAGGTTTCCGATTTAGTTCTTCAAAATCTTAAAATATCAAAATAATTCTTAAAAAAATTAACATAAATTAAAGGTAGTCTCTCATTCAGTTAATCATAACTATTTTTCTTTAAAAAAATCATTTTGACACTATAAATTTATAAAAGATTAAATTAATACTGCAATAAAAAGTGAAAAACCCTTACCCGATGGGGAGAACAGGGATAGCCAGCTAGGGGTTTGGTGGAATTCTTTTGAAGTTTAAAAATAGACTTTTGATGGGCCTTATGAGCTTATGGGCGCGATTAATTAAATAGGGTGAAGGAAATTAATAGTCAAGTTGAAAAGGAATTTTTCTTTTCAAAAAACAAAAGGGGAAATTGGAAATGTTATAATAAAAACAAATTAAAAAAAATATGTGAAAACAAAATATGGATTTGAGCTCGGTTTTGTGGCTAAAATGCATCCTTTCTGACACTTAAAGGACCAATGTTTTTGGGCCAAAAAAAAAAAAGGACCGGTGTTTGAATCCAGCCATGCCGAAGTTGCTTCCTCATATTTTTTAAAGATAAAAGCCTATGCAAGTAAAATATAATCAGTATATGGTTTTATAATTATATTATGATATATATATATGATTATTATAAATAATCATATTATTTTAAAAATTAAATTATAATAAATTCTTTAATTTAATTATAAAATTAGTTATACTGATGCGATCGTTACATGGTATACTCAGAGAATAAAAAATATAATAATAACATGTCAAAATATTAATCATATGTCAATCTAAGCTAATTTATTATATTTATATTTTAACCCTAATATGTTTAAATTTTATTTGTGAGCCCAAATTTTTTTTGAATTTTTTAATTTAATCTCTCTACTTTTTGATTTTCATGACTCTCAAGAAAACATTAGTTCATAAATTTGGTAATTTAATCTTATATTTTCTTTATTTTCTTCAATATTTATCCAAACCCTTAATTTTATTCTTAATTTTAATTTACAGAGTAACTTTTTATGAATTACTTAAAAAAATAAAAAAATGGTGAGGGTAAAAGAAAATTTAAAAGAAGTTTTGGATTCAAAAATAAAATCTAAAATTATTAGAACTAAAATATAAATACAATAAGTTATATTAAATTGGTATTAATATATTTTAACGCGTCATTATCACATCTTTTTTTTTTTTTTCAGTGACACAGTGATTGTATCAATATAAAGACATTTAAAATTACATCAAAGATTTCACTTTAAATTATACATTATTATTAGTTTATCATAAATTTATCATGTTTTAATTAGATAATATTATAATAATGTATAATGAATTGACATATCTATGGTTATTGCAAATTAATTATATTATTTTTAAGATGATATTATATATTATTATTGTTATTATTGTTATTAATCATACACTTATCATCTTTTATTTAAATAACAACAAAATAAAAACATAAAAAATTATATTTGGATGTTTAAATTATATTATTATTATTATCTGTGGCGAAGGCAAGGGGCCTTCATATGCCATGCCCCACTAAATTTTTCTTATTCAACATATATATATATATATATATATATATATATATATATATATATATATATGTTTTGCATATCTACATAGGGAGAAAGAGGCTAAGCCAAGCCTATGTAATGCCGATGAGGTTAGCCGCAGAATTAAGTGGCCATTGCTGACTGGTTTAACTTTAATTTTAATTTGTTTATGTTACTTTATTGTTGTCTGGTTATATATGGTGCTTTTCATTTATTGTACTCCTGTATTTGCTGTGTTTATGAAATTTCATTTGAGGCCAAAAAAAAAAAGAAAAGAAAAGAAAAGGAAAACCCTACGTAATGTTATGGGAACTACATTTTGGTATGTTTTCACCTATACTGCACAGAGGAAAATAAGATACTAAAAAGTTCATATATTTCTATGAAAAACGGATCATTAATAGCTACATTATTTATTCTAGATGGAGAAGCAGATATTATTTTTAATCAATTAAATTAGACAAATATGTTTTTAATAAATCATTTAAGTTGTTTAATAAACCCAAATATACAAGAAGAATTATATATATATATATATATATATATATATATATATATATATATATATATATATGATTTGGGTGGAACTATAGGTAGAACTCCCAAAGAAGTTAAAAAAAACATTAGATAAAAAAAATTTAAATAGTAGGATGAGGAGATTATGTGAAATTACAAAATAATTAAAACAAAATATATATGAAATAAAGTTAGAATTAACAGAGGTAATGACAAAATTAAGAATAATAAGAGAATATATGGCACAAATAAGATAAGCTTTAGGAATTAAAAAACAAGAAAATATGACAGAAATAAAACAAGGAAATGAAATAAAGATGATGAAAGGTATAAGAGAAGTAATTTTTAAGGAAAAAAGTTAGAAGAATAAATAAAAGAGCAGTATATTAATTAAAGTATACATGAAACAAGCAAAATAGTAGAAAGATTACAAAAAGGACAGGAAATATTAAATAATAATTTATGAATAATATTTGATGAAATTATGAAACGAGAACAAAATATAGAAAGAAGTAAAGTAAAAATAGATGAACTATTAGAAGAAATAACTAAAAAAGATTATGAAATAATGGAACTAGCATGCCAAATATGATCATAATTACCTAGTTATATAAGTTTAATAAAACTAGAAATTAGAAAAGAAAATAGTCTAGCAATAAGACAGATAAACATGATGAACGTGTTATAAGAATTGGAACAGGATGAAATAGAAAAAAGAATGGGTAAAGAAGAAGAAAATTTAGAAGAAATTAAAAAACAATTAGAAAATATGACAATAGGATATAAAGAATTAATACAAAATGAAATAAATATACAAAGTAAATTAACTTCTAGAAATTCAGGAAACCAAGAACCTCTAAATCCACCTAATATACAAAGCCAAGCATATAATATCAATAATACTGGGAGTAGTAGGATTACAAGAAAACAAGAATTAAAACAAAAAGAATTAAAACATAGAGCACCATTAAAAACCCAATATTTAACATATTTATATGAAACTACATATGCCTTAACACAAAATAGTAATTTCACACCAACGCCATTAGAACAATATGAAATAAGGCAAATACCAAATTTAAAAATATGGTTAAATTTAGATTGTAATCTAGATAATGAAAAATAGAATAGAAGAATGGACTAAAGTTCAATTAATAGCCCAATTAACTTGAAAAATACAAACTAGTGCAACAAATCTATTAGTAGATGCAAGTTTCATAAGAGTAGTACAAGACTAGTGGAAAAGTAAATCAAAGGAATTTAGAGCAAAAGTTAGGATAGTAACTAGATATTCAAATAGGAAAGAATTCTATTCAATTTTATTAAGACAATATGAACCATTATTAATGAATGAATTTGTGGGACGAAGAGTAGGAGCTAATGAAACAATGAACATAGATAAAGCAATAACAAAATTAAAATAGATAGAAATATGTACATTATATCCAAATGATTTAAATCACTATATATGCAAATATAAAAAATATTATTATGAAGCAAGATTACAAAATTATGAACAACAAAAATTTTATATGGAATTATTTTATAGAAAATTACCAAGATTAATATTAGAAACAATAATAGATTATTATAAAAATGCATTTAATGAAAGACAAGAATTAGTACCATTTGTAGACACTATGGGAAGAAGAGAAGATTTCCTAAAGAAATATTTATTTAACAAATGTAAAGAAGCATGGAGAAACATTAAATATTATAAAACTAACAAAATTAATATTAAAATGTAATGAACTAAAAACATCCAATAGGTGGGATGTAAAGTAAAAAGAAGGAAATATAAAAAGAAGAAGAAATATTCAAAACCATATAAAAAATATAAATTAAAAAAATATCCAAAAAATAAGTTTAAAAGTAATTATAAATGAAGAAAATACTTTAAGAAAGGAAGAAAAATAAATTACAAGAAAAATCCCAAAAAATGTCAGTGCTATAATTGTGAACAATTATGACATATATCAATAGAATGTACTAAACCAAAGAATAAGAAAACTATGAATATAATGGAAATAGCTGAGGATTATAGCCTCGAACCTATAGAATATAATGAAATATTGGAAAATAAAATTAATAATTCAAATCTAGAAATATATAAAATGACTATAGAAACAAAAAGTAATTTAAAAAATACTTAATATGATTATATCATAGAAGAAAATCAAATTAATATGATGCCAAGAGAATCTAGTAATAACCAATTAGAAGAACAGGAACATGAACAATAATATGAATAATATGAAGAATTTAGAAATGTAAACGAAGGTAAAATAAAAAGAAGAATGCAATTTAGTAAAAAAAAAATGATAAAATAACAAATAAAGCATTAGATTTAACTCCCTAAAGACAACAAGGAATTGTGACCAAAATAGGAAAGATGACAAGGGCTATAGAAAAATGAAAAATATGCATGTGTAGTATTACAGAGAAAAAAAATCCAATGGAAGTAACCAAAATAGAAGGAATTTTAAGAATACCATTAATAAATAAGACATTAATAGAACAATAAATAGAGAAATTATCTATAAAAGATGAAGTAATTGAAATTTATATACCAGGCGTACAATTATTAATAAGAGCTTATTTTAGATCAAGCATAGATACACCAATAAAATTACTACTAATAGATAATATAATAATAGATAATGTACCAAATAGTATATTAGGAGCATTAAATGGAAATTTAATATATCAAACATTAAAATTTACGGTTAACACAAATTTCGCAATATCAAGAGCACAAATGAATATGAATAAAACTTTAGTAATCTACCATAAAGTAAAAGGAATACAAATGCCACAAGGAAGGAGAATAATAAGTATAACAAGAATGGTAGGGTTAGTATTTTCTAATGAACATAAAATTTATAAGAAAAACCAAGGAAAAATAACTATAGAAAAGAATTATGATTAGATCCTACAAAAATAACAATACTAAGACAAATACAAATAGAATTAGATAATACTGGAGAAATAAGTCAATATGAAAACCCTAGAAGAATTGAAGATGATAATCATTTAGGAAGAAGAACTATTAGAATAAACACACCAACATATATAAATATAAACATACATCCTAGAAGGAATATGCAAGAATATAGATCAATAATTAGGCTAGTATCTAGACAAGAACTTTTAAGATCAAGAAGTTAAGAAAGCTATGAAGGAAATAAATTAGCTGAAATACCTATTACTTCAAATTTAGTGGAGATAAATAGACAAACACCATAAATAAATTTAATCGACGAGAGTGAATATTATGTATTATTAGAATTAAAGAAAGAAGGAACATGGAAAGAAATAATAGCTTTAATAGAACCAAATTATGAAAAAGTGTAACACAATTTGAAAAAGTGTAACACAATTAGAATATACAGAGAATAGTATAGAAGTAGGAGAAGAAGGAACAAAAATTGAAATAATTAAATTGAATAAAAGAGACATGACATAATAAGATTAAAATTATGGGTAGAAACTAAAATAAGTAATACCCAAACACATAAATAAATATTAGCACATTATTTCCTAGAACAAGTAAAACCATACAGAATTCATGAAAATAGAATATTAACAAATATAGATAATCAAATAGTAATATTAGAAAAAATAAGATTGATATAAATAAAATTCTATTATATATTGCTAAAATTTAATTACGAAAAATATTAATCCAAAAAATATCATGCTATGGTCAATATAGGAGACAATATGACATCAACAAAATATAATATATTAACATCTGAATTATGGAAAAGAGATAGACCTATTAGGATGAGTAATGTAGGAAGGGAAGTTAATGTAATAGAATTATCGGCAAAAAATATCCCAGTACAAATAGGAGTGGATTTCTTAGAATAGTATATGGCATTACATTTTGCTCATAAAGACTTAGTATTAATAACACCACATAAACATGAAGCTTGGGCAATTAGAATATTTAATCCATATATAGGACATCTACAGTATTTAGGAAAAAGAAATTTGATAATGAAATACATTTCGTACCAAATGTTAGACCTATAGAAATCAAAGAAACAAAATTGGCAATAACTAATATAGAAGCAAAACTATAGAACAAAGATTAATAGAAAATTATGATGACAATCCATTAATACATTGGGAAAAAACGAAATCACTAGCTAAAATAGAATTATTATATTACAGTAAAGAAATAATTAGTAAACCTTACCCTTAGACTGAAAATGATAAAAAAGAATTCATAATGCATATTAATGAGATGAAAAAAATATGATATGATATGAGAAAGTAGGTCAAATTATTATTCACCAGCTATGATAGTAATAAAACATAGTGAAGAGAAAAGAGGAAAATCTGGAATGATAATTAATTATAAAAAATCAAATGAAATAGCAGTCAGATTTAGGTATCCAATACCAAAAATAAATCATTTTTTTAATTTAATAAAAAGAAAAAAAATATTCAGCAAATTTGACTATAAATCAGGATTTTTTAAATAAAATTAGAAGAAAATAGTAAAAAAATACACATCATTTACTACCTCAGAAGGACTGTATAAGTGTTATGTATTGTCAATGAGATTTTATAATAGTCCTAATATATTTCAAGAATATGTTATACAATTATTACTACCAATTAAAGATTTTGCAGTAATATACATTGATGACATACTAATATTTTCAAGTAATGAGGAAGAACATGAGAAGCATTTATTACCATTTATAGACCTAATATAAACCAAAGGATTAAATACATTACCTAAGAAAGTGGAATTACGAGAAAAAAAATATAATAGGATTTTTAAGACATTATATTACAGAAGATGGAATAGAATTATAAGAACATATAAGTAAGAAAGCAGAAGAATTCCCTGAAATAACTACAAAGAAATAACTTCAATCATTTTAAGGAATAGTAAACCAAGCTAGGAATTTTATCCCACATTTATCTAGATATACATTAGAAATATCAAAATTAGCAGGAGAAAAAACAAAATGGCAATGGGATGAAGAAGCAAATAAAATAGTAGGAAAAATATAAAATTGTGCAAAAAATTACCAAAATTAACAATACCAACTAAAGAACCAATAAAATAGATTATTTATACTGATGCCTCAGAAAATTACTGGGAAGCAGCACTATATCATAAGAATGAAAAAGGAATAGAAATAATTACTCAATATGCTAGTGAAAAATTTAATGAGTCAAAGTAGATATCATTCTAGTTAGAAAGAATTTTTAGCAATAATAAATGCAGTAGAAAAATTTGAATTATTAATAGTTAATTCCCATTTCATTTTAAGAACAGATAATATTCAAGTACAACATTGGTTAGACAGAGGAGTAAAAACCATTAAACTTTCAAATAATATGTTAATAAAATGACAATTAGATTTAGCCCATTATGGTTATAAGGTTGAATATATCAAAGGAAGAAATAATTTAATTGTTGATTATTTAAGCAGGGATAGAGTCGAACAAAGAAAAGACCAATAGCCTAATATGGGAGGCCATTAGAACTAAAATGAATATTTAACAAGTAATTATGAAGATGAATATTTTATATACGAATATAGGGTTATTATAGGCCCATGCAAATAGTCATATCAATAATCTCTCAAATTATGTGAGTAATCTAAGTCAATCTATGGGTAGTCTTGTTGAGCCCATTTGCTGAGAGATCAAGATTTCGATGATAATGACACAAGAAAAAAAGTTTTCTTATGTACTTATGTTCAAGATGCTTTCAATGTTTAATCATGTCTTAAGAACCTTTGTAAATGATTTTGAGATGAAAGGAATAATTTATAATGAATATATAATTAATTCTAGGTCTTAAAGGTTGAGAAAAAACTGATATGGGAGTTTCTGTTAGTGAACAGTCAACTGACCACTAGCTAGCAGTCAATTGGTCACCTTCTGAGAAGCCTTAAGTTTGCTATCAGCTTGAGTTCTGATCGACTGGGCACTCTCTATGAGTGAATAGTCAAATGGCCACAAGCCAACAGTCGACTAGTCACTTTCTTAGAGAAGACCAGTTAGCTACTAGCTCAAGCTTGATCGACTGGGAGTTATCTATAAGTGAGTAGTCGACTAGCCACCAGCCAGTAGTCGACTGGTCACACCTAGATCAAGCATCAGTCAACTGTCAGCCTTGAGACCATTAATTGGGAGTTCTCTATGAATGACCAGTTAACTAGTCAAGAGTAAGTAATCAACTGTTGGGGTCCAGCATTTGAAAATTATGAAAGGGAAAGAGTGAGCAGTAGACTAGTC
Organism: Delonix regia; assembly: GCA_037074485.1. Classification (NCBI taxonomy): domain Eukaryota; kingdom Viridiplantae; phylum Streptophyta; class Magnoliopsida; order Fabales; family Fabaceae; genus Delonix; species Delonix regia. The sequence goes on from CM073455.1 coordinate 30,061,505, forward strand.
AGTAGTGAACAGTCAACTGGCTAGTGGCAAAGAAGTCATAACGGATATATTTTAAAATCTTTTTTTCTTACTTACTTACAACGAATCTATTAGACTTTAATATATATAAACTTGACTTGGAGGCTCAGAAATAAAAAGAAATACATTCAAGAGTGAATATATCATAAGTTTCTATCTTCATATCAACTCATTATCATATTAATACTTCAATGTATCATTTACTCTGTTTTAGAGAGTTTGCCATATGTAAATCTTTTTTCTAAAGAGAGAACAATTAAAGAGGTTCCTTGAGAAAGTCAAGCTAAGAGAAAGTTTGGGTTCAAGGGGAGTATATCTTTGAGAGAGAAATTCAGGGAGGTTTGTGAACACCCTATCTCATAAATAAATAAATAAGGATAATCAAAATAAAAATTAATTAAATAATTGACCAATAAAAAGCAAAATGAAATTGAAAACAATAAATGTCAAATATGAAGAATTTAATAAAAATAAAAAGGAGGAAATTAGAATACCTCTTAAATGTATTAGATGAATCAATTAAGTAAAGCAACCAATCAAAAAATAACTATATAGATATATATAATAATAATACTTCAAAAATATATATAATAATGATAATAACAAAACAACAAAAACCATTATGGCGGCAAGAGCAAAAATCATCCAAGTAGAAGCACTGCTGCTTCACCAACTTAAAAACCTATCACTGCATTGTGTATACCTTCATAACACTCGTACCAAAATGGACCCTGTGTCTCGGTCAGGCTGGATGTCATGGGGCTCAAGAAAATAAAGGAGTAAATAGGTGCTGAGCATGAGAAGGACTAGAGCTTGCATGCATGCATGAGTCTTCTTTCATGTTAAGAACAAAGGGCTCAAAGGAGGGGCATTAAGAAAGGAGGAGAAAAAAAAAACTAACGGGAAGAGAGAAAAAGGATAGAGGAGCTTCAGTTTATATAAAGAAGAGGAGAAGAAGAAGGGGAAGGAGGAGGCCCTGAGATACTATGCTGTAGAGGAAGGAAACCCTAGATATCAAGCTGTAGAGGAGAAAGAATGAGATGAACAAACTGAGAAGCGGTGTGGGGCCGAGACCAACAAACCAAGAAGTTGTGAGGGACCAAGCTGAAGCCAAGATGGAACAAAATTAAGCTGAATTAGAGAAAAAATGACACTGAGTTGAAGTCGAGAAGGAACAAAACCAAGTTGAAGCTAAAGAGGAACGAAACCAAAAGTGAACTAAGATGGGAAACTTAAAGCAAACTAAGGAGAAGAAGAGAGGGGAGGAGGAAGAAGAAAATACTCTATTTTGGCAGCCTAAAACAGGGCTTAATAGAGGTAACCACGGTGGGTCGAGGAGAGAGAGAGAAGTAAAGAAAGAAAGGTGGAAGGGGAGCTGCTGGAGGGAGATGCAGAGCAAGGCTAAGCTAGATGCTTTTGTGAAAACTGAGAGGGAGAAGGAGAAGTTGCAGATGAATTCGTGAAGAATCTGGGAAAGCTGAGACCGAAATGAGAGAGAGAGAGAGAGAGAGAGAGGAATCACGGTGGGCCGAGGAGAAAGAGTGAAGCAAAGCTGAGGAAGAAGAGGATGGCCATCGGAGAAACTTCGGAGAGGGAGAACTGACGGTGAGGGGCGAAACGCTGATCATAAGCCAAGTGAGTTACCATTGCATACACCATATGTTTTGTTTTCTCTCCACGTCTCGGCTCGTAATCGTGCATGGTGTTATTATATATATATATATATATATATATATATATATATATATCTTTGTTTTTGTTTTTTGGTGTTTGATTATTATTATTATTGCTTCATTTGTTTTTTTTATATGAGACTAATCTTGATTCTGTGAGTAAGGTTTTAAGAAAATCCTTGTGTGAAATATCATTCCCCTTGAGTGCTCAGGGTTGTGTGAGATTTTAATCTCTTTAGACCCTGAAAATTAGTACATACTTGTTAAAATAAATAAATAAATAATTCAAAAATAAATATTTTAATTAAATGTTTTCTATTATTTACAAAATGATTGGGTCGGTGTTTTATAAAATTTAATTAGTTAAAAGTGCCATGTAGGACTTGGGTCTCCATAGGCTTAGGGGAATCAATCTTGTTAAAAATAAGGCTAAAAGAATTTCAATTTCAAAAACTCTTAAGAATACATAAAAATAAAACCTTGTCATCATCGTGTGATGATATCATTCTCCTCGAGTGCTCAGGGGTTGTGTGAGATTTTAATCTTTTTAGACCCTGAAAATTAGTACATACTTGTTGATATATATATATATATATATATATATATATATAAAATAAATGAATAAATAATAATGATGCAAAAAAAATATTTTAATTAAGTTATTACATTGAGGTTTTATAAAATTTAATTAATTAAAAGTGTTATGGGACTTGGGTCTCCGTGAGCTCCGAAGGATCGATCCTATTAAGACAAGACTAAAAGAATTTTAATTTCAAAATCTTTACAAAATATGAAAATAAAGTCCTGAGAATTCCCAAATATTTTAGTCCCTATTTTAGGTTAACGCGTGAGATCACTCATCTCCTTGGGCACCCAAAGGTTAATTAGTAGAAACCGTGTGAGACCTTGAGTCTCCTTAGGTTTCAAAAATTAACCTTTAAAATATTGGGATGAATTAATTAAAAAATAGGGAGATTTGTCATACCTATTATATAACTTAAAAATCCTAAGAATATTTTTCTTAACTCTAGTTTTACTTTAAGTATTAAAATAAATTAAAATTTCAAAAAGTAGCAATTAATACAAAGATCATAAATTCGAAAACCATTGAAATATTTTTCCATTATAGTTTAAAGTTCATAATAAATTCTAATAGGAAAAATATATATATAAAATTAATTATTAATTAAAAATCCTATTAATCATAATCTCACCTTCAAAATTAGAAAAATCCAAAAACCCAAAAAATTATATAAATTCAAAAATTCTGAAAAATGGCTTTTTGTTATAATTTCGTTCCAGTTTCAACAATAAAGTCTAATTTTCAAAATCCAAAAATAAATAAATTCAAAAATCCAAAAATATTTTGGTTTCATTCCAAGAAAACATAAACTCCCAAAAATCCTCAAAAATCTTATCCCATGATCATTTCATTTAAATTTCAAAATAAAGATTAAAATTCCAAAAATAAACAAAAAATTAAAAAGAGGAAAAATGAAGAGTTCAATAGAGCTAAATTGATCAGGTTATTGTGAATTAAAACACACAAATCAAATTTCGATCCCATTTTATTTACAAAAATATGTTTAATTTGAACTCTCTCGTTCTCATTGCAAAAATTAAAATTTTCTAACCAATAGACACACCCTTTTGGTCAAACTACGTGGACTTTGATCCTTATTACGGGGTACGTAGGCCCTAGGCTGTCATCCTAAGTCAAGTCTGCCCTTTGTAAATATCTATCCATTTGCTTCCATTATTGTCGTTTTTGTCTTTCTATCTAATAGGCATGCATGTTAATAAATGGTAATTGAGATAAATTTAAGGCCATATTCTATTTTAGCTTACTAGTTTAAGGTAACCGTCCTTATGGACGGGTGTTGTGGGGTGCCTAACACCTTCTCTACATTCAAATAGACTCCTGAACCTATCTTTGATTTCACAAACCATTTCGCCTTTTCTTTTTATTTTAAATTAGTTTTCCAAAGTTTTCCGTTAAAAATTTTGGTGGTGACTCCAATAAATTGATTTTCAAGATTCGTTTTGGGAATCAATTTGAACACTTTTTATTATATATCACTGAAAGGTTGGTTACGACAGTTTGGTGACTCCACTGGGGACTTCGTGAGTCAAGCCTGTTTAATTAGTCAGTCGAAATGATATGGTCTCATGTTATCTTGATTACCCTTGTTGTGTTTTGTTTGGTTTAATTATTTATTCTTCTTCGTTATTTTCTTGTTTATTTATCTCTTATAAGGGCTTTTTATTCTAATATTACCTACAAACTAACCATATATCTCATCACCACTAAGGTTAGATGATCAAGAATTATTTTTGGTGATGAAACCTTAGCTTATATTGAATCTTTTTACCCCAAATGGCCATTATTTTACTAATCATCAAAATTGCCTTAAGATTGTGGCTGGTTATAACAAGCTGGAGGTTATGAATAAGATCAGTATGGCAGCCATTGACAACCTAACACTCTTATCAATGTTAATGACTTCTCTTTGGAACATAGGTTGCTGCACTACATCATTACACATTGCGTTATCAACAAGTCAAGTAACTTTGCCTATCTGAGTAAACCTGAGATGTTCATGATGAAGTGCATATTGGATGGAGAAACCTTCAGGCTTTCATGCTGATTACTCAAAGGATGGCTACTTGTAAAAAGAAGAAGTCAACCCCTCTGTCTTATGCAAACATCATAGCCGCCATCCTTCACCACTACGACATCTCACTACTTGAGGATGATGTGAAATCCCCTCTCTAAATTGGCTGGAATAATTTACAAAGGATGGAATTCATTAAGACTCCACAGGGGCCAATAGGTTAGGAAAGCCCAAAGAGTCTTTAGGACACCTCCTCTAACAGTTGATGTGCCTCCTCCTTTTCTTCCTCCATTTGTAGAACCAGTAGAAGAAGGACCATTTTTTTCCTATGCCACCATCTTCTTTAGCCCCTATGCCTCTATCTCTACCAACTGTTACTCCGATGGGTTACATACCAGCTCAGCTAGAGATTGTGGTGATTTTAGAGCCTATCCTATTTGTTGAGATTCGTGCCATGCACCAAAAGATGGACATATTTAGCCTTCAGATGTAAAATCTCCAAGAGACAACAAAAGACATAAATGCTACGCTCAAACGCATTGAGTCTTATCATGAGCAGCATTCTAACTTCTAGACATTTAAGGGGTTCTCTTCCTCCCATTCTGATGTGACAAAGGGAGAGAGAAATTAAGAGTTTTGTTTTGGAAAGAAATTATGAGTTTAGGAACTTAGATATATTTAAATTTGAACTTAGGTGTTTCATTGTTAATTTGTTTCTTGTTTTCATTAAACCATATGGTTGTCATTTCCATTATGCATATGAATTCAGTAAAAGTAGTTTTAGTTATATGGCTGCTTGATATTTGTTTCGATCATTTGAATTTAACTAAATAAAGAAAGGAAACTAAAAGAAAGTGAAAGGAAAACAAAATGGACATATCATACTTTCACAAAGATAAAGGATTATGCCTTGATAAACTTTTCTTCGTGAAGAACTAACACTTGTAGGGTTGTCATCATAAAAAAAGAGAAAATTATTGAGCCCATTTGCTAAGAGATTAGTGTTTTGATGACAACAACACAAGAAGAAAAGTTTTCTTATGTATTATTTAGGTTTAAGATGTTTTCAATGTTTAATCATGTCTTAAGAACCTTTGTAAATGATATTTAGCTGATAGGAATCATTTAATGTGTAATTAATCTTAGGTTTTAAAGGTTGAGAAAAAACTAATGTGGGAGTTTCTGTTAGTGAACAATCGATTGATCACTAGCCAGTAGTCGACTAGTCACCTTCTAAAAAGGTCCCAGCCTGTTGCCAGCTTGAGTTCTGATCTACTAGGCACCTTCTGTGAGTAAACAATCGACTGGTCACAAGCCAGCAGTCGACTAGTCACTTTCTTGTATGAGACTAGTTAGCTGCCAGCTTAAGCCTAATTGACTGGGTGCTCTCTGTGAGTGAGTAGTCGACTGGCCACTTGCTAGCAGTTGACTGGTCACACCTAGATCAAGCATTAGTCAACTGTCAGCCTTGAGACTATCGATGGTGAACTCTCTGTAAGTGACCAGTCAACTGGTCAAGAGTAAGCAATTAACTATTGGGGTCCATAATTTGAAAATTATGATAATGAAAGAGTTAGCAGTCAATTGGTCAGCGGTGAACAGTCGACTGGTAACGGATTCATAACGAATATATTTTGAAATCTCTCTTTTCCTACTTACTCACAATAGATCTAATAGACTTTAATCTATATAAACTCTACCTGAAGACTCAAAAATAAAAAGGAAATACATTCAAGAGTGAATATATCTTAAGTTTTTATCTTCATATTAGTTCATTATCATATTAGTGCTTCAATATATCATCTACTTTGTTTTAAAGAGTTTATCATCTGTAAATCTTTCTTCTGAAGAAAGAAAACTTAAGGAGGTTCTTTGAAAGAGTCAAGCTAAGAATGAGCTTAGGTTCAAGGAGAGTTTATCCCTAAGAGAGAAATTCAAGGAATTTCCTTGAAGGTGTCAAGTTGTGAGAGCTTGGGAATTCAAGATAGGTTTTCCTAGGAATTGTATTGATTTTCTATGATAGTAAAAAATCCCAAGAGGTTGCTTTAGGACTAAACGAAAGCTTGGGTAGAAGTCAAACTAAGATAAATCTTTTGTGTCCATATTTCTCACTTACTCATTTTTATATTTTGCATTTATTGTTTGATTTTATTATCTCTATTTCTAAAGGAATTTTTCTAGTAAAATTTTATAAGACTCAAATCACCTCGTTTTAAGTTCCAGCCTTGCTCAACAAGTCTAATTATCCATGTAAATGAGTTAGAAAAATGATTAGCCCAAATAGAAAGACAAATGATCCTAACACTAACTAGCCCATCTTAACCCAGTTCACTGCTAAAAAACCAAATAACCCCCTTTTTCAAGAATCTTGAAAGCCTAAGAAAAAATCCTCAAAAAAAGAAACCACGAGTCTAGTTTGACCCAAATTCCTGAGAATAACAAACAACTCATCACTCTTTCCACACCAAACAAAAACCAAGCCTCTACATCAACACCACATTCATCCATTAGCCCCAAAATCCTAGAGTACTTCCAGTATTTTAAACTTCTTATTGGTAAATTAAATCATATGAAAATCCCAACTACCACTATCAAATATATTTCCCACTTTACTATCAACAAAACCATTATTTATCCATGCACCAATCCAAAATTAGTGAAAACCCTGTATACTTATGGATTAATCCAATCTATTTATTCTCCCACCAATATGAACGAAATTAGCCAATTTCCAAAAGCTATTTATAGTCATTTTATATATTTCTAGGTCTGAATCTTTCATTTCATTTTTTCATATTTCATTATATTCTATAGGTTCTAGGCCATAATCCTCAGCTATTTCCATTATATTCATGGCTTTCTTATTCTTTGGTTTAGTAAATTCAGTTGATATATGTCCTAATTGTCCACAATTATAGCACTGACATTTTCTTGGATTTTTCTTCCTTTATTAAAGTATTTTCTTCGTTTATAATTACTTTTAAACTTATTTTTTGGATATTTTTTGAATTTCTATTTTTTATATGGCTTGAATATTTCTTCTTTTATATATATATATATATATATTTGCTTCTTTCTACTTTACATTCCCATCTATTGGGTGTTTCTAGTTCACTATATTTTAATATCAATTTATTAGTTTTATAATATTTAATGTTTCTCCATGCTTCTTTACATTTGTTAGATAAATATTCTCTCGAAAAATCTTCTCTTCTTACTATAGTGTCTTTCATTAATGTTTTTTTTTATAATAATTTATTACTATTTTTTATATTAATCTTGGTAATTTTTTTTGTAAAATAATTCCATATAAATTTTTGTTGTTCGTAATTTTTTAATCTTGTTTCATAATAATATTTTTTATATTCGCATGTATACTAATTTAAATCATTTGGATCTAATGTACATATTTCTATCTGATGTAATTTTATTATTGCTCTATTTATTTTCATTGTTTCATTAACTCTTACACTTCTTCCCACAAATTTGTCCTTAAATAATTGTTCATATTCTCTTAATAAAATTGCATAGAATTCTTTCCTATTTAAATGTCTAGTTATTGTCCTAGCATTTGCTCTAAATTCCTTTTTTTTTTTTTGTTCTGTCAGTCTTGTACTACTTTTGTAAAACTTGCTTCGACTAATAGATTTGCTACATTAATTTTTAAATTTTGAGTTAATAAGGCTATTAATTGAGCTTTAGTCCATTCTTCTATTCTTTTTTCATAATCTATATTACAATCTAAATTTAACCATATTTCTAAATTTGATATTTGTCTTGTTTTGTATTGTTCTAATGGCATTGGTGTGAAATTATTATTTTGTGTTAGGGTATGGAATTCTAAATTTCTAATAAGAGAATTAAGGGGATTATTTTCTGAAATTATAATAAACTAAACATGATCCAATAATTGGTTACCAACATATCATTAATTATTTAATATTATAATACATTATGGAATAAGTACACCTCCTGTAGGAAATGAAGGAAGGTCGTGCTAAGCTAAACTGAAGGAGGAAGGTATGTATGGTTGAAACACTAGAAAAGACCTCTGCATGAAAGATGGTAGAGTTCCTTCCATAATATGGTATTTCGTAATTTAAACTAATATTTTTGTAATCAATGATAATCTATATATAGGCTGGAAACTCATAATTGCAGGGTTACTGGTTTAAAGAGATCTATTATAGATATATATTCTTGATATAACAAAGCCATGTATGAAAGTTTGTTGGCTGTCAAGGTTATGGTATCAGAGCTTACGGTTTAGGTTTGATTATAGTGGAAGAAAATGATGAACCTTAAACCCCTTATGTTAAATTATTCAAGTTTTTGTGTGTTTAAGTTATTTGTTTATTTTTATTCGCTTACTTTAAATTAAGTTTATTTAATGGATGCTATTAGTAGAGTAGAACCCCAAACACACTGTATAGATTAAAATAAGTTATCAAACGGTTTATATATACCTATGGAAAATAAACCATTAATAGCTACACCAATTATTCTAGATGGAGAAGGAGATAATACTTTTAATCAATTAATATGAACAAATATGTTTTTAATGAAACATTTAGGTTATTTAATAGACCTAAATATACAAGAAGAATATATATATATATATGATTTAGATGTAACCATAGCTAAAGCCCCCAAAGAAGTAAAATAATTGATAGCTCGCAGAGAACTCAAATGCTCAATGCCTTATTATTAAGATTACATGGCTATATATAGTTCAGGTAGTCCTAACCTTTTATAGATAATTTTACTATTGATAGATTCCTTTTTATCTTCTCTTATTGTCACTTCATAATTGTCGTCTTTGCTTCTGTGAGTTGCCATAATTGTTACTTATCTCTTTCTGCCATAATTGTTATTCTTTCCTTTGACTTTGCTTCATGCCTTTAAATAATTGTCCCTTTTTTTAAATTTCTTTTGCCGATTCTTATCTAGGGAGGTACAAGGCTCATCATAATTATTTTTTCTTTTTCTCTTTCTTTGCAATATTTACAGTCATAACTATTATATTCAGATAATTGTTGGCATATTCTTCTTTTTGTTTTTTTTCAACATTTCCCATATTATTTGATTTTGTTTTTTAATAACATAATAAAAATTGTTTACTTTGGCGACTATTATTTTCAATTGAATATATACATATTGTTAGACCTGTGAAATAAGTTTATTGAGCTTCGTCACTAAAGATCGTTCTATTCATTTATGAGAAAATAATGTTGACTTCTTAGGCTCTAATTTTTCAAATAGTGTGTAGGAAGTCTTCTTTTGAAATATCTTCTTTTTCACCTTGTTCAAATTTGAAAGGTTTCTTGGTGGTTCCAAACTTGATTAGATTAATTGGTGGATAAAATTTCTTAGGATTATTTTTGTTATTGTAGAATAACATATATTTATGTATATATTTATACATATGAAATTTAGTTTTGACCTATATATAGAAAATAAAATTTTTTATTTGGCCCTTAAATTACTTAAGGAAATATTAAATACTGAATTTTTTTAAGTAAAACAAAATTCTATTTTTCATTTTTAACTTTTTTAAATATGTCTTTATGCTCTACTATTTATTTCTTTAGAATTTTCTTTAAGTTAGTTCATTTATTTTCAGTTCAGTCATATCTTTATCCATTAATCTTCACTCTTTAACCTTCATTCTTCACTCAATCATAGTTTTAAACACTTTTAGGATAATGCTTCAATAATCAGTAGCAATCTTCATACTTTAAATTTTCACTTTCTTCAATTTCGATCATCTTTTAGTATTTGAATTTTGCACCTTTCTCAAAGATTATGATTGTTTGGGAGCTTCATGGTTCATGCCTTCATTTAATTTTTGGATGTAATAACTTATTAATTTTTAGTTCATTGTTTTTGCTTTATCTTTTATCATGCTTATTGCCTTAATTTTTATTTTATTCCTTCACTTCATGCTCTTTATTTTCTCTACTACACCGCATATTTTACCTAGCTTCTTATATGTATGTATAAAATAGTTTTCTCATATTACTTTTATATATTATCTTATTTTTAATTAATGTTTTATCTTCATTATGATAATAAATTTTAGAAAAATAAGTGTGTATGATTTATTTGTTTTATATTTTAATTTCCACTAAAGCCCATTCATAGATGTATCAAAATCATTTCATACAAAATAATGGTGGTAAAAATTTTTTTTGATACTTTAAATATTATTTTTGGCCCCCCTTAGTCAGTAATTCTGGCTCGGCCATTGATTATTATTATTATTTAATCAGATAGATATAAGTTTAATTCGTTTCTAAATATTTTCGGTCGCCCTTGGAATTACAGAGCTGCCCCGCATATTTCTTCTCTTTCCCTCCTTTTTCGACATTTTCTGTGACGCAATAAACCCTAGCCACCGAAAACGCAGAGGGAGAGAGTTCGAAATTTTCTTCTCGCCGACGTCCTTTCTTACGTCAACCGCCGTGAGTAAATGCTCTTCTGCCTCTCGGCGTCGTCTTTCCCTCCCACAGCCATCTCCTTTTTTGTTGTTTTTGTTGGTACACGATTCCATGGGAGCTCGTGAGGTAGGTTTTCCTCTTCCTTTGATTCTTCTCTGCTCTAAATATGTGCATCCATCCTAAATCAAGCGTCCATGTTCGTTCTACTGCATTTAAACTTTCTGATCTTGACTGCTCAATTGAGGACTGTCATTTAGGGATAAGAATAGGGAGGAGGATAGTAGGATAGCCGAATATCAGCTAAATTTTATTGTGTAGGACTTTTCTAATTAGCAAAAGATTCAGTAAGAATAGGAATTAGAAGATAATGATGCTGAAACTAACCATATGGCTAGAATAAGTTGATATGCGATATGGAGGAAGGAAACTGAGAAAGAGTAAGATAGCTTGATACGAAACCTTATCAATTTAAAGCTGAGAAAGAGTGTCGAAAGAGGATTTGGATCATTATAGAAAGAAATAACAGGATATATAATGGAAGAATGAAGCAGAACTGATGTGCACATAAGGATTTATATTTCGTACTATGAATCAAATGTAAGAAGTAGAAACATATAAGGCGACATATAATGTAAGAAAAATGACACTAGTGTTTTTGCGGTCAAATGAAATTATTAGGAAATTTCAGAAAATGCTTATTTGACATGAGACACTAAAACAAGGAATTTAGCAAGCCATGTTAAAGCTGCATGACTATTATCAAGGAAACAATGAAAACAGAAAACATGAATAAAAAGGGATAGAGAAGGCTGTAGGAAGTTAAGATGGCAGTGTGCTAGAAGAGTAAAGCTCATAGATATAAATTATTGTAAAACTAGAACTGCAATGGAAGTAGAAGTAAATTTTCCAATGGTTCATGATGGGTTAAAAAAAATTATAAATGATAGTAAGGAAACAAATTTTAAATCGAAATCTTAAAAAAAAAAAAAAAAAAGAGAAGATATCTCTCTCTCTCTCTCTCTCTCTCTCTCTGTGCTTTTCTCAAATTTTAAACTTCACGGTTTTGGGACCAAATTTTTCTGTAGCAATTGATGATACCTTTACACCCTTATACCTCAAACCTTGTCCGCAGCCATTTTACACTTGGCAGCCACAACGCTCAGGACAAGCCTAATATCCTGGCCTTAGCTCTAGTGGGCATGTGACATGGGTTTCTCTTTATTGAGGACTTGGAAATGAAGGGAGTGACTTGGTAGGATAGTATTCATAAGCACATCTTGCTTAACCTTCACATGTTCCATTGATGGAAGAGTCAAGCTGGGGCCTTAGAATTTATTTGGGAACGTAGGTATTGTCATAGGAGGGAAACAAAGATAATAATAGTAAATGTTAGAATTTTCTGGGTATGTTTTTTTCTTATGGCTACTGAATATTGTGAGTTCTGTGTAACTAACTGCGGTATTTTTATATAAAATTCTAGTAGCATCATCAATTTGTAGATTTTTTTTTTCCTGTTTGGTTGATGTGTCATCTGAGGTTTACGCTTTAGGTCATTATATGATTGGATCATGTATCTGAGCTTGAGTCCATCTCTCCAGGATGTTTACTTTCATACTAAATCACTTGCAAAGTTTGTGGTATTTAAATCAGATAATATTTTTTCTTTCTATTTTATAATATGTGGTCTATCAGACTCTCTAATTTAATTTTATTTAGCTTATCTTCTGATGATAATTCTGATAAACTATTTGTCAAGACTAAATGACATGTATTGATATCGATGTTCTGTTTTCTATGCTTTTCAGGATATGTGATAGCTGGAAAATAAGTTTCCAATGTGTGCTTTACCAGTCTGATTTCCAGTCTGACATAGATAACAAACCTACAAGCTTAGAATGAGCTTGCTATTAAAATTAAGGAGTTATATACCCAATGGGTTGTATAGACAATCTCTTGGTTTGACTGTCATTGGCCTTAATCTGAGTAATTTGAATGTCAATTCAAGATATTTTGGTCACGCTGCAAGGAAAGAGGAGGAGGAGGATGTAGAGGAAGTGGAAATTGACCAAAGAAGGCTCCCAGCTGATTTTGATCCTGCAACATTTGATCCTACTGAGCATCGCAGTCCTCCAACAGAGAGAGTTTTCAGGCTTGTTGATGAATTGGCGTCATTAACACTAGCTGAATCTGCAGAATTGGGCCCCATTCTGATGAAGAAAATGGGACTGAAAGAGATGCCTACTGTGGGATATATGAAACCAGGTGCTGCTGCTAATTTGGCTGGAATGGCAATGAAGGCACCAACTGCAGCCAAGGAGGAGAAGAAGCAAGAAAAGACGGTATTTGAATTAAAATTGGAATCCTATGAGGCAGCTTCAAAAATTAAAATCATTAAAGAGGTCCGGGGCTTTACTGATTTAGGTCTGAAGGAAGCAAAGGATTTAGTGGAAAAAACACCATCCATTATAAAGAAAGGAGTTTCTAAGGAAGAAGGAGAACAGATAATAGAGAAAATGAAAGCTCTTGGCGCGAAGGTTGTTATGGAATGAAGGTTAACCGATGCATATTATCTTGTTGGAGAGATATTGAAATGTGTTTTTCATTATCCCAATCGCCTTAAGTTTTCTCAGGGTTACTAAAATTACAGATTTTACAATGGTTGGTTTTTTATTGGGCTCATTTATGACCTTGAGCTTTGATAGTGCAGCTATTCAAGGTTATAATTCATTTGGACAAGATTTGGGAACACTTCTTTCTAATAAGAACATGTCATGTTGACACTTTTTACAATTCAACATCACATTATTGACTTTGACGGGTCATATTTAAAGAATTTGATAGCAAACACCTAACAACTGCACTTAGGTTTTTGCCTGTGCATTTCCCTTTTTTATGAAACTTGCCATTATCACGACTTTTATTATGCAGTAGCATAGATACCGACTCAGTAATATTACCTTTTTTGGGGAAGTTTTGTGTTCTCATACATTGATTGTTGTATTCAGGCGGCTGGCTCCTGTGAGATGTGTTTCTATCTGCCAGATCTTTGTACCGTTGAGAGATTATTGGCACATTCTTTACTTTGGAACTTTTTGCTAAATTTTATTGCCCTCTACAATGTTTTAACATTCTAAGCATAAGATCCTCACTGATTGATTCAAATGATAATCTGGGTTGTTTATATTGTTTTTTATGTCTACTGTAAAGGAAAGGAAAATGTGAAAAATAAATTATCGTTTTGGTCCTTGGAAAATACTGTCACTATTAATGTGGTCCTTAGAAGTTTATCCATACACTTTAGGTATAATGTTTTAAACAGTAATCATTTTACTCCTAACTTAGAACTACATTTATGTTATTAAGATTTTTTAAGGACTTAATTGATAGTAATAAAATTTTAGGACTAAATTGATGATAATAGTTTTTAAAGACTAAATTGATGCAGTTGGAATCATTTTAAGCATTGCAATATGGTAGTGTTCTTGGATAGAACTTGAAATGGGATATGTCAATTATTTTTCTGTCGAACTATGCGCAGGTCATGTCTATTCCTTCCGGTAATGTATTGAAAAGAGAAGAGTTGTACTAAGTTTTTTTTATCCATGGAATAAAATTAGGGTAAAATATACTTTAATATGTTGTGCAATGTGGATTGGTTTCTTCGCATATCTAGTGTTTTGTGAGTTAAAAGTTTTTCTTTTTTAAATTTTCTGTGATTTAAACGGTTAGTAAACTGATATTTTATAGTTTTTTTTTCGTTATCTTCTTAAAATATTCCAGAAATATTTTTATATATATTAAAGACTGAAATTTCTATGGATAAATTGAAATTTCAAATTCTGATACTTACACAAAACATTATTTCCCAAGTTTGCCTCTAAATGGAATCCCTAGTTTTTGCATTGTCAATTTTTCCATGAATGACTTAATCTTTCTTTTATGAAATTCCTAATTTCTAATATATTGAAGATTGAAATTTATTTTCTTAGCCAACTACAATTCAAAATTCCATATATTTTTTTAATTTTGGTAATAAATAAAATTCGATAAAATCTTTAATGCAGAGTGTACCAGTATACTCAGTTATAATATAAGGATATAATTGTAATATTATTATTATTTAATTAATATTATTATAATTATATCCCTATATTATATTTCAATGTATTAGTTTACTCAAAATTATAAACGCACAAAAAATGACACCTTTCATTCTTTATTTTATCCTAATATGCATACTAAAGTTCAAATGTTCTTTTAACTTAGTTAATTTTCAATTCAATGAAAGGAAAACTTCTCTTTGACCAATTAAAATTTCAAACACTTATAATACAATATTTAATCCAACTTTTGTTAATAAATGAAATACTTAAACAATATTTAAACAAAAATAAAATCTATCTAGAAAGAGAATGCTGACCAATTTTTAAAGGTAGAATAATTTCTTTTCGAAAAAAAACCTCCTAATATATTTTGATATTGAAGAAGTGACCCTAACCTTGAGAAATCAATGGGATTTTAAGATCACTTACATAAGATCGAACATCACTTGGCCTAAGAATCAGATAACATGGATAGAACAATATCAAACTGTACAGTGATTGTTAGTGCTTGTAGCTTCTTTTACAGAAAACCCCTGTGATATATCAGGCTCGCCTATGAACTTTCCAGTTGCAGCGATATTAAAAGTGAGTAAACTGGTTTGTTTGCTTCATTATAACTTAAAACCTACACAGGCAGACACACAATGCGACTCCTTTCACCTTTCGGTGTGCCCAATATATTAAGACTTGATAGAATAAGTATCACTTGTTAATCCAGTTTGTATATTACAGAATGTTTGTTGTTTCTAAAAATACTACATCAGATATATAATACAATACTACTCTAGGTCTGTTGGTGATACTTAAAAAACTAATTAAGCTGAAATTTCTTAAGTATTTGGACAAATACATCCTTTTCTTAATATATAACAGAGGTAAGGATGGTAGGGGATGAAGTTGTAGTGCTAGCTATAGCAATGGTAATTGTTGAAAATAACAACATTGACAACTATAGTAAGTAATGAAATTGGTATCAATGACACTAATTATACACATAAAATAACCACAATTATGATAAGCATGATGGTAACATGTACAGATGATTATAATGATAATTACTATAATTGATAGATAAATGTGATGACAACGATAATAATAATAATAATGATAGTAATAATGGTGATAATAATGATAATAGTGATGATAATAATAGTAATAATAGTAATGATAATAGTATAGTAATAATAATGCAAGTGTCATAGTACACTATTAATATTACAAATTTCATAATATATTAGTACTAGTTTCTAATGGTTGCATCTTGTAGTGAATATAAGCATAGGAGAGCCAAGGGCTTCATGGACTCTAATGCTCAAACCAAGAAATATGAAGGAGTATAGGGTAGGGTTAAAGGAGGAAGATCAAAAAACTAGAGACTTGTGCTATCTTGATGGCATGCTTGCACATTTATGGGGGAAGCTCTTCAATGTAGCTAAATTACCTTAGTGGGATGATGAGTCTTAATTCTGTTATAGAGGTGTCTCAATATATTGGTTTGACGAAATTTTATAGAGCATATTAAATGAAACTAGAACAACTCTGCCAAAGGTTGGGAGGAAGAAGAAAACGAATTTTGGGTAAAAGCCAAAAGATGTGGCATTTTCAGACACTTTCATATGCTATGAATATCTATCTTCTAAAATACTTTGTGTTCATCTGAGAAAGCATATTCTGATACAGCACGCGGACAATTTGAGGTCTATATTCATGTCATAGCAAGCTGTAATGTGATTATATGCTGGTGCATTGAGCCAAGAGAAATCAAATATGAAAAGAAACAAAGAGTATATGCTCACATACCTAAATTTTTAATATCTTCTGGAAATCTAAGAAGAAAAGTTCCAGAGATGCAGACAGCTTTCCCAATGAAAGACATCTGATATTGCCAAGCTCACGCAGCGACAAGGATGAGATGTGTCCAATAGAACAAAGCGAAGTGAATGTCACCATCAAAAATTCAAAATGAAATGAAGATGAGGAGATGAAATACCATCGTATCTTACTACGAAATATAGTATTAAAGAATAAAAATAGTTATATCTTGATGGCTTAAGTATATTTTATGATAGTGGCCATCGTATAAGAATCTTTAAAGTTGTAATTAATAATATCAGCTATATAAAATACCAGTACATTTTTTAATGCAAAAAAAGTGTTCAAATTTATTACATTTGAATGTTAATTATATAAATATTAAAATTATTATTGCTATACAGATGAAATCAGATTATATCTTTTACCAAGTTTATTAACTTGAGCTGATGAAATAGTAGGACATGATGCTACCTGTATATAAGAATTTGCCACGAATGACGCCGGAAAGTTGGAAACTTTATCTTACAGCACAAAGCAGTCCGTCGTCCGACTGATGCACCAGCTCTCCGACGCCAACACCGTCGATAGCATTGCTGGCGGCGACCAACCATCGGGTGAGTCTCTCTTAGTTTCTTCTGGGGTCACACCCTCTGATCCCTGAACGCTTTCTCGTGCCCTTTCCCATTATAGCTCACTCTACACTCTTGTTTTCCCCCGCAACCCACACTGCCGTTTGATTCTTCTTCTTGTGTGAGAATCGCCGCCTGAGCCCCCGTTCTTCACCGAATTCACCCACTGTGTCATCCTCTTGACCCGGACTCTCTGTTATGACCCAATTACGAGATTCTATTGTATGAATCTTGCAGCCAACCTCATCGGCTAGTTTAGGGGTGGATATCAATTGATTTAACTTATGTTAATCTTGTTTGATTTCATTTTAGCTCCATTTTTTTTTAATGGGTTGCTGCATTGTGGCTTTTGTTTTGGTTTGGTTATTCTGTTGGTCAAATAACGGAAATTTGGAAGAAGGGAGATGTTTAGTTTGGCAGCTATGTTTAGGAATCTGTAATGTTATTTGTGGTATATATGATAAAGTTGCAAGAGTTGTTCGCTTCCATGATCTGAGAATACTAAGATAAAGTTTATGCTAGTAATTCCAATTCTCATGCTTATGGTTTCAGAATACATACTTATAAATCTTGTGCCTGCTTACATCTATAATTCTTCAAAATTTTCAGTTGATGGTGTTGCTAATGTGTACTGAATGACACAGGCAGTCTCATGCTTAGATCTTGAGCAATTTTAAAACACTCTCTTAAGGACGAACTATTTGTGAGGGAATGTCAACACCAATGTTGATGGAGTCCCTAGTTCTTAATCTCCACGAGATCTCAGCTGTCAAATTTGGCAAATTCAGGCTCAAATCTGGCATTTCCTCACCAATCTACTTAGACCTCCGCCTCATAATATCCTACCCTTCCCTCCTCCGCCAAATCTCCCAAACAATGATTTCCTCTGTCTCTTCCTCTTCGTTTGACCTTGTATGTGGTGTCCCTTACACTGCTCTACCCATTGCCACTTGTGTCTCTGTCACTCATAACATTCCCATGGTCATGCGTCGCAAGGAAATTAAAGACTATGGCACTGCTAAAGCTATTGAAGGTGATTTCAAGGCTGGCCAAAGTTGCTTAATCGTTGAGGACCTACTTACCAGTGGCACTTCAATATTAGAGACCGCTGCGCCCCTGCGTGCTGCAGGTTTGAAGGTCAGTGAGGCCGTCGTTTTGATTGATAGAGAGCAAGGTGGGAGAGAGAATTTGGAGGAGAATGGGATCAGGCTGCATTCAATTGTTAAATTGACTGAGATGGTGAAAATTTTGACACAAAAAGGAAAGCTTGAGAAGGAGATGGTAGAGGTTGTTATGAAATTCTTAGAGGAGAATCAGAGGGTTGCTGCTTTGGCAAAAGTGGAGAAGCCTACGAAGGTCAAGGCTTTTTCATTTGGGGAGAGGGCAAAGTTGTCCAAAAATCCAACAGGAAAGAGGTTGTTTGAGATAATGGCTGAGAAGGAGAGTAATCTTTGTTTGGCTGCGGATGTTGGAACTGCAGCTGAATTGCTTGAGATTGCTGAGAAAGTGAGAACCTGGTATTTCTTATGAAAAGTTTCCCACGAATCTTATGTAATGGAAAATCCTTTGAAGAAACAAGTGTTAATTTGTTCACTTAAAACTTAGATCTTAACTCTTCAGCCAAAGTTTTTTTTTTTAAAAAAATAATAATAAATTTTTTAATTTCATTTTTACTAATTCTATGGGGCTTTCACTTGGTTTGATTTTTTCCATACGATGGAAAAGTTAAAGTGGGTTTTTAACTGAAAACAAAGGTTGACACTTGAACGTGAAATGAGTCAATGTTACTATTAGAAAGCTAGTGAGTATTTTAGAAGTTTTGCAATATTAACATTATATAACTAATTTTCTGTGGTATTCTCCTGTCAGGTTGGGCCTGAGATATGCTTGCTGAAAACTCATGTAGATATTTTGCCAGATTTTACTCCAGATTTTGCATCTAAGCTTCGCTTGGTATATTGCTTATGAAATTATAGTTTGTATGTTTTTCCTCTCAGGATAGGTGAACAAAGTTGTGTTGTGTTTAGCAATATTACTGACATTTGTACTTTAAAGACTATAGAGGGTTTGTTAGCATTCATTAAAGATATTTTTGTTGACATTGCTATTACCTATGATAAGATTGCTATGTATAATCAGGGCATCATGTGTGAAAAAATTTGAGGGATCTTATCAATTATTGTCTGTGGCTGTCTTATGCTGCATTATTCTATTGAAGAGTGCAGAAAAGAAATTTGTCTATGTTCTGCTCATCACCTATAAGAGTGTTGTATATGACTATGTGCATCATGTGATCAGATTTATGGAATCACTCATATTTTTTCTGTCTTTTCCTAATTTATTCTCTATTCTAATGAAGAT
Organism: Delonix regia; assembly: GCA_037074485.1. Taxonomy (NCBI): domain Eukaryota; kingdom Viridiplantae; phylum Streptophyta; class Magnoliopsida; order Fabales; family Fabaceae; genus Delonix; species Delonix regia. The sequence goes on from CM073455.1 coordinate 30,081,159, forward strand.
TGCAGAAAAGCATAACTTCTTAATCTTTGAGGACCGTAAATTTGCTGACATTGGTAACACAGTGACTATGCAGTATGAAGGGTAGGGCTTTTCTCGCCTGTTGTGGATATTTTTTTCCATTTTTCTTACATTTTTTAATTCTTTATTGTGATATCAATCTATTCTGATGTCTGAAGAGGGATTTATCATATATTGGAATGGGCTGACATAGTAAATGCTCACATTATTTCCGGTCCTGGAATTGTAGATGGATTGAAATTAAAGGTCTGTAATACTAGTCATGAAACTATCTTGTTTGACTATAGCAAGACCTCAAAAGATAGCCTAACATATCCTGAATTATACTCAGGGTTTGCCTCGCGGTAGGGGTCTGTTGCTGCTTGCTGAAATGAGTTCAACCGGTAACCTTGCCAAAGGAGACTATACAGCTGCAGCAGTGAAAATTGCTGAGGATCATTCTGATTTTGTTATTGGCTTCATTTCGGTCAATCCAGCCTCATGGCCAGGGCCACCCATAAATCTATCTTTCATTCATGCAACTCCCGGTGTTCAAATGGTGACTGGTGGTGATGCTTTGGGGCAGCAATATAGTACTCCATATTCTGTAAGTTTCTGCTTTTTGTTTTGCATCTGCCTCTAATTTTTGTATCTTTATGTTGGGTGAAGTTAGTTGTTTACGGAAGTTGACCACTTGCATGAGGTAGGTTACTTCTGATGCAACTTTACTCCTTGGGTGAATAGAATTTTCATAGAGAAAAGAAAAAGGGAGAGGGAGGGTGCACTCCATTAAACAGTGCAATGGAATAGAGTAATGGAAATTGTTGAATTACTTTGTCTTGGTAACTAGATATGACTCATATTTGCTTGAACCCTAAGTGTATTTAGTGTAGAGATGTGAATTTGCTGAGACTAATATCTAAATTTTACAGTAATAGAAGTTTTATCATGCAAAATGAATTCATGGTTAGCATTTTCCCTTGGCAGGTTAATTTAATTGTTTTCTTTGGTCTAAATTATAACTTTGCAGTGCCGAATATCAGTGTTTGGACAATAGTATAACTTGTATTAAAGAAGTTTATGTATTCTTATCCTTCCACCCGTTCCCACTCATTATTTTTCTTGCGTTGAAGAAACTTAGGGTATGCTTGAATCAAGAAAAATATAAAAAAGGAAAAGGAAGAGAAATTTAGACAAGTTCTTTGATTTTAATATATATATATATATATATATATATATATGTATCTATGTATGTATACAAGGGCAGAAGCACATTGTAGTGAGGGGTTGCACATGCCCCTCTCAGTTTTTCTAATTTGATGTATTGAGTATTAAGATAATTTTACACCCCACATATTTTATATTTTTGAACTCCTTGAAATTACACATATATCTTAAATGATTGGGTCATGTTATTTTTAATTTGAACTCATTAGACCCATGTATTATGTGTATAATTTTATATTTAGTATATGTATACTTTTGATACACATATGTAAATAGTGGTTTTATAATAAGTGAGTAAGATATAATTGAGCTCATATGTTAATATATTATTTTAGTTGGGTCTTGAATAATTATCCTTAAAAATGCTGTAAAATTTATGAAATATTGTTAGATAAAATAATATTTATAGTGGTACACACACACACACATATATATATATACTTGCAAATTGACAGTTATAAATTTTTATACTTAATCAAATAAACTTTTTTCTCTTCACATTGCTCTTTGGAATTGTTTATTGAACTATCAATGATGGTATATTTTTTTTAGTGTAAGTAGGTAAATAGAAATGTCTTCATAGGAATTTAAGTACTAAAGTTGATATTAATATGAAAAGTAATATTTAGTACAATACTCGTTCAAATTTAAACTTACTTTCAAATTTAAGAAAGATAGAATAATGATACTGTAGTTTAATTTGAAAGTTTAACAAAAAATGAGTAAAATATATTTTTGATCTTTTATTTATCACAAAATTACCATTTCAATCCTTCACTTATTAAAATGTTCAAAATAATCTTTCACTCATTAAAAAATGTCACATTTGACTTCTTACTTTTTTTAAAAAAATTATATTTAATCCTTTAGAGTTTAGGGTTTGATAAAAAGACTAAATTTGACAATTTTTTAAAAAGTGAGCAATTAAGTATGATAGTTTATAATGAATGAGAATGATTATTTTCGATATTTCAATAAGTGGGGTGCAAAATGATTTTTTCTTTTTTATGTGAGGAACCAAAAGTATATTTTTCTCCAAAGAAAATTTAATTTAAAACATATAATTTTTAAAATAAAATATTAAAATAGAAAATTTTCCCCCCAGACTTTAGGGTCTTGGCCCCGCCACCGTATGTATGTATGTATAAATTCCTCTTGGATTATGCTCGGATTGAGGAGAATAAATAAGGAGGTAAGTAAAAATAAAGTTTAATTAAATACAAATCCAAGAACATGTCTAAAGGAAATTTCTCTTTTCTTTCCTTCTCTTTCACTCTGCTCAATCTATCTACCATTAATGCATCATTAGTTTCTTCTCTTATTTTTGCTCCTTTCTGCTTCTATCACGTCATTCATACTTCTTTTACATTGAAGGTTGCTGCTCTTGACATTTCACAAAATGGTGTTGTAGGTTGTATATAATAGGGGTAGTGACATAATAATTGTGGGTCGTGGCATCATCAAGGCAGCAAATCCAGCTGAGGCAGCTCATGAATATCGACTCGAAGGATGGAAAGCTTATATGGCTAAGTGCTCGTGAGATTCCATTCCAGTGCTAAATGGATGAGTCAATTTTTTTGTCTTTGTGGGATGTCTAGTTGACCTGGAAACCAAAAGCAAGTTCTTATTTGGCAATATAATGTCTATTAGTTTTCTTCACTTATATTTGTGGGCTATGTCATGAGCATTGTTGCAAGTAGAATGAATTATAAATATTCAAGAGCATGAACTCAACCAAAAACTCTTACAAAGAAGAATGCTTCTATAGAAGAAGAAAATAGCTCCCACAAGGACAGAGGGGAGGAGAAGAGGAGGGTTTATGCTATGTTTGGAAGTTTAAGGGAAGATGGAATGAACTGATCATTAAAAGAATAACATGTAATAGAATGGAATGGAGTAGAATGTCTTGAATAAATATGTTGTTTTGGAAGTTTGAATAAGGGAAGAGAGAGACTCTTAAAATTTTTATTTAAAAGTTATAATTAAATAAATAAAATAGAATGACTTATTATTATTATTTTCAATATTATCCCTTATAATATAAATATATAACTAATAATTTTACCTTTATTCAATCTATGAAATAGGAAAGTGACTCATTTATTTGTCCTTATTTTATTTTACTTTCTTTTATTAATTCTCTTATTTTCCCTTTCTTTTGATTTTTTAATTTACAAAATGAAACATAATTTTGAAATAAAGTTAATATATATATGTTATGTAAACAACTTATAATATGTAAAAATTATTTATTTTAAAATTATTTTAAATAAATAAATTTAAGATTTTAATTAATGATTCAATAGAAGAATGGGACAAAAATTAAATTTGTTATTCGCTAAAGAAATGGAGTTTTCAAGAAAAATGTTTTACAATATAAATATTGGATAAATTTATAATTTTAAAAAATTTGGAAGGATATAATAATATTTTTAATTAGCAAACCACTCTCTTCCATTTTTGACCCCCCAATTTGGACAAACAACAAAAATAACATTTTTAATGGTTAAGGAGGGTTTTAGAGACCCTCCCTTGCCATTCCATTCCATTTTCATAAAGATATCAAAATATCTATTCATCCCAATTAAATCATTCTACTCTTTATCACTTTCTCCCATACCCTCCATCCAAATATAGCCTCAGGGCTAGGGGTGAAGATTTTGCTGACCTAATTGACCTATGAACAATTTAGTATAATATCTAAAGTATATGAAAGCCTTTCAGATTTAAGGGTGAACAAAAGTATAAATTTGTTATGTCTTTGCGTTAAAACTTAAACGTAAGTTACACATCCTCTTTCCAAATGTAGCTGAATTATATGACTCTTTTTTCTAATGTGAAAAATTATTGACCCTTGTATAAATTAAAATTAAAAAAGCTACAAATATACTCATCTTGACCAAAACACCAACGGTGTAATTGATTATTTTATTAATGAAGTAAACTTATTCTCAATGTGTTTCTGAAAACTTATTTTAATATTATTTATTTATTGTTAATTAATTAATTTTTAAAATTTATTTGGTGAGTATATTGGTTTCAATTATCATTTTTCATGAATAATTTGAAATTCTGTAAATTTAAATAATCATTATTTCATAACTTGATGAAGTTAGAAGAGTAGTTATTTTGATTATTTGAGGGTACTTTCATAAATTAATTGCAACTTATGCTTCACTATCAAGAGATGATTTTAACCAAGCTTTGGGAAAGAATAAGTAGTTTAGACTATAAATTAAGGGAATAGAAGCTCTTAAACCTCTCGGTCAATTGAACTCAAAAAGCTCTTCTGATGCCAAGATATTTAGATACATATTTCCCAGAGTCTTCACAGTAATTGCAGGCCTACCATTGCTGAACATCTGTGACCTAACAGGAAGTGTAGTTTATACTTTATATTGTCCTTGAACATTTGCTTGACCAATAACATTCATAGAAGGGAAGAGAACACATGAAGCACGCTAAAGATCTACGCCTCTATTCATGAATATCATAATGAGATGCACTATTCTGTTCATGTATTTGATAAAAGGAATTGCAAAGAGTGTTTGCCTCCTAAGTTGCCGAAAAACAATACATGAGCAGAAGATTCATACCACTACAAGAAATAGGCTGCACTACAAACTACCCAATTTGATATAGTAGCAAGATAAAGAATGGCCATATCCCAGTTACTGTTCTTTCCAAATTCTCCCAGTAACCCGCAGCTTCAATTCCTTCCTGTCACCACCAGAAAAGAAGAGAGCCATGTTCCTTTGAATGATGAGACCATCAAAACTATCACGAACCTTGCGGTGGCTGTCCCTAATACTTCTAGGCACGCCCTGCCAAGTCATTTTCCTTCCATTTCCACCAACCTCAAGACTGTAGCTATAGTTCTTTGCCTCGTTATCATCGCCCATAAACCGCAAGAAGGCTATGTAGACTGGAGCCATTCCCAGCTGAAAAGCTTCAAAATGTAGACAAAAATACTGACCAAAGCAACTGAAGACCTACAAAACCAATGTGAAATCCCCAATTCAATTACCACAAATATTACACAATATTCAATGCACAAATCCAAGAATCAATTTATAAAGTGCATCAATAATGCCCTTGTACACGAACCTGAGGTATGAAAGCCAATGTTGAACATATAATTCCTTAAGAAGCTGAGCATTTAAGAAACAAACTAAATTTGCAATGTTTTTACACTTCCACATAATGGCTATTCTTGATTTATCAAGAGTGAGAAAGTTGCAAGTCTAATTGATTGTTTAAATTCTATATTCTCATCAATCAAGACACAAGTGTTAAGTGTACATCCTACCACACAGGAAAATAACACAATCCATCATTATTCTCACGAACTTGCAGGGGCAATAGAGGGCAGGGACAGGAAAGAAGAGTTGGAGTTGCGAAAGAATACTGTACCGTAAGCATCCACGTGGCATTTTCAACTTCTTGTGGATTTGATTTGACATAGCGATGGTTAAAAGTGCTACCACTGTGCATGTCCACTTTGTGATCGTCTTTCAAATGGGCCACCAAATACGGGATATCACCAATGACTGCACATTCTGAACCAGCATATGGACAGTTATAAGGTCTATATGCACATTGAGATTCATGTTTTAGCTTGCAGTAATATGGATATATGCCCATACACCCAAAAGGTTGATATTTACAAGGAAGTTCCAAAGATGCAGCCACCTTCTCCAATGCCAGGCATCTGATATTGCCAAGCTCATGTCTACAAGTTGGGCACCGATTGTGGACCCTGGGTTTGCAACCTGAGCATAAAGTGTGACCATTTGAACACTACAACAAGGAAGATTAAAACAAAGTAAAAGCCGTCAGCTAAAATTTTTAGATAAAAATTCCTTAGTTGTGCATGGATATTTGACAAAAATAGCCAACAATTATATATAAAAAGATTAAAAATAGCAAAACTACATAGTAAAATAATTGGTAAAGTAAATAAGTTCAGTCTCTTCTAGTTTTGGCAACTCAGATGGTTATGGAGGAACCAGTGAACCATTAATTAGCCAAACCCCAAGAAAAGAATAAAGGAATATAGCAAAGTTTGCATTCAAGCAAGAGAAGAATCTTCATCATAATTAAAATATTCTTCAGCCAACTATCAGCTGTCATATTCTATAAACAAATTGACAATATTTTATTTTCAATGAAATAGCATTTAAAAAAAAAAAAAAAAGCCAGTAATCCCACATTCCAAAATAAAAATAACCCTACGTCAGATAATTGAATCATGTATAATCCCCTTTTCTGAAATAATTTTAGCATGCCAATACTGTAGTCCAAACAATTAGTTCAATATATAATTTCTGATTCAGAAAAATAAATATGCTCTTTCATCCATTCAACAGGTTTTACTCAAGAAATGCCTCAAACTATGGCAGAGTTTAATCAAGGCTATATATTCCCTTTTTAATCCCATTTTCTATTTCAGAATTCTGGTTCTTTTGTGAAGCAAGGATGCAATTCCCTCAAACCAACATTTGTAAATTTAAAACACATACTGTCTCAAAAATCCAAGAAATCAACAATGAGTTATCAAATATATTAACAACCTGGTGGATTGGAGGATACATTGCATTCAAACACACAGGGCACTCTAAAAGCTCACGGACACTGCTTGTAACAGTCACATTAGATTTTAAAGCAGTTTGTGTGGGATCATTCACTAGCTCACTGATATCCATCGGCTCTTCATTTGAAGGAGGATCAACATCAGATTTGCTCCGTATGTCATCAAGGAATGGATTACTAGAAGCCATGCTCTTCCAAGCAACAACCAGCTCTGTATATAATAAAAAATAGTAGTTTAATTAAATACCTAATAATAATAATAATTTTCCTTCCTTCATACAGTTAACATAGCAAGATTAAAAAGTATTACATGCAGGGTACTAGGTAAGAAAGGACCTAAGATTACAAAATTAGTGATTCTCACAATCTAAATAACCTTCGTTCCCATTAAAATTAACATTCTCACACAAAATGGGTTTGCAAGCCGAATAATATTCACAGGGCATAGGCCTCTAGCATATTCTACCAACTCCAGTTTTCTGCCAAATAAAAAAGCTTTCACAAGAAAACCTGAACCATCAGTTCTAGGGCTATTCCATCACCCTAAACTGCTATTCCTGAATAGGGTGGATCAAGGATGAATTGTTACTTAGGGTGGTCAATAAACAATACCGTTAGTTATGAGACACATTTCACCAACTCTTAGTATAGCTTAGTAAGTCTTTGTTCATTGTCCAATGATAATCCCTTCTATCTGCCATTCACATGTTCTCCACAATTTTCAATTGTTATAACCAAATCCAGAGGAATTTTGGCAGTATATAACATTATCCCCTGCTGGGGGAAGGGGGGGTCAAGTCAACAGCACTCAATTCAAATATTTTCATAGAACTGAAAATCAGATTTCAAATGTATAACTTCCAATATCTTTTGCCAGCAGCAGTGATCAATTAAGTTCACAAGCACTTCAACAACGAGTTGTCCAACACTCATGTCAACAGTTAAATCCTAAGCCAAATTTCAATTCTAAATTCCTAGCAAACATGTTTCAGCACATAGTAGGCATATTAAGATACATTTTAATATACCAGGTAAAAGTTCTCATATAAATGTGTGTACATGTGTGTGTTGAGTCGTTGTAGATCTTATAATGCCATGTCACTGTCCTCTCACTCAATCTATACTTTTGGCATTTCATGGCCATTAATATGCCACCATCTTGAGTAGAAATGTAATAAAAGAGATTATAAGATCAGACTAGACCTCCAGATGAAGAAAGCAAAAAATTTGTACAGACATTGAAAATTTTTTATGATGCAAAAAAAGCATTTAATGGTATGCGATGTTCAATACAAAAATTTTCTGAGTTGTAAATTTGGTAGACAGATATATACCAGTTTATCAAATTTTTACGTCAGTTCCAAAATCTATGAATATTAAGAAACAATTAATTGTGTAAGCAAAGAGAATAGTGTTGTTCAAGGTCCTAGTGGCTTCCATGTCTTCCATTATCAACACAGAATAACTCATGTTCAAATTGCAGAAACACATAAGGCTTGCATACGACTTAAGTGAGACACCAAAGTAATCTTACTGAAATCCTTTATGCTGTACCACAAATATACAACTTGAAAAGGTTTTTTGAATACATGATTTAAACAATTAAATTATGTAAAAAGTTAGATATTAGCAATGACAACAATTGTTTTCAATAAACATACTGGAGCTAATAAATACACAGCTTAAATTTTTGGAAACAGAAAAGATAAAAGGCAAGACAATATTATTTTCCTTTTGCCTTTCAGAAAAGAAAAGGAAAATTTTATGTGGCATTTTGCAATTAGCTCGGATGGTTAGGATTAGGTACATATAAACAAATCCAATAGAAAACATAATACAAATATTAATAATAATAATAATCATTATAATAATAAAAGAAAATAGAGCACTGTGAGAGTATCATAATTCATAAGTATAACACTACAAAAATAGGTCATTATACTGGTTAAGAAAAATAGGTAAGGATGCGCTGACAACAATGTAAATACCGTTTAAGAAAATTAATCCCAATACAGGCTGTATATATAAAATTAATAAACCAGGTTCTCCATCTGTGTTCTGATGCAATTACAAAGCATATTTTCTATAGAAAAGTGTAAAGGAAGAAGAACTCCTCTCTTAGGGTGTGTTTGGATGGATAACAAGGGGCAAAATGACAAAGAATGGCATGGTCAAAACGAGTTCAATAACTATTTGAGAGGTTTTTTTAAGGATGGAACTGAATGACAAATGAGGAACCCCAAAACTTTTCTTTCCCATCCAATACTCATATTCTTTTGACCCTACAAATTGGGGAATTTGACATGGAATGGAATGCCAAGGTAATACAATTACAATTATATCCTCTTTGATTTAAAATTTGCTAAAACATTCCATTCCATTCCATTAATGACCCCCCTCCCATCTCTCATTAAACCTCCAATAAACAGAATGGCACTTAGTCACTTACCTTGCCATTCCATTCCATTATCTTATAAACTCCCAAACATAGCCTTAGATGCATATCAAATTTCAAACTGTATTGCTAAACCTCAGGAATCAAAACTGCAAAGTCACATTCACATTATTCTAACAAAGGAGTGGTGGGCGAAACAACCAGCAATCATCAATATAAAAACGACTAAAGCAAAGTTAAATCATTGCAGCAAGTCAAAAACCAAACCTAGGTTTCAGTTGGTGTGGTAACCCATGAAAACCACAAAATCATTCCAAACGCATTATAGTGTCATGTATAGTACACACGCATAAACAAGATCGATTCCATCGACTTTAAGCAGCAAAGATGAAAGCAGCCATGCATATTATGAACATTGATAGTAATACGCTCCATCAAACATTTAAACTAAGCGATCAAGCAGATCAAACAACTGGGGAAGAACAACCAGTTGCCAGAGTTAAACCCTAACTTTAAACAACAAATGCACAGTGATTCAGGCCAAACCCACAACAGATCTACGAAATAGAAAAACAATATCGGGAAAAATAAAGCAGGGGTGGAAAAAATTTATTGCAAAAGAAAACTCAAAACTAACCGAAATTAGAGAAAGTCTCATCAAGCAGCGTACAATGACAACCAAAAAATGGAAACCTAGAACATAAGTTGAAACAGAAAGAGACAAATACCTGAAATGATGAACTGATCAAAAATCCATTGCAGAGAATATAAAATCCAGAAGATTGGGTCCAGAGGCAATGAGAGAGATAGGAGGAAAGTAGGTAGATGGCCCCGTGGAAGTCTATTACGACACTGTAATAATTAATTAAAACAGCAGGCACGAGTGCTCGTCTCCGAGTGGGAGATGAACTTCAAATTAAAGAGAGAGAGAGAGAGAGAGAGAGAGAGAGAGGAGCGTAGGGAGGAAGAGTGAGAAATTTATCGGGAAAATAAATCATAAAAAGGTTGCTTGCACTCCCACGTCCTTGCAAATACATGAGTATGTGTTTGAAGAGAGCGGATCAGTTTAAAAAAAAGTTAATAATTAAAAATTAAAAAAATTTGTGTGTATTATACAACCGCTGATCTGAACTCGTGTTTAAAATAGGATTCCTCGTATTTGATTTTGGCGTAGGATGCTTTTAAGAATTTGATTTTATTTAGAAATAAATTTATATAATAGTGATTTATGTATTCAAATTTTTAAGTTAAAAATTAATTTCTGTAATTAATATAAAATAAATGTCAATATTTTCATTTTGGAGTAAACCATAGTTTAGAGATTGGCCAAAAAAATAGAGAATAAAAGTGATTTCTTACAAAAAAAAACTCCAAAGGTATTATATTTTGTACACTTATAATTTTGAATATATTAATATACTTAATTATAATATAAAAATATAATTATAATAATATTGACTAAAATAATAATATTATAATTTTATCTTTATATTATAACTAAATGTATTAATACATTAAAAATTGTGAGTGTACTAAATATTTTATCAACTCTAAATTATATGAAATTGTTTACATGAAAAATTAGTTTTTTAATCCCACAAACTATAAACCAAATAAAAAGTATTATTTTTGCCTCTTACTTTTTGTTTAAATGCCAATTTAGTACTTCATAAATTTATAATTCCAAAATAATCCTTTAAAATTTCATTACCAATCAAAAGTTCTCTTATTAAGTCAAGGATAAGCCAATTATAACCATTTTAAATTACTATTATTTACTATGGTTGAATTTTGAAAAGATTATTTTAATATTATAAATTTGTGGATAACTAAATAGACATTTCAGCAAAAAGCAGGAAACTATTTTATTTTCATATAAAATTATTATCTGATAGTAAATATATAATTAATTTTATTAAATTAAATAAATTTTAAAATTACTTTTCAAAAACAAAATATAATATAATCAATTAATTTTAGTTTATTTTTGTTTGGGTTATCCATTTACACTTTAATTTCTAGAATATGGGGAAGCTCAATTCCAAGGGAAAAAATAGATATTGATGGACCCACTTCAAAATTTCATTTTCATGAGAGAAAAAAAAAAGAATATTATTCTAAACATTGATGGAGATTTACTTTCACTTTCCTAGTTAATTTTAAAATTTGAAATTGATTTAGGGGGAGAAAGAAGCAATTCAGATCCATAAAATTATATTTTATTATAATAAAAAATTAAATAAAAATTTAATAATTTAAAATAATAAATAAAAAATATAATTATATTAATTTAATATAAATCTAAACTATTAAATTGAAAAATGCGTCCATCCAAAAAGAAATGAGACAAGCTGATACTGTATGCCGAAAACAGAGTGGTTGGGGACGGCATTAATGTTGGGTCACGGGCTCTATGGTTTATATATATATATATATATATATATATATATATATATATATTAATACCGTGTTTTTCTTGTTTTCATGCGGATTTTGATTTATTGCCTCTCTAAAATACGACAATGTTCCTACATGTACTTTATTTATGCCAAAATGGAAACACTGAAAACTAAACAGCCAACGATAACAAATAATTCCTTCCTTTTATTGGCTACTTGATATATACACAAATTAACTTTTTGAATATATACCAATTTTATTTACAAAAAATAATCTTATATATATATATATATATATATATATATATATATATATTAAATACCTGATTGGAATTGTTGTAGATTTTATTTTTTTGATGATAATTTTTAAATGAAAAAAATTATATTTTTAGTCTATCACTTATTGTAAAATTACTATTTTAATATTTGACTTATTATAATGTCTAAAATAATCTTTTTATTTATTGAAACATGTTACATTTAATTTTATACCTTTTAAAAATATTAGATTTAATCTATCAACTTTGAGATTAAGAGTTGATAGAAGGATAAAATTTAGTATTTCTCTAAGTAGATAATCAAATGTAATATTTTCAAATGAGTAAATAACTATTTTAGATATCATAATAAATAAGGAACCAAAATAATAATTTTAAAATAAATAACAAAAAAGTATTTTATGTTTTTTTAAATATTGCAGTAATACTTGTAAAAGCAACTACAGCCATTATAAAATTAAAATTTTTTATTTTAACCAAATTTTAAATATATTGATTTAGCATTTGAAAGAATGTTTATATACCCAAATAAAAGTTGTTCATATAAATATTTTTATTTAATTTAACATTTTTCTTTTCAAAATCACTTATCTTTTTAAACTTTTGTTTATACATAAACAAAAAAAATTTCACTTCGTCATGTGAATTCCCCAAACTCTACAAACTCTTTTCTAAAGCATATGCCTTTTCTGAATGTAAATAATAATATCTATAAGACAGATATATATATCTTTCACCCGTTCTTGGCCTATATTTTTTATGTAGCATTCATATTGAATGATTTATGAAATTATGTTCATACTTTTATATTTTGCCGTAATTAGACCTAATTATTAGCTAAGTTTTTAAAAATTAAATTTAAATTTGGGTTTTAAAAAGGTTCAAACCTATATTTTAATTAAATTTTTATTTATATTTTTCAAATCAAGCCAATTTGACTTTTTAAAGTGTTCAAATCTTTTAATTTTTAGAAAGGCCAATCTGGCCAAAATTTTTATAATTATTTTACACTTTTAATGCTAAAATAAAAAAGTTCAAATCTTTAAGATTTTTTTTTTGTTTTTACAATTTTATATACCATAAAGCCTAAACCACCCTACTTAGGATTTATTTAAGAAAACTGTAGCTGTCCATAAGTTGTGCTGTAGGAGGCTAGGATCCCTTCTCACGATCTGGATTATCTTTAATTATTGGAGAATTTTAAGTAATTAGAGATAATAAAAAAGTTAATTTTTTATTAATATTAAATATATATATATATATATTAAATTTAAAAAATTAATTTTTTAATTATTTATAGTTATTAGAGATTTTTTAATAATTGGAGATGATCCATTTTGGTATATTCATGGTATATAAAAATTGTGACCATGAAATAAAAGAATATATGAAAAATGTGGATTATGGTACTGCAGAAGATACTAACTCGTGTTGTAGGTGTTTAAATAAGAGAAAAAGTAAACAATATTATCAAAGCTACTTTAAACAAAATTGATTTATAAAATATTTACTAAAAATTTATAAACTTGTTGTGAATGTGTGAAAAGATGTACAATGGATATATGCAAGAACTATATTTTATATCAGAAATTCAGAAAAAAAAATTATATCAAGTTATTATAACATTTTAAAGTAAAATTTTAAGTTAAATTAAGATAAATAACAAAGAAATCAAAGACGTCTAACACATTAAATTAGCAGCTATAATATTATAAAAAGAAATTAAATCATGAGGAAAATTAATTCTGTGGTTGAAGTAAGATGAAGATGTTATTGAGTTGGATGGAGAGACTCCTTCACTTCCGAACTGTAATGTGGTGCAAGTTCAAATGACTAAGGTGGAGGAGATTCAACCAGATAAATATATTTTTACGCTTTTGCTTAGTATAATATTATTATTTTGATTTCTCACTTTGAAATGTTTAAAATAGTATTTTATTTTTTAGAAAATATTATATTTGATTTTTCACTTTTTAAAAAATTATCAAATTTAATATTTTTATCAAACATTAAATTTTAAATAAAAGAAACTAAATTCAATATTTTTCTCAAAAGTAAGAAATTAAGTGAGACATTTTTTAATAAGTGAGAGATTATTTTAAATATTTTAATAAATAATAGATCAAAATAATATTTTTGTGATAAATAAAGAACCAAATGAGATCTAACTGAAAACGTTTTTTTTTTTTTTTTTTATGATGAAGGAGAAGGCATCAAATTCTTTGTTGGACAATTATACGGTATAACTTGTAATATGTGACTAAATTTATCCACTAGACTAGTAAAAATAATAATTTAAAGACTAATGACTTCTTAATCTATAGTGAGCAAAATTTACATTATCACATAGACAATAATAATCCCATAAATAATGTTAAAAAATGACTCATCTTTGAGATAGTCCTTGACTCTTTGGGACTTACAAGAATGAATTGATAATACTTTTTCCTTAATTATGTGTAAATAATGAATTGTTGATTGAAACGCTGATTATTAGACTAACAATTATAATTATTAGTAAGGTCACAATTCTTTTTACTTAACTGCACCTATCTCCAGCAATATATTTCATAATTATTAATTCAGTTATCAAGAGAAAATTAAAAGAAATAAGATTCAATTTTATATAGCAAATAGTATATCAATGATTAATTATCTATTTGAATGTTAACCCCAAAAAAACAAATTAAAGGTTTTATTACCGTTTTTTCATCTTATTCGTCGAGTGAAATACTATTCATTGGCATGTTCTTCCACACAAAAAAAAAATAAGGCACTCATATATTGTAACTGTGCTTTGTTTGAAAAAATTCAATAGTCCTCAAAAGTTTTTGTATTTTTTTAAAAACAATGATGCGATCCCATTGTTTTAAGGAAAAATATTTAAAAAAAAAAAAAGCCTCGATGATTTTGATTTAGGAGGATATAAAACATACACACATAAATCCAAAAGTGCTTAGATGAAGCATGACCAATAATCACATGATGCAAAATATAACAAATATATATGCATCTATGATCAATATTTTAAACATTAAGAAAACATTTTTATTCTGTTTTTAAGTGCTCAAAACAAGGGGCCTCCAATTGTTGTGTCCTTGCTTCATCTTACACAGAGCATCAATCTGGCATTTTTTTCAGTGCATGAAGAAATTTTGTTTCCAAACTAATGCAATTATTGCATGAATTCTTTAACTGTATTTTGAGTGAATTCTTTAAGATATACCAAGTGACGTTCTTATTGTTCTGGGGGGCTTGATTTTTTCTTTATTTTTTCCGTCATCATTACTTTTTAAAAGTCACAATAACTTCTGAGAAATATTATCTCCAAAATTACTTAAAAAAATAATATTTTTAAATTAATTACTTTGATATTTTTAAAAGCATCAACATTTCTCACAGGTTACATTTGTGACTTCTAAAAGGCAATAATTGCATTGATCCTTTTTCTCATGTTGTGTCAACTAATAGCCTTTAAATAGGGTTTTCATGCTTGTGATCCTTCTATCCACAATGTGGCGAAAAATTAGAAAACTTAATGGTCTTTAATGCTTGTAATAATATAATATATAATTTAATTTAAAATGTAATAATTATCTACAACAGTCATATGCATGCAGTAATATTATTAGAAAATCAAACATGTATTATATTTTAATTAGATAATTGTATAGCAAAAATATAAATAACTGTATATATGTTTTTTCATACAAAAAAATAACCCACAAAAGAATGAAGTGAAATATTTTGGATTCATTATAAAATAAATAAATTGTATGGTCAAAGTAATAATTTTTACAAATAGTGAAAAAATAGAGAAAAAAATGTCAAAAAGTTCTTTAAGAATAAATTATAGATATAAAAAAATTTTGGGACTATTTTAATTTTAATGTTTTATTGAATAGGAGTTGGCATTTCTTCTATACGCCACATTTATAAAATATTGGTAACTTCAATATAAGAAACCACCTAATAAAAGAATATTTTAAAAGAAAATCAAAGTTAGCAAAACTTAAAGGTAAAACATTCTGTGACATTGTTAGAGATTCCTTGAGCTCTTGGAAGAAAACTGAGGCGAGAGATTTCGTTCCAAAATCTGTGAGTCAAATGATTATGAAAGTTGCTATTACAGAGAATGACAGTAAGCTTAAGCAGTATTGATACTTCTCCAAAATAATGTGAAACTAGGTTATCCAATTAGCACTTGTGCTTTTGCATCTTAATCTTCGTATTCAATTTAAGAGCCATGAAAAGTCTCCTAAATCACTGTTTAATAAAAAATTTTAAATATAAATCATGATAATATAAAATCACATTTGATCAAAATAAATTTTAAAAATTAAATTAATGCAGAATTACTTTTTTCCAACTCTAATACAGACACACTAAGGTGCCCTCAAATTAACTTACAACATCAAGGTTTTTATTTAGAAATAGTTTGGTAGTATCAAGAAAATTTAATTAAAAGAAATGTTGCTTTACCAAATTCACAAGACAGTAAATTTGTTGTCCGGTGGAGGATCTGAACTCAATTTATTTGTGTCACCAAAAGGGAAATCAAGCAATAAAGTAGGGATTACATAACAATGCACATCTTAACTTCTGGGTAATAAGTTAACGGTTAGGCCAAAAATTGGAAATAAATAAAGGCCTGTTTTAATTATGTTTTAAAAAATGAAAAATTTGATCATATTATATTTATCTATTATTATAAAAACTTCAAGAAAAGTAATAATGTTTTAAAGAACTAAAAATAGGGAACACTTTTTTTTAATGTTCTGACTTTTTATTTTTATAGAACAAAAAAATAAGAACAGAATAATTGTTTTATTATTGAAATTACTTTAATTTTGACAAAAATATAGTTATGTAAAACACTTTAACAGACTAATAATCATTCATATAAGCTTTTTTTTTTAATTTTCAATTTTTATTTAAAAAATAATATGATTAAATTGTTTCAAGAGCACCAAGAAAAAAAAGGGTAATACATAACTCATTTTCCTTAACATTACATGTGTGTGTGTGTGTGTTTTTTTTTTTTTCTCATTTTCATTTTTATTAAAAGAATACTGAAATAGTAATTATAGTAATTATATGAATTACTATTACACCATAACCCTAACTAGCTTTTTATAAATAGAGCTAAACTATTATGAAATAGATAACTTTTAAAAAGAGAGACTTGAGACGCTTTGATACCAATGAAGGGAATAAAAAATAAATAAACACATTCATAGATTTAGAGTAGGAGACTTATATACTTATCCTAATTGCATTCTTTGATGTCAAATATGATCGCAGAGCTAAAAGATGCTGGAAATGTCTTAACAGACAAGTAGTAGATCTAAGCTATCATTTGCTCTTTGCCTAGTTCGTGGAAGCATATGAAAATGCATCTCACTCACAATGACAAAATCACGACTTTGGAAGATGTCCAGAGACACCTCGAACTTAAGGAAGAAAGGCTTGAATCAACTAAGTTGATACCTGAGTTGCACATGGCAACTTTAGGTGAAAGACGTGGTTCAAAAAGAAAGAGTTAGGGAAAGAACAAAGAATCAATTCAACCTAAGAAAAAGCCAAAGACTAATAAGCAAGGTAAAAAGAAGCAGTGAAAGGTGAATATGGTAAAAATTAAGTGCTTCAATTGCTAAAAGAAGGGACACTATACGAATGATTGCCCTGAGCCTTTTAAAAAGGTAACCTACATTGTTTATGCTAGTGAACTTTGTGTTTCTAGCTCTGTTATGCTTACTGAATCTTGTTCTATGTGGATTGTAGACTCAGAAGCCACGGACCATATAGCGAGGGACCGTGAAGGCTTTGTTGACTTCTAGCAAGTTTCCTATGGAGCATTCTGAATATATGTGGGCAACAATACTAAGGTTGCTATCAAAGGGATCGAAACATGCAAGTTATTCCTACGTGATGGTCGAGACTTGATCTTAAATGATGTCCTTTATGTGTCTCAAATTTGTCGAAATATTATTTCAATTTTGGTTTTACTTAGACTAGGCTATGGTTTGTATTTCCATGACAATTGTGTTAAATTGAGTTATGACTCAGTTTTTTATGGTTTTAGTTATGTAACCAGAGGTTTTATTTCTAGGGATTTAGATGATGAATATTACATTAATAATAATGTTAGTTTTTCCATGTTTGCCTTTACGCACGATTATGATCACGATGTAAATATATAGCATGCTAGAATTGGTTATATTGGCCAACAGATAATACAACAGTTAGCAAAAGAGGGTTTGTTTCCTGGCATTAAATGAGTGGATTTGTTTACTTGTGAATCTTGCTTAGCAACAAAATCTACATGAAAACCCTTCGGTAAAGCAACTAGAGCTAATTTTTCATTGCAGTTAGTTCATTTTGACATCTGTGGGCCTATGAATGTCAGGACCAGGCATGGAGCAAATTATTTCATCACATTTATTAATGATTATACTCGTTTTGGTTATGTTTATTTGATTTCTCATAAGTAAGAAGCATTGAGCTGCTTCAAAAACTACATGAACTTAGTTGAGAATCAATTAAATAAGAAGATTAAGGCTTTTTGCATCTGTCGAGGCCAAGAATATTTGTCGGTTCAATTCAATGAATTATGTGATGAGAAAGGAATAGTTCATTAATTGACTATTCTAAGTACTCCATAATAAAATGATGTTGCAGAAAGAAGGAATAGAATGCTTCTTGAGATGGTTAGGTCCATGATGGCACAAGCTAATTTTCCAATCACCTATTGGGGTGATGCATTGATGTCTATAGCCTATGTATTTAACCGTGTGCCTACGAAATCAATTGCAGTCACTCCATATAAGTTATGAACTAGGCGAAAGTCTGACCTAAGTGTTTTGAAACCTTAGGGATATGCTGCCTACACACATGATTCCTTTCACAAATATGACAAATTGGGCTTAAGAGGAAAGAAAAGTATCTTTATTAGATACTCAGAGACCCTAAAAGGTTATGTGTTTATAGGTCAACAAGACAGTAGAAGCGTGATTGAATTTAAATATAGAGATGTCACATTCTTAGAGAATGAATATTCTAAGAAAGGTAAGGTAGGTCAAGACCTATCCTTATTTGAGATAGAGGATCTGAATGCATTAGGACCGCTTCATTCGAGTGGAAGGATTATAGCAGATGATAAATTAGTTTCTCATCAGCAACCTTCTTCATCATTTGATGCGAATCAGAGTTCCTGAGCTAGTTGCTTCAAAGGGGAGTGACCAAATGGATCTTATTCCAAGTGGGAGTAGGATTAACGTTATTAATCCGAATGAGAGCAATATTGATCCAAATAGGAACAATGAAGCAAGATCTAATGAATTACAACTGAGACGTGGTTCACGTTAAAAGACTCCTCGCCGACAATATGAGATTGAAGGTGGTGAACTTTTTACAATACTCCTACAAAATGAAGATGAGCCGAGAAATCTGAAAGAGGCTTTCATATCTCCTTTTTAAGATAAATGGACTAAAGCTATGAAAGAGGAAATTGAGTCTATGAGAGTCAACAATGTTTGAGAACTTATTGATCTTCCAGAAGGATGCAAAGCTATTGGGAACAAGTGGTTTCTCAAAATCAAGAAAAGAACTGATGGCACGACTGAAAAATTTAAGGCTTGACTAATAGTAAAGGGGTATACACAACAGGAAGGAATTGCCTATGAGGAGATTTTTTCTCCTGCTATACGATTTACCTCTGTTCGCTTACTTCTAGGTATAGTGGCTTGTTTAGATCTTGAATTATATCAGATGGATGTAAAGATTGCCTTTCTCAATAAAGAATTACATGAAGAAATTTTTATGGAACAAACTGAAGGTTTCATTATAAAGGGTCAGGAAGAAAAAGTTTGTAGACTTTTGAAGTTTATCTATGGCCTTAAACAATCTTCAAGACAGTGGTATATTTGTTTTCACAATTCAGTCATCTCTAGCGGTTTCACTATGATGAGTGAAGACAACTGTATATATACCAAAAGATCTAAGGACAAGCATGTGATGATGACATTATATGTTGATGGCATACTCATAATTGGAAATAATATGGAGCTTATCAACTAGGTAAAGACCTAGTTGTCATCTCATTTTGAGATGAAAGATGTGGGTGAAGTTGCATAAATTCTTGGAGTTAAGATTTCAAGAAATCATTTTAAGAAACTCTTGTATCTTTCGTAAGAGAATGACATAAAAAAGGTTTTAGAATGTTTTAGTATGGAAAGTTGTAACCATGCTGACACTCTTATCAAGATAAGCCAAACCTTGACTGCCGAAATGTGTCCTAAGATTGCCATGAAAAGAGAGCATATGAGTTAAACTCCATACAGGAATGCAATCGATTGTCTAATGTACGCTATGATGTGTACTAAACTTGATATCTATCAAGCAATTATCTTAGTTAGTAGATATCAAACCGACCCAGGTCCTAAACATTGAGAAGCTGTAAAAAGGATATGATATCTGAATTGGACTGCTGATTATGTACTCTGCTATCAAGGCAGTAGAAATCTACGATTGGTAGGATACACTAATGTTGATCATGGAGGGGACTTCGATGAGCGAAAGTCCACCTCAGGATACGTTTTCTTACTCAGTGATGGCACCATATCATGGAGTAGTAAGAAACAATCATGTGTATCCTTGTCCATGATAGAGGTAGAGTTCATGGCCCTATCTTTAGTAGGCCAGGAGGCTGTTTGATTGAAGAGGTTCTTGGATCAATTGTTGTGTAAAGCAAAAAACATTAAACCAGTGTTAGTGTACTATGACAGTGAGGCTACAATTGCATATACTAAGGATCTAAAGTACCATTGCAAAACCAAACATATAAATATCAAGTATCACTATGTGAAGGACATGATTGCATGCAAGACTGTGAGCATAAAGTATATGTTTACGCATGAGATGCTGACAAATCCATTGACCAAGCCTACTTCTAGAGATGTGTTTGTGAGACACATTAGGTCTTTAGGATTGCATAGAATTTAACATACTTAATTTGTATTTTTAATTTTTCCCATTGTTCATAGAAATGTTTTGATGTTTTTAATAATTAATAACGTTTGATTTTCATGTTTACATATCTTTATTTGAATGTTGTGTACATTCTTATTTATTGCTAAGTATGTCAAATAGACAAAAGTGTTAGCCTTCTTACACAGGTAACCACATTAGTGTCTTTGTGACATTAGAGATGAGACAAGATTTTAAGAGAAATTATCATGAGGATAATTTGAGAGCAACTATACTTAAAATCATTTAAGTTGCCTGATTAATGACATAGGGTCATTAAAATTAATTTGATGAAAAAAGTTCATCATTTCTAGTCTACCTTTGTTGCCAGATGTGAGTTCAAGACATTGTGTAGATCTAGGAACTCAATTTTAGACTTGTGGTGTCTAAAATATCATCTGTGTAACATTATTTGTGAAATAGACATACACTCTATGGGAAAAAGAGGAATGTTGTAGCACATGTTTCATACTATGTGTGCAAATGCCGACCATATATATTAACATGAGTGCAATCTCAACTCATAATTATGTGAGACCCTTGAGCCTTTACGCTGGCTCTACATTTGTACCCTTAGACTCTGATCAGGTACTTGAGATGCAACTTGGTGTTTCCTATCTTAGTGTGTTGCCTAAGGACTATGTATAATGATTTAGTTTGGTAGGACATGTCTAGAAAAATGAGCTAAGTCTATATTAATAGGATCATAAGAAGAGGAAGATCATAAAGAGAATCTCATTATTTTGTATTCACCGGTATACCGGTTATGACTTGTGTGTCATAATTATGAATACAATATATTATGATAGATGAGATCATTGAGAGATATCAGATTGTGATTCTTATGATCTAAGGTGCATGCATACTTAATAATCTACATACAGGTGCATTTTCGAAAAAAGGCTATATATTTGTAACTGATATATAGCATTGATGCTCTCATAGTATACTGGTTGCACGACCTACTTTTCCTATATGAATGATTGCAAATTATTAAGAGAAAGTGTTCTCTTGATTTACCGAGAATATGTTTCTTGAGTCTAGAGTGTATGAGCACTCCCATTATATATGAGTGGGAGATGTTAGAATATCGTATAATATATAGGGTTTAAATATGTTAAGATATTATACAAAGTCCACCCATAAAGAGTGTTCATTAAGTAAGGGTAAAATAGTAATTATAGAAATTACTACTGAACCCTAACCCTAGCTAGCTTTTTATAAATAGAATTAAACTATTATACAATAGATAACTTTTAAAAATAGAGACTTGAGACGCTCTGAGAGGAATACCTGCGAGTATTCTGCAGTCGCATTTGAGAAAGGATTTAGTTTGTGAAAACTTGAGATACACTCAATATACTGTGGGTATCTCATTCGATCAATGATCCCAACCATAATTTGATTAGCTTCCATAAATAGGAGAAGTATGTAAGTCTCATACTCTAAATCTATGAAAGTGTTCATTTATTTTTTATTCCCTTCACATACAATTTCTATAAATTCTAAAAGATTGTTATGATCGCTCTTGTCTTTAAATCATTCTTCTTTATTTCCTCTTTTAGTGATTAAAATTGTCATTTTATTTCTTATCACACCCTTAGCCATGACCACGATTATGATAATTAGGGGTGACCATGGGTTGATTTTGAACAAGGCCCAAAAACTGGCTTAATTATATGATTAGGTTAAATTTTGATCATGAGGCTCGGCCCAGTCTAGTTAGGCTTAATTAATGATCGAGGCTAGGTCGGGTTTATTCATTTTTACTTTTTAATTATAAATTTTTTTTAAATTGTTTTATTATGAAAAACAATTTTTTAAAAAAGATATTAAAAAAGTTTAAAATAGGAAATGGAATGGGTTAAAAAATTAAGATTAGAATTGGAAGATAAATAAAATTTAAAAAGAATGAAAGTTATAAAAAAGTTAATTATAACTAAAATTCATTTAATAAAATAAATATAAATTATAAAAAATAATAAAATGAAATAAAATTTAATACCAGGTTGGGTTTTAAGTAAACCCAAAACTCGACCCCGCTTGACCGAGTCAAAAAAGCAAATATTTTATTTAGTTTGACCTAACACAACCTGATATGATCGAGTCGGGCCATCTGGGTTGGTGATTTCCCATAACAACAATGATCACAATTTTTTTTCCACTTTTAAAGATTATATATTGTTGCACTCATTTAAATGAATGGAGCATATCCTGTGGGGCAATTTGCATGATTTTTCAAAAAGACATGAGATTAATTTGGAGTATGAAACCATTTTCATGATATTACTACTACAAGAACATATTTGAAGCAAGAAAAATTGAATACAAGGTCTTTTTCAAATAAGTCCTCATTAGTTTTCTTTTCTCCAAACAATTTGAATCGATAACTTATTTTGAGACCTATTGAATTATATGCACTTATAATTTTAAAATCTTTGCAATTGTATATGCATTGAATCACAATGCGTTTGAGGTAGTCTTATTGAATCATTCCATTATTGTTCATTCAAATTATTCATTCAACAATTCAAGCAAATATTTTATCATTGGATATTATGCTTTTAATCCTTCATATACATGGTGATAAAGGAAAATCATTGCTTTTGCTTTGTCTGAAATAGATAATTCTTTTCCAACTTTAATTGTATTGTCTAGACCTTTTAGCTAGTAAAGAGATCGATTTCAGCATCTAATATCCAAGGTAAATAATTCCTACCTAGGTAAACTAGAGTTTGGTGAGATTTGACATAGTGCAAGCTGATAATATAAAACAATAATAATAATTAGAATATATATATATATATATATATATATATATATCTATATAGAGCTTTAGATGTTGAATAAACTTCACTAAAACCCAAAAAATGCATTAATTATAATTCACAACATAGTATCAACATTAATTATTATAGATTTATGATTTAGGGTTTAAGGTTTAATGTTATATCCTTTTTCTTTTGTGGTAATATGGTATATTAATTTTTTGTTTTAAATTTATAATTTGAATGCTAATTGTTCACCCAAAACATTGTGATTTGTTTATAATTTAATAGTATTGATAAAACACCAAAATAATTTCTATAAATGAAATATAAGTTACAATTTTAGGAAACAAAAAAAAAAAAGTAGTAGCAAGTTATCAATGAATAATCTCAAATGAATGCATGACCATGTGTCTAGGAAGCAAAGTAGTGAATAAATACTATTCCAATACGCATATATGATCTATAACATTTTAAAAAATTAAACATACTAAAATGAAGGTATAAAAAATATAACAAAAGGTGGAGAGAAAATTAATAAGAGAAAGGAGAGGCTAGCATTCACTTGGATCTTTTTACAGGCCTGATTATAATTTGAAGAGTTCGTTAAACTCAATAGGTCAAGTTTGAAAAAAATGAATATTAGTGTGGAAAATAAAACTTGAACAAAAATGCTCATATTGTAAAAGAGGTCAGGTACGGCATTTTTCTTAAATGTTTGAGTTTAAAAAGTGTGAATCAATATTTTTTTAATAAGAAAAAACTTTATTCTTTAAAGACAAACTTAATTTGATCATTAAAAAAATTTAATTTAAAATATTGAAAATAATAATATCTTTATTTTAAAGATGTAAAATATAAATTTATTAGCAACACTAGCTCAATTTTAATTCAAGGTCAGGATTATACTAGAATGATAACTAATTTGCATTTATTTATTCCTTAGGTAGAATTATACAAACAATAATAACTATTAACCATATTGTTTGTCTCATATCATAAATAATAAATATATTTGATTATAACTTAAAAAAATTTATTAGCCCAATATACCTAGCAAAAAATATAAATCTAAGCTTGAATTAAAAATCCCAAGAAGAAAAGAGGCTTGGGCTTTTTCTTCTAATAAAAGTTTGATCCAATTTTTTTATCAGCCTAACCTATAATCATATCTAAATCCGTCCTTAATTCATAGCTTCTATATATAAGCCACGGAACTATATCATCCACAGCAATAATTGTTATAGATATCATATATTATATTTATTATATAGTTTGACTTTCCATGAATTTATTGAAATTTAATCAAATTAGAGAGATGGTTAAGGATTTGATTAAAATTTCAATTTGATTATTTTCCTTTTATAATTCCTGTATCAGTATATGAATACCTATCATTTTGATGTGAATAGACAAGGAGAATTCTTCATTGATTATCTAAAATAATGATAATTTTTTTTGGATATTATTGTCTCTTAGTTAATCACAATAATCAAAATTTATGAATTAACTAGTAATTGATCATTTCTTATTATTAAAATTATAAATATCCAAGTGCTCTTATATTTTTAATTTTTAGGTATTTTTGTAATATATATAACTCTTTTAAATAGTAGTTAAAAAATAAAAATGATCAATAGCATAATTAAGCTTTAATTTAATCTTCAAATTTAACAATTCAAATTCAATTTTTAATTGAAATAAAATTGTAAAAAATAAAGTAGGTTATCTCGTTCACATATAAATTATTTATTTTTAAAGAGTATTAAAAACCAAACGCCACGACAGGTGTCGCGCAGTAAGCGCGAGTATGTAATGCCCAATGCACTCACGCGAGATGGCACTGCTCTCGCTCCTGACTGTACGGCTTCTATATTCCCTCCCTTCCCATGTAAAAACGAGAAACTCACTCCCTGTGAGCTCTCGCAACAAAGCATACCACAGCGGTTGAGAATGGCAACCGTCACCGACAACGGCAACGGAAACGGCTGCCCCGCGGAAGAAGGCGGCGGTGGAAAGATAAACAACTGCATTACGAGTTTCGTTGACCAAGGGAGCGTGGAGAGCTCTAGGTACTACTACTCTCGCAGGACGGTGTGTGAGATGCTTCTGGATCGTGGTTACGATGTACCTGACTCGGACCTCACTCGCTCTCTCGCCGAATTCCGTCGTGTTTACGGCGAACAACCCGACGTCGAAAGCCTGCGTATCTGCGTCTCTCTCCGCTCTGATCCCTCGAGCAAGGTCTATACTCAAACGTGTAACATATGAACATTTATCTGTTTTAGTTACTGAAGAAAGCTATCTTGATTTCCTTACAAAGAAATATATTAATACGCTCTTTCAACTTTGAATTATTTGTAAACTTCCCTGCTTTTTAAAATCTAAAAAAACCATAAGCATTCATCTTCCAAAACTTTAACCATTCTTGGACATTTTGTGATTACTGTCTATGATGATATCATATTCGCCCCCTTGTTTTACTAGACTAGTGTGCCGGTCACAAATTAAAGAGTCTGAAATGTAATCTTCATCAAGGAAGTTTACTGAGAAATGGATATAAAGGTCTAAATTGTGAAGGGTGATAGTCGAAGGAGTTATTTTTGGTTTTCAAAACTTGAACGGAAGGTGTTTGCAAATGAATTATAATTATTATTTTTTTAATTAATGGCCGAAAAATGTGCTCTTTTCAGTTGCTATCGGGTTTTGCTTTGTACATATTATTTTTGTGGGGCAAGTGAAGCAAGGGAAGCCATAGGTTTATGGGAGTAGCGGAAGGTATAACTGAATTGGATGCAGCTACTCAGATATTAAACCATGGTTTATTTGTTTTGGAATTTGTGTCCCGTGACGAAAATAGAAAATAAAAGACGAATCCAGATCATAATAGCTGTACGGACTAAAATTTTTTTTGGTTGATTTCCTTTTTCTTTTTTTTCCCTTTAAATGTAATGCTGTGCGGCAGTGTCTGCTTGTGTCTACGTCATTCTGCCAATGACTGTTATTCTTCTCGAAATAGCATCAAACATGATAAATTTGGTTAAGCTTTCGACACCTCAGCTTGGTTGCCTTTCATATTTTTAGTTAGCATTTCATTTTCTCGATTATAAACAAAGCAATGGATCATGGGTTATTTATCGGTTCAGTATGCTCACATACATAAAGTTGCTTCTTTTGTCATACAGAACTATTATAATTCCTGTGGAACCTTTTCCCCCTTCAAAGAAACGAAACAGTAGTCTCTTACAATTTGTAGAGTATTGTGTGATTTGTTTCCTTTTAGCTGTTAATAATGTTTTTCTGTGTCTTGGGTAACAACTAATTGGTGATGGAAAAATATTTATAATAGGAGATTGAATCAGCTTTAACATTGTTATCAAACTTGGGGCTTTAGGTAAATTCGTAGGGTTTATATCTGGCTAAGGAAGTGTATACCAATTTTTACTTTGAATTGCTTACTTATATATATATACACACACACATACACATACACCCACTAGGCGTTTGTTTTTCACCTTAGGCGGGTCAAGTTTGAGTTGTTTCCATCCCACCCTAAGATGAAGTCCATTCCCCTGTGTCTTTTTTTTTTTTTTTTGTATTTGAGTAAAACAGTTTGTTCTTGGGCGTGCTGTAAGCAATTGTAGCAGAGAAGTGCTCTTCTAAAGTTCACTCAATTTAGCTTGCTGTCGGAAGAGGATCCTAATTGCTAAACTATTGAAAGCTTGACTTCATTGGAGGCCTATGACAAAACAAATATTTTTACAACATTGTTTCGCAAACCGACTTCAAAAGTTCTTACATTAGACTTCATAGTGATTTTGTTTTGCACTCTACTGGAAGTTGTATAATCAATTATACGGCACAGATTTTCATTTAAAGTAAGAAAGAAAGGCTAGATTATGACTGAAAATGTAGCAGAGCAAGAACTGAGATTTGATCAGTCAACATATCAAAAGACAAAAATGTCACTTGCAATTTATGCTGTTAGCTAACCTTTAAACGTCTTGCTTTTTATCTTTTTAACAATTTCAATATAACTATATACATTTCTGGTGCATGGCAGATTAAAAAGTGATATTCCTAGGGTGATGGTACTGATTTTGAGCGATAACTTTTCCATGCCTTATAAGGTTTATTATATATGCTTCTGCAAAAAAATTTACCTTTATGGATAAATTTTCTTATTTAAATAATATTTAATTGCGTACGATTGGGATGCCTTTTAGGTTTTCTTCATTATTGATGTACTATGGCTTACTACCTTCTTCTGTGCAGGTACTGGTTATCTTCTTGGAAACTGTGGATGTCAAAGTTCAAACTATCCGTCATATATATAGCTAGATTATGGATAAAGGGAGATTGAGTCGGTTTATGATAATTCAACAAAGCAAAATCATTGCGTATGCACAAAAAGAACTGCAAAAGTGGCCATTTAAAGTTGAGATTTTTAAAGTAAGTTTCCCATTCCAAATTTTGTTAATCAATTCATTTCGAGGCTCTAGGAATATTTGCAAATTGTCAGGCTTTAGGAATATTTGCAAATTTTTCAACGTCTGTCTTGTGATTGTTAATAGTGAGCCTCAATCTTAGTTTTGAGGTCAGAGAGGAATTAGGCAAAGAGATCCCCTTTTCCCCCTTTTTGTTCACTTTAGTGGTGGATGTTCTGAGTCAGATGCTATCTAGAGCTATAAATAAAGTTGTCTTTTGTATTTTGTTTATTTTCTGTTGAGCATTTCTTATCCTCAATGCTCCGTACTTTCTCCTCTTTCTAATACAATTCCTTTTTATCACATATAAATAAAATTTGGTTTTTTTAGATCAATGACTTGTTGTTCAATATTACAAAGCATGTATTAGTGCCAAAGTATGAGATACTGACTACTGATGAGAAGCAAAAATTGCTCGAGAAGTACAAGTTGGAAGCGAAGCAGGTACTGTTTGTTTTTTATTGAGCTATTGCTTATTCAATCGTCTGTCTAGAAAGCACTAACGTCCACTTTCTATTTGCTTCCTATATTTTGACACATTGATCTGCAAAATGTGGAAACACAAAGTGGAAGCTAGGTTGACAAAGATGTGCCCTTTGTACTGGAGTTTTGATTTGAAAGCATTGAACTCACATACACGTACTAATATTGATTCATTGAAGGACGGGTACTTTGTCTTATGATCCCATAAAACTCCATTCATGAAAGATGAAGATGATTTGTTATCCATCTTTCATGATTCTGATGGTTAGATAAACTTAATGAAAGGATAAGTAAACTACAGGGAGGACTAAAGGCTTCAAAATCTGACAAATGTTTCCAATGTGGAATATTGACGCTACTATAAGAA
The DNA here is from genome assembly GCA_037074485.1 of Delonix regia. NCBI lineage: Eukaryota > Viridiplantae > Streptophyta > Magnoliopsida > Fabales > Fabaceae > Delonix > Delonix regia. The sequence continues at coordinate 30,110,179 of CM073455.1, forward strand.
AAATATAAATAATTGCTTGGCTTATGAATAAAAGGCAATATGCCTCTGCACTGTCTTAGAATTAGGAGAAAATTTTGCTGCAATCCCCAGACGAGTGGATGCTGTTCGATTTATTGCGCCATTTTAGCTTTTATTTTGTTTCTGTTTCAGCTCCCATACATGTAAGAAACTGATGCCATAGCACGATACTATGGGCTGGAGAAAGGAGAAGTGGTCAAGATCACACACAGTGGTGGGCTGAGTGATTCTTTTGTTAATTATCGCTGTGTAGTTTATTATTTCTCCTACATTATGCTGCTTTAAGCGACAATGTCAATCCAACACTTTTTATAAGATTTAAAATCTATGGAATCAATATTAGGGGGCTTGTTTCTCCATAGGGTTATATTTGTCTTATCAGTCTGCCATTGGTAGTATTCTTACTTGAAATGCTTGGCATATGAATACATGTTTTAGAATCTAACATACTTGAAATGATTTCAAAAGTTCATTAACGGACTCGTTTAGTTTCCAACGATTTTGGACGATGTTATGTATTATATTTTTTTAAGATGTTCAAAACCCGTTTCAACTCAACTAAGTCGAGGAACTGTGTTTTTTAATACTGTTATTTAGTTTTTTTTGAAGAATTAATTAGATATTGCTTGTGTAGTAGAAAACTAGAATTTCTAGCTTCTCTAAACAAATATTTCTACTTCTACAAAGAAAAATTGAGTGGGACAAGGATTTAATCGTGCCACTTCTGTTTTGTTAATACACTTTTGGTCTAAGCCTCTAAAGAACACAAACGGAGCTTCAATTCATTTTCACCTAGGAAATTAAAAGCAACAGCAGTATTGTAAAAATAACGAAGAATATATTTATTTAGTCACTTATTTATTATAAAATTATTATTTTTATTTTTTATTTATTATAGTATTTAAAATAATTACTTATCAATTGAAAAATATTACATTTAATTCTCTACTTCAACTTAAATTTCTAAATTTAGAATTTAAGGTGTGTTAAGTGACTAAATTTTTTGACAAACTTGCTCCTATTGGTGAGAGAAATTACTCAAATCGTGCAGCAACTCCAGATTTTATATACGCATATTTGAATCTTTTTCTATAATATATTTAGGGAAAAATTCTATTTTTGGTCCTCATGATTTTATTCTACTTTTAAGTTAGTCCCTAAAGGAGATTTCATTTTTTGTTCTTCTAGTTTAACTCAATTTTTAATTCAGTCCTTACATTTTAACAATTTATAATAACATTGTTATAGTTTAAATGATTTACGATTTAGTCCCCATATTATTATTTGCCAATATTTTGACTTATACGTTAGTTAATTTTGCTTCATTATTTATTTTTACTTTTATTGGTAGTAATATTATATATATTCAAAGAACTAAGATGGTATATAACATGTTGTATTAATAAAATTAAAAAGGTTAAAATACTGACTTAATCCTTTAATTTTATTTACTCTTAAATTTCCAAAACATACAATAATTCTTTTTAAGTAAATTTTATTAAAATATTAACACTGTTAATTTTAATGTTGAAGTGGCAGATACATGTGTGTTTTAGTTATAATTTAGAACATGATTTGGCATCCATCAATATTTAACTTAAAAATTAAATAATAAAAATGGAAGTCAGATTGTGACAAGCAAGCTTCTTGCGAGGTCGAATGTCAATGAGAAGCTGGTCAATGCCATTGTTCAACCCACAAGAGTGATTGTCATTGGAATTAAAATCACAAAATCGATGGAGCTCCAAGAATGATATGTATAGCTTAGGTGTTCCAATTTATTCCTCTCGGAAAGAATATAGAAGGTATTTAGAATTTGAAAGTGTTACTTCAAATATGAGTATAAAAAACATAGCAGATGAATATAAACTTCTTTGGTTTTGGTGATTATTGTAAGTCCAGCATTTTGGGCGATGATGATATCAACTTCTATTGAGATGAAACTATGCATGTTATATATATAGATTAAGAATCACGTAGATAATGGGAAAATTCTGCTTATTGAAGTGCCATTGAAATTCTGCATTCCGAAAAGGAGTGTGTGAGAGAATGATTTTTTTTATTTTTATAGATTAAATATTGATTAAGTGTCAAATCATCTATTACAGTATAATTAAAAAATACTTGTGATTGCTACGTCAGCATTAAAATTAATAGCGCTCAAATTATAACAAAATTCACTTACAAGATATGTTTATAAGATGTTTTAAGAAATTAAATGATCACTCTAAAATGAACTTAAGAGACTATTTTAAAATGGTAAATGAAATTAAGAGATTATTTTGATCAATTAATAAAATATTTACATAATGTTAACTGTGCAAACTAAATTGAGATATTTATAAATTATATGGATTTAATTATTCATTTTTTAATTATAGGGACTCAATTAAAAGTGGAATAAAATATAAGGACCAAGAATAGAATTCTTGCTATGGCTTGTGTCAAACAGCAATTGATAGTTGAAAAAAATTTTAAAAGATTCAAAAACGCTTATATGGAATTTGGAATTGTTGGAGTGGGTTTGAGTATTTTTAGCTTGTATCAGAGTGTGTCAAAAAGCTGAGTATAACATTTATTTTAATTAATGAAAATTATTTTAAATATTAAAATGAGTGACTAAGGAATTAAAATAAAAATTTTGTAATAAGTTATCAAAAAAATTACTTTTCTCTAAAAGTAATAATTATAATAATAATGTGCCGTGACATCGCTATCTTTACTGTATGAGAAACTATCCTAATCTCTAAATAAAGTTCATATGCTCAGTTTATCATTTTCTGAGAGTCAAAGTGACCCTAGAAGCTTCGTTATCAACGTTCAAAATTCAATAGCATCATAATTTCAAGAATTTTTTTTTGCTCAAAAGTTAGAATATTAGCTGCTACCATCTACAGAGACCCTAAATTTGAAATTGTTTTTTATATTATTTTTTAGTATTTGGTTTGGTCCTTAAATCACAAAATCAACTAATTGGGAATGGAATATTGTTGACCTTAATATTGGAGGTAATCTTTTTAACGTTGTATTATTCATACTAGGGAACGAACCTGAAAAATAAACATGAAATCTTTGAAAATAAACAAAATTTCAATTTGCAAGCACTAACATTAAAGGAACTTTAATAAAGTGACATTCATGTCCTTCGAGTCAAATTCAAAATTACATTAAAATAAACTGCATAATTGGGTTCTTTTTCGTGTGATTATTAGAGCTCAGACTGAAATTTCCTTCTTCTTAATCTCTTGCGCAAAGTTTAATTATGTTGAAAAGAAAAATGAGTATTGTCTAAAAGTCGTTAAAGAATATTTATTGTCCCCGTTCAGATATTTTCATAGCATTTAAATAAAATTTCTTTAATTTTATTTTTATAACAATAATATCTTTTATTTTTTTTTCCAAAAGGCATAACCAATATTTTAAAAAAATTATAATTAATTTATAATGAATTTTCATATACTCATGCTTTTAAATAATATCTCTATATTACTCTTTAATATCTTATGAAATTTCATTTAAAAAAATTAATTAAAAAAACCAAAATCATTTTAAAAAAAATTATGAATAATATAATCATATTATTTAAATGTATGGAGATATACAAATGGTTTGAGATTGATTATAAAGTTTTTAAAAGAAAAGAAATTAATTATTTCTTTTAAAAAAAGATGAAAAATAATATTATTATAAAACAAAATTAAAAAAATTATTAATTAAATGTCATAAAAATAGTATAAAAAACGCCGCACACTAAATAGCAAAACCCTAAAAATAAATGACCTTTAGCGAGGAATAATAGTGAAAAAACTCCCACATGGATCATAACTTTCCAAGAGGATGAATGGAGTAATAAGAACTGTTCACAATAGAAGAAGGGAAAGTAAAAGATTTAAAAACATGAAAATTTTTAATATCTAGGTGGTCTAGGAATAAATGATTAACAAACTATTAGTATAGTAAAAAAAAATGACATTTTAGTTGTAGGGGTTTGATTGTATATTATTTTCAGATAAGGAATAAATTCTAACTGAGCAGACAAATATTTTAAAGTCTAGATAAATTGACCTTCAATGGTAATTATGGACACACACACACACACACACACACACACACACACATATATTAAATATAATAACAATTATATATTATATGTTATCATATAAAAAGATAAGTCTGAATTTTAAAAGTAATTTAATAAGGTTAAAATTATAATGAGTTTAAAATCTATTATAAAGTTTAGACTTATATGTGTAAATATCCTATTATTTAATTTTTATTTTGATGATAAACCTAATTAAAAATTAGGACATGTGCTATTATAAAAAAGGGTTAATGTCCCCAAATTGTATGTATGAGATTTTTTTTTCTAACATCTCATTGCTAATTCCATTTTCCTAAGATTCATACATATATATATATATATATATATATATATATTTGGAAGATAGATAGCCATAAGATCAAAGAAATATGAATTTAGGTATGCTTTCATATTTAAATAATTCTTTTTCATAATTTAAGTTCTACCCCCACATCCAACACAACTAAATCAAATTGCAATTTTATCTTGACAAAAATAGAAGATATCATCAATCTTTTAAAGTAGTTAGAAAAAAAATTAAACAAAATATCATTGTTATTTTTATTTAAATGATACATTATTGTAGACATCGTGGTGGATAAGTTAATAGGAAGGTGGTGAACTATTTGCAATGGATGCACATTGATTCCACACTTGTTTGTTACTTGCAGCGATTTCGGAAGCATTGGCTTTAAATGCAGGTGTATCAAGAACTGGTATGATCAAGTTGTCATAGCAAGTTCTTCCCACATTGTTGACAATGTTTCCACAACACTCTTGAGTGAGAGTTAGATTGCCATGAACTATAGCAGAGAATGTAAGAAAGCCACAATTTTTTATAAACTTTCGTGAACAACTAATTAGATATTCATAAAATCCAGGAGCTTCTTCTGGTGGTTTTTGAAAGGACGATCCTCCAACATTTGGGCTCATGGGACCATCATTTGATGTGATTACAGAAGTGACACTCAAGGCACTCACAACAAGAAGTAACATCGTCACGGCAACCATGTTCATTGTAGGAGCCATTTTTTTCTTGGATGACAATGCCTATGATGAGGAAATGAGTTTACCTTTCTTGGTAACAATAGTTGATGGGGATGATGCATTTATAGGGTTAATGGCAAAGCAATTTTCTACTTTTTGAACCTATTAGAATTGATAATGGAAACTGTTTTCATAATGTTCTTCTAAAGTATAAGTTATGAACCATTGTTACAAAACTATTGTTTTATCTTGCTTTATCATTTCCGTTGTAGGAAAGAGAGTTTCATGGAAACTCATTATTTAATAAACATTGAAGTTTTTCTAATTAAAGGATTGTAACTATAGCTATAGGCATATGTATTAAATGATGAAGTGAAAAACGAAGAGCCTTTATTTGTTATACAATGTTAAGGAAAAAAAAAATATTAAGAACAACTTGAATTAAAAGCAATTCATGCTTATGGACTTTAGATGTTTTTTGCCGAACCAGATCCATTGTTATTTAGCATATTCTCCATAGGTTTGGGGATCCTCATATTACTATGGTTTATGGGACATGGTAGTGGCATTTATTTACCCATATTTGTATCATTGATGAGGCCTGCATATGCACTTAAATTTTTCAGCCCCATATGCCTTATACAATTTGGTTTGTCAAATTCTTTAAGTTATAAATGCACCATTGTTCATCATGAGAATATTTGAATTTATTGCAAATCTTAAATTCACAAAATTGATACATGTACGGAATCACAAAAACATTTCATGAAGTATTTACTTCAAATTCACTATGATGGGTTCTTGTATGACATCATACATATGTTTGCAGTGGCAGAGCCAGAATAATAAAATGAAGGGGGCCAAAAATTAATTAAAATATTTGCTATATTAAAAAATGTATTACTAAAATATATTACATGAAATAAATCTAATAATCATTCAAGTAATATGCATTACTTAATCTAAAGTCAATATTATTGAACACCAAGTAATATAAGAAATAGATGCATTTATATTTCATACTACAATATTTAACAATGAACTTCAATAAAATTAAAATATAAAATATATAAACCAAATGCAATGATTTTTCTAAAGTTTATTACTACAATATAGATAAAACATTAATTAATTATAAGATAAGAAACATAATAGGAGAAAACCATTATATATATATATATATATATATATATATCAATTAATACTCAAAGAGGATAGGCAAAATATGCAAGATGGTAGAGAAAATGAGTAGTAGGCATGACAAAAACTAAACTATAAAACAATCAACAAAAAATTAATAAGTTATTATACCAAAAAATGAAATGAATGCATGAACCATGAACCTTCGAAACAACTATAGTCTTTAAGAAAAGTGTAAAATTCAAACAATAAAAAATGAAGTGAATGTAAAGTGTGAAAAGTGTCTATATAGGTGATAGAATGACTACCAAGGATTGAAGAATAAAAATTAGATAGTTTGTGACCTTCAAGGATGATGATTACTATGTGTTTAGCCAGTGGTGTCACACCCTAAACTTCCAAAGTGCAACCAGCACAGATAACAGGAATTACCCGTTCCTGTAAGCCTATCACTATCACTATGTTTTTTGACGTTATTTTTAAGGACTAAAATCAAATACAAAATATGTTCAAGTATAAAAATATAATTTTAACTATTACATAGTAACTTGAATAGTAAATATCATCAGTTGCTGTGCAAATTTAAGTGAAAACATGTGTTTACTGTTTGCATAGTGCCAAATAGTAACTTTTATAGTAATTTAAAAATTTCTATAAATGGCACGAACATTTCTTAATATTTTCATTAAATCTAGAAAGAGAGGTTGTGAAAGGAGCATTAATATTTGTGAGAGGTAGCTTTACAAATATCTCTTTAATCCAGGTTGTGCTATAGGAAGAAGGGACCTCTATTATTGATCTCTATCAGTGAGTGTATAATTAACAAAGTAAAACTTTTCATTTTATCAAATGTCTTTATTTTCTAGTCCAATTTTCAATTTTCTTATTCCATGTTCTGTGTTTTATGATAAACAAATCTATATTCTTTTGAATTTTTCAACTACATATATGACATAATATATATGGATATAAAAATAACACAATGATAAATGATATTACCTAATTTTATGAATTATTGTTATTATGAAAAGCATTTGTTATATGAAAAGTGCAAAGTGAAGGTTATAAAATATAAGAAAGTAGTGTTATATGAAAGGAGAAAAGTTATGGTAAAATTCTTAATTATAATTGCTTCCTTTTCTTAATTTATCTAAGTTTATTGTATATGATTGTTGCATTATTGTATTTTCCATTTTAATCTTTTATATTGTTGTCACTTCTCTGCTAACTACTGTTAATTTTATTTTATCTTCAAGATTATTTTTATTTAAATTACTTTATGGTAATAAATATGTTTAAATAAAATTATTTATTTATGTATCCTATTTACACAATTTATTAATATTCAATGGAATTTATAATTTAAAGGATGAATGAGAATTTATGTAAGAATCTTGTAGCTATTAGCAAGGGTAACAACCTTGGTGCACTTTGTTGAAATGAATTATTAAAACGTATCTGGTTAAGGGATATAAGTATGAATTATTGAGATGTATCTAATGAAGGGATACAAATATGAGATATTGAGACGTATCTAGTGAATGGATACATATATGAGATATAAGATGTATTCAATGAAGGGATACGAGTGTCATAATCAACCTTTTAGTGAAAAGGAATAAAAAGTAGAAAAATTGATTCCCAAAATGAATCTTGAAAATCAACTTATAGGAGTCGCCACCAAAATTTTTAATGGAAAACTTTGAAAAACCAATTTAAATTAAAAAGAAAAAGGCAAAATGGCATGTGAAAACAGAGATAGGTTTAGGAGTTTATTTGAGTGTGGAGAAGGTGTTAGACACTCTACAATACTCGCCCATAAGGACAGTTATGTTAAACTAGTTAAAGGAGATAAAATATTACCTTAAACTTATTTCAATTACCCTTTATTGATATGTATGCTCGTTAAATAGAAAAGACAAAAACAACAATAATGAAAGCAAACAAATAGATATTTACAAAGGTGGACTTGACCTAAGATGAAAACCTAGGGCCTACGTACCCTATAATAGGGATCAAAATCCATGTAGTTCGACCAAAATGGCGGGTTTGTTGGTTGGTGAATTTTAATTTTTATGACGAGAACAGGAGAGTTCAAATTAAACAGATTTTTATAAACAAAACGGGATTGAAATTTGATTAGTGTATTTTAATTTATGACAACCGAATTAATCTATCTTTCATGATCTATTCATTTTCTCTCTTTTTAATTTTTGTTTATTTTTAGAATTTTGTTATTTATTTTTGAAATTTAAATGAAACAATAGTGGAATAAGTTCTTAGGATTTCTTTTGAATTTTATATCATTTTTTATTTTTGGTTTTATTTTAATTTTGGTGGTGTAATCAGAAGGGTCTTTTTAGGGTTTTTATATTATATACACTTGTATGATTTTTCTGTATATGTATTTTTTATGTGAAATTAGGATTTATTTTAAACTTAACGTAAAACTGTAATGGGAAAATATTGTTATGGGTTCTGAATTTATGATTTTTGCATTTATTTTTGAAATTAGGATTCACTCTAGACTTGAAGTAAGACTATCATAAAAAAATATTTTGTAATTTTTTTGATTTTATGATTTTTGTATTAATTTTTGAGATTATGGTTTTTGTATTAAATTTTAAGATTCGAGTTTACTTTAGGCTTAAAGTAAAATTATCATAAGAAAATATTTTAGAATTTTAGAATTTTATGATTTTTGTATTTATTGTTATTTTTTGGAATTTGAATTTATTTTAATACTTGAAGTAAAATTAGAATGGAAAAAAAATATTATTAGGATTTTAATTATACATAACATGTAAGATAAACGTACCTATTTAGAATTAGTTCATCCCGATATTTTAAATGTTAATTTTTGAAACCTGAGGAGACTTAAGGTCTCATGTGGCCTCTACTAGTTAACTTTTGAGTGCTTGAGAAGACGAACGATCTCACGCGGGAACTCAAAATATGGAATAAAATATTTGTGAATTCTCGGGATTTTATTTTTATATATTTTTAAGGGTTTTGAATTTAAAATTATTTTTGTCTTATTTTTAACAAAATCGATTCCCTAAAGCCTTCGGAGACTCAAGTCCCACATGACATTTTCTAATTAACTAAATTTTATAAAGTACAAACTTAATCATTTCGTAAATAATAGGAAATATTTAATTAAAATATTTATTTTTGCATTATTATATTTTAATACAAGTATGTACTAATTTTTGGGGCCTAAGGAGGTTAAAATCTCACATGACTTTAAGCACTCGAGGAAAATAATATTCCCATACGTTGCCTTCCTTAAAACTTTAGTTGTAATGCCAAAGTGAAAAAAACAAAATGATATGTAGCTTACAACGTTATTTGGTGCCAAATACAGGAACAATGATAGCATGCATGCAACTCAATCGACCATGATGTTGTTCCTTACCTGCGGCACTGCTTCAACTTCTCATCGTTGACAGATTCCCTCTTCGGCGGTCTTCTTCCTCCCAGCTTTTCACAGCAGCACCACTTCCTTTCACGGTTTCTCCCCTATGACTCTCTTTCTCTTCTTCTTCTTCCTTTCAACTTTCTCAAATCACCTCTGCCTAGGGAACTCAGAGCAAAGCATCCACCTCTCTTCCTCTTTTTCTTCTCCTTCTCTTTCTTTCTCTCTCTCTCCTTGGCCCATGATTGCACAAGTGTGGCATGCCTCTCTCTCTCTCCTTCTTCTTCTCTTCTTTTATTTCTTCCTCCTTTGGTTTCCCCTCAGCACCATCACGTCAACCGTCAGCTTCCTCTCCCTTCCTTTCTCTTATTCTCCTCCTTTCTTCTTCTTCTCCTTTTCTCTTTCCTCAACCTGTGATTGCACGAACTCGACACACCTCTCTCTCTTCCTTCTTCTTCTTCTTTATCTCATTTCTTCCTCCTCTGTTCACCTTTGCCCAAAGTGCTCAAAACAGCACAGACTTCTTCTTCTTATTCTCCTTCCTTCTTCTTCCTCGTTCCAGCCCATCATTGTACGAACACATCTCTCTCTCCTCTTTCTCCTTCCTTTCTTCTTCCTCGGTCCAGCCCAGTATTGCACGAACATGTCCTCTTCCAAGCATGTGCCAACCGGTGGCTCCGAGTGTGGCGCTAAGCAAAAACTAGTTGAAGAAGCTAGCGATCTTTGTCATTTTCTCACACATTTGTGCCTCTTCCAAGCTTGATGCTAATCGATGGCTTTGAGTGTGACGCTGAGTAGTTGAAGAAGCTAGCTATGAACTTTGTCTAGGATTTCCTTCAGAAGATGAAGTCTGGAATGAGCATGTATAGCCTGAGCTTGAGAATTGTTGGTATGGTTGGCTTCACCTTTACTCACTCCTTCTTTAGTTCCTCTTCTTCTCTTTAGTTTCGGTTACTTTTGGTAAAGAATAATTCTCACATTCTCTTCTTTCTCTTTTTGGTTTGCCATGTCTTCACCATCTCGCCTTTCCTTTTCTCTTATGTTCCCTTCTTCCTCTGTTTAACTCTATTTTTGGAGCTCAGAGCAGAGGGCGGTTCTCCTCTTCACTTCTTTCTCTCCTTCTCCCTCCTGCCTTTTTGGAGCTTACAGCAACGCTTTCTTCCTTCTTTTCTTTTTGGTGCACCTCTTCTTCTTTTGGTTTTTCCCTTCGCCTTCTCTTTCTTCAAAATCCTCCTTTTATCTTGTTAATGGCACCGTTCACAAGGTTGGCCAAGAAGTGGGTGGAAGAAAAACGGGTGTCTTTTTCCTCAAGTGGCTAAGGTTCTTTGTCTAAGAGCTCTCCTTATCCCATACTCCTCTTTCTCTTCCTCTAACACGCATGCAAGAGTTAAGGTATAGGTCTTGTATTGTTTAATGTTTGATTCCCTCTCTACAGTATGGGTGGTGTGGGTTTGCATACTTTAATGTTCTTTTTTTGAAAAAAAATTCCCATGTTTTTACTTTTTTTTATAATATTATGTTAGTATTTTTTATGTTTTTCTTATTTTTGATTTTTTTATTTCGTTTTCATATTTTGATTTTGCTTTTTTTTTTTTCCATATTTTAATTTTTTATTTTGTTCTTTTTTCATATTTTGATTCTTTTTATTTTGTGACATCTATTTTATATTTGTTTAATTAAAGACTAAATCAATTAATTAAATAATTAATCACTATTTTATTATTACTTTTGTTCTTATTTTATTTTGGGTTGGGGTGTTTACAATGAGTATGAATTATTAAGACGTATCTAATAAAGGGATATCGTATGAATTGTTAAAACATATTTGATAAAGGAATATGACTATGATAATATTGGTTCTTTCCTTGATACCCACTTTATACAAAATTGTAAGATTTAGAAATTGTGTTTTTATTTTATGGAAAAATTATTTCTTTACTTTAAAAAAATGTTTGTTAAAAACTTTAAGGCCTCTATTATTTTCCTTCCACATACCTTGTGATTTATGCATTCACTAAGTCAGATTGATATTAAAAAAAAAATCTTTATGTTTTTTTCTAAAAAGATATTTATCACAATTAAATTTTACTATTATATCAATTTTATTTTTTTTCTATTACCATATGTTGGTTTATATTTGTTAATATTCTGTTGTTTAGAAATCTAAAAGGTTTTAATTGTTCCAAAAAAAAATGTATTAAGATTAATTTATGTGTTTGTCTACAGTATAATAATAATAACAATAATAACAGTGATTGTTGTATCAATTTTATTTTTCAATGTATTACTAGTTGTTGGTTTATATTTATTAATATTCTATTGTCCTAAAATCTTTAAGAATTTAATTGTGCTAAAATTATTTTATTTGTTTTCCTACAGTTTGCTAATAATAAAAAAATAATAATGACAATTTCGCAAATTGATATTTTTCATAATTAAATTTTATTAAGGTTTTAATTGTTGCCAAAAATCTTTTGCTCTGATTCTTTTATGTGTTTGATTACTATTTAGTAATAATAATAATAACGATAATTTTCAAGATTGATATATTTTTTAATTAAATTTTATTATTATATAGTATAACTTCATTTATATCAATTTTTTTTAAAGTATTACTATTTGTTAGTTTATATTTATTAATATTCTATTGTCATGAATTCTATAACATTTTAATTGTTCTAAAGAATCTTTTGCTAAGATTAATTTATGATTTATCTACTGTTTAATAATAATAATAACAACAACAACAATAATAATAATAATAATAATAATAATAACAACGACAACAACAACAACAACAATAGTGATAATTTTCTAGATTGATATTTTTCAAATTAAATTTCACAATTATATAGTAAAGCTTAATTTATATCAATTTTATTTTTCAAGTATTATTACTTCATGGTTTATATTTATCAAAATTCTATTGTGTTGATTTTTATATGGTTTTAATTGTTCACAAAAATCTTGTGCTAAAATTAATTTTTGTGTTTTTCTACTGTTTAATAATAATAATAATATTGATAATTTTCTACATTTATATTTTTTAGTAATATATAGCATATCATCATTTATATCTATTATATTTTTCAAGTACTACTAATTGTTGGTTTACATTTATTTATATTCTATTGTCCTAAACTCAATGTGGTTTTTATTGTTAAAAAAAATCTTGTCCTAAAGGTTAAATTTTTGGGTTTTTCTCTAAGTACTATAAATCATGGCATAAGAAAAATAATCTGGTGACAGGAGTCCCAAGAAAAAAAAAACTGACAGTAACTTTGATTCTTGCAACATACATAATAATTTAAGTTTAACAATTATTTAAGAAAAATATAGTTACACAAATATAAAGATAACTTCATTCACTTACTTTTCCTTCAAAAATTGCACTAAAAAAAATGCCATGTGATGCACAGGTATAAAACTATATGTTACAAACAATTAAAACCTCTTTCATTTTAAACTATGTGGAATCAATTGACCTACAATTATGGATATGGTGGTTCACACTTCACAATTTGCCAAAGGAATTATTTGCCTACTATTTCATACACTTTAAAACACTAAAGTACGAATTAATCTGCACATCTCAATATACAGTGCACTCCAAGTCTCCAACTCGCTATACACAACCAAAAAGGAAAGTATCTTCTGCAAAAGAGAAATGAAAAAGTTTATCCTAGCAAGCAATAGTTAATTTTGTAAAAACTAATTTATCGAGCTAAATCACATTGTCCTCTATATTAAAAAGTTCAGGCATAGGCATTGCTTCAGACATATTTTTAATGCCGATATAACCAAAATATCAACTGTATCCCGCTAACAAAATACAGCTAAAGTAGTAATCAAAGTGATTTTGTGATTAAAAACTTGAAGAAAACAAGAGGGCTATGCCTGCACCACAGGAAATACCATGGTAACAGAGGAATGAGGTCTCAAACCATTTACCTTAATGTTCCACTATGTCGAAGAGATGACTGTAGGACCCCATTGGTGAGATAGAAGCGTTTTAGCATCAGGTCTTTGTCTAGCATCTTGACATATGCAATAGCACATTTTAGTGACTAATTTAATCAAATGGGATTAAAAGTCTAAATCAATAAAAGCATTCATCTTGCACATCCTACAAGGCCTATACCACAAAATATCACAGATAATAATGACTGCATCATTTACAAAGAAGACGGGAACAGAATAAATGATGAAACAACACTCGTCAACCTATAAGCAGATATAATTAGGGTAGTCTCCATATAATTTTATGACCACAATAAGTAAATGAGAAGCAAATGCAGTGTACACCATAAGACAGCCTCAGGAAAGGCCAGCAGAAGTTTTGTAAAAATCCTTTTGTGACCGCCCATTGGCAATATAATAGAAAAAAAAAAGGTAAATTACATTTTAGTAACTAACCCTATGGTATGAAAGCATGCATTTTGGTACCATATGGTTTAAACCGCTCACACATTAGTACCTCATGTTTCATTTCGCTATTTTTAGGATGGAAAATGAGACATGCAAGTCATGTGACCCCAAAATGCCCAGTTTGGTTGAAAATTATCTTCAAAAAGCCAAATTCCCAAATTTCTCTCACGTAACCTATTTCCTTAAACTTTTTGAAGCCGATAGATCATCTCTTATCAAAGCCTATATTTTTATTAAATTTTTATCTATATTTTTCAAGTCAAACCAATTTGACTTCTTAAAGTGTTCAAATCTTTTAATTTTTAAAAAAGCCAATCTGGCTAAAATTTTTATAATTTTTTACACTTTTAATGCTAAAATAAAAAAGTTCAAATTTTTTAGATTTTTTTTGTTTTTACAATTTTATATACCATAAACCCTAAACCACCCTACTTAGGATTTGTTTAAGAAAACTGTAGCTGTCCATAAGTTGTGCTATATGAGGCTAGGATCCCCTCTCATGATCCGGATTATCTTTAATTATTGGAGGATTTTCAGTAATTAGTGATAATAAAAAAGTTAATTTTTTTATTAATATTAAATTTATATATATATATATATATATTAAATTTAAAAAATTAATTTTTTAATTATTTATAGTTATTAGAGATTTTTTAATAATTGGAGATGATCCATTTTGGTATATTCATGGTATATAAAAATTGTGACCATGAAATAAAAGAATATATGAAAAATGTGGACTACGGTACTGCAGAAGATACTAACTCGTGTTGTAGGTGTTTAAATAAGAGAAAAAGTAAACAATATATCAAAGCTACTTTTAAAAAACAAAATTGATTTATAAAATATTTACTAAGAATTTATAAAATTGTTGTGAATGTGTGAAAAGATGTACAATGGGTATATGCAAGAACTATATTTTATATCAGAAATTCAAAAAAAAAATTATATCAAGTTATTATAACATTTTAAAGTAAAATTTTAAGTTAAATTATTATAAATAACAAAGAAATCAAAGACGTCCAACACATTAAATTAGCAGCTATAATATTATAAAAAGAAATTAAATCATGGGGAAAATTGATTCTGTGGTTGAAGTAAGATGAAGATGTTATTGAGTTGGACAGAGAGACTCCTTCACTTCCGAACTGTAATGTGGTGCAAGTTCAAATGACTAAGGTGGAGGAGATTCAATGAGATAAATATATTTTTACTCTTTTACTTAGTATAATATTATTATTTTGGTTTCTTACTCTTTGAAATATTTAAAGTAGTACTTTATTTGTTAAAAAATATTACATTTGATCTTTTACTTTTTTAAAAATTATTAAATTTAATCTCTTTATTGACCTTAAATTTTAAATAAAAGGAACTAAATTTTATATTTTTATCAAAAGTGAGAGATTAAATAAGATATTTTTCAATAAGTAAAGCATTATTTTGAGTATTTTACTAAATAATGGACCAAAATGATACTTTTGTGATAAATGAAGAACCAAATGAGATCCAACTTACAATGGTTTTTTTTTGTTTTTTTTATGATGAAGGAGAAGGCATCAAATTCTTTGTTGGACAATTATACGGTATAACTTGTAATATGTGACTAAATTTATCCACTAGACTAGTAAAAATAATAATTTAAAGACTAATGACTTCTTAATCTATAGTGAACAAATTTTACTTTATCACATAGACAATAATAATCCCATAAATAATGTTAAAAAATGACTCAATTTTGAGATAGTCCTTGACTCTTTGGGACTTACAAGAATGAATTGATAATACTTTTTCCTTAATTATGTGTAAATAATGAATTGTTGATTGAAACTCTGATTATTAGACTAACAATTATAATTATTAATAAGGTCACAATTCTTTTTACTTAACTGCACCTATCGCCAGCAATATATTTCATAATTATTAATTCAATTATCAAGAGATAATAAAAGAAATAAGATTCAATTTTATATAGCAAATAGTATATCAATGATTAATTATCTTTTTGAATGTTAACCCCAAAAAAACAAATTAAAGGTTTTATTACAATTTTTCCATCTTATTCGTCGAGTGAAATACTATTTATTGGCATGTTCTTCCACACAAAAAAAAAATAAGGCACTCATATATTGTAACTGTACTTTTTTTAAAAAAAAATTCAATAGTCCTCAAAAGTTTTTGTATTTTTTTAAAAATAATGATGCGATCCCGTTATTTTAAGGAAAAATATTTTTTTTTTAGAAAAAAGGCCTCAATGCTTTTGATTTAGGAGGATATAAAACATACACACATAAATCCAAAAGTGCTTAAATGAAGCATGACCAATAATCTCATGATGCAAAATATAACAAATATATATGCATCTATGATCAATATTTTAAACATTAAGAAAACATTTTTATTCTGTTTTTAAGTGCTCAAAACAAGGGGCCTCCAATTGTTATGTCCTTGCTTCATCTTACACAGAGCATCAATCTAGCATTTTTTTCAGTGCATGAAGAAATTCTGTTCCCAAACTAATGCAATTATTGCATGATGGAGATCTCATGACGATAATAAGAATTGAAATGATCCGAAACATTATAATATTCAAAAGGTTACTTGTTTAGAGAGTTATAAATTAATGTAGTTTGTAAATTTAATTTAAAAAAACAGATTTAGACTTCAATAAAGTATTTGGGTTTTTAGTAATTACGAACATTTATTTAAAGTAAATATTTAGTCTAGTATAAATAAGAGTTCTTATGGTAGATGTAAACATAATGTTTTGAGTTAAATTTTTTATCTTTTGGCTTAGTGTATTTTGAGTGAATTCTTTAAGATATACCAAGTGAGGTTCTTATTGTTCTGGGGGGCTTGATTTTTTCTTTATTATTTCCGCCACCATTAATTTCTAAAAGTCACAATAACCTCTGAGAAATAGTCTCCAAAATTACTTAAAAAAATAATATTTTTAAATTAATTACTTTGATATTTTTAAAAGCACCAACATTTCTCACAGGTTACATTTGTGACTTCTAAAAGGCAATAATTGCATTGATCCTTTTTCTCATGTTGTGTCAACTAATAGCCTTTAAATAGGGTTTTCATGCTTGTGATCCTTTTATCCACAATGTGGCGAAAAATTAGAAAACTTAATGGTCTTTAATGCTTGTAATAATATAATATATAATTTAATTTTAAATGTAATAATTATCTACAATAGTCATATACATGCAATAATATTATTAGCAAAAATCAAACATGTATTATATTTTAATTAGATAATTGTATAGCAAAAATATAAATAACTGTATATATGTTTTTTCATACAAAAAAATAACCCACAAAAGAATGAAGTGAAATATTTTGGATTCATTATAAAATAAATAAATTGTATGGTCAAAGTAATAATTTTTACAAATAGTGAAAAATTAGAGAAAAAAATGTCAAAAAGTTCTTTAAGAATAAATTAGAGATATAAAAAAAAATTTGGGACTATTTTAATTTTAATGTTTTATTGAATAGGAGTTGGCATTTCTTCTATACGCCACATGTATAAAATATTGGTAACTTCAATATAAGAAACCACCTAATAAAAGAATATTTTAAAAGAAAATCAAAGTTAGCAAAACTTAAAGGTAAAACATTCTGTGACATTGTTAGAGATTCCTTGAGCTCTTGGAAGAAAACTGAGGAGAGAGATTTCGTTCCAAAATCTGTGAGTGAAATGATTATGAAAGTTGCTATTACAGAGAATGACAGTAAGCTTAAGCAGTATTGATACTTCTCCAAAATAATGTGAAACTAGGTTATCCAATTAGCACTTGTGCTTCTGCATCTTAATCTTCGTATTCAATTTAAGAGCCATGAAAAGTCTCCTAAATCACTGTTTAATAAAAAATTTTAAATATAAATCATGATAATATAAAATCACATTTGATCAAAATAAATTTTAAAAATTAAATTAATGCAGAATTACTTTTTTCCAACTCTAATACAGACACACTAAGGTGCTCTCAAATTAACTTACAACATCAAGGTTTTTATTTAGAAATAGTTTGGTAGTATCAAGAAACTTTAATTAAAAGAAATGTTGCTTTACCAAATTCACAAGACAGTAAATTTGTTGTCCGGTGGAGGATCTGAACTCAATTTATTTGTCACCAAAAGGGAAATCAAGCAATAAAGTAGGGATTACATAACAATGCACATCTTAACTTCTGGGTAATAAGTTAACGGTTAGGCAACAAATTGGAAATAAATAAAGGCCTGTTTTAATTATGTTTTAAAAAATAAAAAATTTGATCATATTATATTTATCTATTATTATAAAAACTTCAAGAAAAATAATAATGTTTTAAAGAACTAACAATAGGGAACATTTTTTTTTTTAATGTTCTGACTTTTTATTTTTATAGAACAGAAAAATAAGAACAGAATAATTGTTTTATTATTGACATTACTTTAATTTTGACAAAAACACATTTACGTAAAACACTTTAACAGACTTAAAATCATTCATATAAGCTTTTTTATTTTTTAATTTCCAAATTTTATTTAAAAAAATACTATGGTGAAATTGTATCAAGAACACCAAAAAAAAAAAAGGTAGTACATAACTCCTTTTCCTGAACATTACACGTGTGTTTTTTTTTTCTTTCTCATTTTCATTTTTATCAAAAGAATACTGAAAATTATTTTCGTAAAACTTATGGTATTGGCGTTGACTTCAATTATAATTGAATAAGAAAAATATATTTTATTTTCAAATATGGCATGTGTTGTAATACAATTTGTAAGACATATGTCTTTATTATGGATTCCGTGTTCAATAATAAGGAACATTAATTTTATTAATTCATTAAAAGAAACAAAGTATATTATAAGAAATATTAGGCTCACACATAAAATATATATAACAACAATGTTCAAAGAAAACACACTTAACATCAACAAAAACGAATGATATAAGAAAAATATAACTTCAAATATTCTTTTGATTTTCATTCTCAAATTTTCATCATGATTTTAGGGGAAGCTAGCTACGTTCAAATGTGCCCTATCAATATTGTCAGTTTTGATAAGTGAGCTTTGTTTCCATATTATTCGTCTTCCTTTTTAATGGGGCCTTGATAAATCTTCACAAGATGATAAGATATTCATATGTAGGATATGTATGCAAACTAATATCCTTTCATACCACATCAATAGCATATAATTTCTATTATTGTTGTGATCACTCTTGTCTTTAAAGTCATTATTCTTTATTTCCCCTTTTGGTGATTAAAATTGTCATTTTATTTCTTATCACACCTTTAGCTATGACCATGATTGTAATAATTAGGGGTGATCATGAATCGATTTTGAACCAAGCCCAAAAATTAACTTGATTATACAATTAGGTTAAATTTTTCATTCTGATACTTAGCTCAATTTAGTTAGACCCAATTAACGATCAAGTCAGGTTGGGTCTATTCATTTTTATTTTTTAATTATAAAAATTTTTTAAAATTGTTTTATTAAGAGAAACAATTTTTTTTAAAATAAATTAAAAGATTTTAAAATAGGAAATGGAATGGGTTAAAAAATTAAGATTATAATTGGAAGATAATTAAAATTTAAAAAGATTGAAAGTTATAAAAAGGTTAATTATAACTAAAATTCATTTAAATAATATTGATTCATTGAACTCACATTGAACTCACATACACGTACTAATATTGATTCATTGAAGGACGGGTACTGTCTTATGATCCAATAAAATTCCATTCATGAAAGATGAAGATAATTTGTCATCCATCTTTCATGATTCTGATGGTTAGGTCAACTTAATGAAAGGATGAGTAAACTACGAGGAGGACTAAAGGCTTCAAAATCTGACAAATGTTTCCAATGTGGAATATTGACGCTACTGTAAGAAAAATATAAATAATTGCTTGGCTTATGAATAAAAGGCAATATGCCTCTGCACTGTTTTAGAATTAGGAGAAAATTTGCTGCAATCCCTAGACGAGTGGATGCTGTTCGATTTATTGCGCCATTTTAGCTTTTATTTTGTTTCTGTTTCAGCTCCCATACATGCAAGAAACTGATGCCATAGCACGATACTATGGGCTGGAGAAAGGACATGTGGTCAAGATCACTCATAGTGGTGGGCTGAGTGATTCTTTTGTTAATTATCGCTGTGTAGTTTAATATTTCTCCTACATTATGCTGCTTTAAGTGACAATGTCAATCCAGCACTTTTTATAAGATTTAAAATCTATGGAATCAATATTAGGGGGCTTGTTTCTCCATAGGGTTATATTTGTCTCATCAGTCTGCTATTGGTAGTATTCTTACTTGAAATGCTTGGCATATGAATACATGGTTTAGAATCTAACATATTTGAAATGATTTCAAAAGTTCATTAATGGACTGGTTTAGTTTCCAACAATTTTGGACAATGTTGTGTATTATATTTCCTTAAAATGTTCAAAACCCGTTCCAGCTCAACTGAGTCGCGGAACTCTGTTTTTTAATACTATTATTTAGTTTTTTCAGAGAATTAATTAGATATTGTTTGTGTAGTAGAAAACTAGAATTTCTAGCTTCTTTGAACAAATATTTCTACTTCTACGAAGAAAAATTGAGTGGGACAGAGACTTAATCGTGCTAATTTTTTTTGGTTAATACACTTTTGGACTAAGCACAAACGGGGCTTCAATTCATTTTCACCTAGGAAATTACAAGCAACAGTAGTATTGTAAAAATAATGAGTAATGTATCTATTTAATTAATTATTTATTATAAAATTATTATTTTTATCTTTTACTTATTATAATACTTAAATAGTCCTTTATCGATTGAAAAATATTACATTTAATTTTTTATTTAAATTTTAAATTTTAAATTTAGAGTTTAAGATACATTAAAGTGACTAAAATTTTTGACAAACTTGCTCTTATAGGTGAGAGAAATCACTCAAATCGTGCAGCAACTCCAGATATTATATATGCATATTTGAATTTTTTTTCTATAATATATTTAAGGAAAAATTATATTTTTGGTCCTATGATTTTATTCTATTTTTAAGTTAGTCCCTAAAGGAGATTTCATTTTTCTTGTAGTTTAACTCAATTTTTAATTCAGTCCTTACACTTTAACAATTTATAATAACATTGTTATAGTTTAAATGATTTGCGATTTAGTCCCTATAATATTATTTGCCAATATTTTGACTTATACGTTAGTTAATTATGCTTCATTATTTACTTTTACTTTTACTGGTAGTAATATTATATATATTCAAAGAACTAAGATGGTATATAATATGTTGTATTAATAAAATTAAAAAGGTTAAAATACCGACTTAATCCTTTAATTTATTTACTATTTCAAAATCATCCTTTAAGTTTGAAGTATTTTAATGTAATCCCTTAAATTTCCAAAACATACAATAATTCTTTTTTAGTAAATTTTCTTAAAATATTAACACTGTTAATTTTAATGTTGAAGTGGCAGATACATGTGTGTTTTAGTTATAATTTAGAACATGATTTGGCATCCATCAATATTTAACTTAAAAATAAGATAATAAAAATGGAAGTCAGATTGTGACAAGCAAGCTTCTTGCGAGGTCGAATGTCAATGAGAAGCTGGTCAATGCCATTGTTCAACTCACAAGAGTGATTGTCATTGGAATTAAAATCACAAAATCGATGGAGCTCCAAGAATGATATGTATAGCTTAGGTGTTCCAATTTATTCCTCTGGGAAAGAATATAAAAGGTATTTAGAATTTGAAAGTGTTACTTCAAATATGAGTATAAAAAACATAGCAGATGAATATAAACTTCTTTGGTTTTGGTGATTATTGTAAGTCCAGCATTTTGGGCGATGATGATATCAACTTCTATTGAGATGAAACTATGCATGTTATATATATAGATTAAGAATCACATAGATAATGGGAAAATTCTGCTTATTGAAGTGCCATTGAAATTTTGCATTCCGAAAAGGAGTGTGAGAGCATGACTTCTTTTTTTTTTTTTTTTAATAATTTTTAGATTAAATATTGATTAAGTGTCAAATCATCTATTACAGTATAATTAAAAAATACTTGTGATTGCTACGTCAGCATTAAAATTAACAGCGCTCAAATTATAACAAAATTCACTTACAAGATATGTTTATAAGATATTTTAAGAAATTAAATAATCACTTTAAAATGCTTCAAACTTAAGAGATTATTTTAAAATGATAAATGAAATTAAGAGATTATTTTGATCAATTAATAAAATATTTACATAATGTTAACTGTGCAAACTAAATTGAGATATTTATAAATTATATGGATTTAATTATTCATTTTTTAATTATAGGGACTCAATTAAAAGTGGAATAAAATATAAGGACCAAAAATAGAATTCTTGCTATGGCTTGTGTCAAACAGCAATTGATAGTTGAAAAAAATTTAAAAAAAATTCAAAAACGCTTACATGGAATTTGGAATTGTTGGAGTGGGTTTGAGTATTTTTCGCTTGTATCAGAGTGTGTCAAAAAGCCGAGTATAACATTTTTTTTAATTAATGAAAATTATTTTAAATATTATAATGAGTGAGTAAGGAATTAAAATAAAAATTTTGTAATAAGTTATGAAAAAAATTACTTTTCTCTAAAAGTAATAATTATAATAATAATGTGCAATGACATCGCTGGCTTTACTGTATGAGAAACTATCCTAATCTCTAAATAAAGTTCATATGCTCAGTTTATCATTTTCTGAGAGTCAAAGTGACCCCAGAAGCTTTGTTATCAACGTTCAAAATTCAATAGCATCATAATGTCAGAATTTTTTTTTGCTCAGAAGTTAGAATATTAGCTACTACCATCTACGAATACCCCAAATTTGAAGTTTTTTTTTTATACTATCTTTTAGTATTTGGTTTAATACTTAAATCACAAAACCAACTAATTTAAAATGAAATATTGTTGGACTTAATATTGGAAGTAGTCCTTTTAACATTATACTATCTATATACAAGACATAGATTGAACCTAAAAAATAAACTTGAAATCTTTGAAAATAAACAAAATTTCAATTTGCAAGCACTAACATTAAAGGAACTTTAATAAAGTGACATTCATGTCCTTCGAGTCAAATTCAAAATTACATTAAAATAAACTGCATAATTGGGCTCTTTTTCGTGTGATTATTAGAGCTCAGACTGAAATTTCCTTCTTCTTAATCTCTTGTGCAAAGTTTAATTGTGTTGAAAAGAAAAATGAGTATTGTCTGAAAGTCGTTAAAGAATATTTATTGTCCCTGTTCAGATATTTTCATAGCATTTAAATAAAATTTCTTTAATTTTATTTTTATAACAATAATATCTTTTATTTTTTTTTCCAAAAGGCATAACCAATATTTTAAAAAAATTATAATTAATTTATAATGAATTTTCATATACTCATGTTTTTAAATAATATTTCTATATTACTCTTTAATATCTTATGAAATTTCATTTAAAAAAATTAATTAAAAAAACCAAAATCATTTTTTAAAAAAATTATGAATAATATAAATATATTATTTAAATGTATGGAGATATACAAATGGTTTGAGATTGATTATAAAGTTTTTAAAATAAAAGAAATTAATTATTTATTTTCAAAAAAGATGAAAAATAATATTATTATTAAACAAAATTAAAAAAATTATTAATTAAATGTCATAAAAATAGTATAAAAAACTCCGCACACTGAATAGCAAAACCCTAAAAATAAATGACCTTTAGCGAGGAATAACAGTGAAAAAACTCCCACATGGATCATAACTTTCCAAAAGGACGAATGGAGTAATAAGAACCGCTCACAATAGAAGAAGGGAAAGTAAAAGATTTAAAAAAATGAAAATTTTTAATATCTAGGTCTAGGAATAAATGATTAACAAACTATTAGTATAGTAAAAAAAAAAATGACATTTTAGTTGTAGGGGTTTGATTGTATATTATTTTCAGATAAGGAATAAATTCTAACTGAGTGGACAAATATTTTAAAGTCTAGATAAATTGACCTCCAATGGTAATTATGGACACACACACACACACACACACACACACACACACACACACACACATATATATATATATATATATTAAATATAATAACAATTATATATTATATGTTATCATATAAAAAGATAAGTCTGAATTTTAAAAGTAAATTAATAAGGTTAAAATTATAATGAGTCCTATTATTTAATTTTTATTTTGATGATAAACCTAATTAAAAATTAGGACATGTGCTATTATAAAAAAGGGTTAATGTCCCCAAATTGTATGTATGAGATTTTTTTTTTTTCTAACATCTCATTGCTAATTCCATTTTCCTAAGATTCATACATACATATATATATATATATATATATATATTTGGAAGATAGATAGCCATAAGATCAAAGAAATATGAATTTAGGTACACTTTCATATTTAAATAATTCTTTTTCATAATTTAAGTTCTACACCCACATCCAACACAACTAAATCAAATTGCAATTTTATCTTGACAAAAATAGAAGATATCATCAATCTTTTAAAGTAGTTAGAAAAAAAATTAAACAAAATATCATTGTTATTTTTATTTAAATGATACATTATTGTAGACATCGTGGTGGATAAGCTAATAGGAAGGTGGTGAACTATTTGCAATGGATGCACATCGATTCCACACTTGTTTGTTACTTGCAGCGATTTCGGAAGCATTGGCTTTAAACGTAGGTGTATCAAGAACTAGTATGATCAAGTTGTCATAGCAAGTTTTCCCCACATTGTTGACAATGTTTCCACAACACTCTTGAGTGAGAGTTACATTGCCATAAACTATAGCAGAGAATGTAAGAAAGCCACAATTTTTTATAAACTTTCGTGAACAACTAATTAGATATTCATAAAATCCAGGAGCTTCTTCTGGTGGTTTTTGAAAGGACGATCCTCTAACATTTGGGCTCATGGGACCATCATTTGATGTGATTACAGAAGTGGCACTCAAGGCACTCACAACAAGAAGTAACATCGTCACGGCAACCATGTTCATTGTAGGAGCCATTTTTTTCTTGGATGACAATGCCTATGATGAGGAAATGAGTTTACCTTTCTTGGTAACAATAGTTGATGGGGATGATGCATTTATAGGGTTAATGGCAAAGCAATTTTCTACTTTTTGAACCTATTAGAATTGATAATGGAAACTGTTTTCATAATGTTCTTCTAAAGTATAAGTTATGAATCATTGTTACAAAACTATTGTTTTATCTTGCTTTATCATTTCCGTTGTAGGAAAGAGAGTTTCATGGAAACTCATTATTTAATAAACATTGAAGTTTTTCTAATTAAAGGATTGTAACTATAGCTATAGGCATATGTATTAATCGATGAGAAAAACGAAGAGCCTTTATTTGTTATACAATGTTAAGGAAAAAAAAAATTAAGAACAACTTGAATTAAAAGCAATTCATGCTGATGGACTTTAGATGTTTTTTGCGGAACCAGATCCATTGTTATTTAGCATATTCTCCATAGGTTTTGGGATCCTCATATTACTATGGTTTATGGGACATGGTAGTGGCATTTATTTACCCATATTTGTATCATTGATGAGGCCTGCATATGCACTTAAATTTTTCAGCTCCAAATAAATTTTGGGCTAAAAGTT
The DNA here is from genome assembly GCA_037074485.1 of Delonix regia. Taxonomy (NCBI): domain Eukaryota; kingdom Viridiplantae; phylum Streptophyta; class Magnoliopsida; order Fabales; family Fabaceae; genus Delonix; species Delonix regia. The sequence continues at coordinate 30,135,920 of CM073455.1, forward strand.
GGAGAAGTTTGGAACCAAGGTTTATTTTGACATTATCTCGTGCCTTATACAATTTGGTTTGTCAAATTCTTTAAATTATAAATGCACCATTGTTCATCATGAGAATATTTGAATTTATACAAATCTTAAATTCACAAAATTGATACTTGTATGGAATCACAAAAACATTTCATGAAGTATTTACTTCAAATTCACTATGATGGGTTCTTGTATGACATCATACATATGTTTGCAGTGGCAGAGCCAGAATAATAAAATGAATGGGGCCAAAAATTAATTAAAATATTTGATATATTAAAAAAAATGTATTACTAAAATATATTACATGAAATAAATCTAATAATCATTCAAGTAATATGCATTACTTAATCTAAAGTCAATATTATTGAACACCAAGTAATATAAGAAATAGATGCATTTATATTTCATATTACAATATTTAACAATGAACTTCAATAAAATTAAAATATAAAATATATAAACCAAATGCAATGATTTTTCTAAAGTTTATTACTACAATATAGATAAAACATTAATTAATTATAAGATAAGAAACATAATAGGAGAAAACCATTATATATATATATATATATATATATATATATATCAATTAATACTCAAAGAGGATAGGCAAAATATGCAAGATGGTAGAGAAAATGAGTAGTAGGCATGACAAAAAATAAACTATAAAACAATCAACAAAAAATTAATAAGTTATTATACCAAAAAATGAAATGAATGAATGAACCATGAACCTTCCAAACAACTATAGTCTTTAAGAAAAGTGTAAAATTCAAACAATAAAAAATGAAGTGAATGTAAAGTGTGAAAAGTGTCTATATAGGTGATAGAATGACTACCGAGGATTGAAGAATAAAAATTAGATAGTTTGTGACCTTCAAGGATGATGATTACTACGTGTTTAGCCAGTGGTGTCACACCCTAAACTTCCAAAGTGCAACCAGCACAGATAACAGGAATTACCCGTTCCTGTAAGCCTATCACTATCACTATGTTTTTTGACGTTATTTTTAAGGACTAAAACCAAATACAAAATATGTTCAAGTATAAAAATATAATTTTAACTATTACATAGTAACTTGAATAGTAAATATCGTCAGTTGCTGTGCAAATTTAAGTGAAAATATGTGTTTACTATTTGCATAGTGCCAAATAGTAACTTTTATAGTAATTTGAAAATTTCTATAAATAGCACGAACATTTCTTAATATTTTCATTAAATCTAGAAAGAGAGGTTGTGAAAGGAGCATTAATATTTGTGAGAGGTAGCTTTATAGATATCTCTTTAATCCAGGCTCTGCTATAGGAAGAAGGGACCTCTATTATCGATTTCTATCGGTGAGTGTATAATTAACAAAGTAAAAATTTTCATTTTATCAAATGTCTTTATTTTTTAGTCCAACTTTCAATTTTCTTATTCCATGTTCTGTGTTTTATGATAAACAAATCTATATTCTTTTGAATTTTTCAACTACATATATGACATAATATATATGGATATAAAAATAACACAATGATAAATGATATTACCTAATTTTATGAATTATTGTTATTATGAAAAGCATTTATTATATGAAAAGTGCAAAGTGAAGGTTATAAAATATAAGAAAGTAGTGTTATATGAAAGGAGAAAAGTTATGGTAAAATTCTTAATTATAATTGCTTCCTTTTCTTTAATTTATCTAAGTTTATTGTATATGATTGTTGCATTATTGTATTTTCCATTTTAATCTTTTATATTGTTGTCACTTCTCTGCTAACTACTGTTAATTTTATTTTATCTTCAAGATTATTTTTATTTAAATTACTTTATGGTAATAAATATGTTTAAATAAAATTATTTATTTATGTATCCTATTTACACAATTTATTAATATTCAATGGAATTTATAATTTAAAGGATGAATGAGAATTTATGTAAGAATCTTGTAGCTGTTAGCAAGGGTAATAGCCTTGGTGCACTTTGTTGAAATGAATTACTAAAACGTATCTGGTAAAGGGATACAAGTATGAATTATTGAGATGTATCTAGTGAAGGGATACAAATATGAGATATTGAGACGTATCTAGTGAATGGATACATATATGAGATATAAGATGTATTCAATGAAGGGATACGAGTGTCATAATCAACCTTTTAGTGAAAAGGAATAAAAAGTAGAAAAATTGATTCCCAAAATGAATCTTGAAAATCAATTTATAGGAGTCGCCACCAAAATTTTTAACGGAAAACTTTGAAAAACTAATTTAAATTAAAAAGAAAAAGGCAAAATGGCATGTGAAAACAGAGATAGGTTTAGGAGTTTATTTGAGTGTGGGGAAGGTGTTAGACACCCTACAATACTCGCCCATAAGGATAGTTATCTTAAACTAGTCAAAGGAGATAGAATATTACCTTAAACTTATTTCAATTACCTTTTATTGATATGTATGCTCGTCAAATAGAAAAGACAAAAACAACAATAATGAAAGCAAACAAATAGATATTTACAAAGGTGGACTTGACCTAAGATGAAAACCTTGGGCCTACGTACCCTATAATAGGGATCAAAATCCATGTAGTTCGGCCAAAATGACAGGTTTGTTGGTTGGTGAATTTTAATTTTTATGACGAGAACAGGAGAGTTCAAATTAAATAGATTTTCATAAACAAAACGGAATTGAAATTTGATTAGTGTATTGTAATTTATGACATCCAAATTAATCTAGCTTTCTTGATCTCTTCATTTTCTCTCTTTTTAATTTTTGTTTATTTTTAGAATTTTAATATTTATTTTTGAAATTTAAATGAAACGATAGTGGAATAAGTTCTTAGGATTTCTTTTGAATTTTATATCATTTTTTTATTTTTGGTTTTATTTTAATTTTGGTGGTGTAATCATAAGGGTCTTTTCAGGGTTTTTATATTATATACACTTATATGATTTTTCTGTATATGTATTTTTTATGTGAAATTAGGATTTATTTTAAACTTAACGTAAAACTGTAATGGGAAAATATTGTTATGGTTTCTGAATTTATGATTTTTGCATTTATTTTTGAAATTAGGATTCACTCTAGACTTGAAGTAAGACTATCATAAAAAAATATTTTGTAATTTTTTTGATTTTATGATTTTTGTATTAATTTTTGAGATTATGGTTTTTGTATTAAATTTTAAGATTCGAGTTTACTTTAGGCTTAAAGTAAAATTATCATAAGAAAATATTTTAGAATTTTAGAATTTTATGATTTTTGTATTTATTGTTATTTTTTGGAATTTGAATTTATTTTAATACTTGAAGTAAAATTAGAATGTAAAAAAAAATATTATTAGGATTTTGATTATACATAACATGTAAGGTAAACGTACCTATTTAGAATTAGTTCATCCCGATATTTTAAATGTTAATTTTTGAAACCTAAGGAGATTCAAGGTCTCATTTGGCCTCTACTAGTTAACTTTTGGGTGTCTGAGAAGACGAACGATCTCACGCGGGAACCCAAAATATGGAATAAAATATTTAAGAATTCTCGGGATTTTATTTTTATATATTTTTAAGGGTTTTGAAATTAAAATTCTTTTAGTCTTATTTTTAACAAAATCGATTCCCTAAAGCCTTTGGAGACTCAAGTCCCACATGACATTTTCTAATTAACTAAATTTTATAAAGCACAAACTTAATCATTTTGTAAATAATAGGAAATATTTAATTAAAATATTTATTTTTGCATTATTATTTTTTAATACAAGTATGTACTAATTTTCGGGGCCTAAGGAGGTTAAAATCTCACATGACTTTAAGCACTTGAGGAAAATAATATTCCCATACGATGCCTTCCTTAAAACTTTAGTTGTATTGCCAAAGTGAAAAAAAAAAAATGATATGTAGCTTACAACATTATTTGGTGCCAAATGCAGGAACAATGATAGCATGCATGCAACTCAATCGACCATGATGTTGTTCCTTACCCGCGGTACTGCTTCAACTTCTCATCATTGACAGATTCCCTCTTCAGCAGTCCTCTTCCTTCCAACTTTTCACAGCGGCACCACTTCCTTTCATGGTTTCTCCCCTGCGACTCTCTCTCTCTTCTTCTTCTTCCTTTCAACTTTCTCAAATCACCTCTGTCTAGGGAATTCAGAGCAGAGCATCCACCTCTCTTCCTCTTTTTCTTCTCCTTCTCTCTCTTTCTCTCTCTCTCTCCTTGGCCCATGATTGCACAAGCGTGGCATGCCTCTCTCTCTTTCCTTCTTCTTCTCTTCTTCTATTTCTTCCTCCTTTGGTTTCCCTTCAGCACCGTCATGTCAACCGTCAGCTTCCTCTCCCTTCCTTTCTCTTATTCTCCTCCTTTCTTCTTCTTCTCCCTTTCTATTTCCTCAACCTGTGATTGCACGAACTTGGCACACCTCTTTCTCTTCCTTCTTCTTCTTCTTTCTCTCATTCTTCCTCCTTTGTTTACCTTTGCCCATAGTGCTCAAAACAGCGCAGACTTCTTCTTCATATTCTCCTTCCTTTTTCTTCCTCGATCCAGCCCATCATTGTACGAACACGTCTCTCTCTCCTCTTTCTCCTTCCTTTCTTCTTCCTTGGTCCAGCCCAGTATTGCACGAACAAGTCCTCTTCCAAGCATGAGCTAATCGGTGGCTTTGAGTGTGGCACTAAGCAAAAACCAGTTGAAGAAGCTGGCGATCTTTGTCATTTTCTCACTCCTTTGTGCCTCTTCCAAGCATGACGCTAATTGATGGCTTTGAGTGTGACACTGAGTAGTTGAAGAAGCTAGCTATGAACTTTGTCTAGGATTTCCTTCAGAAGATGAAGTCTGGAATGAGCATGTATGGCCTGAGCTTGAGAATTGTTGGTATGGCTGGCTTCACCTTTGCTCACTCCTTCTTTAGTTTCTCTTCTTCTCTTTAGTTTCGGTTACTTTTGGTAAAGAAGAACTCTCACATTCTCTTCTTTCTCTTTTTGGTTTGCCATGTCTTCTCCATCTCACCTTTCCTTTTCTCTTATGTTCTCTTCTTCTACTGTTTAACTCTATTTTTGGAGATCAGAGCAGAAGACGGTTCTCCTCTTCCCTTCTTCCTTTCCTTCTCCCTCTTGCCTTTTTGGAGCTTGCAGCAACGCTTTCTTCCTTCTCTTCTCTCCTTCTTTTCTTTTTGGTGCACCTCTTCTTCTTTCGGATTTTCCCTTCGCCTTCTCTTTCTTCAAAATCTTCCTTTTATCTTGTTAATGGCACCGTTCACAAGGTTGGCCAAGAAGTGGGTGGAAGAAAAACGGGTGTCTTTTTCCTCAAGTGGCTAAGGTTCTTTGTCTAAGAGCTCTCCTTATCCCATACTCCTCTTTCTCTTCCTCTAACATGCATGCAAGAGTTAAAGTATAGGTCTTGTATTGTTTAATGTTTGATTCCCTCTCTACAGTATGGGTGGTGTGGGTTTGCATACTTTAATGTTCTTTTTTTAAAAAAAAATTCCCAAGTTTTTACTTTTTTTTCATAATATTATATTATTATTTTTTATGTTGTCCTTATTTGATTTTTTTTATTTCGTTTTCATATTTTGATTTTGCTTTTTTTTTTTCCATATTTTAATTTTTTATTTTGTTCTTTTTTCATATTTTGATTCTGTTTATTTTGTGACACCTATTTTATATTTGTTTAATTAAAGACTAAATCAATTAATTAAATAATTAATCACTATTTTATTATTACTTTTGTTCTTATTTTATTTTGGGTTGAGGTGTTTACAACGAGTATAAATTATTAAAACGTATCTAATAAAGGGATATCGTAAGAATTGTTAAAACATATTCGATAAAGGAATATGACTATGATAATATTGGTTCTTTCCATGATACCCACTTAATACAAAATTATAAGATTTAGAAATGGTGTTTTTATTTTATGGAAAAATTATTTCTTTACTTTAAAAAAATGTTTGTTAAAAACTTTAAGGCCTCTATTATTTTCCTTCCACTTACCTTGTAATTTATGCATTCACTAAGTCAGATTGATATTTAAAAAAAAATCTTTATGTTTTTTCTAGAAAGATATTTATCGCAATTAAATTTTACTATTATATCAATTTTATTTTTTTTCTATTACCACTTGGTGGTTTATATTTGTTAATATTCTGTTGTTTAGAAATCTAGAAGGTTTTAATTGTTCCAAAAAAAATGTATTAAGATTAATTTATGTGTTTGTCTACTGTATAATAATAATAACTATAATAATAGTGATTATTATATCAATTTTATTTTTCAATGTATCACTAGTTGTTGGTTTATATTTACTAATATTCTATTGTCCTGAAATCTTTAAGAATTTAATTGAACTAAAATTATTTTATTTGTTTTCCTACAATTTGCTAATAATAATAAAAAAATAATGACAATTTCCCAAATTGATATTCTTCATAATTAAACTTTATTAAGGTTTTAATTGTTGCAAAAAATCTTTTAGTCAGATTATTTTATGTGTTTGATTACTATTTAGTAATAATAATAATAACGATAATTTTCAAGATTGATATATTTTTTAATTAAATTTTACTATTATATAGCATAACTTCATTTATATCAATTTTTTTGTTAAAGTATTACTATTTGTTAGTTTATATTTATTAATATGCTATACATAACCAAAACGGAAAGTATCTTCTGCAAAAGAGAAATGAAAAAGTTTATCCTAACAAGCAATAGTTAATTTTGTAAAAACTAATTTATTGAGCTAAATCACATTGTCCTCTATATTAAAAAGTTCAGGCATAGGCATTGCTTCACACATATTTTTAATGTCGATATAACCAAAATATCAGCTGCATCCCGCTAACAAAATACAGCTAAAGTAGTAATCAATGTGATTTTGTGATCAAAAACTTGAAGAAAACAAGAGGGCTATGCTTGCACCACAGGAAATACCATGGTAACAGAGGAATGAGGTCTCAAACCATTTACCATAAAGTTCCACTATGCCGAAGAGATGACTGCATGACACCATGGGTGAGATAGAAGCATTTTAGCATCAGGTCTTTGTCTAGCATCCTGACATATGCAATAGCACATTTTAGTGACTAATTTAATCAAATGGGATTAAAAGTCTATATCAATAAAAGCATTCATCTTGCACATCCTACAAGGCCTATCAAATAAAATATCACAGATAATAATGACTGCATCATTTACAAAGAAGACGGGAACAGAATAAATGATGAAACAACACTCGTCAAGCTATAAACAAATATAATTAGGGTAGTCTCCATATAATTTTGTGACCACAATAAGTAAATGAGAAGTAAATGCAGTGTACACCAGAAGACAGCCTCAGAAAGGCCAGCAGAAGTTTTGTAAAAATCTTTTCGTGATTGCCCATTGGCAATATAATTGAAAAAAAAAAAAAGGTAAATTACATTTTAGTAACTTACCCTATGGTATGAAAGCATGCGTTTTGGTACCATATGGTTTAACCCACAAAAGAATGAAGTGAAATATTTTGGATTCATTATCAAATAAATAAATTGTATGGTCAAAGTGATAATTTTTACAAATAGTGAAAAATTAGAGAAAAAAATGTCAAAAAGTTCTTTAAGAATAAATTATAGACATAAAAATTTTTTGGGACTATTATAATTTTAATGTTTTATTGAATAGGAGTTGGCATTTCTTCTATACGCCACATGTATAAAATATTGGTAACTTCAATATTAGAAACCACCTAATAAAAAAATATTTTAAAAGAAAATCAAAGTTAGCAAAACTTAAAGGTAAAACATTCTGTGACATTGTTAGAGATTCCTTGAGCTCTTGGAAGAAAACTGAGGAGAGAGATTTTGTTCCAAAATCTGTTAGCCAAATGATTATGAAAGTTGCTATTGTAGAGAATGACAATAAGCTTAAGCAGTATTGATACTTCTCCAAAATAATGTGAAACTAGGTTATCCAATTAGCACTTGTGCTTCTGCATCTTAATCTTCGTATTCAATTTAAGAGCCATGAAAAGTCTCCTAAATCACTGTTTAATAAAAAATTTTAAATATAAATCATGATAATATAAAATCACATTTGATCAAAATAAATTTTAAAAATTAAATTAATGCAGAATTACTTTTTTCCAACTCTAATACAGACACACTAAGGTGCTCTCAAATTAACTTACAACGTCAAGGTTTTTATTTAGAAATAGTTTGGTAGTATCAAGAAAATTTAATTAAAAGAAATGTTCCTTTCCAAATTCACAAGACAGTAAATTTGTTGTCCGGTGGAGGATCTGAACTCAATTTATTTGTGTCACCAAAAGGGAAATCAAGCAATAAAGTAGGGATTACATAACAATGCACATCTTAACTTCTGGGTAATAAGTTAACGGTTAGGCAACAAATTGGAAATAAATAAAGGCCTGTTTTAATTATGTTTTAAAATAATTTTTTGTTTAAAAAATAAAAAAATTTGATCATATTATATTTATCTATTATTATAAAAACTTCAAGAAAAATAATAATGTTTTAAAGAACTAAAAATAAGGAACACTTTTTTTTTTTTAATGTTCTGACTTTTTATTTTTATAGAACAGAATAATTGTTTTATTATTGAAATTACTTTAATTTTGAAAAAAAATATAGTTATGTAAAACACTTTAACAGACTAATAATCATTCATATAAGCTTTTTTTTTTTTAATTTCCAATTTTTATTTAAAAAATAATTTGATTAAATTGTTTCAAGAGCACCAAGAAAAAAAAGGGTAATACATAACTCCTTTTCCTTAAAATTACACATGTGTTTTTTTTTTTTTTCATTTTCATTTTTATTAAAAGAATATTGAAATAGTAATTATAGTAATTATAGGAATTACTATTACACCATAACCCTAACTAGCTTTTTATAAATAGAGCTAAACTATTATAAAATAGATAACGTTTAAAAAGAGAGACTTGAGACGCTTTGATACCAATGAAGGGAATAAAAAATAAATAAAAACATTCATAGATTTAGAGTAGGAGACTTACATACTTATCCTAATTGCATTCTTTGATGTCAAATATGATTGCAAAGCTAAAAGTTTTTGGAAATGTCTTAACAGACAAGTAGCAGATCTAAGCTGTCATTTGCTCTTTGCCTAGTTTGTGGAAGCATATGAAAATGCTTCTCACTCACAATGACAAAATCACGACTTTGAAAGATTTCTAGAGACACCTCGAACTTAAGGAAGAAAGGCTTAAATCAGCCAAGTTGATACCTGAGTTGCACATGGCAACTTTAGGTGAAAGACGTGGTTCAAAAAGAAAGAGTTAGGGAAAGAACAAAGAATCAATTCAACCTAAGAAAAAGCCAAAGACTAATAAGCAAGGTAAAAAGAAACAGTGAAAGGTGAATATGGTAAAAGTTAAGTGCTTCAATTGCCAAAAGAAGGGACACTATGCAAATGATTGCCCTGAGCCTTTTAAAAAGGTAACCTACATTGCTTATGCTAGTGAACTTTGTATTTCTAGCTCTATTATGCTTACTGAATCTTGTCCTATGTGGATTGTAGACTCAGAAGCCACGGACCACATAGCGAGGGACCGTGAAGGCTTTGTTGACTTCTAGCGAGTTTCCTATGGAGCATTCTGAATATATGTGGGCAACAATACTAAGGTTGCTATCAAAGGGATCGAAACATGCAAGTTATTCCTGCGTGATGGTCGAGACTTGATCTTAAATGATGTCCTTTATGCGCCTCAAATTTGTCAAAATGTTATTTCAATTTTGGTTTTACTTAGATTAGGCTATGGTTTGTATTTCCATGACAATTGTGTTAAATTGAGTTATGACTCAGTTTTTTATGGTTTTAGTTATGTAACCAGAGGTTTTATTTCTAGGGATTTAGATGATGAATATTACATTAATAATAATGTTAATTTTTCCATGTTTGCCTTTACGCACGATTATGATCACGATGTAAATATATAGCAAGTTAGACTTGGTTATATTAGCCAACAGATAATACAACAGTTAGCAAAAGAGGGTTTGTTTCCTAGCATTAAACGAGTGGATTTGTCTACTTGTGAATCTTGCTTAGCAAGAAAATCTACATGAAAACCCTTTGGTAAAGCAACTAAAGCTAATTTTTCATTGCAGTTAGTTCATTCTGACATCTGTGGGCCTATGAATGTCAGGACCAGGCATGGACCAAATTATTTCATCACATTTATTAATGATTATACTCGTTTTGGTTATGTCTATTTGATTTCTCATAAGTAAGAAGCATTGAGCTGCTTCAAAAACTACATGAACTTAGTTGAGAATCAATTAAATAAGAAGATTAAGGCTTTTTGCATCGGTCGAGGCCAAGAATATTTGTCGGTTCAATTCAATGAATTATGTGATGAGAAAGGAATAGTTCATTAATTGACTATTCTAAGTACTCCATAACAAAATGATGTTGTAGAAAGAAGGAATAGAATGCTTCTTGAGATGGTTAGGTCCATGATGGCACAAGCTAATTTGCCAATCACCTATTGGGGTGATGCATTGATGTCTATAGCCTATGTACTTAACCGTGTGCCTACGAAATCAATTGCAGCCACTCCATATAAGTTATGAACTGGGCGAAAGTTTGACCTAAGTGTTTTGAAACCTTAGGGATATGTTGCCTACACACATGATTCCTCTCACAAATATGACAAATTGGGCCTGAGAGGAAAGAAAAGTATCTTTATTAGATACTCTGAGACCTTAAAAGGTAATGTGTTTATAGGTCAACAAGATAGTGGAAGCGTGACTGAATTTAAATATCAAGATGTCACATTCTTAGAGAATGAATATTCTAAGAAAGGTAAGGTAGGTCAAGACCTATCCTTATTTGAGATAGAGGATCTGAATGCATTAGGACCGCTTCATTTGCGTGGGAGGATTATAGCAGATGATAAATTAGTTTCTCATCAGCAACCTTCTTCATCATTTGATGCGAATCAGAGTTCCTGAGCTGGTTGCTTCAAAGGGGAGTGACCAAATGGATCTTATTCCAAGTGGGAGTAGGATTACTGTTATTAATCCGAATAAGAGCAATATTGATCCAAATAAGAACAATGAAGTAAGATCTAATGAATTACAACTGAGACGTGGTTCACGTTAAAAGACTCCTCGCCGACGATATGAGATTGAAGGTGGTGAACTTTTTACAATACTCCTATAAAATGAAGATGAGCCGAGAAATCTGAAAGAGGCTTTCATATCTCCTTTTAAAGATAAATGGACTAAAGCTATGAAAGAGGAAATTGAGTCTATGAGAGTCAACAATGTTTGAGAACTTATTGATCTTCCAGAAGGATGCAAAGCTATTGGAAACAAGTGGTTTCTCAAAATCAAGAAAAGAATTGATGGCACGACTGAAAAATTTAAGGCTCGACTAATAGTAAAGGGGTATACACAATAGGAAGGAATTGACTATGAGGAGATTTTTTCTCCTACTATACGATTTACCTCTGTTCGCTTACTTCTAGGTATAGTGGCTTGTTTAGATCTTGAATTTTATCAGATGGATGTAAAGATTGCCTTTCTCAATAAAGAATTACATGAAGAAATTTTTATGGAACAAACTGAAGGTTTCATTATAAAGGGTTAGGAAGAAAAAGTTTGTAGACTTTTGAAGTTTATCTATGGCCTTAAACAATCTTCAAGACAGTGGCATATTTGTTTTCACAATTCAGTCATCTCTAGCGGTTTCACTATGATGAGTGAAGACAACTGTATATATACCAAAAGATCTAAGGACAAGTATGTGATGATGACATTATATGTTGATGACATACTCATAATTGGAAATGATATGGAGCTTATCAACTAGGTAAAGACCTAGTTGTCATCTCATTTTGAGATGAAAGATGTGGGTGAAGCTGCATACATTCTTGGAGTTAAGATTTCAAGAAATCATTTTAAGAAACTCTTGTATCTTTCGTAAGAGAATGACATCAAAAAGGTTTTAAAATGTTTTAGTATGGAAAGTTGTAACCATGCTGACACTCTTATCAAGACAAGTCGAACCTTGACTGCCGAAATGTGTCCTAAGACTGCCATGGAAAGAAAGCGTATGAGTTGAACTCCATACAGGAATGCAATCGATTGTCTAATGTACGCTATGATGTGTAATAAACTTGATATCTGCCAAGCAATTATCTTAGTTAGTAGATATCAAACCGACCCAGGTCCTAAACATTGAGAAGTTGTAAAAAGGATATGATATCTGAATTGGACTGCTGATTATGTACTCTGCTATCAAGGTAGTAGAAATCTACGATTGGTAGGATACATTAATGCTAATCATGGAGGGGACTTCGATGAGCGAAAGTCCACCTTAGGATACGTTTTCTTACTCAGTGATGGCACCATATGATGGAGTAGTAAGAAACAATCATATGTATCCTTGTCCATGATAGAGGCAGAGTTCGTGACCCTATCTTTAGTAGGCTAGGAGGCTATTTGATTGAAGAGGTTCTTGGATCAATTGTTGTTTAAAGCAAAAAATATTGAACCAGTGTTAGTGTACTATGACAATGAGGTTACAATTGCATATACTAAGGATCTAAAGTACCATTGCAAAACCAAATATATAGATATCAAGTATCACTATGTGAAGGACATGATTGCATGCAAGACTATGAACATGAAGTATATGTTTACGCATGAGATGCTGACAAATCCATTGACCAAGCCTACTTCTAGAGATGTGTTTGTGAGACACGTTACGTCTTTAGGATTGCATAGAATTTAACATACTTAATTTGTATTTTTAATTTTTCCCATTGTTCATAGATAGAAATGTTTTGATGTTTTTAATAATTAATAACGTTTGATTTTCATGTTTACATATCTTTATTTGAATGTTATGTACATTCTTATTTATTGCTAAGTATGTCAAATAGACAAAAGTGTTAGCCTTCTTACACAGGTAACCACATTAGTGTCTTTATGACATTAGAGATGAGACAAGATTTTAAGAGAAATTATCATGAGGATAATTTAAGAGCAACTATACTTAAAATCATTTAAGTCGCCTGATTGATGACATAGGGTCATTAAAATTAATTTGATGAAAAAAGTTCATCATTTCTAGTCTACCTTTGTTGCCAGATGTGAGTTCAAGACATTGTGTAGATCTAGGAACTCAAATTTAGACTTATGGTGTCTAAAATATCATCTGTGCAACATTATTTATGAAATAGACATACACTCTATGGGAAAAAGAGGAATGTTGTAACACATGTTTCATACTATGTGTGCAAATGCCGACCATATAGGTTAACATGAGTGCAATCTCGACTCATAATTATGTGAGACCCTTGAGCCTTTACGCTAGCTCTACATTTGTATCCTTAGACTCTGATCAGGTACTTGAGATGCAACTTGGTGTTTGCTATTTTAGTGTGTTGCCTAAGGACTATGTGTAATGATTTAGTTTGGTAGGACATGTCTAGAAAAATGAGCTAAGTCTATATTAATAGGATCATAAGAAGAGGAATATCATAAAGAGAATCTCATTTTTCTGTATTCACCAGTATATCGGTTATGACTTGTGTGTCATAATTGTGAATACAATATATTATGATAGATGAGATCATTGAGAGATATCAGATTGTGATTCTTATGATCTAAGGTGTATGCATACTTAATAATCTACATACAGGTGCATTTTCGAAAAAAAGGCTATATATTTGTAATTGATGTATAACATTGATGCTCTTATAGTATACTGAATGCACGACCTACTTTCCCTGTATGAATGATTGCAAATTATTAAGAGAAAGTGTTCTCTTGATTTACCGAAAATATGTTTCTTGAGTTTAGAGTGTATGACCACTCCCATTATGTATGAGTAGGAGATGTTAGAATATCGTATAATATATAGGGTTTAAATATGTTAAGATATTATACAAAGTCCACCCATAAAGAGTGTTCATTAAATAAGGGTAAAATAGTAATTATAGAAATTACTACTGAACCCTAACCCTAGCTAGCTTTTTATAAATAGAGTTAAACTATTATACAATAGATAACTTTTAAAAATAGAGACTTGAGACGCTTTGAGAGAAATACCTACGAGTATTCTGTAGTCGCATTTGAGAAAGGATTTAGTTTGTGAAAACTTGAGATACACTCAATATATTGTGGGTATCTCATTCGATCAATGATCCCAACCATAATTTGATTAGCTTCCATAATTAGGAGAAGTATGTAATTCTCATACTCTAAATCTATGAAAGTGTTCATTTATTTTTTATTCCCTTCACATATAATTTCTATAATTTCAAAAAGATTGTTATGATTGTTCTTGTCTTTAAATCATTCTTCTTTATTTCCTCTCTTAGTGATTAAAATTGTCATTTTATTTCTTATCACACCCTTAGCCATGACCACGATTATGATAATTAGGGGTGACCATGGGTTGATTTTGAACAAGGCCCAAAAACCGGCTTAATTATATGATCAGGTTAAATTTTTTATCATGAGGCTCGACCCAGTCTAGTTAGGCTTAATTAATGATCGAGACCAGGCCGGGTTTATTCATTTTTACTTTTTAATTATAAATTTTTTTTAAATTGTTTTATTATGAAAAACAATTTTTTTAAAAAGATATTAAAAAAGTTTAAAATAGGAAATGGAATGGGTTAAAAAACTAAGATTAAAATTGGAAGATAAATAAAATTTAAAAAGAATGAAAGTTATAAAAAAGTTAATTATAACTAAAATTCATTTAATAAAATAAATATAAATTATAAAAAATAATAAAATTTAATACCAGGTTAGGTTTTAAGTAAACCCAAAACTCGACCCCGCTTGACCGAGTCAAAAAAGCAAATATTTTATTTAGTTTGACCTAACACAACCTGATATGATCGAGTCGGGCCATCTGGGTTGGTGATTTCCCATAACAACAATGATCACAGTTTTTTTCCACTTTTAAAGATTATATATTGTTGCACTCATTTAAATGAATGGAGCATATCCTGTGGGGCAATTTGCATGATTTTTCAAAAAGACATGAGATTAATTTGGAGTATGAAACCATTTTCATGATATTACTACTACAAGAACATATTTAAATCAAGAAAAATTGAATACAAGGTCTTTTTCAAATAAGTCCTCATTAGTTTTCTTTTCTCCAAACAATTTGAATCGATAACTTATTTTGAGACCTATTGAATTATATGCACTTATAATTTTAAAATCTTTGCAATTGTATATGCATTGAATCACAATGCGTTTGAGGTAGTCTTATTGAATCATTCCATTATTGTTCATTCAAATTATTCATTCAACAATTCAAGCAAATATTTTATCATTGGATATTATGCTTTTAATCCTTCATATACATGGTGATAAAGGAAAATCATTGCTTTTGCTTTGTCTGAATTAGATAATTCTTTTCCAACTTTAATTGCATTGTCTAGACCTTTTAGCTAGTAAAGAGATCGATTTCAGCATCTAATATCCAAGGTAAATAATTCCTACCTACGTAAACTAGAGTTTGGTGAGATTTGACATAGTGCAAGCTGATAATATAAAACAATAATAATAATTAGAATATATATATATATATATATATATATATATATAGAGCTTTAGATGTTGAATAAACTTCACTAAAACCCAAAAAATGCATTAATTATAATTCACAACATAGTATCAATATTAATTATTATAGATTTATGATTTAGGGTTTAAGGTTTAATGTTATATCCTTTTTCTTCTGTGGTAATATGGTATATTAATTTTTTGTTTTAAATTTATAATTTGAATGCTAATTGTTCACTCAAAACATTGTGATTTGTTTATAATTTAATATTATTGATAAAACACCAAAATAATTTCTATAAATGAAATATAAGTTACAATTTTAGGAAACAAAAAAAAAAAAGTAGTAGCAATTTATCTATGAATAATCTCAAATGAATGCATGACCATGTGTCTAGGAAGCAAAGTAGTGAATAAATACTATTCCAATACGCATATATGATCTATAACATTTTTAAAAATTAAGCATACTAAAATGAAGGTATAAAAAATATAACAAAAGGTGGAGAGAAAATTAATAAGAGAAAGGAGAGGCTAGCATTCACTTGGATTTTTTTATAGGCCTGATCATAATTTGAAGAGTTCGTTCAACTAAATAGGTCGAGTTTGAAAAAAAAATGAATATTAGTGTGGAAAATAAAACTTGAACAAAAATGCTCATATTGTAAAAGAGGTCAAGTACGACGTTTTTCTTAAATGTTTGAGTCAGAAAAGTGTGAATCAATATTTTTTAATAAAAAAAACTTTATTCTTTAAAGACAAACTTAATTTGATCATTAAAAAAATTTAATTTAAAATATTGAAATAATAATATCTTAATTTTAAAGATGTAAAATATAAAATTATTAGCAACACTAGCTCAATTTTAATTCAAGGTAAGGATTATACTAGAATGATAACTAATTTGCATTTATTTATTCCATAGGTAGAATTATACAAACAATAATAACTATTAACCATATTGTTTGTCTTATATCATAAACAATAAATATATTTGATCATAACTTAAAAAAATTTATTAGTCCAATATACCTAGCAAAAAATATAAATCTAAGCTTGAATTAAAAATCCCAAGAAGAAAAGAGGCTTGGGCTTTTTCTTCAAATAAAAGTTTGGTCCAATTTTTTTATCAGCCTAACCTATAATCATATCTAAATCCGTCCTTAATTCATAGCTTCTATATATAAGCCACGGAACTATATCATCCACAGCAATAATTGTTATAGATATCATATATTATATTTATTATATAGTTTGACTTTCCATGAATTTATTGAAATTTAATCAAATTAGAGAGATGATTAAGAATTTGATTAAAATTTCAATTTGATTATTTTCCTTTTATAATTCCTGTATCAGTATATGAATACCTATCATTTTGATGTGAATAGACAAGAAGAATTCTTCATTGATTATCTACAATAATGATAATTTTTTTCTGGATATTATTGTCTCTTAGTTAATCACAATAATCGAAATTTATGAATTAATTAGTAATTGATCATTTCTTATTATTAAAATTATAAATATCCAAGTGCTCTTATATTTTTAATTTTTAAGTATTTTTGTAATATATATAATTCTCTTAAATAGTAGTTAAAAAAATAAAAATGATCAATAGCATAATTAAGCTTTAATTTAATCTTCAAATTTAACAATTCAAATTCAATTTTTAATTGAAATAAAATTGTAAAAAATAAAGTAGGTTATCTCGTTCACATATAAATTATTTATTTTTAAAGAGCATTAAAAACCAAACGCCACGACAGGTGTCGCGCAGTGAGCGCGAGTATGTAATGCCCAATGCACTCACGCGAGATGGCACTGCTCTCGTTCCTGACTGTACGGCTTCTATATTCCCTCCCTTCCCATGTAAAAACGAGAAACTCACTCCCTGTGAGCTCTCGCAACAAAGCATACCACAGCGATTGAGAATGGCAACCGTCACCGACAACGGCAACGGAAACGGCTGCCCCGCGGAAGAAGGCGGCGGTGGAAAGATAAACAACTGCATTACGAGTTTCGTTGACCAAGGGAGCGTGGAGAGCTCTAGGTACTACTACTCTCGCAGGACGGTGTGTGAGATGCTTCTGGATCGTGGTTACGATGTACCTGACTCGGACCTCACTCGCTCTCTCGCCGAATTCCGTCGTGTTTACGGCGAACAACCCGACGTCGAAAGCCTGCGTATCTGCGTCTCTGCGTCTCTCTCCGCTCTGATCCCTCGAGCAAGGTCTATACTCAAACGTGTAACATATGAACATTTATCTGTTTTAGTTACTGAAGAAAGCTATCTTGATTTCCTTATAAAGAAATATATTAATACGCTCTTTCAACTTTGAATTATTTGTAAACTTCCCTGCTTTTTAAAATCCACAAAAAACCATAAGCATTCATCTTCCAAAACTTTAACCATTCTTGGACATTTTGTAATTATTGTCTATGATGATATCATATTCGCCCCCTTGTTTTTCTAGACTAGTGTGCCGGTCACAAATTAAAGAGTCTGAAATGTAATCTTCATCAAGGAAGTTTACTGAGAAATGGATCCGGTCACAAATTAAAGAGTCTGAAATGTAATCTTCATCAAGGAAGTTTACTGAGAAATGGATATAAAGGTCTAAATAGTGAAGGGTGATAGTCGAAGGAGTTATTTTTGGTTTTCAAAACTTGAATGGAAGGTGTTTGCAAATGAATTATAATTATATATATATATAGATATATAATTAATGGCCGAAAAATGTGCTCTTTTCAGTTGCTTTCGGTTTTTGCTTTGTACATATTATTTCTGCGGGGCAAGTGAAGCAAGGGAAGCCATAGGTTTATGGGAGTAGCGGAAGGTATACCTGAATTGGATGCAGCTACTCAGATATTAAACCATGGTTTATTTGTTTTGGAATTTGTGTCCCGCGACGAAAATAGAAAATAAAAGACGAATCCAGATCATAATAGCTGTACGGACTAAATTTTCTTTTGGTTGATTTTCTTTTTTCTTTTTTTCCCTTTAAATATAATGCTGTGCGGCAGTGTCTGCTTGTGTCTACGTCATTCTGCCAATGACTGTTATTCTTCTCGAAATAGCATCAAACATGATAAATTTGGTTAAGCTTTCGACACCTCAGCTTGGTTGCCTTTCATATTTTTAGTTAGCATTTCATTTTCTTGATTAAGAACAAAACAATGGATCATGGGTTATTTATCGGTTCAGTATGCTCACATCCATAAAGTTGCTTCTTTTGTCATACAGAACTATTATAATTCCTGTGGAACCTTTTCCCCCTTCAAAGAAACGAAACAGTAGTCTCTTACAATTTTTAGAGTATTGTGTGATTTGTTGCCTTTTAGCTGTTAATAATGTTTTTCTCTGTCTTGGGTAACAGCTAATTGGTGATGGAAAAATATTTATAATAGGAGATTGAATCAGCTTTAACATTGTTATCAAACTTGGGGCTTTAGGTAAATTCGTAGGGTTTATATCTGGCTAAGGAAGTATATACCAATTTTTACTTTGAATTGCTTACTTATATATATATACACACACACATACACATACACCCACTAGGCGTTTTTTTTTCACCTTAGGCGGGTCAAGTTTGAGTTGTTTCCATCCCACCCTAAGATGAAGTCCATTCCCCTGTGTCTTTTTTTTTTTTTTGTATTTGAGTAAAACAGTTTGTTCTTGGGCGTGCTGTAAGCAATTGTAGCAGAGAAGTGCTCTTCTAATGTTCACTCAATTTAGCTTGCTGTCGGAAGAGGATCCTAATTGCTAAACTATTGAAAGCTTGACTTCATTGGAGGCCTATGACAAAACAAATATTTTTACAACATTGTTTCGCAAACCGACTTCAAAAGTTCTTACATTAGACTTCAAAGTGATTTTGTTTTGCACTCTACTGGAAGTTGTATAATCAATTATACGGCACAGATTTTCATTTAAAGTAAGAAAGAAAGGCTAGATTATGACTGAAAATGTAGCAGAGCAAGAACTGAGATTTGATCAGTCAACATATCAAAAGACAAAAATGTCACTTGTAATTTATGCTGTTAGCTAACCTTTAAACGTCTTGCATTTTATCTTTTCAACAATTTCAATATAACTATATACATTTCTGGTGCATGGCAGATTAAAAAGTGATATTCCTAGGGTGATGGTACTGATTTTGAGCGATAACTTTTCCATGCCTTATAAGGTTTATTATATATGCTTCTGCAAAAAAATTTACCTTTATGGATAAATTTTCTTATTTAAATAATATTTAATTGCATACGATTGGGATACCTTTTATGGCTTACTACCTTCTTCTGTGCAGGTACTGGTTATCTTCTTGGGAACTGTGGATGTCAAAGTTCAAACTATCCGTCATATATATAGCCAGATTATGGATAAAGGGAGATTGAGTCGGCTTATGATAATTCAGCAAAGCAAAATCATTGCGTATGCACAAAAAGAACTGCAAAAGTGGCCATTTAAAGTTGAGATTTTTAAAGTAAGTTTCCCATTCCAAATTATGTTAATCAATTCATTTCAAGGCTCTAGGAATATTTGCAAATTGTCAGGCTTTAGGAATATTTGCAAATTTTTCAACGTCTGTCTTGTGAGTGTTAATAGTGAACCTCAATCTTGGTTTTGAGGTCAGAGAGGAATTAGGCAAAGAGATCCCCTTTCCCCCCTTTTTGTTCACTTTAGTGGTGGCTGTTCTGAGTCAGATGCTATCCAGAGCTATAGATAAAGTTGTGTCTTTTGTATTTTGTTTATTTTCTGTTGCGCATTTCTTATCCTCAATGCTCTGTACTTTCTCCTCTTTGTAATACAATTCCTTTTTATCACATATAAATAAAATTTGGCTTTTTTAGATCAATGACTTGCTGTTCAATATTACAAAGCATGTATTAGTGCCAAAGTATGAGATACTGACTACTGATGAGAAGCAAAAATTGCTCGAGAAGTACAAGTTGGAAGCGAAGCAGGTACTGTTTGTTTTTTATTGAGCTATTGCTTATTGAATCGTCTGTCTAGAAAGCACTAACGTCCACTTTCTATTTGCTTCCTATATTTTGACACATTGATCTGCAAAATGTGGAAACACAAAGTGGAAGCTAGGTTGACAAAGATGTGCCCTTTGTACTGGAGTTTTGATTTGAAAGCATTGAACTCACATACACGTACTAATATTGATTCATTGAAGGACGGGTACTTTGTCTTATGATCCAATAAAACTCCATTCATGAAAGATGAAGATGATTTGTCATCCATCATTCATGATTCTGATGGTTAGATAAACTTAATGAAAGGATAAGTAAACTACAGGGAGGAGTAAAGGCTTCAAAATCTGACAAATGTTTCCAATGTGGAATATTGACGCTACTGTAAGAAAAATATAAATAATTGCTTGGCTTATGAATAAAAGGCAATATGCCTCTGCACTGTCTTAGAATTAGGAGAAAATTTTGCTGCAATCCCCAGACGAGTGGATGCTGTTTGATTTATTGCGCCATTTTAGCTTTTATTTTGTTTCTGTTTCAGCTCCCATACATGCAAGAAACTGATGCCATAGCACGATACTATGGGCTGGAGAAAGGACAAGTGGTCAAGATCACTCACAGTGGTGGGCTGAGTGATTCTTTTATTAATTATCGCTGTGTAGTTTAATATTTCTCCTGCATTATGCTGCTTTAAGCGACAATGTCAATCCAGCACTTTTTATAAGATTTAAAATCTATGGAATCAATATTAGAGGGCTTGTTTCTCCATAGGGTTATATTTGTCTTATCAGTCTGCCATTGGTAGTATTATTACTTGAAATGCTTGGCATATGAATACATGTTTTAGAATCTAACATACTTGAAATGATTTCAGAAGTTCATTAACGGACTCGTTTAGTTTCCAACGATTTTGGACGATGTTGTGCATTATATTTCCTTAAGATGTTCAAAATCCGTTCCAACTCAACTGAGTCGAGGAACTGTGTTTTTTAATACTGTTATTTAGTTTTTTTTTAAGAATTAATTAGATATTGCTTGTGTAGTAGAAAACTAGAATTTCTAGCTTCTCTGAACAAATATTTCTACTTCTACAAAGAAAAATTGAGTGGGACAAGGACTTAATCGTGCTACTTTTGTTTTGTTAATACACTTTTGGTCTAAGCCTCTAAAGAACACAAACGGAGCTTCAATTCATTTTCACCTAAGAAATTAAAAGCAACAGCAGTATTGTAAAAATAACGAGGAATATATTTATTTAGTCACTTATTTATTATAAAATTATTATTTTTATTTTTTATTTATTATAATATTTAAAATAATTACTTATCAATTTAAAAATATTACATTTAATTCTTTACTTCAACTTAAATTTCTAAATTTAGAATTTAAGGTGTGTTAAGTGACTAAATTTTTTGACAAACTTGCTCCTATTGGTGAGAGAAATTACTCAAATCGTGCAGCAACTCCAGATTTTATATATGCATATTTGAATCTTTTTCTATAATATATTTAAGGAAAAATTATATTTTTGGTCCTCATGATTTTATTCTACTTTTAAGTTAGTTCCTAAAGGAGATTTCATTTTTTGTTCTTCTAGTTTAACTCAATTTTTAATTCAGTCCTTACATGTTAACAATTAATAATAACATTGTTATAGTTTAAATGATTTACGATTTAGTCCCCACATTATTATTTGCCAATATTTTGACTTATACGTTAGTTAATTTTGCTTCATTATTTATTTTTACTTTTATTGGTAGTAATATTATATATATTCAAAGAACTAAGATGGTATATAACATGTTGTATTAATAAAATTAAAAAGGTTAAAATACTGACTTAATCCTTTAATTTTATTTACTCTTAAATTTCCAAAACATACAATAATTCTTTTTAAGTAAATTTTATTAAAATATTAACACTGTTAATTTTAATGTTGAAGTGGCAGATACATGTGTGTTTTAGTTATAATTTAGAACATGATTTGGCATCCATCAATATTTAACTTAAAAATTAGATAATAAAAATGGAAGTCAGATTGTGACAAGCAAGCTTCTTGCGAGGTCGAATGTCAATGAGAAGCTGGTCAATGCCATTGTTCAACTCGCAAGAGTGATTGTCATTGGAATTAAAATCACAAAAATCGACGGAGCTCCAAGAATGATATGTATAGCTTAGGTGTTCCAATTTATTCCTCTGGGAAAGAATATAGAAGGTATTTAGAATTTGAAAGTGTTACTTCAAATATGAGTATAAAAAACATAGCAGATGAAGTGCTTATTGAAGTGCCATTGAAATTCTGCAATCCGAAAAGGAGTGTGTGAGAGAATGATTTTTTTTTTTTTTGTAGATTAAATATTGATTAAGTGTCAAATCATCTATTACAGTATAATTAAAAAATACTTGTGATTGCTACGTCAGCATTAAAATTAATAGCGCTCAAATTATAACAAAATTCACTTACAAGATATGTTTATAAGATGTTTTAAGAAATTAAATGATCACTCTAAAATGCTTCAAACTTAAGAGACTATTTTAAAATGGTAAATGAAATTAAGAGATTATTTTGATCAATTAATAAAATATTTACATAATGTTAACTGTGCAAACCAAATTGAGATATTTATAAATTATATGGATTTAATTATTCATTTTTTAATTGTAGGGACTCAATTAAAATTGGAATAAAATATGAGGACAAAAAATAGAATTCTTGCTATGGCTTGTGTCAAACAGCAATTGATAGTTGAAAAAAATTTTAAAAAATTCAAAAACGCTTACATGGAATTTGGAATTGTTGGAGTGGGTTTGAGTATTTTTCGCTTGTATCAGAGTGTGTCAAAAAGCCGAGTATAACATTTTTTTTAATTAATGAAAATTATTTTAAATATTATAATGAGTGAGTAAGGAATTAAAATAAAAATTTTGTAATAAGTTATGAAAAAAATTACTTTTCTCTAAAAGTAATAATTATAATAATAATGTGCCGTGACATCGCTGGCTTTACTGTATGAGAAACTATCCTAATCTCTAAATAAAGTTCATATGCTCAGTTTATCATTTTCTGAGAGTCAAAGTGACCCCAGAAGCTTCGTTAATAACGTTCAAAATTCAATAGCATCATAATTTCAAGAATTTTTTTTTGCTTAGAAGTTAGAATATTAGCTGGTACCATCTACAGAGACCCCAAATTTGAAAATTTTTTTTCTATATTATTTTTTAGTATTTGGTTTGGTCCTTAAATTACAAAATCAACTAATTGGGAATGGAATATTGTTGGACTTAATATTGGAGGTAATCTTTTTAACGTTGTATTATTCATACATAAGGTAGGGAACAAACTTGAAAAATAAACTTGAAATCTTTGAAAATAAACAAAATTTCAATTTGCAAGCACTAACATTAAAGGAACTTTAATAAAGTGACATTCATGTCCTTCGAGTCAAATTCAAAATTACATTAAAATAAACTGCATAATTGGGCTCTTTTTCGTGTGATTATTAGAGCTCAGACTGAAATTTCCTTCTTCTTAATCTCTTGTGCAAAGTTTAATTGTGTTGAAAAGAAAAATGAGTATTGTCTGAAAGTCGTTAAAGAATATTTATTGTCCCCGTTCAGATATTTTCATAGCATTTAAATAAAATTTCTTTAATTTTATTTTTATAACAATAATATCTTTTATTTTTTTTTCCAAAAGGCATAACCAATATTTAAAAAAAATTATAATTAATTTATAATGAATTTTCATATACTCATGTTTTTAAATAATATCTTTATATTACTCTTTAATATCTTATGAAATTTCATTTAAAAAAATTAATTAAAAAAACCAAAATCATTTTTTAAAAAAATTATGAATAATATAAACATATTATTTAAATGTATGGAGATATACAAATGGTTTGAGATTGATTATAAAGTTTTTAAAATAAAAGAAATTAATTATTTATTTTCAAAAAAGATGAAAAATAATATTATTATTAAACAAAATTAAAAAAATTATTAATTAAATGTCATAAAAATAGTATAAAGAACTCTGCATACTGAATAGCAAAACCCTAAAAATAAATGACCTTTAGCGAGGAATAACAGTGAAAAAACTCCCACATGGATCATAACTTTCCAAAAGGACGAATGGAGTAATAAGAACCGCTCACAATAGAAGAAGGGAAACTAAAAGATTTAAAAAAATGAAAAATTTTAATATCTAGGAGGTCTTGGAATAAATGATTAACAAACTATTAGTATAGTAAAAATAAAATGACATTTTAGTTGTAGGGGTTTGATTGTATATTATTTTCAGATAAGGAATAAATTCTAACTAAGCAGACAAATATTTTAAAGTCTAGATAAATTGACCTCCAATGGTAATTATGGACACACACAGAGAGAGAGAGAGAGAGAGATATATATATATATATATATTAAATATAATAACAATTATATATTATATGTTATCATATAAAAAGATAAGTCTGAATTTTAAAAGTAATTTAATAAGGTTAAAATTATAATGAGTTTAAAATCTATTATAAAGTTTAGACTTATATGTGTAAATATCCTATTATTTAATTTTTATTTTGATGATAAACCTAATTAAAAATTAGGACATGTGCTATTATAAAAAAGGGTTAATGTCCCCAAATTGTATGTATGAGGTTTTTTTTTTTTCTAGCATCTCATTGCTAATTCCATTTTCCTAAGATTCATACATACATACATATATATATATATATATATTTGGAAGATAGATAGCCATAAGATCAAAGAAATATGAATTTAGGTACACTTTCATATTTAAATAATTCTTTTTCATAATTTAAGTTCTACACCCACATCCAACACAACTAAATCAAATTGCAATTTTATCTTGACAAAAATAGAAGATATCATCAATCTTTTAAAGTAGTTAGAAAAAAAATTAAACAAAATATCATTGTTATTTTTATTTAAATGATACATTATTGTAGACATCGTGGTGGATAAGCTAATAGGAAGGTGGTGAACTATTTGCAATGGATGCACATCGATTCCACACTTGTTTGTTACTTGCAGCAATTTCGGAAGCATTGGCTTTAAACGCAGGTGTATCAAGAACTGGTATGATCAAGTTGTCATAGCAAGTTTTCCCCACATTGTTGACAATGTTTCCACAACACTCTTGAGTGAGAGTTACATTGCCATAAACTATAGCAGAGAATGTAAGAAAGCCACAATTTTTTATAAACTTTCGTGAACAACTAATTAGATATTCATAAAATCCAGGAGCTTCTTCTGGTGGTTTTTGAAAGGACGATCCTCTAACATTTGGGCTCATGGGACCATCATTTGATGTGATTACAGAAGTGGCACTCAAGGCACTCACAACAAGAAGTAACATCGTCACGGCAACCATGTTCATTGTAGGAGCCATTTTTTTCTTGGATGACAATGCCTATGATGAGGAAATGAGTTTACCTTTCTTGGTAACAATAGTTGATGGGGATGATGCATTTATAGGGTTAATGGCAAAGCAATTTTCTACTTTTTGAACCTATTAGAATTAATAATGGAAACTGTTTTCATAATGTTCTTCTAAAGTATAAGTTATGAACCATTGTTACAAAACTATTGTTTTATCTTGTTTTATCATTTCCGTTGTAGGAAAGAGAGTTTCATGAAAACTCATTATTTAATAAACATTGAAGTTTTTCTAATTAAAGGATTGTAATTATAGCTATAGGCATATGTATTAAATGATGAAGTGAAAAATGAAGAGCCTTTATTTGTAATACAATGTTAAGGAAAAAAAAATATTAAGAACAACTTGAATTAAAAGCAATTCATGCTTATGGACTTTAGATGTTTTTTGCCGAACCAGATCCATTGTTATTTAGCATATTCTCCGTAGGTTTTGGGATCCTCATATTGCTATGGTTTATGGGACATGGTAGTGATATATTAAAAAAAATGTATTACTAAAATATATTACATGAAATAAATCTAATAATCATTCAAGTAATATGCATTACTTAATCTAAAGTCAATATTATTGACCACCAAGTAATATAAGAAATAGATGCATTTATATTTCATATTACAATATTTAACAATGAACTTCAATAAAATTAAAATATAAAATATATAAACCAAATGCAATGATTTTTCTAAAGTTTATTACTACAATATAGATAAAACATTAATTAATTATAAGATAAGAAACATAATAGGAGAAAACCATTATATATATATATATATATATATATATATCAATTAATACTCAAAGAGGATAGGCAAAATATGCAAGATGGTAGAGAAAATGAGTAGTAGGCATGACAAAAAAAAAACTATAAAACAATCAACAAAAAATTAATAAGTTATTATACCAAAAAATGAAATGAATGCATGAACCATGAACCTTCCAAACAACTATAGTCTTTAAGAAAAGTGTAAAATTCAAACAATAAAAAATGAAGTGAATGTAAAGTGTGAAAAGTGTCTATATAGGTGATAGAATGACTACCGAGGATTGAAGAATAAAAATTAGATAGTTTGTGACCTTCAAGGATGATGATTACTACGTGTTTAGCCAATGGTGTCACACCTTAAACTTCCAAAGTGCAACCAGCACAGATAACAGGAATTACCCGTTCCTGTAAGCCTATCACTATCACTATGTTTTTTGACGTTATTTTTAGGGACTAAAATCAAATACAAAATATGTTCAAGTATAAAAATATAATTTTAACTATTACATAGTAACTTGAATAGTAAATATCGTCAGTTGCTGTGCAAATTTAAGTGAAAATATGTGTTTACTGTTTGCATAGGGCCAAATAGTAACTTTTATAGTAATTTGAAAATTTCTATAAATAGCACAAACATTTCTTAATTTTTTCATTAAATCTAGAAAGAGATGTTGTGAAAGGAGCATTAATATTTGTGAGAGGTAGCTTTACAGATATCTCTTTAATCCAGGCTGTGCTATAGGAAGAAGGGACCTCTACTATCGATTTCTATCGGTGAGTGTATAATTAACAAAGTAAAAATTTTCATTTTATCAAATGTCTTTATTTTTTAGTCCAACTTTCAATTTTCTTATTCCATGTTCTGTGTTTTATGATAAACAAATCTATATTCTTTTGAATTTTTCAACTACATATATGACATAATATATATGGATATAAAAATAACACAATGATAAATGATATTACCTAATTTTATGAATTATTGTTATTATGAAAAGCATTTGTTATATGAAAAGTGCAAAGTGAAGGTTATAAAATATAAGAAAGTAGTGTTATATGAAAGGAGAAAAGTTATGGTAAAATTCTTAATTATAATTGCTTCCTTTTCTTTAATTTATCTAAGTTTATTGTATATGATTGTTGCATTATTGTATTTTCCATTTTAATCTTTTATATTGTTGTCACTTCTCTGCTAACTACTGTTAATTTTATTTTATCTTCAAGATTATTTTTATTTAAATTACTTTATGGTAATAAATATGTTTAAATAAAATTATTTATTTATGTATCCTATTTACACAATTTATTAATATTCAATGGAATTTATAATTTAAAGGATGAATGAGAATTTATGTAAGAATCTTGTAGCTGTTAGCAAGGGTAACAGCCTTGGTGCACTTTGTTGAAATGAATTACTAAAACGTATCTGGTAAAGGGATACAAGTATGAATTATTGAGATGTATCTAGTGAAGGGATACAAATATGAGATATTGAGACGTATCTAGTGAATGGATACATATATGAGATATAAGATGCATTCAATGAAGGGATACGAGTGTCATAATCAACCTTTCAGTGAAAAGGAATAAAAAGTAGAAAAATTGATTACCAAAATGAATCTTGAAAATCAATTTATAGGAGTCGCCACCAAAATTTTTAACGGAAAACTTTGAAAAACCAATTTAAATTAAAAAGAAAAAGGCAAAATGGCATGTGAAAACATAGATAGGTTTAGGAGTTTATTTGAGTGTGGGGAAGGTGTTAGACACCCTACAATACTCGCCCATAAGAATAGTTATCTTAAACTAGTCAAAGGAGATAGAATATTACCTTAAACTTATTTCAATTACCCTTTATTGATATGTATGCTCGTTAAATAGAAAAGACAAAAACAACAATAATGAAAGCAAACAAATAGATATTTACAAAGGTGGACTTGACCTAAGATGAAAACCTAGGGCCTACGTACCCTATAATAGGGATCAAAATCCATGTAGTTCGACCAAAATGACGGGTTTGTTGGTTAGTAAATTTTAATTTTTATGACGAGAACAGGAGAGTTCAAATTAAATAGATTTTCATAAACAAAACGGGATTGAAATTTGATTAGTGTATTTTAATTTATGACAACCGAATTAATCTTGCTTTCTTGATCTCTTCATTTTCTCTCTTTTTAATTTTTGTTTATTTTTGGAATTTTATTATTTATTTTTGAAATTTAAATGAAACAATAGTGGAATAAGTTCTTAGGATTTCTTTTGAATTTTATATCATTTTTTATTTTTGGTTTTATTTTAATTTTGGTGGTGTAATCAGAAGGGTCTTTTTAGGGTTTTTATATTATATACACTTGCATGATTTTTCTGTATATGTATTTTTTATGTGAAATTAGGATTTATTTTAAACTTAACGTAAAATTGTAATGGGAAAATATTGTTATGGGTTCTGAATTTATGATTTTTGCATTTATTTTTGAAATTAGGATTCACTCTAGACTTGAAGTAAGACTATCATAAAAAAATATTTTGTAATTTTTTTGATTTTATGATTTTTGTATTAATTTGTGAGATTATGGTTTTTTTATTAAATTTTAAGATTCAAGTTTACTTTAGGAAAGTAAAATTATCACAAGAAAATATTTTAGAATTTTAGAATTTTATTATTTTTGTATTTATTGTTATTTTTTGAAATTTGAATTTATTTTAATACTTGAAGTAAAATTAGAATGGAAAAAAAAATATTATTAGGATTTTGATTATACATAACATGTAAGATAAACATACCTATTTAGAATTAGTTCATCCCGATATTTTAAATGTTAATTTTTGAAACCTGAGGAGATTCAAGGTCTCATGTGGCCTCTATTAGTTAACTTTTGGGTGCCTGAGAAGACGAACGATCTCACGTGGGAACCCAAAATATGGAATAAAATATTTGAGAATTCTCGGGATTTTATTTTTAAATATTTTCAAGGGTTTTGAAATTAAAATTCTTTTAGTCTTATTTTTAACAAAATTGATTCCTTAAAGCCTTCGGAGACTCAAGTCCCACATGACATTTTTTAATTAACTAAATTTTATAAAGCACAAACTTAATCATTTCGTAAATAATAGGAAATATTTAATTAAAATATTTATTTTTGCATTATTATATTTTAATACAAGTATGTACTAATTTTCGGGGCCTAAGGAGGTTAAAATCTCACATGACTTTAAGCACTCGAGGAAAATAATATTCCCATATGATGCCTTCCTTAAAACTTTAGTTGTAATGCCAAAGTAAAAAAAAAAAAATGATATGTAGCTTACAACATTATTTGGTGCCAAATGCAGGAACAATGATAGCATGCATGTAACTCAATCGACCATGATGTTGTTCCTTACCTACAGCACTGCTTCAACTTCTTATCATTGACAGATTCCCTCTTCGGCGGTCCTCTTCCTCCCAGCTTTTCACAGCGGCACCACTTCCTTTCACAGTTTCTCCCCTGCGACTCTCTCTCTCTTCTTCTTCTTCCTTTCAACTTTCTCAAATCACCTCTGCTTAGGGAACTTAGAGCAGAGCATCCACCTCTCTTCCTCTTTTTCTTCTCCTTCTCTCTCTTTCTCTCTCTCTCCTTGGCCCATGATTACACAAGCGTGGCATGCCTCTCTCTCTTTCCTTCTTCTTCTCTTCTTTTATTTCTTCCTCCTTTGGTTTCCCCTCAGCACCGTCACGTCAACCGTCAGCTTCCTCTCCCTTCCTTTGTTTTTACTTTTTTTTCATAATATTATATTAGTATTTTTTATGTTTTTCTTATTTTTGATTTTTTTATTTCGTTTTCATATTTTGATTTTGCTTTTTCTTTCCATATTTTAATTTTTTATTTTGTTCTTTTTTCATATTTTGATTCTTTTTATTTTGTGACACCTATTTTATATTTGTTTAATTAAAGACTAAATCAATTAATTAAATAATTAATCACTATTTTATTATTACTTTTGTTCTTATTTTATTTTTTGTTGGGGTGTTTACAACGAGTATAAATTATTAAGACGTATCTAATAAAGAGATATCGTATGAATTGTTAAAACATATTCGATAAAGGAATATGACTATGATAATATTAGTTTTTTCCTTGATACCCACTTTATACAAAATTATAAGATTTAGAAATGGTGTTTTTATTTTATGGAAAAATTATTTCTTTACTTTAAAAAAATGTTTGTTAAAAACTTTAAGGCCTCTATTATTTTCCTTCCACTTACCTTGTGATTTATGCATTCACAAAGTCAGATTGATATTAAAAAAAAAAAATCTTTATGTTTTTTCTCGAAAGATATTTATCGCAATTAAATTTTACTATTATATCAATTTTTTTTTTCTATTACCACATGTTGGTTTATATTTGTTAATATTCTGTTGTTTAGAAATCTAGAAGGTTTTAATTGTTCCAAAAAATTTTTTATTAAGATTAATTTATGTGTTTGTCTACTGTATAATAATAATAACTATAATAATAGTGATTATTATATCAATTTTATTTTTCAATGTATTACTAGTTGTTGGTTTATATTTATTAATATTCTATTGTCCTGAAATCTTTAAGAATTTAATTGTGCTAAAATTATTTTATTTGTTTTCCTACAATTTGCTAATAATAATAAAAATAATAACGACAATTTCCCAAATTGATATTTTTCATAATTAAACTTTATTAAGGTTTTAATTGTTGCAAAAAATCTTTTAGTCAAATTATTTTATGTGTTTGATTACTATTTAGTAATAATAATAATAACGATAATTTTCAAGATTGATATATTTTTTAATTAAATTTTACTATTATATAGTATAACTTTATTTATATCAATTTTTTTAAAGTATTACTGTTTGTTAGTTTATATTTATTAATATGCTATACACAACCAAAAAGGAAAGTATCTTCTGCAAAAGAGAAATGAAAAAGTTTATCCTAACAAGCAATAGTTAATTTTGTAAAAACTAATTTATTGAGCTAAATCACATTGTCCTCTATATTAAAAAGTTCAGGCATAGGCATTGCTTCAAACATATTTTTAATGCCGATATAACCAAAATATCAATTGCATCCCGCTAACAAAATACAACTAAAGTAGTAATGAAAGTGATTTAATGATCAAAAACTTGAAGAAAACAAGAGGGCTATGCCTGCACCACAGGAAATACCATGGTAACAGAGGAATGAGGTCTCAAACCATTTACCTTAATGTTCCACTATGCCGAAGAGATGACTGCAGGACACCATGGGTGAGATAGAAGCGTTTTAGCATCAGGTCTTTGTCTAGCATCCTGACATATGCAATAGCACATTTTAGTAACTAATTTAATCATATGGGATTAAGAGTCTATATCAATAAAAGCATTCATCTTGCACATCCTACAAGGCCTATCACACAAAATATCACAGATAATAATGACAGCATCATTTACAAAGAAGACGGAAACAGAATAAATGATGAAACAACACTCGTCAAGCTATAAACAGATATAATTAGGGTAGTCTCCATATAATTTTGTGACCACAATAAGTAAATGAGAAGCAAATGCAGTGTACACCAGAAGACAACCTCAAGAAAGGCCAGTAGAAGTTTTGTAAAAATCCTTTCGTGACCGCCCATTGGCAATATAATTGAAAAAAAAAAAGGTAAATTACATTTTAGTAACTTACCCTATGGTATGAAAGCATGCGTTTTGGTACCATATGGTTTAAACCTCTGGCACATTAGTACCTCATGCTTCATTTCGCTATTTTTAGGATGGAAAATGACACATGCAAGTCATGTGACCCCAAAATGCCCAATTTGGTTGAAAGTTATCTTCAAAAAGCCAAATTCCCAAATTTCTCTCACGTAACCTATTTCCCTAAACTCTTTGAAGCCGATAGATCATCTCTTATCAAAGCCTATATTTTAATTAAATTTTTATCTATATTTTTCAAGTCAAACTAATTTGACTTTTTAAAGTGTTCAAATCTTTTAATTTTTAAAAAAGCCAATCTGGCCAAAATTTTTATAATTTTTTTACACTTTTAATGCTAAAATAAAAAAGTTCAAATTTTTAAGGTTTTTTTTGTTTTTACAATTTTATATACCATAAACCCTAAACCACCCTACTTAGAATTTGTTTAAGAAAACTGCAGCTGTCCATAAGTTGTGCTGTAGGAGGCTAGGATCCCCTCTCACGATCCGGATTATCTTTAATTATTGAAGGATTTTCAGTAATTAGAGATAATAAAAAAAATTAATTTTTTATTAATATTAAATTTATATATATTAAATTTAAAAAATTAATTTTTTAATTATTTATAGTTATTAGAGATTTTTTAATAATTGGAGATGATCCATTTTGGTATATTCATGGTATATAAAAATTGTGACCATGAAATAAAAGAATATATGAAAAATGTGGATTAAAGTACTGCAGAAGATACTAACTCGTGTTGTAGGTGTTTAAATAAGAGAAAAAGTAAACAATATTATCAAAGCTACTTTTAAAAAACAAAATTGATTTATAAAATATTTACTAAAAATTATAAAATTGTTGTGAATGTGTGAAAAGATGTACAATGGATATATGCAAGAACTATATTTTATATCAGGAATTCAAAAAAAAAAATTATATCAAGTTATTATAACATTTTAAGGTAAAATTTTAAGTTAAATTAAGATAAATAACAAAGAAATCAAAGACGTCTAACACATTAAATTAGCAGCTATAATATTATAAAAAGAAATTAAATCATGAGGAAAATTAATTCTGTGGTTGAAGTAAGATGAAGATGTTATTGAGTTGGACAGAGAGACTCCTTCACTTCCAAACTGTAATGTGGTGCAAGTTAAAATGACTAAGGTGGAGGAGATTCAACGAGATAAATATATTTTTACTCTTTTGCTTAGTATAATATTATTATTTTGGTTTCTCACTTTGAAATGTTTAGAATAGTATTTTATTTGTTAGAAAATATTATATTTGATTCTTCAATTTTAAAAAAATTATCAAATTTAATATTTTTATCAAAAATTAAATTTTAAATAAAAGAAACTAAATTCAATATTTTTCTCAAAAGTAAGAGATTAAGTGAGATATTTTTTAATAAGTGAGAGATTATTTTAAGAATTTTAATAAATAATTGACTAAAATAATATTTTTGTGATAAATAAAGAACCAAATGAGATCTAACTGAAAACGTTTTTTTTTTTTTTTATGATGAAGGAGAAGGCATCAAATTCTTTGTTGGACAATTATACGGTATAACTTGTAATATGTGACTAAATTTATCCACTAGACTAGTAAAAATAATAATTTAATGACTAATGACTTCTTAATCTATAGTGAGCAAAATTTACATTATCACATAGACAATAATAATCCCATAAATAATGTTAAAAAAATGACTCATCTTTGAGATAGTCCTTGACTCTTTGGGACTTAACAAGAATGAATTGATAATACTTTTTCCTTAATTATGTGTAAATAATGAATTGTTGATTGAAACGCTGATTATTAGACTAACAGTTATAATTATTAGTAAGGTCACAATTCTTTTTACTTAACTGCACCTATCTCCAGCAATATATTTCATAATTATTAATTCAGTTATCAAGAGAAAATGAAAAGAAATAAGATTCAATTTTATATAGCAAATAGTGTATCAATGATTAATTATCTATTTGAATGTTAACCCCAAAAAAACAAATTAAAGGTTTTATTACAGTTTTTTCATCTTATTCGTCGAGTGAAATACTATTCATTGGCATGTTCTTCCACACGAAAAAAAAAAAATAAGGCACTCATATATTGTAACTGTACTTTAAAAAAAAAAATTCAATAGTCCTCAAAAGTTTTTGTATTTTTTTAAAAATAATGATGCGATCCCATTATTTTAAGGAAAAATATTTTTTTTTCTTAAGAAAAAAGGCCTCAATGCTTTTGATTTAGGAGGATATAAAACATACACACATAAATCCAAAAGTGCTTAAATGAATGACCAATAATCACATGATGCAAAATATAACAAATATATATGCATCTATGATCAATATTTTAAACATTAAGAAAACATTTTTATTCTGTTTTTAAGTGCTCAAAACAAGGGGCCTCCAATTGTTGTGTCCTTGCTTCATCTTACACAGAGCATCAATCTGGCATTTTTTTCAGTGCATGAAGAAATTCTGTTTCCAAACTAATGCAATTATTGCATGATGGAGATCTCATGACGATAATAAGAATTGCAATGATCCGAAACATTATAATATTCAAAAGGTTACTTGTTTAGAGAGTTATAAATTAATGTAGTTTGTAAATTTAATTAAAAAAAAAACAGATTTAGACTTCAATAAAGTATTTGGGTTTTTAGTAATTACGAACATTTATTTAAAGTAAATATTTAGTCTAGTATAAATAAGAGTTCTTATGGTAGATGTAAACATAATGTTTTGAGTTAAATTTTTTATCTTTTGGCTTAGTGTATTTTGAGTGAATTCTTTAAGATATACCAAGTGACGTTCTTATTGTTCTGGGGGGCTTGATTTTTTCTTTATTTTTTCCGCCATCATTAATTTTTAAAAGTCACAATAATCTCTGAGAAATATTGTCTCCAAAATTACTTTAAAAAATATTTTTAAATTAATTACTTTGATATTTTTAAAAGCATCAACATTTCTCACAGGTTACATTTGTGACTTCTAAAAGGCAATAATTGCATTGATCCTTTTTCTCATGTTGTGTCAACTAATAGCCTTTAAATAGGCTTTTCATGCTTGTGATCCTTCTATCCACAATGTGGCGAAAAATTAGAAAACTTAATGGTCTTTAATGCTTGTAATAATATAATATATAATTTAATTTAAAATGTAATAATTATCTACAATAGTCATATACATGCAGTAATATTATTAGAAAATCAAACATGTATTATATTTTAATTAGATAATTGTATAGCAAAAATATAAATAACTGTATATATGTTTTTTCATACAAAAAAATAACCCACAAAAGAATGAAGTGAAATATTTTGGATTCATTATAAAATAAATAAATTGTATGGTCAAAGTAATAATTTTTACAAATAGTGAAAAATTACAGAAAAAAATGTCAAAAAGTTCTTTAAGAATAAATTAGAGATATAAAAAAAATTGAGACTATTTTAATTTTAATGTTTTATTGAATAGGAGTTGGCATTTCTTCTGTACGCCACATTTATAAAACATTGGTAACTTCAATATAAGAAACCACCTAATAAAAGAATATTTTAAAAGAAAATCAAAGTTAGCAAAACTTAAAGGTAAAACATTCTGTGACATTGTTAGAGATTCCTTGAGCTCTTGGAAGAAAACTGAGGAGAGAGATTTCGTTCCAAAATCTGTGAATGAAATGATTATGAAAGTTGCTATTACAGAGGATGACAATAAGCTTAAGCAGTATTGATACTTCTCCAAAAATAATTTGAAAGTAGGTTATCCAATTAGCACTTGTGCTTCTGCATCTTAATCGTCGTATTCAATTTAAGAGCCATGAAAAGTCTCCTACAGCACTGTTTAATAAAAAAAATTTTAAATATAAATCATGATAATATGTAATCACATTTGATCAAAATAAATTTTAAAAATTAAATTAATGCAGAATTACTTTTTTCCAACTCTAATAAAGACACACTATGGTGCTCTCAAATTAACTTACAACATCAAGGTTTTTATTTAGAAATAGTTTGGTAGTATCAAGAAAATTTAATTAAAAGAAATGTTGCTTTACCAAATTCATTTGCCTTTGGATTTGCTGCGGATAGCACATCTATTTTTCTTAATACTTTCTTCACACGATAGTAAATTTGTTGTCCCGTGGAGGATCTGAACTCAATTTATTTGTGTCACCAAAAGGGAAATCAAGCAATAAAGTAGGGATCACATAACAATGCACATCTTAACTTCTGGTTAATAATTTAACGGTTAGGCAAAAAAATTGGAAATAAATAAAGGCCTGTTTTAATTATGTTTTAAAAAATAAAATTTTTTTGATCATATTATATTTATCTATTACTATAAAAACTTCAAGAAAAATAAGAATGTTTTAAAGAACTAAAAATGGGGAACACTTTTTTTTAATGTTCTGACTTTTTATTTTTATAGAACAAAAAATTAAGAACAGAATAATTGTTTTATTATTGAAATTACTTTAATTTTGACAAAAACATAGTTATGTAAAACACTTTAACAGACTAATAATCATTCATATAAGCTTTTTTATTTTTTAATTTCCAATTTTTATTTTAAAAAATAATTTGATTAAATTGTTTCAAGAGCACCCAGAAAAAAAAAAAAGGGTAATACATAACTCCTTTTCTTTAACATTACACGTGTGTTTTTTTGTTTTTTCTCATTTTCATTTTTATTAAAAGAATACTGAAATAGTAATTATAGGAATTACTATTACACCATAACCCTAACTAGCTTTTTATAAATAGAGCTAGACTATTATAAAATAGATAACTTTTAAAAAGAGAGACTTGAGACTCTTTAATACCAATGAAGGGAATAAAAAATAAATAAACACAT
Organism: Delonix regia; assembly: GCA_037074485.1. Classification (NCBI taxonomy): domain Eukaryota; kingdom Viridiplantae; phylum Streptophyta; class Magnoliopsida; order Fabales; family Fabaceae; genus Delonix; species Delonix regia. The sequence continues at coordinate 30,173,246 of CM073455.1, forward strand.
TTATAGATTTAGAGTATGAGACTTACATACTTATCCTAATTGCATTCTTTGATGTCAAATATGATCGCAGACCTAAAAGATGCTGGAAATGTCTTAACAGACAAGTAGCAGATCTAAGCTATCATTTGCTCTTTGCCTAATTCGTGGAAGCATATGAAAATGTATCTCACTCACAATGACAAAATCACGACTTTGGAAGATGTCCAGAGACTCCTCGAGCTTAAGGAAGAAAGGCTTGAATCAGCCAAGTTGATACCTGAGTTGCACATGATAACTTTAGGTGAAAGATGTGGTTCAAAAAGAAAGAGTTAGAGAAAGAACAAAGAATCAATTCAACCTAAGAAAAAGCCAAAGACTAATAAGCAAGGTAAAAAGAAGCAGTTAAAGGTGAATATGGTAAAAGTTAAGTGCTTTAATTGCCAAAAGAAGGGACACTATGCGAATGATTGCCCTGAGCCTTTTAAAAAGGTAACCTACATTGCTTATGCTAGTGAACTTTGTGTTTCTAGCTTTATTATGGTTATTGAATCTTGTCCTATGTGAATTGTAGACTCAGAAGCCACGGACCACATAGTGAGGGACTGTGAAGACTTTGTTGACTTCTAGCGAGTTTCCTATAGAGCATTCTGAATCTATGTAGGCAACAATACTAAGGTTGCTGTCAAAGGGATCGAAACATGCAAGTTATTCCTGTGTGATGGTCGAGACTTGATCTTAAATGATGTCCTTTATGCGCCTCAAATTTGTCGAAATATTATTTCAATTTTGGTTTTACTTAGACTAGGCTATGGTTTGTATTTCCATGACAATTGTGTTAAATTGAGTTATGACTCAGTTTTTTATGGTTTTAGTTATGTAACCAGAGGTTTTATTTCTAGGGATTTAGATGATGAATATTACATTAATAATAATGTTAGTTTTTCCATGTTTGCCTTTACGCACGATTATGATCACGATGTAAATATATGGCATGTTAGACTTGGTCATATTGGCCAACAGGTAATGCAACAGTTAGCAAAAGAGGGTTTATTTCCTGGCATTGAATGAGTGGATTTGTCTACTTGTGAATCTTGTTTAGCAAGAAAATCTACATGAAACCCTTCAGTAAAGCAACTAGAACTAATTTTTCATTGCAGTTAGTTCATTCTGACATCTATTGTCCCCCTTAAATTGATTTTGGTCTCATATTATTATTTTTCTTAATACTTTTTTCACAAGATAGTAAATTTGTTGTCAGTGGAGGATCTGAACTCAATTTATTTGTGTCACCAAAAGGGAAATCAAGCAATAAAGTAGGGATTACATAACAATGCACATCTTAACTTCTGGGTAATAATGTAATGGTTAGGCAAAAAATTGGAAATAAATAAAGGCCTGTTTTAATTATGTTTTAAAAAATAAAAGTTTTTTGATCATATTATATTTATCTATTATTATAAAAACTTCAAGAAAAATAAGAATGTTTTAAAGAACTAAAAATAGGGAACATTTTTTTAGATGTTCTGACTTTTTATTTTTATAGAACAAAAAAAAAAAGAACAGAATAATTGTTTTATTAATGAAATTACTTTAATTTTGACAAAAACATAGTTATGTAAAACACTTTAACAGACTAACAATCATTCATATAAGCTTTTTTATTTTTTTTACTTTCCAATTTTTATTTAAAAAAATAATTTGATTGAATTGTTTCAAGAGCACCCAAAAAAAAAAAAGGAAGTACATAACTCCTTTTCCTTAACATTACACGTGTGTTTTTTTTTTTTCTCTTATTTTCATTTTTATTAAAAGAATACTGAAAATTATTTTGGTAAAACTTAAGGTATTGGCATTGACATCAATTATAATTGAATAAGAAAAACATATTTTATTTTCAAATATGGCATGTGTTGTAATACAATTTGTAAGACATATGTCTTTATTATGGATTCCGTGTTCAATAATACGGAACATTGATTTTATTAATTCATTAGAAGAAACAAAGTATATTATAAGAAATATTAAGCTGACACATAAAATATATATAACAGCAATGTTCAAAGAAAACACACTTAACATCAATAAAAACGAATGATATAAGAAAAACATAACTACAGATATTCTTATGATTTTCATCCTCAATTTTTCATCATGATTTTAGAAGAAGCTAGCTACGTCCAAATGTGCCATATCAATATTGTCAGTTTTGATAAGTGAGCTTTGTTTCCATATTATTCCTCTTACTTTTTTATGGTGCCTTGATAAATCTTCACAAGATGATAAGATATTCGTACGTAGGATATGTATGCAAACTAATATCCTATCATACCACATCAATAGCATATAATTTCTATGATTGTTGTGATCGCTCGTCTTTAAGTCATTCTTCTTTATTTCCTCTTTTGGTGATTAAAATTGTCATTTTATTTTTTATCACACCTTTAGCTATGACCACGATTGTGATAATTAGAGGTGATCATGAGTTGATTTTGAACAAGGCCCAAAAATTAGCTTGATTATATGACTAGGTTAAGTTTTTCATTTTGATACTCAGTTCAATTTAGTTAAACCCAATTAATGATTGAGTCAGGTTGGGTTTATTCATTTTAATCTTTTAATTATAAATTTTTTTAAATTGTTTTATTAAGAGAAACAATTTTTTAAAAAAGAAATTGAAAGAGTTTAAAATAGGAAATGGAATGGGTTAAAAAATTAAGATTATAGTTGGAAGATAATTAAAATTTAAAAAGAATGAAAGTTATAAAAAAGTTAATTATAACTCAAATTCATTTAAATAAAATAAATATAAATAATAAAAAATAATAAAATGAAATAAAATTTAATACCAAGTCAAGTTTTGAGTGAATCCAAAACTCAACCTCGCTTGGCCTAGTTAAAAAAGCAAATTTTTTATTTGATCTGACCCAACACAACATGATATGATCTAGATGTGCCATCCAGGTTGGTGATTACCCATAATAACAATGATCACAGTTTTTTCCACTTTTAAAGATTAGATATTGTTGCACTCATTTAAATGAATGGAGCATATCCTGTGGGGCAATTTGCATGATTTTTCAAAAAGACAGGAGATTAATTTGGAGTATGAAACCATTTTCATGATATTACTACTACAAGAACATATTTGAAGCAAGAAAAATTGAATAAAAGGTCTTTTTCAAATAAGTCCTCATTAGTTTTCTTTTCTCCAAACAATTTAAATTGATAACTTATTTTGAGACCTATTGAATTATATGCACTTATAATTTTAAAATCTTTGCAATTGTATATGCATTGAATCACAATGCGTTTGAGGTAGTCTTATTGAATCATTCCATTATTGTTCATTCAAACTATTCGACAATTCAAGCAAATATTTTATCATCCTTCATACACATGGTGATAAAGGAAAATCATTGCTTTGTTTTGTCTTAATTAGATAATTCTTTTCCAACTTTAATTGTATTGCCTAGACCTTTTAGCTAGTAAAGAGATCAATTTCAGCATCTAATATCCAAGATAAATAATTCCTACCTACGTAAACTAGAGTTTGGTAAGATTTCACATGGTGCAAGCTGATAATATAAAACAATGATAATAATTAGAGAATATATATATATATATATATATATATATATATATTAGATAGCTTTAGATGTTGAATAAATTTCAATAAAACCCAAAAAATGCATTAATTATAATTCACAACAAGGTATCAATATTAATTATTATAAATTTATGATTTAGGGTTTAAGGTTTAATATTATATCCTTTTTCTTTTGTGGTAATATGGTATATAAATTTTTTGTTTTAAATTTATAATTTGAATGCTAATTGTTCACTCAAAACATTGTGATTTGTTTATAATTTAACAGTATTGATAAAACACCAAAATAATTTCTATAAATGAAATATAAGTTTCATTTTTAGGAAACGAAAAAAAAATAGTAGCAATTTGTCAATGAATAATCTCAAATGAATGCATGAACATGTGTCTAGGAAGCAAAGTAGTGAATAAATACTATTCCAATACGCATATATGATCAATAACATTTTTAAAAATCAAACATACTAAAATGAAGGTATAAAAAATATAACAAGAGGTGGAGAGAAAATTAATAAGGGAAAGGAGAGGCTAGCATTCACTTGGATTTTTTATAGGCCTTATCATAATTTGAAGAGTTCGTTACGTTTAAAAAAAAAATTGAATATTAGTGTGGAAAATAAAACTTGAACAAAAATGCTTATATTGTAAAAGAGGTCAGGTATGATGTTTCTTAAATGTTTGGACCTGAAAGATGTGAATCAATATTTTTTAATAAAAGAGAATTTATTTTTTAAAGACAAACTTAATTTGATCATTAAAAAAATTTAATTTAAAATATTGAAAATAATAATATCTTAATTTTAAAGATGTAAAATATAAATTTATTAGCGACACTATCTCAATTTTAATTCAAGGTAAGAGTTATACTATAATGATAACTAATTTGCATTGATTTATTCCTTAGGTAGAATTATACAAACAATAATAACTATTAACCATATTGTTTGTCACATATCATAAATAATAAATATATTTGATTCTAACTCAAAAAAATTTATTAGTCCAATACACTTAGCAAAAAATATAATCTAAGCTTGAATTAAAAATCCCAAGAAAAGAGGCTTGGGCTTTTTCTTCTTATAAAAGTTTGATCCAATTTTTTTATCAGCCTAACCTATAATCATATCTAAATCCGTCCTTAATACATAGCTTCTATGTATAAGCCACGGAACTATATCATCCACAGCAATAATTGTTATAGATATCATATATTATATTTATTTTATAGTTTGACTTTCCATGAATATATTGAAATTTAATCAAATTAGAGAGATGATTAAGGATTTGATTAAAATTTCAATTTGATTATTTTCCTTTTATAATTCCTGTATCAGTATATGAATACCTATCATTTTGATGTGAATAGACAAGGAGAATTCTTCATTGATTATCTACAATAATGATAATTTTTTCTGGATATTATTGTCTCTTAGTTAATCACAATAATCGAAATTTATGAATTAATTAGTAATTGATCATTTCTTATTATTAAAATTATAAATATCCAAGTGCTCTTATATTTTTAATTTTTAGGTATTTTTGTAATATATATAATTCTCTTAAATAGTAGTTGAAAAAATAAAAATGATCAATAGTATAATTAAGCTTTAATTTAATCTTCAAATTTAACAATTCAAATTCAAATTTTAATTGAAATAAAATTGTAAAAAATAAAGTTGGTTATCTCGTTCACATATAAATTATTTACTTTTAAAAAGTATTAAAAACCAAACGCCACGACAGGTGTCGCGCAGTGAGCGCGAGTATATAATGCCCAATGCATTCACGCGAGATGGCACGGCTCTCGTTCCTGACTGTACGGCTTCTATATTCCCTCCCTTCCCATGTAAAAACGAGAAACTGTTCCCTCCCTTCTCGCAACAAAGCATACCACAGCGATTGAGAATGGCAACCGTCACCGACAACGGCAACGGAAACGGCTGCCCCGCAAAAGAAGGCGGCGGTGGGAAGATAAACGACTGCATTACGAGTTTCGTTGACCAAGGGAGCGTGGAGAGCTCTAGGTACTACTACTCTCGCAGGACGGTGTGTGAGATGCTTCTGGATCGTGGTTACGACGTACCTGACTCGGACCTCACTCGCTCTCTCGCCGAATTCCGTCGTGTTTACGGCGAACAACCCGACGTCGAAAGCCTGCGTATCTGCTTTCGGTTTTTGCTTTGTACATATTATTTTTGCGGGGCAAGTGAAGCAGGGGAAGCCATAGGTTAATGGGAGTAGCGGAAGGTATAACTGAATTGGATGCAGTTACTCAGATATTAAACCATGGTTTATTTGTTTTGGAATTTGTGTCCTGTGACGAAAACAGAAAATAAAAGACGAATCCAGATCATAATAGCTGTACGGACTAAATTTTCTTTTGGTTAATTTTCTTTTTTTTTTTTTCCTTGAAATATAATGCTGTGCAGCAGTGTCTGCTTGTGTCTACGTGATTCTGCCAATGACTGTTATTCGTCTCGAAATAGCATCAAACATGATAAATTTGGTTAAGCTTTCGACACCTCAGCTTGGTTGCCTTTCATATGTTTAGTTAGCATTTCATTTTCTCAATTAAGAACAAAGCAATGGATCATGGGTTATTTATCGGTTCAGTATGCTCACATCCATAAAGTTGCTTCTTCCGTCATACAGAACTATTATAATTCCTGTGGAACCTTTTCCCCCTTCAAAGAAACGAAACAGTAGTCTCTTACAATTTGTAGAGTATTGGGTGATTTGTTTCCTTTTAGCTGTTAATAATGTTTTTCTGTGTCTTGGGTAACAACTAATTGGTGATGGAAAAATATTTATAATAGGAGATTGAATCAGCTTTAACATTGTTATCAAACTTGGGGCTTTAGGTAAATTCGTAGGGTTTATATCTGGCTAAGGAAATATATACCAATTTTTACTTTGAATTGCTTACTTATATATATATATACACACACACATACACATACACCCACTAGGCGTTTTTTTTTCACCTTAGGCGGGTCAAGTTTGAGTTGTTTCCATCCCACCCTAAGATGAAGTCCATTCCCCTGTTTTTTTTTTTTTTTTTGAGTAAAACAGTTTGTTCTTGGGCGTGCTGTAAGTAATTGTAGCAGAGAAGTGCTCTTCTAAAGTTCACTCAATTTAGCTTGCTGTCGTAAGAGGATCCTAATTGCTAAACTATTGAAAGCTTGACTTCATTGGAGACCTATGACAAAACAAATATTTTTACGACATTGTTTCGCAAACCGACTTCAAAAGTTCTTACATTAGACTTCAAAGTGATTTTGTTTTGCACTCTACTGGAAGTTGTATAATCAATTATACGGCACAGATTTTTCATTTAAAGTAAGAAAGAAAGGCTAGATCATGACTGAAAATGTAGCAGAGCAAGAACTGAGATTTGATCAGTCAACATATCAAAAGACAAAAATGTCACTTGCAATTTATGCTGTTAGCTAACCTTTAAACGTCTTGCTTTTTATCTTTTTAACAATTTCAATATAACTATATACATTTCTGGTGCATGGCAGATTAAAAAGTGATATTCCTAGGGTGATGGTACTGATTTTGAGCGATAACTTTTTCATGCCTTATAAGGTTTATTATATATGCTTCCGCAAAAAACTTTACCTTTATGGACAAATTTTCTTGTTTAAATAATATTTAATTAATGAAAATTATTTTAATTAATTTTTTTTAAGTATCAGAGTGTGTCAAAAAGCCGAGTATAACATTTTTTTTAATTAATGATAATTATTTTAAATATTATAATGAGTGAGTAAGGAATTAAAATAAAAATTTTGTAATAAGTTATGAAAAAAATTACTTTTCTCTAAAAGTAATAATTATAATAATAATGTGCCGTGACATCGCTGGCTTTACGAGAAACTATCCTAATCTCTAAATAAAGTTCATATGCTCAGTTTATCATTTTCTGAGAGTCAAAGTGACCCCAGAAGCTTCGTTATCAACATTCAAAATTCAATAGCATCATAATTTCAAGAATTGTTTTTTGCTCAGAAGTTAGAATATTAGCTACTACCATCTACAAAGACCCCAAATTTGAAATTTTTTTTTATATTATTTTTTAGTATTTGGTTTGGTCCTTAAATCACAAAATCAACTAATTGGGAATGGAATATTGTTGGACCTAATATTAAAGGTAATCTTTTTAACGTTGTATTATTCATACATAAGGTAGGGAACGAACTTAAAAAATAAACTTGAAATCTTTGAAAATAAACAAAATTTCAATTTGCAAGCACCAACATTAAAGGAACTTTAATAGAGTGACATTCATGTCCTTCGAGTCAAATTCAAAATTACATTAAAATAAACTGCATAATTGGGCTCTTTTTCGTGTGATTATTTGCACTCAGACTGAAATTTCCTTCTTCTTAATCTCTTGCGCAAAGTTTAATTGTGTTGAAAAGAAAAATGAGTATTGTTTAAAAGTCGTTAAAGAATATTTATTGTCCCCGTTCAGATATTTTCATAGCATTTAAATAAAATTTCTTTAATTTTATTTTTATAACAATAATATCTTTTATTTTTTTTCCAAAAGGCATAACCAATATTTTAAAAAAATTATAATTAATTTATAATGAATTTTCATATGCTCATGCTTTTAAATAATATCTCTATATTACTCTTTAATATCTTATGAAATTTCATTTAAAAAAATTAATTAAAAAACAAAAATCATTTTTTAAAAAAATTATGAATAATATAAACATATTATTTAAATGTATGGAGATATACAAATGGATTGAGATTGATTATAAAGTTTTTAAAATAAAAGAAATTAATTATTTCTTTTAAAAAAAGATAAAAAATAATATTACTATAAAACAAAATTAAAAAATTATTAATTAAATGTCATAAAAATAGTATAAAAAACTCCGCACACTAAATAGCAAAACCCTAAAAATAAATGACCTTTAGCGAGGAATAACAGACTCCCACATGGATCATAACTTTCCAAGAGGACGAATGGAGTAATAAGAACTGTTCACAATAGAAGAAGGGAAAGTAAAAGATTTAAAAAAGTGAAAATTTTTAATATCTAGGAGGTCTAGGAATAAATGATTAACAAACTATTAGTATAGTAAAAAAAAAAATGACATTTTAGTTGTAGGGGTTTGATTGTATATTATTTTTAGATAAGGAATAAATTCTAACTGAGCAGACAAATATTTTAAAGTCTAGATAAATTGACCTTCAATGGTAACTATGGACACACACACACAAACACACACACACACACACGCACACATATATATATATATATATATTAAATATAATAACAATTATATATTATATGTTATCATATAAAAAGATAAGTCTGAATTTTAAAAGTAATTTAATAAGGTTAAAATTATAATGAGTTTAAAATCTATTATAAAGTTTAGACTTATATGTGTAAATATCCTATTATTTAATTTTTATTTTGATGATAGACTTAATTAAAAATTAGGACATGTGCTATTACAAAAAAGGGATAATGTCCCCAAGTTGTATGTATGAGATTTTTTTTTTTTTTCTAACATCTCATTGCTAATTCCATTTTCCTAAGATTCATACATATATATATATATATATATTTGGAAGATAGATAGCCATAAGATCAAAGAAATATGAATTTAGGTACACTTTCATATTTAAATAATTCTTTTTCATAATTTAAGTTTTACCCCCACATCCAGCATAACTAAATCAAATTGCAATTTTATCTTGACAAAAATAGAAGATATCATCAATCTTTTAAAGTAGTTAGAAAAAAAAATTAAACAAAATATCATTGTTATTTTTATTTAAATGATACATTATTGTAGACATCGTGGTGGATAAGCTAATAGGAAGGTGGTGAACTATTTGCAATGGATGCACATCGATTCCACACTTGTTTGTTACTTGCAGCGATTTCAGAAGCATTGGCTTTAAACGCAGGTGTATTTTTTCATAATATTATGTTAGTATTTTTTATGTTTTTCTTATTTTTGATTTTTTTATTTCGTTTTCATATTTTGATTTTGCTTTTTTTTTTTTTCCATATTTTAATTTTTTATTTTGTTCTTTTTTCATATTTTGATTCTTTTTATTTTGTGACACCTATTTTATATTTGTTTAATTAAAGACTAAATCAATTAATTAAATAATTAATCACTATTTTATTATTACTTTTGTTCTTATTTTATTTTGGGTTGGGGTGTTTACAACGAGTATAAATTATTAAGACGTATCTAATAAAGGGATATCGTATGAATTGTTAAAACATATTCGATAAAGGAATATGACTATGATAATATTGGTTCTTTCCTTGATACCCACTTTATACAAAATTATAAGATTTAGAAATGGTGTTTTTATTTTATGGAAAAATTATTTCTTTACTTTAAAAAAATGTTTGTTAAAAACTTTAAAGCCTCTATTATTTTCCTTCCCCTTACCTTGTGATTTATGCATTCACTAAGTCAGATTAATATTAAAAAAAAAAATCTTTATGTTTTTTTCTAGAAAGATATTTATCGCAATTAAATTTTACTATTATATCAATTTTATTTTTTTTCTATTACCACATGTTGATTTATATTTGTTAATATTCTGTTGTTTAGAAAACTAAAAGGTTTTAATTGTTCCAAAAAAAAATGTATTAAGATTAATTTATGTGTTTGTCTACTGTATAATAATAATAACAATAATAACAGTGATTATTGTATCAATTTTATTTTTCAATGTATTACTAGTTGTTGGTTTATATTTATTAATATTCTATTGTCTTGAAATCTTTAAGAATTTAATTGTGCTAAAATTATTTTATTTGTTTTCCTACAGTTTGCTAATAATAAAAAAATAATAATGACCATTTCGCAAATTGATATTTTTCATAATTAAATTTTATTAAGGTTTTAATTGTTGCCAAAAATCTTTTGCTCTGATTCTTTTATGTGTTTGATTACTATTTAGTAATAATAATAATAACGATAATTTTCAAGATTGATATATTTTTTAATTAAATTTTACTATTATATAGTATAACTTCATTTATATCAATTTTTTTTAAAGTATTACTATTTGTTGGTTCATATTTATTAATATTCTATTGTCATGAATTCTATAACATTTTAATTGTTCCAAAGAATCTTTTGCTAAGATTAATTTATGATTTATTTACTGCTTAATAATAATAATAACAACAACAATAATAATAATAATAATAATAACAATGACAACAACAACAACAACAATAGTGATAATTTTCTAGATTGATATTTTTCAAATTAAATTTCACAATTACATAGTAAATCTTAATTTATATCAATTTTATTTTTCAAGTATTATTACTTCATGGTTTATATTTATCAAAATTCTATTGTGTTGATTTTTATATGGTTTTAATTGTTCACAAAAATCTTGTGCTAAAATTAATTTTTGTGTTTTTCTACTGTTTAATAATAATAATAATATTGATAATTTTCTACACTTATATTTTTTAGTAATATATAGCATATCATCATTTATATCTATTATATTTTTCAAGTACTACTAATTGCTGGTTTACATTTATTTATATTCTATTGTCCTGAACTATGGTTTTTATTGTTCAAAAAAATCTTGTCCTAAGGTTAAATTTTTGTTTTTTTTCTATGTACTATAAATCATGGCATAGGAAAAATAATCTGGGGACAGGAGCCCCAAAAAAAAAAAAAGACAGTAACTTTGATTCTTGCAACATACACAATAATTTAAGTTTAACAATTATTTAAGAAAAATATAGTTACACAAATATAGAGATAACTTCATTCACTTACTTTTCCTTCAAAAATTGCACTAAAAAAAATGCCATGTGATGCACAGGTATAAAACTATTTGTTACAAACAATTAAAACCTCTTTCATTTTAAACTATGTGGAATCAATTGACCTACAGTTATGGATATGGTGGTTCACACTTCATAATTTGCCAAAGGAATTATTTGCCTACTATTTCATACACTTTAAAACACTAAAGTATGAATTAATCTGCACATCTCAATATACAGTGCACTCCAAGTCTCCAACTCGCAATACACAACCAAAAAGGAAAGTATCTTCAGCAAAAGAGAAATGAAAAAGTTTATCCTAACAAACAATAGTTAATTTTGTAAAAACTAATTTATTGAGCTAAATCACATTGTCCTCTATATTAAAAAGTTCAGGCATAAGCATTGCTTCACACATATTTTTAATGCCGATATAACCAAAATATCAACTGTATCCCGCTAACAAAATACAGCTAAAGTAATAATCAAAGTGATTTTGTGATTAAAAACTTGAAGAAAACAAGAGGGCTATGCTTGCACCACAGGAAATACCATGGTAACAGAGGAATGAGGTCTCAAAGCATTTACCTTAATGTTCCACTATGTCGAAGAGATGACTGTAGGACCCCATGGGTGAGATAGAAGCGTTTTAGCATCAGGTCTTTGTCTAGCATCCTGACATATGCAATAGCACATTTTAGTGACTAATTTAATCAAATGGGATTAAAAGTCTATATCAATAAAAGCATTCATCTTGCACATCCTACAAGGCCTATCCCACAAAATATCACAGATAATAATGACTGCATCATTTACAAAGAAGACGGGAACAGAATAAATGATGAAACAACACTCATCAACCTATAAACAGATATAATTAGGGTAGTCTCTATATAATTTTGTGATCACAATAAGTAAATGAGAAGCAAATGCAGTGTACACCAGAAGACAGCCTCAGGAAAGGCCAGCAGAAGTTTTGTAAAAATCCTTTTGTGACCGTCCATTGGCAATATAATTGAAAAAAAAAAGGTAAATTACATTTTAGTAACTAACCCTATGGTATGAAAGCATGCATTTTGGTACCATATGGTTTAAATCGCTCGCACATTAGTACCTCATGTTTCATTTCGCTATTTTAAGGATGGAAAATGAGACATGCAAGTCATGTGACCCCAAAATGCCCAGTTTGGTTGAAAATTATCTTCAAAAAGCCAAATTCCCAAATTTCTCTCACATAACCTATTTCCCTAAACTTTTTGAAGCCGATAGATCTTCTCTTATCAAAGCCTATATTTTAATTAAATTTTTATCTATATTTTTCAAGTCAAACCAATTTGACTTTTTAAAGTGTTCAAATCTTTTAATTTTTAAAAAAGCCAATCTGGCTAAAATTTTTATAATTTTTTACACTTTTAATGCTAAAATAAAAAAGTTCAAATTTTTAAGATTTTTTTTGTTTTTACAATTTTATATACCATAAACCCTAAACCACCCTACTTAGGATTTGTTTAAGAAAACTGTAGCTGTCCATAAGTTGTGCTATAGGAGGCTAGGATCCCCTTTCACGATCCGGATTATCTTTAATTATTGGAGGATTTTTAGTAATTAGAGATAATAAAAAAGTTAATTTTTTATTAATATTAAATTTATATATATATATATATATTAAATTTAAAAAATTAATTTTTTAATTATTTATAGTTATTAGAGATTTTTTAATAATTGGAGATGATCCATTTTGGTATATTCATGGTATATAAAAATTGTTACCATGAAATAAAAGAATATATGAAAAATGTGGACTAGGGTACTGCAGAAGATACTAACTCGTGTTGTAGGTGTTTAAATAAGAGAGAAAGTAAACAATATATCAAAGCTACTTTTAAAAAACAAAATTGATTTATAAAATATTTACTAAAAATTTATAAAATTGTTGTGAATGTGTGAAAAGATGTACAATGGGTATATGCAAGAACTATATTTTATATCATAAATTCAAAAAAAAAATTATATCAAGTTATTATAACATTTTAAAGTAAAATTTTAAGTTAAATTAAGATAAATAACAAAGAAATCAAAGACGTCCAACACATTAAATTAGCAGCTATAATATTATAAAAAGAAATTAAATCATGAGGAAAATTGATTCTGTGGTTGAAGTAAGATGAAGATGTTATTGAATTGGACAGAGAGACTCCTTCACTTCCGAACTGTAATGTGGTGCAAGTTCAAATGACTAAGGTGGAGGAGATTCAGCGAGATAAATATATTTTTACTCTTTTACTTAGTATAATATTATTATTTTGGTTTCTTACTCTTTGAAATATTTAAAGTAGTACTTTATTTGTTAAAAAATATTACATTTGATCTTTTACTTTTTTAAAAATTATTAAATTTAATCTCTTTATTGACCTTAAATTTTAAATAAAAGGAACTAAATTTTATATTTTTATCAAAAGTGAGAGATTAAATAAGATATTTTTCAATAAGTAAAGGATTATTTTGAGTATTTTACTAAATAATGGACCAAAATGATGCTTTTGTGATAAATGAAGAACCATATGAGATCCAACTTAAAATGGTTTTGTTTTGTTTTTTTATGATGAAGGAGAAGGCATCAAATTCTTTGTTGGACAATTATACGGTACAACTTGTAATATGTGACTAAATTTATCCACTAGACTAGTAAAAATAATAATTTAAAGACTAATGACTTCTTAATCTATAGTGAACAAATTTTACTTTATCACATAGACAATAATAATCCCATAAATAATGTTAAAAAATGACTCATTTTTGAGATAGTCCTTGACTCTTTGGGACTAACAAGAATGAATTGTTGATTGAAACTCTGATTATTAGACTAACAATTATAATTATTAATAAGGTCACAATTCTTTTTACTTAACTGCACCTATCGCCAGCAATATATTTCATAATTATTAATTCAATTATCAAGAGATAATAAAAGAAATAAGATTCAATTTTATATAGCAAATAGTATATCAATGATTAATTATCTTTTTGAATGTTAACCCCAACAAAACAAATTAAAGGTTTTATTACAGTTTTTCCATCTTATTCGTCGAGTGAAATACTATTCATTGGCATGTTCTTCCACACCAAAAAAAATAATAATAAGGCACTCATATATTGTAACTGTACTTTTTTTTAAAAAAAATTCAATAGTCCTCAAAAGTTTTTGTATTTTTTTTAAAATAATGATGCGATCCCGTTATTTTAAGGAAAAATATTTTTTTTTGAGAAAAAAGGCCTCAATGCTTTTGATTTAGGAGGATATAAAACATACACACATAAATCCAAAAGTGCTTAAATGAAGCATGACCAATAATCTCATGATGCAAAATATAACAAATATATATGCATCTATGATCAATATTTTAAACATTAAGAAAACATTTTTATTCTGTTTTTAAGTGCTCAAAACAAGGGGCCTCCAATTGTTATGTCCTTGCTTCATCTTACACAAAGCATCAATCTGGCATTTTTTTCAGTGCATGAAGAAATTCTGTTCCCAAACTAATGCAATTATTGCATGATGGAGATCTCATGACGATAATAAGAATTGAAATAATCCGAAACATTATAATATTCAAAAGGTTACTTGTTTAGAGAGTTATAAATTAATGTAGTTTGTAAATTTAATTAAAAAAAACAGATTTAGACTTCAATAAAGTATTTGGGTTTTTAGCAATTACGAACATTTATTTAAATTAAATATTTAGTCTAGTATAAATAAGAGTTCTTATGGTAGATGTAAACATAATGTTTTGAGTTAAATTTTTTATCTTTTTGGCTTAGTGTATTTTGAGTGAATTCTTTAAGATATACCAAGTGACGTTCTTATTGTTCTGGGGGGCTTGATTTTTTCTTTATTTTTTCCGCCACCATTACTTTCTAAAAGTCACAATAACCTCTGAGAAATATTGTCTCCAAAATTACTTAAAAAAATAATATTTTTAAATTAATTACTTTGATATTTTTAAAAGCATCAACATTTCTCACAGGTTACATTTGTGACTTCTAAAAGGCAATAATTGCATTGATCCTTTTTCCCATGATGTGTCAACTAATAGCCTTTAAATAGGGTTTTCATGCTTGTGATCCTTTTATCCACAATGTGGCGAAAAATTAGAAAACTTAATGGTCTTTAATGCTTGTAATAATATAATATATAATTTAATTTTAAATGTAATAATTATCTACAATAGTCATATACATGCAATAATATTATTAGAAAATCAAACATGT
Source organism: Delonix regia (assembly GCA_037074485.1). Lineage (NCBI taxonomy): Eukaryota > Viridiplantae > Streptophyta > Magnoliopsida > Fabales > Fabaceae > Delonix > Delonix regia. Next base: position 30,188,899 of record CM073455.1, read on the forward strand.
ATTATATTTTAATTAGATAATTGTATAGCAAAAATATAAATAACTGTATATATGTTTTTTCATACAAAAAAATAACCCACAAAAGAATGAAGTGAAATATTTTGGATTCATTATAAAATAAATAAATTGTATGGTCAAAGTAATAATTTTTACAAATAGTGAAAAATTACAGAAAAAAATGTCAAAAAGTTCTTTAAGAATAAATTAGAGATATAAAAAAAAAAATTGGGACTATTTTAATTTTAATGTTTTATTGAATAGGAGTTGGCATTTCTTCTATACGCCACATGTATAAAATATTGGTAACTTCAATATAAGAAACCACCTAATAAAAGAATATTTTAAAAGAAAATCAAAGTTAGCAAAACTTAAAGGTAAAACATTCTGTGACATTGTTAGAGATTCCTTGAGCTCTTGGAAGAAAACTGAGGAGAGAGATTTCGTTCCAAAATCTGTGAGTGAAATGATTATGAAAGTTGCTATTACAGAGAATGACAGTAAGCTTAAGCAGTATTGATACTTCTCCAAAATAATGTGAAACTAGGTTATCCAATTAGCACTTGTGCTTCTGCATCTTAATCTTCGTATTCAATTTAAGAGCCATGAAAAGTCTCCTAAATCACTGTTTAATAAAAAATTTTAAATATAAATCATGATAATATAAAATCACATTTGATCAAAATAAATTTTAAAAATTAAATTAATGCAGAATTACTTTTTTCCAACTCTAATACAGACACACTAAGGTGCTCTCAAATTAACTTACAACATCAAGGTTTTTATTTAGAAATAGTTTGGTAGTATCAAGAAAATTTAATTAAAAGAAATGTTGCTTTACCAAATTCACAAGACAGTAAATTTGTTGTCTGGTGGAGGATCTGAACTCAATTTATTTGTGTCACCAAAAGGGAAATCGAGCAATAAAGTAGGGATTACATGACAATGCACATCTTAACTTCTGGGTAATAAGTTAACGGTTAGGCCAAAAATTGGAAATAAATAAAGGCCTGTTTTAATTATGTTTTAAAAAATAAAAAATTTGATCATATTATATTTATCTATTATTATAAAAAATTCAAGAAAAATAATAATGTTTTAAAGAACTAACAATAGGGAACACTTTTTTTTTTTAATGTTCTGACTTTTTATTTTTATAGAACAGAAAAATAAGAACAGAATAATTGTTTTATTATTGACATTACTTTAATTTTGACAAAAACACATTTACGTAAAACACTTTAACAGACTTAAAATCATTCATATAAGCTTTTTTATTTTTTAATTTCCAAATTTTATTTAAAAAAATACTATGGTGAAATTGTATCAAGAACACCAAAAAAAAAAAAAGGTACTACATAACTCCTTTTCCTGAACATTACACGTGTGTTTTTTTTTTCTTTCTCATTTTCATTTTTATCAAAAGAATACTGAAAATTATTTTCGTAAAACTTAAGGTATTGGCGTTGACTTCAATTATAATTGAATAAGATAAATATATTTTATTTTCAAATATGGCATGTGTTGTAATACAATTTGTAAGACATATGTCTTTATTATGGATTCCGTGTTCAATAATAAGGAACATTAATTTTATTAATTCATTAAAAGAAACAAAGTATATTATAAGAAATATTAGGCTCACACATAAAATATATATAACAACAATGTTCAAAGAAAACACACTTAACATCAACAAAAACGAATGATATAAGAAAAATATAACTTCAAATATTCTTTTGATTTTCATTCTTAAATTTTCATCATGATTTTAGGGGAAGCTAGCTACGTTCAAATGTGCCCTATCAATATTGTCAGTTTTGATAAGTGAGCTTTGTTTCCATATTATTCGTCTTCCTTTTTAATGGGGCCTTGATAAATCTTCACAAGATGATAAGATATTCATATGTAGGATATGTATGCAAACTAATATCCTTTCATACCACATCAATAGCATATAATTTCTATTATTGTTGTGATCACTCTTGTCTTTAAGTCATTATTCTTTATTTCCCCTTTTGGTGATTAAAATTGTCATTTTATTTCTTATCACACCTTTAGCTATGACCATGATTGTAATAATTAGGGGTGATCATGAGTCGATTTTGGACAAGGCCCAAAAATTAACTTGATTATACAACTAGGTTAAATTTTTCATTCTGATACTTAGCTCAATTTAGTTAGACCCAATTAATGATCAAGTCAGGTTGGGTCTATTCATTTTTATTTTTTAATTATAAAATTTTTTTAAAATTGTTTTATTAAGAGAAACATTTTTTTAAAAAATAAATTAAAAGATTTTAAAATAGGAAATGGAATGGGTTAAAAAATTAAGATTATAATTGGAAGATAATTAAAATTTAAAAAGAATGAAAGTTATAAAAAAGTTAATTATAACTAAAATTCATTTAAATAAAATAAATATAAATTAGAAATAACAATAAAATGAAATAAAATTTAATACCAAGTCAGGTTTTGAGTGAACTGGACCCTGCTTTGCCTAGTTAGAAAAGCAAATTTTTTATTTGGTCCAACCTAACACAACCTTATATGATCGAGTCAGGCCATCGGAGTTAGTAATTACCCATAACAACAATGATCACAGTTTTTTCCACATTTAAATATTAGATATTGTTGCACTCATTTAAATGAATGGAGCATATCCTGTGGGGCAATTTGGATGATTTTTCAAGAAGACATGAAATTAATTTGGAGTATGAAACCATTTTCATGATATTACTACTACATGAACATATTTGAAGCAAGAAAAATTGAATAAAAGGTTGTTTTCAAATAAGTCCTCATTAGTTTTCTTTTCTCCAGACAATTTGAATCGATAACTTATTTTGAGACCTATTGAATTATATGAACTTATAATTTTAAAATCTTTGCAATTGTATATGCATTGAATCACAATGCATTTGAGGTAGTCTTATTGAATCATTCCATTATTGTTCATTCAAATTATTCCACAATTCAAGCAAATATTTTATCATTGGATATTATGCTTTTAATCCTTCATGTACATGGTGATAATAGAAAATCATTGCTTTTGCTTTGTCTTAATTAGATAATTCTTTTCCAACTTTAATTGCATTGCATAGACCTTTTAGCTAGTAAAGAGATCAATTTCAGCATCTAATATCCAAGATAAATAATTCCTACCTACAAAGCATGTATTAGTGCCAAAGTATGAGATACTGACTACTGATGAGAAGCAAAAATTGCTCGAGAAGTACAAGTTGGAAGCGAAGCAGGTACTGTTTGTTTTTTATTGAGCTATTGCTTATTCAATCGTCTGTCTAGAAAGCACTAATGTGCACTTTCTATTTGCTTCCTATATTTTGACACATTGATCTGCAAAATGTGGAAACACAAAGTGGAAGCTAGGTTGACAAAGATGTGCCCTTTGTACTGGAGTTTTGATTTGAAAACATTGAACTCACATACACGTACTAATATTGATTCATTGAAGGACGGGTACTGTCTTATGATCCAATAAAATTCCATTCATGAAAGATGAAGATAATTTGTCATCCATCTTTCATGATTCTGATGGTTAGGTCAACTTAATGAAAGGATGAGTAAACTACGAGGAGGACTAAAGGCTTCAAAATCTGACAAATGTTTCCAATGTGGAATATTGACGCTACTGTAAGAAAAATATAAATAATTGCTTGGCTTATGAATAAAAGGCAATATGCCTCTGCACTGTCTTAGAATTAGGAGAAAATTTTGCTGCAATCCCCAGACGAGTGGATGCTGTTCGATTTAAATGCGCCATTTTAGCTTTTATTTTGTTTCTGTTTCAGCTCCCATACATGCAAGAAACTGATGCCATAGCACGATACTATGGGCTGGAGAAAGGACAAGTGGTCAAGATCACTCATAGTGGTGGGCTGAGTGATTCTTTTGTTAATTATCGCTGTGTAGTTTAATATTTCTCCTACATTATGCTGCTTTAAGCTACAATGTCAATCCAGCACTTTTTATAAGATTTAAAATCTATGGAATCAATATTTGTCTTATCAGTCTGCCATTGGTAGTATTCTTACTTGAAATGCTTGGCATATGAATACATGGTTTAGAATCTAACATACTTGAAATGATTTCAAAAGTTCATTAACGAACTGGTTTAGTTTCCAGCGATTTTGGACGATGTTGTGTATTATATTTCCTTAAAATGTTCAAAACCCGTTCCAGCTCAACTGAGTCGCAGAACTCTGTTTTTTAATACTATTATTTAGTTTTTTTAAAGAATTAATTAGATATTGTTTGTGTAGTAGAAAACTAGAATTTCTAGCTTCTCTGAACAAATATTTCTACTTCTACGAAGAAAAATTGAATGGGACAGAGACTTAACCGTGCCACTTTTTTTTGGTTACTACACTTTTGGACTAAGCCTCTAAGGAACACAAACGGAGCTTGAATTCATTTTCACCTTGGAAATTAAAAGCAACAGCAGTATTGTAAAAATAATGAGTAATGTATCTATTTAATTATTTATTTATTATTAAATTATTATTTTTGTTTTTTACTTATTATAATATTCAAACAGTCCATTATCGATTGAAAAATATTACGTTTAATTTTTTATTTAAATTTTAAATTTTAAATTTAGAGTTTAAGATATATTAAAGTGACTAAAATTTTTGACAAACTTGCTCTTATAGGTGAGAGAAATCACTCAAATCGTGCAGCAACACCAGATATTATATATGCATATTTGAATATTTTTATATAATATATTTAAGGAAAAATTATATTTTTGGTCCTCATGATTTTGTTCTATTTTTAAGTTAGTCCCTAAAGGAGATTTCATTTTTCTTGTAGTTTAACTCAATTTTTAATTCAGTCCTTACACTTTAACAATTTATAATAACATTGTCGTAGTTCAAATGATTTACGATCTAGTCCCTATATTATTATTTGCCAATATTTTCACTTATACGTTAGTTAATTATGCTTCATTATTTACTTTTACTTTTACTGGTAGTAATATTATATATATTCAAAGAACTAAGATGGTATATAATATGTTGTATTAATAAAATTAAAAAGGTTAAAATACTGACTTAATCCTTTAATTTTATTTACTATTTCAAAATAATCCTTTAAGTTTGAAGTATTTTGATGTAATCCCTTAAATTTCCAAAACATACAATAATTCTTTTTTAGTAAATTTTATTAGAATATTAACACTGTTAATTTTAATGTTGAAGTGGCAGATACATGTGTGTTTTAGTTATAATTTAGAACATGATTTGGCATCCATCAATATTTAACTTAAAAATAAGATAATAAAAATGGAAGTCAGATTGTGACAAGCAAGCTTCTTGCGAGGTCGAATGTCAATGAGAAGCTGGTCAATGCCATTGTTCAACTCACAAGAGTGATTGTCATTTACTCATTCAACTCACAAGGCATAATCAATATTTTAAAAAAATTATAATTAATTTATAATGATATTTCATATACTCATGCTTTTAAATAATATCTCTATATTACTCTTTAATATCTTATGAAATTTCATTTAAAAAAATTAATTAAAAAAATCATTTTTTTAAATTATGAATAATATAAACATATTATTTAAATGTATGGAGATATAAAAATGGTTTGATATTGATTATAAAGTTTTTAAAATAAAAGAAATTAATTATTTCTTTTTTAAAAAAGATGAAAAATAATAATATTATTAAAAAAATAAAAAAATAAATAATTAAATGTCATAAAAATAGTATAAAAAACTCCGCACGCTAAATAGCAAAACCCTAAAAATAAATGACCTTTAGAGAGGAATAACAGTGAAAAAACTCCCACATGGATCATAACTTTCCAAAAGGACAAATGAAGTAATAAGAACTGTTCACAATAAAAGGAGGGAAAGTAAAAGATTTTTAAAAATGAAAATTTTTAATATCTAAGAGGTCTAGGAATAAATGATTAAAAAACTATAAGTATATTAAAAAAAATGACATTTTAGTGGTAGTGGTTTGATTGTATATTATTTTCATATAGGGAATAAATTCTAACCAAGTAGACAAATATTTTAAAGTTTAGATAAATTGACATTCAATGGTAATTATGCACGCACGCGTGCGTGCACATACACACACACACACACACACATATATATATATATATATATTAAATATAATAAAAATTATATATTATATATTATCATATAAAAAGATAAGTCTGAATTTTAAAAGTAATTTAACAAGGTTAAAATTATAATGAGTTTAAAGTCTATTATAAAGTTTAGACTTATATGTGTAAATATCCTATTATTTAATTTTTATTTTGATGATAAACCTAATTAAAAATTAGAACATGTGCTATTATGAAAAAGGGTTAATGTCCCCAAATTGTATGTATGAGATTTTTTTTTTCCTAACATCTCATTGCTAATTCCATTTTCCTAAGACTCATACATACATATATATATATATATATATTTGGAAGATAGATAGCCATAAGATCAAAGAAATATGAATTTAGGTACACTTTTATATTTAAATAATTCTTTTTCATAATTTAACATGATAAATATTAATTTGACCTAGATTTCATCAAAATTAAGTTTTACCCCCACATCCAGCACAACTAAATCAAATTGCAATTTCATTTTGACAAAAATAGAAGATATCATTAATCTTTTAAAGTAGTTAGAAAAAAAACTAAACAAATATCATTGTTATTTTTATTTAAATGATACATTATTGTAGACATCGTGGTGGATAAGCTAATAGGAAGGTGGTGAACTATTTGCAATGGATGCACATCGATTCCACACTTGTTTATTGCTTGTAGCGATTTGGGAAGCATTGGCTTTAAACGCAGGTGTATCAAGAACTGGTATGATCAAGTTGTCATAGCAAGTTTTTCCCACATTGTTGACAATGTTTCCACAACACTCTGGAGTGAGAGTTACATTGCCATAAACTATAGCAGAGAATGTAAGAAAGCCACAATTTTTTATAAACTTTCGTGAACAACTAATTAGATATTCGTAAAATCCAGGAGCTTCTTCTGGTGGTTTTTGAAAGGACGATCCTCCAACATCTGGGCTTATGGGACCATCATCTGATGTGATTCCAGGAGTGACACTCAAGGCACTCACAACAAGAAGTAACATCGTCACAGCAACTATGTGTGTTGTAGGAGCCATTTTTTTCTTGGATGACAATGCCTATGATGAGGAAATGAGTTTACCTTTCTTGGTAACAATAGTTGATGGGGATGATGCATTTATAGGGTTAATGGCAAAGCAATTTTCTACTTTTTGAACCAATTAGAATTGATAACGAAAACTGTTTTCATGACGTTATTCTAAAGTATAAGTTATGAACCATTGTTACAAAACTATTGTTTTATCTTGCTTTATCATTTCCGTTGTAGGAAAGAAAGTTTTATGGAAACTCATTATTTAATAAACGTTGAAGTTTTTCTAATTAGAGGATTGTAACTATAGCTATAGGTATATGATTTAAATGATGAAGTGAAAAACGAAGAGCCTTTATTTGTTATACAATGTTAAGGAAAAAAAAATATTAAGAACAACTTGAATTAAAAGCAATTCATGCTTATGGACTTTAGATGTTTTTTGCTGAACCAGATCCATTGTTATTTAGCATATTCTCCATAGGTTTTGGGATCCTCATATTACTATGGTTTACGGGACATGGTAGTGGCATTTATTCACTCATATTTGTATCATTGATGAGGCCTGCATGTGCACTTAAATTTTTCAGTCCTAAATGAATTTTGGGCTAAAAGTCGGAGAAGTTTGGAACCAAGGTTTATTTTGAAATTATCTCGTACCTTATACAATTTGGTTTGTCAAATTCTTTAAATTATAAATGCACCATTGTTCATCATGAGAATATTTGAATTTATTACAAATCTTAAATTCACAAAATTGATACTTGTATGGAATCACAAAAACATTTCATGAAGTATTTACTTCAAATTCACTATGATGGGTTCTTGTATGACATCATACATATGTTTGCAGTGGCAGAGCCAGAATAATAAAATGAGGGAGGGCCAAAAATTAATGAAAATATTTGATATATTAAAAAAATGTATTACTAAAATATATTACATGAAATAAATCTAATAATCATTCAAGTAATATGCATTACTTAATCTAAAGTCAATATTATTGAACACAGAGTAATATAAGAAATAGATGCATTTATATTTCATACTACAATATTTAACAATGAACTTCAATAAAATTAAAATATAAAATAAATAAACCAAATGCACTGATTTTTCTAAAGTTTATTATTACAATATAGATAAAACATTAATTAATTATAAGATAAGAAACATAATAGGAGAAAATCATTATATATATATATATATATATATATATCAATTAATACTCAAAGAGGATAGGCAAAATATGCAAGATAGTAGAGAAAATAAGCAGTAAGCATGACAAAAAATAAACTATAAAACAATCAACAAAAAATTAATAAGTTATTATACAAAAAAATGAAATGAATGCATGAACCATGAACCTTCCAAACAACTATAGTCTTTGAGAAAAATGTAAAATTCAAACAATAAAAAATATCTAAATTGAAGAAAATGAAGTGAATGTAAAGTGTGAAAAGTAGTGTAGATTGTTAAAGCATTTTCCCTAAAAGTGTCTATATAGGTGATAGAGTGACTACCGAGGATTGAAGAAAAAAAATTAGATAGTTTGTGACATTCAAGGATGATGATTACTACGTGTTTAGCCAGTGGTGTCACACCCCAAACTTCCAGAGTGCAACCAGCACAGATAACAGGAATTACCCATTCCTATAAGCCTATCACTATCACTATGTTTTTTGGCCTTATTTTTAGGGACTAAATGTTTAGGTATAAAAATATAATTTTAACTATTATATAGTAACTTGAATAGTAAATATCGTCGGTTGCTATGCAAATTTAAGTGAAAACATGTGTTTACTATTTGCATAGTGCCAAATAGTAACTTTTATAGTAATTTGAAAATTTCTATAAATAACACGAACATTTCTTAATTTTTTCATTCAAGCTAGAAAGAGAGGTCGTAAAAGGAGCATTAATATTTGTGAGAGATAGCTTTATGGATATCTCTTTAATCCAGACTGTGCTGTAGGAAGAATGGATCATTACTATTGATCTCTATCGGTGAGTGTATAATTAACAAAGTAAAACCTTTCATTTTATCAAATGTCTTTATTTTCTAGTCTAACTTTCAATTTCCTTATTCCATGTTCTGCATTTTATGAGAAACAAATCTATATTCTTTTGAATTTTTCAACTACATATATGACATAATATATATGGATATAAAAATAACACAATGATAAAAGATATTACCTAATTTTATGAATTATTGTTATTATGAAAAGCATTTGTTATATGAAAAGTGCAAAGTGAAGGTTATAAAATATAAGAAAGTAGTGTTATATGAAAGGAGAAAAGTTATGGTAAAATTCTTAATTATAATTGCTTCCTTTTCTTAATTTATCTAAGTTTATTGTATATGATTGTTGCATTATTGTATTTTCCATTTTAATCTTTTATATTGTTGTCACTTCTCTCCTAACTACTCTTTATTTTATTTTATTTTATTTTATTTTATCTTCAAGATTATTTTTATTTAAATTACTTTATGGTAATAAATATGTTTAAATAAAATTATTTATTTAAGTATCCTATTTACACAATTTATTAATATTCAATGGAATTTATAATTTAAAGGATGGATGAGAATTCATGTAAGAATCTTGTAGCTGTTAGCAAGGGTAACAGCCTTGGAGCACTTTGTTGAAATGAATTATTAAAACGTATCTGATAAAGGGATATGAGTATGAATTATTGAGATGTATTTAGTGAAGGAATACAAATATAAGATATTGAGACGTATCTAGTGAAGAGATACATATATGAGATATAAGATGTATTCAATGAAGGGATACGAGTGTCGTAACCGACCTTTTGGTGAAAAGGAATAAAAAGTAGAAAAATTGATTCCCAAAATAAATCTTGAAAATCAATTTATAGGAGTCGCCACCAAAATTTTTAACGAAAAATTGTAGAAAACCAATTTAAAATAAAAAGAAAAAGACAAAATAGTCTGCAAAAATAGAGATAGGTTTAAGTGTTTATTTGAGTATGGGGAAGGTGTTAGACACCCCACAATACCCGTCCATAAGGACAGTTATCTTAAACTAGTTAGAAGAGATAGAATATTACCTTAAACTTATCTTAATTACCCTTTATTGATATGTATGCTCGTTAAATAGAAAAGACAAAAACAACATTAATGAAAGTAAACAAATAGATATTTACAAAGGTGGACTTGACCTAAAATGAAAACCTATGGCCTATGTACCCTATAATAGGGATCATAGTCCACATAGTTCGACTAAAATGGTAGGTCTGTTGGTTGGTGAATTTTAATTTTTGTGACAAGAACAAGAAAGTTCAAATTAAATAGATTTTCGTAAACAAAATGTGATTGGAATTTGATTTGTGTATTTTAATTTATGACAACCGAATTAATCTAGCTCTCTTGATCTCTTCATTTTCTCTCTTTTTAATTTTTGTTTAGTTTTGGAATTTTAATATTTATTTTTTAAATTTAAATGAAGTGATAGTGGAATAAGTTCTTGGGATTTCTTTTGAATTTTATATCATTTTTTTTATTTTTGGGTTTATTTTAATTTTGGAGGTGTAAACAGAAGGGTTTTTTTAGGGTTTTTATATTATATACACTTTTATGATTTTTATGTATATGTATTTTTTATGTGAAATTAGGATTTATTTTAAACTTAACGTAAAACTATAATAGGCAAATATTGTTATGGCTTCTGAATTTATGATTTTTGCATTTATTTTTGAAATTAAGATTCACTTTAGACTTGAAGTAAGACTATCATTAAAAAATATTTTGGAATTTTTTTGATTTTATGATTTTTGTATTAATTTTTGTGATTATGGTTTTTGTATTAAATTTTAAGATTCAAGTTTCCTTTAGGCTTAAAGTAAAATTATCATAAGAAAATATTTTAGAATTTTAGAATTTTATGATTTTTGTATTTATTGTTATTTTTTGAAATTTTAATTTATTTTAATACTTGAAGTAAAATTAGAATGGAAAAAAAATATTATTAGGATTTTGATTATACATAACATGTAAGATAAACTTACCTATTTAGAATTAGTTCATCCCGATATTTTAAATGTTAATTTTTGAAACATGAGGAGACTCAAGGTCTTATGTGCCCTCTACAAGTTAACTTTTGGGGTACCTGAGGAGACAAACGATCTCACGCGAGAACCCAAAATATGAAATAAAATATTTGATAATTCTCGGGATTTTATTTTTATATATTTTTAAGGGTTTTGAAATTAAAATTTTTTTAGTCTTATTTTTAACAAAATCGATTCCCTAAAGCCTACGATGACTTAAGTCCCACATGACATTTTCTAATTAACTAAATTTTATAAAGCACAAACTTAATCATTTTGTAAATAATAGGAAATATTTAATTAAAATATTTATTTTTGCATTATTATTTTTTAAAACAAGTATGTACTAATTTTCGAGGTCTAAGGAGATTAAAATCTCACACGACTTTAAACATTCAAGGAAAATAATATTCCTATACGATGCTTCCTTAAAACTTTAGTCGTAATGCCAAAGTGAAAAAAAAAAATGATATGCAACTTACAACGTGATCTAGTGCCAAATGCAGGAACAATGATAGCATGCATGCAACTCAATCGACCATGACGTTGTTCCTTACCTGCGGCACTGCTTCAACTTCTCATCATCGACAGATTCCCTCTCTGGTAGTCTTCTTCGTCCCAGCTTTTCACAGTGGCACCATCTCCTTTCACGGTTTCACCCCTATGACCCTTTCTTTCTTCTTTTTCTTCCTTTCAACTTTCTCGAATCACCTCTGCCTAGGGAACTCAGAGCAAAGCATCTACCTCTCCTCCTCTTCTTCTTCTCCTTCTCTCTCTCTCCTTGGCCCATGACTGCACAAGCTCGGCATGCCTCTCTCTTTCTCCTCCTTCTTCTCTTCTTCTATTTCTTCCTCCATTGGTTTCCCCTCAGTACCGTCATGTCAACCGTCAGCTTCCTCTCCCTTCCTTTCTCTTATTCTCCTCCTTTCTTTTTCTTCTCCCTCTCTTTCTCCTCAACCTGTGATTGCATGAGCTCAGCATACCTCTCTCCCTTCCTTCTTCTTCTTCTTTATCTCATTTCTTCCTTCTTTGTTCACCTTTGCCCACAGTGCTCAAAATATTGCAGACTTCTTCTTCTTATTCTCCTTCCTTCTTCTTCCTCGGTCCAGCTCATCATTGTACGAACAAGTCTCCCTCTCCTCTTTTTCCTTCCTTTCTTCTTCCTCGGTCCAGCTTAGTATTGCACGAACACGTCCTCTTCCAAGCATGACGCCAACCGGTGGCTCCAAGTGTGGCGCTAAGCAAAAACCAGTTGAAGAAGCTGGCGATCTTCATCATTTTTTCACTCCTTTGTGCCTCTTCCAAGCATGACGCTAACCGGTGGCTCTAAGTATGACGCTGAGTAGTTTAAAAAGCTAGCTATGAGCTTTGTCTAGGATTTCCTTCAGAAGATGAAGTCTGGAATGAGCATGTATGGCCTGAGCTTGAAAATTGTTGGCATGGCTGGCATCACCTTTGCTCGCTCCTTCTTTAGTTCCTCTTCTTCTCTTTAGTTTCGGTTAGTTTTGGTAGAGAAGAACTCTCACATTCTCCTCTTTCTCTTTTTGGTTTGCCATGTCTTCTCCATTTCACCTTTCCTTTTCTCTTATGTTCCCTTCTTCCTCTGTTTAGCTCTATTTTTGGAGCTTAGAGCAGAGGGTAGTTCTCCTCTTCCCTTCTTTCTCTCCTTCTCCCTCCTGCCTTTTTGGAGCTTGCAGCAACGCTTTCCTTCTTCTGTTCTCTCCTTCTTCTTTTCTTGGTGCACATCTTCTTCTTTTGATTTTTCCCTTCGCCTTCTCTTTCTTCAAAATCCTCATTTTATCATGTTGGTGGCATTGTTCACGAGATTGGCCAAGAAGTGGGTGGAAGAAAAGCGGGTGTCTTTTTCCTCAAGTGGCTAAGGTTCTCTGTTTAAGAGCTCTCCTTATCCCATACTCTTTTTTCTCTTCCTCCAACACGCATGCAAGAGTCAAGGTATAGATCCTGTATTGTTTAATGTTTGATTCCCTCTTTGCAGTATGGGTGGTATGGGTTTGCATACTTTAATGTTCTTTTTTTTAAAAAAAAAATTCCCATGTTTTTACTTTTTTTTTTTCATAATATTACATTAGTATTTTTTATGTTTTTCTTATTTTTGATTTTTTATGTCGTTTTCATAATTTGATTTTGATTTTTTTTCCATATTTTAATTTTTAATTTTGTTCTTTTTTCATATTTTGATTCTTTTTATTTTATGACACCTATTTTATATTTGTTTAATTAAAGACTAAATCAATTAATTAAATAATTAATCACTATTTTATTATTACTTTTGTTCTTATTTTATTTTGGGTTGGAGTGTTCACAACGAGTATGAATTATTAAGATGTATCTGATGAAGAGATACAAGTATAAGATATGAAGACGTATCTAGTAAAGGGATACCGTATGAATTGTTAAAACATATTCGATAAAGGAATATGACTATGATGATATTAGTTCTTTCCTTGATACTCACTTTATACAAAATTATAAGATTTAGAAATGGTGTTTTTATTTTATGGAAAAATTATTTCTTTACTTAAAAAAAATGTTTGTTAAAAACTCTAAGGCCTCTATTGTTTTCCTTCCGCTTACCTTGTGATTCATGCATTCACTAAGTCAGATTGATATTTAAAAAAAATCTTTATGTATTTTCTAGAAAGATATTTATCACAATTAAATTTTACTATTATATCAATTTTTTTTTTATTACCACATGTTGGTTTATATTTGTTAATATTCTGTTGTTTAAAAATCAAGAAGGTTTTAATTGTTCCAAAAAAACATATATTAAGATTAATTTATGTGTTTGTCTACTGTATAATAATAATAACAATAATAACAGTGATTATTGTATCAATTTTATTTTTCAATGTATTACTAGTTGTTGGTTTATATTTATTAATATTCTATTGTCATGAAATCTTTAAGCATTTCATTGTGCTAAAATTATTTTATTTGTTATCCTACAGTTTGCTAATAATAATAAAAATAATAATGACAATTTCCCAAATTGATATTTTTCATAATTAAATTTTATTAATGTTTTAATTGTTACCAAAAATCTTTTGCTATGATTATTTTATGTGTTTGTTTACTATTTAGTAATAATAATAATGATAATTATCAACATTGATATATTTTTTAATTAAATTTTACTATTATATAGTATAACTTCATTTATATCAATTTTATTTTTTAAAAGTATTACTATTTGTTGGTTTATATTTATTAATATTCTATTGTTATGAATTCTATAACATTTTAATTGTTTCAAAAAATCTTGCGCTAAGATTAATTTATAATTTATCTACTGTTTAATAATAATAATAATAATAACAACAACAACAACAGTGATAATTTTTTATATTGATATTTTTCATAATTAAATTTTACTATTATATAGTAAAGCTTAATTTATATCAATTTTATTTTTCAAGTATTATTACTTCATGGTTTATATTTATCAAAATTCTATTGTGTTGATTTTTATATGGTTTTAATTGTTCACAAAAATCTTGTGCTATGGTTAATTTTTGTATTTTTTTACTGTTTAATGATAATAATATCGATAATTTTCTACACTGATATTTTTTAGTGATATATAGCATATCTTCATTTATATCTATTATATTTTTCAAGTACTACTAATTGTTGGTTTACATTTATTTATATTCTATTGCCCTAAACTCAATGTGGTTTTTATTGTTAAAAAAAATCTTGTCCTAAAGGTTAAATTTTTGTGTTTTTCTCTAAGTACTATAAATCATGGCATAGGAAAAATAATCTGGTGACAGGAGCCCCAAGAAAAAAAAACCGACAGTAACTTTGATTCTTGCAACATACACAATAATTTAAGTTTAACAATTATTTAAGAAAAATATAGTTACACATAAAGATAACTTCATTCACTTAGTTTTCCTTCAAAAATTGCACTAAAAAAAATGCCATGTGATGTACAGGTATAAAACTATATATTACAAACAATTAAAACCTCTTTCATTTTAAACTATGTGGAATCAATTGACGTACACTTATGGATATGGTGGTTCACACTTCACAATTTGCCAAAGGAATTATTTGTCTACTATTTCATACACTTTAAAACACTAAAGTACGAATTAATCTGCACATCTCAATATACAGTGCACTCCAAGTCTCCAACTCGCTATACACAACCAAAAAGGAAAGTATCTTCTGCAAAAGAGAAATGAAAAAGTTTATCCTAACAAGCAATAGTTAATTTTGTAAAAACTAATTTATTGAGTTAAATCACATTGTCCTCTATATTAAAAAGTTCAGGCATAGGCATTGCTTCACACATATTTTTAATGCCGATATAACCAAAATATCAACTGTATCCTGCTAACAAAATACAGCTAAAGTAGTAATCAAAGTGATTTTGTGATTAAAAACTTGAAGAAAACAAGAGGGCTATGCCTGCACCACAGGAAATACCATGGTAACAGAGGAATGAGGTCTCAAAGCATTTACCTTAATGTTCCACTATGCCGAAGAGATGACTGCAGGACACCATGGGTGAGATAGAAGCGTTTTAGCATCAGGTCTTTGTCTAGCATCCTGACATATGCAATAGCACATTTTAGTGACTAATTTAATCAAATGGGATTAAAAGTCTATATCAATAAAAGCATTCATCTTGCACATCCTACAAGGCCTATCACACAAAATATCACAGATAATAATGACTGCATCATTTACAAAGAAGACGGGAACAGAATAAATGATGAAACAACACTCGTCAAGCTATAAACAGACATCATTAGGGTAGTCTCCATATAATTTTGTGACCACAATAAGTAAATGAGAAGCAAATGTAGTGTACACCAGAAGACAGCCTCAGGAAAGGCCAGCAGAAGTTTTGTAAAAATCCTTTTATGACCGCCCATTGGCAATATAATTGAAAAAAAAAAAAAGGTAAATTACATTTTAGTAACTTACCCTATGGTATGAAAGCATGTGTTTTGGTACCATATGGTTTAAACCGCTCGCACATTAGTACCTCATGTTTCATTTCGCTATTTTTAGGATGGAAAATGAGACATTCAAGTCATGTGACCCCAAAATGCCCAGTTTGGTTGAAAATTATCTTCAAAAAGCCAATATCGCAAATTTCTCTCACGTAACCTATTTCCCTACTCTTTTTGAAGCCGATAGATCATCTCTTATCAAAGCCTATATTTGAATTAAATTTTTATCTATATTTTTTAAGTCAAACCAATTTGACTTTTAAAGTGTTCAAATCTTTTAATTTTTAAAAAAGCCAATCTGGCCAAAATTTTTATAATTTTTTTACACTTTTAAGGATAAAATAAATAAGTTCAAATCTTTAAGATTTTTCTTTTGTTTTTACAATTTTATATACCATAAACCCTAAACCACCCTACTTAGGATTTATTTAAGAAAACTGTAGTTGTCCATAAGTTGTGCTATAGGAGGCTAGGACCCCCTCTCACGATCCGGATTATCTTTAATTATTGGAGGATTTTCAGTAATTAGAGATAATAAAAAAATTAACTTTTTATTAATATTAAATATATATATATTAAATTTAAAAAATTAATTTTTTAATTATTTATAGTTATTAGAGATTTTTTTATAATTGGAGATGATCCATTTTGGTATATTCATGGTATATAAAAATTGTGGCCATGAAATAAAAGAATATATGAAAAATGTGGACTAGGGTACTGCAGAAGATACTAACTCGTGTTGTAGGTGTTTAAATAAGAGAAAAAGTAAACAATATTATAAAAGCTACTTTTAAAAAACAAAATTGATTTATAAAATATTTACTAAAAATTTATAAAATTGTTGTGAATGTGTGAAAAGATGTACAATGGATATATGCAAGAACTATATTTTATATCAGAAATTCAAAAAAAAATTATATCAAGTTATTATAACATTTTAAAGTAAAATTTTAAGTTAAATTAACATAAATAACAAAGAAATCAAAGACGTCTAACACATTAAATTAGCAGCAATAATATTATAAAAAGAAATTAAATCATGGGGAAAATTAATTCTGTGGTTGAAGTAAGATGAAGATGTTATTGAGTTGGATGGAGAGACTCCTTCACTTCCGAACTGTAATGTGGTGCAAGTTCAAATGACTAAGGTGGAGGAGATTCAACCAGATAAATATATTTTTACTCTTTTGCTTAGTATAATATTATTATTTTGGTTCCTCACTTTTTAAAATAGTACTTCATTTGTTAGAAATTATTATATTTGATTCTTCATTTTATAAAAAATTATCAAATTTAATATTTCTATCAAACATTAAATTTTAAATAAAAGGAACTAAATTCAATATTTTTCTCAAAAGTGAGAGATTAAGTGAAACATTTTTTAATAAGTGAGAGACTATTTTAAGTACTTTAATAAATAAGATACCAAAATAATACTTTTATGATAAATAAAGAACCAAATGAGATCTAACTGAAAACGTTTTTTTTTTTTTTTTTTTATGATGAAGGAGAAGGCATCAAATTCTTTGTTGGACAATTCTTTGTTGGTCAAGATCACTCATAGTGGTGGGCTGAGTGATTCTTTTGTTAATTATCGCTGTGTAGTTTAATATTTCTCCTACATTATGCTGCTTTAAGTGACAATGTCAATCCAGCACTTTTTATAAGATTTAAAATCTATGGAATCAATATTAGGGGGCTTGTTTCTCCATAGGGTTATATTTGTCTTATCAGTCTGCCATTGGTAGTATTCTTACTTGAAATGCTTGGCATATGAATACATGGTTTAGAATTTAACATACTTGAAATGATTTCAAAAGTTCATTAATGGACTGGTTTAGTTTCCAGCAATTTTGGACGATGTTGTGTATTATATTTCCTTAAAATGTTCAAAACCCGTTTCAGCTCAACTAAGTCGCGGAACTCTGTTTTTTAATACTATTATTTAGTTTTTTCAAAGAATTAATTAGATATTGTTTGTGTAGTAGAAAACTAGAATTTCTAGCTTCTTTGAACAAATATTTCTACTTCTATGAAGAAAAATTAAGTGGGACAGAGACTTAATCGTGCCAATTTTTTTTGGTTAATACACTTTTGGACTAAGCACAAACGGGGCTTCAATTCATTTTCACCTAGGAAATTAAAAGCAACAGTAGTATTGTAAAAATAATGAGTAATGTATCTATTTAATTAATTATTTATTATAAAGTTATTATTTTTATCTTTTACTTATTATAATACTTAAATAGTCCTTTATCGATTGAAAAATATTACATTTAATTTTTTATTTTAATTTTAAATTTTAAATTTAGAGTTTAAGATACATTAAAGTGACTAAAATTTTTGACAAACTTGCTCTTATAGGTGAGAGAAATCACTCAAATCGTGCAGCAACTCCAGATATTATATATGCATATTTGAATTTTTTTCTATAATATATTTAAGGAAAAATTATATTTTTGGTCCTACAATTTTATTCTATTTTTAAGTTAGTCCCTAAAGGAGATTTCATTTTTCTTGTAGTTTAGCTCAATTTTTAATTCAGTCCTTACACTTTAACAATTTATAATAACATTGTTATAGTTTAAATGATTTGCGATTTAGTCCCTATAATATTATTTGCCAATATTTTGACTTATACGTTAGTTAATTATGCTTCATTATTTACTTTTACTTTTACTGGTAGTAATATTATATATATTCAAAGAACTAAGATGGTATATAATATGTTGTATTAATAAAATTAAAAAGGTTAAAATACTGACTTAATCCTTTAATTTTATTTACTATTTCAAAATAATCCTTTAAGTTTGAAGTATTTTAATGTAATCCCTTAAATTTCCAAAACATACAATAATTCTTTTTTAGTAAATTTTCTTAAAATATTAACACTGTTAATTTTAATGTTGAAGTGGCAGATACATGTGTGTTTTAGTTATAATTTAGAACATGATTTGGCATCCATCAATATTTAACTTTAAAATAAGATAATAAAAATGGAAGTCAGATTGTGACAAGCAAGCTTCTTGCGAGGTCGAATGTCAATGAGAAGCTGGTCAATGCCATTGTTCAACTCACAAGAATGATTGTCATTGGAATTAAAATCACAAAATCGATGGAGCTCCAAGAATGATATGTATAGCTTAGGTGTTCCAATTTATTCCTCTGAGAAAGAATATAGAAGGTATTTAGAATTTGAAAGTGTTACTTCAAATATGAGTAGAAAAACCATAGCAGATGAATATAAACTTCTTTGGTTTTGGTGATTATTGTAAGTCCAGCATTTTGGGCGATGATGATATCAACTTCTATTGAGATGAAACTATGCATGTTATATATATAGATTAAGAATCACGTAGATAATGGGAAAATTCTGCTTATTGAAGTGCCATTGAAATTCTGCATTCCGAAAAGGAGTGTGTGAGAGAATGATTTTTTTTTTTTTTTTTATAGATTGAATATTGATTAAGTGTCAAATCATCTATTACAGTATAATTAAAAAAATACTTGTGATTGCTACGTCAGCATTAAAATTAATAGCGCTCAAATTATAACAAAATTCACTTACAAGATATGTTTATAAGATGTTTTAAGAAATTAAATGATCACTCTAAAGTGCTTCAAACTTAAGAGACTATTTTAAAATGGTAAATGAAATTAAGAGATTATTTTGATCAATTAATAAAATATTTACATAATGTTAACTGTGCAAACTAAATTGAGATATTTATAAATTATATGGATTTAATTATTCATTTTTTAATTATAGGGACTCAATTAAAAGTGGAATAAAATATAAGGACCAAAAATAGAATTCTTGCTATGGCTTGTGTCAAACAGCAATTGATAGTTGAAAAAAATTTAAAAAAAATTCAAAAACGCTTATATGGAATTTGGAATTGTTGGAGTGGGTTTGAGTATTTTTCGCTTGTATCAGAGTGTGTCAAAAAGCCGAGTATAACATTTATTTTAATTAATGAAAATTATTTTAAATATTATAATGAGTGATTAAGGAATTAAAATAAAAATTTTGTAATAAGTTATGAAAAAAATTACTTTTCTCAAAAAGTAATAATTATAATAATAATGTGCCGTGATATCGTTAGCTTTATTGTATGAGAAACTATCCTAATCTCTAAATAAAGTTCATATGCTCAGTTTATCATTTTCTGAGAGTCAAAGTGACCCCAGAAGCTTTGTTATCAACGTTCAAAATTCAATAGCATCATAATGTCAGAATTTTTTTTTGCTCAGAAGTTAGAATATTAGCTGCTACCATCTACGGATACCCTAAATTTGAAGTTTTTTTTTATACTATCTTTTAGTATTTGGTCTAATACTTAAATCACAAAACCAACTAATTTAAAATGAAATATTGTTGGACTTAGTATTGGAAGTAGTCCTTTTAACATTATACTATCTATATACAAGACATAGATTGAACCTAAAAAATAAACTTGAAATCTTTGAAAATAAACAAAATTTCAATTTGCAAGCACTAAAGTGACATTCATGTCCTTCGAGTCAAATTCAAAATTACATTAAAATAAACTGCATAATTGGGCTCTTTTTCGTGTGATTATTAGAGCTCAGACTGAAATTTCCTTCTTCTTATTCTCTTGCGCAAAGTTTAATTGTGTTGAAAAGAAAAATGAGTATTGTCTGAAAGTCGTTAAAGAATATTTATTGTCCCCGTTCAGATATTTTCATAGCATTTAAATAAAATTTCTTTAATTTTCTTTGTATAACAATAATATCTTTTATTTTTTTTTCAAAAGGCATAACCAATATTTTAAAAAAATTATAATTAATTTATAATGAATTTTCATATACTCATGTTTTTAAATAATATCTCTATATTACTCTTTAATATCTTATGAAATTTCATTTAAAAAAATTAATTGAAAAAACCAAAATCATTTTTTAAAAAAATTATGAATAATATAAACATATTATTTAAATGTATGGAGATATACAAATGGTTTGAGATTGATTATAAAGTTTTTAAAATAAAAGAAATTAATTATTTATTTTCAAAAAAGATGAAAAATAATATTATTATAAAACAAAATTAAAAAAATTATTAATTAAATGTCATAAAAATAGTATAAAAAACTCCAAACACTGAATAGCAAAACCCTAAAAATAAATGACCTTTAGCGAGGAATAACAGTGAAAAAACTCCCACATGGATCATAACTTTCCAAAAGGACGAATGGAGTAATAAGAACTGCTCACAATAGAAGAAGGGAAAGTAAAAGATTTAAAAAAATGAAAATTTTTAATAGCTAGGTCTAGGAATAAATGATTAACAAACTATTAGTATAGTAAAAAAAATGACATTTTAGTTGTAGGGGTTTGATTGTATATTATTTTCAGATAAGGAATAAATTCTAACTAAGTAGACATATATTTTAAAGTCTAGATAAATTGACCTCCAATGGTAATTATGGACACACACACACACACACACACACACACACACACACACACACATATATATATATATATATATATTAAATATAATAACAATTATATATTATATGTTATCATATAAAAAGATAAGTCTGAATTTTAAAAGTAATTTAATAAGGTTAAAATTATAATGAGTCCTATTATTTAATTTTTATTTTGATGATAAACCTAATTAAAAATTAGGACATGTGCTATTATAAAAAAGGGTTAATGTCCCCAAATTGTATGTATGAGATTTTTTTTTTTTCTAACATCTCATTGCTAATTCCATTTTCCTAAGATTCATACATACATATATATATATATATATATATATTTGGAAGATAGATAGCCATAAGATCAAAGAAATACGAATTTAGGTACGCTTTCATATTTAAATAATTCTTTTTCATAATTTAAGTTCTACCCCCACATCCAACACAACTAAATCAAATTGCAATTTTATCTTGACAAAAATAGAAGATATCATCAATCTTTTAAAGTAGTTAGAAAAAAAATTAAACAAAATATCATTGTTATTTTTATTTAAATGATACATTATTGTAGACATCGTGGTGGATAAGCTAATAGGAAGGTGGTGAACTATTTGCAATGGATGCACATCGATTCCACACTTGTTTGTTACTTGCAGCGATTTCGGAAGCATTGGCTTTAAACGCAGGTGTATCAAGAACTGGTATGATCAAGTTGTCATAGCAAGTTTTCCCCACATTGTTGACAATGTTTCCACAACACTCTTGAGTGAGAGCTACATTGCCATAAACTATAGCAGAGAATGTAAGAAAGCCACAATTTTTTATAAACTTTCGTGAACAACTAATTAGATATTCATAAAATCTAGGAGCTTCTTCTGGTGGCTTTTGAAAGGACGATCCTCTAACATTTGGGCTCATGGGACCATCATTTGATGTGATTACAGAAGTGACACTCAAGGCACTCACAACAAGAAGTAACATCGTCACGGCAACCATGTTCATTGTAGGAGCCATTTTTTTCTTGGATGACAATGCCTATGATGAGGAAATGAGTTTACCTTTCTTGGTAACAATAGTTGATGGGGATGATGCATTTATAGGGTTAATGGCAAAGCAATTTTCTACTTTTTGAACCTATTAGAATTGATAATGGAAGCTGTTTTCATAATGTTCTTCTAAAGTATAAGTTATGAACCATTGTTACAAAACTATTGTTTTATCTTGCTTTATCATTTCCGTTGTAGGAAAGAAAGTTTCATGGAAACTCATTATTTAATAAACATTGAAGTTTTTCTAATTAAAGGATTGTAACTATAGCTATAGGCATATGTATTAAACGATGAGAAAAACGAAGAGCCTTTATTTGTTATACAATGTTAAGGAAAAAAAACATTAAGAACAACTTGAATTAAAAGCAATTCATGCTTATGGACTTTAGATGTTTTTTGCCGAACCAGATCCATTGTTATTTAGCATATTCTCCATAGGTTTTGGGATCCTCATATTACTATGGTTTATAGGACATGGTAGTGGCATTTATTTACTCATATTTGTATCATTGATGAGGCCTGCATGTGCACTTAAATTTTTCAGCTCCAAATAAATTTTGGGCTAAAAGTTGGAGAAGTTTGGAACCAAGGTTTATTTTGACATTATCTTGTGCCTTATACAATTTGGTTTGTCAAATTCTTTAAATTACAAATGCACCATTGTTCATCATGAGAATATTTGAATTTATTACAAATCTTAAATTCACAAAATTGATACTTGTATGGAATCACAAAAACATTTCATGAAGTATTTACTTCAAATTCACTATGATGGGTTCTTGTATGACATCATACATATATTTGCAGTGGCAGAGCCAGAATAATAAAATGAATGGGGCCAAAAATTAATTAAAATATTTGATATATTAAAAAAAATGTATTACTAAAATATATTACATGAAATAAATCTAATAATCATTCAAGTAATATGCATTACTTAATCTAAAGTCAAAATTATTGAACATCAAGTAATATAAGAAATAGATGCATTTATATTTCATACTACAATATTTAACAATGAACTTCAATAAAATTAAAATATAAAATATATAAACCAAATGCAATGATTTTTCTAAAGTTTATTACTACAATATAGATAAAACATTAATTAATTATAAGATAAGAAACATAATAGGAGAAAACCATTATATATATATATATATATATATATCAATTAATACTCAAAGAGGATAGGCAAAATATGCAAGATGGTAGAGAAAATGAGTAGTAGGCATGACAAAAAATAAACTATAAAACAATCAACAAAAAATTAATAAGTTATTATACAAAAAAATGAAATGAATGCATGAACCATGAACCTTCCAAACAACTATAGTCTTTAAGAAAAGTGTAAAATTCAAACAATAAAAAATGAAGTGAATGTAAAGTGTGAAAAGTGTCTATATAGGTGATAGAATGACTACCGAGGATTGAAGAATAAAAATTAGATAGTTTGTGACCTTTAAGGATGATGATTACTACATGTTTAGCCAGTGGTGTCACACCCTAAACTTCCAAAGTGCAACCAGCACAGATAACAGGAATTACCCATTCCTGTAAGCCTATCATTATCACTATGTTTTTTGACCTTATTTTTAGGGACTAAAATCAAATACAATATATGTTCAAGTATAAAAATATAATTTTAACTATTACATAGTAACTTGAATAGTAAATATCGTCAGTTGCTGTGCAAATTTAAGTGAAAATATGTGTTACTGTTTGCATAGTGCCAAATAGTAACTTTTATAGTAATTTGAAAATTTCTATAAATAGCACGAACATTTCTTATTTTTTTTCATTAAATCTAGAAAGAGAGGTTGTGAAAGGAGCATTAATATTTGTGAGAGGTAGCTTTACAGATATCTCTTTAATCCAGGCTGTGCTATAGGAAGAAGGGACCTCTACTATCAATTTTCTATCGGTGAGTGTATAATTAACAAAGTAAAAATTTTCATTTTATCAAATGTCTTTATTTTCTAGTGCAACTTTCAATTTTCTTATTCCATGTTCTGTGTTTTATGATAAACAAATCTATATTCTTTTGAATTTTTCAACTACATATATGACATAATATATATGGATATAAAAATAACATAATGACAAATGATATTACCTAATTTTATGAATTATTGTTATTATGAAAAGCATTTGTTATATGAAAAGTGCAAAGTGAAGGTTATAAAATATAAGAAAGTAGTGTTATATGAAAGGAGAAAAGTTATGGTAAAATTCTTAATTATAATTGCTTCCTTTTCTTTAATTTATCTAAGTTTATTGTATATGATTGTTGCATTATTGTATTTTCCATTTTAATCTTTTATATTGTTGTCACTTCTCTCCTAACTACTCTTTATTTTATTTTATTTTATTTTATCTTCAAGATTATTTTTATTTAAATTACTTTATGGTAATAAATATGTTTAAATAAAATTATTTATTTATGTATCCTATTTACACAATTTATTAATATTCAATGGAATTTATAATTTAAAGGATGAATGAGAATTTATGTAAGAATCTTGTAGCTGTTAGCAAGGGTAACAACCTTCATGCACTTTGTTGAAATGAATTATTAAAAACGTATCTGGTAAAGGGATACAAGTATGAATTATTGAGATGTATCTAGTGAAGGGATACAAATATGAGATATTGAGACGTATCTAGTGAATGGATACATATATGAGATATAAGATGTATTCAATGAAGGGATACGAGTGTCATAATCAACCTTTCAGTGAAAAGGAATAAAAAGTAGAAAAATTGATTCCCAAAATGAATCTTGAAAATCAATTTATAGGAGTCGCCACCAAAATTTTTAATGGAAAACTTTGAAAAACCAATTTAAATTAAAAAGAAAAAGGCAAAATGGCATGTGAAAACAGAGATAGGTTTAGGAGTTTATTTGAGTGTGGGGAAGGTGTTAGACACCCTACAATACTCACCAATAAGGATAGTTATCTTAAACTAGTCAAAGGAAATAGAATATTACCTTAAACTTATTTCAATTACCCTTTATTGATATGTATGCTCGTCAAATAGAAAAGACAAAAACAACAATAATGAAAGCAAACAAATAGATATTTACAAAGATAGACTTGACCTAAGATGAAAACCTTGGGCCTACGTACCCTATAATTGGGATCAAAATCCATGTAGTTCAACCAAAATGACAGGTTTGTTGGTTGGTGAATTTTAATTTTTATGACGAGAACAGGAGAGTTCAAATTAAACAGATTTTCATAAACAAAACGGAATTGAAATTTGATTTGTGTATTATAATTTATGACGACCGAATTAATCTAGCTTTCTTGATCTCTTCATTTTCTCTCTTTTTAATTTTTGTTTATTTTTAGAATTTTAATATTTATTTTTGAAATTTAAATGAAACGATAGTGGAATAAGTTCTTAGGATTTCTTTTGAATTTTATATCATTTTTTTATTTTTGGTTTTATTTTAATTTTGGTGGTGTAATCATAATGGTCTTTTTAGGGTTTTTATATTATATACGCTTGTATGATTTTTCTGTATATGTATTTTTTATGTGAAATTAGGATTTATTTTAAACTTAATGTAAAACTGTAATGGGAAAATATTGTTATGGTTTCTGAATTTATGATTTTTGCATTTATTTTTGAAATTAGGATTCACTCTAGACTTGAAGTAAGACTATCATAAAAAAATATTTTGTAATTTTTTTGATTTTATGATTTTTGTATTAATTTTTGAGATTATGGTTTTTGTATTAGATTTTAAGATTTGAGTTTACTTTAGGCTTAAAGTAAAATTATCATAAGAAAATATTTTAGAATTTTAGAATTTTATGATTTTTGTATTTATTGTTATTTTTTGAAATTTGAATTTATTTTAATACTTGAAGTAAAATTAGAATGGAAAAAAAAATATTATTAGGATTTTGATTATACATAACATGTAAGGTAAACATACCTATTTAGAATTAGTTCATCCTGATATTTTAAATGTTAATTTTTGAAACCTAAGGAGATTCAAGGTCTCATTTGGCCTCTACTAGTTAACTTTTGGGTGTCTGAGAAGACGAACGATCTCACGCGGGAACCCAAAATATGGAATAAAATATTTAAGAATTCTCGGGATTTTATTTTTATATATTTTTAAGGGTTTTGAAATTAAAATTCTTTTAGTCTTATTTTTAACAAAATCGATTCCCTAAAGCCTTTGGAGACTCAAGTCCCACATGACATTTTCTAATTAATTAAATTTTATAAAGCACAAACTTAATCATTTCGTAAATAATAGGAAATATTTAATTAAAATATTTATTTTTGCATTATTATATTTTAATACAAGTATGTACTAATTTTCGGGGCCTAAGGAGGTTAAAATCTCACATGACTTTAAGCACTCGAGGAAAATAATATTCCCATATGATGCCTTCCTTAAAACTTTAGTTGTAATGCCAAAGTGAAAAAAAAAAAAATGATATGTAGCTTACAATGTTATTTGGTGCCAAATGCAGGAACAATGATAGCATGCATGCAACTCAATCGACCATGATATTGTTCCTTACCTGCGGCACTGCTTTAACTTCTCATCATTGACAGATTCCCTCTTCAACGGTCCTCTTCCTCCTAACTTTTCACAGCGGCACCACTTCCTTTCATGGTTTCTCCCCTGCGACTCTCTCTCTCTTCTTCTTCTTCCTTTCAACTTTTTCAAATCACCTCTGTCTAGGGAATTCAGAGCAGAGCATCCACCTCTCTTCCTCTTTTTCTTCTCCTTCTCTCTCTTTCTCTCTCTCTCTCCTTGGCCTATGATTGCACAAGCGTGGCATGCCTCTCTCTCTTTCCTTCTTCTTCTCTTCTTCTATTTCTTCCTCCTTTGGTTTCCCTTCAACACCGTCACGTCAACCGTCAGCTTCCTCTCCCTTCCTTTCTCTTATTCTCCTCCTTTCTTCTTCTTCTCCCTTTCTATTTCCTTAACCTGTGATTGCACGAACTTGGCACACCTCTTTCTCTTCCTTCTTCTTCTTCTTTCTCTCATTTCTTCCTCCTCTGTTCACCTTTGCCCACAGTGCTCAAAACAGCGCATACTTCTTCTTCTTATTCTCCTTCCTTCTTCTTCCTCGGTCCAGCCCATCATTGTACGAACACGTCTCTCTTTCGTCTTTCTCCTTCCTTTCTTCTTCCTCGGTCCAGCCCAGTATTGCACGAACAAGTCCTCTTCCAAGCATGCGCTAACCGGTGGCTTTGAGTGTGGCACTAAGCAAAAACCAGTTGAAGAAGTTGGCGATCTTTGTCATTTTCTCACTCCTATGTGCCTCTTCCAAGTATGGCGCTAATTGATGGCTTTAAGTATGACACTGAGTAGTTGAAGAAGCTAGCTATGAACTTTGTCTAGGATTTCCTTCAGAAGATGAAGACCGGAATGAGCATGTATGGCCTGAGCTTGAGAATTATTGGTATGGCTGGCTTCACCTTTGCTCACTCCTTCTTTAATTCCTCTTCTTCTCTTTAGTTTCGGTTACTTTTGGTAAAGAAGAACTCTCACATTCTCTTCTTTCTCTTTTTGGTTTGCCATGTCTTCTCCATCTCACCTTTCCTTTTCTCTTATGTTTTCTTCTTCCACTGTTTAACTCTATTTTTGGAGATCAGAACAGAGGGCGGTTCTCCTCTTCCCTTCTTCCTCTCCTTCTCCCTCCTGCCTTTTTGGAGCTTGCAGCAACGCTTTTTTCCTTCTCTTCTCTCCTTCTTTTCTTTTTGGTGCACCTCTTCTTCTTTCGGTTTTTCCCTTCGCCTTCTCTTTCTTCAAAATCTTCCTTTTATCTTGTTAATGACACCATTCACGAGGTTGGCCAAGAAGTGGCTGGAAGAAAAACGGGTGTCTTTTTCCTCAAGTGGCTAAGGTTCTTTGTCTAAGAGCTCTCCTTATCCCATACTCCTCTTTCTCTTCCTCTAACACGCATGCAAGAGTTAAGGTATAGGTCTTGTATTGTTTAATGTTTGATTCCCTCTCTACAGTATGGGTGGTGTGGGTTTGCATACTTTAATGTTCCTTTTTTTAAAAAAAATTCCCATGTTTTTACTTTTTTTTCATAATATTATATTAGTATTTTTTATGTTGTTCTTTTTTTGATTTTTTTTATTTCGTTTTCATATTTTGATTTTGCTTTTATTTTTTTTCCATATTTTAATTTTTTATTTTGTTCTTTTTTCATATTTTGATTCTTTTTATTTTGTGACACCTATTTTATATTTGTTTAATTAAAGACTAAATCAATTAATTAAATAATTAATCACTATTTTATTATTACTTTTGTTCTTATTTTATTTTGGGTTGGGGTGTTTACAACGAGTATAAATTATTAAGACGTATCTAATAAAGGGATATCGTAAGAATTGTTAAAACATATTCGATAAAGGAATATGACTATGATAATATTGGTTCTTTCCTTGATACCCACTTTATACAAAATTATAAGATTTAGAAATAGTGTTTTTATTTTATGGAAAAATTATTTCTTTACTTACCCTATGGTATGAAAGCATGCGTTTTGGTACCATATGGTTTAACCCACAAAAGAATGAAGTTAAATATTTTGGATTCATTATAAAATAAATAAATTGTATGGTCAAAGTGATAATTTTTTCAAATAGTGAAAAATTAGAGAAAAAAATGTCAAAAAGTTCTTTAGGAATAAATTATAGATATAAAAAATTTTTGGGACTATTATAATTTTAATGTTTTATTGAATAGGAGTTGGCATTTCTTCTATACGCCACATGTATAAAATTTTGGTAACTTCAATATTAGAAACCACCTAATAAAAAAATATTTTAAAAGAAAATCAAAGTTAGCAAAACTTAAAGGTAAAACATTCTGTGACATTGTTAGAGATTCCTTGAGCTCTTGGAAGAAAACTGAGGAAAGAGATTTCGTTCCAAAATCTGTGAATGAAATGATTATGAAAGATGCTATTACAGAGGATGACAATAAGCTTAAGCAGTATTGATACTTCTCCAAAAATAATTTGAAAGTAGGTTATCCAATTAGCACTTGTGCTTCTGCATATCTAAGCTGTCATTTGCTCTTTGCCTAGTTTGTGGAAGCATATGAAAATGCATCTCACTCACAATGAAAAAATCACGACTTTGGAAGATGTCCAGAGACACCTCGAACTTAAGGAAGAAAGGCTTAAATCAGCCAAGTTGATACCTGAGTTGCACATGGCAACTTTAGGTGAAAGACGTGGTTCAAAAAGAAAGAGTTAGGGAAAGAACAAAGAATCAATTCAACCTAAGAAAAAGCCAAAGACTAATAAGCAAGGTAAAAAGAAGCAGTGAAAGGTGAATATGGTAAAAGTTAAGTGCTTCAATTGCCAAAAGAAGGGACACTATGCAAATGATTGCCCTGAGCCTTTTAAAAAGGTAACCTACATTGCTTATGCTAGTGAACTTTGTATTTCTAGCTCTATTATGCTTACTGAATCTTGTCCTATGTGGATTGTAGACTCAGAAGCCATGGACCACATAGCGAGGGACCGTGAAGGCTTTGTTGACTTCTAGCGAGTTTCCTATGGAGCATTCTGAATATATATGGGCAACAATACTAAGGTTGCTATCAAAGGGATCGAAATATGCAAGTTATTCCTACGTGATGGTCGAGACTTGATCTTAAATGATGTCCTTTATGCGCCTCAAATTTGTTAAAATATTATTTCAATTTTGGTTTTACTTAGACTAGGCTATGGTTTGTATTTCCATGACAATTGTGTTAAATTGAGTTATGACTTAGTTTTTTATGGTTTTAGTTATGTAACCAGAGGTTTTATTTCTAGGGATTTAGATGATGAATATTACATTAATAATAATGTTAATTTTTCCATACTTGCCTTTACGCACGATTATGATCACGATGTAAATATATGGCATGCTAGACTTGATCATATTGGCCAACAGATAATACAAGAGTTAGCAAAAGAGGGTTTGTTTCCTGGCATTAAACGAGTGGATTTGTCTACTTGTGAATCTTGCTTAGCAAGAAAATCTACATGAAAACCCTTCGGTAAAGCAACTAGAGCTAATTTTTCATTGCAGTTAGTTCATTTTGACATCTATGGGCCTATGAATGTCAGGACCAGGCATGGAGCAAATTATTTCATCACATTTATTAATGATTATACTCATTTTGGTTTTGTCTATTTGATTTCTCATAAGTAAGAAGCATTGAGCTGCTTCAAAAACTACATAAACTTAGTTGAGAATCAATTAAATAAGAAGATTAAGGCTTTTTGCATCGGTTGAAGCCAAGAATATTTGTCGGTTCAATTCAATGAATTATGTGATGAGAAAGGAATAGTTCATTAATTGACTATTCTAAGTACTCCATAATAAAATGATGTTGCAGAAAAAAGGAATAGAATGCTTCTTGAGATGGTTAGGTCCATGATGGCACAAGCTAATTTGCCAATCACCTATTAGGGTGATGCATTGATGTCTATAGCCTATGTACTTAACCGTGTGCCTACGAAATCAATTGCAGCCACTCCATATAAGTTATGAACTAGGCGAAAGTTTGACCTAAGTGTTTTGAAACCTTAGGGATATGCTGCCTACACACATGATTCCTCTCACAAATATGACAAATTGGGCCTGAGAGGAAAGAAAAGTATCTTTATTAGATACTCTGAGACCTTAAAAGGTAATGTGTTTATAGATCAACAAGATAGTGGAAGCGTGACTGAATTTAAATATAGAGATGTCACATTCTTAGAGAATGAATATTCTAAGAAAGGTAAGGTAGGTCAAGACCTATCCTTATTTAAGATAGAGGATCTGAATGCATTAGGACCGCTTCATTCGTGTGGGAGGATTATAGCAGATGATAAATTAGTTTCTCATCAGCAACCTTCTTCATCATTTGATGCGAATCAGAGTTCCTGAGCTAGTTGCTTCAAAGGGGAGTGACCAAATGGATCTTATTCCAAGTGGGAGTAGGATTAACGTTATTAATCCGAATAAGAGCAATATTGATCCAAATAAGAACAATGAAGTAAGATCTAATGAATTACAACTGAGACGTGGTTCACATTAAAAGACTCCTCGCCGACGATATGAGA
Organism: Delonix regia; assembly: GCA_037074485.1. Taxonomy (NCBI): domain Eukaryota; kingdom Viridiplantae; phylum Streptophyta; class Magnoliopsida; order Fabales; family Fabaceae; genus Delonix; species Delonix regia. The sequence goes on from CM073455.1 coordinate 30,220,731, forward strand.
TTGAAGGTGGTGAACTTTTTACAATACTCCTACAAAATGAAGATGAGCTGAGAAATCTGAAAGAGGCTCTCATATCTCCTTTTAAAGATAAATGGACTAAAGCTATGAAAGAGGAAATTGAGTCTATGAGAGTCAACAATGTTTGAGAACTTATTGATCTTCCAGAAGGATGCAAAGCTATTGGAAACAAGTGGTTTCTCAAAATCAAGAAAAGAATTGATGGCACGACTGAAAAATTTAAGGCTTGACTAATAGTAAAGGGGTATACACAACAGGAAGGAATTGACTATGAGGAGATTTTTCCTCCTGCTATACAATTTACCTCTGTTCGCTTACTTCTAGGTATAGTGGCTTGTTTAGATCTTGAATTATATCAGAAGGATGTAAAGATTGCCTTTCTCAATAAAGAATTACATGAAGAAATTTTTATGGAACAAACTGAAGGTTTCATTATAAAGGGTTAGGAAGAAAAAGTTTGTAGACTTTTAAAGTTTATCTATGGCCTTAAACAATCTTCAAGACAGTGGTATATTTGTTTTCACAATTCAGTCATCTCTAGCAGTTTCACTATGATGAGTGAAGACAACTGTATATATACCAAAAGATCTAAGGACAAGTATGTGATGATGACATTATATGTTGATGACATACTCATAATTGGAAATGATATGGAGCTTATCAACTAGGTAAAGACCTAGTTGTCATCTCATTTTGAGATGAAAGATGTGGGTGAAGCTGCATACATTCTTGGAGTTAAGATTTCAAGAAATCATTTTAAGAAACTCTTGTATCTTTCGTAAGAGAATGACATCAAAAAGCTTTTAGAATGTTTTAGTATGGAAAGTTGTAACCATGCTGACACTCTTATCAAGACAAGTCGAACCTTGACTGCCGAAATGTGTCCTAAGACTGCCATGGAAAGAAAGCGTATGAGTTGAACTCCATACAGGAATGCAATCGATTGTCTAATGTACGTTATGATGTGTAATAAACTTGATATCTGTCAAGCAATTATCTTAGTTAGTAGATATCAAACCGACCCAGGTCCTAAACATTGAGAAGCTATAAAAAGGATATGATATCTGAATTGGACTGCTGATTATATACTCTGCTATCAAGGCAGTAGAAATCTACGATTGGTAGGATACACTAATGCTAATCATGGAGGGGACTTCGATGAGCAAAAGTCCACCTCAGGATACGTTTTCTTACTCAGTGATGGCACTATATCATGGAGTAGTAAGAAACAATCATGTGTATCCTTGTCCATGATAGAGGTAGAGTTCGTGACCCTATCTTTAGTAGGCTAGGAGGCTATTTGATTGAAGAGGTTCTTGGATCAATTGTTGTTTAAAGCAAAAAATATTGAACCAGTGTTAGTATACTATGACAATGAGGTTACAATTGCATATACTAAGGATCTAAAGTATCATTGCAAAACCAAATATATAGATATCAAGTATCACTATGTGAAGGACATGATTGCATGCAAGACTATGAACATGAAGTATATGTTTACGCATGAGATGCTGACAAATCCATTGACCAAGCCTACTTCTAAAGATGTGTTTGTGAGACACGTTACGTCTTTAGGATTGCATAGAATTTAACATACTTAATTTGTATTTTTAATTTTTCCCATTGTTCATAGATAGAAATGTTTTGATGTTTTTAATAATTAATAACGTTTGATTTTCATGTTTACATATCTTTATTTTAATGTTGTGTACATTCTTATTTATTGCTAAGTATGTCAAATAGACAAAAGTGTTAGCCTTCTTACACAGGTAACCACATTAGTGTCTTTATGACATTAGAGATGAGACAAGATTTTAAGAGAAATTATCATGAGGATAATTTAAGAGCAACTATACTTAAAATCATTTAAGTCACCTGATTGATGACATAGGGTCATTAAAATTAATTTGATGAAAAAAGTTTATCATTTCTAGTCTACCTTTGTTGCCAGATGTGAGTTCAAGACATTGAGATCTAGGAACTCAAATTTAGACTTATGGTGTCTAAAATATCAACTGTGCAACATTATTTGTGAAATAGACATACACTCTATAGGAAAAAGAGGAATGTTGTAACACATGTTTCATACTATGTGTGCAAATGCTGACCATATAGGTTAACATGAGTGTAATCTCGACTCATAATTATGTGAGACCCTTGAGCCTTTACACTAGCTCTACATTTGTACCCTTAGACTCTGATTAGGTACTTGACATGCAACTTGGTGTTTGCTATCTTAGTGTGTTACCTAAAGACTATGTGTAATGATTTAGTTTGGTAAGACATGTCTAGAAAAATGAGCTAAGTCTATATTAATTGGATCATAAGAAGAGGAAGATCATAAAGAGAATCTCATTTTTCTGTATTCACCGGTATATCGGTTATGACTTGTGTGTCATAATTGTGAATACAATATATTATGATAGATGAGATCATTGAGAGATATCAGATTGTGATTCTTATGATCTAAGGTGTATGCATACTTAATAATCTACATACAGGTGCATTTTCGAAAAAAGGCTATATATTTGTAACTGATGTATAGCATTGATGCTCTCATAGTATACTGGTTGCACGACCTACTTTCCCTGTATGAATGATTGCAAATTATTAAGAGAAAGTGTTCTCTTGATTTACCGAAAATATGTTTCTTGAGTTTAGAGTGTATGACCACTCCCATTATGTATGAGTAGGAGATGTTAGAATATCGTATAATATATAGAGTTTAAATATGTTAAGATATTATACAAAGTCCACCCATAAAGAGTGTTCATTAAATAAGGGTAAAATAGTAATTATAGAAATTACTACTGAACCCTAACCCTAGCTAGCTTTTTATAAATAGAGTTAAACTATTATACAATAGATAACTTTTAAAAATAGAGACTTGAGACGCTCTGAGAGAAATACCTGCGAGTATTCTGCAGTCGCATTTGAGAAAGGATTTAGTTTGTGAAAACTTGAGATACACTCAATATATTGTGGGTATCTCATTCGATTAATGATCCCAACCATAATTTGATTAGCTTCCATAATTAGGAGAAGTATGTAAGTCTCATACTCTAAATCTATGAAAGTGTTCATTTATTTTTTATTCCCTTCACATATAATTTCTATAACTTCTAAAAGATTGTTATGATCGCTCTTGTCTTTAAATCATTCTTCTTTATTTCCTCTTTTAGTGATTAAAATTGTCATTTTATTTCTTATCACACCCTTAGCCATGACCACGATTATGATAATTAGGGGTGACCATGGGTTGATTTTGAACAAGGCCCAAAAACCGGCTTAATTATATGATCAAGTTAAATTTTTTATCATGAGGCTCGACCCAGTCTAGTTAGGCTTAATTAATGATCGAGGCCAGGTCGGGTTTATTCATTTTTACTTTTTAATTATAAAATTTTTTTTAAATTGTTTTATTATGAAAAACAATTTTTTAAAAAAGAAATTAAAAAGTTTAAAATAGGAAATGGAATGGGTTAAAAAATTAAGATTAAAATTGGAAGATAAATAAAATTTAAAAAGAATGAAAGTTATAAAAAAGTTAATTATAACTAAAATTCATTTAATAAAATAAATATAAATTATAAAAAATAATAAAATTTAATACCAGGTTAGGTTTTAAGTAAACCCAAAACTCGACCCCGTTTAACCTAGTCAAAAAAGCAAATATTTTATTTAGTTTGACCTAACACAACCTGATATGATCGAGTCGGGCCATCTGGGTTGGTGATTTCCCATAACAACAATGATCACAGTTTTTTTCCACTTTTAAAGATTATATATTGTTGCACTCATTTAAATGAATGGAGCATATCCTGTGGGGCAATTTGCATGATTTTTCAAAAAGACATGAGATTAATTTGGAGTATGAAACCATTTTCATGATATTACTACTACAAGAACATATTTAAATCAAGAAAAATTGAATACAAGGTCTTTTTCAAATAAGTCCTCATTAGTTTTCTTTTCTCCAAACAATTTGAATCGATAACTTATTTTGAGACCTATTGAATTATATGCACTTATAATTTTAAAATCTTTGCAATTGTATATGCATTGAATCACAATGCGTTTGAGGTAGTCTTATTGAATCATTCCATTATTGTTCATTCAAATTATTCATTCAACAATTCAAGCAAATATTTTATCATTGGATATTATGCTTTTAATCCTTCATATATATGGTGATAAAGGAAAATCATTGCTTTTGCTTTGTCTGAATTAGATAATTCTTTTCCAACTTTAATTGCATTGCCTAGACCTTTTAGCTAGTAAAGAGATCGATTTCAGCATCTAATATCCAAGGTAAATAATTCCTACCTAGGTAAACTAGAGTTTGGTGAGATTTGACATAGTGCAAGCTGATAATATAAAACAATAATAATAATTAGAATATATATATATATATATATATATATATATATATATATTAGATAGCTTTAGATGTTGAATAAATTTCAATAAAACCCAAAAAATGCATTAATTATAATTCACAACATAGTATCAATATTCATTATTATAAATTTATGATTTAGGGTTTAAAGTTTAATGTTATATCCTTTATCTTTTGTGGTAATATGGTATATTAATTTTTTGTTTTAAATTTATAATTTGAATGCTAATTGTTCACTCAAAACATTGTGATTTGTTTATAATTTAATAGTATTGATAAAACACTAAAATAATTTCTATAAATGAAATATAAGTTACATTTTTAGGAAACCAAAAAAAATTAGTAGCAATTTATCAATGAATAATCTCAAATGAATGCATGACCATGTGTCTAGGAAGCAAAGTAGTGAATAAATACTATTCCAATACGCATATATGATCTATACCATTTTTTAAAATTAAACATACTAAAATGAAGGTATAAAAAATGTAACAAGAGGTGGAGAGAAAATTAATAAGAGAAAGGAGAGGCTAGCATTCACTTGAATTTTTTATAGGTCTAATCATAATCTGAAGAGTTGGTTCAACTCAATAGGTCAAGTTTGAAAAAAATGAATATTAGTGTAGAAAATAAAGCTTTAACAAAAATGCTCATATTGTAAAAGAGGTCAGGTACGGTGTTTTTTTTTAAATGTTGGAGCCTGAAAGGTGTAAATCAATATTTCTTTAATAAAAAAAAATTTATTCTTAAAAAAAAAACTTAATTTGATCATTAAAAAAATTAATTTAAAATACTGAAAATAATAATATCTTAATTTTAAAATATAAAATATAAATTTATTAACGATACTAGCTCAATTTTAATTCAAGGTAAGGATTATACTGGTATGATAACTAATTTGCATTTATTTCTTCCTTAGGTAGAATCATACAAACAATAATAACTATTAATCATATTGTTTGCCTTATATCCTAAATAATAAATATATTTGATCATAATTTAAAAAAAGTTTATTAGCCTGGCACACCTAGCAAAAAATATAAATCTAAGCTTGAATTAAAAAGCTCTAGAATAAAAGAGGCTTGGGCTTTTTCTTCTAATAAAAGTTTGATCCAATTTTTTTATCAGCCTAACCTATGATGCGATCTAAATCCGTCCTTAATACATAGCTTCTATATATAAGCCACGGAACTATATCATCCACAGCAATAATTGTTATAGATATCATATATTATATTTATTATATAGTTTGACTTCCCATGAATTTATTGAAATTTAATCAAATTAGAGAGATGATTAAGGATTTGATTAAAATTTCAATTTGATTATTTTCCTTTTATAATTCCTGTATCAGTATATGAATACCTATCATTTTGATGTGAATAGACAAGGAGAATTCTTCATTGATTATCTACAATAATGATAATTTTTTCAGGATATTATTGTCTCTTAGTTAATCACAATAATCGAAATTTATGAATTAATTAGTAATTGATCATTTCTTATTATTAAAATTATAAATATCCAAGTGCTCTTATATTTTTAATTTTTAAGTATTTTTGTAATATATATAATTCTCTTAAATAGTAGTTAAAAAAATAAAAATGATCAATAGCATAATTAAGCTTTAATTTAATCTTCAAATTTAACAATTCAAATTCAATTTTTAATTGAAATAAAATTGTAAAAAATAAAGTAGGTTATCTCGTTCACATATAAATTATTTATTTTTAAAGAGTATTAAAAACCAAACGCCACGACAGGTGTCGCGCAGTGAGCGCGAGTATGTAATGCCCAATGCACTCACGCGAGATGGCACTGCTCTCGCTCCTGATTGTACGGCTTCTATATTCCCTCCCTTCCCATGTAAAAACGAGAAACTCACTCCCTGTGAGCTCTCGCAACAAAGCATACCACAGCGATTGAGAATGGCAACCGTCACCGACAACGGCAACGGAAACTGCTGCCCCGCCGAAGAAGGCGGCGGTGGAAAGATAAACGACTGCATTACGAGTTTCGTTGACCAAGGGAGCGTGGAGAGCTCTAGGTACTACTACTCTCGCAGGACGGTGTGTGAGATGCTTTTGGATCGTGGTTACGATGTACCTGACTCGGACCTCACTCGCTCTCTCGCCGAATTCCGTCGTGTTTACGGCGAACAACCGGACGTCGAAAGCCTGCGTATCTGCGTCTCTCTCCGCTCTGATCCCTCGAGCAAGGTCTATACTCAAACGTGTAACATATGAACATTTATCTGTTTTAGTTACTGAAGAAAGCTATCTTGATTTCCTTATAAAGAAATATATTAATACGCTCTTTCAACTTTGAATTATTTGTAAACTTCCCTGCTTTTTAAAATCCAAAAAAACCATAAGCATTCATCTTCCAAAACTTTAACCATTCTTGGACATTTTGTGATTACTGTCTATGATGATATCATATTCGCCCCCTTGTTTTTCTAGACTAGTGTGCCGGTCACAAATTAAAGAGTCTGAAATGTAATCTTCATCAAGGAAGTTTACTGAGAAATGGATATAAAGGTCTAAATTGTGAAGGGTGATAGTCGAAGGAGTTATTTTTGGTTTTCAAAACTTGAACGGAAGGTGTTTGCAAATGAATTATAATTATTATTTTTTTAATTAATGGCCGAAAAATGTGCTCTTTTCAGTTGCTTTCGGTTTTTGCTTTGTACATATTATTTTTGCGGGGCAAGTGAAGCAGGGGAAGCCATAGGTTAATGGGAGTAGCGGAAGGTATAACTGAATTGGATGCAGTTACTCAGATATTAAACCATGGTTTATTTGTTTTGGAATTTGTGTCCCGTGACGAAAACAGAAAATAAAAGACGAATCCAGATCATAATAGCTGTACGGACTAATTTTTTTTTTTTTTTCCTTTAAATATAATGCTGTGCAGCAGTGTCTGCTTGTGTCTACGTGATTCTGCCAATGACTGTTATTCGTCTCGAAATAGCATCAAACATGATAAATTTGGTTAAGCTTTCGACACCTCAGCTTGGTTGCCTTTCATATGTTTAGTTAGCATTTCATTTTCTCGATTAAGAACAAAGCAATGGATCATGGGTAATTTATCGGTTCAGTATGCTCACATCCATAAAGTTGCTTCTTTTGTCATGCAGAACTATTATAATTCCTGTGGAACCTTTTCCCCCTTCAAAGAAACGAAACAGTTGTCTCTTACAATTTGTAGAGTATTGTGTGATTTGTTTCCTTTTAGCTGTTAATAATGTTTTTCTCAGTCTTGGGTAACAACTAATTGGTGATGGAAAAATATTTATAATAGGAGATTGAATCAGCTTTAACATTGTTATCAAACTTGGGGCTTTAGGTAAATTCGTAGGGTTTATATCTGGCTAAGGAAGTATATACCAATTTTTACTTTGAATTGCTTACTTATATATATATACACACACACATACACATACACCCACTAGCCGTTTTTTTTTCACCTTAGGCGGGTCAAGTTTGAGTTGTTTCCATCCCACCCTAAGATGAAGTCCATTCCCCTGTGTCTTTTTTTTTTTTTTTTGAGTAAAACAGTTTGTTCTAGGGCGTGCTGTAAGTAATTGTAGCAGAGAAGTGCTCTTCTAAAGTTCACTCAATTTAGCTTGCTGTCATAAGAGGATCCTAATTGCTAAACTATTGAAAGCTTGACTTCATTGGAGGCCTATGACAAAACAAATATTTTTACGACATTGTTTCGCAAACCGACTTCAAAAGTTCTTACATTAGACTTCAAAGTGATTTTGTTTTGCACTCTACTGGAAGTTGTATAATCAATTATACGGCACAGATTTTTCATTTAAAGTAAGAAAGAAAGGCTAGATTATGACTGAAAATGTAGCAGAGCAAGAACTGAGATTTGATCAGTCAACATATCAAAAGACAAAAATGTCACTTGCAATTTATGCTGTTAGCTAACCTTTAAACGTCTTGCTTTTTATCTTTTTAACAATTTCAATATAACTATATACATTTCTGGTGCATGGCAGATTAAAAAGTGATATTCCTAGGGTGATGGTACTGATTTTGAGCGATAACTTTTCCATGCCTTATAAGGTTTATTATATATGCTTCTGCAAAAAAATTTACCTTTATGGACAAATTTTCTTATATAAATAATATTTAATCGCATACGATTGGGATGCCTTTTAGGTTTTCCTCATTATTGATGTACTTTGGCTTACAACCTTCTTCTGTGCAGGTACTGGTTATCTACTTGGGAACTGTGGATGTCAAAGTTCAAACTATCCGTCATATATATAGCCAGATTATGGATAAAGGGAGATTGAGTCAGCTTATGATAATTCAGCAAAGCAAAATGACTGCGTATGCACAAAAAGAACTACAAAAGTGGCCATTTAAAGTTGAGATTTTTAAAGTAAGTTTCCCATTCCAAATTATGTTAATCAATTCATTTCAAGGCTCTAGGAATATTTGCAAATTGTCAGGCTTTAGGAATATTGCAAATTTTTCAACGTCTGTCTTGTGATTGTTAATGGTGAACCTCAATCTTGGTTTTGAGGTCAGGGAGGAATTAGGCAAAGAGATCCCCTTTCCCCCCTTTTTGTTCACTTTAGTAGTGGATGTTCTGAGTCAGATGCAATCTAGAGCTATAGATAAAGTTGTCTTTTGTATTTTGTTTATTTTCTGTTGAGCATTTCTTATCCTCAATACTCCGTACTTTCTCCTCTTTCTAATGCAATTCCTTTTTATCACATATAAATAAAATTTGGTTTTTTCAGATCAATGACTTGCTGTTCAATATTACAAAGCATGTATTGGTGCCAAAGTATGAGATACTGACTACTGATGAGAAGCAAAAATTGCTCGAGAAGTACAAGTTGGAAGCGAAGCAGGTACTGTTTGTTTTTTATTGAGCTATTGCTTATTGAATCGTCTGTCTAGAAAGCACTAACGTCCACTTTCTATTTGCTTCCTATATTTTGACACATTGATCTGCAAAATGTGGAAATACAAAGTGGAAGCTAGGTTGACAAAGATGTGCCCTTTGTACTGGAGTTTTGATTTGAAAACATTGATCTCACATACACGTACTAATATTGATTCATTGAAGGACGGGTACTTTGTCTTATGATCCAATAAAATTCCATTCATGAAAGATGAAGATGATTTGTCATCCATCTTTCATGATTCTGATGGTTAGATAAATTTAAATGAAAGGATAAGTAAACTACAAGGAGGACTAAAGGCTTCAAAATCTGACAAATGTTTCCAATGTGGAATATTGACGCTACTGTAAGAAAAATATAAATAATTGCTTGGCTTATGAATAAAAGGCAATATGCCTCTGCACTGTCTTAGAATTAGGAGAAAATTTTGCTGCAATCCCCGGACGAGTGGATGCTGTTCGATTTATTGCGCCATTTTAGCTTTTATTTTATTTCTGTTTCAGCTCCCATACATGCAAGAAACTGATGCCATAGCACGATACTATGGGCTGGAGAAAGGAGAAGTGGTCAAGATCACTCACAGTGGTGGGCTGAGTGATTCTTTTGTTAATTATCGCTGTGTAGTTTAATATTTCTCCTACATTATGCTGCTTTAAGCGACAATGTCAATCCAGCACTTTTTATAAGATTTAAAATCTATGGAATCAATATTAGGGGGCTTGTTTCTCCATAGGGTTATATTTGTCTTATCAGTCTGCCATTGGTAGTATTCTTACTTGAAATGCTTGGCATATGAATACATGTTTTAGAATCTAAAATACTTGAAATGATTCAAAAGTTCATTAACGGACTTGTTTAGTTTCCAGCGATTTGGGACGATGTTGTGTATTATATTTCCTTAAGATGTTCAAAACCCGTTCCAGCTCAACTGAGTCGAGGAACTGTGTTTTTTAATACTGTTATTTAGTTTTTTTTAAAGAATTAATTAGATATTGCTTGTGTAATAGAAAATTAGAATTTCTAGCTTCTCCGAACAAATATTTCTACTTCTACGAAGAAAAATTGAGTGGGACAAGAACTTAATCGTGCCACTTCTGTTTTGTTAATATACTTTTGGTCCAAGTCTCTAAAGAACACAAACGGAGCTTCAATTCATTTTCACCTAAAAAATTAAAAGCAACAGTAGTATTGTAAAAATAACGAGGAATATATTTATTTAGTCACTTATTTATTATAAAATTATTATTTTTATTTTTTATTTATTATAATATTTAAAATAATTACTTATCAATTGAAAAATATTACATTTAATTCTTTACTTCAACTTAAATTTCTAAATTTAGAATTTAAGGTGTGTTAAGTGACAAAATTTTTTGACAAACTTGCTCTTATTGGTGAGAGAAATTACTCAAATCGTGCAGCAACTCCAGATTTTATATACGCATATTTGAATCTTTTTCTATAATTTATTTAAGGAAAAATTATATTTTTGGTCCTCATGATTTTATTCTACTTTTAAGTTAGTGCCTAAAGGAGATTTCATTTTTTGTTCTTCTAGTTTGACTCAATTTTTAATTCAGTCCTTACACTTTAACAATTTATAATAACATTGTTATAGTTTAAATGATTTACGATTTAGTCCCCATATTATTATTTGCCAATATTTTGACTTATACGTTAGTTAATTTTGCTTCATTATTTACTTTTACTTTTATTGTTAGTAATATTATTTATATTCAAAGAACTAAGATGGTATATAACATGTTGTATTAATAAAATTAAAAAGGTTAAAATACTGCCTTAATCCTTTAATTTTATTTACTCTTAAATTTCCAAAACATACAATAATTCTTTTTAAGTAAATTTTATTAAAATATTAACACCGTTAATTTTAATGCTGAAGTGGGAGATACACGTGTGTTTTAGTTATAATTTAGAACATGATTTGGCATCCATCAATATTTAACTTAAAAATGAGATAATAAAAATGGAAGTCAGATTGTGACAAGCAAGCTTCTTGCGTGGTCGAATGTCAATGAGAAGCTGTTCAATGCCATTGTTCAACTCGCAAGAGTGATTGTCATTGGAATCAAAATCACAAAAATCGATGGAGCTCCAAGAATGATATGTATAGCTTAGGTGTTCCATTTTGGGTTTGGATTTGGTGATTATTGCAAGTCCAGCATTTTGGGCGATGATGATATCAACTTCTATTGAGATGAAACTATGCATGTTATATATATAGATTAAGAATCACGTAGATAATGGGAAAATTCTGCTTATTGAAGTGCCATTGAAATTCTGCATTCCGAAAAGGAGTGTGTGAGAGAATGATTTTTTTTTTTTATAGATTAAATATTGATTAAGTGTCAAATCATCTATTACAGTATAATTAAAAAATACTTGTCGTTGCTACGTCAGCATTAAAATTAACAGCGCTCAAATTATAACAAAATTCACTTACAAGATATGTTTATAAGATGTTTTAAGAAATTAAATAATCACTTTAAAATGCTTCAAACTTAAGAGAATATTTTAAAATGGTAAATGAAATTAAGAGATTATTTTGATCAATTAATAAAATGTTTACATAATGTTAACTGTGCAAACTAAATTGAGATATTTATAAATTATATGGATTTAATTATTCATTTTTTAAGTAGAGGGACTGAATTAAAATTGGAATAAAACATGGGACCAAAAATAGAATTCTTGCTATGGCTTGTGTCAAACAGCAATTGATAGTTGAAAAAAATTTTAAAAAAATTCAAAAACGCTTACATGGAATTTGGAATTGTTGGAGTGGGCTTGAGTATTTTTCGCTTGTATCAGAGTGTGTGTCAAAAAGCCGAGTATAACATTTTTTTAATTAATGAAAATTATTTTAAATATTATAATGAGTGAGTAAGGAATTAAAATAAAAATTTTGTAATAAGTTATCAAAAAAATTACTTTTCTCTAAAAGTAATAATTATAATAATAATGTGCCGTGACATCGCTGGCTTTACTGTATGAGAAACTATCCTAATCTCTAAATAAAGTTCATACGCTCAGTTTATCATTTTCTGAGAGTCAAAGTGACCCCAGAAGCTTCGTTATCAACGTTCAAAATTCAATAGCATCATAATGTTAGAATTTTTTTTTGCTCAGAAATTAGAATATTAGTTGCTACCATTTACGGATACCCCAAATTTGAAATTTTTTTTTATACTATCTTTTAGTATTTGGTCTAGTACTTAAATCACAAAATCAACTAATTCAAAATGAAATATTGTTGGACTTAATATTAAAAGTAATCTTTTTAATGTTATACTATCTATATATAAGGCAAAGATCGAGCTTGAAAAATAAACGTGAAATCTTTGAAAATAAACAAAATGTCAATTTGCAAGCACTAAAGTGACATTCATGTCCTTCGAGTCAAATTCAAAATTACATTAAAATAAACTGCATAATTGGGCTCTTTTTCGTGTGATTATTAGAGCTCAGACTGAAATTTCCTTCTTTTTAATCTCTTGAGCAAAGTTTAATTGTGTTGAAAAGAAAAATGAGTATTTTTTGAAAGTCATTAAAGAATATTTATTGTCCCCGTTCAGATATTTTCATGGCATTTAAATAAAATTTCTTTAATTTTATTTTTATAACAATAATATCTTTTATTTTTTTCCAAAAGGCATAATCAATATTTTTTAAAAATTATAATTAATTTATAATGAATTTTCATATACTCATGCTTTTAAATAATATCTCTATATTACTCTTTAATATCTTATGAAATTTCAGTTAAAAAAATTAATTAAAAAACAAAAATCATTTTTTAAAAAATTATGAATAATATAAACATATTATTTAAATGTATGGAGATATAAAAATGGTTTGAGATTGATTATAAAGTTTTTTAAATAAAAGAAATTAATTATTTCTTTTAAAAAAAGATGAAAAATAATATTATTATAAAAAAAATTAAAAAATTATTAATTAAATGTCATAAAAATAGTATAAAAAACTCCGCACACTAAATAGCAAAACCCTAAAATTAAATTACCTTTAGCGAGGAATAACAGTGAAAAAACTCCCACATGGATCATAACTTTCCAAAAGGACGAATGGAGTAATAAGAACTGTTCACAATAGAAGAAGGGAAAGTAAAAGATTTAAAAAAATGAAATTTTTTAATATCTAGGAGGTCTAGGAATAAATGATTAACAAACTATTAGTATAGTAAAAACAAAAAATGACATTTTAGTTGTAGGGGTTTGATTGTATATTATTTTCAGATAAGGAATAAATTCTAATTGAGCAAACAAATATTTTAAAGTCTAGATAAATTGACATTCAATGGTAATTATGCGCACACACACACACAAACATATATATTTATATATATATATATATTAAATATAATAACAATTATATATTATATGTTATCATATAAAAAGATAAGTTTGAATTTTAAAAGTAATTTAATAAGGTTAAAATTATAATGAGTTTAAAGTCTATTATAAAGTTTAGACTTATATGTGTAAATATCCTATTATTTAATTTTTATTTTGATGATAGACCTAATTGAAAATTAGGACATGTGCTATTATAAAAAAGGTTTAATGTCCCCAAACTGTATGTATGAGATTTTTTTTTTTCCTAACATCTCATTGCTAATTCAATTTTCCTAAAATTCATACATATATATATATATATATATATTTGGAAGATAGATAGCCATAAGATCAAAGAAATATGAATTTAGGGGTATGCTTTCATATTTAAATAATTATGTTTCATAATTTAAGTTTTACCCCTACATCCAGCACAACTAAATCAAATTGCAATTTTATCTTGACAAAAATAGAAGATATCATCAATCTTCTAAAGTAGTTAGAAAATAAATTAAACAAAATATCATTGTTATTTTTATTTAAATGATACATTATTGTAGACATCGTGGTGGATAAGCTAATAGGAAGGTGGTGAACTATTTGCAATGGATGCACATCGATTCCACACTTGCTTATTGCTTGCAGCAATTTGGGAAGCATTGGCTTTAAACGCAGGTGTATCAAGAATTGGTATGATCAAGTTGTCATAGCAAGTTTTCCCCACATTATTGACAATGTTTCCACAACACTCTTGAGTGAGAGTTACATTGCCATGAACTATAGCAGAGAATGTAAGAAAGCCACAATTTTTTATAAACTTTCGTGAACAACTAATTAGATATTCGTAAAATCCAGGAGCTTCTTCTGGTGGTTTTTGAAAGGACGATCCTCTAACATCTGGGTTCATGGGACCATCATCTAAAGTGATTCTAGGAGTGACACTCAAGGCACTCACAACAAGAAGTAACATTGTCACGGCAACCATGTGCGTTGTAGGAGCCATTTTCTTCTTGGATGACAATGCCTATGATGAGGAAATGAGTTTACCTTTCTTGGTAACAATAGTTGATGGAGATGATGCATTTATAGGGTTAATGGCCGAGCAATTTTCTACTTTTTGAACCTATTAGAATTAATAACGGAAATTGTTTTCATAACATTCTTTTAAAGTATAAGTTATGAACCATTGTTACAAAACTATTGTTTTATCTTGCTTTATCATTTCCATTGTAGGAAAGAAAGTTTCATGGAAACTCATTATTTAATAAACGTTGAAGTTTTTCTAATTAGAGGATTGTAACTATAGCTATAGGCATATGTATTAAATGATGAAGTGAAAAACGAAGAGCCTTTATTTGTTATACAATGTTAAGGAAAAAAAAAAATTAAGAACAACTTGAATTAAAAGCAATTCATGCTTATGGACTTTAGATGTTTTTTGCTTAACTAGATCCATTGTTATTTAGCATATTCTCTATAGGTTTTGGGATCCTCATATTACTATGGTTAATGGGACATGGTAGTGGCATTTCTTTACTCATATTTGTATCATTGATGAGGCCTACATGTGCACTTAAATTTTTCAGCCCCAAATTAATTTTGGGTTAAAAGTTGGAGAAGTTTGGAACCAAGGTTTATTTAGAAATTATCTTGTACCTTATACAATTTGGTTTGTCAAATTCTTTAAATTTTAAATGCAGCATTGTTCATCATGAGAATATTTGAATTTATTACAAATCTTAAATTCACAAAATTGATACTTGTATGGAATCACAAAAACATTTCATGAAGTATTTACTTCAAATTCACTATGATGGGTTCTTGTATGACATCACATATGTTTGTAGTGGCAGAGCCAGAATAATAAAATGAGGGGGGCCAAAAATTAATTAAAAAAATTTGATATATTAAAAAAATGTATTACTAAAATATATTACATGAAATAAATCTAATAATCATTCAAGTAATATGCATTACTTAATCTAAAGTCAATATTATTGAACACCAAGTAATATAAGAAATAGATGCATTTATATTTCATACTACAATATTTAACAATGAACTTCAATAAAATTAAAATATAAAATAAATAAACTAAATGCACTGATTTTTCTAAAGTTTATTATTACAATATAGATAAAACATTAATTAATTATAAGATAAGAAACATAATAGGAGAAAATCATATTATATATATATATATATATATATATCAATTAATACTCAAAGAGGATAGGCAAAATATGCAAGATAGTAGAGAAAATGAGCAGTAGGCATGACAAAAAATAAACTATAAAACAATCAACAAAAAATTAATAAGTTATTATACCCAAAAATGAAATGAATGCATGAACCATGAACCTTCCAAACAACTATAGTCTTTGAGAAAAGTGTAAAATTCAAACAATAAAAAAATATCTAAATTGAAGAAATTGAAGTGAATGTAAAGTGTGAAAAGTAGTGCAGATTGTTAAAGCATTTTCCCTAAAAGTGTCTATATAGGTGATAGAGTGACTACTGAGGATTGAAGAATAAAACTTAGATAGTTTGTGACCTTCAAGGATGATGATTACTACATGTTTAGCCAGTGGTGTCACACCCCAAACTTCTAGAGTGCAACCAGCACAGATAATAGGAATTACTCGTTCCTGTAAGCCTATCACTATCACTATGTTTTTTGACCTTATTTTTAGGGACTAAAATCAAATACAAAATATGTTTAGGTATAAAAATATAATTTTAACTATTACATAGTAACTTGAATAGTAAATATCGTCGGTTGCTGTGTAAATTTCAGTGAAAACATGTGTTTACTATTTGCATAGTGCTAAATAGTAACTTTTACAGTAATTTGAAAATTTCTATAAATAGCACGAACATTTCTTAATTTTCTCATTCAAGCTAGAAAGAGAGGTCATGAAAGAAGCGTTAATATTTGTGAGAGGTAGCTTTACTGATATCTCTTTAATACAGGCTATGTTGTAGGAAGAAGGGATCTCTACTATCAATCTCTATCGGTGAGTGTATAATTAACAAAGTAAAACTTTTCATTTTATCAAATGTCTTTATTTTCTAGTCTAACTTTCAATTTTCATATTCCATGTTCTGTGTTTTATGAGAAACAAATCTATATTCTTTTGAATTTTTCAACTACATATATGATATAATATGTACGGATATAAAAATAACACAATGATAAATGATATTACCTATTTTATGAATTATTATTATTATGAAAAGCACTTGTTATATAAGAAGTGCAAAGTGAAGGTTATAAAATATAAGGAAGTAGTATTATATGAAAGGAGAAAAGTTATGGCAAAATTCTTAATTATAATTGCTTCCTTTCCTTTAATTTATCTAAGTTTATTGTATATGATTGTTGCATTATTGTATTTTCCATTTTAATCTTTTATATTGTTGTCACTTCTCTCCTAACTACTTTTAATTTAATTTTATTTTATTTTATCTTCAAGATTATTTTTATTTAAATTACTTTATGGTAATAAATATGTTTAAATAAAATTATTTATTTATGTATCCTATTTACACAATTTATTAATATTCAATGGAATTTATAATTTAAAGGATGGATGAGAATTCATGGAAGAATCTTGTAGCTGTTAGCAAGGGTAACAGCCTTGGTGCACTTTGTTGAAATGAATTATTAAAACGTATCTGGTAAAGGGATACAAGTATGAATTATTGAGATGTATCTAGTGAAAGGATACAAATATGAAATATTGAGACGTATCAAGTGAAGGGATACATATATGAGATATAAGATGTATTCAATGAAGGGATACGAGTGTCGTAACCGACCTTTCGGTGAAAAATAATAAAAAGTAGAAAAATTGATTCCCCAAATGAATCTTGAAAATCAATTTATAGTAGTTGCCACCAAAATTTTTAACAGAAAACTTTGGAAAACCAATTTAAAATAAAAAGAAAAAGGCAAAATGGTCTGTGAAAACAGAGATAGGTTTGAGAGTTTATTTAAGTGTGGAGAAGGTGTTAGGCATCCTATAATACCTGTCCATAAGGATAGTTATCTTAAACTAGTTAGAGGAAATAGAATATTACTTTAAACTTATCTTAATTACCCTTTATTGTCATGTATGCTTGTTAAATAAAAAAGACAAAAACAATAATAATGAAAGCAAACAAATAGATATTTACAAAGGTGGACTTAACCTAAGATGAAAACCTAAAGCCTACGTACCCTATAATAGGGATCAAAGTCCACGTAGTTCAATCAAAATGATAGGTCTGTTGGTTGGTGAATTTTAATTTTTGTCACGAGAACAAGAAAGTTCAAATTAAATAGATTTTCGTAAACAAAACTGGATTGAAATTTGATTTGTGTATTTTAATTTATGACAACCGAATTAATCTAACCCTCTTGATCTCTTCATTTTCTCTCTTTTTAATTTTTGTTTAGTTTTGGAATTTTAATATTTATTTTTGAAATTTAAATGAAACAATAGTGGAATAAGTTCTTGGGATTTCTTTTGAATTTTATATCATTTTTTTATTTTTTTTTATTTTAATTTTGGAGGTGTAATCAGAAGGGTCTTTTTAGGGGTTTTATATTATATACACTTATATAATTTTTATATATATGTATTTTTTATGTGAAATTAAGTTTTATTTTAAACTTAACGTAAAATTGTAATGGGCAAATATTGTTATGGTTTCTAAATTTATGACTTTTGCATTTATTTTTGAAATTAGGATTCACTCTAGACTTGAAGTAAGACTATCATAAAAAATTATTTTGGAATTTTTTTGATTTTATGATTTTTGTATTAATTTTTGAGATTATGATTTTTGTATTAAATTTTAAGATTCGAGTTTACTTTAGGCTTAAAGTAAAATTATCATAAGAAAATATTTTAGAATTTTAGAATTTTATGATTTTTTTATTTATTGTTATTTTTTGAAATTTGAATTTATTTTAATACTTAAAGTAAAATTAGAATGGAAAAAAAATATTATTAGGATTTTGATTATACATAACATGTAAGATAAACCTACCTATTTAGAATTAGTTCATCCCAATATTTTAAATGTTAATTTTTAAAACCTGAGGAGACTCAAGGTCTCATTTGGCCTTTACTAGTTAACTTTTGGGTGCTTGAGAAGACGAATGATCTCACGCGGGAACCCAAAATATGGAATAAAATATTTGAGAATTCTCGGGATTTTATTTTTTTTATATTTTTAAGGGTTTTGAAATTAAAATTCTTTTAGTCATATTTTTAACAAAATCGATTCCCTAAAGCCTACGGAGACTTAAGTCCCACATGACATTTTCTAATTAACTAAATTTTATAAAGCACAAACTTAATCATTTTGTAAATAATAGGAAATATTTAATTAAAATATTTATTTTTGCATTATTATTTTTTAAAACAAGTATGTACTAATTTTTGGGTCTAAGGAGAATAAAATCTCACACGACTTTAAGCACTCGAGGAAAATAATATTTACATACGATGCCTTCCTTAAAACTTTAGTTGTAATGCCAAAGTAAAAAAAAAATAAAATGATATGCATCTTACAACGTGATCTGGTGCCAAATGCAGGAACAATGATAGCATGCATGCAACTCAATTGACCATGATGTTGTTCCTTACATACAGCACTGCTTCAGCTTCTCATCGTTGACAGATTCCCTTTTCGGCGGTCCTCTTCCTCCTAGCTTTTCACAGCGGCACCGCTTCCTTTCACAGTTTCTCCCCTGCAACTCTCTCTATCTTCTTCTTCTTCCTTTAAACTTTCACAAATCACCTCTGCCTAGGGAACTCATAGCAGAGCATCCACCTTTCTTCCTCTTTTTCTTCTCTTTCTCTCTCTTTCTCTCTCTCTCTCCTTGGCCTATGATTGCACAAGCTTGGCATGCCTCTCTTTCTCTCCTTCTTCTTCTCTTCTTCTATTTCTTCCTCCTTTGGTTTCCCCTCAGCACCGTCACGTCAACCGTCAGCTTCCTCTCCCTTCCTTTCTCTTATTCTCCTCCTTTCTTCTTCTTCTCCATTTCTCTTTCCTCAACCTGTGATTGCACGAACTCGGGTTGGTTTCCTTTTGTTCTTATTTTATTTCGGGTTGGGGTGTTCACAACGAGTATGAATTATTAAGACGTATCTGGAGAAGAGATACAAGTATAAGATATTAAGACGTATCTAGTAAAGGGATACCGTATGAATTGTTAAAACATATTCGATAAAGGAATATGACTATGATGATATTAGTTCTTTCCTTGATACTCACTTTATACAAAATTATAAGATTTAGAAATGGTGTTTTTATTTTATGGAAAAATTATTTCTTTACTTAAAAAAATATTTGTTAAAAACCCTAAGGCCTCTATTGTTTTCCTTCCGCTTACCTTGTGATTTATGCATTCACTAAGTCAGATTGATATTTAAAAAAAAATCTTTATGTATTTTCTAGAAAGATATTTATCACAATTAAATTTTATATCAATTTTATTTTTTTTTCTATTACTACATGTTAGTTTATATTTGATAATATTCTATTGTTTAGAATTCTAGAAGGTTTTAATTGTTCCAAAAAAACATGTATTATGATTAATTTGTGTTTGTCTACTGTATAATAATAATAACTATAATAATAGTGATTATTATATCAATTTTATTTTTCAATGTATTACTAGTTGTTGGTTTATATTTATTAATATTCTATTGTCCTGAAATCTTTAAGAATTTAATTGTGCTAAAATTATTTTATTTGTTTTCCTACAATTTGCTAATAATAATAAAAATAATAATGACAATTTCCCAAATTGATATTTTTCCTAATTAAACTTTATTAAGGTTTTAATTGTTGCCAAAAATCTTTTACTTGGATTATTTTATGTGTTTAATTACTATTTAGTAATAATAATAATAACGATAATTTTCAAGATTGATATATTTTTTAATTAAATTTTACTATTATATAGTATAACTTCATTTATATCAATTTTTTTTAAAGTATTACTATTTGTTAGTTTATATTTATTAATATTCTATTATCATAAATTCTATAACATTTTAATTGTTTCAAAAAATCTTGTGTTAAGATTAATTTATGATTATCTACTGTTTAATAATAATAATAACAACAACAACAACAACAGTGATAAATTTTTATATTGATATATTTTGTAATTAAATTTTACTATTAGGTAGTAAAGCTTAATTTATATAAATTTTATTTTTCAAGTATTATTACTTCATGGTTTATATTATCAAAATTCAATTGTGTTGATTTTTATATGGTTTTAATTGTTCATAAAAATCTTGTGCTAAGATTAATTTTTATGTTTTTTTTACTGTTTAATAATAATAATATTAATAATTTTCTACACTGATATTTTTTAGCAATATATAAAATATCTTCATTTATATCTATTATATTTTTCAAGTACTACTAATTGATGATTGACATTTATTTCTTTTCTATTGTCTTGAACTCAATGTAGTTTTTATTGTTCAAAAAAATCTTGTCCTAAAGGTTAAATTTTTGTTTTTTTCTCTAAGTACTATAAATCATGGCACAGGAAAAATAATCTGGTGACAGGAGCCCCAAAAAAAAAAAGACAGACAGTAACTTTAATTCTTGCAACATACACAATAATTTAAGTTTAACAATTATTTAAGAAAAATATAGTTACACAAATATAAAGATAACTTCATTCACTTACTTTTCCTTCAAAAATTGCACTAAAAAAATGCCATGTGATGCACAGGTATAAAACTATATGTTAGAAACAATTAAAACCTCTTTCATTTTAAACTATGTGGAATCAATTGACCTACAATTATGGATATGGTGGTTCACACTTCACAATTTGCCAAAGGAATTATTTGCCTACTATTTCATACACTTTAAAACACTAAAGTACAAATTAATCTGCACATCTCAATGTACAGTGCACTCCAAGTCTCCAACTCGCAATACACAACCAAAAAGGAAAGTATCTTCTGCAAAAGAGAAATGAAAAAGTTTATCCTAACAAGCAATAGTTAATTTTGTAAAAACTAATTTATTGAGCTAAATCACATTGTCCTCTATATTAAAAAGTTCAGGCATAGGCATTGCTTCAGACATATTTTTAATGCCGATATAACCAAAATATCAACTGTATCCTGCTAACAAAATACAGCTAAAGTAGTAATCAAAGTGATTTTGTGATTAAAAACTTGAAGAAAACAAGAGGGCTATGCCTGCACCACAGGAAATACCATGGTAACAGAGGAATGAGGTCTCAAAGCATTTACCTTAATGTTCCACTATGCCGAAGAGATGACTGCAGGACACCATGGGTGAGATAGAAGCGTTTTAGCATCAGGTCTTTGTCTAGCATCCTGACATATGCAATAGCACATTTTAGTGACTAATTTAATCAAATGGGATTAAGAGTCTATATCAATAAAAGCATTCATCTTGCACATCCTACAAGGCCTATCCCACAAAATTTCACAGATAATAATGACTGCATCATTTACAAAGAAGACGGGAACAGAATAAATTATGCAACAGCACTCGTCAAGCTATAAACAGATATAATCAGGGTAGTCTCCACATAATTTTGTGACCACAATAAGTAAATGAGAAGCAAATGCAGTGTACACCAGACGACAGCCTCAGGAAAGGGCAGCAGAAATTCTGTAAAAGTCCATTTGTGACCACCCATTGGCAATATAATTAAAAAAGAAAAAAAAGGTAAATTACATTTTAGTAACTTGAGGTTTAACCCATTTGCACCCAAGTACCCTATGGTATGAAAGCATGCATTTTGGTACCATATGGTTTAAACCGCTGGCACATTAGTACCTCAGGCTTCATTTCGCTATTTTTAGGATGGAAAATGAGACATGCAAGTCATGTGACCCCAAAATGCCCAATTTGGTCGAAAGTTATCTTCAAAAAGCCAAATTCCCAAATTTCTCTCACGTAACCTATTTCCCTAAACTCTTTGAAGCCGATAGATCATCTCTTATCAAAGCCTATATTTTAATTAAATTTTTATCTATATTTTTCAAGTCAAATTAATTTGACTTTTTAAAGTGTTCAAATCTTTTAATTTTTAAAAAAGCCAATCTGGCCAAAATTTTTATAATTTTTTTACACTTTTAAAGCTAAAATAAAAAATTTCAAATTTTTAAGATTTTTTGTTTTTACAATTTTATATACCATAAACCCTAAACCACCCTACTTAGAATTTGTTTAAGAAAACTGTAGCTGTCCATAAGTTGTGCTGTAAGAGGCTAGGATCCCCTCTCACGATCTGGATTATCTTTAATTATTGGAGGATTTTCAGTAATTAGAGATAATAAAAAATTAATTTTTTATTAATATTAAATTTATATATATTAAATTTAAAAAATTAATTTTTTAATTATTTATAGTTATTAGAGATTTTTTAATAATTGGAGATGATCCATTTTGGTATATTCATGGTATATGAAAATTGTGACCATGAAATAAAAGAATATATGAAAAATGTGGACTAAGGTACTGCAGAAGATACTAACTCGTGTTGTAGGTGTTTAAATAAAAGAAAAAGTAAACAATATTATCAAAGCTACTTTTAAAAAACAAAATTGATTTATAAAATATTTACTAAAAATTTATAAACTTGTTGTGAATGTGTGAAAAGATGTACAATGGATATATGCAAGAACTATATTTTATATCAGAAATTCAGGAAAAAAAAATTATATCAAGTTATTATAACATTTTAAAGTAAAATTTTAAGTTAAATTAAGATAAATAACAAAGAAATCAAAAACGTCTAACACATTAAATTAGCAGCTATAATATTATAAAAAGAAATTAAATCATGAGGAAAATTAATTCTGTGGTTAAAGAAAGATGAAGATGTTATTGAGTTGGAAGGAGAGACTCCTTCACTTCCGAACTGTAATGTGGTGCAAGTTCAAATGACTAAGGTGGAGGAGATTCAACGAGATAAATATATTTTTACTCTTTTGCTTAGTATAATATTATTATTTTGGTTTCTCACTTTGAAATGTTTAAAATAGTGTTTTATTTGTTAGAAAATATTATATTTGATTCTTCACTTTTTAAAAAATTATCAAATTTAATATTTTTATCAAACATTAAATTTTAAATAAAAGAAACTAAATTCAATATTTTTCTGAAAAGTAAAAAATTAAGTGAGACATTTTTTAATAAGTGAGAGATTATTTTAAATATTTTAATAAATAATAGACCAAAATAATATTTTTGTGATAAATAAAGAACCGAATGAGATCTAACTGAAAACCTTTTTTTTTTTTTTTATGATGAAGGAGAAGGCATCAAATTCTTTGTTGGACAATTATATGGTATAACTTGTAATATGTGACTAAATTTATCCACTAGACTAGTAAAAATAATAATTTAAAGACTAATGACTTCTTAATCTATAGTGAGCAAAATTTACATTATCACATAGACAATAATAATCCCATAAATAATGTTGAAAAATGACTCATCTTTGAGATAGTCCTTGACTCTTTGGGACTTACAAGAATGAATTGATAATACTTTTTCCTTAATTATGTGTAAATAATGAATTGTTGATTGAAACGCTGATTATTAGACTAACAATTATAATTATTAGTAAGGTCACAATTCTTTTTACTTAACTGCACCTATCTCCAGCAATATATTTCATAATTATTAATTCAGTTATCAATAGAAAATTAAAAGAAATAAGATTCAATTTTATATAGCAAATAGTATATCAATGATTAATTATGTATTTGAATGTTAACCCCAAAAAAACAAATTACAGGTTTTATTACAGTTTTTTCATCTTATTCGTCGAGTGAAATACTATTCATTGGCATGTTCTTCCACACACACAAAAATAAGGCACTCATATATTATAATTGTGCTTTTTTAAAAAAAATTCAATAGTCCTCAAAAGTTTTTGTAGTTTTTTAAAAACGATGATGCGATCCCATTGTTTTAAGGAAAAATATTTGTTTAAAAAAGAAAAAAAAGCCTCGATGATTTTGATTTAGGAGGACATAACATACACACATAAATCCAAAAGTGCTTAAATGAAGCATGACCAATAATCACATGATGCAAAATATAACAAATATATATGCATCTATGATCAATATTTTAAACATTAAGAAAACATTTTTATTCTGTTTTCAAGTGCTCAAAACAAGGGGCCTCCAATTGTTGTGTCCTTGCTTCATCTTACACAGAGCATCAATCTGGCATTTTTTTCAGTCCATGAAGAAATTCTGTTTCCAAACTAATGCAATTATTGCATGATGGAGATCTCATGACGATAATAAGAATTGCAATGATCCGAAACATTATAATATTCAAAAGGTTACTTGTTTAGAGAGTTATAAATTAATGTAGTTTGTAAATTTAATTTAAAAAAACAGATTTAGACTTCAATAAAGTATTTGGGTTTTTAGTAATTACGAACATTTATTTAAATTAAAATTTTAGTCTAGTATAAATAAGAGTTCTTATGGTAGATGTAAACATAATGTTTTGAGTTAAATTTTTTATCTTTTGGCTTAGTGTATTTTGAGTGAATTCTTTAAGATATACCAAGTGACGTTCTTATTGTTCTGAGGGGCTTGATTTTTTCTTTATTTTTTCCGCCATCATTAATTTTTAAAAGTCACAATAACCTCTGAGAAATATTGTCTCCAAAATTACTTAAAAAACTATTTTTGAATTAATTACATTGATATTTTTAAAAGCATCAACATTTCTCACAGGTTACATTTGTGACTTCTAAAAGGCAATAATTGCATTGATCCTTTTTCTCATGTTGTGTCAACTAATAGCCTTTAAATAGGGTTTTCATGCTTGTGATCCTTTTATCCGCAATGTGGCGAAAAATTAGAAAACTTAATGGCCTTTAATGCTTGTAATAATATAATATATAATTTAATTTTAAATGTAATAATTATCTACCATAGTCATATACATGCAGTAATATTATTAGAAAATCAAACATGTATTATATTTTAATTAGATAATTGTATAGAAAAAATATAAATAACTGTATATATGTTTTTTCATACAAAAAAATAACCCACAAAAGAATGAAGTGAAATATTTTGGATTCATTATAAAATAAGTAAATTGTATGGTCAAAGAAATAATTTTTACAAATAGTGAAAAATTAGAGAAAAAAATGTCAAAAAGTTCTTTAAGAATAAATTATAGATGTAAAAAATTTTTGGGACTATTATAATTTTAATGTTTTATTGAATAGGAGTTGGCATTTCTGCTATACGCCACATGTATAAAATATTGGTAACTTCAATATTAGAAACCACCTAATAAAAAAATATTTTAAAAGAAAATCAAAGTTAGCAAAACTTAAAGGTAAAACATTCTGTGACATTGTTAGAGATTCCTTGAGCTCTTGGAAGAAAACTGAGGAAAGAGATTTCGTTCCAAAATCTGTGAGTGAAATGATTATGAAAGTTGCTATTACAGAGGATGACAATAAGCTTAAGCAGTATTGATACTTCTCCAAAATAATGTGAAACTAGGTTATCCAATTAGCACTTGTGCTTCTGCATCTTAATCTTCGTATTCAATTTAAGAGCCATGAAAAGTCTCCTAAATCACTGTTTAATAAAAAATTTTAAATATAATCATGATAATATAAAATCACATTTGATTAAAATAAATTTTAAAAATTAAATTAATGCAGAATTACTTTTTTCCAACTCTAATGCAGACACACTAAGGTGCTCTCAAATTAACTTACAACGTCAAGGTTTTTATTTAGAAATAGTTTGGTAGTATCAAGAAAATTTAATTAAAAGAAATGTTGCTTTACCAAATTCACAAGACAGTAAATTTGTTGTCCTGTGGAGGATCTGAACTCAATTTATTTGTGTCACCAAAAGGGAAATCAAGCAATAAAGTAGGGATTACATGACAATGTACATCTTAACTTCTGGGTAATAATTTAACGATTAGGCAACAAATTGGAAATAAATAAAGGCCTATTTTAATTATGTTTTAAAAGTAATTTTTTGTTTTAAAAAATAAAAAAATTTGATCATATTATATTTATCTATTATTATAAAAACTTCAAGAAAAATAATAATGTTTTAAAGAACTAAAAATAGGGAACAATTTTTTTTTTTAATGTTCTGACTTTTTATTTTTATAGAACAAAATAATTGTTTTCTTATTGACATTACTTTAATTTTGACAAAAACACATTTACGTAAAACACTTTAACAGACTTAAAATCATTCATATAAGCTTTTTTATTTTTTAATTTCCAAATTTTATTTAAAAAAATACTATGGTGAGATTGTTTCAAGAACACCAAAAAAAAAAAAGGTACTACATAACTCCTTTTCCTGAACATTACACGTGTGTTTTTTTTTATCTTTCTCATTTTCATTTTTACCAAAAGAATACTGAAAATTATTTTCGTAAAACTTAAGGTATTGGCGTTGACTTCAATTATAATTGAATAAGAAAAATATATTTTATTTTCAAATATGGCATGTGTTGTAATACAATTTGTAAGACATATGTCTTTATTATGGATTCCGTGTTCAATAACAAGGAACATTAATTTTATTAATTCATTAAAAGAAACAAAGTATATTATAAGAAATATTAGGCTCACACATAAAATATATAAAACAACAATGTTCAAAGAAAACACACTTAACATCAACAAAAACGAATGATATAAGAAAAATATAACTTCAAATATTCTTTTGATTTTCATTCTCAAATTTTCATCATGATTTTAGGGGAAGCTAGCTACGTTCAAATGTGCCCTATCAATATTGTCAGTTTTGATAAGTGAGCTTTGTTTCCATATTATTCGTCTTCCTTTTTAATGGGGCCTTGATAAATCTTCACAAGATGATAAGATATTCATATGTAGGATATGTATGCAAACTAATATCCTTTCATACCACATCAATAGCATATAATTTCTATTATTGTTGTGATCACTCTTATCTTTAAGTCATTATTCTTTATTTCCGCTTTTGGTGATTAAAATTGTCATTTTATTTCTTATCACACCTTTAGCTATGACCATGATTGTAATAATTAGGGGTGATCATGAGTCGATTTTGAACAAGGCCCAAAAATTAACTTGATTATACGACTAGGTTAAATTTTTCATTCTGATACTTAGCTCAATTTAGTTAGACCCAATTAATGATCAAATCAGGTTGAGTCTATTCATTTTTATTTTTTAATTATAAAAATTTTTTAAAATTGTTTTATTAAGAGAAACAATTTTTTTAAAAATGAATTAAAAGATTTTAAAATAGGAAATGGAATGGGTTAAAAAATTAAGATTATAATTGGAAGATAATTAAAATTTAAAAAGAATGAAAGTTATAAAAAAGTTAATTATAACTAAAATTCATTTAAATAAAATAAATATAAATTATAAATAATAATAAAATGAAATAAAATTTAATACCAAGTCAGGTTTTGAGTAAACTCGACCCTGCCTTGCCTAGTTAAAAAAGCAAATTTTTTATTTGATTCAACCTAACACAACCTTATATGATCGAGTCAGGCCATCGAAGTTAGTAATTACCCATAACAACAATGATCACAGTTTTTTCCACATTTAAAGATTAGATATTGTTGCACTCATTTAAATGAATGGAGCATATCCCGTGGGGCAATTTGGATGATTTTTCAAGAAGATATGAAATTAATTTGGAGTATGAAACCATTTTCATGATATTACTACTACATGAACATATTTGAAGCAAGAAAAATTGAATAAAAGGTTGTTTTCAAATAAGTCCTAGTTAGTTTTCTTTTCTCCAAACAATTTGAATCGATAACTTATTTTGAGACCTATTGAATTATATGCACTTATAATTTTAAAGTCTTTGCAATTGTATATGCATTGAATCACAATGCGTTTGAGGTAGTCTTATTGAATCATTCCATTATTGTTCATTCAAATTATTCCACAATTCAAGCAAATATTTTATCATTGGATATTATGCTTTTAATCCTTCATGTACATGGTGATAATAGAAAATCATTGCTTTTGCTTTGTCTTAATTAGATAATTCTTTTCCAACTTTAATTGCATTGCCTGGACCTTTTAGCTAGTAAAGAGATCAATTTCAGCATCTAATATCCAAGATAAATAATTCCTACCTACGTAAACTAGAGTTTAATAAGATTTGACATGGTGCAAGCTGATAATATAAAACAATGATAATAATTAGAATATATATATATATATATATATATATATATATATTAGATAGCTTTAGATGTTGAATAAATTTCTATAAAACCCAAAAAATGCATTGATTATAATTCACAACATAGTATCAATATTAATTATTATAAATTTATGATTTAGGGTTTAAGGTTTAATGTTGTATCCTTTTTCTTTTGTGGTAATATGGTATATTAATTTTTTGTTTTAAATTTATAATTTGAATGCTAATTGTTCACTCAAACATTGTGGTTTGTTTATAATTTAACAGTATTGATAAAACACCAAAATAATTTCTATAAATGAAATATAAGTTTTATTTTTAGGAAACAAAAGAAAATAGTAGCAATTTATCAATGAATAATCTCAAATGAATGCATGACCATGTGTCTAGGAAGCAAAGTAGTGAATAAATACTATTCCAATACGCATATATGATCTATAACATTTTTAAAAATTAAACATACTAAAATGAAGGTATAAAAAATATAACAAGAGGTGGAGAGAAAATTAATAAGGGAAAGGAGAGGCTAGCATTCACTTGGATTTTTTATAGGCCTTATCATAATTTGAAGAGTTCGTTCAACTCAATAGGTCAAGTTTGATAAAAAAATGAATATTAGTGTGGAAAATAAAACTTGAACAAAAATGCTAATATTGTAAAAGAGGTCAGGTATGACGTTTTTTTTAAATTTTTGAGTCTGAAAAGTGTGAATTAATATTTTTTTAATAAAAAAAACTTTATTCTTTAAAGACAAACTTAATTTGATCATTAAAAAATTTAATTTAAAATATTGAAAATAATAATATCTTTATTTTAAAGATGTAAAATATAAATTTATTAACAAAACTAGCTCAATTTTATTCAAGGTCAGGATTATACTAGAATGATAACTAATTTGCATTTATTTATTCCTTAAGTAGAATTATACAAACAATAATAACTGTTAACCATATTGTTTATCTCATATCATAAATAATAAATATATTTTATCATAACTTAAAAAAATTTATTAGCCCAATATACCTAGCAAAAAATATAAATCTAAGCTTGAATTAAAAATCCCAAGAAGAAAAGAGGCTTGGGCTTTTTCTTCTAATAAAAGTTTGATCCAATTTTTTATCAGCCTAACCTATAATCATATCTAAATCCGTCCTTAATTCATAGCTTCTATATATAAGCCACGGAACTATATCATCCACAGCAATAATTGTTATAGATATCATATATTATATTTATTATATAGTTTGACTCTCCATGAATTTATTGAAATTTAATCAAATTAGAGAGATGATTAAGGATTTGATTAAAATTTCAATTTGATTATTTTCCTTTTATAATTCCTGTATCAGTATATGAATACCTATCATTTTGATGTGAATAGACAAGGAGAATTCTTCATTGATTATCTACAATAATGATAATTTTTTCTGGATATTATTGTCTCTTAGTTAATCACAATAATCAAAATTTATGAATTAATTAGTTATTGATCATTTCATATTATAAATATCCAAGTGCTCTTATATTTTTAATTTTTAAGTGTTTTTGTAATATATATAATTCTTTTAAATAGTAGTTAAAAAAATAAAAATGATCAATAGCATAATTAAGCTTTAATTTAATCTTCAAATTTAACAATTCAAATTCAATTTTTAATTGAAATAAAATTGTACAAAATAAAGTTGGTTATCTCGTTTACATATAAATTATTTTCTTTTAAAAAGTATTGAAAACCAAACGCCACGACAGGTGTCGCGCAGTGAGCGCGAGTATGTAATGCCCAATGCACTCACGCGAGATGGCACTGCTCTCGTTCCTGACTGTACGGCTTCTATATTCCCTCCCTTCCCATGTAAAAACGAGAAACTCATTCCCTGTGAGCTCTCGCAACAAAGCATACCACAGCGATTGAGAATGGCAACCGTCACCGACAACGGCAACGGAAACTGCTGCCCCGCCGAAGAAGGCGGCGGTGGAAAGATAAACGACTGCATTACGAGTTTCGTTGACCAAGGGAGCGTGGAGAGCTCTAGGTACTACTACTCTCGCAGGACGGTGTGTGAGATGCTTCTGGATCGTGGTTACGATGTACCTGACTCGGACCTCACTCGCTCTCTCGCCGAATTCCGTCGTGTTTACGGCGAACAACCCGACGTCGAAAGCCTGCGTATCTGCGTCTCTCTCCGCTCTGATCCCTCGAGCAAGGTCTATACTCAAACGTGTAACATATGAACATTTATCTGTTTTAGTTACTGAAGAAAGCTATCTTGATTTCCTTATAAAGAAATATATTAATACGCTCTTTCAACTTTGAATTATTTGTAAACTTCCCTGCTTTTTAAAATCCAAAAAAACCATAAGCATTCATCTTCCAAAACTTTAACCATTCTTGGACATTTTGTGATTACTGTCTATGATGATATCATATTCGCCCCCTTGTTTTTCTAGACTAGTGTTCCGGTCACAAATTAAAGAGTCTGAAATGTAATCTTCATCAAGGAATTTTACTGAGAAATGGATGTAAAGGTCTAAATTGTGAAGGGTGATAGTCGAAGGAGTTATTTTTGGTTTTCAAAACTTGAACGGAAGGTGTTTGCAAATGTGCTCTTTTCAGTTGCTTTCGGTTTTTGCTTTGTACATATTATTTTTGCGGGGCAAGTGAAGCAGGGGAAGCCATAGGTTTATGGGAGTAGCGGAAGGTATAACTGAATTGGATGCAGTTACTCAGATATTAAACCATGGCTTATTTGTTTTGGAATTTGTGTCCCGTGACGAAAACAGAAAATAAAAGACGAATCCAGATCATAATAGCTGTACGGACTAAATTTTCTTTTGGTTAATTTTTTTTATTTCTTTAAATACAATGCTGTGCAGCAGACAGCAGTGTCTGCTTGTGTCTACGTCATTCTGCCAATGACTGTTATTCTTCTCGAAATAGCATCGAACATGATAAATTTGGTTAAGCTTTCGACACCTCAGCTTGGTTGCCTTTCATATGTTTAGTTAGCATTTCATTTTCTCGATTAAGAACAAAGCAATGGATCATGGGTAATTTATCGGTTCAGTATGCTCACATCCATAAAGTTGCTTCTTTTGTCATACAGAACTATTATAATTCCTGTGGAACCTTTTCCCCCTTCAAAGAAACGAAACAGTAGTCCCTTACAATTTGTAGAGTATTGTGTGATTTGTTGCCTTTTAGCTGTTAATAATGTTTTTCTCTGTCTTGGGTAACAGCTAATTGGTGATGGAAAAATATTTATAATAGGAGATTGAATCAGCTTTAACATTGTTATCAAACTTGGGGCGTTAGGTAAATTCGTAGGGTTTATATCTGGCTAAGGAAATATATACCAATTTTTACTTTGAATTGCTTACTTATATATATATATATATACACACACCCACTAAGCGTTTTTTTTTCACCTTAGGCGGGTCAAGTTTGAGTTGTTTCCATCCCACCCTAAGATGAAAAGTCCATTCCCCTGTTTTTTTTTTTTTTTTTTTTTGTATTTGAGTAAAACAGTTTGTTCTAGGGCGTGCTGTAAGTAATTGTAGCAGAGAAGTGCGCTTCCAAAGTTCACTCAATTTAGCTTGCTGTCATAAGAGGATCCTAATTGCTAAACTATTGAAAGCTTGATTTCATTGGAGGCCTATGACAAAACAAATATTTTTACAACATTGTTTCGCAAACCGACTTCAAAAGTTCTTACATTAGACTTCAAAGTGATTTTGTTTTGCTGGCACTCTACTGGAAGTTGTATAATCAATTAGATGGCACAGATTTTTCATTTAAAGTAAGAAAGAAAGGCTAGATTATGACTGAAAATGTAGCAGAGCAAGAACTGAGATTTGATCAGTCAACATATCAAAAGACAAAAATGTCACTTGCAATTTATGCTGTTAGCTAACCTTTAAACGTCTTGCTTTTTATCTTTTTAACAATTTCAGTATAACTATATACATTTCTGGTGCATGGCAGATTAAAAAGCGATATTCCTAGGGTGATGGTACTGATTTTGAGCGATAACTTTTCTATGCCTTACAAGGTTTATTATATATGCTTCTGCCAAAAAATTTACCTTTATGGACAAATTTTCTTATTTAAATAATATTTAATTGCATACGATTGGGATGCCTTTTAGGTTTTTCTCATTATTGATGTACTTTGGCTTACTACCTTCTGTGCAGGTACTGGTTATCTTCTTGGGAACTGTGGATGTCAAAGTTCAAACTATCCGTCATATATATAGCCAGATTATGAATAAAGAGAGATTGAGTCGGCTTATGATAATTCAACAAAGCAAAATGACTGCGTATGCACAAAAAGAACTGCAAAAGTGGCCATTTAAAGTTGAGATTTTTAAAGTAAGTTTCCCATTCCAAATTTTGTTAATCAATTCATTTCAAGGCTCTAGGAATATTTGCAAATTGTCAGGCTTTAGGAATATTTGCAAATTTTTCAACGTCTGTCTTGTGACTGTTAAGGGTGAACCTCAATCTTGGTTGAGGTCAGAGAGGAATTAGGCAAAGAGATCCCCTTTCCCTCCTTTTTGTTCACTTTAGTGGTGGATGTTCTGAGTCAGATGCAATCTAGAGCTATAGATAAAGTTGTGTCTTTTGTATTTTGTTTATTTTCTGTTGAGCATTTCTTATCCTTGGTACTCCGTACTTTCTCCTCTTTCTAATACAATTCCTTTTTATCACATATAAATAAAATTTGGTTTTTCTAGATCAATGACTTGCTGTTCAATATTACAAAGCATGTATTGGTGCCAAAGTATGAGATACTGACTACTGATGAGAAGCAAAAATTGCTCGAGAAGTACAAGTTGGAAGCGAAGCAGGTACTGTTTGTTTTTTAATGAGCTATTGCTTATTGAATCGTCTGTCTAGAAAGCACTAACGTGCACTTTCTATTTGCTTCCTATATTTTGACACATTGATCTGCAAAATGTCGAAACACAAAGTGGAAGCTAGGTTGACAAAGATGTGCCCTTTGTACTGGAGTTTTGATTTGAAAACATTGAACTCACATACACGTACTAATATTGATTCATTGAAGGACGGGTACTGTCTTATGATCCAATAGAATTCCATTCATGAAAGATGAAGATAATTTGTCATCCATCTTTCATGATTCTGATGGTTAGGTCAACTTAATGAAAAGATGAGTAAACTACGGGGAGGACCAAAGGCTTCAAAATCTGACAAATGTTTCCAATGTGGAATATTGACGCTACTGTAAGAAAAATATAAATAATTGCTTGGCTTATGAATAAAAGGCAATATGCCTCTGCACTGTTTTAGAATTAGGAGAAAATTTTGCTGCAATCCCCAGACGAGTGCATGCTGTTCGATTTATTGCGCCATTTTAGCTTTTATTTTGTTTCTGTTTCAGCTCCCATACATGCAAGAAACTGATGCCATAGCACGATACTATGGGCTGGAGAAAGGACAAGTGGTCAAGATCACTCATAGTGGTGGGCTGAGTGATTCTTTTGTTAATTATCGCTGTGTAGTTTAATATTTCTCCTACATTATGCTGCTTTAAGCGACAATGTCAATCCAACACTTTTTATAAGATTTAAAATCTATGGAATCAATATTAGGGGGCTTGTTTCTCCATAGGGTTATATTTGTCTTATCAGTCTGTCATTGGTAGTATTCTTACTTGAAATGCTTGGCATATGAATACATGTTCTAGAATCTAACATACTTGAAATGATTTCAAAAGTTCATTAACGGACTAGTTTAGTTTTCAGCGATTTTGGACGATGTTGTGTATTATATTTGCTTAAGATGTTCAAAACCCGTTCCAACTCAACTGAGTCGCGGAACTCTGTTTTTTAATACTGTTATTTAGTTTTTTTTAAAGAATTAATTAGATATTGTTTGTGTAGTAGAAAACTAGAATTTCTAGCTTCTCTGAACAAATGTTTCTACTTCTACGAAGAAAAATTGAATGGGACAGAGACTTAATCGTGCCACTTTTTTTGGATTAATACGCTTTCGATCTAAGCCTCTAAGGAACACAAACGGAGCTTCAATTCTTTTTCACCTAGGAAATGAAAAGCAACAGCACTATTGTAAAAATAATGAGTAATATATTTATTTATTTATTTATTTATTATAAAATTTTTTTCTTTTATTTATTATAATATTCAAATAATCCTTTATCGATTAAAAAATATTACATTTAATTTTTTATTTTAACTTAAATTTTTAAATTTAGAGTTTAAGGCACGTGAAAGTGACTTAAATTTTTGACAAACTTGCTCTTATAGGTGAGAGAAATCACTCAAATCGTGCAGCAACTCCAGATTTTATATATGCATATTTGAATTTTTTTTATAATATATTTAAGGAAAAATTTTATTTTTGGTCCTCATGATTTTATTCTATTTTTAAGTTAGTCCCTAAAGGAGATTTCATTTTTGGTTCTTCTAGTTTAACTCAATTTGTAATTTAGTCCTTACACTTTAACAATTTATAATAACATTGTTATAGTTTAAATGATTTACGATTTAGTCTCTATATTATTATTTGCCAATATTTTGACTTATACGTTAGTTAATTTTGCTTCATTATTTATTTTTACTTTTATTGGTAGTAATATTATATATATTCAAAGAACTAAGATGGTATATAACATGTTGTATTAATAAAATTAAAAAGGTTAAAATACTGACTTAATCCTTTAATTTATTTACTATTTCAAAATAATCCTTTAAGTTTGAATTATTTTAATGTAATCCCTTAAATTTCCAAAACATACAATAATTATTTTTAAGTAAATTTTATTAAAATATTAACACTGTTAATTTTAATGCTGAAGTGGCAGATACATTTGTGTTTTAGTTATAATTTAGAACATGATTTGGCATCCATCAATATTTAACTTAAAAATGAGATAATAAAAATGGAAGTCAGATTGTGACAAGTAAGCTTCTTGCGAGGTCGAATGTCAATGAGAAGCTGGTCAATGCCATTGTTCAACTCACAAGAGTGATTGTCATTGGAATTAAAATCACAAAATCGATGGAGCTCCAAGAATGATATGTATAGCTTAGGTTTCCATTTTATTTCTCTGGGAAAGAATTTGAAAGTGTTATTTCAAATATGATTATAAAAAACATAGCGGATGAATATAAACTTCTTTGGATTTGGTGATTATTGCAAGTCCAGCATTTTGGGCTGTGATGATATCAACTTTTATTGGGAGGAAACTATGCATGTTGTAAATATAGATTAAGAATCACATAGATAATAGGAAAATTTTGCAATAACTGTAGCGGATCTATAATATAATATTATTAAATATATCAATTTAATATATTTTTATTAATTTAATATTAATAAAATATTATAAAATAATAATATTTTATATTATTTAATTACTTAATCCATTGCAGTCTTGAAATTCTGCATTTCGAAAAGGAATGTGTAAGAGAATAATTTCTATTTTTTTTAGATTAAATATTGATTAAATGTCAAATCATCTATTACAGTATAATTAAAAACTATTTGTGATTGCTACGTCGGCATTAAAATTAATAGCGCTCAAATTATAACAAAATTCACTTACAAGATATGTTTATAAGATGTTTTAAGAAATTAAATGATCACTTTAAAATGCTTCAAACTTAAGATATTATTTTAAAATAGTAAATGAAATTAAGGGACTGAGTCACTGTTTTGATCAATTAATAAAATATTTACATAATGTTAACTGTGCAAACTAAATTGAGATATATATAAATTATATGGATTTAATTATTCATTTTTTAATTATAGGGACTAAATAAAAAATGGAATAAAATATAGGACCAAAAATAGAATTCTTGCTATGGCTTGTGTCAAACAGCAATTGATAGTTGAAAAAATTTTTAAAAGATTCAAAAACGGTTATATGGAATT
This sequence comes from Delonix regia, assembly GCA_037074485.1. Lineage (NCBI taxonomy): Eukaryota > Viridiplantae > Streptophyta > Magnoliopsida > Fabales > Fabaceae > Delonix > Delonix regia. Next base: position 30,257,628 of record CM073455.1, read on the forward strand.
TGGAGTTGTTAGAGTGGGTTTGAGTATTTTTCGCTTGTATCAGAGTGTGTGTTGAAAAGCCGAGTATAACAATTTTTTAATTAATGAAAATTATTTTAAATATTATAATGAGTGAGTAAGGAATTAAAATAAAAATTTTGTAATAAGTTATCAAAAAAATTACTTTTCTCTAAAAATAATTATTATAATAATAATGTGTCGTGACATCACTAGCTTTACTGTATGAGAAACTATCCTAATCTCTACATAAAGTTCATATGCTCAGTTTATCATTTTCTGAGAGGCAAGGTGACCCCAGAAGCTTCGTTATCAACGTTCAAAATTCAATAGCATCATAATGTTAGAATACTTTTTTGCTCAGAAGTTAGAATATTAGCTGCTACATCTACAGAGACCCTGAATTTGAAATTTTTTTTAATATTATCTTTTAATATTCGATCTAATATTTAAATTACATAACCAATTAATATAGAATTAGATATTGTTAGACTCAATATTAAGAGTAATTTTTTTAATATTGTACTATTCATATATAAGGCAGGGACCGAATCTAAAAAATAAATTTAAAATATTTGAAAATAAACAAAATTTCAATTTGTAAGCACTAACATTAAAGGAACTTGAATAAAGTGACATTCATGTCCTTCGAGTCAAATTCAAAATTACATTAAAATAAACTGCATAATTGGGTTCTTTTTCGTGTGATTATTAGAGCTCAGACTGAAATTTCCTTCTTCTTAATCTCTTGCACAAAGTTTAATTGTGTTGAAAAGAAAAATGAGTATTGTCTGAAAGTCGTTAAAAAATATTATTGTCCCCGTTCAAAACAATAATTGTTGTTTTTCTTATTTTCATAGCATTTAAATAAAATTTCTTTAATTTTAGTTTTATAAGAATAATATCTTTTAGTTTTTTTTCCTAAAAGGCATAATCAATATTTTTAAAAAATTATAATTAATTTATAATGAATTTTCATATACTCATGCTTTTAAATAATATCTCTATATTGCTCTTTAATATCTTATGAAATTTGATTTAAAAAGATTAATTTAAAAAAAATCATTTTTTAAAAAAATTATGAATAATAGAAAAATATTATTTAAATGTATGGAGATATAAAAATGGTTAGAGATTGATTATAAAGTTTTTAAAATAAAATAAATTAATTATTTCTTTTAAAAAAAGATGAAAAATAATATTATTATAAAAAAAATTAAAACTATTAATTAAATGTCATAAAAATAGTATAAAAAAATCCGCACACTAAATAGCAAAACCCTAAAAATAAATGACCTTTAGCGAGGAATAACAGTGAAAAAACTCCCACATAACTTTTCAAAAGGACGAATGGGGTAATAAGAACTGTTCACAATAGAAGAAGGGAAAGTAAAAGATTTAAAAAAATGAACATTTTTAATATCTAGGAGGTCTAGGAATAAATGATTAACAAACTATTAGTATAGTAAAAAAAAAAAATGATATTTTAGTTGTAGGGGTTTGATTGTATATTATTTTCCGTTTAGGAATAAATTCTAACTCAGCAGACAAATATTTAAAAGTCTAAATAAATGTTATGGATCTAAATTGACATACAATGGTAATAATGCGTGCGCGCGCGCGCGCGCACACACACACACACATATATATATATATATATATATTAAATATAATAATTATTATATATTATATGTTATCATATAGAAAGATGAGTCTAAATTTTAAAAGTAATTTAATTAGGTTAAAATTATAATGAGTTTAAAGTCTATTATAAAGCTTAGAGTTATATCTGTAAATATCCTATTATTTAATTTTTATTTTGATGATAGACTTAATTAAAAATTAGGACATGTGCTATTATAAAAAAGGGTTAATGTCCCCAAAATGTGTGTATGAGATTTTTTTTTTCTAACATCTAATTGCTAATTCCATTTTCCTAAGATTCATATATATATATATATATATATATATTTATTTATTTATTTATTTATTTGGTAGATAGATAGCCACAAGATCAAAGAAATATGAATTCAGGTATGCTTTCACATTTAAATAATTCTTTTTGATAATTTAACATGATAAATATTTATTTGACCAAGATTTCATCAAAATTAAGTTATACCCCTACATCCAGCACAACTGACAAAAATAGAAGATATCATTAGTCTTTTAAAATAGTTAGAAAAATATTAAACAAAATATCATTGTTATTTTTATTTAAATGATACATTATTGTAGACATCGTGGTGGATAAGCTAATAGGAAGGCGGTGAACTACTTGCTATGAATGCACATCGGTTCCACACTTGTTTATTGCTTGTAGCAATTTGGGAAGCATTGGCTTTAAACGCAGGTGTATCAAGAACTGGTATGATCAAGTTGTCATAGCAAGTTTTCCCCACATTGTTGACAATGTTTCCACAACACTCTTGAGTGAGAGTTACATTGCCATGAACTATAGTAGAGAATGTAAGAAAGCCACAATTTTTTATAAACTTTCGTGAACAACTAATTAGATATTCGTAAAATCCAGGAGCTTCTTCTGGTGGTTTTTGAAAGGACGATCTTCCAACATCTGGGCTTATGGGACCATCATTTGATGTGATTCTAGGAGTGACACTCAAGGCACTCACAACAAGAAGTAGCATCGTCACAGCAACCATGCACGTTGAAGGAGCCATTTTTTTCTTGGATGACGATGCCTATGATGAGGAAATGAGTTTACCTTTCTTGGTAACAATAGTTGATGGAGATGATGCATTTATAGGGTTAATGGCAAAGCAATTTTCTACTTTTTGAACCTTTTAGAATTGATAACGAAAACTGTTTTCATAACGTTCTTTTAAAGTATAAGTTATGAACCATTGTTACAAAACTATTGTTTTATCTTGCTTTATCATTTCCATTATAGGAAAGAAAGTTTCATGGAAACTCATTATTTAATAAATGTTGAAGTTTTTCTAATTATAGGATTGTAACTATAGCTATAGGCATATGCTTTAAATGATGAAGTGGAAGACGAAGAGCCATTATTTGTTATACAATGTTAAGGAAAAAAAATATTAAGAACAACTTGAATTAAATGCAATTCATGCTTATGGACTTTAGATGTTTTTTGCTGAACCAGATCCATTGTTATTTAGCATATTCTCTGTAGGTTTTGGGATCCTCATATTATTGTAGTTTACGGGACATGGTAGTGGCATTTGTTTACTATATTTGTATCATTGATTGTAAAGGAACATGAAGCCAACATTTAGACAAAAAGCCTAGAGTAGTAATGTATGGTCATTTACCTAATGGTTCATAATGTAGATATAATGCAATATTCTTTGGAAAAGGTAATGAATATCTAATAGTTATGCTGTCATGCCTCTTTTACTCTGAACATTGGAATAGGAATTCTTTGGTGTTAAACTTTTAGCAATTGTATTTTAATTTCCAATGTGCTAAGAATACCATAAAAAATTGTTCATGCAATTCATGGCCAGACCACAGACCTCACTTATGTAGTTATAAGAGGAATCTAATTTTGACAATTAGATGTGTCAAATAACGCTCAAAACACGTCCAACACCATCTTTTACATCCAGAAACATTTTAAAGAACTAGCACTTATTCTCGTGTACCCCAAAAGACTTTACATTACTTATTGTTGTCCAATTATTCATATGACTAATGGTTATAACACATATCGACATTGTGTAATATGAGATAGATTGATTTTCATACACATGTTATTCAATAAAAGAGAATTTTTAGCTTGCCCATTTTACAATTGCATTACTCAAATTAAATACTCCAATATAATACATGTTTTGAGCATTCACATAGAATCAATAGCTTTTGAGTTACACAATTTACATTAACATTTTAGAAAAAAGTAGACATATGGGACCATAATCTAATAAGTATACGTGATTATCGTATATAGACCTTTATAGCATCGTTCAACATGTTTATTTTGATATAATAATGGTTCACTATACACTTTAGTTTATTTAACCGTAAAAATTAGTCACCTAGTGTTTAAACAATGCAGCTCTTGGCATATTAATTGAGTGTCCAGCTTGAATCTTATCATTTCTCATGTACAATGAATTCTTATTTTTAAAATAGTTTGGCGATATTCTCCTAGCACAAACAATTTAAAAAGTTAAAAAATTAATTTAAAACACTTTAAAGTTAGGAAATTATTTTAAAACAAAAAATAAAATTAGAAAACCAAATTACTATTTTGAAGTTAGGAAACATGAACAAATTAGATCAGCTATAATAGGTTTTATTAAACATTCTTTAGTAATAAATATAGGTTTTTAGATAAAAATTTAATGGTTCATATTCAAAAATAAAAAAAATAACTAAAGATCATGTGCAGTCATCAATTATCACATATAGTCATCAATAAAAAAATTAAACGGTTAAATTTTTATCTAACAAATTTTATTTTACTAGAAATTCTCCAAAGTTTTGTTTCACCTTGTCCAAGATGTACCATTGTCTTCAATTGTGATTCAGATATAGATGCACCTTTTTAGCTAATAAGAGTAAAAGAGGGAACTTACAACTTCAAATCATCGCCATTATTTTATTGTTGATAATTGAGTATTGTATTATATTGATGAGGCCTGCATGTGCAATTAAATTTTTCAGCCCCAAATGAATTTTAGGCTAAAAGTTGGAGAATTTTGGAACCAAGGTTTATTTTGAAATTATCTCGTACCTTATACAATTTGGTTTGTCAAATTCTTTAAAATTTAAATGCAGCATTGTTCATCATGAGAATATTTGAATCTATTACAAATCTTAAATTCACAAAATTGATACTTGTATGGAATCCCAGAAACATTTCAGGAAGTATTTACTTCAAATTCATTATGATGGGTTCTTGTATGTCATCATACATATGTTTGTAGTGGCAGAGCCAGAATAATAGAATGAGGGGGCCAAAAAATTAATTAAAATATTTGATATATTAGAAAAATGTATTACTAAAATATATTACATGAAATAAATCTAATAATTATTCAAGTCACATGCATTACTTAAACATATCTAATGTCAATATTATTGAACACCAAGTAATATAAGAAATAGATGCATTTATATTTCATACTACAATATTTAACAATGAACTTCAATAAAATTAAAATATAAAATAAATAAACCAAATGCATTGATTTTTTTAAAGTTTATTATTACAATATAGATAAAACATTAATTAATTATAAGATAAGAAACATAATAGGAGAAAACCATTATATATATATATATATATATCAATTAATACTCAAAGAGGATAGCAAAATATGCAAGATAGTAGAGCAAATGAGCAGTAGGCATGACAAAAAATAAACTATAAAACAATCAACAAAAAATTAATAAGTTATTATACCCAAAAATGAAATGAATGCATGAACCATGAACCTTCCAAACAACTGTAGTCTTTGAGAAAAGTGTAAAATTCAAACAATAAAAAATATATGAATTGAAGAAAATGAAGTGAATGTAAAGTGTGAAGAGTGGTGCTGATTGTTAAAGCATTTTCCCTAAAAGTGTCTATATAGGTGATAGAGTGACTACTGAAGATTGAAGAATAAAAATTAGATAGTTTGTAACCTTCAAGGGTGATGATTACTATGTGTTTAGCCAGTGGTGTCACACCCCAAACTTTTGGAGTGTAACCAGCACAGATAACGAGAATTACCTGTTCATGTAAGCCTATCACTATGTTTCTTGACCTTATTTTTAGGGACTCAAATGAAATGCAAAATGTGTTCAAGGACAAAAATATAATTTTAACTATTACATAGTAACTTGAATAGTAAATTCATCGGTTGCCATGAAAATTTAAGTGAAAACATGTGTTTATTGTTTGCATAGTGCCAAATAGTAAGTTGTATAGTAACTTGAAAATTTCTATAAATAGCACGAATATTTCTTAATTTTCCCATTCAAACTAGAAAGAGAGGTCGTGAAAGGAGTGTTCATATTTGTGAGAGGCAGCTTTGCGGATATCTCTTTAATCCAGGCTGTACTATAGGAATAAGGGATCTTTATTATCGATCTCTATTGGTGATTGTATAATTAACAAAGTAGAACTTTTTATTTTATCGAATGTTTTTATTTTTTAGTCCAACTTTTGATTTCCTTATTCCATATTCTGCATTTTATGAGGAAATAAATCTATGCTCTTTTGAACTTTTCAACTACATACATATAATATAATATGTACAGATATAAAAATATCACAATGATAAATGATATTACCTAGTTTTATGAATTATTGTTATTATGAAAAGTACTTAGTATATGAGAAGTGCAAAGTGAAGGTTATAAAATATATGGAAGTAGTATTATATAAAAGGAGAAAAGTTATGGTAAAATTTTTAATTATAATTGCTACCTTTCCTTTAATTTATCTAAGTTTATTGTATGTGATTGTTGCATTATTGTATTCTCCATTTTAATTTTTTATATTGTTGTTACTTCTCTCCTAACTACTCTTTATTTTATTTTATTTTATTTTATCTTCAAGATTATTTTATTTAAATTACTTTATGGTAATAAATATGTTTAAATAAAATTATTTATTTATGTATCCTATTTACACAATTTATTAATATTCAATGGATTTTATAATTTAAATCATGGATGAGAATTCATGTAAGAATCTCGTAGCCCTTAGCGAGGGTAACAACCTTGGTGCACTTTGTTGAAATGAATTATTAAGATGTATCAAATGAAGGGATACAGATATGAGATATTGAGACGTATCCAGTGAAGGGATACATATATGAGATATAAGATGTATTCAATGAAGAGATACGAGTATAAAATATTGAGACGTATCTGGTGAAGAGATACAAGTATAAGATATTAAGATGTATTTGGTAAAGGGATACTGTATGAATTGTTAAAATATATTCGATACAGGAATATGACTATGATGATATTAGTTCTTTCCTTGATACTCACTTTATACAAAATTATAAGGTTTAGAAATGGTGTTTTTATTTTATCAAAATATTATTTCTTTACTTAAAAAAATATTTGTTAAAAACTCTAAGGCCTCTATTGTTTCCTTTCTACTTACCTTGTGATTTATCAATTCATTAAGTCAGATTGATATTAAAAATAAATCTTTATGTATTTTCTAGAAAGATATTTATCACAATTAAATTTTACTATTATATCAATTTTTTTTTCTATTACCACATGTTAGTTTATATTTGTTAATATTCTATTGTTTAGAATTCTAGAAGGTTTTAATTGTTCCAAAAAAACATGTATTAAGATTAATTTATGTGTTTGTCTACTGTATAATAATAATAACTATAATAACAGTGATTATTATATCAATTTTATTTTTTAATGTATTACTAGTTGTTGGTTTATATTTATTAATATTCTATTGTCCAGAAATCTTTAAGGATTTAATTGTGCTAAAATTATTTTATTTGTTTTCCTACAATTTGCTAGTAATAATAAAAATAATAATGACAATTTTCTAAATTGATATTTTTCATAATTAAACTTTATTTAGGTTTTAATTATTGCCAAAAATCTTTTGCTCTGATTATTTTATGTGTTTGATTACTATTTAGTAATAATAATAATAATGATAATTTTCAAGATTAATATATTTTTTAATTAAATTTTACTATTATATAGTATAGCTTCATTTATATCAATTTTATCTTTTAAAGTATTATTATTTGTTAGTTTATATTTATTAATATTCTATTGTCATGAATTCTATAACATTTTAATTGTTCCAAAAAATCTTGCACTAGGATTTATTTATGATTTATCTACTTTTTAATAATAATAATAATAACAACAACAACAACAACAACTGTGATAATTTTCTAGTTTGATATTTTTTGTAATTAAATTTTACTATTATATAGCAAAGCTTAATTTATATCAATTTTATTTTTCAAGTATTATTACTTCATGGTTTATATTTATCAAAATTCTATTGTGTTGATTTTTATGTGGTTTTAATTGTTCATAAAAATCTTGTGCTAAGATTAATTTTTGTGTTTTTTACTGTTTAATAATAATAATATTGATAATTTTCTACACTGATATTTTTTAGTAATATATAGCATATCTTCATTTATATCTATTATATTTTTCAAGCATTACTAATTGTTGGTTTACATTTATTTATATTCTATTGCCCTAAACTCAATGTGGTTTTTATTGTTAAAAAAAATCTTGTCCTAAAGGTTAAATTTTTGTTTTTTTCTCTAAGTACTATAAATCATGGCATAGGAAAAATAATCTGGTGACAGGAGCCCCAAGAAAAAAAAAAACAGATGGTAACTTTGATTCTTGCAGCATACACAATAATTTAAGTTTAACAATTATTTAAGAAAAATATAGTTACACAAATATAAAGATAACTTCATTCACTTAGTTTTCCTTCAAAAATTGCACTAAAAAAAATGCCATGTGATGCACAAGTATAAAACTATATGTTACAAACAATTAAAACCTCTTTCATTTTAAACTATGTGGAATCAATTGACCTACAATTATGGATATGGTGGTTCACACTTCACAATTTGCCAAAGGAATTATTTGCCTACTATTTCATACACTTTAAAACACTAAAGTACGAATTAATCTGCACATCTCAATGTACAGTGCACTCCAAGTCTCCAACTCGCAATACACAACCAAAAAGGAAAGTATCTTCTGCAAAAGAGAAATGAAAAAGTTTATCCTAACAAGCAATAGTTAATTTTGTAAAAACTAATTTATTGAGCTAAATCACATTGTCCTCTATATTAAAAAGTTCAGGCATAGGCATTGCTTCAGACATATTTTTAATGCCGATATAACTAAAATATCAATTGTATCCTGCTAACAAAATACAGCTAAAGTAGTAATCAAAGTGATTTTGTGATTAAAAACTTGAAGAAAACAAGAGGGCTATGCCTGCACCACAGGAAATACCATGGTAACAGAGGAAAGAGGTCTCAAACCATCTACCTTAATGTTCCACTATGCCGAGGAGATGACTGCAGGACACCATGGGTGAGATAGAAGCGTTTTAGCATCAGGTCTTTGTCTAGCATCCTGACATATGCAATAGCACATTTTAGTGACTAATTTAATCAAATGGGATTAAAAGTCTATATCAATAAAAGCATTCATCTTGCACATCCTACAAGGCCTATCCCACAAAATTTCACAGATAATAATGACTGCATCATTTACAAAGAAGACGGGAACAGAATAAATGATGAAACAGCACTCGTCAAGCTATAAACAGATATAATCAGGGTAGTCTCCACATAATTTTGTGACCACAATAAGTAAATGAGAAGCAAATGCAGTGTAAGGAAAGGCCAGCAGAAGTTCTGTAAAAGTCCTTTTGTGACCACCCATTGGCAATATAATTGAAAAAAAAAAAGGTAAATTACATTTTAGTAACTTACCCTATGGTATGAAAGCATGCGTTTTGGTACCATATGGTTTAAACTGCAGGCACATTAGTACCTCATGTTTCATTTCGCTATTTTTAGGATGGAAAATGAGACATGCAAGTCATGTGACCCCAAAATGCCCAATTTGGTTGAAAATTATCTTCAAAAAGCCAAATTCCCAAATTTCTCTCACGTAACTATTTCCCTAAACTTTTTGAAGCCGATAGATCATCTCTTATCAAAGCCTATATTTTAATTAAATTTATATCTATATTTTTCAAGTCAAACCAATTTGACTTTTTAAAGTGTTCACATCTTTTAATTTTTAAAAAAGCCAATTTGGCCAAAATTTTTATAATTTTTTTACACTTTTAATGCTAAAATAAAAAGTTCAAATTTTTAAGATTTTTTTTTTGTTTTTACAATTTTATATACCATAAACCCTAAACCACCCTACTTAGAATTTGTTTAAGAAAACTGTATCTATCCATAAGTTGTGCTGTAGGAGGCTAGGATCCCCTCTCACGATCTGGATTATCTTTAATTATTGGAGGATTTTCAGTAATTAGAGATAATAAAAAATTAATTTTTTATTAATATTAAATTAATATATATATATATTAAATTTAAAAAATTAATTTTTTAATTATTTATAGTTATTAGAGATTTTTTAATAATTGGAGATAATCCATTTTGGTATATTCATGGTATATAAAAATTGTGACCATGAAATAAAAGAATATATGAAAAATGTGGACTAGGGTACTGTAGAAGATACTAACTCGTGTTGTAGGTGTTTAAATAAGAGAAAAAGTAAACAATATTATCAAAGCTACTTTTAAAAAACAAAATTGATTTATAAAATATTTACTAAAATTTTATAAAATTGTTGTGAATGTGTGAAAAGATGTACAATGGGTATATGCAAGAACTATATTTTATATCAGAAATTCAAAAAAAAAATTATATCAAGTTATTATAACATTTTAAAGTAAAATTTTAAGTTAAATTAAGATAAATAACAAAGAAATCAAAGAAGTCTAACATATTAAATTAGCAGCTATAATATTATAAAAAGAAATTAAATCATGAGGAAAATTAATTCTTTGGTTGAAGTAAGATGAAGATGTTATTGAGTTGGACAGAGAGACTCCTTCACTTCCGAACTGTAATGTGGTGCAAGTTCAAATGACTAAGGTGGAGGAGATTCAACGAGATAAATATATTTTTACTCTTTTACTTAGTATAATATTATTATTTTGGTTTCTTACTCTTTGAAATATTTAAAGTAGTACTTTATTTGTTAAAAAATATTACATTTGATCTCTTACTTTTTTAAAAATTATTAAATTTAATCTCTTTGTCAAATCTTAAATTTTAAATAAAAGGAACTAAATTTGATATTTTTATCAAAAGTGAGAGATTAAATAAGATATTTTTCAATAAGTAAAGGATTATTTTGAGTATTTTACTAAATAATGGACCAAATTGATACTTTTGTGATAAATGAAGAACCATATGAGATCCAACTTAAAATGGTTTTTTTTTTTTTTTATGATGAAGGAGAAGGCATCAAATTCTTTGTTGGACAATTATACGGTATAACTTGTAATATGTGACTAAATTTATCCACTAGACTAGTAAAAATAATAATTTAAAGACTAATGACTTCTTAATCTATAGTGAACAAATTTTACTTTATCACATAGACAATAATAATCCCATAAATAATGTTAAAAAGTGACTCATTTTGGAGATAGTCCTTGACTCTTTGGGACTTACAAGAATGAATTGATAATACTTTTTCCTTAATTATGTGTAAATAATGAATTGTTGATTGAAACGCTGATTATTAGACTAACAATTATAATTATTAGTAAGGTCACAATTCTTTTTACTTAACTGCACCTATCTCCAACAATATATTTCATAATTATTAATTCAATTATCAAGAGATAATAAAAAAAAAGATTCAATTTTATATAGCAAATAGTATATCAATGATTAATTAGCTATTTGAATGTTAACCCAAAAAAACAAATTAAAGGTTTTATTACAAATTAGCTATGTGGAATCAATTGACCTACAATTATGGATATGGTGGTTCACACTTCACAATTTGCCAAAGGAATTATTTGCCTACTATTTCATACACTTTAAAACATTAAAGTACGAATTAATCTGCACATCTCAATGTACAGTGCACTCCAAGTCTCCAACTCGCAATACACAACCAAAAAGGAAAGTATCTTCTGCAAAAGAGAAATGAAAAAGTTTATCCTAACAAGCAATAGTTAATTTTGTAAAAACTAATTTATTGAGCTAAATCACATTGTCCTCTATATTAAAAAGTTCAGGCATAGGCATTGCTTCAGACATATTTTTAATGCCGATATAACCAAAATATCAATTGTATCCCGCTAACAAAATACAACTAAAGTAATAATCAAAGTGATTTTGTGATTAAAAGCTTGAAGAAAACAAGAGGGCTATGCCTGCACCACAGGAAATACCATGGTAATAGAGGAATGAGGTCTCAAACCATTTACCTTAATGTTCCACTATGCCGAAGAGATGACTGCAGGACACCATGGGTGAGATAGAAGCGTTTTAGCATCAGGTCTTTGTCTAGCATCCTGACATATGCAATAGCACATTTTAGTGACTAATTTAATCAAATGGGATTAAAAGTCTATATCAATAAAAGCATTCATTTTGCACATCCTACAAGGCCTATCCCACAAAATTTCACAGATAATAATGACTGCATCATTTACAAAGAAGACGGGAACAGAATAAATGATGAAACAGCACTCGTCAGGCTATAAACAGATATAATTAAGGTACTCTCCACATAATTTTATGACCACAATAAGTAAATGAGAAGCAAATGCAGTGTACACCAAAAGACAGCCTTAGGAAAGGCCAGCAGAAGTTCTGTAAAAGTCCTTTTGTGACCACCCATTGGCAATATAATTAAAAAAAAGAAAGGTAAATTACATTTTAGTAACTTGAGGTTTAACCCGTTTGCACCCAAGTACCCTATGGGATGAAAGCATGCGTTTTGGTATCATATGGTTTAAACGGCTGGCACATTAGTACCTCATGTTTCATTTCGCTATTTTTAGGATGGAAAATGAGACATGCAAGTCATGTGACCCCAAAATGCCCAATTTGGTTGAAAATTATCTTCAAGAAGCCAAATTCCCAAATTTCTCTCACATAACCTATTTCCCTAAACTTTTTGAAGCCGATAGATCATCTCTTATCAAAGCTCCTAACTTGCTCATTGATTTGACAAAATGGAAGCTCCACACTCCTCCAGTTAGACACTGGCATGAAGCGGCTGTTTCAATAGAATAAAGTGTGACATCGAAGCCCTTTGAGTGCTGAAATTGAGGCAATTAAAGGAGGTATGATTGAATTCAGTTAATTGCCCATTATGTTTTGAGCAAAATCAATTAGAAAAGGGAATGCATTGAGAAAGGGCATTTCGATTCTCTAGGTAACAAATTTCCAACTCCAAGATGGGAAGAAGGGATTAGAAAAGTGATTTTGTGAATTAAGCTTTTTGGAAAACAAAATTCTTCCAAGTTGGGAAAGGTCATGTGACTTGCGCATATCATTTTCCTTCCAAAAGATAATGGAGTGAAACCACAAAGTAGTAATGTGCTAACGATTTAAATCACAAGGTACTAGAATGAAAATTTTCAAGTCACAGGATAATCAAGTGCAAACAAGCCAAGCACATAGTACTAAAGTGTAATTTATTCATTAAAAAAAGAAAGGAGTAATGGCATTAATGACCATAGCTTTTAAAATTAACAGACACAAACAAGTAATAAAAATTATTTATTTTCCCTGTATTCTTCTCTTTATTCGTAGATACTTGAATGACATTCCAACTTGATAACACTCTAAGGCAGGAGAAGAAATGATTTAAGAGGGAGGAGAGTACCAAATTCCACCCAATATAATCTAACCTATCAAATCTTGTTTCCAATAGGAAAGATGCATGTTGCAAAGTTCGCTCTCTACTTACCCTTTTGACGATTAAGAAATTGCTAACTCTTTATCCACTTTACATAAAACATAATACATTTAATAAATTCCTAAAACAGACAATAACAACTAAATAATACAAGGGCCTATCAACTTTTGATGGTAGGATAGTGACTTACTATGGTGGTGACGGGTGACAGAAAATTAGGGTTCGATTCTAGAGAGGGAGCTTGAGAAATGGTTACCAAATCTAAGGAAGGCAACAGGCATGCAAATTACCTAATCAGGAGGTAGTGACAATAAATAACGAGGATCCAGAGGGCAAGTCTGGTGCTAGCAGTTACAATAATTCCATCTCCAATAGTGTATATTTAAGTTGTTGCAGTTAAAAAGCTCGTAGTTGGACCTTGGGTTGGGCCAATCGATCCAACTCCGGTGTGCACTGGCCAGCTCGTCTCTTCTGCCGACAATGCGCTCCTTGTCTTAACTGGACGGGTCATGACTTTAGCGCTGTTACTTTGAAGAAATTAGAGTGCTTGCTTTATTACCAACCATGGTTATTGTGTTTTATGAAACTATACCTTTTTCAAAAACAAAATGAAAGTTTTCTATGAACAATATATGAGGTCAAAACCAAAGGCTAAAGAGACTGTATAAGGTCTAAAATTTGCCGTAGCAAATGAATACTTTACCCCATAAAAGAAAAAAGAAAACAGAAATGCAAGCTTTAACAAACAAACTGAAGGATCAAGTTTGAATCTCAGTTAGAGTCAATTTAACAAAAAAGAACAGAAAAAGTTGAGAAAACTACACCTTACTGCACTAAAACAGCAGCTTGTTTTTTGATAAGCTATATGATAAACCCAAGCCCAAGTGAGCCATATCATCTTGATTGATTTGTTACAGCTCTCCAACTTTGTAGCAGCACCGTTGTGAATATACATATATATATATATATATATATATATATATATATATATATACATACTCCCTCACTTTTGATTAAAGTATTAATTTGATCTTCTAAAGATGAAAAAGTGAATAAATTTAATCCTTATGGATGACTAAATTGATCTTTGGAGAATCTATATTTTTTGAAGGATTTTATCTTTGGAGGATCATTTTAATACTTTCCATCTTTAAAAGATTAAATTAAATTTCAAGCCAAAAGTAAGGGATTAAAACTGTATTTCTCTCTCTCTCTATCTATATATATATTTATGTATATGGATATGTATATATTTAGCTAGATTCAGAGGCAGCAATTTTACATTTAGTTAGAAATTAAGTATGAGAGTAAAACCTAAAATGTCCAAAGAAAAATTTCCAGGAGCAACTTGGTGTAATGCTAGTTTTTCCTTAATAATAATATTTCCATCAAGGAAAAGAGAGAAAGTTATATAGAGTTGGTCCCTCGGCATAATGCATGTACAATACAGAAGAGGAAGACATTATTATTATTTTTTATTTTAGTTCCTTGGCATGGGCTAATAATAATTTTTATGCTTTGTTACTTACAGCACTATAAAACAAACTAACTGAAAAAAAAAAATCATACTGGATCCATACATCACCTCAGTAAGCAACATGGATGAAGTTCTAAGTAGAACTGGAAGCTTATTGCACCAAAAACAACATGGGCAAAGCTGCTGAGGAAACAATTTTCTCTTTTAATATTGTTAAAAATTTTAAATAAAAAAGCATTGGTCATCGCACCAAAGTTTGGAGATATACATGAATAAGGTCATTCCAGTTTGTATCATGGAAGATTAATTTCTAACGTAGATTTTTATCCCAATTCCAGTCAATTGGAATAATTTGTTTTTTCTCCTTAAACACCTGATATAGTGATCAAACACATTTTCAACTTCGTTAATCGTGTGCCTGTCTGAAATGCTAGAGGAGGGCTGCTATGGAGAAGAATAATTAGGGAAAAATTCGTGAACTTGCTGCCCATTCCTTGAAAGGTCGTATGTTTCCATCATTCTTCTAATGGAATTGTATCTCCCACTGACGTTGGGAGACTAGTCTCCTGTGGAAGAGAGGGGATGCTTTCCTGTTCACGTAGGAATTGGGGATGATTTCTTTTAATATATATTTTAATTTTAAAAAATTATTATTATAAATAAAATTTTATAATTTTTGCAAAAAAAAAATTAATAATAATTTATCTAAAAAATAATTAAAAAAGAAAAACAAAACAAAACGGGCACATGATCCTCTTCTGATCCGTGTCCCCTGTGAAAGGCCAAAGACTATGCATCAAATAGGGTTTATTCGTGAACTGTAATAATCCTAAACATCATCCCAGTGGTAGCATTGGTCTCCCCATTTTTTGTTCTTTATATGCGGTGTTTTGAAAATTCAATCGCTCAGTGAATTGGAGGAGGTATTGATTCACGATTTATTAATTTCATTATAATTATACTAGTAATAACTATATTAAATAGAGTATAACATAGTTTTGCTCTTTTATTTATTAGTCTAATTTCAATTTCATCTTTCAATAATTTTTAGTTTTAATTTAGTCTCTCACTTGTAAATCTAATCTCAATTTGATCTCATTGAGTTTAACTTGTATTTAATTATCTTAGTTACTTTAACTACTTGGATAAGGCACTACATAGTAATATTTCTAGTCTTAGAAGTAGACGTGGCACTTGTAAGATAAACAGCAGTCTCAATGACTTATATAATTTTTTATTTAGACTTTATAAATAAAAAATTTGTAATTCAAATCCCTGCATGTACATGGACCTTTTTTTAAAAAATAAAATTCTAGAAAACTAATTAGAATAATTTAAGGCACAGCATGGTTGTATTTCTACCCTTATATGTGGACATTGCACTTGTTAAATAAATGAGAAAAATACATTTTTGATCCTCACCTTTTACAATTTGATTAATTTGGTCTTTAAAAATAAACAATACTAAATTAGTTTTTCAAACTGTGATCAAATTTAGTCCTTCTGTCATGAGGACATTAAAATTAATCTAAAGTGAATTGTTTTTTACTTATACAACATATTATTTGCTGAGGTAAATTGATAGTTTGCTTCTCATTAAACAATTTGGTTACTCATCTTGCACTATTGGATCAATTTCATCATTTGTCTTTCACAAATAAATCAATTTGGTCCTCATAATCTTAAGACTTACATGAGATATAGTATTATACATTCTGAATGGTTTTGTTTGCTTTTAATAACTTCACATTCTAAAGCGTGACAAGGTTCTGTTTTTTTTTTCTAAATCTGACTTTCAGAATATGTGTTGCTAATTTATAGTGTTTAAGGTCTCATACGTGAAAGATATTGTTGTATATGTCGCCTAATCTTGTACTTGTTGCAAAGTAAAACAAAAAAAAGGTGAAAGTAGGTGAAAGTGAATATTTAAATTGACGAAAACAATTATTGGTGGAAATAAGAAAATCCTAATGAATGACTTATCAATTCGGATACTGGTGAATGAACCTACAATATGAGAAGCATATTGATAAATGAAGGGAATTTGAGAATTGTATATTGCCTCGTGGTGTTGTCTATTATTTTAGTTAAACAACTATTTCAATTGTATTTGGGTTTTGAATTGTCTATATATGTATTAGTTGCACATGAACATCCAAAATATGTTTTATAATATTAGGATGAGTATTTATGTACGTGTGTTCTGCCGTTTATGTTTGGTGTAGAGGTATGTGTGTTTTGTGGTTTTAAGACAAGTATAAATTAAATGTTATTTGTATGTGTGTTTGTGTTAATGTAGTGAATAATTTATTATGTGCTACTACTAAATGTTACATGTATTTTTATTTCATTTTAGACAACATGAAGAATTTTTTAAATGATGCACCATTATTATTTTATTTTTATCATTAAAAACTAACTTTAATTAAGCTAAAATTTTTAAGAGAACAAATTGTTTTAATGATAAAATATGAGAAACCAAATTAATTATACGTTGAAGAGCCAATCCAGGCTTATAAAAGATACTCCCAAATGAAACAACTTGTTATCTTCCTCCTCTTGGCTAAGATAAAATTAAATATTTATATTTATCAGTTTAATATATTGACCCACATGATATTAAATTAATTTTTTCATTAGGGAAAGGCCAATCATAATAAAAAGTAAGAAAAATTAAAAATGCAAAAAATGTAAGAGACTGCTCGTATTTTAGTTATAAAGAATTTATAACTATCATAATAACTTGTGTGTCTTCATGTATAAGCATAAATTTATTATATTAAAATGCATGAATTAGTCTTAAACAAACATGGTATATAACGAGTTAATTACATGTAAATTAGAAGAAAAGAAACAAGATCTTAAATTAAAAGAAACAGGATCTTAAATTAATTACATGTAGATCAGTAGTCCTTTTTTTTTATAAAAGAAAAGCAAATTTCAAATTAAATTTTGTTTTAACCAATCAATTTTGAACATAATTTTTGAAAATATAATTAGAGAAAATGTTGGAGAAAAATTTAAAACTTAAAGTCAATCATGATTTAAAATTAAATTATGTGATTTTAGCAAATAAAATTATATAATATTTTATAAATAACAGTAGTCATTAATGCTCAATGATATAAGACTACTGGTCTGCCGCCAAAAATGAATTCATTGTCAAAAAAATATTATTAGGTTTTGGTTTACTTATATAATAGATGATTTGATATATTAATTTTAATAAAAATAAATTTATTGTCAAAAAAATATTAATAGGTTTTGGTATATTTATATAGTAATTAATTTAATATATCAATTCTAATAAAATTATTCATGACCTCTATTCTTTGTTCTAAATAATTTTATTATAATTAATATACCAAATCAATTATCATATAAGTGTATTAAAATAGATTAATATTTTTTTCTCATTGTTGCTCATGAGCTTGCCAAAGATTACTAAAATGTTTTCAAAATCGAACCAAAACGAGACAAAAATTAAGAGGAGCTTTAATGCAATAGAGAAGTTTATTGATTTTTGCCAATATATATATATATATATATATATATATATATATATATATATATATTGAATACTTTTTGTTTGGTCGTTGCTTTGTTTAATCTAGATTTGTAGAGGGCATGGTGATAATTTCTTTTTTTTTTCCTTTTTCTTTGGGCTCATTTTACAATTTTAGAGCTTCCTTTGGTTTTCGAAGACTCTTGTATTCTTTTATTCCTTTTTGTAAAATAATTCTTTGATATGTTTTTCGTTTCTTAAAACAAACAAACAACTGAGCAATGAAGGTTTATTTCTTGCTAACATTGGAAGAAAAATAAAAACTTACCAAATTAAAAGAAATTATCCAATAAATTAAACATTTTCCACTCAATGAACATCATCAGATAATCAACTAAAGATTTACCCATGTATACTTTGTTATTTGATGTCATAGATTACACCCAAAAAAAAAAAAAAGAAACTCGATTGACGAAAAGAAACTAATGTAATACTATGTATTTATAAGCCAACAACAATCTGTTTGGTGATAACTATGCCAATTAATTCTTCAGGAAAAGGCCAGTTAATCTACGGTGAATAGTGAAATGATTTGGCCCTTTAAATTAATTCCAAAAGTTGAAGAGCCACGAAGAATAAGAAACACGCTTATGACGGCGAGTAATCTTGGCAAAGTCCCACATCGATAATGTTACAGAAAGAAGAGCCAAGACACGGATATAAAAGACGCGCTTACCATCTGTACAATTCATACCTTTCTCGGCCTTTTGGCTAAGATCAAGTGTAGTATCTGTTCTTATCAGTTTAATATCTGATACGTAGGCCATTGGTCTACATGATATTAAATTACTTTTTGATTGGGGAGAGCCCATTAATGTAGCTTGCTACTGGGACTCTCGCGCGTCGCCCAAGCGTTGCACTATAGCTTGGGCCAGGCGCACCCTACCAAACTGAGTTTAATATTTGCATTTAAATGGGCCAAAGCCTTATGGAATAGTTTGGCATGAGGTTGATGTAATCATTTATTATAATTAAGGTAGCCAGCGGGATAATTATATTTCGAGGAAAAGCGATTATTTTATAATATTTGGGAATAATACGTTTAACCAATCAATTTTGAACACAACTTTTGAGAATATAGTTGATAAAAATGTGATTGAGGTAAAGTGAAAGTGAATTTCAATTTTTGGAAGAGAGGACATGAAATTCAGTTAACTAGTGCACGTTTATTTATTTTTATATGCTTTGGTTGAATTTAAACAAAGAGGGTGGTTTTCCTAGCAAGTGCTTAATCAGGACAGTAAGTGATTTGGAGTTATTTCTTTCAAGCCTAATCAATCTACAAGTTTAACTAGAGATAATTTTTTAGGGCTAGTCCACTAATTTTTTCGATATACATGTTTCACTTTTCGCCTATTAGATTCTTTAATTTTTATTTTGATTGTATGGTACTAGTGAATGGTAATCATTTTCCATGATCATATAGCTTAATTTATTTCTTTCTGCCTAAGTAGAAAAATCAGCTGTAAAAGACTAACGCCCACTAATTGTTTCGCTACCTATGTTGCACTTTTCTCCTATTTAAATTCTTAAATTTTTCTTTTGATTATAAGGTAAGAGCATTTTGGACTAATTTATTTGTCAATCATGATTAATTTCTTTTTTAAAAAAAAAAAAACTGATCTTATACGTACTTTTTACATTGACCAGGTATAGAGAATAAATTATTTAGAAAATTATACTTTCCGTCCCTATATTTAAAAGTTTGTTATTATATCCTTACAATTTTTAAATATTTTAATTTAGTCTCTGATGTTAAAATTTTTTGTAATATTCTCTTAAATTTTGCTAATTTAATTAATTATATACTATTTTAACATTTTGAATATGTATAATTGATACTAGTAAAAGAGATAAAATAGATAACAAAGTAAAATTAACTCACATATATAGCAAAATGTTGGTCAAAATATAATAATAGGGATTAAATTAAAATTTTTTGGAACTCTAAGGATTTAATTATAAACTTTTAAATTATAAGAATTAAATTAAAAGTTAAGTGAAAATATAAAAACTAATATTATATATATACATATATATTTTCTAATCATTAACTCTAAACTTTTGACATCAATAACTAGACAAAAAAATATTGACAGGTCATAATATACTTATTTGACAACTGATTTGATATAATAATCTCAATAAAATTATTTTAAAAAAAAGTATAAATTATTAAAAAAATAATTTTATTTAAATTTGTATACTAAATTAACTGTTATATAAATATACTAACTAATATTTTTTCTCACTGGACAGCATGATATTGTTCGTATAGTAAAGTTGAAATTAGTTTCAGGTGAAGAAACTTGGGCATCATAGTTCATAGTTACATTTTTCTTAAGTGAAGTTGAAAATAATTGGTGATGAATGCAGGTTGAAGCACAGTATCCAGATGTGTTTTGCTGGGAAAGGAATGATAATCATATGTTCTAGTGGCTATTATATTTTTTAATTATGACTTAATTAAGTATTAAATATTATTAAATACAAAAAATATGTTATTTTTTAATAAATTTATTATCATAATCAAACTCGTTAATTACTATGAAAAAAATAGCATTTTAGTTTCCCATTTTATATATTGATTTTAGTAATAAAATGGTTCATCAAAAATTTAAAAATAATATAAAATAATTTCTTAAAGTAATTATAAATGACTTGCCCCTATTTTAATAAGACTAATTTTTGTTATTATTAAATTTTTGAAGAATTATTTTGACACTATAAATTTGTGAAGGATCAAACTGATATTATAGTAAAAAGGGAGAGACTAAAATAGTATTTTTTTTTCTTAATTGCTACACACAAGATTTTTTTAAAAAATATTATTTAATATTTAATTATTAATTACATCATGAATATTAAATATAATATTTTTGAAAAGATAAGACGATCACTCGTGCAAAAAAGATTGGTTATGTTCTTTTCCCGTTAATTGTAGGATTCAGCTTTATGTGGGGTATATACATAATCATCAGTGTGATCTTCATTACCTGAACTGAAGTTTATACATTCCTGTGTTTTAAAAAATTGGAAAAAAGTTTTTTTTTTTTTAATCCTTTAAGTTTTGGATCCATATTAATTTCGTCTTTTTTTGTTTTTTGTTTAATCTATTTTATCTTACATAGTCACAAAATTTTCATTTCTTAAATTATTAACGCCTCCAAATAATTAATAGAATTACTTGTCAAAGATGGTAGTTAAAAATAGTTAACTAACTTTCCAATTTTATCTTACATATTTAAAAAAATTTCAATTTTTAATGACATAGTTTTATGTCTATTATATGAGAATACGCAAATAAATACGCAAAAGTAAACCTTGACTTCTGAGAGAATGACTTGAATACCTCTTTATTAATTTTGTTTTTCAATAAATAAAAAAAAGTAATTTTTTAATCCAAAATTATAATATAAAAAATTTTTAACGTCCACTACTAATGAGAAGATATGTTATGTATTATGATGAAGCACTTTCCATTAAACTAAGAAGTTTTGGAATATCTTTATTATAATTTATCATAACTTGTTGATGTCATCATATCATACTCTTATTTTCTTATCTAAACACACTCTAATTAATGAATTTCTTTATTTTTTTTTCTCATGAACATTGGAATTTTGTCTTCAGTGCTCAATAGTTGTAATAAAAGTTTAAATATAATTTTAATTCTCAAAATTATAAGGATTAGTAAAATAACCAAAAAATAAGCTAGATAACCCACCTAATTTGCAGATTATAAGCCGAGTAGAAATGGTTTTACTAAATAAGTTTGCAAATGCTGCATTGCAATTTTTTGTTGTTACAGTCCAAATTCTATAAGTATAACCAACGCAGAAATTTGCGAAGAACTCAGTTCTCGCAAGCCACACTTCCTGTTAAATATTAGAATAATTTTTAATTATTTTGTAGATTAATATTCATTATATTATTAAATTGATTTTTTGTGGTTAATTATTGATTGTGGGTAATTAGTATTGAATTATCTACAAGTTTATTAGGTAGAGATATCAACCTATTACTTAAGTTGATTAGTGATTATCTTATTAAATCACTATTGAGAGTTAATGTTGAGAGATTGAATTCATATAAATGAGTTTAATTAATGTGTTTGTTTTATTGAATATATTAAAAGTTAATTTATAAAATTATGGTAAAAGGATTTCTTAAAATTATAAAAGAACTTTTTAACTTTCTTTGAAGCATTAATTTTTTTTGTTCTCTCATATGCGTACAACTCTCTTTGTTCAGTAACTAAGCTATTCTTTCTTGTTCTTTACTTCAAAATTTACACTATGGCTACTGTTTCATCAGGTTAGATCATTTTATATATTATATCTCTCGTTTTGATGATGCTTAGATATAATATTGTTAGTATTAAATTTATACAATTCATATAAGCTAAGAAATATGAGGATAAGCAACAATTAAGATATTTCCCCTGCCATCTTAAATGTAATTATAACATTAAATTTGTGTAGTAATTTCAGTAGATTTTTTTCAATAAATTAAGCCCTTTAACATTTTCTCACAAATCAGCGCACATAGAGTAAAGAAAGCTACATTCTCAAATTCAAACAAAATGAAACAACTACGAGATGAGGAATCATGCCTGTGATCAGTGTGGATTGTGGAACTACATCTAAATTTGATCATAATCTAGAATTTACAATGTTTATTAGAAATTCATATGCCAAGCATAGAAGGATTAGTTTAGTGGTAGAGTTTTTCACTCTCTGAATGATTTTAGGTTAGAATCCTAATGAAGACAGATACTATGAATTAAGATGTAATAATAAATATATAAAAAAAAAAAAAAAGAATTGCAAAAGCGAATGACTATTTTGACTTAGATTTTAAAAATTAGAGAATTATTTTAATTAGATGTTAAAAAAGTATAAGATCATTTTAAGACTTTTAATTTATAGAGAATCAAAATAAGGCTAAGTTAAAAAATAAATGATTAAAATGAGACTAAATTAAAAAATTGTGGACCAAAAAGCAACATTCAATTGATAGGCACATTAAGGAAACAATCATCTTGATTTTAATTTAGTTTATTTCTTTTATGTGAATTAGAGACGTGACGACAAGGGTTTAGGGTTGAATTTGAAGATCTTTTGGCTTTTATCTTATTTTGAATTACAAAATTGAGATAAAAAAATATTTTTTTAATTTAGCTTATTTCTTTTTTATTGTTTATCTTGTACGGATTATGAGTCATCAAATTGACACATTTTTTAATAAATAAAATTATAAATTCTGTAAATTTGATAAATAACTTATAAGTCTATTTGAATTTGCACTAAATTTGAGTTTATACTAAATTGACTTTTTTTTTTAAGATATAACTATAAACTCGACATGCTTACAATATCTATAACTACAATAACTAGAAATAATCTCTTCAATTTTGAGATAGTTGTGAACCCTCCATTTCACTTTAAAAATTAAAAACTCAGTCAATTATCACCCATTACCATTTTAAATCTATAGTCTGCTTTTTGTTAATTTCATTGACTTTGTCAAATAACTTCAGACTTTATCTTTTATTATTTCCTGACAAATAAAATAAAAATTAAGAAGACATATCCTTTACAGGATTAGGGAAAAAATATGGATAAAAAAAATTTAAAGTTTAAAATGGTAATAATTTAAGGAGTCCTTTTCACTTTTTTAAATTGAGAAAGATATTTACAAATATCACAAAATTGAATGGAATCGGAAAAACTAGAATGAAATTATAACCAAATCCAACCTTACTATGACGAAATAGTTGGTTACATCACTTATTTGAAGATTCATAATTGAGTAAAATATAGTTTTTGCCCCACACTTATTGTAAAATTATTATTATAGTTATCGCTTATTGAAATACTTAAAATAATTCATAGAAAATATCACACTTGATTCCTAATTTTTCAAAAAGAATATAAGATTTAGTCCTTTAAATTTAGGGTTTAACATTTGATAGATGAACTAAATTTAATTATCTTCTAAAAAGTGAAAAATCAGGTATGACATTTTTCAACTAATGAGAGATTAAAATAATAATTTTGTAACAAGAGAAAAATTAAAAATATATTTTTCTCATTCATAATTTAACAAGTAAGTGATCCTGCACACCCTATGGACAAAAATTAAAACACAAATTCTGCATTCACAACTCTTACAGTGAAGAGATTGTAACCAATTCTAATTTTACTACAGCATCAATCATATTTATATCACAAAAGTTATTGAATATAAGATTTCCAAAAATCAGAATTTGCTAGTAAATCAAGAAAAAAAGAGAAAAATATACTTTTAATCTCTCACTTATTACAAAATTATTATTTTGATACCTTACTCATTGAAATATTCAAAATGATCCCTCACTCATTAGAAAATGTTACACTTGATTCTTTACTTTTCAAAAAATTATCACATTTAGTCTATTTACTAAATTTTAAACTCTAAATTTAGCAAATTAAATCTAGTATTTTTTCTAAAAGCAAAGGATTAAGTATGACATTTTTCAATAAGTAAGGAGTTATATTAGATTTTTAAATTAGTATGAGACTAAAATGATAATTTTGAGACAAGTGAGGGACTAAACATATATTTTATTTTGAAAAAAAAAATGTAATTGGCAGAACTTTATGTTAAACAATTATGCATTGTTCATACGCCCAAATGATTGAGTCAGATAAGAAGCAAAATTCTCTCATTCATGAGGCATTAAAGGGCCGATCATTATATATACTAAAGAAAATAGCAAAGTTCGAAAACTATGCTACATCACAATATTTTATTTAACTAGCATGCTGCAATTTTTGGACACATATCCACAACTCCAAATTTTAGATATGTGTTTTAAAATTTTTTTTTTATATAGTGATTTAGACAAAAATTTTATTTTTAGTTCTCATAAGTTTATTTTATTTTTAATTTAGTCCCTGAAATTAAAAAATGTATAATTAAATCCTAATAATTTATAAATATCTCAATTTAGTTCACAAAGTTAAATCTATGTAAATATTTCTTAATTTTATTGATAGAATTAATTATATAGTCTTAATTCTCTAAATATATATAATTTTACTAACAATAAAAGTACAAGTAGATAATAAGACAATTAACTAACATATAAATCAAAATATTAACAAAAAATAATAGGGACTAAATGGTAAATCATTTAACCTATGGCGATGCTATTATAAATTTTTAAAGTGTAAGGATAGATTAAAAATTGAGTTAAACTAGAAGAACCAAAGATATAATTTTCCCTAGATTTAGTCCCACTTTTTTTTTTTTTGGTTATAATTTTTGCTTCTTATAATAGTTGTTGGTGGTCCCAATTCATTGAAATCCCAGTCTACAGAAGCCAGCTTTAGTACGACTGATAATGTTTGATATTATTTGATTACTTTTTTAAAAAATAAGTAAGTGTAGTTCTATCTAGATGGTACAGTTTAATATATACTTCTGCAGAAAAAAGGAAAAAAAAAGCTTGATACATACTTTTTCACAAGAAAATTTTAGTAAATTAGTAACAAAAGAAAAAAAGAAATATTTTTGTTAATATCTCATGAATGGTTAAATACTCAATTTCAAATTTACCTCTTTATCTCATTCATTATCATTAAATAAACTAAATTATAAAATAATTCTAAGATTATATATTAATTACGTAATTATCAATTATATTTTTAAATTAAATAAATATCATACAGTTCAAATTAAAATAAAAAATTAAATTAATTATTATTTAAATTTTAATTACATTTTAAATATTCAATTTTAAGTATCAATTATATAATTTGCCAATAAATAGTTAAATATTCAATAAATGTGAAGTAGGTGGAGTGTAAAATAAAAAATGTATCAATTAATTAACTAATTTTTAGAACTCAAATTTCATTTTTCATAATCTACCATAATTTATAATAACGCCATTATAGTTTATAAAATTTACTATTTAGTCCCTATTAATTTTCATCAATATTTTGATTTATGTTAATTAATTTTACTTTATTAATTAAGACTATAATTAGTTGTACTAATAAAATTAATAAAATATTTCTATAATTTTAACCATCCAAACTAAATTGAGGTATTTATAATTTATAAAAATTTAATGATAAATTTTTAAATTATAGACTAAATAAAAAAGAATAAACCTAAGGATCGAAAATACAATTTTTCTCTAAATCTTTTATATGTAGTCATACCCTTAGTGGTCTTGTTGAAACCGCTACAAACAATGGCCTATGTCATCTAATAGTGGTCTAACACAGGCCACTATATAAAAAAAATTTAGAAGAATTCAAAAAGGCATATATGGAATTTCGAATTGTGACAGTGGACTTCAGTCATTTCTCTCTCTAAGGAGAACATGTATCAAAAAGCCAATATGCTGCAACCACACCGATGTAGAAATGATTTTCCAACAGCATACAAAGATTGATTGAGATACACCCAATCTATTAACAAGTTCTATAGACCAAGTTAAATTATAAAAGAGACATCTCGAAATGTAAATGAATTCCATTAAAAAGCATGTCCACCATACTCGCATGTCTATTTCATAGACAAAGTACAAAATCTTCCATATACGTATGCTCTAAAGTATGCTTGCAACATTTTAGGCATTGAATACCTGACAAGCATATTGACGAGACAGATTACCTCAGAACTCAGAAATGCCTTGGATACTGCATCAACAGCAAAGAAATTAGCCAAACAACTGGAGCAGCCGTAGATGATGTTCAACGTGAATGAAAAGTTCTATCCTCATGTTAGAGATCTACATTATGTTTAAACTGTTTAAAGAAAAAATTGAAATCTGAACAAAAAGAACTAGCACCATCTTTCATGCACAAATATCATAGCATCAAAATTTCCTCAAATACAACTTATCCCATTAGAAAACCAATCAGACAATAAGGATAAATTATACATACTAAAGTACCGAGTTGCCTAAGATATCCAAAAATGGTTGATATCACCAGATGGATAAGCTGGTAACTACAAATCCATTCCCTACTAATCCTCGATTTTCTTCTTTTTGTCTTTCTTTTTTCTTGGCAATTCGGCTGATTCTTCTTGTTCAGCATGCTTTCTCCTTTTTTTCTTCTTTTGTCCCTCATCCTCATCATTGTCTCCATTCAACTCACCATTCTCCGTAGAATCCTTCCTTTTTTTCTTCTTTTCCTTTCTCTCAACTCCATGTTCAAGTTCCTGAACAGCATCAGCATCCTCTTCATTTTTCTCCTTCTTTTTCTTCTTCTCTTTCTTCTCTTTCTTTACTTTCTTTTCACTAACTGGAGGCTCCTGGGTTCCTCCCTCAATCTTCATCAGCTCCCCATTCGTGTTCACAGCAGAATTAGCAGTTTGACCAAGAGTAGAATCAGCTGTAGGATTATATGTCTGCAAAAAACAGTAGAGTCAGCACTAATGAAAAGAGAGCAGAACGTTCTATCAACATCAAAATGAAGCACGTCATCAGACCTTAGCAGGAGTTATTAGTGCTCCAGCTCCTTTCTTCCGATCCTTGTCATATGCTTCAATCTTGGGCTTCCCTTTAGCTGAGCCAGCAAAACGACCTAATTCTCTGCCTTCAAGATTCCTCAACCGTGCTTCAAGCTGTTAAAATATCCATGTCAGGCAAGTTTAAAGGAGGTATGAAATGAGGGCAAGTACCTATAAGGAGTAGGAAAAGTACCTTGGCTCTGTTTTCCAAGCCCATGGAGTTATCTTCACCATCTCCTAGAGCATCATACCTGATAGCCAATGCTGTCTTTGCAGCAAGTGAACGAGAAATTTTACCCTTGAACTTGGGAGCTGCTTGACCAATCAAAGATGCATGGTAAATGAGCCCATACTTGGGGGTAGCATGCTTAGTCTTCAAGGCTCTAAAGAGGGCCTTTTCAGCACCAAGAATCTGTACAGTACTCCCAGGCTGCTTTGCAAGATTTAATAAGCTACCCCCATGGGCAATGAGGCGGGCACCAACAAGCTCCCCCACAAGAGCAGTCAAATTGGGTGCAATGGTGTTCATCCTGCTTTTTAGATAATCATATAGTTGTGCTCTGTACTCAGAAAGAGACAACACCTGGTCACAAAGTTCTCTGATATTGGCCAAATCAAGCTCACCAACTTCAGTTCCCATGGATATCACAGCTGCCTCCTTCAGTTGTGCCTCAACGTCCTCTGACAAGATCTGTGACACATAATGTCAGAAAGTTAAGAATCCATGCAAATTACACAAGCCTTTCTTCTTCCTGTTTTATAGAGGAGATTTATGTTACTTAAATTTACAATAAAGGACGTCAGGATGTCTATGTAATGTGAAATTAGATATAAGTGCATCCTTGACTTCAAACAAATGTGATTCTGTAAGTGACCTCAAGCAGCCAAAACCAAGGAAAAAAATTGCAATAATTGCGTAAAGAACAGCTCACAAACCCTACCTCAGAGAAATCAAGTTTTGCAGCATTAGCACGATCACCCATCAGTTTGACTGCCTTTGCATACTGGATGTTATCCTGTACTATTTTAGTGAGCTCTGGGAAATGCCAACCATACCATTCTCGAACCCTCATGGCATAGGTATTTAGCTCTTTATCCAGGTCATCAAGCAGACCAATGGCCTGAACAATCATGGTATCCACCTGTAACACAGCAGGTTACATTCAGGCAACAGCAATCCAACTACATTTCACCAATTAATCTTTTTGAAAAAAAATATCAATACGCATCCATAACCTCAAGCCAAAATTGCCTAAATAAAAAGTATATAATAATAAAATTAAATTGACCCCATAATCAACCACATCCACTGGGCACTTTCTGAAGGTTCATAGCTTACCTCAGCGCTACTAATAACAAGATTTTCAATTCCTTACTGTAAGCCTTTCAGTTGTTCAAAGGTGCTAGAATGCAATTAGTTTAACAACCTTTCCACTAGAGCAAACAGAAAATAGCACTCAATACTAAAAGGGCAACAAAAGGAAAACACTAAAGTATCTGTAGGTTCAGAAGCTAAACAATAATTTGTAATAGCCATAAGAGAAATGCACAGGTGTTCCACAAGTAAATTCCCAATCCTGAGATAAACAAGGTCTACTTCAATCAAACATAAGATTTAAATATTCTAACAACATTCATTACAGTTCACAATGGTAAATAGAGAAAAAAACATTAAACCTCTTTTCACTGTTCATGAAATAAATATAATATCATTCCAATGATTCAATTATAATATCTTTAATGATATAAATCAATGATCATACTAACAAAATTAGAAAGGAGTTTATCGGCTGAAAAACGTTGTAATCATTTTTTAACAATTATCATATCAGATCCTACAGTTGATGCAGCTATGACTCAAACACCGAGCAAGCAGCATGCCCCCTAAATAAATGATTATATTACAAACTAGATATGAGCAGCAACCTCAACAGAAAACTGGAAAAACAAATAGAACAAGCTGATAAATAAACATCAACTCATCATGTCAATTGTCAAAAGTTGAAAGAAACTACACCTTATCTGCACTAAACTTCAGCTTGTATCTTGATAAGCTATGAGATAAACCCAAGCTCATTGGAGCCATATCTTGCACTGCTAGACCCGTTATAAGTTCAGCTAACTGATTTCTTACGCCTCTCATTAGCTCCATAACAGCATTGTTGTGAATACATTCAATTTTCTGCAAGATTGAAAGGCGCAAATTTTAAATCTAGCTGCAAAGAAGTAGAAAGTAAAACCACACAAAAATTTCCAAGAGCAATTTGGTGTCCTACCAGTTTTTCTTTAATCACATTCCCAAGCTTTGAGTCAGACACAGCTAAGGTTTCATTTTCACAATGTGCACGTAAGAACTTTCTCAGTCCTTTGCTAGCTTTACCTTCAATTAACAAAGTTGCAGCCTCCAGAGCTTCTGAAGTATTTTCAAACTTGGAAAATGCTTTCAACTTGACAACCTAGTATGTTGCCAAACATAGTTAGATTTATAGACCATTGGACAGCTGAAGCAAAACTTAACAAAGATAAAGTCAGCATAGAGGATGGGATGGGGGAGAAAGAGCGAACCTGTCTAGCCGTTTCTGCACTGTTAAACTCCTTCCATAAGTCCTGCAGGAAAAAGTAAATTAAGATATAAAAGAATAATCAGACTGAAGCTTTAGAAGTAAGCAAAACTGGAAAAGAGACATGTTACAGCACATAGCTTATAGGTCATAACTCAAGGAAAATGCACCATGGTATTGGATTTATGAGAAATCAGAACAAATTATGATATTACTAAGCTCAAGATTTCAAAATACAATCTTCTGCCATCCCAAACCTTAAAATACACATTTCTCCTGCTGCCTTCTAACTGTTAAGTAAGAGAAACATGTAAATTTTCAAGATTGCCAAAATGGGCGATTAAACTGGGAGGTAGAAATTCATCATATGGAATGCAGTTATCAACTGGCAATTTGCTCAGTTGTAGCAACCCCAACTTAGACCCAGGACATTACGAATACATCCTATTTTGAAGAATGCATCTATAAAAGAGACATGTTACAGAAGTTGGGCTCAATATTTCCAAAAAAAAAAAAAGTAAGCAAAAGAATTTTCCTTTCTTCATGGCTGAAAAATGACTCCAAAACCACTCAACCCCTAACAAAAAGTTGGACTTCCTTAGAAAAATTTTAAGCAAATAAAGAAAAAAAATCCAATGCTAGATTGCATTTTCTTAACAGTCAGGGTATTAATAATTATCAGGATTGTTACCTCAACTTTAGAGAGCTTCCCTTCATCCAGCACCTTAAAAAGGGCAAAACCCGCCGGTGTCTCAAACAACACAAGCATTTTCTTACTTCCCAAACAAGCCTGAAAAGAGAAAAATACAACTTATCTATACGAAATCTTCACAACAAATAAAAAAATTCCAGAATCACCATGCTTAACCAACAAGGGCTTATTTACCCCACTAACTAGTAATGGTTGCAGCCAACAAGATAGGAAGCACTTGTCGACTACCCAGAAATGCACTAAATTAAACAAACAAACAAAAAGCAATCTTTTTGCAAATGAGTTGCAGAATCGCATTAGCCCAAAGTAGCAATCACGCTAAGAGACTTCAAAACTTGACAGCGCTATACCTGGTATGATGAAATATCACAATGAAGAATTCCACAAGGTGTTGATTCCACAATAAGAACGCAGCTTGGGGGGCTGTGGTGTTTAGGGTTTAAGGGTTGGCGGACTCTTCTTATGGCTTTATAAATAAACCCCTGCGGTACGGCGTATTTGGTTCGAATAGTATAATACTTTTCACAGAAATTTAATGGACCATTTTTTAATTTATTTTTTGTAATAAAATAATATTTAGTACAAGATAAAACTATAATTTTAATTTTAATGTAACATTTAACACAACTGGATTAAAATTAAGCTTTCTAATATGAAAATATAATATCATTAAGTAATTTTATTTTTTTGAAGAAACAAATATTCTACAAGAAATATATTACAGGGTGTGTGCATATACACACACATATTATTATTAAACTTATTCATTAATTATTTTTTAATTTTAAATTATTTTAAAAAATTTTTAATATGTTTTTCGTTTATTAATAAATAAATTTAAATTTATTATATTCGATAAGTACTATTTTAACCATTTGAATGTATTTTAGTTTAAATATATTTGGTTGTAATTTATATAATTTTTCATGATATATAAGAAAAGGTATATTTATTGCGAGAAAGTGCCAAATCACTTTAAGTTAATGATAGGAAGTTTCTCTAGCTTTCCTTATAACGGATGGAAACTCCATAAGGGAGTTTATTTAAGGGAGAAAAGAATACTTTTAATTATATAAAAAATTGTGAGTTGGCCCAATTTTTATATTTCTATCATTAGATTTTTTAATAAAAACATTATATATATATATATATATATATAAACTCTATAGTAAATGTATAAATATATATATATATATATATATAGACACTTATGAATTTTTGTATTAATCTTACTTCTCAAATAATTTTTATGGTAAATTAATTTCTTTTTTCTTGATAGCTTAATTACATGACCTTTTCCTAAAATTAAAACATATCTATGAATTAAATTTATTTTGACTGAAATACATTGAAATTTAAAAAAAAAAAAAAGGCATTTTTCAAATTTAGTATAATTTTAGATCAATCATGCATGTGGGCGTGTATGTGTGTGTCTCTCTCTATATATATATACAAACACACATTTTTATTATTAAGCTTAATTATTATTATTATTTTTTTAATTTTAAATTGTTTAAATTTTTTTGAATATGTTTTTCACTTCTTACTAAATAAATTAAAATTTATTGAATTTAAAAAGTATTATTTTAACCATTTGAATATATTTTAGTCTAAATATATTTGGTTGTAACTTATATAATTTTAAATGATAAACAAAACAAGTTACAATTGCGACAAAATGTTAAATTTTAAGTCAGTGATAGAAAGATTTTATTTTATTTTTATATGAAACAGGGAGAGAAACTAAAGTGACGAGTTATAAGGCAGAAAGTATGTTGTTTCCTCGAAGTGTGTTGTCCAGTAGTTTCTGTCCGCCGGTGTGAGTATTCTTGAGAGCACTAAGTTGAATTTAGTCATGGGCTATCTCTGCAGATGGAAGAATAGAACTTTATCAATGTCCCAAACTGAGGGGTGGTTAAGTGTTTGGCCTTCTGAATTCCTTTCCACGGCCATTACGAGTTATATTTTTGAAGGAGGAGTCCCGTCTATGTCAAAGTATTTCTTGGACAGCGTCTTGGAGAGAATATGGTTGGGGTCCGATTGGATCAGTCTCCAGAGTTGCTTGGTGACGAGAGCGAGATTGCAGCGATGAGCACATTTGATCCCAAGGTCTCCTTTTTGGGCGGGGGCACAGAGTTTTTTGAGAGATGGATACAAGAGAGTTGATAAATAAGACTAGAATTGAGCACATACTTTATTAACATTAACCTACCAGCTTGCGAGAGTTTCTTTAGTTTTTTTTTGTTTTTTTTTTTCGAATGGAAACTCAACTATGAGTTTATTGAAGGGAGAAGAGATTAAGGTTTTGTTTGAATTGACAACTTAAAGAGAGAATAACAATAAATGAAATGATTAAAGTTGATTAGACTTATATTTAGATGTTTTTTTAATATAGAATAGGATGATAAGGAAAAGACACCAAAGATTCTTTTTTGTTATTTAAAACTTTAATTTTGATATCCCTGGGAGTCAAGATTAAAATAAAATAATATAAAAAATTAAATTATTGATATAACCATATTTTATTAATTATAATTGCAATTATAACTAAATGAGATAGTTTATTATCTTCATGGTCATCATCATCTTGTTTCTTCCTTAATTGAACAGTTATAACATTTAAATCTTTCCTCATGATGCATATGTCATGGATAATTTTACTGTATATATCATGAAGTTGCTATCACAATTATAAGATAATATTAGTAATTTCTCATGCTAGCCACTTTCACAGCTTTTATTTATTTTTTCATGATTTTCATTTTTCGATATCAAATGTCAATATTCTTACTATCTTTTTTGTTAACTTTCATTCAATGATCAATCTAATTAAAAATATAGTAAATATATAATTTTTAGTGACAATTTAATTCTAAAATTCTTTTAAATTCAATATTTTTTTTATGAATTCATTGCCATAAAAGAAAAATACAAAAAAAAAAAATCTCACTCCCTCACAATCATAATCATGTATAATGAATTCAACCATGAAAATATGATTAGTAATGTGTTTATTTAATATGGCAATATTGGACAAAATAATTTATAAATCATTCCATTCTATTAATTTTATTGTAACTTCAAAATAAAAGTTAAATTAGTCATTTTTTTTCTTTCATTAAAACTTTTAAATAATACAATAACTCTAATCCTTCTATTCTACTTTATCTCATCCCATGTTATTCTATTAATGACTATGATATTCTATTATCTTAAAAAACTCCCAAACGTAGAATAATTTTATTTGTGTACAAAATTGTGAGTTGGTACAGATTTTATACTTTTATTGTTAAAATTTTTAAATAAAAATATTATGTGTGTGTGTGTATATATATATGTATATATATATACCCTTTATAGTAAATGTATAAAAATAGATATTTACTAATATTTTTGTATCAATCTTACTTCACAAATATTTTTTATGGTAAATTAATTTCTTTTTCTTGATAGCTTAATTAAATGATCTTTTCCTAAAATTAAAATATATCTATCAATTAAATTTTTTTTGACTAAAATACAATGAAATTTTTTTAAAAAATAACCAGTTTTCAAATTTAGTATAATTTTATATCAATCATGCGTGTGTATCTATACATAAAGACTGTTGTAAAATATATCAATTTTGTTATATTTAACACAAAAACATTAAATTAAATTCTTAATAATTTTTTTTAATGATTAATGTTTTTAATAAAAAAATTTCATATCAATCTTGTGGATAAATAATTTTTTTGTTTTAAGAGAAGGCATATATATTCATAATAATAACAAAAATCATATAATTAAGCTATCTTTTAATGGAAAGAAGATTAAGTTATCATCATTTTCAAAAATGAAATTAAAGATGATCTATCTTTTTCAGATGAAAGTTAATTAACTTTTTGTCCTCAATTCATTTTTTTTAATTACTTTAACCTAATACAAATAATGGTATATAACGTTAATTATTATGAGACAGAATAAATTATTTTTGAGTAAATGAAAGCAAATAAAAGTTCAATTAATTCTTTTATTGAGTTCACAATGTGTAAACAAGAAACACTCCACCCTCAACTTATGTACAAATGATATTAAAATCTATAAATGAATCTTATTAATCATTAATCCTGAATAGAAACGACTTATGATTCATGATCAATACTTTATCAAATATTTTTTAAATTAATGTTTTACAAACAAATTGTAAGAAACAAGAATATACATATATATATATATATATGTGTGTGTGTGTGTGTGTGTGTGTGTATGAAACTAGCTATAATTAATTCACAGTACAAGTTTATATATTATGAGATAAAATTGTTAAATAAGTTGTTTATCCATTAATATTCAGAAATATTTTTTAAAAAATAAAAAATGTGGAAATTATTATTTTTTATCTGACTATCTTTTCAATTCGAATTTAACATATTATGGAAAGAAAAAGTAGACATGCAACAGCGGATCAAGTTAGACCCCTCTCATGCCATTTTGAAAAGGTCTAGTTCTAGTAATGTCAAGCTAAAAAAAAAAAAAAGAGATCGAGCAATCATAAGCTGTAGGTGTTGTCTAACTTCATCCTCTTAAACGACTGAGAGCTACGTGCCATTGCAGAACTGTATACCCTTCAATGCCAAGATCCTAAGGACTGTTCAAATGTTCCTCAATTATCATTACCACCTAATATGCTAGCAGATTTAGCTGCCCTACTCATTCAATTTCAGTCAGTTATCAGTATTCCACAAGGTCTCCACCTTCTCGAGCATTTGACCACCAAATTCCATTGCAAAATGGCACACCTCCAGTTAAAGTGAAACCTTACAGGTACCTGCACACCAAGAAAATGGTCCACCAGATGCTCAAAGAGGGTATTATACAACCTAGTTCCAGTCCTTTTTCTGCACTACTCATTCTGGTTAAGTAAAAAAGATGGCACCTGGATGTTTTGTACGGATTATAGAGCCCTTAATGCAGTGACAGTAAAGGATAGCATTCCTATTTCCAACCGTTGATGAGTTCTTAGATGAATTGCATAGTACCCAATTTTTTTCGAAGTTTGTTTTGCGTTTGGGATATCATCAAATTCTAGTGAAGCCAAAGGACTATCACAAGACAGCCTTTAGAATTCACTATGGTCCTTATGAATGGCTAGTAATGCCATTTGGGGTTGACCAATGCCCCTTTTACATTTCAAGCTCTGATGAATGTTATTTTTCATTGGTTCCTTCCAAAATTTGTTCTCGTATATTTTGTTGACATTATGGTACATAGTGCTTCATGGTCCATACATCTTACTTATTTGAAATGTTGTAGCATTAGCTCTATACTAAATTTTCAAAATGCTCATCTTGGCTAGTAGAGGTGAGCATAGGCTGGGTTAGCCAAGTTGAGTTTTTAACCGACCCGACACCCTGCCTGATTTTACATTGGGTAGCCTTTTTTTGGACCTTAGACTCGACCCGACCCAAGTTAGGTCGGGTTTGGGTCGGATCAGTTTTTTTTTTTAAATATGAATTATTTTGTAAAAATAATTTTTTTAAAACAAAAAATAAAAAAAAATAAGATTTGAAAGGAAATAAAATTAAATTAAAAAAATTTAAGATTTAGAATAAAAAATAATAAAAAGTTGAAAAGAATTAATATTTTAAAATTTATTTATAAATAAAATTTATTTTAAATCAAATTAAAAATATATTATAAAAATTAAAAATTAATATCAGGCTAGGTTAAGTTTATGTCATTCCCGAGACCTGGCTCGACCCAGTAAAATTTGTAAATTTTTTTTATTTGGTCCGGTCATAACCCAGCTCAATGTGAACAGGTCGAGCCGAGTTGATCGGACCAATGATCACCTTTATTGGCTAGTCCAAAATTGAATATCTTAGTCACGTGGTTTGTGATGCAAGCATTGAAATGGATAAATCCAAAATTCAAGCAATTCTTGAATGGCCTCCTCCCTCAACAGTAAAAGAGCTTTGAGGATTCCTAGGCCAAACAGGCAATTACAGAAGGTTCATAAGACGAAATGCTTAAATCACAACCCCTCTGACACAACTGTCACAGAAGGACGCCTTCCTATGTCTGACGCAGCTCAACATGCTTTTGATTACTTAAAATAGAAGATTGCGACTACAACTATTTTGTCTCTTCATGATTTTACCAAACTACTTATTTTCGAGACAGATGCTTCTTCTCTGGGTACTGGCATAGTGCTTAGCCAAAATGGGCATCTTATTGCCTTCTTTTCGAACAAGCTCTCTAACAGAATGCAAAAACAGTTTGCCTATGTGAGAGAGGTGTATGCAATCACTACGGCCATTGCAATCAGAACCGATTAATAAAGCCTGAAACACCTCTCAAGTCAAGTGGTCCAAACGTTTAAGCAGGAATATTGGCTTCATAAGTTGATGGGGTACAATAATTCGATCGAGTATAAGCCTAGGAACACCAATATCGTTCCAGATGCCTTATCTCGGTCCTTCCAAATGGCTTACACCATTCCTTACGCTTCCTTTCTTTCAAAACGAAGCAAGCAGTGTTAGAGGATTCAGAGCTCAAAAATAAGATCACTGAATGTATTCAAACTCCTGATACCCTGCCCTATTATTCGGTTTACGATGGGTTACTACTTTGGATATAACATATTGTTATACTAGCTGATTCCACTGCTTTTAAACACAAAATATTGGAGGAATTCCATTCTTTTCCAAAGGGGGGTCGTGCAGGCATCGCTAGAACACACAACATAGTAGCTTTTCAGTTCATCTGGAAAAATATGAGAACTGATATATAGCAATATGTGCAGCAGTGCATGGTGTGCCAATAGACCAAGCACTCCCAGTTACACCCTTCAAGTTCACTTCAACCGTTGTCGATTCCAAACTAGATATATGTTACAACGGATTTGATCACTCATCTTCCTCTATCGCATGGCTTTATAGTCATAATGTCTAAATATGCCACCTAGTTGCACTGAAATTGAACTTCACTAGTCATCAAGTGGCAGAGCAATTTTTCAACGCCATTGTCAAACTTCATGGCCTTCCCTCCTCTGTTGTCTCTGACATAGACAAAGTTTTTTACAAGCTCATTCTGGCAAAAGTATACCACGTCTCATTGCTGAAGAAATAACATGGCAACTCTGAGACAACCCATATCCCTTTGCCCTTGCAGACTATATAGAGGTCCACTGTTACAGCCCTTGGTAGTCTTAGACACCAGAATTTTCACAAATGACTTTACAAATGTAACCCAAGTCTTTATCCAATGGGAGGGTCTCGAGGCACCAGCATGAGAAGATTTAGCTGAATTTCAAAGTCAGTATCCGTTATTTGAGGTTGAGGACAAGGTCAATTTAAATGGGAAAGACATTGTCACACTAGAAGGGACAACTAAGTCTGTTAATTAAAATGGATCTCCCACACTGTACAGTACAATATACTGTGTAGCGTGGACCGTTAGATCAATGTGTCTGTTAATTCATCAAGACATATGACAACAGATCTAAAAAGTGTGAAAACACTAGTGAGTGGGAGACCACAAAAGAATAGAAGAATGAGAAATAAAACATAGAAAGCAAGGGAAGTGGAGAACTATAAATAATACTACTAATCATTACGGAGGGTGTGCAAATTGTCAGTATTGTACTTCCATTTGAGTCTCTTCTCTGAGTTTTCTTCTGTATTCCTCCTGAATTATACCTTTTGTTCTGCAAGTCTATATTGCTTCAGTGTCCTTAGGTACTATATTTTCCTTGTAACTGGTGATCTTCCATTACATATTAATTATTATAAATTTTCAGATGAAGCAAAGAATTTGAGCCCACAGCTTACTATTTCTGGAAATTCCATGACAGTGTTAAGGCACGCGTTCTAAGAGGGTCCTGTGTCCAAAATCATCTAAATGGGTAATACAATTACATACAAGTTTGATAGCGCCATTTGGGAGAAAAATGGAATTTTGGTCTCCTCATTTGTTGCCGTAAGATGAATTTGATCCTTTAAAAATAAGATATATCAAAATAGTCTTATAAATTAGTTTTTTTTTTCACTTTTAAAAGAATATTATAATATTTTCCATATTTGGAAGACCAAGTTGATATTACGGTCAAAATCAAAGGATTGAAATTACATTTTCATTGGCCATTTAGTATTTATTTGAGATCTGATTGGACAATTTAGTGTTCCTATTGCTTATTTTATGCTACGCAAGGTGGAGTGGGAAACATTTGGAAATAATAGGATAATATCCCAGATGAGTTAGGGCATTTGTTTAGATGATTGCTAATAGAAAAATCCTTACTAGCCAGATGAAGCATTGCCAAATAGAGTGAAGGCAATAAAGTCTGCCTAATTTATCATGGCACGGATGAATCAATTACCCATTGTATGAGATATTGTGATTGAAAGTCAAGAGCGCAAGAGATGAAGATAAACAAAGTTTTTTTTTTTCCTTACACTTTATTTTTGTAAATGAAATGGAAAATAATAGAAAGGGAATTATTCTCCTTGTTTAGAACTTTTATAGATAGAGTAAAATGTCTTTTTGGTCCCTCACATATTACAAAACTATCATCTAGGTCTCTCACTCATTGTAATATTCAAAATAATTATTCACTCATTGAAAAATGTCACATTTAGTTCCTTACTTTTAAAAAAAATAACAAATTTAGTCTCTTAAATTTAGAGTTTAAGATTTGGTAAATGTACTGTTATTATATTAAAAATTGAGAGATAAAGTGAGACATTTTTAATAAGTAAAGCACTATTTTAAACATTACAATAAATAAGAGACTAAAAATATATTTTTCTCTCCATAAATATATTTTAGTAGTAATTTTTTCTCTACCAAATTGATTTCAATTGTGAGTGGATATTTCCATCAGCCAAATTTTATAATATAATTTTCCATCATTCTTTATGTGAAATCCAAATTTTTTCCTTCCAAATCTATTGAAGACTTTGGTTCTTTAAATAAATAAATTTCTAAAGACGTTGGTTCAAAATCTGTTAGGCGAACAACTATTTTTAGCATAACTTGTAAGAGAAGCTACTTTGGAGAAATATAAAAGTATGTGAAGCAAATTTGAATATGCCCCATAATTCCATTTGTGCCATTTATAACTCTTGTGAATAAATTGAGTTGGAAGAGCTAAGTGAGAACGAATCTGGCTAGGTAACTAAGAAAAGATGGGTGGATATTAAGTGGAGACTTACCAATAGAACTTTGATGGAGCTAAAGGTGATTATTGAAAGTGACCCACAAGCTTTAGTTACCCTTTTTTGTGGCATTGGTGCCAGAGAATTTAGGGAAATCATTTTGTCAATAAAACTAGCATGACCATCGTGCTATGTATGGCTATTATTTGATAAAAAAAAGCTTTTAGTGTTACATTCAGTGTCATTTAAATAAGTATGGGACTTAGGAATGACAAAAGGTCATTAAATATAGGAATTTCTATTGGAATTGTCCCATTTGAAAACTTGCATTTGGAGACTTTTTTCCATAAGAATGAGAATGGGAAAAAACTTTCCCTTAAAGAAGTTTGGATATAAGAATAAGGATCATACTCTCGCCCCAACCAACAAATGTTGACCCGAGTAATAAGGAGTTTGGTGTCCCTTAAGCAAGGTTCTAGGTTTAATTCATGCCTTGTGTATAAAGAATGCAATGTTGAGAACTTCTCAATATTGGGTCCAACAATACCTAATTTCATATTAGTCAGTAACATGCTGTTAAGAGTTGAACCGAATACTAGGAGATAATATTAAAAAAATCATACCCCCAACCCATGGGTTTCAGTCCCCACCAATTCTATAGAAATATGCTAATTTTTGCATCTTTTGTTATTACACTCGTTATTTATAATTATAATAATTAAAAGTTAAAAATTTAATTTAACTTAAAAAAATAATTTCATTCATTACACGACTGTCTTCCACTTTTTCAAAATTTGAACAATATAGTAGAATTATTTTTAAAATACTTCAAAATTGTGATCACATTGTAATAAATAAGAGAAAGTGAATATTAGAAAAAATAAAATTAATTATTTGTAAATTAGGATTAAAAATAAAAAATAGAATTATTTAAATGAAATTTAATTATCTTTTTGTTAAGTTTTTTTATAATTAACTTACCTTATTAACATTTATCTATTATAATTTACAGTAGTTATTGTAAAACTTATTATTTGAATATTTGTAATTTTTATGAATTTCATTAGATCTTATTAAATAGTAAAAAAAATTCAAAGTTTATGTCGAATCCAAGAGGAAGCGACTCCCTCAAAGAATGAGTATGGGAAAAAAATATCCCCTAAAATGATAAATGTGAATGAAGATGGTGATATAATTGATTATGGAGATAAGTCCTGCCCCCACCCTAATCCCACAAAAGTGTTATCCTAATGAAACTTGTGTCATGTAATGTAATAAGTTATGACATAAAAAAACAAAGTGAAAACTATAAGAATAATAACTTATTAGAAATGACATGATTAGAAATAGTATGTATGAAGAAAGACAATACCTAGATAATTAATGTAAGTTCAATGAATTAATTGTAATGGTAAAGATAACTAAGTTGTTAATGCACTTTAATAATATTCATTCATTGTCTATGCATATGTAAATTAAGCAACACCCATTATAGTTCGATAATAAATACATATTTAAAATCAAATTCTTTAGTAGAAACATCATAAAATTTGAAACTAATTCTTTTTCATAATTGCAAGTATTCTCGGACTCGTTTGACCTTTCTTTCCCTCTCAATTTACAAAGTTATGACTTAGACATCAGAAGAAAATACATAATAAACTATTTTCAAGATTATAGAGTTAGTGATATGTACTACTTTAATTACTCTTACTACATGGAAAATTAAACTCGTTGAAGGACTGAACATGAAATCTTATTAAAAATAACATCCCACTTACAGAATCACAAATCCTTTACATGTATCTACATTTTATGCCTATACTAAATAGTTAACATGTCAAGACATCAACAAATTATGATTTGTTAATGAAAATTTCAAATTTATATGTTATTAAAAAGAAAAGGAAAACGAAATACATGGCTTCTGTTGTTAGCTTCCTTACCTCTTTCCCAAACCACTAAAATAGTTTTTTGGTTTTCTTAGCATTTGTTTCTTTACGAAGAAATATTAAATTGTGGTAGAGCAAGTCTTTCAATCTTTTTCTGGCCAAAAAAAAAAAAGTATATCAATCTTTCAATGAACAGATCTAAACAGTAATGGGAGAGAAGAAGGGATTGAAAACAACTTATAAAAGAAACACAAATATCAAATAGAAATTAAAAAAAAAAAAAAAAACAGGACAACTTAAGAGTCTCTTCATGTTTAATCGTAGTGTGTCCCTTCATAGGGAAAAAAAAGTAGCAAGGACAGTTAGATGGGAAAAATATTGCATCGTGTCTTTGAAATAGCCTTAAATTTTATTACTTTGATCCAAAATTAAAAGAAGTTATTTACATAAAAATTTAAACTTTAAAAAATTCATTTAATAATGATGAAATTATCTATATATATTTGACATTTTAAAAGGATTTATTGTCAAATTTTAAAGTTTAAGAAATTATTTACACATCACTGGGAAAACTTTGTGCAATTTACTTAATTTTATTAGTAGATAACTTCATTGGATTTAATTGTGTGATTTTTACTCTCACAATTTTGTATTTTCCATGTTAAATCGTGTTGTGCCTATTCATCTTCGATATACAAATTTTCTGTTAATAATTTGATTTTCAATTATTTGTTATTCTTAAAAAAATTGCACAAGTAGATATTTTTATTTCTCAACACAAATCTAACTAGAACAATGATATTTGCTAGGCAACCGAACCAACAACACATTATAACTAGTTTAATTATTTCTTGAACATCTTGTAGACTTGTATCAAAATTTAGGAAAAAAAAAAGAGAATCCCGAGCAGTAGATGTCTCCTTCACAATTATTATTGAATATTTTTATATTATTCTAAGCCACTGCTTCATAAATAGTTAAATTTCAATTCTAAAATGCCAACTCATTGTTATAACTTTCAAAGATATAAATGAGTAAAAAACTATTTTGATATCTTATATATAGAATATTTTTTTAATTAATCCTTTTATAAAGTTTATATTAATAATAAATGTTAATGTATAATAAATATGAAATAATAATAATAATGATTTTATTTACAA
The DNA here is from genome assembly GCA_037074485.1 of Delonix regia. NCBI lineage: Eukaryota > Viridiplantae > Streptophyta > Magnoliopsida > Fabales > Fabaceae > Delonix > Delonix regia. The sequence continues at coordinate 30,301,085 of CM073455.1, forward strand.
ATAACTAAATTGATAAAACAATTCTATAAGAAATTAAAAAAAGTAATTTTATGAAGGACTGAATTATGTTAATGAAGAACCAAAATATAATTTTATACAATATGTAATTGTTCATAAGATATACTCCCTATCATAAAGTTGTTCAACATTTTAATAATTACATAATATTATTTTAACTAAAATTAAAATTATCACACAATGATTACGTGATAAGAAAGCAATCTGACAATTTCCAAAAAAAAAAAGAAGCAATCTGACAGCTAAATGAAACATTTCACTAGATTGCCTATATACACCATGGCGTCTAACGATTACAAAATTACTTTTAAATTTGCTACAAGTACCCCAAAGAATTCTCATTCCACTCCCCTAATCATGTTTTCTTCGTTGCATTCTTCATCCACTCATGGCAGGGACTTAAACACGGTCTTCAACGACATACAATGATAAATATTAAAGACACAATTTCTTAGAATATATTCCTATCATGCACTCAAACTCTTGCTAATCCACTGTATGATAAGACATCTTAATCAGATTTAGTAATTCAGCTTATAGCATACACTAAATCCATTACTAGAACATCAATAACATCAAAACCACCCAAATATCGTTCACTTTAACTTCTAGGTGTTAATACCACTCACTAGCTTCTATGCCTCAAAGCATAAGAAATCATAGACCTTGCACTATTATTATTATTAATATTATTTTGGACGAAAATAATCCTACAATTTAGTGTTGGGATCTTGCATTAAAATTTAATGACTGAGAATTGAGCTGATAATCAAGTATAACTCTAATCCCCATATCAAAGGATCAGTCGACCTGCAAAATTAAATTACTGAAGACTATTGGGGCTTGTTATATCTCTCATAACTACGGCTTTTTGGCTGAAACCAAGAACAAAATCAGATGCCTAATATCCTAATTAAAATCACAAGCTGATTTTTGGCTAAAATAATTTGATGATGAGGGGCAACTATTTGCCAAGATGCATAAATGAAAATCTTACATCAGCTTTAAAACTTGGTCTAAATCAGTCAGGCCAAGGCTTCATCAATCAGATATTTGAGTGGTTTACTACTACACACATTTTATGTAGAGTTATGACAGCACTCACCATATGTTCAGTGATACACACTAGTCATGGTTTTAAAACAGAAGAAATGTAGATATTACAAAGACTTAAAATCGTGCGTGCATGACACTGGTACTCTGGATTTTTTATGACCACAGTCCTCGACAAGAAGGCTGGCAAGAGAAAAAAAAAAAAAAAAAAAAAGAAACCTTTGCATTACCAGTACATCCATACATAGTTGCATGTGAAAAGTATAGAAATAAGCATGAAGTTATATAGGAAGGAATTACCCCTTGATTTATTGAGAACTTCTTTCTTCATTGAGAAGCTTCAATCTCCTGAACTCCAACATCAGCAGGCTCATTGGTAGATGCATTCTCAGAAGTGTCCATACAAGAACTGTTTTTAAACTGATCCATAGACTGGGCCTCAAACAACGAGCGAGAATTCTTAAACCCTTGGAGAGAAAATGGTTGATTACTTTTCAAATCCTCATTTGGCAATAAAGACAAGTTTGCCAGTTTAGTTGCTTTGCTTTCACATTGCATCTTAGTAGGACGAGGTGATTCCAATTTGTCAGGATAATTTCCTCTTAATTCCAGAGGCCTATGAAAGAGCAGGTGAGCCACAGTTCGATCAATAGGATTTGTCTCTGTTTCAGCGTTGGGCATCTTAGGATATCTGTGATACCAATATGGTTCATATTGAAAAATACAAAAACAAAAATTAGCAAGTTCCCTTTTTTTTTTTTTTGAAGAAAAATTAGCAAGTTCGATAGATCACTATTGTGCCAATTCAACATGCTTTTAGTAGAGACATAAGTCAGACTACTATGGGGTATGGGTAACAAGGAAATTACAGCCGTATTTAAGTTATGAATAGGTGCTCAGTTAAAACTACAGAGAAACAAACAGTAGAAGCAATTTAAAGTACATGTTTAACCTGCTCAGCTCAAACTTGCAATTAATCATCAACAACCAACTCCTAACCAAGCAAACAAAACTCAGCAAGTCCACTCACCTCTTTATGCACATAATATATTATATTATCTAATTAATAAACCTCAGCTATCAACGCCAACATCAAGAATTAGAAGACATGGTACTTGGTGCAATTGGCATGTAACTGTGATGTGAGGGCAACAAGAAGCAGTAAATTAAGGAAAGGAGGAAAAAACCATCAAAGGATTACCAAAGTTATAGGTTTTAAAGGGACAATGACCAAATTGTTCATTTCTAAATTTAAATATTCTCAGAAGATACAGAATTTTGAAATGATTTTGTCTAAAATCCAAATGAGTTGTGGGGAAGTAAGGATTCCAAAGTGTGCTAAACCAATTTTCCTTGCCTTTTCACTTTGCGCCTCTCAATCTGTCTACCTGTTAGTCTATTTATGAATGTTGCCAGAATCTGTTTCCTACAGCAAAATCCATTTTTGCTTCTTCGACACTGCATAAAATGTGTGACTGTACCATAAAAAGGGAAGAACACCACCTTTAAAGGTTATTTTCACTGTGGTTTATTAGCTTAAGATTAAGAAATACAGAACCATGAAAAGGCATCAGTTTCTTAGAATATGCAAAGGCACCTCAATCTATATAATGTATAAAATATGTCCATAAATTCCAAAAAATTGAAATTTATCTTGAAGTCTCTAAAGTGCTCACAATTGTTTTTTTTCATTTTTTAAGCAACATAAAAACATACTTTACATAATCTTTGCAGATGTAAATTATCACAAGTTGGAATATTACATGTATATAATTATCTGTCATAAAATAAAACTAAGCTCTATTTCATATTAAAATTTAATTGTAAGACTAGAGGTAGTAAGGATCAAACTCTAATCTTTACACTTTAGTCAATTATAATATAAATAGTAATACTATAACAAAGAAGGACTCAACCTAAAAGCACAAGCCATTACAGGGTCACAAGAATGGTTTCTAATTACTCATCCTTTTTCTGTTTTCGTGTTCCTGAATCAATATTCATCCTCTATAATCGTTTGACAATAATTAAAATGGTAGGTAAAAAATGCAACCATCCTGGTAACTAATTTTTTCTTTTCAAAATGAAAACTCTCTTCCAAAACTCTTCTGCTGTACTATTGTTACCAAATATCTATTGTCTCCCTCTTCTTTTATCCAAAAATCTACAGGGAGAGAAGCCCCCCCCCCCCCAGGGGCCCCGGTCTACACTGCTACTGCCTCTTTTCCCTATCTCAATCTTTATTTTTGTTAAAAAAAATGATACTATCAAAAAATATAAATGATATGTACATAAATATTTCTACTATTGAAGATCGCGTTATCCTTGTCATGATTTTACTTTTAAATTCAAGTAACATTAGTGTTGTTGCATGATACAAGGCATCTGATTGATTGGGGAAAATCTCTCTTGATTTTCTTTAGTAACGTTTCTTTTTCTTTTTTTTATTTACAAATTTAGTTGTGATTTATTTCCTTTTCTGTTTTGTTGCTTATTTTAGTCGCACAATTGTGGGCCTGCATTATTGGGCCTATTTAGCCAAGAGTTTTAGTTTTGAGACCTATATATGTATATGTTTTTCTTGGAATAAAACTTAGAAAGTAGTAGCAGCTTTTTCTGCACTACAATTCATCATGGTATCAGAGCTCACCTAACGAGCACCAGCAAACTCTGAGGATTCGGTTTGGCACCATGCAAGCCTACCAAACAGCTGCTAAGGACTTTTTATCAAGGTCCTCCAATGTGTCCCAGCAAGCAAACCCTTCTCATAATTCTAGTATTACAAGTTTTAGATCTGTGCACATGTTTGCTAATCAAACTTCACAGCCCAAGCAAGTGGTTAGTATTGGAGTTATGGCAAAAAAAGGTAATTCTTCCTTGGATCTTTTCGAAAAAATCCCAATACTTGGATTGTTGACTCTGGGGCTATAGATCATGTGACTGGTAATTTTCTCTTCTTCATGAGTTTACTCCTTTTGATGATCAAGTATTTATTCAGATTGCTAATGGAACTCTTGCTGAAATATGTGGTATGGATGTTGCCAAGATTTCAAACCACTTGGTGCTTAAATATGTTCTGTTTGTTCCAAATTTAAAATGCAACCTGTTACCTGTTAGTGAACTGATAAAGGATATGAAGTGCACAACTCATTTTTAATTCTCATGGTTGTCATTTTTAGGATTTGGAGTTGGAGAAGAAGACTAGAAGTGCTAGGGAAAATGAAAGTGTTAGACTCTATTGGGTTGATGGTTTACATGTTACTTTGTCATCTTTTATGATTTCTAATTTTAAAAATAATGTATTGCTATGGCATTATAGGCTAGGACACCCAAACTTCATCTATATGAAAAATTCGTACCCTCATTTGATCAATAAAGATCTATCTTTCCTTCAATGTGAAGTGTGTCAATTGTCTAAACACACCCATTCATCCTATTCCCCAAAACCTCGTCACCCTTCCCATCCTTTCTCTCTTGTTCATAGTGATGTATGGGGTCCAAGTAAAGTAAAAAATATCAATGGTGCAAGGTGGTTTGTGACCTTTATTGATGACCATACCAAGTTAACATGGGTCTACCTATTTCACGAGAAATCTGAAGTTAACATTGTTTTTCAAACTTTTATAAACTTGTTCAAACACAATTTCAAACTCAAATTCAAATTTTAAGGACCAATAATGGTAGAGATTTTTTCAAATCCTCCCTTACTTCTTACCTTACTCATCACGGGATAATCCATCAAAGTTCTTATGTCAATAGTTCCCAACAAAATAGTATTGCTGAAAGAAGGAACAGGCATCTCGTAGAAGTCACTAGATCCCTCCTGTGTGCTTTTAATATCCTAACTAACTATTGGGGAGAGACTATTTTGACAGCTACCTATTTAATCAACAAAATGCCTTCAAGGGTCCTAAAATTTGCCTCCCTACACCAAAAACTCCTTGAGACATACCCAAACCATCATTCAATATCCTCACTTGACCCTAAAGTTTTTGGTTGCATTGCTTTTGTTCATAATGACTAAGGGGGAAACTTGAACCTTGCTCTTACAAATGTATCTTTATTGGCTATTCTTCATCAAAAAGATGTTACAAATGCTACTCTCCTACCACCAAGAAAGTCTACACCACCATGGATGTCACATTTTTTGAAAATCAGCCCTTTTATCCCAAAACATCCATTCAAGGGAAGAATCTAAACAATCCACCAGAATGGATGTTTAAAGATGAGCTTGAACCACAAAGCATAGTTGCTCATGATGTTCCCAACCTATTTGATCCAGCATATCTGATCATGGCACATCGATCAACCATGCTCCTAAAACTAGCCCAAATGGCATACAATCAGAAGACATTAATGTCTACACCAACAGGAATAAAAATAATGTAACAAAACAACATAGGACTCATATCCTAAGCTTGATCAATCCACTAACTATACTCCAAGTCCAGAATCTCCAACTGATTCGGACATACCCATTGCCTTGAGGAAAGGGGTAAGAAGTTGCACAAAACACCCTATCAATAACTTTATTGGCCTTTGTGCATAATGTTTCTCATGAGAAACTCCCAATAATGTTTATGAGGCATCCAAATAGCAAGAGTGGCGTGATGCAATAGAAGAAAAATTAAATGGCCTTTAAAAAAATCAAACTTGGGAGATCGTTGACCTCCTACCAAGAAGGAAGAAAGTAGACTACAAGTGGATATTCATTATAAAATACAATCCAAATGAAAGTGTGGACCGTCATAAAGCAAGACTTGTTGCAAGAGGACTTACTCAAACCCAGGGGATTGATTACCAAGAGACATTTTGTAGCCAAGTTCAACACTATCAAAGTGTTACAATCTCTAGCTATAAATTTAGATTGGCCACTCCACCGACTAAATATAAAGAATGTATTCTTAAATAGTGACCTTGTTGAGGAATTATACATGGAGATATCCCTAGGATTAGAGCATGAGGGCAATTCCAACAAAGTGTGCAGAATTCGAAAATCTCTGTATGGGCTCAAGCAATCACCGAGAGCTTGGTTTTAAAGATTCACAATTGTTGTAAAGAATTTGGGTTACATTCAGTGTCAGACTAATCACACATTATTTGTTATGTCTAGTCCTAGCAAAAAATTTGCATTCCTAATTGTCTATGTTAATGATATTATAGTTACTTGTGATTATGCAGATGCTTTTGACATGTTAATGAAATCTCTTGCCAAACAGTTTAAAGTGAAAAGTTTGGTAGCTTGAGATATTTCTTGGGGACAGAAGTTGCAAGGAACAATAATGGAATTTCTATCTCCTAAAGGAAATATACTCTGGACCTTTTGGAGGAGACAAGAATGCTAGGGCGCAAACAAGTAGATACTCCTATGGAATCTAATTATAAATTGGGTCTCAAGCAAAATAGTCCACCAGTTGACATTAGGAGGTACTAGAGACTTGTTGGTAAACTTATATATTTGGCCCACACTCACCTTGACATTAGCTTTCTTGTAAGTGTCCTCGACCAATTTATAAATAAGCCAAATGAAGAACACATGAAGGCTGTGTGTCAGATTTTGAGATATCTCAAGATGTCCCTTGGAAAAAGGGTTGTGTTTCAAAAAGAATCCTTGCAAAGGTATTTAAGTTTTTCATATTGGGCTTGGTTAGTAACTAATAGAAGATCCACTATAGGATATTGCACGTTCTTATGGGGCAACATAGTCACTTGGAAAAGCAAGAAACAACCAATTGTTGCTAGGAGCAGTGCTGAAGTTGAGTTTCGTGCTTTAGCAAATGGAATTTGTGAGGCAATTTGGCTAATGAGATTAATGAATAAACTACACTTCAGTGCTGATATGCCTATGAAAGTATTTTGTGATAATATGGCCACTATAGGAATTGTGATGCATCTAATCCATCATGATTGAACAAAGTGTTGGAAAGATTCAAATTGTCAACCAGCTTAGTAATTAGCCAGTCAACTACATCATCAACTACCTTATTAGTTAGCAAGTCAATCATTTATGAGCCTCCATTCTTGATCTATATTCATGTATAAATATGTAAAGCTATCTAAGTGTTAAATAAGAGAAAAAAATTTCTTTCCTTTCACAACACAAAGCATGTGGAGATTGACCATCACTTTATTAAAGAGAAGATTGAATCAGGATTAATAGAGCTGAACATGTCTTCTAATTTCCAAATTGTTGATGTGCATACTAAAGCTATTTCAAGAATCAAGTTTGAAGAGCTAAGCTCCAAGCTAGGGATGATTAATATTTATTTCTCAACTTGAAGGGGAATATTGCTACATGATACAAGGCCTCTGGTTGACTGGGGAAATCTCCCTTGATTTTCTCCAATCACATTTATTTCCTTTTTTCTCGTTTATAGATTTAATTGTGATTTATTTCCTTTTATGTTTTGTTTCTTTTTTAATCACATAGTAAGGTTGTTTTTTCCTATTGTGTGCCTGAGTTAATGGGCTTATTTAGTCTAGGGTTTCAATTTTGAGACATATATATATACACCTTTTTATAGGAATAAAATTCAGAAAGTAGTAGCAGCTTTTTCTACCCTACAATTCATTGATTAGTTAGCATCAAATAACTTTTGACTAGTTATTTCTTTTAGGCTATTTTAGGTGTCTTTTAATTTTTTTTATTTTTATCTTTTATTAGACATTTTGTTTGAGTTTTGATAGGACAAGGATTATTATAGTTTCAATTAGGATAAAATAAGTTAAGTATTCTATTTTGATTAGGAAAGGATTAGCATAAGGTTACATCATTTAGTTGTATTAGGAGCGTGCTCTTACTTTTGTCTTCTATATATGTACACGATTTTCTATAAGAAAATAAGTTTGGAGGATCATTAATTTTGAATTTCTACATGGTATCAAAGTCACATCATGTTTGAACCAAACTTACACCTATATATGGCAACCAAACCCTTTTGGAAGAAGGAACCCCAGAATCATCCGCGAAGATGACTACTCAATTTTGTCCAGCCACCCCTAACACCACACCAATCCTAATCACTAGTTATAGACTTTACGAGAACAACTACCTTCAGTGGAGTTAATTCGTCCTCATGTTTTATTTGTGCAAAGGGGAAGGAGGACTACCTACATGGAAAAGCCTTCCAACCTAAGATAAGTGATGCTAAATACAAGATTTGGCATGTTGAGGGTTACATGATAATGACTTGGTTGGTTAACTCAATGACACTTGAGATAAAAGAAAATTTTCTCCTATATGGCTCACATGACTTGGGAAGTTGCTTGAGAGTCATATTCAGCCCAAGAGACACTTCACAATTGTTTGGTATAAAAGTCAATTACATGAGCTAAATCAGGGGAAGATGCCCATAAATCAATACTTCAACTCACTTACACAATACTGGCAGCAACTAGACATGTTAAAAGCTGACATAAGGGAATGCACTGCTAATGCAACAAATTAAGGAAAGATCATTTAGAAGAGGTGAATTTATTAGTTTTGTATGGACCTGAATAACACATATGATGACATATGTGGAAGGATAATTGCTATATCACTTTTACCTTAAATTATAGTTGTGTTTTAGAATTAAGGTGCGAGGAGAGTCAAAGGAAGTTGAAGCAAAGTTCCAACACATCTCCAAAACAAGAAGAAGCCTCTACCCTGGTTGCATATGGCCTAGAATCTGACAACAATGATAACAGTTTTAGAAGGCACGAAAAATTACAATGTGACCATTGCCAAAAAAGTGATCACACCAAGGAGGTTTGCTGGAAAATTTATGGCAAACTACTTATTTATTTATTTTTTTTAAAGGTTTGTAGAGGAAGAAGAAATACTGCAATATTATTCAATCAAAGGCAGCCAAAAATATAATAATTATAGAGTTTCTGATGAAGTCCTAATCCTAATCTGACTCTAACTAACCTAATTGATCAAGTTATTTTTATTTTAAAGTAACTAAAAAATAAATACATAAGAAATAATAAAATAAAAAATAAGGAGAAGAGGCAGGCAGCAACATGTCAGTCTTCATACTCGACACCCCCTCAAGTTGGTGCATATATGCTAATCATGCCCAACTTGTCTATTAGAGATTCATACTTGTCCATGCAAATGCAAGCATGCAGTCAACAAGTCAGCTACTTGTGTTGTGGGTAGAAAAGGATATACAAAGTTTTTGATGAAGTCGTAATTCTAATTAGACTCAAACTAATCTAATCTAAGAAGCACTAATACAGGTACGTGAATCGGATATGATATGATATGATACGTAGGATATGTCAATTTTCAAAATTTTGAGATATGGGTACAGGATATATATATATATATATATTATATAAATTAACACTTTAAAAATGAGCAATACGGAAAAATAAAGCACTAACAAAGAAAATAAAGCACAAAAGAAATAGAGCACATAATAGGAAAAAGCATAAGAAAAAGATGCAGCATTGTAACTAATAAAGCACAAAAGAAATAAAGCACTTACAATGCTGCATCTTTTTTAATGTTTTTTTTCCTATTATGTGCTCTATTTCTTTTTTGCTTTATTTTCTTTGTTAGTGCTTTATTTTTTTGCATTGCTCATTTCTAATGTGAGTTAATTTATTCTATATATAATTTTAAAAATTGACATATCTTATATATCATATCGTATCGTATCTAATACACATACCCATATCAATACTTCTTAGTTACCAAATCAGAAACAAAAATCAAGAGATGAGAATCATGAGTTAATAGTGACCAATGAGGGACCTAATCAGATTGAGACCACTCGTTTTATAAAAGAGCAATGGGAGTTATTACAAAAATTACTTGGAAACAAGGACTAAAACACTACAAAACGTTTTAGGCTCTAGTATGCATGCTCAAGTAGGAGTTGGTCTTGGAGAAGATGACTGATAATGCTAAAAGAATCGCTTTAAAGCTTAAAAATCGCCTGAGGGGGGGTGCTGGGGATCACAGTATCTGTGATGCTATTTTTGAATTCAAGTAGCATTAGTCGGCATTAGATAACTCTTAATTAGTTACTTTTTTTAGGTGTTATTTTAGGCATCTTATAATTTTTTATTTTGGATATATTTATCGTTTTTTAGACATTTTGTTTGAGTTTTGATAGGATAAGGATTATTTTAGTTTTAGTTCTGTGAAGATAAAATTAGTTTACTTATTCTATTTTGATCAAGATAGGATTAGCATTAGGTTACATCTATTAGTTGGAGTAGGAATCCACTCTTCCATTCATCTTCTATATATATAAACAGTTTCCATTTAATAAATTAAGTTGAGAGGATCATTATCCTCGAATTTCTACATTTACTATGTAATCTTTGACAACAAAGAGATAATTACTTGGACACTGCAGCAGAAATACTCAAACATGTATAGACACCAGAGACATAAGCATCGGATAATCTCATAAAGTGCTGCTAGAAGACAAGACACCATATTATTTTCCACCTATTTCCTGCTTCTGATGTCCAACAGTGAAGAATGAGCTTTACTGAATTCATACACAAGAACCAGAATTTTTTTCAAAAAGTGATGCTAGAAGACACATAATAGTATCCATATTGATTTCCACCTTTATCAATTTCTGACACTGTCCATCAAGGAAGGAGGAAGTATACTGTACTCATTATCGCAAGTATTTGACTTGTAAGCTGTAAATAGTATTCTAAGTCAATAAAAAAGCAGCAGGTCACAGTAGTTAAATTATTTGTGTATCATGATAGCCAACTAACCTTGTCAAGCCATTGCTTTCCTCTCTTGTAATAACTTCGAGTTCTTCTCTACTACTTTTGTTTGTACTGCTTGTATCACTGGCATAATGCCTTAGCATTGCACTTTGTGCCAACCGGAACAAGCTATCTCTGATGCAGAGTCTGATTTTGATGTCTAACTGTACAAAGAGTTTGCCTCGGGATTGTAGCCATGTCCAAATTAGTATACAAGGAAATCATTATAATACAAAACATACACCACTAACAACTCAATCATACCTTTGATATGATATCCTGCAACCTGTACACTATGGCGTCTTCATCAAAATAATCGTCAACTGCCACAGACATTGTATTGGAATCATCTTGTTCCATAGGTGGCTCAGGCACAGGAAGATTGCTTAGATCTTCAATTCCAGGATCAACCCCATCAAAGGAATGACTTTGCATTTCTAAAGGACATTTTTGAGTGATGGATTCATTGGTGCTAAGAATTTGATGACCCAATTGTTGTTGTTGTTTCTGAATAGCAAGCATTGCCTGCAATTGCTGTCGCCTCCTTAATTTTTCAATTTTTTCCTGAGGAGTCATGGTGAGAGGCTTGACTGAGTCAACAGGATTCACCATTCCCGGAGAAACTTCATAGCCACAATCTAGAGGCTGAAGCCTAGGATCTCCTGACTGGGCCTGTGATAGCAACAGCATAGCAGGATATGTATTTGTAAGGTTTCCATGGACAGGAGATGCCACATATGGATTTGCGATGTTTTGGTATAACATCTCAGCTCCTTGAAGCTGATTTTGTTGTCCTAAAATTGAAGAGGGAGAAGACTGCATGGCAGAAGGTACCATTTGATTCTGAAATCGTCTCAATGAGTTTGTTGAAGGAGACCAACTTCCATAAGAATTCTGCAACACTTTCCCCTCTTGTCTCCCCTGTGATTTTTTCTGAGCTTTCGACAGATTCTTTTGCTCAAAAGCCTGTGTATAATGACAGATAGGGAAATAGATGAATATGAATTTTTGACCAGAGCTGCTACACACAATTATCAAACCGTTGTCTGATATACCAACACAAAAGAAAAGCACCAATTTGTTAGACAAGAGAAAAAGAAAACTAGAGTGGAGATTAGGAAATCCTCCTAAAGCAAACAAAATGGTACATAAATTTGGAAGTAAACCAGTTCAGAAGGAGCCTCCAATCCCACTACAAAGGTATACCATTAGCAAAAGCTAACAAAGTAGCAAGGAAGAATATATACCCCAAAAGAGATATAGAGGCAAAAATCTTTACCAAAAAACTCTTCATTATGTTCTATTTAGATTCATCGTAGTTGTGCAAACATAGCAACCAAGAATCACAAATACTCCAAAATAAGAGACATACTTGTATCGGATACATATATGATACAATAGGTTATATGATACACCTACACATGCATCTGAAAATGTTTTTCTACAAGATAAGTTTCAAAATGTATTGAAATGACATCAAATCAACATTGAAATATTTTTGTACATTTTTTATTATTTTGACATCATTTTATCATTTTTTATCTTTCGTTTTATTATCTTTTTCTATCATATTTCACTAAATTCTTAAGTTTCTTTGTTTATCGTCTTTATCTTCTTTCATCTGTTATACTTTTCCTTCATCACATACAACGTATGGCCAGAGATAGAAAGACATACATATTGTATTCTAAAGCTTATACACATGAACATACATATCGGAAATTATATCTCAAAATTTTAAAAATTATCGTATCTCACGTATCATATCATGTCGTTTCTAATACTTGTATAAGTATCATTGCTTCTTAGCTTAGTAACTTCCACAAAGCCTTACGCTCTTTCTCCTATTGACAATGAATAAAAAAGAAAGTGAAATATCAAATGGGATCACTAACTTAGCCTTTGGCAGGCTCCATTTAGATAAATTCATTGGCCCCTTGCACTAAATGGTTTATAGTGAAAATTGCTTAGATATCATTCACTAAAGTGGTTGGCACCGAGTTGGTGACTTTATATGAAGAACTTACTCTTAAAAATGTGCTTCTTATCCTAAACCTGATTTGTAATTAGTAGTCAATTATCAAATTAGCCAAAGACCTTAATTGTGCTAATTTCTATTCTGGTGGCTGCAGTTTTAGGACTTGGAGTCAAGAAAGTTGATTCATAGGTAGTGTTGAGGAATGGTTTAGGATTCTATCATAAAAAACCTAACAAGATCAATAAAATAGCCCTTTTTGCTAGTAATTCATCTGTTACCTCTAGTGAAATCAGGTTATGGCAGTATAGCTTAGACCATGCCAACTGCCAATATTTGAAAAGGATGTTTCAACAATTATTTATGAAAATCCAGTTCTTTTCCAATGTGAGGTGTGCCAACTCTTAAAACATGTAAATTTTGCCATGACGCACTGTGACATTGACATTTGGGGACCATCTAAAATCAAGAAAATCTCAGGACCCAAATGGTTTGTTACCTTGGTTGATGACCACACCAGACATATCTTACAAGCCAGTTTTTAAAGGTGGGTTCCCTATTCTTCCTTTGGTCAGCTCTTGGAGAAACCTATCCAAAAGACTAGCCTATTAAGGGGTAAAACTCCTCAAGTTTATAAGACCCCCTCTTTCAAGGGAATCTCCCCGATGTGGGACTCTAACAGTGGTCCAACCTTTAAACTTTAACTACTGAGTTTCAAGGTTTTGAAGTTTTTGCTTTTGAACCGTTTACATGGTATTAGATTTGGTCATTATGATAAGAAGCAAGTCACATGATTTTTTATTAGCTAATAGTGTGTATACTATAAACTCTTAGCAAGTACACAGTTTGAGATTTTTACAAGTCAAGCTTACTAAATCTCCAAAATTTTATGTAAAGTCACTATATTTTCTATGGAAGGATACCTCATAAGATGTTAATTGAGTTCATCAGTCTGTACTAGTAAACAGGAAACAAATTATCAGATGTTATTGTTATATAGTTCTAAAATAGAGATACCTTATCAGTAAGTTCATATACTGTTGCAACATTTTCAGAAGCAGAACCAGATGTCACAGAAGAGGACTTTCCCCCCGTATCATGATTTGTCTGCAGAACCAAAAAATGAAATAAGTAATTTCTTTGTTCCACTACACAAAGGAATGAACTAGATAGTATATAGACTGCTCGTGCTGCAAGTTGACTGAACATACCAGCTGCTCCTTTGCAGTATGCTTACTTCTAACTCCAGAATATCCCACATCAACAGTGATTTCATGGGCATTTTGTATATCTTGAGATGCAGGACCACCAATCTTCTCATAACAGACAGTATACAATTGATTATCATCGCATTGAACACATTCTGCTCTAAGTTCTGAAGGCTCAGATCTATTCCTTAAACCAATTGCTGCATTAGTGTCCAAGGATATGGGTGCAGGGCTGTTACTCTCATCTTTTGAAGACCACAGCTCATCACCATTGGTAATACTTGCTTGGCTAAAAATAGGGTCATCATTGCTGCAAAACCATCACTTGTGAGAATAATGAGTCAGACTAATACTATTATAAAACACGATAAATTACATAACAGTTAACAATAGGGAAATATATGGGTCAACAAATATTTACAATATAAGAAAGTTGGGTACTGTCCAAGCACATGGACTATCTAGTGAATCCAAGGAAATTTAACAACATTACCAAAAATAAAAGCATTCTAAAATTAATTTAAAATAAAAAAACTGGCAAATGAAGTCATTTTCATGCTGTAATGAATTAAGATTTTTGCTAAATCTACATTGCCATTAAAGACCTCCTTCTTGAATCCGAATAGTATTACCCATGCATTTGGTGCAGTCACATATGTGCCTTGTGACCCTAGTTAAAGTTTTTCCTTTCTAATTTAGATGGAGCCATGTATATAGTTGTGATTGCAACAGATGTAGCATTGCTCTTTTAATATCTCAAAAATTGTGAAGGGAGAGAGATCAGCTTGGTCCTTTACTCTTTGTCAAGATGTAGAAACATATAAATAAAAAAAAGTGATTCATAAAAAAGAATCATAAAAATGTTTTAAGAATCCTGAATAGAGTGACATCAAGACAATGTATACATAACAGATTTTGTACTTTACCTGAAAATGCAATCAAGGTCATCAAAACTCCCTATATTAGCCCAGCCATAGTCAATTAAATCTCCTTGTCCTTTCTCCTCGTGTACTTTTTTGAAAATTTCAGCATCTCTATCTGGTTGAGCTGCCTCTTCTGTCAAATATATATACAATCGGTAACAACCAAAGAAAATTGCATAACGTACATGTTTTTTAGTTCTCATAGAGAGATAATGGGACTCATGCACAGAAGATGCAGGCAGACTCATGGCTACAGTACACACAAACACACATAAAAACCCATAGTATTCAGTATTGACTCATAATTCCAGCAATTAGCAAATTTACTACCTCTTGATGAGTTGTGTTTGCTAATTTCACTCAAACTTTTAGATAATTCAGTTCCTAGGGCACCCCGATCAGTTTTAGCAGCACTAGATAAAGACAAGTCAGGCCATGTGTTCACACCATATCCTGAGGGACGTAGTCCTTTACTGTTATCAAGGTTTGAACTAGTTCCTAGCTTTCTGCCCTGAATATCAATCTTAGCCTCTGGTCTCTTCTGCTCAGCAAGCTTAATGCCAGCTGCTTCCTGATTCCATTCTTTCTTATTGCAGAGATCTTCACTTGCCTCTGGGAAAGGCACAATATGATCATCACTCTCAGTGGCCTCACCCCATATTATGTTGTCTAGCTGAAAAAATTCAATACAGATCATATAAATGAAATGAATGAGGATATGTCATCAAGAAAGAGAAAAAGCTATGAAAGCCAGTAGTAGTAACATTCTAACTCATCACTGAAATTTATTGCAACTCTGAAATCAGTTTCCGCATTATTTGAGTTAGAGAAATTAAAAACATATCATGGGCAAAAGCCTAACAACTTAAACTTTAGGGAAAACTGGATGTTGACATCCTGTAATAAACAAGTCAAACAGTCCTAGAAGGTAACCACAAACATGCTCACTTAATTTGCTATCTTAAAATTCTTGGGAAATTTGTTCTCTGCCACATGGAAGTTGGACTACATTATGCCAGATGGGGCATAGCCATAGCTGGACACCAGCCAAGCCAGATATCATAAATTTGCCCACCTCATACAAGAAGAAATGTCAATCTTTTGCAGTACTATGAGGGGCTATGTCAGTATTTTGAATATATTGCCAGGACTCTTTATTTGAGACAGTTTCTGTTAAATTGGGTGCTTGAATATGAAATGACTGTCAAAGTATGTTTTCTTTTCTCCCCATTGGCTAGTCCATTGCGTATGTTTTCTTTTCTCCCCATTGGCTAGTCCATTGCACACAAGAAAACCTTCCAATAAGATCCATCCTTTGCTTTCAATTTTGGCAGTGAGTTAATGAAACTTCTGTCCATTATTCCACAAGGACATATAAAAATTGTATTGTGGTCTGAGTATGACAATTATTGATGACAAGAAATGTGAAAGTTATTAATAGGGACCGATGACTCCAACTTAGAGTGATATGTCCCACATTGGACACGATTAAAACTAAAGATGGTACTTAAATCTTGAAGCTCTCGCAACAGACAAGCTAGTCTCTTGGTATGTGCTCTCCTCATGTCTCTTGGTAAGTGCCATTAAAATTAAAGATCATACTTAAATCTTGAAGCTCTCCCAACAAACAAGCTAATATAAGCCTATGAACAATTTTATTATAATCTCCAGCCTGCCCCCACACAAGGAACTTTTAAGGATTGAAGAGTGTACAAAGCATAGATCCACCTGCTTAAATTTTATTTAATAATGAAGAATGGGGATGACAAAGACTGAATCCTAACCACTTGGCCATAAAGACCCTAATATAATATCATGGACCACTTTAACTCAAAAGCTTAAGCTATTATGTGAAGGGGGATAAATAGGTTTTCTATATCTTTAATAATGCATGAAGGTGTTCATAATCATCATATAGAACTTAAAGGTTAGTTGAACTTAGCAAGCAACATGCATATCCAAGCATGCTTTAAAGAATTTTCTCTCTAGAAAAGAAAAGAAGATAAAGTTTTTGGTTATGATACGAGACCTCGTCCTTTAAAGATATGCTGATAGGACCCCAGGGAAGGTGGAGAACCCACCCTTGAAAACCGGCTTGCAAGGGAGAAGAATCACATCCTTTAAGTACTCCACCAAGCATCTCATACTACTCGATGTGGGACTTAGGCATCTCATACTACTCATGTCCTTATCATGACACTGCCCTTGAAAAGCCGATGTCCTGGCAGCTACACTCCACAACACTTCACTCAGCCTTCTTGCTAGTCAGAACCCTTCGTAGGTAGCCTTCTTTGTGACGTCGACCATAGGCTCTGATACCAAGTGATGGGACCCAAAAGTGTGTGGGGAACCCACCCTTGAAAACTAGCTTGCAAGGAAGAAGAATCATACCCCTTAAGTACCCCACCAAGCATCTCATACAACTCGATGTGGGACTTAGACATCCCATATTACCCATGTCCCTATCACATACTTTTGTAGGAAATATGGGAGAAGGACATGAGGGCAAACAATGGTTGAAGGTTTCTATGTTGAATGGTTATGTTGTGTTAGTCGTGTGCCTTTTATGTTTCTATTAGTTGCCTTTTATTTCATATTTAACTATGGTTACTGAAGTTAGTTATCTCCTAGGCAGGTCTCAATTATGGAGTCAGACATTAAATGAACCACTGTTACTTTACATGATGAATAAAATCACTTTGTTTTGGAGTTTGGTCCCCTCCATAGGACTGGTTGAGTGTTTCAAAAGCTGACACTCATCTTTTCATTGTCTTGTTATCACTAATTCCTACCGTCTTCCTAAAGGCAGTGGCCTCAACCATATTATTTTTTAACATTATGATTTATAAATTTTATAAATAGATATTGATAAACATACTTCATTAATAATTTAACTATATTTTTTGGATAATAGAAGAGTGACCCTCACAAATGGAAGTGCATCAACCAATTAAAAGGCCTTGGACTGGAACCAATTAACTGCTCAGTTTGCTGGAGACTTTATAGGTTTGGACTTTGGCCTGTCCACTCAAGAATGGCTTATTCTTGACTCTCTTAATTAAAATCAAGTTTCAACATAAGGTATAATGGGCTTGTGATTTGTCAACACATCAAATCTAAAGGGCTTTCATGTGAGGAGACATGCAAGATATTATAATAAACCATTATTCATAGATCTTTACTCAACACTTCGAGATTTTAAATGAAAAAGATACTACATCGATCTCTCACTTTTACACTTTGTAACAATTTGGTTCCTCACAAATATACCGTGAGAAATCAGTCCCTCAGGAACCTTATTTTATGCAAAATTAGTCATTCATTACTCCAAGCAAAGGGACCAATTTTTGCAAATTTGATTTTGGGAAAGACTAGTTTTATACAAATTTGAATTTGTGAAGAATTGATTTGTCATAGTTAATTTGTAAAAGATCAAATTGTCACAAAGTGCAAAAGTGGGAGACCGATTTTGTACTTTTCTCGATTTTATATTGAAACAGTCTTTGACACACTCCATTTTCATGAACAATAAACCATGATTTTCTCTCTTAAGAAATAATGAAAGTTCCAAATCAATGTATAATTAAAAGGCAACATGCACTTAATAGAGGATTAATCAAGGAAATCTTGGCCACCAAAAGTGAAGCTCACTGGGCACAAGGAAAAATTATTGTCCACAAAAATGGCGATCAGATTTAGGGCAATGCACTAAAAAGCTACAAAGTACAACTGCCATATGTTCACCCCAAGCTATGTTTGATATCAAGGCCGTTAAATTCTAAATAGACTACAATGGACAGAAAACCCAGATAATTATGTGAATCCGTCAATCTGGATTTCTTAAGTTGAGAACGAAAGGATACACTTAAGAAACTTGGAGGGGAAAATGCAATCATTATTCAGCTGAAAAAGATTTTTAAATGATTTTCAGCAGATATTTGCATCCATCTTTTTCAACCCGCCCTTCTCAATATTGATTGGTAAGAACCAATAGTATAGTATTACTATAGAAAGAAACTATATCATCTCAATATTTCTCTGGATAAAGTAAATCACTCCACTCTTCACCTGTGCCTTCTTAATATCATAAGCAACCAGAGAAGGGTGTAAATCGGAGACAGCTCACCTTCCCAAAAGATATCCATTCATCCTCACGCAGTTTTGATTTTCTAATCCATTTCAGGAAATAGGCCCTACATATTATGATATTGTTCCATCTCCTTTCAACCAGGTTAAGGTAACATTTTATACTAAGGCCTCTGATTGTAGGTTGTAAGTTTTCTTGTGAACCATCTGCCATGCCCTTAACTCTATAGTCTATACCATCACCACATTGTGACATAGGTCCATCTCATAAATCTCTCTCATGATCTGATTAAAACCTAGTTCCCAGCCTCCCTCTACAAGTCTATCCAATGCAATAATTTGAAACTGGAACACCAGTTACCAAAATACATCTTTTTGGATCCAATCCATTGCCCGTATCTTCATGGTCTTGCAGCTCAATAAAAATTTCCCCCTGCATCGCACAAACTATCCTCATCTATAACTAACATGGGCATATTCTGAAACAAGCTAATGACCAGAACAAACCGAAAGGCAATTGCAATTTGATTAAGTAAACCAGTGAACTCATGTACTGCAACTAACAAACTCTTCCGAATATACTCCTAATTTATCGTAACCTTAATAATACGACTATTAGGATTTTTCAGATATAAAAAACCTTCATCTGTCTCTTTTAAATACTTTGCCACTCTTTCATACGCCTAAATAATTCAGCAAACATCTGAACATATTGAAAAGAAAGCAAAGTTCCTCTCTTCCCTCGTAGTTCAGAGTTAAGCCACCAAAGACACAGCAAACCAGGGACAGAGCAAACGTTTGTTACAGCTCCCATAATTTGCATGACATATTTTTATCGAATCGTTCAATACCCAAAATATTTCACATTCAAGACGCATTACAACTGCGAGAGGTCCTTAAACCATAGAAAACACCACACATAAATCCATTTTACCAAAAAAGAATACAAAAACAGTAGGAAAAAAGACCCAGCAACACAAGTATAGAATTAACCTCAATTTCGCGCGCATAAACAATCCTTTGAAATTAAGCCACCAAATAGAAAACAAATTATCAACTTACATTTAAACACGCAATAACAAAAACCAAAAAGAAAAAATTTGAAAAATTGACTCACCTCTTCGTCGTTCCAATCAAACATTTCTTATATACTCACCGCAGCAATTCTCAAAGCGAAAACCAGAATCAAACACAAGCCAGTGAATTAGCACACTCATCGCCGAATTCCGAAGAAAATCACAGAGAAAAGCAGCCCAACAACACCATACAATCGGGCCGAGAGAGCAGCGGCATGCAGAGACGTCGCAGAGAGGATTACCACAGAGTCATGCAACGAGAGAGAAAACGAAGCTAAGCTCTGTTCTTCTTCCTTCTCCTTCCCAGTTCACATGGTAATACGGTAACGGAGTTTCCAGAGGGTGGCCGAGTGGGAGGGAGAGAGAGAGGAGACGGGGTAGTGTGGGGTCCATCGCACGTAACGTCACGTGGGCTGGGAAATGGTTTTGTGGGTCTCATGGTCGACACGTGGGAAGGTTATATATCTGAAGTAGTGGTTTAGAGAGGTCTATCTAATACTGATGGGTGATTGGACGGGACTTCGGGTTTCGGATCACTCACTCGGGTACGGTGGGCCCAGGTACGGACCTGGTTTGGTGGATGATGTCGTTTCTGAGGTCGCTTTTAAATTTGGCTCTGTGGTGATCGAAAGAGGGACATATCCATCTTTTTCCAAGAAAATAACTTTATATTGCTATTATATTTAGGAAAAAACTTGATGTTCTTCAATTTTGACTCTTGATGTTCGTTTATTCAGACATTGAAAAAAATGTAAGTACTTTCAAAAAATTAGACTTAACCCTAACTGAAATTATTATTTAATTCAAATTATTTTTTAATTTTTATTTTACTTTAATCATTTAATTTTTAGTTAGAGTAATATTAATCTTTTTTTCTGTTACGCGTATCAAGGAACATTTAGAAAGATTAAGAGATTACATAAAAAATAAATTTTAAGGAATAATATAGTATAATTTAAAAATTAATAGATCATATTGAGACCAAAGGGAAAAAAAAAGGAAAATTGTTAAAATCAATATATAAGTTAAAAAACCAAAATGTTAGATATGCCTGTAATTAATAAATATGATTAATATTTCTTATATGTATTTTTATAAATTATATATATATATATATATATATATATTAGAAAAAACAAATATAATTGTAACTTATGTTTAATTTTTTAAAAAAATTTATATATTTTTAAATAAAAATAATATCATTTAATTAAATTATCCTTTTCATAACATAGTTCACCATTTCTTTTTATGAACTTTACAAGTGGTTTGGATTTTGGAACATTAAAAGATTAAAAAAAATTAAAAACTAGCTAGATTCTATATACAAGCCACTTTGATGTTGCTAGATCTTACAAAGCTTATTTTTCAAATTATTTTAAAAGATTTTTTTTGAGCCAGAATAATTTTAGGAGATTTGATGTAGAGGTTTTCGTAATCAATTATATGATAATTTTCTATTAATAATATTATTATGTATATTAATTACATAAGATATTAGAATTTCAGAGTTTAGAAAAGATGAAAAGATGGAAGCAATGAAAGGGCTGTAGGTAGGAGGAAATGATGTTTCGAGGATAAGCCTTGCGTGTTTGTAGAAATGAAAGTGATATTGATATATGAAAATATGCATAAAGTGGAAATAAGAGAGAGGGACATTATTCGGCATTTAGGAGAGTAAAATACCTTTTTTTCCTCATTTATTACCAAATTATAATTTTAGTCATTATTTAAAGGTTTAAAATAATTTCTTTATTTATTAAAATATGCCACACTTAATTTTTAATTTGCAAAATAAAACTAAATTTAGTCTTATAAATTTAAGATTTAATGTTTAGTAAATAGACTAAATTTAATAAGTTTTTAAAAAATAAGAGATCAAGTGTAACAATTTTAATGAGTGAATAGATATAATTATCATATCAAATTTTTTAAAATTATATCTTTATTTTAATCAAACTTTTTTTATTCATATTTATCCATAATTTTTAGGTAACACCTATCAAATTGATGAAATCACATATTACATCAAACAAGAAAGAATAGCATGTAAAAGATAAACTTGGATTACATGTTTGGGGAGTCTTACATTTATAAAAACATTCAATAATAGAGTAAAACATTGAGTAACAGAATAAAAGAAACTAACTGATACAATAGATTTTAGCTAGCATAACTAACATAACAAAACCTTATGACATTCCTTGCATGATTCAAGCCGTCTGATCTTTACTTCCAACATTCTCCTCACAACTTGTACCCTATCCTTTTTCTCGTGTCTTTAGCTAAACCTTAGCTGTGAGCTTACTGTGAAGCTCATGGAACCTCGCTGAAGACAGAGGTTTCTTTAATAAATCTACAACCTGAACGAGTGCTGGAACATGTTTTATCTCCACTACTTTGGAAACAGCCTTTTCTCTGACAAAATGAAGATCTAGCTCGAAGTGTTTAGTCTTAGAGTGCATAATAGGATTTGCACTCATCAAAACAGTGCTTCTATTAGCACAAAATATTACAGACGTTGAAGGTATTTGAACATTTAACTCGTGTAACAAGGATTTCAACCATATTACTCAGTAATAGTATGCGCCAAACTTCTGTACTCAGCCTCAGATGTTGAACTTGAAACTACAGATTGTTTCATGGAGCTCCAGGAAATAAAATTGGAACCAAGATAAACTACAGAGCCTGATGTACTCATTCGATCATCTACATCTGATGCCCAATCTGCATCACAAAATGATGTTATTGCAAATTTTGAATGCTTCTTCATTGCAAGACTATAGTGTAGAGTACCCGCTAAATATCTTAATACATGTTTGACAACCTTCTAATGGGTTTCTAATGGATTTTGCATAAACTGACAAACTTTGTTTACTGCAAAAGAGATTTATGGACGTGCGATAGTAGCATATTGCAAAGAACCAACTAAAAATCAGTATAGAGAGGGATCAAAAATCGGATAACCATCATTCTTAGACAATTTTGAACTTGAAATAATAGGAGTAGAAATGCCTTTTGCTCCATCCATTTTGGCCTTGCGTAGAAGATCAGTTATATACTTGGTTTAAGGCAAATGCAAACTGTCATCATTTGAAACTTTACCTGCACTCCTAAGAAGTAGTTAAGTTCCTTTAAATCTTTAAGTGAGAAACTAGAGTTCAATTGCTTCACAAGAAAACAGATTTCTTCACTAGAGCTTCCAGTAACAATTATATCATTAACAAAGACAAGTACCAAAGTTGTGTGTTTAGAAGTCATCCTAATGAAGAATGACTGATCACATATGCTGTGTGAAAAACCATGACGCACAAGAGCTACTGCTAATTGTTCATACCACGCTTTAGGTGCTTATTTTAAACCATAGAGAGTCTTCTGCAATTTACAAACTAAAGTTTTATCTATATGCTCAAACCCCTGTGGTTGTTGCATATAAACATCTTCATTTAGAATGCCATTAAGGAATGCATTACTAACATCAAGCTGTTGAATCCTCTACTGCTTAGCCAATGCAAGACTTAAGACTATACGAATTGTAGGCGGCTTTACAACATGGCTAAACGATTCTGAGTAATCAAATCTTTCCTACTGATGAAATCCCTTAACTATTAAATGAGCTTTGTGCCTTTGAACAGTTCTATCTGCATTTTATTTAACTCTCAACACCCATTTACACCAAATAGCCTTGCAATTAAAAGGTAATTTAACAAGAGACCAAGTCTGGTTCTTTGGAAGTGCAATGTATTCCTCATCCATTGCTTTCTTCCACTCCGGAATAGAAATAGCTTCAGTTACAGGTGTAGGTTCCTGACAAGCCCAGCTTTAGCTCTTGTTATCATTGGATGAGT